>OV702284.1:278568140-279818140 GCA_916181665.1 Avena sativa | reverse complement strand
CCCTAAGTCGACTGAGATGGCTCTGGAGAAGCTGCCCAAGGAGGAGGCTGGCCGCGACCTAACCGTCCTCGACTTGGTTAAGGTGCTGGCGAAAGAAAGCAATGGCCTTCGTGCTGTTGGCAACGACCTCTTTCACTACATTTGGCCGGACGCGGGCGATCTGCATGACATTGCCAGCCTGGCTGTTGCCCTGTCTAGGGGCATCGACGTGCTAGAGATCCAGAAGGAGTGGGCTGCCCGCGGTGGAGTGGAGATGGCTCTGGCCCTGGTGAAGTCATGGTACCCAGGTGCTGATCTGAGCGTGCTCACTCGTGGCTTTCGTCTTGGGATGAGCTACGAGGGCCTTCGTGCCAGCACTCCGACAATCCAATCGACCTGGAGCGTGACTTCAACGCCCCGGGTGAGCCACGACCGTTCCACTGGATCCCAATGCCCTAGAATCCCACCGACATTGCCTCCACCAGCCAAGCTCCTACAACCGATGTTGGCATAGCTCCTGCCGGTCTGGCTTCTGCCCCTACTACTGATGCTCCCTCCGCCGCTCCGGCTCCAGAGCCTTGATCCCCGGAATGCCGGGCGTATTTGTTGAGCTTCGTCTTTTGTTGGTGCTACACTTTTGGTGAATTTGTATTTTCAAACTTTGAATTGGGCGCAGAACCTTCGTGTTCTGCTTAGATCTCTTGGTGCTCCTTCAGTTCTTGAGCGCACGCCGTCTACCTACTGTTATGTCTTCATTAATTGTGGTGTTTGGGATTTTCGCCGGCTGCATTGCCAGCCGGGTCGGGGCTTTTGGCCGCCTTGACTTGGGTTGATGGGTGCACGGGAGCGCGCCCACTGGGTGTAGTCCTCGAGGTCCAGGCCGGCTGGGGTAGCCAGCCGGGTCGAATCTCTTTCGCCGTCTCGACTTGAACTTATGGGTGCACGGGAGCGTGCCCACTGGGTGTAGTCCCCGAGGTTCGGGCCGCCTGGGGTAGCCAGCCGGGTCGAAGCTCTTTTGCCGTCTCGACTTGAACTTATGGGTGCATGGGAGCACACCCACTGGGTGTAGTCCCCGAGGTTCGGGCCGGCTGGGGTAGCCAGCCGGGTTGAAGATCTTTCGCCGTCTCGACTTGAACTTATGGGTGCATGAGAGCGCGCCCACTGGGTGTAGTCCCCGAGGTTTGGGCCGACCGGGGTAGCCAGCCGGGTCGAAGCTCTTTGCCGTTGCGTTTCCTGTCAAGATATGACTCGAGTCGCGCGAGACATAGCGTTGTTTTGTGTTAGTTTCGTCATTCATATGCTCATTCATTAGTTAGGGCTGAACGAAAAAGAGAACGAAGAGGTGCGCCCCTTCGAGTTAGGACATTAGCAGCTCCCCTTTTCTCGGCAAGCATTGTGTTGGAGATATGCCCTAGAGGCAATAATAAATGTAGTTATTATTATATCTTTGTGTTTATGATAAATGTTTACATTCATGCTATAATAGTATTAACAAGGAAACATTAATACTTGTGTGATTTGTAAACTTAAATTGAAGTCCCTAGTAAAGCCTCTATATAATACTAGCTTGTTGGTTAATAAATGATTGTGGTTTCCCTATCATGAACATTGAGATGTTATTAACAACAAGATCATATCGTTAGGAGAATGATATGGTGGACATACTCCTATAGATAAGCGTAGCATAAAGATCAAGTCATTTTAATAGTTCAATTGCTATATGCTTTCTGATACATAGTAACCTAATTCCTTCGACCATGAGATCATGCATATCACCTTTACTGGATGGATGCTTTGATGACATCAAACACCACACCGTAACTGGGTGGCTATAAAGGTGGCATTGAGTGTTCGGAAAGTATTGGTTGAGACACATGGATCAAGAGTGGGATTTGTCCATCCATATGACGGATAGATATACTCTGGGCCCTCTCGGTGGAATGTCATCCAATTAGCTTGCAAGCATGTGACTGGCTCACAAGGGATCACATATCATGGGAACGAGAAAAGAGTACTTATCAGTAACAAGGTTGAACTAGGTATGCAGAGATACCGACGATCATAACCTCGGATAAGTAAACTATCGTGAGACAAAGGGAAATTGGTATCGTATGTAAGTGGTTCATTCGATCGCAAAGTAATCATAGAAATATGTGGGAGCCATACGAATTTCTAGATTCCTCTATTGGTTATTGTTCGGAGAAGTGTCTCGATCATGTCCGCATAATTCACGAACCGTAGGGAGACACACTTAAGGATTCGACGTTGTTTGAGTAGTTATGGAATGATGAGTAAGAGACCGAATGTTGTTCGGAGTCTCGGATGGGATCCGGGATATCACGAGGAGATCCGGAATGGTCCGGAGAATAAGATTCATATAAGGAAAGTCCTGTTTCGGGGTTGGAGAATGGTTCCGGTGTTTTCATCGGGAATGTTCTAGAAGGTTCCGGAATGTCCGGCACTCCGAAGGGGAAGGGTACATGAATGTGTCATACCAAGTTGGAATGATTGCATCATGTACTAGGTGTCATCGCTGAACAAAATAAAGGGTTTAATCAAATCCTAGTTTGAAAAGTCAAACGCCAATTTGAAAAAGTCAAACGGCTATTTTGGGAAGTGGAGGGGAAGGTGGAAACCGAGTTGGGGAGGAGTTCCTCCCCTCCGCCGCCGGCCCCCTTGGGAAACCGAGTTGGGGAGGGACTCCCCTCCCCTGGCGCGGCCCCTCCACCTATATAAGGAGGGGCAGGGCTGCCCCTCCTAGCACCCAACACCTCCACCCGCAAACCCTAGCCCTAAGCCGCCGGCCCTCCTGCAACCGCCGCCGCCCTAGGGCAAGCCGCCGCCGCCTAGCTAACCCTAGTCGCCGGCCAAGCCTCCTCCTTGGTGTGTCTAAACCCTAGATCGCCGAGGAGCTCTCTCATAGTCCACCATACTCGCTCTGGCTTAAGGCGAAGCCCTGCGAGATCTCCCCTCTACTTCCAGTACCACGCCGTTGTGCTGCCGGAATCGCGAGGAGAGTGCTACAACCTCCGCTGCCTGCTGGAACAAGGGAGAGGAAGGTCTTCGTCGAGTACCGAACGTGTGACCGACTGCGGGAGCGCTGCCGGAACGCAGCGCCGGAAGGATCGTCTACGCGATCTTGAGATCGGGAAGAGTACGACTACATCACCCACGAGAATCCGCTCTCGTTAAACACTTTGGAATCTTCAAGGGTGAGTTATTCCATCGACTCGTTGCTACAATCTAGTAGATAGATCTTGGCTTGTTTGTTTGTATGCGATAGAAATTTTTTGTTTTCCATGCTACGAAACCCTACAGTGGTATCAGAGCCGTGTCTATACGTAGATCTGTTGCACGAGTAGAACACAATGGTCATTGTGGGCGTTGATGCTTTTATAATCGATTGCTTCTTGTGTACTTTGCATCTTGCGGGATGTTGGGATGAAGCGGCCCGGGCTAACCTTACATGACATCGTTCATGAGACTTGCTCCACGCTTGACATGCAACTTGTATTGCATAAGTGGCTTTGCGGGTGCATGTTTCTCCCAGCATAGTTAAGATTCAATTTACAATGGGTGATTGACAATACTAGTATCAATGTTGTGGTTCTTGTTCGTAAGTTAGAACGACACTTATTGAAAGCCCCAAACCACGTAAAACATGCAAAGAAAGTAGAGGCGTCTAACTTTGTTTTGCAGGGGTGTGCTGTGATGTGATATGGCCATGATTGTGATTATATTTGATGTATGCAATGTTCCTTATTGTAAGTTGGCAACCGGCAGGAGCCATATGGTTGTCTTTAATTTATGTTAAGACCCGCGTGTCTATTCAAAGTAGTTGTAATAGTTGAAGCCGGTGGACAACAACCATGGAGAAGCGTCATTGACCTTGATGCAATGCCGGAGATGATGGAGATCATGTTCGTGCTTGAAGATGGAGATCGGAAACACAAAGAAGAAAGGCCATATCATATCACATATTATGAATTGCATGTGATGTTAATCCTATATGCATCTTGTATTGCTTAGTTAACGACGGTAGCATTATAAGATGATCCCTCATGCACATGAATTTCAAGTTCTAAAGTGTTCATCCTTAGTAAGCACCGTTGCTAAAGCTTGTTGTTTTGAAGCACCACGTGATGATCGGGTGTGTTAGATTCCTCAAGTGTATACAACATGAGCAAGCCAGATTTGCTCATGCGGAAGCTAAGGTTTGATCTTGACGAGCCTAGCATGTACAGACATGGTCTCGGAACACGGATCACCGAAAGGTAAAGCATGAATCATATAGTAGATATGATGAACATGTCAATTGTTCGCCATTGAAGCTACATCAACTCTCGTGATGATCGGTTTTGATGTGGTGGATTTGGTTCGTGTGATCACTCAAACAATGTGAGGGATATTGTTTTGAGTGGGAGTTCACCTAGATTAATTTTATTATTAATTAGAACTCAATTTGTCATAAACTTAGTCTAAACTATTGCAAATACGTTGTAGATCAATGGCGGCCCCTACCATCATTTTAATGCGTTCCTAGAGAAAGAAAAGTTGAAAAATAATGGAAGCAACTTCGCGGATTGGTTCCGCAATTTGAGGATTGTCCTCACAGCTGGTAATTTGACCTATGTGCTGGATGCACCGCTGGGTGACCCACCTGCAGCTACTGCTACCGATGAAGTAAAGAATGTTTACCTCGCTCGGAAGACTCAGTAATCCACAGTTCAGTGTGCTATCTTGTATGGTTTAGAATCGGAGCTTCATAAAAGGTTTGAGAATTCAGACCCACATGATATTGTCCGTGATCTCAAATTGATCTTTGAGACTCACGCGACAATTGAGATCTATGAGGCTTCTGAAAAGTTCTTTAACTGCAAGATGGAAGAGGGCAACTCCGTCAGTGAGCATGTGCTTAAGATGTCTGGGCACGCAAACAAACTTCAAAGCTTGGGCATAGTGATTCCTAATGCTTTGGGGATTTATGGTGTCCTCCAATCACTACCACCAAGTTACAAGAACTTTGTGATGAACTACAATATGCAAAACATGAACAAGCAGTTGCCAGAACTCTTTGCCATGTTGAAATCTGTAGAAGTGGAGATCAAGAAAGAGCACCAAGTATTGATGGTCAATAAGACCACCAAATTCAAGAAATGCAAGTCTAAGCAAAAGGGACACTTCAAGAAGGGTGGTAAGAAAGTTACCGCGCCGACGAAGAAGACCAAGGCTGGACCTAAGCCAGATACTGAGTGCTTTTACTGCAAGGGAGAAGGTCACTGGAAGCGGAATTGCCCAAAGTACTTGGCGGATTTGAAGAACGACAACATCAAGAAGAAAGGTATATCTGATATACATGTTATTGGTGTGTATCTCACTAGTACTCGTAGTAGTGCCTGGGTATTTGATACTAGTTCGGTTGCTCATATTTGTAACTCGAAACAGGTGCTGCAGAATAAACGGAAGCTAGCGAAGAACAAGGTGACGATGCGCGTGGGAAACGGATCAAAGGTTGATGTGATCGCAGTCGGCACGCTACCCCTTCATCTACCATCGGGATTAGTTTTATACTTAAATAATTGTTATTTGGTGCCTGCGTTAAGCATGAACATTATATCGGGATCTTGTTTATTGCGAGACGGTTACTTGTTTAAGTCCGAGAATAATGGTTGTTCGATTTATATGAGTAATATGTTTTATGCACATGCACCTTTGATAGATGGTCTATTCTTATTGAATCTCGATAGTGGAAATACACATATTAATAACATTGAGGCTAAACGTTTGAAATCGAGCGATAACTCGACCTATATGTGGCACTGTCATCTTGGTCACATTGGAGTGAAGCGTATGAAGAAACTCCATTCCGATGGACTTCTTGAATCACTTGATTTCGAATCACTTGAAAGATGCGAAGCATGTCTAATGGGTAAAATGACTAAGACTCCATTTTCTGGTATGATGGAGCGAGCTACGGACTTATTGGAAATCATACATACCGATGTGTGTGGTCCAATGAGTGTAGCATCGCGCGGTGGTTATCGTTATGTTCTTACCTTCATGGATGACTTGAGTAGATATGGGTATATCTATTTCATGAAACATAAGTACGAAACTTTCGAGAAGTTTAAGGAATTTCAAAGTGAGGTTGAGAATCAACGTAACAAGAAGATTAAATTTCTACGTTCTGATCGTGGAGGTGAATATCTAAGTTACGAGTTTGGCGAGCATTTGAAGAAATGCGGAATACTTTCACAATTGACACCACCGGGAACACCACAGCGTAATGGTGTGTCCGAATGTCGTAATCGAACTCTCTTAGATATGGTTCGTTCTATGATGTCACTTACAGATTTACCTCTATCATTTTGGGGTTATGCATTAGAAACAGCCGCATTCACTTTAAATAGGGCACTATCTAAATCCGTTGAAACGACATCGTATGAATTATGGTTTGGGAAGAAACCTAAATTGTCGTTCCTTAAAGTTTGGGGTTGTGAAGCCTATGTAAAGAAGTTACAGCCGGACAAGCTTGAACCCAAAGCGGAAAAATGCGTCTTCATAGGATACCCGAAGGAAACAATTGGGTATACCTTCTATCATAGATCCGAAGGCAAAATCTTCGTTGCCAAGAATGGATCCTTTCTAGAGAAGGAATTTCTCTCGAAAGAAGTGACTGGAAGGAAAGTAGAACTCGACGAGGTTCTCGAACCTTCTCTCGAAATTGCGAGTAGCGCAGCACCGGAAGAAGTTCCTGTGGTGCCTGCACCAATAAGAGAGGAAGCTAATGATGATGATCATGAAACTTCGGTTGTAGTTGCTACAGAGCCTCGCAGGTCAACGAGAACTCGTACCACTCCTGATTGGTATGATCCCATTATGAGTGTCATGTTGGTGGGCAACACCGATGACCCTGCGACATATGAGGAAGCGATGATGAGCCCAGATTCCAATAAATGGCAAGAAGCCATGAAATCCGAGATTGGATACGAAAACCAAGTATGGACTTTGGTGGACTTACCGGATGGCCGGAAGGCTGTCGAGAACAAATGGATTTTCAAGAAAAAAACAAATGCTGATGGTAATGTTACTGTCTATAAAGCTCGACTTGTCGCAAAAGGGTTTCGACAAATTCAAGGAGTTGACTACGATGAGACTTTCTCACCGATAGCGAAGCTAAAGTCTGTGAGGATTATGTTAGCAATCGCTGCATATTATGATTATGAGATATGGCAGATGGATGTCAAAACAGCATTCCTCAATGGAGACATTGATGAAGAGTTGTATATGATGCAACCCAAAGGTTTTGTCGATCCTAAAGATGCTAACAAGGTATGCAAACTTCAAAGGTCCATCTATGGATTGAAGCAAGCATCCCGAAGTTGGAATCAACATTTTGATAAGGTAATCAAAAGTTTTGGTTTTATACAAACTTATGGAAAAGCTTGTATTTACAAGAAAGTGAGTGGGAGCTCTGTAGCATTCTTAATACTATATGTAGATGACATATTGTTGATTGGGAATGATGTAGACCTTCTTAATAGTGTCAAGGAATATTTGAATAATAGTTTTTCAATGAAGGATCTTGGCGAAGCAGCTTACATATTAGGCATAAAGATTTATAGAGATAGATCGAGACGCCTAATATCATTGTCACAAAGTACATATTTGGACAAAGTTCTAAAGAGGTTTGGAATGGAAGATAGCAAGAAAGGGTTCTTGCCCATGTTGCCCAATACGACCTTGAGTAAAACTCAAAGTCCGACAACGGCAGAAGATAGAGAAAGGATGAGTAAGACTCCCTATGCCTCAGCCATAGGATCTCTAATGTATGCCATGCTATGTACTAGACCCGACATTGCATATGTTGTTAGTTTAACTAGCAGATATCAAAGTGATCCAGGAGTAGATCATTGGACAGCGGTCAAAAACATCCTTAAGTACTTGAGAAGAACTAAGGATATGGTTCTTTCTTATGGAGGTGATGAACAACTCGTTGTTAATGGTTACACCGATGCTAGTTGGAACACCGATCCGGATGATTCTAAATCACAATCTGGATACGTATTTACTTTGAATGGTGCAGCAGTTAGCTGGAGGAGTGCAAAGCAAAGCGTTGTGGCAAGATCTTCAACTGAATCGGAATACATGGCTGCTTCAGAGGCTTCACAAGAAGCGATATGGATGAAAGAGTTCATTACAGAGCTGGGTGTGGTTCCTAGCGCGCTGGACCCAATGTCTATCTACTGTGATAACATGGGCGCCATAGCCAATGCACAAGAACCAAGGTCACACAAGAAGCTGAAGCACATCAAGCTACGTTTTCACGCTATTCGAGAACATGTCCAAGATGGGGACATAAAGATTTGCAAAGTACACACAGATCTGAATGTGGCGGATCCGTTGACTAAACCTCTCCCGAGGGCAAAACATGACCAGCACCAAACTGCCATGGGTGTTCGGTATATTACCATGTAATCTAGATTAGATGACTCTAGTGCAAGTGGGAGACTGTTGGAGATATGCCCTAGAGGCAATAATAAATGTAGTTATTATTATATCTTTGTGTTTATGATAAATGTTTACATTCATGCTATAATAGTATTAACAAGGAAACATTAATACTTGTGTGATTTGTAAACTTAAATTGAAGTCCCTAGTAAAGCCTCTATATAATACTAGCTTGTTGGTTAATAAATGATTGTGGTTTCCCTATCATGAACATTGAGATGTTATTAACAACAAGATCATATCGTTAGGAGAATGATATGGTGGACATACTCCTATAGATAAGCGTAGCATAAAGATGAAGTCATTTTAATAGTTCAATTGCTATATGCTTTCTGATACATAGTAACCTAATTCCTTCGACCATGAGATCATGCATATCACCTTTACCGGATGGATGATTTAATGACATCAAACACCACACCATAACTGGGTGGCTATAAAGGTGGCATTGAGTGTTCGGAAAGTATTGGTTGAGACACATGGATCAAGAGTGGGATTTGTCCATCCATATGACAGATAGATATACTCTGGGCCCTCTCGGTGGAATGTCATCCAATTAGCTTGCAAGCATGTGACTGGCTCACAAGGGATCACATATCACGGGAACGAGAAAAGAGTACTTATCAGTAACAAGGTTGAACTAGGTATGCAGAGATACCGACGATCATAACCTCGGATAAGTAAACTATCGTGAGACAAAGGGAAATTGGTATTGTATGTAAGTGGTTCATTCGATCGCAAAGTAATCGTAGAAATATGTGGGAGCCATATGAATTTCCAGATTCCTCTATTGGTTATTGTTCGGAGAAGTGTCTCGATCATGTCCGCATAATTCACGAACCGTAGGGAGACACACTTAAGGATTCGACGTTGTTTGAGTAGTTATGGAATGATGAGTAAGAGACCGAATGTTGTTCGGAGTCTCGGATGGGATCCGGGATATCACGAGGAGATCTGGAATGGTCCGGAGAATAAGATTCATATAAGGAAAGTCCTGTTTCGGGGTTGGAGAATGGTTCCGGTGTTTTCATCGGGAATGTTCTAGAAGGTTCCAGAATGTCCGGCACTCCGAAGGGGAAGGGTACATGAATGTGTCATACCAAGTTGGAATGATTGCATCATGTACTAGGTGTCATCGCTGAACAAAATAAAGGGTTTAATCAAATCCTAGTTTGAAAAGTCAAACGCCAATTTGAAAAAGTCAAACGGCTATTTTGGGAAGTGGAGGGGAAGGTGGAAACCGAGTTGGGGAGGAGTTCCTCCCCTCCACCGCCGGCCCCCTTGGGAAACCGAGTTGGGGAGGGACTCCCCTCCCCTGGCGCTGCCCCTCCACCTATATAAGGAGGGGCAGGGCTGCCCCTCCTAGCACCCAACACCTCCACCCGCAAACCCTAGCCCTAAGCCGCCAGCCCTTCTGCAGCCGCCGCCGCCCTAGGGCAAGCCGCCGCCGCCTAGCTAACCCTAGCCGCCGGCCAAGACTCCTCCTTGGTGTGTCTAAACCCTAGATCGCCGAGGAGCTCTCTCATAGTCCACCATACTCGCTCCGGCTTAAGGCGAAGCCCTGCGAGATCTCCCCTCTACTTCCAGTACCACGCCGTTGTGCTGCCGGAATCGCGAGGAGAGTGCTACAACCTCCGCTGCCTGCTGGAACAAGGTAGAGGAAGGTCTTCGTCGAGTACCGAACGTGTGACCAACTGCGGGAGCGCTGCCGGAACGCAGCGCCGGAAGGATCGTCTACGCGATCTTGAGATCGGGAAGAGTGCGACTATATCAACCACGAGAATCCGCTCTCGTTAAACACTTTGGAATCTTCGAGGGTGAGTTATTCCATCGACTCGTTGCTACAATCTAGTAGATAGATCTTGGCTTGTTTGTTTGTATGCGATAGAAATTTTTTGTTTTCCATGCTACGAAACCCTAAACATTGGCCTTTCGAGCGTTGCCCTTGCCGGCTGCCAGCCGGGTTGTGGTCTGCAGCCGGAACCAAAGGAGCGGCTGAGCTGGCGTGCCTCGCGATACTTCGGTTCGTTGTTGTTGGCTTAGCTCGTGTAGGCGCAACCGGTTCGCCTAGGCGCCCTTGCTTTCTGCTCTGGCATTTTCTTGCAGCATGTACTTTGAGTTTTTGCTCTTGTCGGGTCGACAGCCGGCGTGTGTTCTGAAGCCGGAACCGAAGAGTTTGCTCTAGGCACTTTGTGCAATATTATGCCGCCTGTAGAAATCATGGGGGTCCAGGCCAGCCGGTACGAAGGAGAATGTGGTGCGCGAAATTGGGACAAAGTCCTCGGTGCTATGCCGAGGCTTCCGATCTTGTTCCTTTATTACATGAAAGGGGAAGGTACATACACTTCTTGTTCAAGTGTAAAACGTCCGGAGTAGGCTTGCATTCCATGGGCGATCCGTCTCCTCGTCTGAGCGATCTGCCTTGTTCTTCACCGGTTGCTGGGCGTCGATCAGATAGTATGAATTTTTATGAAGCGCCCGAATGGCGATGAATGGGCATTCCCATGGTGGGGACAGCTTGTGCGTTCCTTTTGTGCTCTAGACCAGACGCAGCACCAGATCTCCCTCGCGGAAGGAGGTAGGACGGATCCGGCTGGCGTGGTACCGGCGCAGGTCTTGCTGGTAGATTGCTGACCTGGACAGAGCTAACTCATGCGCTTCCTCAAGAAAGTCCACGTTGTCCTCTCGTGCTTCTTTGGATTCCTGATCCGTGTAGAGTTGCTTGTGGGGCACGTTGAACTGGATGTCCGTGGGGAGAACTGCCTCTGCCCCATAGACAAGGAAGAACGGTGTGAAGCCGGTTGAGCGGTTGGGTGTGGTGCGCAAACTCCATAGCACAGCTGGCAGCTCCTCTATCCAGCATCTGGGTGATCTGATGAGTGGTTCAATCAGCCTTGGCTTGATTCCGTCTAGGACCAGTCCGTTAGCGCGCTCGAACTGTCTTTTGGACTGTGGGTGTGCGACTGATGCCAGGTCCAGGCGGATGCCCTTTTCTCCACAGAAGCAAGCAAAAACTCCTTTCGTGAAGTTGGTTCCGTTGTCTATGATGATGCTGTGTGGGTAGCCGAAACGGATGATGATGTCTATGAAGAACTTGATCACCATTGCTCCGTCCAGCTTCTTGATGGGCTTTGCCTCGATCCACTTGGTGAACTTGTCCACGGCTACGAGTAGGTGCGTCATGCCGGATCGAGCTGTTTTGAATGGCCCAACCATATCTAGCCCCCAGACTACGAATGGCCAGGTGATTGGTATTGTCTTGAGCACCGCAGATGGCATGTGCTTCAGCTGGCTGATCGCTGGCAGCCATTGCACGCTTTGACTAGCTCCTCAGCGTCCTTCAGCGCTATCGGCCAGTAGAAACCGTGTCGAAGGGCTTTGGCTGCCATTGCTCTTGACGAGGCATGGTGGCCGCACTCACCCTGGTGTATGTCCACTAAGAGCTTGGTTCCCTCTTCTTGGCTCACGCATCGCTGGTAGATGCCCCCGACACTGCGCTTGTACAACTCGTTGTTGATGATGGTGTAGGCGCTTGCTCTTTGCCACACTTGTCGCGCTGCCACTTCTTCTGTTGGTAGTTCGTCTTGGCTAAGAAGTTCTTGAATGGCTTCGCCCAGTCTGGTGTTTCCCGAATGGTGTGCACCGTCTCCATGATGAGCTTGATCTCCTCACGGATGGCAGGCTCCGGAACATGGGGAGGCTTGTCGGGTGGTAGCTTGCTGGTGTCGACCGCGGGCTGTGTTGCAGCAGTCCCCGGGTGCGGCGCGGTAGTCCCCGGGTGCGGCGCGGCACCGGCTCTTCCTGGATCTGCCCTAAGTATGATGGAGTCGGATTCTGGTGACGGGGTGATGGAGGGCTTGCGCAAGTGCTCGAGGGAGACTCCAGGCGGTATGGCTTGTCTTGTTGAGCTAACCCTGGCCAAGGCATCCGACTTCGTTGTTGGCTCTTGGCACGTGGTGGAACTCACATCCTTCGAAGCAAGCACACAGCTGCTGAACGAAGAAGCGGTAGAGAGCCATGTTTGCGTCCCTTGCGTCCCACTCACCGGATACCTGCTGCACCACCAGGTCTGAATATCCAAAGCATAGTACCCTCTGGATGCCTATCTGCCTGTAACTTGATTGTGTTGGGAATATGCCCTAGAGGCAATCATGTATGATGATATTTCCCATTGTATTCATAAATTTATTAAGTAGTCCTTGTATGAACATCTGATGTGTATCATTGAATATGTGATTCGGTTGTGGAACTATGCATTCATGTTGTTTATACTAAATATCCTTGGTCATTGAGGTTGTGCTGGACACACAACTTAGACCAATGTGAAAGTTGGCTTGATGACTCGGTTCCACTTGTCATGGGCATGGAGATGCTATTCCAACTTACACAGATTCGGCTAAAGAGTTTAGTGAGTCGGATTGACCCATATTGAGGTGCAACGAACTAGCTGTCATTTGTATATCTCAATCAATGTAATCCTTAGACCTGAGGTTGTTGCATAGTCCGAGTTGAGGATCACCGACTTAGGTTCTGTCAAACGCTGATCCGTAACTGGGCAGTTATAAAGGCAGGGTTCGGGTCGACTGGGAATCAAGCTGCGTGATGTGAATAACCAAGATGGGATTTTGCCCCTCCACTCGGAGAGATATTCTCTGGGCCCTCTCGTGAGATATGATTCGGAAAGCATGGCCATGCACGACTCGGTTAAGTGTTAACCGAGGCGATCGACTAAGAGTTAGTCGGGTGAATCACTTATCTCGGATCGAGAAGAGAGTCGGACTATTTAAGGGATGACATATATTCGCCTATAGTCTGACAAGGTATATCGTGAGGCAAAAGAGACTCGGACGTAAGTCGCATTGGAATGGCAAGTCGTCATGACTCTTTGGTACTTGGGAGTCGACATGTTCTGCTAGGAGACACTACCGACTGATCAATTGAGAGTCGTACTCCAATCGTGTCCAAGTAGCCATGAGCCTGCGGGGTCACACACTTAAGAGCAGGAGCAAGTTCGGATTGGATCCGAATCTGTAATCTGGTTGGGTTGGACCTAAACCAGATTAGGACTGAGTTAGTGAGTTGGACTCACGGTGACTAGTGTTATATGGGCTTTAGTGAATGGGTCGCGCGAGCAGAGCCCACGTTCACTCCCTATATATAGTGGAGCACCGTAACCCAGAAAGGTTAATCGTTGTTCGGTTAGGTCATTCCATGTGTTGGAAACCCTAGCTCCACAGCAGTCCAGCCGCCGTAACGAACCTAGCAGTTCGCCGCCGGCGCTCCTCCTTGTACGTGTGGATACCAGCAGAGGTGATGTGCAATCAGCACCAGGACGATCGGATCGTGAGGACTTCACTGCATCAACTGACGCGCTTCATCAGTAATCCGCAACCGCGCGTCTACTGGTAAACTTCGTGGCCTTCTACCTCAGCTAGGTCTTGGGATCACCACGTTAGAGGAAAAGTTTTTGTTTTATCTCTGCGTGGCCCAACAGATTGCTGTCCGTGGCTCATATTGGATGTTGTGTGCAGCGAGCTCGATGGACCATTTTGCCACGCGCCCGGTGGCATCCTTGTTGCCGATAATTTCCGCCAGCGGGGCCAATTCCACTACCCGGATGGAGTGCTCTTGGAAGTAGTGCTTGAGTTTCTAGGCGGCCATGTACACGCCATACACTAGCTTCTGGTAGTGGGGGTAGTTCTGCTTGGAGAGCGATAGTACCTCGCTCAGGTAGTAGACGGGGCGCTAGACCGACTGGACCTTCCCTTATTTTGGACTTTCCACTACCAGTACCACGCTAACCACTCTGTTTGTGGCAGCAATGTACATCAGCAAAGGCTCCTTTGCTGCTGGCGCCGCCAAATGGGCGGTGAGGTGAGCATGCGCTTGAGGTCTCGGAAAGCTTCGTCTGCCTGAGCTGTCCAGAAGAATTTGTTTGTCTTCTTCATCAGCTGGTACAGGGGTAGGGATTTTTCACCCAGCCGGCTAACAAACCTACTGAGGGAGGCGAGGCACCCGGTGAACTTATGTACGTCGCGCGGGTTCTGCGGCAACTCCATGTGCTCGATGGTTCCGATCTTCTCCGGGTTTGCCTCGATTCCTCGCTCGGAGCCGAGGAAACCGAGGAGCTTGCCGACCGGGACGCCGAACACACACTTCTCCAGGTTCAGCTTGATCTTGAAACGGCAGAGGTTGTCGAATGTCTCCTTCAGGTCTTCGAGCAGCGTGTGCTGCTCCTTTGTCTTGATGACGACATCATCGACGTAGGCGTGCATGTTTTTACCGATCTGCATCTGCAGGCATTTCTGCATGCAGCTCTGGTAAGTTGCTCCTGCATTTTTAGACCGAAGGGCATGGTGGTGTAGCAGTAAGCTCCATACGGGGTTATGAATGATGTCTTTATTTGATCGGTTACATTGAGCTTGATCTGGTGATAGCCCGAGTAAGCGTCCAGAAAAGACAACAAATCACACCCGGCGGTGGAGTCGATGACTTGATTAATCCGTGGTAGAGCAAAAGGATCCTTGGGGCATGCCTTGTTGAGACTGGTGTAGTCAACACACATGCGCCATGTCTTGTTCTTCTTCAGCACCAGCACCGGGTTGGCGAGCCATTCCAGGTGGAAAACATCCATGGTGAAGCCGGCTACGAGCAGCCTTGTGATCTCTTCACCGATGGTTCTTCTTTTTTCTTCTGCGAAGCGGCGTAAAGATTGCTTGACTAGCTTCGCGTCTGGTCAAACATGAAGAGAGTGCTCGGCGAGTTCCCTCGGGACACCTGGCATATCTTTGGGGCACCATGCGAAAATGTCCCGATTCTCATGGAGGAAATCGACGAGCGCGCTTTCCTATTTGTTGTCCAGGCCGTCTCCGACCAGGACGAACTTGCTTGGGTCCTCCTCGTTCAGTAGGATCTTCCTTGTTCCTTGCGAGGGCTTGAACTTTGATTCTCCAGCCGGTTTAGGTTCTCGAGTCGACATATCCTTTTACAGAGCCGCCACGTTCTGCATTATGGCGCGCTTCTCCTCAACGATGATCATTGCTTCGGCTAGCTTAGAGCCATCTGAAGCACACTCGATCGAACATTTGTAGCATCCGTCGATGGTGATCACTCCCTTTGGGCCTGTCAGCTTCATCTTGAGGTACGCGTAGTGCGGTACTCCCATGAACTTGGTGAGAGCTGGGCGCCCTAGTATGGCGTGGTAGGTGCTGGAGAGGTTCACGACCTCAGACCAAATTGGTTCGCGAAGGAAGTTGTTCCCGCTGCCGAAGATGACGTCCAGTCGGATCTTGCCGATTGGAGAGTGCGACGGGCCTGGTATTGTTCCGTGGAACGAAGTGCTTGAGGCTTGCAGCTGGGACTCGTTGATGTCGAGCCGCTCGAGGCTACTCCGATAGAGGAGGTTGATGCTACTGCCGCCATCGATCAGCACCCGGGAAAAGCGGCACGAGTGCTTCTTGGAGATGATGATGGGTTCGAGGACTAGCGCGTAGCTACCAGGGCTTGGTAACACAGCCGGCTGATCTTCCTTGCTCCAAGTGATCGCCTGATTCGACCAGTGCAGGTACTGGGGGACGGGGGAACGATCGCGTTTACTTCCGCCTCGCGCCTCCGCTTGGCGTGCTTTGTTTCCGGCTCCATGAGGAATATGTGGTAGTTGCCCACTTGTCACGGGTAACCGTCCTCGTCGTCCTCGCGGCGGTTATGTCTCTCCCTGTTGTCCGGTGGGCCTTCGGCTGGCGGTGGAGGTGGTGGTGGGAGCCCACCGGCTTCAGCCATCTTCTTCGTCCAGCTGCACTGGCGTGTTGTGTGGTTCACGGGCTTGTTCCCACCGCTGTGGAATTTGCACGGCCCATCGAGCATGGACCCCATGGTGTACTTGGGCCGAGGCGGCCTATCATCCGGTCTCTGCCTCCGGCTGCCGCCTGCAGCTGGGTCCTCATGCACAGCGGATACTTTCTTGGTGCCATACCGGCTATCCGGTTAGTCGTCTTTCCTCTTGCCATTGCCGTTATCGTGGCCGTGCCGCCTGGGATGATGGTTGCCCGGCTGGCATCGCTCTGCCTGCTCGTCCGTGACAATTTGGCCTTGGTCGTCCACCACGATGGGCTTCTTCATGGCCGCGTCAGCGGTGGCGTACTTGTCCGCGATGGCCATGACCTGGGCCATGGTTTGCGGGTCTGGCCGGCTGAGCTTATGCTTCAGCATGGTGCCGTCTCGGCAACCGTTGGTGAAGAAGTCTATCGCCTGGTGCTCGCGCACCCCTTCGCACGAGTTGTGCATGCTAGTCCACCGGGTAAGGTAGGCATGGTCGGACTCATCCTTGCCCTATACGCAGAGGGCGAGCTCACGAGGCCGACCCGGCCGCTTGTATGTTCCGGTGAAGTTGCGAATGAACGCTTCTTTGAAGTCCAGCCAGGCGTTGATGGTGTTGTTGGGGAGGATGTTTAACCATGTTCTTGCCGAATCGACGAGCATGAGGGGGACGTAACGGACGGCCAGGCGGAGGTTTCCGTTGGCGATTCCCACTGCGGTAGTGTAATCCACCAACCAATCCTTAGGCTTGACCGTGCCGTTGTACTTGGGTGTATCCCTTGGAAGCGAAAAACCCTTCGGTGTTTGTTCCGGATGCGCGGGCCGAAACACTTCTGGCCAGCCGGAATTTCTTCTTCCAACGTGTGTGACTGCACCAAGAGGTCGATGCGCTCACGCGCATCAGCCGGTTCTCGGGGGCCGAGCCGGCCCTTCAGGCGTGATGCAGGCGGGTCCTTGTTCGCGTCCTCTCCCTTATCTAGGGTGCGCGTATTCTTCCCTTGGGAAGCTCCTGCTACCGGAGCGCGGCTTACACTGGAAGCGGCAGCGTCTCGCCGCGATTGCCGAATTTGCCACGCGGGCGGCTGTTTTGCCCGACTCCTCCTGGAGAGGATGCCCGCTGATGCTTGCTTCCCCCGTGTGCCGTCTGGTCCGCGCCTTTGCAAACGACGATGTCCCGGGAGTTTCCCATCAGGCTAGGGGCGACTTTGGCTTGTTGTTTGTTAGCGGTGGCGACGAGGAGCTGGACGCGTTCCTGCTGGCGATGGAGCTCCTCGCCCTCGAGGTGCTTCAGTTCCGCGGTTGCCGCCTCGGCTGCCCTCATGTTCTTGGCGGGGGTGCTGTAGACCGGTCGCGCCACACCTGCGTGTGAGTCAGCGGCACGGTCCAGTTATGACGCTAGGTCGCGTCCCCGGTGCTGGATCTTCCTGACGAAGTCGTGGGCCACGTTGTACTCATGTACGGTGGCGTTCAGCTGACGCTGGTTAGCTGCGACCTTGGTGACCTCCTCCAGGAGCTTCTGGCGTGTAGCTTCGAGCGCGGCCGCGGTAGCTGCCGGGTCTGTCTCGACGATGAATGGAGCGTGCAAGTGCTGGATGGAGGTGGTGAGCGGGTCTTGCTCTGGCTCGGGCGCGGAGTTCTCTCCTCCCGCCCGACGCTCCTGGGGCGGACGATGGTTTTCGCGGGCGTTCACCACCATGACTTCGGCGCCACCGCTCACCGCGGTTGGGCGTCCGTGGGCGAGGGGCACGTCGAGGATGGGGGTAACCACGCAGGGGAAAGCCTCAGCTACAGTGGCGACATAGACGTGGATGCCTCCAAAATGCAGGATGGAGCCGTTGGCGAGGAAGGTGTTCCGGGCGAAGCACGCGGCGTTGTCGATGACACAGTCAAAAGCGCCGAACGTGAGAACGAGGCCAGAGGCCACGCGTTCCTCGGCGACGAGCGGAAGTCCCGTGCGGAAGATGATCCTAGCCGAAGCGTTGTGCCCCACGGTGGGCCCCAACTGTCGTGGTGTGGAACACGGCAGTGCCATCGGGGATGGAAAAGAAGGGACACTCGGATGCAATCGGTGGCTCACGCAATGGGTTGGGCATGGTAAATTGCAAACACAGCGATGTACCCAGGTTTGGGGCCCTCTCGGCGAGGTAACACCCCTACTCCTGCAAGATGAACTATATGAGGGAGCAGATGCCCAGTACAGGTGCTCCTTGAGCTGTTTCATTAGCTACTATCGAGAGCTCAAGGAAGATGGGAACTAGTTGCTAACACTTCTCTCCTTCTATTGTTTCCTGCCTAGAACCCTAGCTCTGCCCTCCCTTATATACTGGTCTGGGGGCAGATTACAGATTGGGCCCTAGGGTTTACTGTTTGGATATGGGTTTACAGTACAGGGCCGGCTGCAGGGCCCAGCTGGTGGGCCATGACCCAGTCCGCCCTTCTTTTAGCGGCATCCTCTTCTTTAGCGGTCACCCGGGCTTCCTTTGGGGCGTCACCCTTGCTTTAACGGTCACGCGGACTGCTTTCACCAGTCAGCCGACCACTTTGGTTTACCTTCGTCGGGTAGCGCTGGTCATGACGGTATGCCAGCTTGCCCGATGACACGAGAGAGCGCCAGAGGCGTACCCTGCAAGGAGCGGCAGTCCCTCCGCGCTTTCCATCGAATCCGAGGTGATCCAGGTGGAAGCGGCCACCCGGTCGGTTCTTCTGGCTACCGGCTAGACGGTCTAGCCGGGGAAGTTGTAAGCCCAGCCGGGCGGTATTCGCCAACCAGCTGGAGTTGTCCTTCTTGGGGGCCAGACAGCCTGCTCCTTCTGGAGCTGGCCTGCTTGTGCTTGGCTTTTTCCACCCAGGGGTTATCCACCCGACACTAGATAACCCCACACTGTCACCTTGAGCGCTAGATGGTTCCAACAAACACCACAATTTCATAGAGATATCCAACTCAAAATATAACTCATAACAAATACTCAATCTAGCCAAAGTGCCACACACGTTATGCCCGCTGTCACTTTCACACACGTGGGGAAAAGCATAGATCTATTAAAGCACAAAGAGTATTTATGTAGACTCAATCCTAAGTGCCACCATGGCATGCACGTTGTCACTTTCACACACATTGGAAGAGCAGAGATCTAATGAAGCACTTGAGTAGCAAGGTAGATCTACTTGATTACAAAGCTCATGACCACAAGATCATGCATAGAGAGAGAGATGAACACATAGATACCGGTAGAGCCCTTAGCCCTGAGGAAGAACTACTCCCTCCTTATCATGGGAATCAGCAATGGTGATGAAGATGGTGATGGAGATCGATGGAGATGGCTCTGGGGGCACTTCCCCGTCCCGGCAGGGTGCCGGAACAGAGACTTTCTGTCCCCCGAATCTCCCCTTCGGTGGCGGCGGCACAACGGAACTTCTTCTAGAAGTATGATTGACGACTTAGGGTTTTCTCATCGGGGGCTTATTATAGGCGAAGAGGGAGGCCGAGGAGGCGGCCAGAGGTCCCACACCCTCCCCAGGCGCTGGCCAGGCTTGGCCGCGCCCAGGGGGGTCTGGCCACCCTCTGGTGCCTCTCCATCCCTCCTTCTGGATTCGTGTCCCTCACGGAAAGTTATTGACTTTGGCTTTTGTCCCGTCCAATTCCGAGAATATTGATTTTCTGCCTTTCTGGAACCAAAAACAGAAAAAAAGGCAACTGGCACTGTGGCAACTTGTTAATAGGTTAGTTCCATAAAAGATATAAAAACACCTCAAAGAAAGACAAAGCAAAGCAAAGTAGATACTAAACAAGCATGGAACATAAAAAATTATAGATATGTTTCGGACGTATCAAGGAACTTGCACTCGTCGAATTCCTCCATGAGCACTGGGAAATTTTCGCCTGGTGTCCTGCAGACATGCCAGGAGTTCCCAGGGAATTCACCGAGCATGCACTCAATGTGTTTCCAGATGCAAAGCCAGTTAAGCATTCGATGTATCGATTTTCCAAGCCAAGAGCCGAAGCCGTTGGTATCAAAGTCAACAGACTCCTCGACGCCAACTTCATAAGGGAGATAAAGGAAAGCACCTAGGTAGCTAACCCCATGCTGGTCCTAAAAAAGGACATAGACATCCTGCGGATGTGTGTGGACTTCACGTCGCTTAACAAGCACTGCCCAAAGGACCACTTCCCCCTACCGCGGAGCGACCAAATCATCGATTCAACTGCATGATGCGAGAAACTCTCCTTACTCTAGGCCGACTCAGGCTACAACCAAATCTGAATGAAGGTAGAAGATCAGGAAAAATGGCGTTCATCATGCCGTTCGGGGTGTTCTGCTACAACACGATGCCTTTCGGGCTGAAGAATGCGGGCGCCACATATTAACGATGCATGCAGGCATGCCTGAAGAATCAGATCGGATGCAACGTCCAGGTCTATGTCGACGACATAGTAATCAAGACCAAGGAGGCCAGCACACTTATCGACGATCTCCATGAGACGTTCGACAACCTCGATCACTACAAGGTCAAGTTGAACCCGAACAAGTGCGTCTTCGGCGTCACGTCCGAGCAACTACTCCGGTACTTAATCTCCTAGAGAGGCATCGAAGCCAAACCGAAGAAAATCAGGGCTATATTAGCCATGGAAAAGCCCCATGTAGATGGCCACATAACTCCACTAGCATGTGCATACACAGTAATCACCATGCCACATAGACCACCTTCTCTTCGCACACGTCGATACTTACTTCGGTGCAATGATATCTTCGATCCGGATTGCAGATGTAATATAACTTTCTTTTTTCCCTAAAAGGCCTAGGTTTATCGAACCTAAGAAAGAATTCATTATGGTGTAAGGTTATGTTGAATAAGACCTTGGAAACTCATAGTATCTTTTTTTACTGGATCTTTCACATTTAATCTTTGTGGTTTGAATCGAGATAGGACAGGGCTAAGGATTGATCTGCAGTTGTACACATATGTTAGGGATAAAGTTAATGTTAATGATATTGTTTATCAGTTGTGATTTATATATAAAGAATGGGGGTGGTACGTCCATGACTATAATAGTATTTGCCAACCACATCAACTCTAGACTTATGTACAACAATTGTACCCATCGTCGCTTGGGGTTACGCAATTATTAAGTAAAAAACAAAACTTTATGATCAATGACGTTACCGTTACCCCGAAATGGATCTTTAAAACAACTACCATACTCCCTATTGTCATTGGGTTTCACAAGTAGAAGTTTATCACCAATCGTCTCACCTAATTACTTGTGCATATCCTCAAGGTCTTAGGTATCTGACAAGTCCTTAGATTGAGGCAATAGACAAGAAATGAAAGGATAAATCTAACATTCAACACAACACAATATCCCATGGGATTAGAAGTTGCACATAATCCTGCGAGGCTTCTACCTCAGCCCGCAGCCCATGAGGACTACTCATACATGATTAGATCAACAAGCATAAACACAGTAGAGAAATTTTTAAGAGAAATACAAAATAGTCTTACAATATCGCCAATCCCGATGAGAACAAGATTACTAATAGAAAGTTATGTCTATGGAGTGGAGGTGGAGATGGAGAGGAGGGATGGCTATGGTGATGGTGATGGCGGCTCAGATCTCCTCTCCCAGATGCAAAATGGCTTCAGATGTATTCTGTAGAGTTAAGTTAGGGTTTCTAGTCGTTCTGTTGTGTTTCTCATATAAAGGCCTTCACGAAAGTTGATTGCGTTGATCGTGCGGAGGTGGCGGCGCATCATACTGGCACACCGTATGGGCGGGACAAGCCCGTGCCGGAGCTCGTTAAACCGTTTGTGAGGCCTCTCTATGGCCTATTGACTTGGGGTCGTTGGAACTCGCTATTCTTCCTTAATTGTTTCAGATTTTACCATAAAAGTATATAATTCTGCAAGAAGAAAGATCAAGCAAAGGATTTGCACATCTATGCAATAATTAGTCATTAGTGGCTAGCTAGAGAGATATTCCATTTAAGTATTTGACGAATATGAGATTTAAACGCAGAGAGAAATGACGGTATTTTTACAACCATCAGGCAACTCCTCGAACTGACGCGCTCCATCTGCAACTGATCCTTACATATACGAGCACTAGACACGACGAAGATTCACAGATATGACAACGACGCAATGTGTCACCTTGCATGACCATGACTACTTGGCTCTTCTAACTCCCTAGTTAACAATCTTGACAGTCTCATGGCACCGCACCTCGGCACCACCTCTCCCCATAAATGGTCATCACCTCCCGTGAAAACAAATTTGACGCGCTTACGTCGATGATTCCCGCCACCTTGCTAACGATGCCCTACCCATCGACTACTCAGTGTCGCTCCGCCAAGCGATGAACGCCTGTCCCGATGCGCTAGTCGGGTCGCCTCCCATTGGCAAGCGTGGTTTCAAATCTTCGACCTGGCTTTGATAACAATTATTAGGTTTTACCTATGAACCAGTGGCGGACCCAAGAATTATCCAAAGCCTCGGCAAACAATGTAATTTAAGGCTAATAACACTAATTTTTTTATCAAATTACTATAAAATTAGTCTTGTCGGCTGCCCGGAAGCCTGGGCGGCTGCCCAGACAGCCGCACGGGTTTAGGGACGGCTAGGTCCACCTATGCTATGAACAATTACATCAAAAAACTTTTGGCCAAGAACACGTGTCATGTTTATTTGTTTTTTCTTTATCAAACTTACATGCTAAGCTAGTTCATAACTCTTAGGGATAGGCATTCACTTGGCGGCGGCCTGCCCGGGCTTAGGAACGGCTAGGTCCGCCTATCCTATGAACAATGACACACAAAAGATTTTATTAAAAAAAATATCACACATAAACTTTTGCCAAGAACACGTGTCGTGCTTATTTGTTTTTTCTTTATCAAACTTATATACTAAGCTAGTGTCATGCTTGTTTGTTTTTTCTTTATCAAACTTATATACTAAGCTACTCCCTCCGTTTTAAAATATAAGATGTTTTAGGTTTGTAAAAAAAAAAATCTAGACTTGTTTTAGTATCTAGGTTCACTCAACTTTGAAATGAATCTACGCACTAAAATAAGTATAGATTCATTTTCTTTACGAACATAAAACATCTTATATATTAATACGGAGGTAGTAGTTCATAACTCTTAGGGATGGGCATTGACTTGGGTCGTCCCTTCTAGCAACTTCCCAGACCGGTCCCCGGCAGACGGCGGTGGAGATCGGTGGTGGGTTGGCGCGTCCGCACTCCTCGCAGTAGTTCTTGGACTCTTGCGCTGATCTCCCTCCTTTCCACGGAGAGCCGATAAAAAAACACGGTAGGGTGCGAAAGCGAATGCCCACGCCCGCGCCCATGCCGCGGGCAGATTGCTGTCGAGCTCGCGATCCTTCGCTCCTCGCCACAGCTTGCGATTCGGTTGGTGCCTCGTGCCCTCCCGGTGACTCTTGCGCCTAAGCTGCCCCCGTCCCGATCTCTGCATCTTGTCGTGTACGGGCGTGACCGGCTCCCCATCCATCTCTTGCCGCAGGGGTACAGCCATCAAGATCCAGCATTTGTTCTGCCCTTGATTGGGACTCGAGGCAACTTGCGAGCCCGCGCTTAGCTTCTCCGCGGTGGCTTATTGGGAACGGGCATACATTCTGTTCGATGTAATGCGCGTGAGTGATAGCCTTTCGCGCGCGTGAGCTGTCGGTGCTGACGGTCATGGTGGTGAATTGAGGGGCGGCTCGCTCTGGCTGGTCCGTGACTGAGCAAGCATGGGTGGTTCGGAGAGGACCATCGTGTGGTTCAGGAGGGACCTCAGAATCGACGACAACCCGGCCTTGGCCGCTGCCGCCAGGGACGGCTCCGTGCTCCCTGTCTTCATATGGTGCCCGGCCGAGGAAGGGCGGTTCTATCCCGGTCGCTGCTCCCGGTGGTGGCTCAAGGAGTCGCTTGCACACCTTGGCAGATCGCTGGAGTCGCTCGGGTGCCCGCTCTTGCTGATCCGGGCCGAGGAGAGCACCCTTGCCGCGCTTCTGCAGTGCGTTCATTCCATCGGCGCCACTAGAGTGGTCTATAATCGTCTATATGGTAAGGTTACATGCCCATGCTATTTGATAGGAGTATCTCAGTACATATTCTTCTTTTATTGTGGCTTCTTTTCAAATGAGTTTTGGCAGTCTCAAAAGTTTAGCCAGTCGTATTATCAATTCAATTTTTGGTCCAAACGTTTGCAGACAACAGTATACTTCCTCTCAGTTGCACTTGTCTCGTGTTAAATTGGCAAGGAAGTATATTTCCTCAACTTGTCTACTGATGTATTCTCCTCACAAGTAAAGAAACAAATCTAATTTAATAGATGAAAACCATTTGGAAATGAGAAAAGTTGCAAAACAAGAAACACATCGTGTATTTTGCTTTTCAACTCCGTAAAATTTAGTATGAAATAGTTTTTGAATCTTTTCTCTGAGCATGAAGTACATAATTTAAAATGTAGCAATTAGGCCAATGAGTGTATACTGGACACATAGCAAGTTTAGCTGGAACATGTTGGAAGTGTAAATCAAATAAAGCAGGGGCTAAATGGTGTTGAACTTAGTTTGGGACTGAATACAGCGCAACGCCCATAGCGACGAACACAACTCCTGTCCGATCTCTTGTGCGGCCGGCTGGCAAGCCAATCAAACGGGATAAACAGAAGTCACGCTGGCTGGAGGACTATTGGCAGAACGCCCGTTCTGTACAATTTCCGTTTAATTTATGTTTTTATCCAATAATTAACATAACCACGCTTTTGAAATTACACCTTTTTCTGTGATATTGAACTACTCCCCTGGTAAATCTAAGCCGTGGTGTGACCTCGCATAAAGCGATATATTTTTCATTAGATATAGTACATGAATGATATGAAATTAGTGTTTTCAGGTTCAAAACCTATCCTTGTAAAAGGTTGTATAAGGTATGCATTAGTTTAGCTAGAGTTAACCATTTAGCCTACCCCAACTTGCTTGGGGAAAAGGCTTTGATGTTGTTGTTACCCCTTTCTCTATTCTGGTACCATTTGATTTTCTTTTGATTCTTTTTTGTCCTCTTAGTTTGCTATTTTGATCTTATTTATGCTCATTTCTTATGCTCTAGACCCTATTTCACTTGTCCGGGATGACAAAATCAAGAATGAGCTTTTGGGCCTTGGAATTTCTATGCAGAGTTTCAATGGTGATCTGCTATATGAGCCATGGGAAGTTTATGATGAAAATGGGCATGCATTTACAACGTTCAATATGTATTGGGAGAAGTGCATGGGATTACCTACTGAGATATCACCATCTCTTGCACCTTGGAGGTTGGTGCCTGTCCCAGGTAGCTTGTGGCGCCTAGCACTATCATTATCAATTCTTGAACATTTATCATTTTCCTCTACTTATGAAATACTGTTTCTTATTTTTGTTTGTTTCATGTGATTTGGCTTCTTTATCAATATTATGGAATTAGTTTGCTACTGCATAATCGTATGATAAAATTAAAGAAGTACTCCCTCCGTCCCAAAATGTAAGGGTCTAAGATTAGTCAAAATTCAAATTCTACCAACTTTGACCAAATATTTAGGAAAATAATTCTGCATTTTGATATTTAATGGACACACTGAGAAAATATACTTTATGTTGAATCTATTGATATTGATTTAGTATTGTAGATGTTAATATTTTTTTGTATAAACTTGGTCAAACTACGAAATGTTGACTTTTGACTAATCTTAGACGCCTTACATTTTGGGACGGCGGAAGTACAATATTGAGGTTAAGTTGTTTACTTGATAGCATTGCTTTGTCCACATTGGTGATCTGGTTTTTTATGTTCAATTTATAATCTGTCAAGATCTTGCTTTAATGCTTAACATTTTTCGCTTTCACATTCAGGTATAGAGAACATTCATGGTAGTTCAATTGATAACCTAGCTCTTGAATCAAGTAAGGCTGAGGAATCAAGCAATGCTTTGCTAAGCAGGGCCTGGTCTCCTGGCTGGCACAATGCGGAGAAAACGCTTGAGGATTTTGTGTGCCATGGTCTCGTAGATTACTCAAAAGACAGAATGAAGGTTGCAGGCACTACAACCTCGTTACTGTCGCCATATTTTCATTATGGTGAGGTGAGTATAAGGAAAGTATATCAACTTGTCAGAATGCAACAAATCAAGTGGGAAAATGAGGGGCAATCCGAAGCTGGGGAAAGTGTTAACTTGTTCTTGCGGTCAATTGGTCTTCGAGAATATTCGCGTTACATGTGTTTCAACTTCCCGTTCACACATGAAAGGTCGCTGCTGGGGAACTTGAAGCACTACCCCTGGCGAGTAGATGAGGACCGGTTCAAGTCCTGGAGACAGGGAATGACAGGATACCCGTTAGTAGATGCTGGCATGAGGGAGCTTTGGGCTACTGGGTGGACACATAATCGAATAAGAGTAATAGTTTCAAGCTTTGCTGTTAAATTTCTGCTCATTCCGTGGACTTGGGGCATGAAGTACTTTTGGGATGTTCTGTTGGATGCTGATATAGAAAGTGATATTCTTGGTTGGCAGTACATATCTGGGAGTTTGCCTGATGGCCATGAGCTCGGTCGTCTTGATAATCCAGAGGTATGCATGGTAGCACCACATCGTATAGGAGCTATCTGCTAATCCTGAAAAAACGCAAATGAGTTTCTGGACTGAATTCATAATTGAATTTTAGGTGCTTTTGTTCATGTGGTGGTTCATATATGATGAGCTAATCTTGTATTCTAAAAAAATAGAGATAGCGAGCCAAGAAAATATTGTTATGCTGGTCAACTGAAAGTTGGTGAGGAGATACGTGCATGAAACTTCATGGCTTTACTTGTATCTTAGCTATGATCTTTTTAATCTTATAATTTGCTAATATATGCCGCAGAACATGCTCTTTGTGTTATTATGATTGTCTTGCAGCTGTTAACCTGTATTTATATATGTTTGTTTTCCTTGCGAGTTGTGTCATTGTAGATGCATCTAGTTATATGTACCTGAGCACCATGTAATTTATCTTTTGTCTCATGGGAGATTTATCTATGTCTTGTTTGCGTTTCCCTTGCATCCAAAACTAGGTACAAGGTCAAAAGTATGACCCGGATGGTGAATATGTAAGAACTTGGATTCCAGAACTAGCTAGAATGCCAGCAGAGTGGGTCCATCATCCGTGGGATGCACCGAACTCTATATTAGAAGTTGCTGGAGTTGAGCTAGGCTTGAACTATCCTATGCCCATAGTAGAACTCCACACAGCTCGGGAGTGCTTAGATGATGCCATCTCCACGATGTGGCAATTGGATACAGCTGAAAAACTTGCAGAATTGGATGGCGAGGTTGTGGAAGACAACTTGAGCCATATCAAGAGTTTTGATATTCCACGAGTTGTTTTGAAGGAACTTTCTCCAAGTGCTCCACACTGTGATCAAAAAGTGCCCATTGCTGATGGCAGGAATCATGAGTTACGGCCTAAGGAACTGAACGGTTCCAATAAACAGACTATTTCTATTGATGTGATCAGGGCCTCGAAGATGGAAGACACAGGATCCATAGCGAACTCTCCAGTATCAAGGAAAAGATCTGGCAGCAGTTGTGCATTTGATGTCCCATCTTTTTCATCTTCAGTCGAAGTGCAGTCACAGAATCAGCATCCTGGTGGTGCTTTCGTTGGGTCATCAAGATACATCTCACAGAAAACAGAGAGGAACTGTGCTGGCAAGGTAAGCCTAATTGTCCATTTCTAAGTGAAACTATGTTAGTGTCTGTACTGTTGTAGAGTGAAATATTGGAGGTCTATGACATTAGTAGGTATTGGCATATTGCTCTTGGTAGCCCACCACGGAATGCTGACCAAAGACCTACCTCTTACATCTCTGTTGGCCATTCTCAAGATATTTTATTGTCATCCACCATAAGCACAAAGTTTGATGACGAAGCCACACATCCTATCCTAACAGTATGCATGATCTTTAGGGTTGCAAAGCGGCACCCGATCCACCCCGCTTTGTAGGCAAAATTTGTTAGTCTAGTTCAACTTTTTTCAACAAAATGTCTAGTTAGAACTAAATTTTGCTTTCGTGAGCCCTCGTGGGTTGCAAGCGGCAGTGTTTAAGAAAGCAGTGTTTTGATTCTTCCTGACATCCAAACTAATGCATCTTTGCAGGCAGAAGATGATGACAGTGCCGACAGCGGTACAAGCATCTCAAGACCATCCAAGAAACCTGCTTAGCCATGCTGCTTGGCAAGGGTTGCCGTAGTACTAAACAATGTAGCTGGAGAAGCGTAACACACGTGTATTCCACTATGATAAGATTTTTTTTGCGCATTTTGTTATCTGCCTTTTTTTTTGTAAAAGCTATTATGTATAATGTATAATTAGTACAGAGACAAAACGGTTTTGTTTCTGGGGGTGGGATTCGTCTGCCTTTGCTGCAATGGGTGCAAACTATCCATCCATAATTTTAGCTTCTTCCTAGTTTTCTGCTTGAGTTCGTGCTGGCTGTTGTGGTAACTTGGATGATCCTATATGTTTAATGGGACTGCGGTGTATTGTCAAATGTGGTTTGTGTGATCCTGTCAAACAGGGTGGCTCAAGTGGCTTTTGCGGTCAATGCTGATGGAGTATCTTTATTCCACTTGTATATCGTGTATGTGCACTCTAGCAAGCAACAATCTTCAGCAGTTTTTTGTTGTCATATCAGCCTGTAGCAGCTGGAGCGGAGACTGTGTCAAAATATAAATTTTATTCTACTACTGTAAGAGGCATGTAATAATCATAAATAGTTTGTAGTGCCGGTCTAACTACTTAATCTCTGTTCTCGTATAGAGATGCACCAAACTACCCGTAAGCTGTATTTGACTAGGATATTGGGGTTTGCAGATTTGTTATACTACTACCGTCCAACATTGGGGAGTATTGAAATCAGCCTCAACTCAGCCTAACTTGTAGATTTCAAATTAGTCACTTGTGGGAGGATTTCTTCAAACTCTTATAGTGTAGCATTGTGGTTTTTCGGTGAAGGCTCTTGCTGGACTGCAAATCCTTTTTTTTCTTGTTTCGGTGAAAAGAGAAGGAGCATTGCCCTTGAAAATTGAAATCCTTTGGTGGTTTGGTTAGAATCCACATCAGAGCGTAGTCTCTCTTTTTTTTTTTTTTTTGGTATGCCGCTCGCGAAGTCGCGAGCAAGGATTGAACAATTGTGTAGGAGAGGCCTTGAATTTCACTCTTCGCAGTTTAGAGAGATTTCGGCCCATATGGCGAGGGGCAACCAGCCCTCCTCCTGGCTTGCCGCCGTCGTGGCGGCCAATGCCGCCGCCAGACCAGCCATCCTCCGCCGGACACACGCCGTCCTCCTCACCTCCGGACACCTCTCGTCCCGCACCTCCGTCAACTCTCTCATCCGCGCCTCTTCCATCCCCACTTCCTGCGCCCTTCTCCTCCGCTTCCTCCTCCTCCACCGCCTCCTGCCGAACCACATCTCCCTCTCCTTCTCCCTCCACTCCTGCACCCGATCCCCCAGCCTCCCCATCACCTGCCTCCTCCACTCGTTCGCCGTCCGGCTTGGCCACGCCCGCGACGTCTACGTCGTCAATGCTGCCGTCTCCGCCTACTTCAGGGCCGCCGACGTCGCCTCCGCCGAGCGGCTCTTCTCCGATACCAAGGATGTCGCCGACGTAGTTACCTGGACCACCATGGTCACCGGCCATGCCAACGCCGGCGACGTGGACCGAGCGAGGTGGTTCTTCGAAGCCATGCCTGAGAAGAACGTGGTTTCCTGGAACGCGATGCTGGGCGCGTATGCCTTCGCCGGGAAGCTGTCCAAGGCGCGGAAGCTGTTCGATGCAATGCCCAGCCGGAATGCTGCCTCCTGGAGCTCCATGGTCACTGGGCTCGTGCAGTCCGATCAATCTGAGGAGGCCTTGAGGGTGTTTGGCGAAATGGTCGGGAAGGGTGTCCTGCCGAACGAGTCTGCACTGGTGAGTGCTGTTTCAGCGTGCGGGCGGCTGCGGTCAGTGGACCATGGTGTGTGGGTGCATGCTTATGCCAAGTGGGCGCTGCACGGGGTGATGAGTGTCGTCCTCGCCACAGCGCTAGTTGACATGTACGGTAAATGTGGGAGTATCCATAATGCCGTCAGGGTGTTCACCGCAATGCCAGTGCAAAACATCTACTCATGGAACTCGATGATTACTGGTCTCGCCATGAACGGCAGAGAGATGCTTGCCTTGTCACTCTTCTGGAAGATGCAGATGGCTGGTGTTCGACCAAATGATATAACCTTCATCGGGTTGCTGGGCGCTTGCAGCCACTCAGGTCTCGTCGATGAGGGTCGCTGGTTGTTCAACACAATGGTCAATGGCTTCGGAATCAAACCTGTCCCAGAGCACTATGGCCTAATGGTCGATTTACTCGGGCGTGCAGGTTATGTTAGGGAGGCAGTGGATTTTGTCAACAGCATGCCAGTGGAGCCGCACCCAGGCTTATGGGGTGCGCTTGCTGGCGCCTGCAAGATCCATGGTGAGGTTGAGCTTGGTGAGGAGATTGCCAAGAAGCTCATTGAGCTGGAGCCCCGTCATGGCAGTCGGTACATTCTCCTGTCAAACATATATGGTGGATCGAATAGGTGGGATGAGATGGCCATTGTGCGCAGGGTCCTCAAGGAGCGCAAGGTACCCAAGGGCACTGGCAATGCCGTGGTTTGAAATGATGTCCGGTCTATGAAATATATTCTGGATTAGAATTCCATTAGACAGTGACATCTCAGGAACTGTGCATGTGGGGCTGCATCATGTTGATTAGCCTCAAGTCACCTTAGAGACATTCCTGTACTGAGACCAGCCTCCAGTGGGGAGAAATGTTTGATCTATGTGTTAGTATATGCCTAATTGCTTATAGTCAACATGTTGCAAATCTACAAAATCCTGTTAAGAAGCCAGGAATGCGCTGTACTTCAATACTGACCTGAAGAGGCAGAAGCTCAGAATACATGTGTGTAAGGACTACGGAATGCATTTGTAAACTTAAATTCTAACAGGAAGAGGCAGAAGCGGAAAAGCCATCAAGTGATTCAGGTTCATTGAATAATTTCTCCCAACTTTTTTGTGTACCTTTTTTACTCTATGCTAAGATCTGATTTCCATTGAATCAGATGTATCCAACCCATTGGGTGTTGTCTTAGATACATTCTGTTTATATTAATTATATTCTGCCATTACATGTGTTTATCAAAGTTTCCGACCTTATCTACATAGCGTGAAGCTCAGTTGTTCAGTTGTTGCATATTGTCCATTAGACTTTGCATTGTTATGATTTTGTCTTGCATCTTGGGTCCTCTTTGATTCGTAAGGATTTTCATAGGAAATTTGGAGGATTAGAATCCTTAGGAAATTTTCCCGAGTGAGCTGTTTTATTTGGAAGGCGGAATCTGATGGGAAAATTTCCCAATAATTGCTTAGGAAATTTGTCATTCAACCTATTGGAAAGTTCCAAATATGTTTCTGGAATCATGGGGCTCAAAGAGACGTTGTCATGAGAGAAGTTAATGCTTAATTGTTTATTTTATTTTTTCCTTTTTATATGCTGTTTGTTTGCTTCTTTTTCTGGAGAAGGTTTTTTCCTTTTCAGTTAAGGTCCAACGTCATAACATTAGTGATGTTGAGTTCCTGAAATACAGGATGATCCAACATCATGGATGCATCATCAATAGGATGCATCAAGCTCTGTACTATAAGCGGCTTGAATTGCTGTTGGATGAACTATTGTATCCCTTAAATGAACTTCAGAGTTTAGACAACGCTACATCCAATTGCGGGAGTCATATACGGCTGCAGAACTTCCAGAATTTGAATGATAAGCTTCAGGTGACAATCTGGACTCCTGAGAATATCAAGAGTTTCAGTCGACGACTCAAATATTGTTTCTGAGGAGGAATCATCTTTGATTTTTCATCGGATGATGTGGTGTACCAATGGCATGAATCACGAGTTGCAGCTGAAGGAAGTGAAGGGCTCAAACAATAACCAATGGCTAGGGACCAAAAGATGTAAGACAGTAAGTTCATAACAAGATGACCATGATCACGGTGCTTCTTTTGTTGGGCAACGAGTGCTGTACAAAATGAGTCTTATAAATTCTAATTTACCATGTTTTTTGGACTTTTATCGGGTAAGCAAGGATAACATGAAAACAGCATAGACGGCAGCCTCTTGCGGTTTTTGTTCAACTAACTTAACCAACACAATCTAACATCTCACCCATCTGTTGTATCTGTCTGAGTTGTCTGGTTCGTTATAAGTGTACTAGGTGGACTCTGTGATTCAGCAGTTTGGCTTGATAATAATAATTGATGCTGATATGGGTTCTTACTCCCCACTGCCTTCTTGAAGTGTACCACAGCACCTATCTCAAAATAGATACACACTCCGTCTCAAAATAGATGTAACATGTTTGTTAAGATTTAGATGAATCTATATACTAAATAGTGTCTATATTAATCTAAATTTTGATAAATATGTGACATATATTTCAAGACGGAGGGAGTAAAAGAAATGTATTATTTAAAAAAAAACATATCTTCACACAAATATCGAAGCTATGATTGTTGGCTTTGAATATATTTTTCAAGACCATGTTTGTCGGGTTTTTTTGGTACTTCCTCGATTCCGGATTATAGGGCTAATACGTATTTCAAGACAATAATTTGACCATGAATTTAGTTAATAATATGAATCATATGTCACAAAAATTGTACCGTTAGAAGAAGCGTATTTTAAACATAAATCTAATGATATAATTTACAGTCAAACTATTTTTTGAAATACGTATTTGCCTTACAAACCGGAACGGAGGTAGCATAAGCTCGGCGAACCAAATTTGCCTCCTGCTGCCTGCTTCAGCTTTGTTGTTGGCTTTGTCTTCACTGTTTGTTGTAGAAGCTAACAGCTTGTAAATTAGTACTCCTTCTAACACATATTAGTTTACATAGATTTGTCTAGATTTAATTAAATCTAAACACTATTTGGAATATAGATTCATCCAAATTTTACAAATCCAAATTAACTAATATATGTCTGAGGGAGTAAATCAAATGGCCAAGCGATCGACACGCCCAGCCGGCCGGCGACGCGCCCGGCCGTACGTCGGGACGTACGGCGGAGTGGCCACGCATCCCCGCGGACCGCGGTTGCGTGCGAGAATGGGGTCCGTCTGGGCTGTGGGCGGTCGTTTTCTCTCGCAGAGACGCGGAAAGGCAACCGCGGCAAGTACTTTCCGTGATGGTGGTCGATCGGAACGGCTGCATAGCAATAGCAATAGCATGTGGTGGAGACGAACGACACGTCCGTCCATGCGTGTTTGGAAGAATGAAGAAAGAGGCGGGATTCGTCTGCCCATCCTAATAACATGGAAAACGTAGACCTTCCACAAAATGATTGCACGTGCACCGGCATTCATCCAGGTTGCCCTTAAGCCTCCTTATATCATGTCTCAAAAAAAAAAAAGCCCCCTTATCATACTTCCACGACAACTAACCGATCGATGCTTCTTCGACCTGGCTACAAGTCAGCCAGCCTCAAGCATGGATGCTTTGATCCACCGGCATATGCTTTCCTACGTTGCTGACTTGTACCGATGACATGGATCACGAGTTACAGCTGAAGGAAATGAAGGGCTCAAACAATAACCAACGGAGAGGGACCAAAAGATGTAAGACAGAAGGTTCATAACAAGCTGGCCATGATCACCATGCTTCTTTTGTTGGGTTACTAGTGCTGCATAAGAAAAGTCTTATATATTTTAATTTACCATGGTTTTTGGACTTTTACCAGGTAAGCAAGGATAACACCATAGACGGCAGCCTCTTGTGGTGGTTTTTGTTCAACTAACTTAACCAAAACAATCTAATTTCTCACCCAGTTGGTGTATCTGCCTAAGTTGCCTGGTTCGTTATAAGTGTACCGAGTGGACTCTGTGATTCAGCAGTTTGGCTTGATAACAATAATTGGTGCTGATATGAGTTCTTGCTCTCAGCTGCCTTCTTCAAGGTTTAAGTGCACCACATGAACACCTATCTAGGTAATCCTATCGTCTAAGATGTGGAGGGATGAACCAGGCAGGACAAATGAAAACAGTGTTTCTTCAGAGACTAAAATGCCTGTGTATCTTCAGTGTCTAGGTGTGCAAGATCGGGTGGTAGTTGACAGCCAGTCACACAATATAAGTTGCCCACATATCTTTACCCAAATATCGAAGCTATGATAGTTGCCTTTTTTTGGCATGTAAGCTTGGCGAACCAAATTATCCTGCTGTGCAACCGGTTACGTACATGGCAGCCTCTTCCACTGCCTACGAACTTCAGCTCTATTGTTGGCTCCTTTCTTTTTTTGCGATTTCAGATTTATTTTTGGCTCTGCCTTCACTGTTTGCTATACTCAACAACTGGTAAATCAAATCAAATGACCAAGAGATCGACACTCCCAGCCGGCGACGTGTGGCTGTCGACGCGCCCAGCCGTACGTTTGGGACGTACGGCGGAGCGGCCACGCATTCCCGCGCGGTTGCGTACGAGAATAATGGGGTCCGAGACTCCGAGTGGGTGGTCGTTTTCTCTCGCGGCAACGCGGAAAGCCAACCACGGCAAAGTACTTTCTGTGATAGTGGTCGATCGGCACGGCTGCATACATACAACCACGGCAAGTGTACATGTGAGCGGGACGAACGGACACGTGCGTGTTCTGAAAGAATGAAGAAGATGTGGGATCCGTATGACCATTCTACCGACCGAAGAAACTCCCATCCTAATAACACGGAATACGTAAGTGTGTATGACTATGAGACGACACGGGAGATATATGATAGGGGGGGGGGGGGGGGGGGGAAGAAGTTGCTTATCAGAAACTCCGGCCTTTCGGCTGGCCATAATGAGATCGGCAGCCAGGTTGCACTTAATCCTCCTCCTTATCATACTTGCACGACAACTAACCAATCATCGATGCTTCTTCGACCTAGACCGTCGAAGGCTTCTTCGACCTAGACCGTCGAAGGCTACAGTACAGGTCAGCCGTCAAGCACGGAGATGCTTTGATCCACCGGCATATGCTTTTTCCCAGGCTGCGTCTCTGTCAAATCGCGCCAACAGCGATCACGGCGCGCTATTCGAATCTTGATTGATATTCACGACTTCTACGTTCGTCAGTGTAACGAGCTCTCTTACGATAAACTTTAGTCGGCTCGGGTGATGGAGAAATGAGGACGGCAAAGTCTTCGGCTTATGCTTGTGTATATAGTTGTTGTTAGGTGTTTCAATGATCTATTTGTAATTTTCATTAATTTATTTACTACGTTGATGATTATTAGTAGATTGATAGAATTTCAAAAATATTTGATACTGTACATCGAAAGCAAGACAACATGGCATAGCCGAACGGCGACGTGCAAATTACCCTAGTGAACACCGATAGATACAACCCCACAAAAAGAGTGATAGGTAGATAGAAACATGGAACCTTCAGTTTTAATGTCCTTCATTGACTTCTCTAACGGCCCTCACATATATGTTGATCACGGATCGACCGACCAAGTTATTGTCGGTTAATTTTACGCCGTCCATCCTCTATTGCGGCATGTTGGTTTGACCCACGACTATACGATACGAATTGTTGTACACATGTAGAGTACTACACACTTCTGCTTTTCATATTCTCATCGTTAGTACAGTATTAAAGTAGGTACCCGGATGACCATTAGAAGGGAGGTCGAAATATTATGGAGTACCTCTTATTTCAACAGACAAGCTGCTCGGAGAAAGCGGAGGAATGCTAGACATCGTGGGTGCGTTTGGTAGCCTAAATGCAATTCTTGGCATGGCCTAGTGTCGTGGTTGTCACTGTCAGCCTTATATATGCCTTGGGCTATCTATTACATATTGTTTAGTAGCATGCAGTTTATTTATGGGGCATTTTGTGCAGCCTGTTTGGTAGCATGCTTGCAAGCCTTAGGGCCTAAACATGAAGCAAGTATGTGTGTTTCGTTGCCCTCGCCTCTTCTCTCCAATGGATGATCTTACCTTTCAATCTCTCCAATGAGAAGTTCATCGACAAACAAACATTAGCTACTACGAATAAACAGTATATCAGTTCATCATGACACAACCCTAGCTAATACGAATGGCAGTTCACAAGCACAGTTAATCATGCTTATTGTTAACGAATCGGGGGGAGGGGGTACTGCAACCTTCTTCTCTTCATCTTCATCCTCTTCATCATCATCATCATCATCATCATCTTCTTCTTCTTCTTCTTCTTCTCAGATCGTGGTGGGGCCTCTGTCATTCCACATTGTCGTAGTCAATTCCGTCCTCTTATCCTTCCAAGCTTCATCGTCAGATGCTTCGACACCATGGCCAGTGTCATTCTCGTCAAGAATCACACTCTCCTTATCTGGCACATACAAGTCAAGGCCATCAGTTGTGGAGTATGCAACATACAAGCACTAGCTTTACCTGGGTAGGGAAGGTGTGGAATGGTTTCTGATCAAGGATCTTAAACCTGATCTTCAAAGCAGCGAATGCCATATCAATGATAACCCTAAGGATAGAGTGCCGGAGATTGAAGATATCTTTGGCATTCTGTGGCCCGTTCCTTCCAATGATCTCGTTGAGATAGTACCTGGTAGAACTGAAGGGTGGAAGAATCCTAGGGCAACAACCATATGCAACATCTCCTAGATAGAACTTGCCATTAGGGATATTGATTCCATCAGGACTGGACATGCTGTCATTCAGCAAGGATGGTTGTATTATGGGTTGATCCGTTCCAACCAGCTAGCACATATGTGAACATCATGTCGAAATCAACAGCAGCTAGTACATTTTGGTTGGTGTAGTGCTTCCTTCCCCTATAAGCTGCAGATTCTGATCTGGGAACTCTAGCAGTAATATGAGTACCATCGATTACAATGATACAATCTTGTTACAAGAACACAAGGATGTAATGTGAAAAGGGGAACACATGTGACTCAATTGAAGGACGCAATGATAAAACAAAGGAACACATGCTCACCTTGAAATATGGCATCCATCTTACGCTATTGCGTATCTTTTCTGGTGTTTGACCCATAGGAGACTTGATCATCTCCTATCTCAGCTCACCGATTGTATACAACACTCAGTTGAAATAGCACGATATTGTCTCCATGCTTCTTCTGAAAGTGTTGTGGATGATCCTAAACCTCTAGTTATGGCCAACCACATGAAGAAACATCGCAACTTGTTCTTCCATTGAGGTGTGGATGTTAATCTACCAAAAGTCCACTTGTCCTTAACCTTGCAACAAGTGCAAACAAGGGGGCTCTTCTCATCCTAAGCATGTTCAGAGACTCTATATCGTTGTAGTTGTAGATGTAGTTCAGATTGGCCATCCTTTCTTGATCTTGTGTACACATAGGACTGTACCTCAGTCGAGGAAATGCAGCCCGCCTAACAGATCTCTTGTGCAACAACAGGATCCAGGCTTGAATCACTGCTAACCGCAGCTGCCTGATGGATAAACTCCATCGTTTCGGCCTAACAATGCGGGGCTACAGTGAGTTCTTCCTAAATCGGTGTTTCAGCCCTAATCAAAACAATAGGGGAGAGGGGTTCAAGGTGGTTACCTCACCCATGGAGATGCGCAGCCGAGGAGAAGGAGGGAGATGCGCCTTGATGCCGTTGACCCTAGCTCACCAGCCGGAGTAGGAGAAACCGCCGGATACGGCAGATCTGCGCTGCCACCGCTCGTGGTGTTGAATCAAGAGGAGGGGGTTTTGGGGAGGGCCAACACGTAGGATGAGCCATCCCAGCAGGTGAGGGTACTCTTAGCGCGAAGTAGGGACGAAAAACGCCTGCATCCCTGTGGATGGCGCACGCATGCCGCCACGTCTTTTTTGCAGCTCTAGAGCATAGCCATACGAAATACGCTCGATTCAAGAGTTGTAGTTGAGCATGGCCTGGATTGCTTTAGAGAGCGTGTTGTCCACAAGGAAAGGTCTTGCGGAAACCAACGAACCGTTTCGTCACGCCCTATCCTATCTGGAGGAGAAAATGACAAAAAAAACACCACATTTAAGGACGAGGGGACACGAAACCACCACATTACGGTTTTTGACACATAAATACCATTTTATAGGACGGGTTGTGACGCGAGGCACTGATTCCTCGTGGTTAGCCCTCTAACCAAGTTTCTGGCAGGTGAGGCCCACTGTCAGTGCACACATGGCGGGGTGGCGGATGGACAGACCGGACGGCCGTTAACGACCGCGTTAGGGCACGGTCTGAGCCGCATCTGAGCTGTCCACCTCGCTCACTCTCGTCAGTTAGTCTCCCGCGAGTGCCATGGAGACAGGAGGAGGCGGCAGCTCGCCGGAAGGGCACGACGCCGGTCCAATTGGAGGCGGTGGCGGCAGATACGTGAAGCAGGTGCTGTTCGGGCCAGGCTTCAACATGGGCGCCGTCGATTTGGACAGCGACGACGACCGCGAGTCGATGGAGATCTCGTTGCAGCTAGAGCAGTATGGTGCACCGGAGGAGGCATCGTCGCAGCTGGAGCTGGCGAGCCAGTGTAGCAACGACCCGCTCAGCCACTACCGCTCCGACTACGGGTAAGGAAAAAGTCCCTTCCCCTGTTCTATGTATTGAAATTTGTGGAATATTCAGAACATTAGGGCAATATTCAGTAAATTGTTTTGTTTTATTTCATATTAGGGAACATTCAGAGATGTGGGAACTGTTTATTCAATTTGATGGGGCCAAATTTGTGTCAACAACCATGCGTCGGTCTGATATTAGGTTTCTGAACTTGTTGGGACTGATGGAGAAGGAAGGGTATGGGCTGTGTGATTCAATTTATTATGTGAAAAATGAAGGAGAGGGGTTGAATGGCCTAGAATTAGTGGACAGCGACATTATGGTGGAAGAAATGCTGAGAAAGTATGAAAGGTCAAGAAAGCTTGTGTTGACAGTTATGAGGGACAAGGCTAAGCAAGTCATTGTGTTGTCCCCTGTGAAGAGCAAGAAGGGAAAACAAAAGTTGTATGCTAGGTCATATCCTAGCCACATTGCAGTTGATCTAGATGAGGAAGATCATTGTGACAACAACATGTTGCAGACTCAGAATAGTGGCAATTTTCAGCCTCTGTGCACACAGATTGATGAAAATATGCAGAAATCAGCAGAGGAGGGAGAAGATACAGAGGAAGAAGAAGATGCAGAGGAAGAAGAAGATGAAGATGAAGAAGGAGATGCAGATGAAGATGACAGTTGGATGCATCCTTCCAAGTATGATCCAGTTCAGACAGAGAAGTTGAGGAGGAAGGAAGTTGATGAAATGCAGAAAAGAATTGGTAAGAGGAAGAGAAGGGTAGATGAGGATTTGTATGAGGATGAGTCAGATCCAGAAGATATTTTTGACTCTTATATTCTATAGGATCCAGTGAACAAGACAGTTAAGAGGCAGGGCCCAACAACCAGATCACACTCTCATGCAGAAGTGGCAGTTATGACAGATTGGGCTCCTTCTGATGAAGAGGAGTTTGGTTTCCTTGGATAAGAGGATGATGATGGGTTTGAGCCTTTGCCATTTGTGTTGCCAAATGGGAGGAAGAGCAGAGCAAAGAAGCAGACAGAGAGGGTGTGGTATGATGAGACAAGGGAAAATCCAGAGCAACAATTCAGGTTAAAGCTTTGTTTCAAGGATGTGTATCAATTCAGGCAGGCACTGTGTAGACTACATATTGTGCAGGTTAGGAATTTCCATTACCATAGAAATTGCCCAGATAGGATCATTGTGTGGTGCAGGCCAGAGAAAAAGGAGAAGTACAATTGCCAGTTCTTTATTTCTGCTTCAAAGATAAAGCATGAAACTACCTTCTGCATAAAGAAGATGCACTTGGAGCACTGTTGTCCTACTGAACCATCAAGCACCAGAGTTAACAGTAAGTGGCTGAGCAGTGCTTATGTTGAAAAATTCAGATCAGACCCAAACACAGGTATTAGATCTTTAGTTGACAAAGCTAGAAAGGACTTTGGTGTAGATGTGCCAAAAAGGATGGCATACAGGGCAAAGACAAAGGCAAGAGAGATTGTTATGGGAGATCACAAGAAGCAATATTATAGAATAAGGGATTATCTGTAGACTGTTATTGACAAAAATTCAGGATCTAGATGCATTGTCACCACTGAGACTGGCCCAACAGAGGAAGAGAAGGAAGCTATCAAAAGAGGGCAGCAGGTTTTCATTAGTGACAAGCCAAGATTCCATGGGCTTTTATTTTGTGTCAATGCTGCTAGGCTTGGATTTCTTGAGGGATGTAGGCCCTTCATAGGGTTGGATGGTTGTTTCATAAAGCTGACCACTGGAGCTCAAATCCTTGTAGCTACAGGCAGAGATGGCAATAACAACATTTATCCAATAGCTTGGGCCATTGTAGCAAAAGAAGATACTGAGAATTGGCAGTGGTTTCTAGAGCAGTTGAAGGAAGCACTTGGTGGAGAGGAAGGCCAGTTTGGACAGTACACCATCATGTCTGACAGGCAGAAAGGGCTGATAAAAGCTGTGACCACTGTCTTCCCAAACTCACCCCAGAGATTCTGTCTTAGACACATTTATGCCAACTTCCAGACTACAGGATTCAGAGGAGAAGACCTGAAGAAGTGCATGGATAGGGCAGCATATTCTTACACCAAGCATGGATTTGACAAGGCAATGGATGAAATAAAAAAACAGTGTGAGCAAGCTTGGCAGTGGCTTTAAAAAATTCTAGTGCACACATGGGCAAGGTGGGATTTTGACTCAAACTGCAAGACAGATTTGGTGAACAATAATCTCAGTGAAGTGTTCAATAGATATATCTTGGATGAAAGAAACAAACCAATAGTGACAATGCTGGTAGGGATCTATGACAAGCAAATGGTCAGTTTTGATGACAAGAGAGATGGTGGTAGAAAATCTAGGTGGGAAATCACACCACATTATGCTGAGAAGCTTGAAATGATGAAAAAATATGCTAGACATTGCACCCCACAAAGAGCAGATGAAGGACTATGGCAGGTAGCAAGTGGTGATCACACATATGAGTTAAATCTATATAGTAGAACATGTTCTTGCAGAAAGTGGGATTTAACTAGGTTGCCATGCAATCATGCAATCTCAGCCATCTATAAAGCAGGAAAATATCCAAAAGATTATGTCTCAGATTTCTACAAAAAACCCTACTACCTCAAATCCTATAGGCCTGTGTTCTATCTAATGCCACAACAGCATGGCTAGACAAGAACAAATACTGAAAACATAATGCCACCTGTTTTTAAAGATCACCAAAAGGGAAGGAGGCAGGAAAAGAGGAGAAAAGGGAAATTTGAGGTCCCTAAACCCAAAGAATCATCTAGGATGGCCACTATCACATGTAGCAACTGCAAATTACAAGGACACAAGTAAACAAGCTGTGCACAATCACTCAGACATGATCTTGCACTTAGGAAAAGCCAGCACAAGGTAACTAAATTATTGCACAAAGGATTTCTGCATTGTATTTATATTTTAGTTAATAACTCTGTTATTTGCAGTCAAACAGGACCATTCCTGCTGGGGCAGGCCCTAGAGTTGATGGAGAAGGCTCAACTTCCAGGGCACCATCCTCATCTTCTATGCCAGAACATGCTCCCAGGGCACCATCCTCATCTTCTATGCCAGAACAAACTCCCAGGCCACCAAGATCCTCTTTTGTTCCTCCAATATCAACTACTGATGCACAACCTCCTACTGGTTCAGCTCCAAGGCAAGGGAGAGGATTCATGTCCTACTTCACAGCCAGGGCAAATGCATCTGCTCATAGGGACTCAAGTAGTGGTCCTTTAGATGGTTGAAGCAAAGTAGTGGTCATTTAGTTTCTGTTATTTTCTTGGAGCAAAGTTTCTAATGTAAACCTGTTATTTTGCTGTGGCAAATTGGTGAACCAGTATATACCTACCTATGTCACTCTTGTTGAACCAGTATGTCAGTCTTGTTGAACCATTATTTAGCTACCTATGTCACTATTGTTCCACCAGTTCATTCAAATGCTTTTTTTGTCATTTATTTTCTTACATGATGTGTGTAATTTCACCATAATTCTGGCAGCTGATCCAGGCCAAAACACATATATATTTCAGACCAAAACACATCATTCAGACAATAGTTATTCACATATAAATTCTGGCAGCTCACAGATACTTAAGAATTAAAACCAAAGCTCATCTCATAGTTCAATAAACAAAGCACCAGTCAGACAATAATTGTACTTATTACAACTCACAAACACTTAAGAATTCAGCTCTCAGAGCACCCATCACAGTTCAACAACACATCCTAATTAAACATTACTTAATGAAGATAAAATTATACATCACAAAGATCTTTTATCTTCTTGAACCTGCTCTTGTAAGCTTCTTTCTGCTTCAACAAGTCAGAAATGATGGACTCCAACTTCCTCTTATCTTCTTTGTACTTGTCCCTATCATTCTCTGCTTTTTTCAGCAAGCATTTGTGCATCTTACAGGTTGTTTCATCAGTGATCCTTTTCTTCTCTAATGCAGCCCTAGCATCCATCAATCCTTGTTCAGCTATAGCCTTGTGGGCTAAAGTCACCTGCTTTTCTTCCACTTGTTTAGCTAGCTCATCTTATGAATTCCTCATATCAGTGTGGAGCTTGTTTATTTTGTCTTGATAATCAAACTTCTGCTCCATGAAATTCAGGGATTCAGTGGTCTTGGCTTTCTTAACTTCTCCATACATATCCCATAGCTTGCCTACTGCTTTCATCATAGCATCAGTAGGAACTGGATCAACCCATTGCAGAAAGTCACACTTCAATTCCTCCTAAAATTCATTGACATTTCAGTTAAAAGAAGAACTAACTATAAATATGAGAGAAAATGACACAAACATTTGATCACACACATGCCCTTCACAACTTAGAAACCTCCTACCAATGTTGTAGCCCTCAAATCCAACAAATTTAGCCGCCACAAATCCACATTTACAGAGAATGGGCTCAGCCCCATCGTCGGCTAAACCGCACCAATCCGAATCATATATGACAGTCATGCTCTAACGAGTGCAAATGGAATAGCAAATTAGACTAGGCTTGATCTAAATAACAATTTCATCACGAACCCTAGAAATCAACAATATGAGCCCAAAAATCCCCAAATCCAGTGGCAAGAACTTACACTCTCGCCGTCAGAGCTCAGATCAAGAGGCGATTCGTCTCCATCAGACCACGACACCATGGCAGAAAGGACGGCGCGCCCTGCTTCTTCACCGGCGTCGGGGAGGCGACAACGCGACAATGGCGGGCGCGAGCAGAACAAGAACATAGCGAGGGGAATGAGCTCAGATGCGGCGGCGCAACGGTTAAAACCGTGTCCTAACGGGGTCGTTAACGGCTGTCTGGTCTGTCCGTCCGCCACCCCGCCACGTGTGCACTGACAGTGGGCCCCGTCTGCCAGAAACTTGGTTAGAGGGCTAACCACGAGGAATCAATGCCCCGCGTCACAGCCCGTCCTCTAAAATGATATTTATGTGTCAAAAAACCGTAACGTGGTGGTTTCGTGTCCCCTCGTCCTTAAATGTGGTGATTTTTTGTCATTTTCTCTATCTAAAAAGGAATGCAGCTACCAAATAGTGCCGCATGTCGCTTGAGACGTAAACTGTCAAAGCCTACCAGTCAGTCGTCAAGCACAGAGATGCTTTGATCCACCGGAATATGCTCTGCTATACATTACAAGGAAAGGACGCGTCTCGGTCAAAACGTTCGAACAGCGATCGGCCTGATTTTCTCGCTACCTATGTATGCGTGCCGTAGCGGTCAATCCGTAAAGTTTGAACTTCCGATGCAAATTTCCAAATTAGTTTTCAGAGATCGCCATCGTGTAGCTGATAGCCTGATACTTTTGTGTGTGTGTGAGAATGATACGGGGCAGCGTACTCGCAGTCGCACCGGCAAGTCGTCGTGTAAGGCCAGCGCAGGGCAGCAGGCTACGGCGGCGTCACGCGTGAGATCAGCTGACCAGCTGCCAGTCAAAGTGATACGTTGAAACATGGGGGCTAGGCTAGCAGGCACGGCGACATGCAAATAATTAAGTGATAAGCAGAAATTTGGAATCCCCCTCCTAAAAAAATTCCTCCATTTGATCTCCGCATCTGCGACTGCATGTGTTCTTTGCTGCAAGGTGATTTTTTTTGGTCCTCACTCCATAAGAAATTTGATTCTATTTTTTCCACCCTATCTTTAATGTCTATTGGATCATGTAAAAGGAAATCATGTACTCTCGAAGTCGCAAGTTTGATAAAATTTGGATAAATTTATATAAGTGACTTCGGTTTGTCTAAATTTACATATATCTATATAGTAAAACATGCCTAGATAAATACAAATCTAGACAAACTCAACTCACTTATTTTGGAATGGAGGCATTACTAAACAATATCTAGATTTATCCAAATTTTAACAATCCACGACATCTATTTTAAGACAGAGGAAATACAAGAGTATATTGAGTAGAGAGGAATTAATCGAAAGGGTTCTACCCCCACTAGATAGATTCTTTCCATTCCAGCAGCACAATTTCTCAGTCCATTTCCTCCCCAGCTGGTCCTAGTCACTTATCTTCGGTCTTTTCTCATCTGCAGGACTCCTAAGTGTTTCATTAGTAAAACCCCAGACTTGCAAGTAAGAATTTTCTCAAACTCTTGAGCTCCCCCTAAACAGTACAACTCACTTTTGTGGAAAATTACTTTGAGTCCAGACATTTGTTCAAATAAGCAAATATAAAAATCTATTTTTTTTCTTGTTCTAAATTATCTTGCAGAAATAGTATAGTGTCATTTGCATACTGCAAGATGGACGCTCCTCCAGCGGCAACGAGGACACGCCGTCGACATGGTCTAGTGGTTGAAGATAAAGGACATCTCAAAGATTTTGATTTAATTTTTGTTTTTGTTAAGATGTTTTTTACTGTTCATTATTTTTTAATACCAAAGTCCTATTCATAAGAAAAAAGATGGGCCACTCAACAAACCAGCATCTACAGCTCTTGGTAACATGATTGGTAGAGCATCAGCAGCATTGTCAAATAATAAGAAAAATAAGGAGTCTTATTGTCTTAATCCTTGATAAGTACTCCCTCCGTTTTAAAATATAAGATGTTTTAGCTTTATAAAGAAAATATATCTAGACTTTTTTTAGAGTGTAGATTCAATTCAAATCCAAACGAACCTATATATTAAAACAAGTTTAGATATATTTGTTTTATAAAACTAAAACATCTTATATTTTAAAACAGAGAAAGTATAGATAGTAAATCCTTACCTCTCCATTTCTGATTCTTTTTTAGATGGGCCACTCAACAAACCAGCATCTACAGCTCTTGGTAACATGATTGGTAGAGCATCAGAGCATTGTCAAATAATAAGGAAAATAAGGAGTCTCATTGCCTTAATCCTTGATGGGTACTCCCTCCGTTTTAAAATATAAGGTGTTTTTGTTTTATAAAGAGAATATATTTAGATTTTTTTTAATATGTAGATTCAATTCAAATTCAACGAACTACATATTAAAACAAGTCTAGATATATTTGCTTCATAAAATTAAAACATTTTATGTTTTAAAACGGAGGGAGTACAAGATAGTAAATCCTTACCTCTCCATTTCTGATTTTTTTGGGAGAATGATACGGAACAGCGACCGGCAGTTGCACTCGCACCGGAAAGTCGTCGTAAGGCCAGCAGGGCAGCAGACTACGGCGGCGTCACGCGTGAGATCAACTGACCAACTGTCAGTCAAACTGTGGAAGTTTTAAGGTAGGAGTATCAGGATCATCTGCTGTTCGCATACTCGTCGTTAGTTTTAAGGTAGGAGTATCAGGATCATCATTACCAGTTTACCACTGCACTTCACTGCTCGTCGAGTCGTCGTCGTGGCACACAGTGGCAGGCAGAAGCTCCAGAGTACAAGTCGCCGAACGAACGGAGATGGAGATCCCGCGGACTCGCCATGGTGTGCGGCGATTGTGCGATGATTGAAGGTAGAGAGCGGTATCCAATCCAAGGGGACGACTGGCTGTCGAGGCAAGCTAGCTGGATCGACGTCGAGACGTACGTACGGCGGAGCGGCCACGCATTCCCGCGGTTGCGTACGAGAGAATGGGGTCCGAGTGGGCGGCGGTCGTTTTCACGCGGCCGGCGACGCGGAAAGCCAACCGCGGCAAGTGCTTTCTGTGATGGTGGTCGATCGGAACGGCTGCGTACAAGATGAGGAAGAACAAACGGACAGGTGCATGTGTGCTCTCAAAGAACGAAGAAACATGTGGGATTCTATGAGAGATCGGCGTTTTTATAGTGCGAGATTCATGCCTCTCCCTTCTTCGTACTTTTATATTCGTTTCTAAATACAAGATGTTTTATAATACTCTCTCCGATCTAAATTAATTGACTTAAATTTATTTAGATTTGGGTTTATCTAGACATGTTTAATATTAAATACATCCGAATTTAGAGAAATTTAAGTCAATTAATTTGAATCGGAGGAAGTAAGTTAAAACAGTCTATCAAAAACGCCTTATATTTTAAAACAGTTTTATTATGTCATATTGTGTTAGCTTACTTTCTCATTTCATAATTTAAACCTCTGCAAATTTTGAACAAGAGGTCTGATTTGAAAACCGTTCAAAATATCTAAGTTCCTCGTGAAGTGAGCTTCCAAACAATACCAAAAATTTACTATATTTTGAAAATATTTGGAAACCCACTTTCCAAAAAAAATGATGATACTTTGAAAATTTATGACACCTAGCAAGACGGTTTGTTTCGCTTTGTTTCCAACTCTGTTCATTTTGTGTTTCACCATACTTTGAACTTGTGTTAGACCGCTTTCGATAAATTTATAAGATAGTGAACACTTTTTTGTCGTTTCATTGTGCTCTGAAATTAGATTTTTGAATCATGTTACTTTTGAACTTGTTTAATTAAGAGATAGCATCAAAACAAATACATCGGTTCAAATAGATTTCTTTAACGATTATTCCAACAAGTACTAGGTTCAAAATGAAATAGGTGTACTAATACCGAACCGGTACCCAAGGCAAAGACAAGCATAGATGGCAACGACTCCAAAGTCCAAACCCATCTAGGGTTCCTTCTCGTCGCCGGTGACGCGGGCGGTTCGCTCCGTCTCCGTTGGCCTTAGAGCCATGGAGGAGTGGCGGATCACGGCATCGCCGACGAAAGAGTTTTCATTCCTTTTTTTAGGTCTTTTTTAGATGATGAGGGGACGAAATTTCTTGAAGTCAGAATAATGTCCTCTCCGTCATATCCTCGCTCCGTTGATGCATTTAGTGCTACTAGAGGATGCATGGAGTCGTGTGTCTGACGGATCTCTTGAGATCTTGTCGTTTTTCGTATTCCTTGATGTGGTTTGAGGTCAGTCTCTTCAGATCTACGATTATCATCTTTGGCGATGGTTACTCCTCTGGTGCGCTGGTCCTTTGGGCCCTTAGCACGATGACTTCACATTTGTCTACTACTCCCTTCATTTAGAAATATAAGATGGTTTAGGTTTGTGAAGCTAATATAACTGGACACCTTTTAGTTAGGAATACAAGATATTTTAGGTTTGTGAAGTAAATGCATCTAGACACCACACACTAAAAGGTGTCTAGATATATTAGCTTCACAAACCTAAAACATCTTATATTAAATGAAGGGAGTACAACAAACTCTACTTCGACAAGTTTTGCCCGTCTCCAGTGATGTAGGGGCGAGGACAACGGCACCAACCCTCCCAACCCTCTAGCTTGCAGATACCACAGCACCCGGCCGTATTGCAGAAACACAACAACGACGACCTTCGTTTTGCAGCAAAATCGGTGCATGGCGGAGACCTTGTAGCATCGGGGGCGACCTATTTCTGCAGCAGCGGCGGTCGGTGGTGGCAGTTTTTGCAACCTTTGCTGGCAGCAAGCAGATGTGACGCTAAACCTTGCAGCACCGGCGACATGTGTTGGTAGTAATGGCAGTCGCCATTGGCAGCAAGGGTGGCCGGCGGTGGCAACAAGCGGTCGTGTCATCGGGTAGCAAGAACATACGTCGCATGTAGCAAGCACTACCGCCTCTTGTAGCAAAGCGCCGCCGCTGTGGTAGCAAGCCTCACCGTCATGGTAGCAAGCGTCGTCGTCGCTTCCACCGCCGCCATGGTAGCAAGCGCTGCCACTGCTGGTAGCAAAGCGCTGCCGCTGTGGTAGCAAGCGCTGGCGCTGCTTGTAGCAAAGCCCCGCCGCTGTGGTAGCAAGCCCCGCCGCCGTGGTAGCAAGCGTCGCCCCGCTGCTGTGGTAGCAAGCCCTACCGCAGCTTGTAGCAAAGCGTCGCCATAGTGGTAGCAAGCTTCGCCACTACTTGTAGCAAAGAACTGTCGATGTTGTAGCAGAAGCCGTCGCGGTCGTCCAACACATAGCACCACCGCCAGCCACGCATGGTACCAGCCCCATCATGTTCCTGTGGTAGCAAAGCTAGATATCATTGTAGCAAAATGCGCCACCCTTGTAGCAAGCCCATGTCTCCACGGCAGCAGCTCGAAGGGAAGCCAGAGGCACACGCAGAGGGAGAGCACCGTTGGTGTGACCGAGGGAGAAGCAGCAGAGAATTCGGGAGATGTGCAAGAGCTGCAGGGCAACATCCCAGCAGGATGGGTGGGGGAGGAACGGCGGCGCATGGGTGGAAGAGGAACGGCGGTGCGTGAGTTTGGAGGGCATCGCTGGGCTAGTTGTGGAGCATGGAGAGAGAAGGATGAAAGCCAGAGGTTACAGACGGGGGAACACACGAGGGAAAGATAAGGTTGGGGTGATGTGGGCCCCGTGTAGAGACTTGTCTAGCTCACAGGGCGTTGTGTGCGGTACAACGATAGCGATCTGGATGTTGATTCTGATCCGACGGTTCGTGATCCGAAGGACATGACGATACGATCCCGGGGGTTTGTATCATTTTTCTAAAAGATTTACTCTCAGCCAAAATCACAAAGCAAATCTGAGAGAACAAACGATATGCATGCATGCACGTGACCCATCGTGCATGCTCCCATCGTGGAAAATGTAAACCTTCCGCCAAAATTATTGCACATGCACCAGCATCCTTGCGTAAGATTTGTTGACTAGCTTGAGACGACATTGGAGATATATGAATATGATCGGAAGATGTTGCTTATCAGAAACTCCGGCCTCTGGCCGGTCATAATGATACCTGCCTCCTTATTACGTATCACACCTGCACGACAACTAATCGATCGGCCGATGCTTCTTCGGTCGACTTGGACTGTCCAAGGCTACACTACAAGTCAGCCGTCAAGGACGGAGATGCTTCGATCGACCGGCATATGCCTTTTCCTAGTACGTTGCATCTCGGTCAAGACGTGCCAACAGCGATCGAATCTCGACGTTGATGAACGAAGCAAAATTGGCGACATCTTCTAGAAACAGGCGCGCATGTCGAGCCGGTCGGTCCGTGGAGTTTGAATCTGCTGTGATACATGTGCCAGAAATTGCAGTGGTGGTCAGACAGCGCCATCTGCAGCTGCGGCAGCTGATACGCGACAGATACCGGCGGTGCCGCCAGGCTCGCACCGGCGAACCAGGCACATGCATGATCGTGGTCGAGAAAGGGGCGCGTCACGCGAGTCGTCGCGCGGCCAGCTAGCAGGGCAGCAGGCTACCGCGGCGTCACGTGTGAGGTCAGCCGAGCTGCCCGTCAAACTGATACGTTGAAAGTTGGGCAGCAAGATAGGTAGACGGAAGTATGGAATCTTTCATTTTCTTTATTCTCGGTTGATTTCTCCAACTGCATTGCACATGCGATGTTTCCAGAGCACTGATCGACCGGCCAAGTTTTTTTTTAAAAGAAAGAGGGTGAAGAACACCCAAACTTTGTCATTTCAACTCAGAAACTTGGTACGTACTCCCTCGGTTTCAAAATATAAGATGTTTTAGCTTTATGAAGTAAATATATCTATACTACTTTTAATATATAGGTTTACTCATGTTTGGTATGAATCTACACACTAAAATAAGTCTAGATACATTCTTTTCACAAACTTAAAACATCTTATATTTTGAAACGGAGGGAGTACATCTCTATATATTCCTTTCATTTTAAAATATAAGATGTTTTAGGTTTGTAAAAAAATGTATCTTAATTTATTTAGTGTGTAGATTCACTTCAAACCTGAGTGAACTTACATACTCCCTTCGTCCAAAAAAAGATGTTTTAGATTTTTCAAATTTTGAATAAATCTATATACTAGATAGTGTCTAGATTTATTCAAATTTTCAAACTTGAGACATCTATTTTGGAACGGAGGAGGTACTAAAAATACTTTAGATACATTTGTTTTACAAAACTAAAATATTTTATATTTTGAAACGAAGGGAGTACATAGCTAGATTGTTATAGCACCGGAAGTACCACAAGAACCGGGCAATCTCTGACATGATTTTTTTAGCCGGATGAGCACAACAACGAGCTCTCCACTAATTTCAGATGTGGAGCACTGGAGGCTTGAGATGCTGTGTAAGGTTACTGAACTGAATCGCTTGCCTTCTAATCGAGTTCCCATAACACAGTTGGATCATCTGCACCTGGAGCTGCAACTGCTTTCGCCAAGTTCCTGCAATCCGTAAAAAAAAATGTGGCTCCTGTATGTTCATCGCTGTAGACATACGAAACAGCTAACAACAGAGCATGCATGGGCCTCCACCATGAGAGGAGACGTGACTTCCATATCATTGCCATCAGGAACACATCCACCTCCACCTCCACTTAGGGGTGGACATATAGGTCGAGGCTCGAGGCTTGGTTCGGGCTCATCAAGGCTCGGCTCGGACTCGACTCGGCTCGTAGGTTGAACAAGCCAAGCCTAAAACCTGAAACACAGGCTCGAGGCTCGACAAACCCGCTCGATCAAGCTCGCAAGCCGGCTCGAAGGCTCGATGTAATTAAAAAATTCGCCATAACCTTTGCTAAAATTGTAACAATTCACAATTATGATCAACAATTCATCATGAATACATGCATAACATAGTATACCAATTATTTTACTAGATGGCACCCAAATTATTTTACTAATGAAGCATGAAACCCAAAATAGTTGCTATCAGTTATAATAAGCATGACACCCAAATTCATTTAACTAATGTACTACCAAACATTGCAGTTTGCAGGAGATAATTACACAAGCATTATTAATAGAAATTAAAACAATCTAAGCCACGAAAAGATGAGGTCATGACTCATGAGGGATTACTTGCTTGGGATTACTGATGCTTGGTACGGACTACGGGTACATACTACATACACACTTGCATATGCGTTCCAGAGATGAATTATTGAGGTCCAGCACGCAGCAGGCCAGCACGCAGCAGCCAGCGGGGGGGACGTCGTGCAGCAGGCGGAGGCCGGCAGGTGGAGACAGGCGGAGGCCGAAGGGCCGGCGGGCGGAGGGCCGACGGGAGGAGGGTCGCTGCCTCTAAGCTCTAACCCTAGACCTGCCTTGCCGAGCACCTCCTCGTCCATGCCAAACCAAGGGGAGGGCCGGAGGGGAGCAGGTTCAGGTCTTCAGGAGGGGTAGAGGGAAGGGAGGAGAGCCATGGAGGATGGGGGCGAGAGGGCTGGGGTGGTCGGCGGTGGTGGGCGACGGGCGTGGCGGCACCTGGAGATGGGGGCGATAACGCGAGAGGCGGCTGGGGTCGGGTCGCGCTCGGGCCTCGGGGGTATCATGAGGGAGGGCAGGACGGGGTGGAGAGTGGAGGCGGGGTCGCGGGGGTATCAGCTCGACGAGCCGTACGAGCGAGCTTCGAGCCGCACCGAGCGAGCCGCGAGCCTTCTTTTTAGCAGATTTTCAACATCAAGCCGAGCTTGGGCTCGGCCGGCTCGGCTCGGCTCGATTCCACCCCTACCTCCACTCCCTGATCCTGCATGTACATTACACACCTAAATCTGCAGTGTCCAGCATGGAAGGCAGCTTCTCCTTCCAATTCCAGGCTGCATCAATATACAGCTTTAGCGCCTGAAATTTGAAAGTCAGAGGAAATTGACTTGTCGTGAAATTTTTCCGCCGTCCGTCCTCTATTTCGGCGGGCCCAATTGACCCACGTCCATTCAATACGAAATGATGTGCAGATGCATGCTTCTCCGAAATGATGTGTAAATACTCGTCGGGTACTGAGCTAGCTCAACTCTATAGAGCTTAAAACCTCAGCTTGGCTCGACTCGATAAAAACTCGAGTTGGCTAGCTCGATAAGGTTGGTAGACTCACTAAGAAACCTAAAAGCATAATCAATTCATCATGAAGCAAGAGCATAAGAAGGATGTATCATTGTTGATGCCTCTCGGTGTAGACTTCAGAGACTTTGACCCAAGTGGTTCGTGTATGTTTGGCCTATAGGTCTTGTTTTTAGTTTAGGGTTGACTAATCTATGATCTATAACATCAACTTATATATATATATATATATATATATATATATTAGCGAGCTTATCGAGTGCCCGCAACTCTCGACTTTTTCTTTACAAACTAAAAATGCCAACTTGGCCTGGCTTGCTAGTGTCCGAGTTCGAAACAAGTCAAGTGAGTTTTGGGTTTATGTCCACCCTTAGAGCATCGACAACCAAGTCCCCCCAAAAGCGCCTGAAAGGGTGTGTCGGACGGAAAACCGCCCCAAAGGATTAGAACGTGACTAGACTCTAACTTAATTCCTAGTTGAGTGAACATTATGACAACTCTAACGTTGCCTCGTATACGGGCCGGGCACGTCCAATACTGTCTGACCGGACAAAGGGCATGGCCTAATGGGGCATCACAAACGGAACGAGTCCACGATTCTATCCGGTTAGCCCCTATTTTCAGCCAAATTTGGGTTGCCTTTGTGGGGCATGCGAACCGCCAACCTGTCCACGGTGTCCTCCACCAGTCCTCACAGGTCTCACGTGTTGTCAACAAGGAATAGGATACAACGTACTCCACCAACCGCGTTGGTCCTCACGGGTCTCGCGCGTCAGCGTCAAGGAAGAGGAAACGAGTCAGCCGAGGAACCACGAGATGACGGAGGAGAAGAAGCTCCTTGCTGCTATCGAGCTCTCCCGGTCGAAGGCGAAGGCCAAGTGGAACAACCTCCGAGAAGTTAACGAACAATTCGCGATGCAAGTGGTTACACCGCCAGTGCCCCCCCCCCCTCCCTCCCCGTGCCACTGCCGCAACCATGGCCAGTCGAAGAAGTCTGGTCGTGCCGCCGCCGCAGGCCTTCATCACCAGCACGAGGATTAGGGCGTCGGGCGCCACCACTAGCGAGTAGGGTGTTGTGTCAATGTTTTTATTTTTTAGTTGAACAATGTCTTCTGTTAATCAATGTAAATTATGTTAATATTTCCATTTATTATTATTTATTATTTTGTGTCCATTTTTTGCGGGCGTCCTTGGGTGTAGTGGCCATCCAAAACGGCCAGAGCGGAGGAGATGGGTCTTAAAGCTATCCGTGAGCCACCACAAACATACCGATTTGGATAGAAGCGATGCCAAATGTGGGGCGCTATTAGAGTTGCCCTTAGGAAACATGTACTCGCTTCGTCTAAAATTAGATGTCGGACATTTGTCTACATTCAGATGTATGCATATCATAAAACGTGTCTAATTACGTACGATTTAAACAAATTTAAACAAATGTATGTATATCATAAAACGTGTAGTAGAAGCAGTAGCCGAAAAATCATTAGTACTGTACTCCATTGCAAAATATGGTGCGTCATGCATGACATCAGCCCCATAGACACATCATCTGCACACCCATATGCAAAAGACGTGCACAAAACTTACTTACCAGATACCAGACGGTCGGTACTAGCTGGTCTCTCTTAATCCCATCCTAACGTTGCAGATTGCACACAATGGGCGGTGGAGTACAAGCGAGTCATAGGGTTTTTTTTTCCACCGTGCGAGAGCTGCTGCTGCCGTGCGTGTCACGTAGCACGACGAAACGAAACCAAACCAAACCGGAGGCGCTGCGACAGCTAGTGGTGCGCAAGCAACGTATCGATCGTACGGCACGGCTTATATATAACCGCCCGTTCGTATCAAACGTCTCGCCGTCTCTTGACCGTCCGTTCCCCGTTACAGCACGGCGGTGTGGGAGGATCCGTCCGTCGGAACGGGACAAGCGTGGGCCCCGCCACTCGTACCTGTAGAGCCCCGATTGGCGGGGCCTCGTCACGGACACCGACGTGCCGGCCCCCGATTGGTGGCGCTCGTCGACCGTACTTTGGCCGTCCGGAAACGGTCCCCGCGAAACGGCCGCAGGCCTCGGCGAAAAGCCGTTACTTCGAGGCGACGTTTACGGCTGGCCCACCACGTACATGCGCCAGGCATTGGCGTATCTGCTTATCGCCATTAATGGGATGTGGACGTGGACCCCACCGAATTAAAGCCGTCCGCGTCGCGCTGTCTCTGCGCCTGCCCACCATCTACCTAACATGGGTGGTGCAGTGCAGATACTAGTGCAAGTTGCCATAATCCATAGTTGTTTTTGTTAGCAGACAACAACAATGTCATTAAGCTACCTAATCAGATTCCCTTTGTATTTTAACCAAGTCAAGTGGGTTGCAGTCCCATCTTATACATAGAAAAAAATACAAGTACGATGTATTATTGCGAATTTTATATCTTTGATAACTTTCTCCACGAATAGAAAAAAAAATACTCTGATACGCAAAGAAGCTACAAATGGAGGGAGAGAAGTCAGTTCTCGTGCTGCTGACTCTGAATATATTTGTTACTACGTGCTATGTAGTCCACCCACCGAGGTCATGGTGCTCGTTGTTTTTCTCTATCAGATCAGTCATATTTCTAGAATCTACCTACTATATATCTTTTGAAATTTTGGTTGCTTGCACTACAGGTATGCATTTGTTACCGGGGACGCATCATTGCTTGCATTTTGGTTGCTTGCATTCATCGGCCCCACTGGCCACCGATGGAGAGACACCCTGTAGAAGCACCATCACTATAGATAACCTCGTCATTAAGTCAGAGTGGCTCCCACTCACTCAACAACAGATAAGATGACAGCGTGGCTGATATAACCTCTTAATCTGTATATCATTTTATTTTCTTGGACTTATATATTGTTGGGAAGGATTATGCTTATCTTAAACCAATTCATAGTTGGCATCGTGATAATCTACTCCGTATTAGTATACTCTAGTGTATACTTTTTTCCTGTTTTCTTTTCTTGCAATTTATATGTGCTCTGCACTCAATCATCTCTTTTCGGTCGGGGTAAAATACTATGCGTGAACAATGACCAAGGAAACATTGTTTCTGGTCCACACGACACGATCTGGAGGGCAAAATTGGAACTAACAGAAAAAATGAGGTGTCGCGGACAGGCAGGATCCGAATATTCCGGTAGCCCGCAGGGTGGTCTGTGTCGATAAATAGGCCACCCCCTCCGTTGGGATCGGTTTAACCAGAAACATCCCAGGAAGAAATCACTGAACTATGAGTGGAGAGCTAAACAGGGACTACGAGATTGGGCAGGAGATCGGGCGCGGTCGGTTCGGCGTCGTCCACCGCTGCACCTCGCGCTCCACCGGCGAGGCCTTCGCCGTCAAGTCCGTGGACCGCTCCAACCTCGCCGACGACCTCGACCGGGAGCTCGCGGAGCTCGAGCCCAAGCTGGCCCAGCTCGCCGGCGCGGGCAACCCGGGCGTGGTGCAGGTGCACGCGGTGTACGAGGACGAGTCGTGGACCCACGTGGTCATGGACCTCTGCTCCGGCCCGGACCTGCTCGAGTGGGTCCGCCAGCGGCGCGGCGCGCCCGTGCCGGAGCCCGTCGCGGCCGACATCGTGGCCCAGGTCGCCCAGGCGCTCGCGCTCTGCCACCGCCGCGGGGTGGCCCACCGCGACATCAAGCCGGACAACATCGTGCTGGACGTGGAGGAGGAGGACGGCGGCGAGAACGTCGTGTCGCCGCGCGCGCGGCTCGCGGACTTCGGGTCGGCGGCGTGGATCGGCGGCGCCGACGGGGGCCGCGCGGAGGGCCTCGTTGGCACGCCCCACTACGTGGCGCCCGAGGTGGTCTCCGGCGAGGACTACGGCGAGAAGGCGGACGTGTGGAGCGCCGGGGTGGTGATGTACGTGCTGCTCTCCGGCGGCGCGCTCCCCTTCGGCGGCGAGACTGCCAAGGACGTGCTGTCGGCGGTGATGCGGGGCAGCGTCAGGTTCCCGCCGAGGCTGTTCTCGGGGGTGTCTCCGTTGGCCAAGGACCTCATGAGGCGCATGATGTGCCGCGACGAGTGGCGACGCTTCTCGGCCGAGCAAGTCCTACGTAAGCAAGCACGCGCTAATAATTCCTCAAGAACCAGCCACATTAATAAGGCTGGCTAATGTGTTCTTGCCGTTTCTAAATGTGTTCTGAATCATGAATTAATCATTTTATGTTCCCTCGTATATTGCAGGCCACCCGTGGATCGTGAGCGGCGGAGGAACCCGAGCGATGGAGCAGCCAACCTGATTCTGAAGTCGACCAGAGTTAGCCCATGACATCGGAAGGAGATCTTGGAGAGTCCGTAGACAAGTATAGAGAGATATCGGCATGACACCACCGGCCGGCTGATGCTATCAATACGGTTTTTGTATAATATAGTATAATGCTTGGCAGATGCAGTAGCATCTCGCTACGGCGGCGGTAGATCGAGTAATCTTACTAGTACTATCTTAGAAGAAGGAGCAGCAGTACTAGCAGCTCCTCTCTGGGTTTGTGTTTAACCCCACCCCTGGTTTAGGCTCTGCTCCAGCTTCTTTATATCTAGACGGCGCCTTCTCCTTTTTTTTTCTTGTGTGTGCTGCTGCATCATGATGCAGGATCTAGGCTGTTGTGTATATTCGAACCTGCTTGCGTCTTTGTACAAATGCAGTTGGAATAAAGATGAGGTACCCTAGCTTATGCTTTGTTTCCCTTCTACTCCCTGCCTTCTAAATAATGATGTTTTATCCTGGCAAAAAAAAATGATGTTTTATCTTTTTTTCCTTCGAAACGTATGTCCAAGGTGTCTAATAGACATCTAAATACATGTGTTTCAAACACACTAACACGTATCCATATACATGTGTCTCAAAAGAGCTAAATTCTCTTTAAAATTATCTTTAGATTGTCTTAATACACCTCTTCAAAAAAATAAAAAAATAGCTACTTTTTTATAGATTTTTAAATTTTTTAACGGAGAATTTTGAGACGGGAAGAGTGTACTAATTAAATCAAAGCTCGTCATGTGGCTTTCGGCCGCTCCGCGCCGTTCGGGGCGGTATTGTAATCGCTTTAGGTAAACACTCGCACTCGCAAGTCGCAAAGTTGCACAAAATCTTCAATCATCCCATACAAATAAACAAGTAGAAACGGTAAGGACAGCAGCATAGTGACTTCATTGCGAATGACACAGCCTATAGAACGATTTCCATGTGTGATGTGGATAGAATTTTGTTAGTATCATTATAGACAATAATGATAATCAAAATTCTATGCATAGCCTCAATAATTTGTACTCTTTATGTTTGAAAACATATAACGTTTTTAGCTTTTTAAATCAAAGATATCTAGACATCTTTTAGTGTATGGATTTACAACCTGTGCTGTCGATTTCTAAAGGAGTAGAGTACAAGTCTACAAGTACAACTCTCTCTTCTACCAGCTTCCCAACATTGTTTTCCCCACGAAATGAAAACGACGACCGAGTGACTGAAAGATTGTTGTGGCGTTTTCCACACCTATGCTGGCCCCGTCTTTCTCATGCCAGTGTTCCGCGACTCGTCTCGTCTGCATCTCGACCGCTAGCGACCAGTCACGCTCGGCGGCCTCGTTCGCGTCGCCGGTTCGAGCATATTCGCCCGCTTATTCCAACCGCCCGTGTCCTCTGCCTGCTCGGACAGCTGTCTCCGCGCCCGCGCTTTCTTCGCCGCGACTGCATCGTCTGCGAGCGGAAAACCTGTGGCGGAGGTGGAGCCCGGACGCGCGCGGTACGGCGAGACGAGGGAACGTGGGACGGGCGGGCGGGCGGGCGTACGGCACGGGCTCCGATGGCGTGGGCGACTCCGCCTCGCACGCTCTTGACTTGTACTACTATAAGCAGTTGGACGGGACGTGATAGCCTCTCACGCGTATTGGATCTGACCTCAAGAGGAGCCGGTGGCAAATTAATTAAATAAAAATAACCTAAAGTAGTAACAAATTTAAAGATTAACCCTATTCGAAAAATAATTCAAACCGACTAACCCTTTTCTGCCACTCCCGTCCGCGCGGCGCCGCAGGCACTGATGCAGCGCCACCTAGGACGGCGCCGCACGCCGGCCACGCTGGCCGGCTGGGGCCCGACGCCGCACAGCTGCCACGCTGGCTCGCGTGTGCAGCGCCAGCGAGAACGGCGCCGCACGCACGCCTGCCGCGCCACTCGTGCTGGCGCTGCCCACCCTGCCACGCTGGCTCAGCGGGCCCCAGCACCTTAAGTGCGGCGCCTGGCGGGGTGGCGCCGCACCCACCTGTGCCGCGCCGTGCTGGCTGGCGCCGCACGCCTGGAGCCCTTAAGGTGGCGCCGGGTCGGCCCAGCCCGACCCTCTTCTCCTTTTCCCCTCTTTCCTCTCCCCTCACCACTTAGAACGGCGGCGGCGGCTAGGGCACACTCTTCCCCAATCTCCACTCAAAACTCCAAGATTTGAAGAAAAACTTAGGGGATTTCTTCCCCAATAGCCTCACCAAGGTATTTTCCTCTTCTCCCCTCAATTTCATCCGCAAATTTTAAGTTATTTGTCCCTAATTTGAGAAATTCTTCCAAATGCTAGGCCACCAATTAGATATGTAAATTTGTATGGAGGAATGAGGTCTTTGGTTGATATATAGAGTTAGAATTGTTATATTAAACCTTCATGTATATAGATAAGATTGTTAGGGTTAGAGTTAGGGTTAGGGTTAGGGTTAGAGTTAGGGTTATGATTAGGGTATGGTTGTATGAGCTTGTTGTTAGGGTAAATTTCGGCATAGATACTTATTTAATTTATGCACCGTTATGTTCTTATATTCTTTTTAGGGATGGCTAGAATTGTCCATGTTCATCATATGGACAAGGAAGCTTTCTTGAGAGGCAATATTGAGCCAGACCCGGATGAGATTGACTTGGTGTTTGATCGTAGTCCAACCTATGCGGAGGTGTTGCAACAAATTCGGGTAGATTTGAATTGGATGGATCCTAGTGATGTTGTTGAGTTGGAGGGTAGGCACAATGTGGGATTTGGGATGCACAACCGTTGGAAGACAATGCGTATCAGCTCGGAGCAACGTTGGTTTGCATACAAGGAAGTGGTGGCCGAATCACAAGACAAAGCTCTTGAGTTATTTGCCACGAAAAAGGTTGATGATAATATGCAAAGGAGTATCATACCGGTCGCCTCCCCATATGAAGCTCGGAGTCCTCCACCCATGAACCAAGAGGAATTGACTGAGCCTCCTTTGACACAGCAAGATGAATTGAGGACATCTCTGAGCCCCATTTCAAAGAATCAAGTTGAATCATTGGAAGAGGAGAATGATGAGTATGAGGACAGTGAGAGGGAGGTTGAGCTATGTGACAATACTATTGGAAATTTAGACTTATATCATACACAAGAGAACATGGATCATGACATCCCGTTTTCTCGAATGTATGTATCCGACTCGGATGAGGATGGTCCCGATGAAGAAGTTGATGAGGAGGGGTTCACTAAGGATGAGGCCGAAGTGCATGAGAAGGTATTGGGCAGGGATCATCGGGTACCCTTGTTTCGTGATCTTAGTCTAGCGGATGAAGCCACGGTTGATGGCGGCAAGGGTGTAGTGCTTGGACCAAGGCCAACTTCCTATCGGGATGTTAGTCACGAGAAGAATGGGATTTCAAAAGGACAGAGGTTTGCCACATTGTTGGAACTTAAGCAATGGATCAAGGACTTCTCTATTAGGTATCATCGCCCTTTCACGGTGGTTCACTCGGACGTGAAGAAGCGTTACACGGTTAAATGCGAAGATGATGGTTGTCCTTGGATAGTGCGGGCAAGACCATACAAGGGGGGGCCTGATTGGCGCATTTCAAGCTGCGTGTCAACGCACATGTGCCATGGAAAAAGGGTGGATGGCAAAGATGTGAAGCACGAGCACCGACAACTGACCTCTGAGTTTCTCGCCTTTAGGCTTTCAAACCAAATTTCTTCACTTCCGACAATGACCATCAAGATGGTCATGGAGTTCGTGGAAGCAATCTTTCACTATGAGGTGAAGTATGGAAAGGCATGGAAGACGAAGCAGGCCGCATTCAGGATGTTGTACGGTGGTTGGGAAGAATCATACAGCCGAATCCCTAGGTTGTTGCTAGCAATGGCCGATGCTAACCCGAGCATGGTTCATGTGGTTGAGCCATATGGCACCGAAACGATGGTTCGTAATGAAAGAAATGTTCGAATATTTGGGCGTGCTTTTTGGTCATTCGAGCAATGTGTGAGGGGCTTCGAACATTGTAGGCCGGTAATCTCTGTGGATGGCACCTTTTTGACCGGGCAGTTCCGTGGCACTCTCTTGATTGCAATAGCAAATGATGCAAACAACCGGTTGCTTCCCTTGGCTTTTGCTTTGGTAGAGGCGGAGAACAATGTTAACTGGGAGTGGTTCTTCCGTCTTTTGAGAACGAAGGTTTTACCTCTTGATAGGGAAATATGTGTCATCTCGGATCGCCATCAAGGAATTCTCAACGCGGTGACGATTGACATTCCCGGTCATCCTCCTTTACACCACCGATGGTGCATGAGACATTTTTGTTCCAACTTCTATAGGGCATGTAAGAGCAAGGAGTTGGCTGATGATCTTCAAGATTGTTGTCTTGCTTTCACGGACCGACGTTTCACAAATCTATATCTCATATTGTGGAACAACAAAAAACTCGATTCCAAGGGTCAAGAGTTTCTCAATAAGCACATTCAGCTCCTAGACAACAAAGAGACCAATTTCAAGAACCTCGTGAGAGATCTCGTTGTGGGAAGTGTAGTGGTGAAGGACACAATGCACGGAGTTGTGCAACACAAGGGAAGAGGGCAAAGGGAAATGAAGCAAGCACAAGTGGTCCAAGCCAACAAATTCCAAGCCAACAAATAGGTAGCCAACAAGTACCAAGCCAACCAAGAAGTAGTCAACAAGTACCAAGCCAACCAAGAACTAGCCAACAAGTACCAAGCCAACCAATAGGTAGCCAACAAGTACCAAGCCAAAAATAGGTAGCCAACAAGTACCAAGCCAACCAAGAAGTAGTCAACAAGTACCAAGCCAACCAAGAACTAGCCAACAAATCCCTAGACAACAAGCTCCTAGACAACAAAGAGGCCGATCATTAGGGCTTAGACGAGGAAGAGGGCGTGGCGGTTTTAACCCGGCTAGTATGTTAGGTTACTTGGCAGGACCAAATCCTTATGTTAATAGGTACGGATGAATCAATTATGTTACTACCTACTATGCTTATTTCATTGAATCAATTATTGTTCACATTCATGCATTCTTTACTAACTTGTAGCTTTTGTTCTTATAATAGGTATGGCGACTCAACCCAACAAGGGCAATGATGGGGACGGTGTGAACTACTCGGCTATTTGGGCGAATGCTATGAAGGTGGTGGAGAAGAGGAAGGAAGCCGAGGAAGAGAGGAAGAGAAAGGAAGCTGAGGAAGAGAGGAAGAGGAAGGAGGAAGAAGAAGAGAAGAAGAGGAAGGCATTTGAAGAGGTAGTTCAACTTGCTCGAGACTTGGCGAAGAAGAAGGACGAAGAGGACGAGAGAAAGAAGAAAAAGGAAGAGGAAGAGAGGAAGAGGCAAAAGGAGAAGGAAGAGGAAGAGAGGAAGATGCAAAAGGAGAAGGAAGAGGAAGAGAGGAAGATGAGGGCCAATGCTAGGCCACCTTGCGCCGACCAAGAGGAAAGGCCACGAAAGGCGTTTCGTACTGACGAGGCCCATGGGAAGGAGGTTCCTATTTGTTGGTGTGGAACCGATTGCACTGTTAAGGAATCCCAAGATGACACGGCGCCGCAGGCCTGGGATACTGCGGCGCCAGGCGCGGCAGGCCTGGGAGGTTTGCGGCGCCAGATGACACGGCGCGGCAGGCACTCTTGCTGCGCCCCCTTGCCTGGCGCCGCAGGCCTGGAGGTCGATTTCTAACTTTCTAACTTTCTAACTTTTCCTTCTAGCATGCATTTCTAACTTTCTAACTTTCTAACTTTCTAACTCTTCCTTCTAGCATGCATTTCTAACTTTCTAACTCCAAACGTGACTCAAGCATTTCTAACATTATAACATGTTTCACTCAAGAATCTCTAACATTGTCTCAAACATAGAACATTGTCATAGGATTACATCACGGTACCTCAAACATTGAACCAACATAGTCTCACACAACATTTTACCAACATAGTCTCACACAACACTGAAACAACATAGTCCTCTCCAATGACATGTAGCAATCTTCTTCTAGCAACTACTTTCTAGCACGCTTGCTCTTGCCTCCTCTCCTCGGAGCAATCTTCTTCTGCCGCGGCTCGTCCTCTGGATCGGACTCGACAATAGGACGATTTCTTGGCCTTAGCTTGATTGCGGACCGTACCTTCCGTTGATACTTCTCCGCAAATCAATGACACATTACACAAATGCGACTAAGATAGTAACGGGAACATGAACTACCGACTTACCACAAAGTTCATCACGGGGGCAAAGGAGGTTTGCCGCCCTTCTCTAACATCTTGGTTGTACTCAAGGTTCCTTAGCTCGTCCCACGCAGGCAGCGGCTCTTCCAATATATCTTCCGGATATGCATCCGGTAGGAGCTTCACACGAGTGTTCTCTAGAAACCAATGGAGGTACTCGCTGAAAGCGTCCTCACAATGGGGGTTTGCAGCCGTTCTTTTCGATTTCTTAGCTTCTCTCACACATAAAAGAAATCTAGCTACGTGTTTCTAGTGAATCTTGCCCCGGTCAGTCTTCTTGCTCTTGAGCCTGTCCAATCTGTATGTGAATAAAGAGCAACTTTTGAAGCACGCACAACTATCATACATTGTATTCAAAAACATATATAGAACCAATTCTTACCGATGAAGAGCTTCGTCGGTGTCCTGGTAATCCGGAGGTGTAGCCTGATAGAGACCAAACTTTCTCATAACCCGCTGCGGGATATAATGCTCAACAACCCACATGCATATCATGGGGCACTCCATATACCATAGATTGCGTTCCGCGTCGCACTGTGGGTTAAGACGGAACTCCTCACAACCAAAATTGTCCCTAGGACCATATACCTCCCATACAACCTTAATCGCAAACAAGATAGTTTAATGAGAAGAGCACTTGCAAGGAATGCTAAACGGTGTATGTTCAGAAATTCTTACTTGCTCCGGGAGAAGGTTATCAAACTCATTGGTGTATCTCATGTACGCGTTTTGTAGGTCGGTTGGAGGCTTTGAGACCACGTCCCAATTGTAAGCCCATGTGGGCCACTTCAACCTTTCCCCGCCATCACTATAGGGTTTGGAAGGCATACGTTTTGGCCTACCAACTGGAAAGCGTTCCCACATCCACACCGAGAGGAGTAGCAACGGACCACCGATATAAGCCTCAGCCCCAGTCCTTCGACAAGCCTCGTCCAGCTACACAAGAAAGCAAACAAACTTAGTCATGCATAAGTTCGAAGAACATATATAAAGAGGGGAAAAATAGAAACACCCCATTACCTGCCGGTACAAGAAGGCTAATGCCGCCGAACCCCAGCTCCATTTTTTATCCATCACAGTTAAGGCCTTCAGCCAGTGCCAGTGAGCCATGTTGCCCTTACCATCAGCAAATATAGTCTTCGTGATGACATACCACACATACACACGGGCATATATAATAATCTCATCCTTGCTAGCATTCTCAGGACATGTACTAAAGTTTTGTGCTATCCACTTGAAAGTAGCACCGGCCGTGACTCTTAATTTCTCCCCCTTTGAGTTTATAGTGTCACCAGGACACTTACCACCGGTAAGGCCACACATCCGCTCACGCCAGCCGTCAGAGCCTGTGTTAATACACAGAGGATCCCCCTGGATAGGGAGTGCAAGGATCATGGACATGTCCTGCAGAGTGACGGTCATCTCACCGGTACGGAGGTGAAAACTATGCGTCTCCGGCCTCCATCGGTCGACGAGGCTTCTTCCGATTCCGATTCCGACATCCTAGTTAATTAAAAAAAGTAGAACTATATATGTGAGCATATTATAAACCAACTACTAATACGAATAGATTGCTATGTGAGCCAAATTATGTGGGCACCTCTACGTGAGCAATGTAGGCATCTACATTTTTTCAAACCATTATTCCAATGTGGCATCTCTATGTGAGAAAAATTATAAACCATTGTTTCTATATGGGCATCTCTTTGTGACTTAATTTTACAAACCATTGTTTCTATATGGACAATGTAGCCAAGGTTCCAATAACAAAAACATACTATCCCACATTATTATCCACAACAATTACTACTAACAATTCCTACTACTTACTACTAACAATTACCAATTACTAATAAGCAAGAATATTGCCAAACTAGGGTTTCCCTTAGGACAAAATGAGAGATTTCTTGGACAAATACCTTGGGGATGTGGTGAAGAACAAGATCCACGGAGAGATTCTTCAAGATCTGAGCAATTGGAGGAGGGATTAGAGGAGGGGAGAATCAACCCTAGCCGCCGCCGCCATGTGTGTGTTCGCTGAGGGGAGAGGAAAGAGGGGAAAAGGAGAAGAGGGTCGGGCTGGGCCGACCCGGCGCCACCTTAAGGGCTCCAGGCGTGCGGCGCCAGCCAGCACGGCGCGGCACAGGTGGGTGCGGCGCCACCCCGCCAGGCGCCGCACTTAAGGTGCTGGGGCCCGCTGAGCCAGCGTGGCAGGGTGGGCAGCGCTAGCACGAGTGGCGCGACAGGCGTGCGTGCGGCGCCGTTCTCGCTGGCGCTGCACACGCGAGCCAGCGTGGCAGCTGTGCGGCGCCGGGCCCCAGCCGGCCAGCGTGGCCGGCGTGCGGCGCCGTCCTAGGTGGCGCTGCATCAGTGCCTGCGGCGCCGCGCGGGCGGGAGTGGCAGAAAAGGGTTAGTCGGTTTGAATTATTTTTCGAATAGGGTTAATCTTTGAATTTGTTACGACTTTAGGTTATTTTTATTTAATTTACCGGAGCCGGTAGCCGTGGAAGGCAGGGATTCTTTTGGCGTTTTATCGTTGGATGGATCCTTCCTCCACGGAGCAAACCACGTCGCAGTAACCAACAGATTTAGCTCATACATATGGAGGTGACGTGGCCTACTCCTAGTAGTAGCTATGCTAATCTATCATCAGTTCTATTTATTTTTAGTATACGGTAGGTATGAACGTTACAGAATACGTGCACAACAATTCAGGTCGGTCCTCGTAGAGAAATGAAAAGATGACCGAACCAAAAGGCCCGGAAGGGCATCGGAGCTGTACTAGTCAAGCGGAAGGTACAATTTTACATTGAGGCCCCTAGCTAACAGGGTAGCCAAAGATAAGGCCTCAAGTTTTACAAGCAAGACCCTAGAATAAAAAAAAGTAAAAACATGACCCTCTCGCGCCATCACCGGCAGTGACGGAGGACGGAAAAAATCTAAGGTAGGACGAACTCCAATAAAAGTAAGCACCAACTCGTTTTTGATGATTTTTTGCCATTGACAAAACCCTTTCAAGTGTTGTCGCTATGAGTAAAAGCAATACCGAATCAACAAGGCGATAAAGGATATGAAGCATGATGTATCATTCAAATATTAACATAATCTCCAAAATGTTTAATTCTTCGCATATGCATAACATATATATTTAAGTTATCTTATATAGACTCATGATCATAATAAGATAAATCTCTGTAAGCTGAGAAATCTCATTCACATTGAAACTATAAAATTAGTTACTTGAGTCAAGATAAAAAGTTCTGAAGAAACTCTAACGACGACTCATCAAAGCAACAATCAAAATCAGTTGTAATAGATTCTATAGAATAATAGAAAGTGTGCATACTCCAAAATAATCAATAGTGACCTAGCGTACTCTCTCTTTTAATTACTTTTTACTCATTTTGTTAGCATTTCATCCATACTTAGGATTGTAATATCATTTTGCATGAATTCACATCTTTTAGGAGGGATCTAAACCATCATTTCTCCAATTGAGCCAGAATGTCAACTAGAATTTTAGATCAATAGTATGTACAAGCCAAAATAGAAACATAAAACATAAACCATCATATAATTAGAGTTAGTTCTGGCCACATGCCATAAGGTGGCCAAATAACTCTCGGGTCCTCCTTAGATACCCCATCTAGGATATTGTTTAGAGTCTAATTTTATTAGATTGAGAATTAGATGTTGCAAAGAGAAAGAGTTGGTTTAAAACTAGACTATATCTAGACCTTATTTCAATCCAGAATCAGTTTTGCGCAGTGTTCACTAAAACAAGTATAACTTTCTCATACGAAGTCCGTTTTTAGCGTATGACCACTCAAAATGTTCAGAAAACACATACGCATCTAAATCTTCTTGCCAAAAATCATGGTAGGGCGGCTGCCCTACCTTGCCCTACTGGGAGCTTCGCCCCTGATCACCGGGGAACAAGACACTCAAGAAAATGCCGATGATGGTTCTCACAATGAAGTCGAGAAAGATCCTCCCAAGGAGAAAGAACTGCCGCGGGAGAACGAAGCTTCCCGTCAGGTGTGGCTCCGACCGCCAAGGATAACTCTGGCACACAACAGCTGGTGTCGATGAACCCCAAAGGATGACATGGCTTTCGGCACACGCATAGCTGCCCTGTCGAGCCCCAGAACCACGAATAACAGATCCTTCCCCTCTCTTGTTCTAGATGGCTCGACGACGTCGCCGGCATAACGCTAGAGTGGCCCCAAGGCCAACATCTAGACCTACCATTACTGTGAGCACGGGCGGACGGTCTCCCCTCCCCTACCATGTGAAAAAAAAATACTCCGTACCTAGAAGATTCCTAGAAATTACAATATTGTACAATAGTTAGGTCTCCGATGATTCTTGTTGTAATCGGTAGAACTTGAACCCGAGGCGCGACTAGTGGCTAGCTATCATAGTACCGGCCTACCGGTCGCTCGCAGCGTCATGAGACTGGATTAACCGGCTCTAGCAGTTGCCTTGACCAAATCCTTCTTGATCGTAGTTTCAAAGTAAACTATGAAACTGTTTTGATTCACCGGAGAAAAGGGACTCCGTACCCTGAAGATTCCTAAAAATTACAATATTGTGCAATAGTTAGGTCTCGGATGATTCTTGTTGTAATCGGTAGAACTTGAACCGTGGTGGCACTACTGGCTAGCTATCATAGTGCCGGCCCTACCGGGCGCTGGCAGCGTCAGGAGGGAGCTTATAAAAAAATGATGATCGATGGTGGCTGCACTCATCATAATTTAAGAGCTAAGGGGTGATTGTATAGTATTTTTATCAAATCTGTCCAAATCTGGAAATTTAATAGAATCTAACCTCTTTTCGAAATTAATTTAGAACCTGACCCCTGGGATCAGCGCCTTTTAAAATGACGCTGAGCCTAATAGTCAGATTCAGAATTAGTTTTTGAAAGGGGTCAGATTCAGTTAAAGTTTCGCAAAAAATCAGATTTGACAAAATAATACGATTGTTTACTCCTATGTTGAATTCATGTGCTTAAGCATCTCTAGCAGATCCCCATCCGACCCGCATCCGCATAATAACCGGTTTGAAGGGCAAAAAAGGCACCGCTTAGATCCCGCATCAGACCCCCATTTCCAAAAAAAAATCCGGGCCGCCCTGATTCGCGTCGCGCCCCCCCCCCCCCAAGTTCCCGGGTCGGAGGGGTTGTGCGAGGCCGGCCTCCATCCATTTCCCCCTTAGCACGAAAGCAGTTTCAGCTCGTCCCTTTCCCGCTTCCGCTCCACCCGCCGCTCCCGATCCCGCCGCCCCACCCATCTCGGGCCACCGAAGCCCCCGCGTCCGCCCTGACATGGCTGCAGTCGCCCTCCGCCGCTCCCAGGCTAGGCCGCACCACGCGGACCAGCTGCAGCGACCGCATCTGGATCCAGCGCCGTCGCGGAAGCCACCACCGAAGGCCGAACGGATGCAAGGCGCAAGGCCGACAATGAGGAGAAGAGAGCACGTGCTAAGGAGCACCGTGCCATCGCGGAGCTCATCGTGGCGGAGAATTCCACTATGTTGATGAATCTGGCCACCATGGATGAGAAGACCCTTGAGTGGTGGAAGCTCACGAAGACGCAGATCTTGGCGCGGAGGAGGGAAGCTGCATGCGCTGCCATGGCTGCCGCGATGATTGCCGGAGGTGGTGACGCTACGGCAAGCCACGGTGAAGCGTGATCACTTCCCTCTTTCATGATGTGATGTTCAATCTTTTTTTGGTGCCGTGTTTCATGTATGATTGAGTACTTTGAACAATCTATTTTGCATGATTATGTTGATGTATTTGGGAATTATTGAATAATCGAATAAACTCTGTGTTTGCGGTGTTTGGTTGCGGGCGAAAGGATACGCAATTCAGACGCGCCAAACGCAGCCCGTAACAACATATTTTCTGCGTTTGGCGTGTCTGAACTGCGTGGCCGTTTTTCAATCTTCAAAACGCGTTTGGGGTGGCCTGGGGTTTGCGGTTTTGGGGATGTGCTAGAGATGCTCTTAGCACCAAAGATTGCATGTTAGCGTGGTCGCCTGGAATACGACGTTCTTTGGACGACCGGATTTTTTGCGAAATCGAGGACGCGATCGCTTCTCAGAATCAAAATTGCGTATATAGAAATCACGGCATCCATCTCTATCACACAAAAAAAAATCAGAAAAATCTTGAGAGTAGATAATCGAACCGAGCTGTGATAGGTCCACAAGTTGCATCGACAAGGTATCGCTCGGTATGAATGAATTAATTTGCGCGTGGTCATACAGCTACGCAAGCATCAATTACATACGTGGCGAGCATGATTGGGTAGTAATTCAGCTGTTGGACTAGTTAGTGGGGAATTTCCATATCTTGGAGGAGAAGCTAGCTGAAGATAGTGTTGTGATGCATTTGATTGAACGAGTATATTTTTAACTAATGATAATTTGTGGATTATTTTTTGCGTGCAATGGCAGTTTCACGACGACTACAAACAGAATATGCTAGATGTCGTGAGGACATTATTTATAGAAGAGGCCCAAAAAGATAGTAATACGTCTACCTGGACCAGTATCTTCTTCCGCACTATGAAAACAAGATCATGTGTGTCTATGATAGTACGATAATTAGTCTTCTCCGTAGGCAAAACGTTACATTCAGACGCAGGTAAGGATGGCAATAGGTATCCTTTACCCTACTTAATGCAAAAAAAAAAAAACTAAATTTTGATAAAACGCCACCTTTTAAAAAAACTACTCCCTTCGACCCATATTACTTGACTCAAATTTGTCTAGATTTAGATGAATCTAAACACTATTTAAATATAGTTCATCCAAATTTTAAAAAATCCAAGTCAATTAATATGGGTCGGAGGGAGTGGTTTATTTAAAATTAGGCTAAACTAAAGGTAGCCTAAAGGTTTCAAAGTTGCATCTCTGGATGCATGCGGAGATCTACCATCATCCATCCAGGGAACGTCTCGGATCATATGATGATTCACGGTCTACCGGATGGGGTGGGGGTTCTCCCATGTGACGGCTAGCAGAAGCGCGGGGCACGTCAGCGTGTCACGTTGAGGGTGCCGGGTGCAGCTCACCGACCGGCACGGCACGTGGTGGCCGCTGCTAGCGGAGGTGGACACTGGTGCGAAGTGCGCGCAGGTACAGGTAACATGCATGTAGGAGTACTACTACCACGGTACGTTTTGCCTTTCCTTGGGCCCGTCTCTGGCTGTCAGGATCCAGGAAGACGAGTGGCTTATCTTATCTCTTCCTCCTCGCCCTTATCTTCAAGACTTCAACACCATGATTACGCTACGTGCATTAGAGTACAATTTGAGGTATACTTAGTTAGCTAGTACTCCTTCCATTTTAAAATATAAGATGTTTTAGGTCTATGAAGAAAATAAATCTAGATTTCTTTTAGGGTATAAATTCAACATAAAGTTAAGTAAAACTACGTACTAAAACAAATCTAGATTTATTTTCTTCATAATTTTAAAATATTTTATATTTTAAAACTGAGGGAGTAGCTAGCTTTTCCGGGAGTGGAGGGATTGTATGCACGTCCTCTCCCGCTTATCTTTAACAGCATCATTGCGCTAAGTGAGCGTGCTAGAGCTTGACAATGAAAGCATATATAAAGGTACGTCCCAGAATCAGTTCAACAATATTACTATTTTTTTGTCAGTTGCAACAATACCTAACTAAGGCCATCTTCACCGGGCCCGACGCATAGCGTGTCCAAACTTGTCCGCACAGACACGTAGGGCGTACGCGGCGCCCAGCGGGTCGATCCATCCAGACGAACGTCTCTGGCTCGATTCATCCATATATCTAATCTAGACAATGGTTGCGATGGCCCGGCCGCGTGCGGACAGCGCGCGTGCCACTGGCCCACCCGTTAGCCATCGGTTACCGGCGGCGTTGATTCGGACGCTGTTAGCGGTAGCGATTCAGAGGCGCTACACGGAAGGCTGACCGGCGGCAGCTTGCACATCAATGGCGACGAGACGACACGCTGACCAACTGGGCGCCGCCTGTGTTCCCGCGCCGACATTGATGGCGAAGGAGCAGGAAGCTGCACGCGTTCACGGGCGGCTGGGCTATTTAACCCTGCGCCCGTCGGTGCCGTCCTCCTCACCTCTTGCCATCGCAAGCCCTAGCCGCCGCCACCACCACCACCAACGATGAAGACTCTGTCGTGGCTGAAGAGGAGCAAAAGCGACCACGAAGCGTTTGGCTCTAGCAGCCAGCGCTCTCGGTTGTCGGCCTTCCTCCACAGGACGTCTTTGCCGCCTCTGCCGCGGCCAGAGGAGTTCCGGTGCCAGCCCGCGGGGGACTACCCGCCACCGCGGGACCGCCGCACCCAACGGTACTACCGCGTCTGGGAGTGCAAGCGCCGATGGAGGGAGGGTCGCGACATCCAGCACACGAATGTATCCCTCCCCACCGGTTGGCACCTCAACCGGGACCGTGTCCCGGTGCCACCACCGCCTGAAAGAGTAGCCCCTTCTTATGGTTTTGGTGATTAATGACAATCCATATGGATTAATGTTTTCACTGAGTTTTATATGAAGGAATATTCCATAGGTCATGCTTGTAGTCTATGTGTTGGATTCAAGTATGGATGCCATGAAGATAAAGATATAACTTGAGTATTGGCATTAAGATCATCGAGTTGAAGAGAAGAATATGATATGATCAAAATCTTGAGAGTGTGATCTCAATAGAAGAATTCAAGATATGGCTCTAAAACGGTGTCATGATAGCCTCATTAGTTGAGCTATGATTGACTAAGATTTAGAGCGTGTAATCAAATTAAGAGTTCTTTATATACCTCAAGATATTTAGATGGAGCATGAGAAGATACATGGTTGACCTATACAAAGAGTGAAGAGTGATTTCAAGTTGGTCAACTCATGAAGCATAAAGAATGTACCACATGGATCTTGTGGTATGGTAAGCCTTGTCAATTATGCATCACGAACTAACCCATTATATATGTGCCTTTGCGTTTTCTATATGAGATAGGTATCTTTTCATGGGCATGCTTCAAAAGTGAAGATCTTATATAGCCCATGAGAGGATTACATCAAGTGGCGATCGTTATCAAGGTTGAGAAGGGCAAGTTCAAGATAAGCATCTCGAGAAGATCATTTGCTTGAAGCTTGTCGTCCATATTGGTGATAATGGACATGTGAAGACATGTATTAATGAAGCTATCCAATAGTGGTGTATGGGGGAGCAAATTAGGAGTTTTCACGAAGCAACAATGATCAAGTGATGCATTCCAGCTTGGATGGAGATTGAAGTGTTTTCATCAAGATCAAGCGGGATGCGCAAGGCAAAGGTATGGCCTTACTAGGTTTTCCTTTTACCGGTCTCAAGGTGGTTGTTGGGAGACCGGGTTATAGGATACATAGCCGCACTATTAAGAGGGGATTTCGGTTGGGTAACTTGATCACATCGTCATAGGGAGCTCAATCCTTTGCATACTTTACATCTTCCTAATTTTTTGCTTCTTGGTGTTTCTCCATGTGAGGTTCTTGAGCTTGTTTCTAGATCTTCAACAATCCCAAGTTCATCGAAAACGGAATTCGTATGCATCTTCTTCGTGGAGCTTGTGAAGTGGTTGTGGAGCCTGCCATCTCCGGAGTGGAGGAAAAGCTAGACATAAGAAAATGGCCTATTCCTTCGTGGGATAGACTCGGAGAAGAAGGTGAGCCTTCATGGCGTTGGGAAATCCTTTGTGGAATCCCACACCTCTCCAACGTGACGTACCTTACTTGTAAGGGAACACGAGAATAAATCGTCGAATCCGCGTGCCTCGGTTATCTCTATATCCGAGCTTACTTTCCTTGTGATAGCCACCGAGCTTGAAATACTTATATATTGCTTATCACTTGTGCTTTATTTATATTGTGCTATCTTGCTTAGCTTAACTTGTTGTTGGTGCACTTAGTTGAGCCTAGTGTATTTAGGTTTTGTGCTTGTAAAATAAATGTTAGTTTAATTCCGCATTATATCAAGCCAAAACCGTAATAGTTTTGAAATTGCCTATTTACCCTCCCTCTAGGCGATATCTCTATCCTTTCAATTGGCATCAGAGCAAGGTCTCTCCTTGTTTAGGATTCACCGCCTAGAGTGTAAAGATGTCGGCTAGTAGTATAGTGCACAATGACACAATTATCTTTGATGGCACAATTTATGCTTTGTTAAGAAAATGCTTGCTTTATAATCTTTGGACCTTGTGTCCAAATATTGAGCGATTTCTAGATGTAGATTTTTATCCTACGATGGATCCTCAAAATCTATCTCTAGAGGATGAGAAAAATTTACATCTCGAAGCTCAAGTATCTAAAGAGCTTATTTTCTCTTTGAGCCGCACAGTTAATTTGTTCTTGATGATTGTAAAGTGCAAGTCGTCTCATGAGATGTGGACCAAGCTTAAAGAAATATTTAGTGGCTCCATTTCTCATAGGATTGGTGGTATCTCCAAGGAGCTCTCTTCTCCCTCACATCATGAAGAGCTCCAAGTTGCTTCCACCTCCGGTCGCGATGTGACCTTAATTCTTTCCACCTCACTTACATGTGACAAGTCACAAGGTAATGGCATGGTGAGTGGAAAAATCATATGTGATGATGGTAGTGTTTCTCTTTACACCAATGAAGTAGGGAGTTTGTGAAGGGTTTTGTAGCATAGTAAATCAAAAAAAATTCTACGGATGCGAACGGGAAAGCCAAGATCTAATCTAGGAGATGCAATCGACGAGAGGGATAGATGAGATCTTCATACCCTTGAAGAAATCGCACAGCGGAAACGTTCAATAGAACGTGGTTGGTGTAGTCGTACTCGCCTTCTCCTCCTCGCGATCCGATCCGATCCAACGCCGCAAGTGGCGACGCCTCCGAGAGATGCACACGTACGGTGCCGCGACGTCTCCTCCTTTCTCGGTCCAGAAAGTGGGGTGGAGAGATAGATTGGATCTACAACACGACGGCGTGGTGCTATGGTGGAGAGTTTCTGCAGGAGGGCTTCGCCTACACGCAGTCGAGAGAGAGAGAGGGAGAGAGAGAGAGAGAGAGAGAGAGAGAGAGAGAGAGCAGCAACTGGCAGCTAGGGTTTGGGGTGAGGGGAGGGTGCACCCCCTGCCCACCTTATATAGGGGGCTGGCCGGCCCCCTTGCCCCCTCCTCCAAGCCCTAGGGCGGCGGCCCCAAGGGTGGAGTGGGGGGCAAGTCTTCCCCCCTTCTAGAAGGTTTCCTAGGGTTTCCCCTAGGGTTTTGGCCGGGTGGGCCAATGGGGCCTTGTGCCCCTGGCCCAATGCGTCCAGGGCACTCCCTCGTAGGCCCACGCACCCCTCCGACAAGTGGGGCCACGTTGGTCCCACTCCGGAAGCTTCTAGAACCTTCAGGTACAATACCGAACATTCTGAAATGATTTCGAAATCCAAAAACTCCTTTCCTTTATATGAATCTTATTCTCCGGACCATTCCAGAACCTCTCGTGATGTCCTGGATCTGATCCAAGACTCCGAACAAAAAATCATAAACCATTTATCCGTTCTATCCTAGCGTCGAGACACGTTAAGTGTGTGATGAAGGGTTTCGCAGCATAGTAAATCAAAGATTTTCTACAGATGCGAACGGGAAAGACAAGATCTAATCTAGGAGATGCAATCAACGAGGGGGATTATATGAGATCTTCATACCCTTGAATATTTTCACATCGAAACGTTCGTCGGAACGTGGGTGATGTAGTCGTACTCGCTTCTCCTCCTCGCGATCCGATCCGATCTAACACCGCAAGTGGCGATGCCTCCGAGAGATGCACACGTGCGGCACCTCGACGTATCCTCCTTCCTCGGTCTAGCAAGTATGGTGGAGAGACGGATTGGATCTACAACGCGACGGCGCGGTGCAATTGGTGGAGAGTTTCTGCAGCAGGGCTTCGCCTACATGCAGTCGGGAGGGAGAGAGAGAGGAGGGCAGCAGGGCGGCTAGGGTTGTGGAGGAGGTGTGGGGGGAGGGTGCGCCCCAGCCCTATATATATAGAGGGGTGGGCGCCAGCCCTAGCCCCTCTCCCAAGCCCTAGGCCGGCGGCCAAGGAGGGAGGAGTGGGGGGCAAGTTTTCCCCCTTCTAGAAGCTTTCCTAGGGTTTGCCCTAGGTCTGGCCGGCTGGGCCGTATGGGGCCTTGTGCCCCTGGCCCAATGCGGCCAGGGCACTCCCTCATAGGCCAATGCCCCCTCCCGGCAGGTGGGGCCACGTTGGTCCCCCTCCGGAAGGTTCTAGAAGCTTCCGGTACAATACCGATTAACCTGAAACAATTCCGAACTCCAAAAACTGCATTGCCTTATATGAATCTTATTCTCCGGACCATTCCGGAACCTCTCGTGATGTCCCGGATCCCATCCGAGACTCTGAACAAAAACTCATAAACCAATTATCCAATCTATCCTAGCATCAAGACACGTTAAGTGTGTGACCCTTCGGGTTCGAGAATATGCAGACATGATCTTCTATCAATAATCAACAGCGGGGTCTGGAAACCCATATTGACTCCCACACATTCATCGATGATCATATCGGATGAATCACGATGCCAGGATTCAATCTATCCCATATATATATTCCCTTCATCTCGCGATATTTTACTTGCCCGAGATTTGATCGTCGGTACCGTCATACCTAGTTCAATCTCGTTCACAGCAAGTACTTTACTCGTTTCGTAATCCGATATCACTTTGTGATTAACTCCTTAACCACATGATTGCAACCGGTGTTGATATCGATTACCGAGTGGGCCCGAAGTATATCTCTCCAACTTGGGAGGGACAAATCCCATCTCGATACATACAACCCAACAGGTACTTTCCTATCACTTGAGAGACACCTTTATGATCACCCTTTCATAGGATGACGTTTGATGACCTCAAAGTTTTCTTCCGATACCAGGGAGTTGTATTATCTCATGGTCTAAGGAATACAATATTTGACATAAGAAAAGCTTCGCAAAGATGAACACGATGACACGATCTAATTGCTCCGCTTAGTTTGGGTATGTCCATCATATCATTCTCCCAATGATATGATCTCATTATTAATCGACAACTCATGTCTATGGTTAGGAAACCTTAACCATCATTAATCAATGAGCTAGTCCATAGAGGCATACTAGGGACACGGTGTTGTTCACAAACCACACAAGTATTAAAGTTTCCGCTTAATACAATTCTAGCATGGAATATAAACTTTAGCATGAACAAGAATTATAATAATAACATCTTTATTATTGCCTCTAGGGCATAATTCCAACAGTCTCCCACTTGCACTAGAGTCAATAATCTAGTTTACATCTGGCAACAATCTAACACCCATGGCACTAAGGTGCTGATCATGTTTTGCACGTGGAAGAGGTTTAGTCAATAGATATGCGACATTCAGATCTGTATGTACTTTGCTAATCTTCAGATCTCCATCTGCTATAAAATCTCGAATTATATGAAACTTGCGGTTGATATGCTTGGTCTTTGGATGATATCTTGGTTCCTTAGCGAGTGCTATGGCGCCAGTGTTGTCACACAATATCTCCAGTGGGTCCAATGCACTTGGAACCACGCCAAGCTCAGTGATGAAGTTCCTGATCCAAACTCATTCACTTGACGCTTCTGCAGTAGCCATGTATTCCGCTTCTACTGTAGATCCCGCGATCACGCTTTGCTTGCAGCTTCTCCAGCTCACAGCTCCTCCATTTAAAATATAAACGTATCCTGTCTGAGATTTAGAATCATCCTTATCGGTGTCGAAACTCGCGTCGACGTAACCCTTTACGACAAGTTGTTCATCACCTCCATAGACTAAGAACATTTCTTTAGTCCTATTTAGGTACTTTAGGATGTTCTTCACGGCTGTCCAGTGTTCCACTCCTGGATCACTTTGATATCTGCTCGTCAAATTAAGAGCATTGGACACATCCGGTCTAGTACACAGCATGGCATACATGATAGAACCTATGGCCGAGGCATAAGGCACTTTGCTCATAGCTTCTCTATCATTTACCGTAGCTGGACACTGAGCCTTGCTCAATTTCTTACCTGACAACATAGGCACTGAACCTTTCTTTGCCTTATCCATTCTGAACCTTTTCAGAACTTTGTCTAGGTATGTACTCTGGCTTAAAGCTATCAGGCGTCTTTGTCTATCTCTATAGATTTTGATGCCCAATATATAAGCAGCTTCACCTAGATCTTTCATTGAAAAACACTTGTTCAAATAACTCTTCACATCGTTAAGCATGTTAATGTCATTTCCAATAATCAATATGTCATCCACATATAGTACCAGAAATGTCACCGAGCTCCCACTCACTTTCTTGTAGATACAAGCTTCGTAGCAATTTGGCACAAATACAAAGCTCTTGATCACTTGATCAAAACGAAGGTTCCAACTCCGAGATGCTTGCTTCAGTCCATAAATGGAACGCTGAAGTTTGCATACTTTATCAGCATCCTTAGGATCGACAAAACCTTCGGGTTGCATCATATACAACTCTTCATCAATGTTGCCATTGATGAACGCAGTCTTGACATCCATCTGCCATATTTCATAATCATGAAACACAACAATTGCTAATAAAATCCGAATGGACTTAAACATCGCTACGGGAGAGAAAGTCTCATCGTAGTCAACACCTTGAACTTGTCGAAAACCTTTTGCGACAAGTCGTGCTTTATAGACGGTAACATTACCATCCGCGTCTGTTTTCTTCTTGAAGATCCATTTGCACTCAACGGCCTTTCGGTCGCTAGGAGGGTCCACCAAAGTCCATACTTGGTTTTCGCTCATGGATCCCAATTCGGATTTCATGGCTTCTAGACATTTCTCAGAGTCTGGGCTCATCATTGCTTCCTCATAGTTCGTAGGTTCACTGTCTTCTACCAACAAGACAGTCAAGACAGGGTTGCCGTACCATTCAGGAGGGGCACGCAACCTTGTCTACCTGCGACGTTCAGTAGCAGCATCGTCCGAAGCTTCATGATCCTTGTCATTAGCTTCCTCTATTGTTGGTGCAGACGACACTGGAACAATTTCAGGTGCTGCGCTTCTCTCCAACTCAAGAGAAGGTTCAACAACCTCGTCTAGCTCTACTTTCCTCCCACTCACTTCTTTCGAGAGAAACTCCTTCTCAAGAAAGGAACCGTTCTTTGCGACAAACACTTTGCCTTCGGTTCTGTGATAGAAGGTATACCCAATAGTTTCCTTAGGGTATCCTATGAAGACGCATTTCTCCGCTTTGGGTTCGAGCTTGTCCGGCATCAATTTCTTGACGTAAGCTTCGCATCCCCAAACTTTAAGAAACGACAACTTAGGTTTAGCACCAAACCACAGTTCATACGGTGTCGTCTCAACAGATTTAGATGGTGCCCTATTTAAAGTGAATGCAATGGCTTCTAACGCATAACCCTAAAATGATAATGGCAAATCAGTAAGAGACATCATTGATCGGACCATATCTAATAGAGTTCGATTCCGACGTTCAGACACAACATTGCGCTGTGGTGTTCCGGGTGGCGTGAGTTGCGAAACGATTCCGCTTGCTTTAAGATGCGTGAGAAAATCATAACTCAAATATTCACCTCCACGATCGGATCGTAGAAACTTAATCTTTCTGTTACGATGGTTCTCCACTTCATTCTGAAATTCCTTGAACTTTTCAAATATTTCAGATTTATGTTTCATTAGATAGATATACCCATATCTACTTAAGTCATCGGTAAAAGTGAGAAAATAGCGATATCCACCGCGCGTCGAAACACTCATCGGTCCGCATACATCGGTATGTATGATTTCCAACAAGTCCGTTGCTCGCTCCATCATTCCGGAGAACGGAGTTTTGATCATCTTGCCCATGAGGCATGGTTCGCATGTGTCAAATGATTCAAAATCAAGAGACTCCAAAAGTCCATCAGAATGGAGTTTCTTCATGCGCTTTACACCAATATGACCTAGACGACAGTGCCACAAATAATTAGTATTATCACTATCTACTTTGCATCTCTTAGCCTCAATGTTATGGATGTGTGTTTCATCCCTTTCGAGATTCAGAAGAAATAAACCATTCATAGCAGGTGCATGACCATAAAAGATGTTACTCATAGAAATGGAACAACCATTATGTTGGAGATATGCCCTAGAGGCAATAATAAATGTAGTTATTATTATATCTTTGTGTTTATGATAAATGTTTACATTCATGCTATAATAGTATTAACAAGGAAACATTAATACTTGTGTGATTTGTAAACTAAAATAGAGTCCCTAGTAAAGCCTCTTTATAAATACTAGCTTGTTGGTTAATAAATGATTGTGGTTTCCCTATCATGAACATTGAGATGTTGTTAACAACAAGATCATATCGTTAGGAGAATGATATGGTGGACATAATCCTATAGATAAGCGTAGCATAAAGATCAAGTCATTTTAATAGTTCAATTGCTATATGCTTTCTGATACATAGTAACCTAATTCCTTCGACCATGAGATCATGCATATGACCTTCACCGGAAGGATGCTTTGATGACATCAAACACCACACCGTAACTGGGTGGCTATAAAGGTGGCATTGAGTGTTCAAAAAGTATTGGTTGAGACACATGGATCAAGAGTGGGATTTGTCCATCCATATGACGGATAGATATACTCTGGGCCCTCTCGCTGGAATGTCATCCAATTAGCTTGCAAGCATGTGACTGGCTCACAAGGGATCACATATCACGGGAACGATAAAAGAGTACTTATCAGTAACGAGGTTGAACTAGGTATGTAGAGATACCGACGATCATAACCTCGGATAAGTAAACTATCGTGAGACAAAGGGAAATTGGTATCGTATGTAAGTGGTTCATGTTGGAATTATGCCCTAGAGGCAATAATAAAGATGTTATTATTATAATTCTTGTTCATGATAATGTTTATATTCCATGCTATAATTGTATTAAGCGGAAACTTTAATACTTGTGTGGTTTTTGAACAACACCGTGTCCCTAGTACGCCTCTATGGACTAGCTCATTGATTAATGATGGTTAAGGTTTCCTAACCATGGACATGAGTTGTCAATTAATAATGAGATCATATCATTGGGAGAATGATATGGTGGACAGACCCAAACTAAGCAAAGCAATTAGATCGTGTCATCGTGTTCGTCTTTGCGAAGCTTTTCTTATGTGAAATATTGTATTCCTTAGACCATGAGATAATACAACTCCCTGGTATCGGAAGAAAGCTTTGAGGTCATCAAACGTCATCCTATGAGAGGGTGATCATAAAGGTGTCTCTCAGGTGATCGGAAAGTACCTGTTGGGTTGTATGTATCGAGATGGGATTTGTCCCTCCCAAGTCAGAGAGATATACTTCGGGCCCACTCGGTAATCGATATCAACACCGCTTGCAAGCATGTGGTTAAGGAGTTAATCACAAAGTGATATCGGATTATGGAATGAGTAAAGTACTTGCTGTGAACGAGATTGAACTAGGTATGATGGTACCAACGATCAAATCTCGGGCAAGTAAAATATCGCGAGACGAAGGGAAGATATATATGGGATTGATTGAATCCTGGAATCGTGGTTCATCCGATATGATCATCGATGAATGTGTGGGAGTCAATATGGGTGTCCAGACCCCGCTGTTGATTATTGATAGAAGATCATGTCTGCATATTCTCGAACCCGCAGGGTCACACACTTAACGTGTCTCGACGCTAGGATAGATTGGATAATTGGTTTATGAGTTTTTTGTTCGGAGTCTCGGATGGGATCCGGGACATCACGAGAGGTTCCGGAGTGGTCCGGAGAATAAGATTCATATAAGGCAGTGCAGTTTTTGGAGTTCGGAATTGTTCCGGATTAATCGGTATTGTACCGGAAGCTTCTAGAACCTTCCGGAAGGGGACCAACGTGGCCCCACCTTCCGGGAGGGGGCATGGGCCTATGAGGGAGTTCCCTGGCCGCATTGGGCCAGGGGCACAAGGCCCCATAGGGCCCAGCCGGCCAAAGAGGGTTTAAACCCTAGATAGAGCTTCTAGAAGGGGGGGTTTCCTTGCCCCCCACTCCTCCTCCTTTGGGGCCGCCGGTTTGGACTTGGGGGAGGGGCAAGGGCAGACGCCCACCCCTCTATATAAAGAGGGCTGGGGGCGCACCACCCCCTTACACCTTCCCCTCCAAGAGCTAGCCGTCCTGCTGCCCTCCTCTCTCTCCCTCCCGACTGCGTGTAGGCGAAGCCCTGCTGCAGAAACTCTCCACCATACTTGCTGGTCCGAGGAAGGAGGAGACGTCGAGGTGCTGCACGTGTGCATCTCACGGAGGCACCGCCACTTGTGGTGCTAGATCGGATCAGATCGCGAGGAGGAGAAGCGAGTACGACTACATCACCCACGTTCCGACGAACGTTCCGCTGTGCGAATCTTCAAGGGTATGAAGATCTAATCCAATCTCTCTCGTTGTTTGCATCTCCTAGATTAGATCTTGGCTTTGCCTCTGTTCGCATCCGTAGAAAATTTTGATTTACTATGCCGCGAAACCCTCCTGAGTGGTATCAGAGCTAGATCTATGCGTAGATGTGTTTCACGAGTAGAACGCAACATGGTTGTTGCGGGCGTTGATGTTTTCTGTTGCAAGCCTCTTGTTTGTGTTCTTCTTATGACGCGGGATAGTGAGATTGAAGCGGTCCAGGCCAACCTTACGCGACGTCGTTCGCGAGACCGGCTCCGCACTTGACGTGTGGCTTGTTCCACACATGCGGCTGGTGGATGCCAGTTTCTCTCACTATAGTTGTCATGGGATTAACACCGGAGTTTGGCAACCATAATATCACCGTTGTGGCTTTCCGTAGGTAAGAATCGTTCTTAGCATCTACTCACATAAGCCACGTAAAACATGCAACAACAAAGTAGAGGCGTCTAACTTGTTTTTGCAGGGAGTGTTTTCTGTGATATGGTATGGCCCAAGATGTGATGTGTATAATGTATGCGATGATCATGTTTTGTAATGTTTCACAACTTGCATGTCGATGAGTACACAACCGGCAGGAGCCATATGGTTGTCTTTATAATTGTGTATGACCTGTGTGTCAACTTCTTATGCGCCATGTAATAGTTTCACTTTATCGCTAAGTAGTTAGCAATAGTTGTAGTTGCTATTCGTGGTGGAGGCAATCATGGTGGAGTGATGGAGATCATGCCGGAACGCACAAGATGGAGATCATTGCGCGACGATTGGATATACCATGTCACATTAAAGTTATATGCATGTGATGTTTATCCTTTTATGTATCTTATCATGCTTAGATCGCGACGGTAGCATTATAAGATGATTCCTCACTTAAAGATCAAGATAAAAACTGTGTTCTCCCCGAGTATGCACCGTTGCGAAAGTTCGTCGTGTCCAAGCATCACGTGATGATCGGGTGTTATAGACTCTACGCTCACATACAACGGGTGCAAGCCAGTTTTGCACACGCGGAAATACTTGGGTCTAACTTGACGAGCCTAGCATGTACAGACATGGCCTCGGAACACATGAACCGAAAGGTTAAGCATGAGTCATATGAATGATATGATCGACACTTCGTTGTCCACCATTGAAACCACATCTCTTCTCGTGATGATCGGATTAGGTGTGGTGAATTTGGATCATGTTCACTAAACAACTTGAGGGATGTTGAATTTAGTGGGAGTTCATCTAGTAATTTGATTAAAAGTTGAACTAGTTATCATGAACATAGTCTAATTTGTACTTGCAAATATTGTAGATCAAATGGCTAAGTCCAACTTCAACTTCAACGTTTTTGCTGAGAAGGAAAAGCTTAGAAACAATGGGTCTAACTTCACCAATTGGTTCCGCAATCTGAGAATCATTCTCTCTGGCGGTCAAAAGGACTATGTCCTTGGGAAAGCGTTAGGTGACCCCCCTGCTGCAACTGCGCCGGCTGATGAGAAAGCTGTCTATCAGTCGCGCAAAGATGATTATGGTGTGATTAAGAGCACCATGTTGTTTGCTATGGAACCGGAACTTCAAAATCGTTTTGAAGACTATCCCGGGCCCTTTGAGATTCTCGAAGAGCTGAAAACCATGTTTCAGACTCAGGCCCGTTCTGAGAGATATGAGATCTCTGAGAAGTTCTTTAACTGCAAGATGGAGGAAGGGAGTTCCGTTAGTGAGCACGCCATTAAGATGACGGGCTACACTCAACGCCTTGAGCAACTGGAATGCACGATTCCAGAGGAGCTCAAGATTGACAGGGTTCTGCAATCACTCCCTCCCAGCTACAAAAGTTTTGTAGTGACTCATAATCAGATTGGTTCCACTGATACGATCACCGAGCTCTTCGCAAAGCTGAAGGCCGCGGAAGTGGACATCAAAAAGGATAATCATGTGTTGATGGTAAACAAGCCCACCTTTAAGAAAGGTAAGGGAGCAAAGAAGCCCTTCAAGAAGGGCGGCGACAAGCGCACTGCCCCTGCTGAGAAGAAGCTCAAGTCTGGTCCTAAGCCGGACACTGAGTGCTTCTATTGCAAGGATAAGGGTCACTGGAAGCGCAACTGTCCGAAGTACTTAGCGGACAAGAAGGCTGGCACCATCAAAGGTATATTTGATATACATGTTATTGATGTTTTCCTTACTAGCCCTCGTTGTAGTGCCTGGGTATTTGATACTGGTTCGGTTGCTAATATTTGTAACTCGAAACAGGAGCTACGGAATAGACGGCGGCTTGCGAGGGATGAGGTGACGATGCGCGTTGGCAACGGATCAAGAGTTGATGTGATGGCCGTCGGCACGCTCTCCTTAGTTTTACCTTCGGGATTAGTTTTAAACCTCAATAAATGTTATTATGTGCCTGCGTTGAGCATGAACATTATTTCTGGATCTTGTTTATTGCAAGACGGTTATTCATTTAAATCGGAGAATAATGGTTGTTCTATTTATATGAGTAACATCTTTTATGGTCATGCACCTATTGTGAATGGTTTATTTCTTCTAAATCTCGAAAGGGATGAAACACACATCCATAACATTGAGGCTAAGAGATGCAAAGTAGATAGTGATAATACTACTTATTTGTGGCACTGTCGTCTAGGTCATATTGGTGTAAAGCGCATGAAGAAACTCCATTCTGATGGACTTTTGGAGTCTCTTGATTTTGAATCATTTGACACATGCGAACCATGCCTCATGGGCAAGATGATCAAAACCCCGTTCTCCGGTATGATGGAGCGAGCAACGGACTTCTTGGAAATCATACATACCGATGTATGCGGACCGATGAGTGTTTCGACGCGCGGTGGATATCGCTATTTTCTCACTTTTACCGATGACTTGAGTAGATATGGGTATATCTATTTAATGAAACATAAATCTGAAACGTTTGAAAAGTTCAAAGAATTTCAGAATGAAGTGGAGAACCATCATATTAGAAAGATTAAGTTTCTACGATCCGATCGTGGAGGTGAATATTTGAGTTATGATTTTCTCATGCATCTTAAAGCAAGTGGAATCGTTTCACAACTCACGCCACCCGGAACACCACAGCGCAATGGTGTGTCTGAACGCCGGAACCGAACCCTATTAGATATGGTACGATCGATGATGTCTCTTACTGATTTGCCGTTATCATTTTGGGGTTATGCATTAGAAACCGCTGCATTCACTTTAAATAGGGCTCCATCTAAATCCGTTGAGACGACACCGTATGAACTGTGGTTTGGTGCTAAACCTAAGTTGTCGTTTCTTAAAGTTTGGGGATGCGAAGCTTACGTCAAGAAGTTGATGCCGGACAAGCTCGAACCCAAAGCGGAGAAATGTGTCTTCATAGGATACCCTAAGGAAACTATTGGGTATACCTTCTATCACAGAACCGAAGGCAAAGTGTTTGTCGCAGAGAACGGTTCCTTTCTTGAGAAGGAGTTTCTCTCGAAAGAAGTGAGTGGGAGGAAAGTAGAGCTAGACGAGGTTGTTGAACCTTCTCTTGAATTGGAGAGTAGCGCAGCACCTGAAATTGTTCCAGTGCCGCCTGCACCAACAATAGAGGAAGCTAATGACAAGGATCATGAAGCTTCGGACGATGCTGCTACTGAACGTCGCAGGTCGACAAGGTCGCGTGCCCCTCCTGAGTGGTACGGCAACCCTGTCTTGACTGTCTTGCTAGTAGAAGACAGTGAACCTACGAACTATGAGGAAGCGATGATGAGCCCAGACTCTGAGAAATGGCTAGAAGCCATGAAATCCGAATTGGGATCCATGAGCGAAAACCAAGTATGGACTTTGGTGGACCCTCCTAGCGACCGAAAGGCCGTTGAGTGCAAATGGATCTTCAAGTAGAAAACGAACGCGGATGGTAATGTCCCGTCTATAAAGCACGGCTTGTCGCGAAAGGTTTTCGACAAGTTCAAGGTGTTGACTACGATGAGACTTTCTCTCCCGTAGCGATGTTTAAGTCCATTCGGATTTTATTAGCAATTGCTGCGTTTCATGATTATGAAATATGGCAGATGGATGTCAAGACTGCGTTCCTCAATGGCAACATTGATGAAGAGTTGTATATGATGCAACCCGAAGGTTTTGTCGATCCTAAGGATGCTGATAAAGTGTGCAAACTTCAGCGTTCCATTTATGGACTGAAGGAAGCATCTCGGAGTTGGAACCTTCATTTTGATCAAGTGATCAAGAGCTTTGGATTTGTTCCAAATTGCTACGAAGCTTGTATCTACAAGAAAGTGAGTGGGAGCTCGGTGACATTTCTGGTACTATATGTGGATGACATATTGATTATTGGAAATGACATCAACATGCTTAACGATGTGAGGAGTTATTTGAACAAGTGTTTTTCAATGAAAGACCTAGGTGAAGCTGCTTATATATTGGGCATCAAAATCTATAGAGATAGACAAAGACGCCTAATAGCTTTAAGCCAAAGTACATACCTAGACAAAGTTCTGAAAAGGTTCAGAATGGATAAGTCAAAGAAAGGTTCAGTGCCTATGTTGTCAGGTAAGATATTGAGCAAGGCTCAGTGTCCAGCTACGGTAAATGATAGGGAAACTATGAGCAAAGTGCCTTATGCCTCGGCCATAGGTTCTATCATGTATGCCATGCTATGTACTAGACCGGATGTGTCCAATGCTCTTAGTTTGACGAGCAGGTATCAAAGTGATCCAGGAGTGGAACACTGGACAGCCGTGAAGAACATCCTAAAGTACCTAAATAGGACTAAAGAAATGTTCTTAGTCTATGGGGGTGATGAACAACTCGTCGTAAAAGTTTACGTCGATGCTAGTTTCGACACCGACAAGGATGATTCTAAATCTCAGACAGGATACGTGTATATTTTGAATGGAGGAGCTGTGAGCTGGAGAAGCTGCAAGCAAAGCGTGATCGCGGGATCTACAGTAGAAGCGGAATACATGGCTACTGCAGAAGCGTCAAGTGAAGGAGTTTGGATCAGGAACTTCATCACTGAGCTTGGCGTGGTTCCAAGTGCATTGGACCCACTGGAGATATTGTGTGACAACACTGGCGCCATAGCACTCGCTAAGGAACCAAGATATCATCCAAAGACCAAGCATATCAACCGCAAGTTTCATATAATCCGAGATTATATAGCAGATGGAGATATGAAGATTAGCAAAGTACATACAGATCTGAATGTCACAGATCCATTGACTAAACCTCTTCCACGTGTAAAACATGATCAGCACCTCAGTGCCATGGGTGTGAGATTGTTGCCAAATGTAAACTAGATTATTGACTCTAGTGCAAGTGGGAGACTGTTGGAATTATGCCCTAGAGGCAATAATAAAGATGTTATTATTATAATTCTTGTTCATGATAATGTTTATATTCCATGCTAGAATTGTATTAAGCGGAAACTTTAATACTTGTGTGGTTTGTGAACAACACCGTGTCCCTAGTACGCCTCTATGGACTAGCTCATTGATTAATGATGGTTAAGGTTTCCTAACCATGGACATGAGTTGTCAATTAATAATGAGATCATATCATTGGGAGAATGATATGGTGGACAGACCCAAACTAAGCGAAGCAATTAGATCATGTCATCGTGTCGTCTTTGCGAAGCTTTTCTTATGTCAAATATTGTATTCCTTAGACCATGAGATAATACAACTCCCTGGTATCGGAAGAAAGCTTTGAGGTCATCAAACGTCATCCTATGAGAGGGTGATCATAAAGGTGTCTCTCAGGTGATCGGAAAGTACCTGTTGGGTTGTATGTATCGAGATGGGATTTGTCCCTCCCAAGTCGGAGAGATATACTACGGGCCCACTCGGTAATCGATATCAACACCTCTTGCAAGCATGTGGTTAAGGATTTAATCACAAAGTGATATCGGATTACGGAACGAGTAAAGTACTTGCTGTGAACGAGATTGAACTAGGTATGACGGTACCAACGATCAAATCTCGGGCAAGTAAAATATCGCGAGACGAAGGGAATATATATATGGGATTGATTGAATCCTGGCATCGTGGTTCATCCGATATGATCATCGATGAATGTGTGGGAGTCAATATGGCTGTCCAGACCCCGCTGTTGATTATTGATAGAAGATCATGTCTGCATATTCTCGAACCCGCAGGGTCACACACTTAACGTGTCTCGACGCTAGGATAGATTGGATAATTGGTTTATGAGTTTTTTGTTCGGAGTCTCGGATGGGATCCGGGACATCACGTGAGGTTCCGGAGTGGTCCGGAGAATAAGATTTCATATAAGGCAGTGCAGTTTTTGGAGTTCGGAATTGTTCCGGATTAATCGGTATTGTACCGGAAGCTTCTAGAACCTTCCGGAAGGGGACCAACGTGGCCCCACCTTCCGGGAGGGGGCATGGGCCTATGAGGGAGTGCCCTGGCCGCATTGGGCCAGGGGCACAAGGCCCCATAGGGCCCAGCCGGCCAAAGAGGGTTTAAACCCTAGATAGAGCTTCTAGAAGGGGGGGGGTTTCCTTGCCCCCCACTCATCCTCCTTTGGGGCCGCCGGTTTAGACTTGGGGGAGGGGCAAGGGCAGCCTCCCACCCCTCTATATAAAGAGGGATGGGGGCGCACCACCCCCTTACACCTTCCCCTCCAAGAGCTAGCCATCCTGCTGCCCTCCTCTCTCTCTCCCTCCCGACTGCGTTTAGGCGAAGCCCTGCTGCAGAAACTCTCCACCATATACACCACGCCGTCGTGTTGTAGATCCAATCCGTCTCTCCACCATACTTGCTGGTCCGAGGAAGGAGGAGACGTCGAGGTGCTGCACGTGTGCATCTCACGGAGGCACCGCCACTTGTGGTGCTAGATCGGATCGGATCGCGAGGAGGAGAAGCGAGTACGACTACATCACCCATGTTCCGACGAACGTTCCGCTGTGCGAATCTTCAAGGGTATGAAGATCTAATCCAATCTCTCTCGTTGTTTGCATCTAATGATCTTGTCTTTCCCTCTGTTCGCATCCGTAGAAAATTTTGATTTACTATGCCGCGAAACCCTTCAGTTCATTCGATCGCAAAGTAATCGTAGAAATATGTGGGAGCCATATGAATTTCCAGATTCCTCTATTGGTTATTGATCGGAGAAGTGTCTCGATCATGTCCGCATAATTCACGAACCGTAGGGAGACACACTTAAGGATTCGATGTTGTTGAGTAGTTATGGAATGATGAGTAAGAGACAGAATGTTGTTTGGAGTCTCGGATGGGATCCGAGATATCACGAGGAGATCCAGAATGGTCCGGAGAATAAGATTCATATAAGGAAAGTCCTGTTTCGGGGTTGGAGAATGGTTCCGGTGTTTTCGTCGGGAATGTTCTAGAAGGTTCCGGAATGTCCGACACTCTGGAGGGGAAGGGTACATGAATGTGTCATAACAAGTTGGAATGATTGCATCATGTACTAGGTGTCATCGCTGAACAAAATAAAGGGTTTAATCAAATCCTAGTTTGAAAAGTCAAACGCCAATTTGAAAAGTCAAACGGCTATTTTGTGAGGTGGAGGGAGAGTAGGAAACCTACTTGGGGAGGAGTTCCCTCCCTCCACCGCCGGCCCACGTGGAGAACGAGTTGGGGAGGGACTCGCCTCCCCTTGGCGCGCCCCCTCCACCTATATAAGGAGGGGCAGGGATGCCCCTCCAAGCACACAACACCACGCCCTGCAAACCCTAATCCTAGCCACCGGCGCCGCCACCTCCTACTGCCGCCGCCGCCTAGAAAAAGCCGCCGCCTAGGCAAACCCTAGCCGCCATTCTTGCTCCTCCTTGGTGCATCTAAACCCTAGATCTTCGAGGCTCTCTCTCATAGTCCACCATACTCGCTCCGGCTTAAGGCGAAGCCCTGCGAGATCTCCCCTCTACTTCCGGTACCACGCCGTTGTGCTGCCGAAATCGCGAGGAGAGTGCTACAACCTCCACTGCCTGCTGGAACAAGGGAGAGGAAGGTCTTCGTCGAGTACCGAATGTGTGACCGACTGCGGAAGCGCTGCCGGAAGGATCATCTACGCGATCTTGAGATCGGCAAGAGTACGACTACATCACCCACGAGAATCCGCTCTCGTTAAACACTTTGGAATCTTTGAGGGTGAGTTATTCCATCGACTCGTTGCTACAATCTAGTAGATAGATCTTGGCTTGTTTGTTTGTATGCGGTAGAAATTTTTTGTTTTCCATGCTACGAACCCCTACAGTGGTATCAGAGCCGTGTCTATATGTAGATCTGTTGCACGAGTAGAACACAATGGTCATTGTGGGCGTTGATGCTTTTGTTGTCGATTGCTTCTTGTGTACTTTGCATCTTGCGTGATGGTGGGATGAAGCGGCCCGGGCTAACCTTACATGACATCGTTCATGAGACTTGCTCCACGCTTGACATGCAACTTGTATTGCATAAGTGGCTTTGCGGGTGCCTATTTCTCCCAACATAGTTAAGATTCAATTTACAACGGGTGATTGACAATACTAGTATCAATTTTGTGGTTCTTGTTCGTAAGTTAGAACGACACTTATTGAAAGCCCCAAACCACGTAAAACATGCAAAGAAAGTAGAGGCGTCTAACTTTGTTTTGCAGGGGTGTGCTGTGATGTGATATGGCCATGATTGTGATTATATTCGATGCATGCAATGTTCCTTATTGTAAGTTGGCAACCGGCAGGAGCCATATGGTTGTCTTTAATTTCTGTTAAGACCCGCGTGTCTATTCAAAGTAGTTGTAATAGTTGAAGGTGGTGGACTACAACCATGGAGCTTGATGCAATGCCGGTGATGATGGAGATCATGTTCGTGCTTGAAGATGTAGATCGGAAGCACAAATAAGAAAGGCCATATCATATCACATATTATTAATTGCATGTGATGTTAATCCTTTATGCATCTTGTATTGCTTAGTTAACGACGGTAGCATTATAAGATGATCCCTCATGCACATGAATATCAAGTTCTAAAGTGTTCACCCTTAGTAAGCACCGTTGCTAAAGCTTGTTGCTTCGAAGCACCACGTGATGATCGGGTGTGTTAGATTCCACAAGTGTATACAACGTGAGCAAGCCAGATTTGCTCATGCGGAAGCTAAGGTTTGATCTTGACGAGCCTAGCATGTACAGACATGGTCTCGGAACACGGATCACCAAAAGGTAAAGCATGAATCATATAGTAAGATATGATGAACATTTCGATTGTTCGCCATTGAAGCTACATCGACTCTCGTGATGATCGGTGTTGATGTGGTGGATTTGGTTCGTGTGATCACTAAAATAATGTGAGGGATATTGTTTTGAGTGGGAGTTCACCTATATTAATTTAACTATTAATTAGAACTCAATTTGTCATAAACTTAGTCTAAACTATTGCAAATATGTTGTAGATCAATGGTGGCCCCTACCATCAATTTTAATGCGTTCCTAGAGAAAGAAAAGTTGAAAAACAATGGAAGCAACTTCGCGGATTGGTTCCGCAATTTGAGGATTGTCCACACTGCTGGTAATTTGACCTATGTGCTGGATGCACCGCTGGGTGACCCACCTGCAACTACTTCTACCGATGAAGTAAAGAATGTTTACCTCGCTCGAAAGACTCAGTACTCCACAGTTCAGTATGCTATCTTGTATGGTTTAGAATCGGAGCTTCAGAAAAGGTTTGAGAATTCAGACCCACATGATATTGTCCGTGATATCAAATTGATCTTTGAGACTCACGCGGCAATTGAGAGCTATGAGGGTTCTGAAAAGTTCTTTAACTGCAAGATGGAAGAGGGCAGCTCCGTCAGTGAGCATGTGCTTAAGATGTCTGGGCACACAAACAAACTTCAAAGCTTGGGTATAGTGATTCCTAATGCTTTGGGGATTTATCGTGTCCTCTAATCACTACCACCAAGTTACAAGAACTTTGTGATGAACTACAATATGCAAAACATGAACAAGAAGTTGCCAGAACTCTTCGCCATGTTAAAATCTGCAGAAGTGGCGATCAAGAAAGAGCACCAAGTGTTGATGGTCAATAAGACCACCAAATTCAAGAAAGGCAAGTCTAAGCAAAAGGGACACTTCAAGAAGGGTGGTAAGAAAGTTACCGCGCCGACAAAGAAGACCAAGGCTGGACCTAAGCCTTATACTGAGTGCTTTTACTGCAAGGGAGAAGGTCACTGGAAGCGGAATTGCCCAAAGTACTTGGCGGATTTGAAGAACGACAACATCAAGAAGAAAGGTATATCCGATATACATGTTATTGATGTGTATCTCACTAGTACTCGTAGTAGTGCCTGGGTATTTGATACTGGTTCGGTTGCTCATATCTATAACTCGAAACAGGTGCTGCAGAATAAACGGAAGCTAGCGAAGAACGAGGTGACGATGCACGTGGGAAACAGATCAAAGGTTGATGTGATCGTGGTCGGCACACTACCTCTTCATCTACCATAGGGATTAGTTTTATACTTAAATAATTGATATTGGTGCCTGCGTTAAGCATGAACATTATATCGGGATCTTGTTATTGCGAGACGGTTACTTGTTTAAGTCCGAGAATAATAGTTGTTCGATTTATATGAGTAATATGTTTTATGCACATGCGCCTTTGATAGATGGTCTATTCTTATTGAATCTCGATAGTGGAAATACACATATTAATAACATTGAAGCCAAACGTTTGAAATCGAGCGATAACTCGACCTATATGTGGCACTGTCGTCTTGGTCACATTGGAGTGAAACGTATGAAGAAACTCCATTCTGATGGACTTCTTGAATCACTTGAAAGATGCGAAGCATGTCTGATGGGTAAAATGACTAAGACTCCATTTTCTGGTATGATGGAGCGAGCTACGGACTTATTGGAAATCATACATACCGATGTGTGTGGTCCAATGCGTGTAGCATCGCGCGGTGGTTATCGTTATGTTCTTACCTTCACGGATGACTTGAGTAGATATGGGTATATCTATTTCATGAAACATAAGTTCGAAACTTTCGAGAAGTTTAAGGAATTTCAAAGTGAGGTGGAGAATCAATGTAACAAGAAGATTAAATTTCTATGTTCTGATCGTGGAGGTGAATATCTAAGTTACGAGTTTGGCGAGCATTTGAAGAAATGTGGAATACTTTCACAATTGACACCGCCGGGAATACCACAGTGTAATGGTGTGTCCGAACGTCGTAATCGAACTCTCTTAGATATGGTTCGTTCTATGATGTCACTTACAGATTTACCGCTATCATTTTGGGGTTATGCATTAGAAACAGCCGCATTCACTTTAAATAGGGCACCATCTAAATCCGTTGAAACGACACCGTATGAATTATGGTTTGGGAAGAAACCTAAATTGTCGTTCCTTAAAGTTTGGGGTTGCGAAGCCTATGTAAAGAAGTTACAGCCGGGCAAGCTTGAACCCAAAGCGGAAAAATGCGTCTTCATAGGATACCCAAAGGAAACTATTGGGTATACCTTCTATCATAGATCCGAAGGCAAAATCTTCGTTGCCAAGAATGGATCCTTTCTAGAGAAGGAATTTCTCTCGAAAGAAGTGACTGGAAGGAAAGTAGAACTCGACGAGGTTGTTGAAACTTCTCTCGAACTTGTGAGTAGAGCAGCACCGGAAGTAGTTTCTGTGGTGCCTACACCAATAAGAGAGGAAGCTAATGATGATGATCATGAAACTTCGGTTGTAGTTGCTACAGAGCCTCGCAGGTCAACGAGGACTCGCACCACTCCTGATTGGTATGATCCCGTTATGAATGTCATGTTGGTGGACAACACCGATGACCCTGCGACATATGAGGAAGCAATGATGAGCCCAGATTCCAATAAATGGCAGGAAGCCATGAAATCCGAGATTGGATCCATGTACGAAAACCAAGTATGGACTTTGGTGGACTTACCAGATGGCCGGAAGGCTGTCGAGAACAAATGGATTTTCAAGAAGAAAACATATGCTGATGGTAATGTTACTGTCTATAAAGCTCGACTTGTCGCAAAAGGGTGTCGACAAATTCAAGGAGTTGACTACGATGAGACTTCCTCACCTGTAGCGAAGCTAAAGTCTGTGAGGATTATGTTAGCAATCGCTGCATATTATGATTATGAGATATGGCAGATGGATGTCAAAACAACGTTCCTCAATGGAGACATTGATGAAGAGTTGTATATGATGCAACCCAAAGGTTTTGTCGATCCTAAAGATGCTAACAAGGTATGCAAACTTCAACGGTCCATCTATGGATTGAAGCAAGCATCCCGAAGTTGGAATCAACGTTTTGATAAGGTAATCAAAAGTTTTGGTTTTATACAAACTTATGGAGAAGCTTGTATTTACAAGAAAGTGAGTGGGAGCTCTGTATCATTCTTAATACTATATGTAGATGACATATTGTTGATTGGGAATGATGTAGACCTTCTTAATAGTGTCAAGGAATATTTGAATAATAGTTTTTCAATGAAGGATCTTGGCGAAGCAGCTTATATATTAGGCATAAAGATTTATAGATATAGATCGAGACGTATAATATCATTGTCACAAAGTACATATTTGGACAAAGTTCTAAAGAGGTTTGGAATGGAAGATAGCAAGAAAGGGTTCTTGCCCATGTTGCCCAATACGACTTTGAGTAAAACTCAAAGTCCGACAATGGCAGAAGATAGAGAAAGGATGAGTAAAACTCCCTATGCCTCAACCATAGGATCTCTGATGTATGCCATGGTATGTACTAGACCCGACATTGCATATGTTGTTAGTTTAACTAGCAGATATCAAAGTGATCCAGGAGTGGATCATTGGATAGCGGTCAAAAACATCCTTAAGTACTTGAGAAGAACTAAGGATATGGTTCTTTCTTATGGAGGTGATGAACATCTCATTGTTAATGGTTACACCGATGCTAGTTGGAACACCGATCCGGATGATTCTAAATCACAATCTGGATACGTATTTACTTTGAATGGTGCAGCTGTTAGCTGGAGGAGTGCAAAGCAAAGCGTTGTGGAGAGATCTTCAACTGAATCGGAATACATGGCTGCTTCGGAGGCTTCACAAGAAGCAATATGGATGAAAGAGTTCATTACAGCTCGGTGTGGTTCCTAGTGCGCTGGACCCAATGTCAATCTACTGTGATAACATGGGCGCCATAGCTAATGCGCAAGAACCAAGGTCACACAAGAAGCTGAAGCACATCAAGCTACGTTTTCACGCTATTCGAGAACATGTCCAAGATGGGGACATAAAGATTTGCAAAGTACACACAGATCTGAATGTGGCGGATCCGTTGACTAAACCTCTCCTGAGGGCAAAACATGACCAACACCAAACTTCCATGGGTGTTCGGTATATTACCATGTAATCTGGATTAGATGACTCTAGTGCAAGTGGGAGACTGTTGGAGATATGCCCTAGAGGAAATAATAAATGTAGTTATTATTATATCTTTGTGTTTATGATAAATGTTTACATTCATGCTATAATAGTATTAACAAGGAAACATTAATACTTGTGTGATTTGTAAACTTAATTTGAAGTCCCTAGTAAAGCCTCTATATAATACTAGCTTGTTGGTTAATAGATGATTGTGGTTTCCATATCATGAACATTGAAATGTTATTAACAACAATATCATATCGTTAGGAGAATGATATGGCGGACATACTCCTATAGATAAGCGTAGCATAAAGATCAAGTCATTTTAATAGTTCAATTGCTATATGCTTTCTGATACATAGTAACCTAATTCCTTTGACCATGAGATCATGCATATCACCTTCACCGGAAGGATGCTTTGATGACATCAAACACCACACCGTAACTGTGTGGCTATAAAGGTGGCATTGAGTGTTCAGAAAGTATTGGTTGAGACACATGGATCAAGAGTGGGATTTGTCCATCCATATGACGGATAGATATACTCTGGGCCCTCTCGGTGGAATGTCATCCAATTAGCTTGCAAGCATGTGACTGGCTCACAAGGGATCACATATCACGGGAACGAGAAAAGAGTACTTATCAGTAACGAGGTTGAACTAGGTATGTAGAGATACCGACGATCATAACCTCGGATAAGTAAACTATCGTGAGACAAAGGGAAATTGGTATCGTATGTAAGTGGTTCATTCGATCGCAAAGTAATCGTAGAAATATGTGGGAGCCATATGAATTTCCAGATTCCTCTATTGGTTATTGATCGGAGAAGTGTCTCGATCATGTCCGCATAATTCACGAACCGTAGGGAGACACACTTAAGGATTCAGCGTTGTTTGAGTAGTTATGGAATGATGAGTAAGAGACCGAATGTTCTTCGGAGTCTCGGATGGGATCCGGTATATCACGAGGAGATCCGGAATGGTCCGGAGAATAAGATTCATATAAGGAAAGTCCTGTTTCGGGGTTGGAGAATGGTTCCGGTGTTTTCATCGGGAATGTTCTAGAAGGTTCCGGAATGTCCGGCACTCCGGAGGGGAAGGGTACATGAATGTGTCATAACAAGTTGGAATGATTGCATCATGTACTAGGTGTCACCGCTGAACAAAATAAAGGGTTTAATCAAATCCTAGTTTGAAAAGTCAAACGCCAATTTGAAAAGTCAAACGGCTATTTTGTGAGGTGGAGGGAGAGTAGGAAACCTACTTGGGGAGGAGTTCCCTCCCTCCACCGCCGGCCCACTTGGAGACCGAGTTGGGGAGGGACTCCCCTCCCCTTGGCGCGCCCCCTCCACCTATATAAGGAGGGGCAGGGCTGCCCCTCCAAGCACACAACACCACGCCCTGCAAACCCTAATCCTAGCCGCCGGCGCCGCCACCTCCTGCTGCCGCCACCTCCTAGGACAAGCCGCCGCCTAGGCAAACCCTAGCCGCCGGCCTTGCTCCTCCTTGGTGCGTCTAAACCCTAGATCGCCGAGGCTCTCTCTCATAGTCCACCATACTTGCTCCGGCTTAAGGCGAAGCCCTGCGAGATCTCCCCTCTACTTCCGGTACCACGCCGTTGTGCTGCCGAAATCGCGAGGAGAGTGCTACAACCTCCGCTGCCTGCTAGAACAAGGGAGAGGAAGGTCTTCGTCGAGTACCGAACGTGTGACCGACTGCGGGAAGCGCTGCCGGGGAACGCAGCGCCGGAAGGATCGTCTACGCGATCTTGAGATCGACAAGAGTACGACTACATCACCCACGAGAATCCGCTCTCGTTAAACACTTTTGAATCTTCGAGGGTGAGTTATTCCATCGACTCGTTGCTACAATCTAGTAGATACATCTTGGCTTGTTTGTTTTTATGCGCTAGAATTTTTTTGTTTTCCATGCTACGAACCCCTACACATTATTCTCAGATTTAAATGAATAACCGTCTTGCAATAAGCAAGATCCAGATATGATGTTCATGCTCAACGCAGGCACATAATAACACTTATTGAGGTTTAAAACTAATCCCGAAGGTAAAACTAAGGAGAGCGTGCCGACGACCATCACATCAACTCTTGATCCGTTGCCAACGCGCATCGTCACCTCATCCCTCGTAAGCCGCCATCTATTTCGTAGCTCCTGTTTCGAGTTACAAATATTAGCAACTGAACCATTATCAAATACCCAGGCACTACAACGAGGGCTAGTAAGGAAAACATTAATAACATGTATATCAAATATACCTTTGATGGTGCCAGCCTTCTTGTCCGCTAAGTACTTCTGACAGTTGCGCCTCCAGTGACCCTTGTCCTTGCAATAGAAGCACTCAGTGTTCGGCTTGGGTCCAGACTTGAGCTTCTTCTCAGCAGGGGCAACACGCTTGCCGCCGCCTTTCTTGAAGGGCTTCTTTGCACCCTTACCTTTCTTGAAGGTGGGGGGCTTGTTGACCATCAACACATGATTATCCTTTTTGATGTCCACCTCCGCAGCCTTCAGCTTTGTGAAGAGCTCGGTGATCGTATCAGTGGAACCAATCTGATTATGAGTCACTACAAAACTTTTGTAGCTGGGAGGGAGTGATTGCAGAACCCTGTCAATCTTGAGCTCCTCTGGAATCTTGCAGTCCAGTTGCTCAAGGCGTTGAGTGGAGCCCGACATCTTTATGGCGTGCTCACTAACGGAACTCCCTTCCTCCATCTCTCAGTTAAAGAATTTCTCAGAGATCTCATATCTCTCAGAACGGGCCTGAGTCTGAAACATAGTTTTCAGCTCCTCAAGAATCTCAAAGGGCCCAGGATAATCTTCAAAACGATTTTGAAGGTCCGATTCCATAGCAAACAACACGGTGCTCTTAATCACACCATAATCATCTTTGCGCGACTAATAGACAGCTTTCTCATCAGCCGACGCATCTACAGCAGGGGCGTCACCTAGCGCATTTTCAAGGACATAGTCCTTTTGACCGCCAGAGAGAATGATTCTCAGATTGCGGAACTAGTTGGTGAAGTTAGACCCATTATTTCTAAGCTTTTCCTTCTCAGCAAAAACGTTGAAGTTGAAGTTGGACTTAGCCATTTGATCTACAATATTTGCAAGTACAAATTAGACTATGTTCATGATAACTAGTTCAACTTTTAATCAAATTACTAGATGAACTCCCACTAAATTCAACATCCCTCAAGTTGTTTAGTGAACACGATCCAAATTCACCACACCTAATCCGATCTTCACGAGATGAGATGTGGCTTCAATGGTGGACAACAAAGTGTCGATCATATCATTCATATGACTCATGCTTAACCTTTCGGTTCATGTGTTCCGAGGCCATATCTGTACATGCTAGGCTCGTCAAGTCAAACCCAAGTATTTCCGCGTGTGCAAAAACTGGCTTGCACCTGTTGTATGTGAACGTAGAGTCTATAGCACCCAATCATCACGTGATGCTTGGACACGACGAACTTTCGCAACGGTGCATACATGAGGAGAACACAGTTTTATCTTGATCTTTAAGTGAGGAATCATCTTATAATGTTACCGTCGTGATCTAAGCATAATAAGATACATAAAAGGATAAACATCACATGCATATAACTTTATGTGACATGGTATAGCCAATCTTCGCGCAATGATCTCCATCTTGTGCGTGCCGGCATGATCTCCATCACTCCACCATGATTGCCTCCACCACGAATAGCAACTACAACTATTGCTAACTACTTGGCGATAAAGTGAAACTATTACATGGCGTATAAGAAGTTGACACACAGGTCATACACAATTATAAAGACAACCATATGGCTCCTGCCGGTTGTGTACTCATCGACATGCAAGTCGTGAAACATTACAAAACATGATCATTGCATACAACATACACATCACATCTTGGGCCATACCATATCACAGAAAACACTCCCTGCAAAAACAAGTTAGACGCCTCTACTTTGTTGTTGCATGTTTTACGTGGCTTATGGGAGTAGCAAGCTAAGAACGATTCTTACCTACGGAAAGCCACAACGGTGATATTATGGTTGCCAAACTCCGGTGTAAATCCCATGATAACTATAGTGAGAGAAACTGGCATCCACCAGCCGCATGTGTGGAACAAGCCACACGTCAAGTGCGGAGCCGGTCTCGCGAACGACGTCGCGTAAGGTTGGCCTGGACCGCTTCAATCTCACTATCCCGTGTCATAAGAAGAACACAAACAAGAGGCTTGCAACAGAAAACATCAACGCCCGCAACAACCATGTTGCGTTCTACTCGTGAAACACATCTACGCATAGATCTAGCTCTGATACCACTCAAGGGTTTCGCAGCATAGTAAATCAAAGATTTTCTACAGATGCGAACGGTAAAGCCAAGATCTAATCTAGGAGATGCAATCAACGAGGGGGATTAGATGAGATCTTCATACCCTTGAAGATTCGCACAGCGGAACGTTCGTCAGAACGTGGGTGATGTAGTCATACTCGCTTCTCCTCCTCGCGATCCGATCCGATCTAACACCGCAAGTGGTGATGCCTCCGAGAGATGCATACGTGCGGCACCTCGACGTCTCCTCCTTCCTCGGTCCAGCAAGTATGGTGGAGAGACGGATTGGATCTACAACGCGACGGCGCGGTGCAATTTGTGGAGAGTTTCTGCAGCAGGGCTTCACCTACGTCCAGTCGGGAGGGAGAGAGAGAGGAGGGCAGCAGGGCGGCTAGGGTTGTGGAGGAGGTGTGGGGGGAGGGTGCGCCCCAGCCCTCTATATATAGAGGGGTGGGCGCCAGCCCTAGCCCCTCCCCCAAGCCCTAGGCCGGCGGCCAAGGAGGGAGGAGTGGGGGGCAAGTTCCCCCTTCTAGAAGCTTTCCTAGGGTTTGCCCTAGGTCTGGCCGGCTGGGCCCTATGGGGCCTTGTGCCCCTGGCCCAATGCGGCCTTGTGCCCCTGGCCCAATGCGGCCTTGTGCCCCTGGCCCAATGCGGCCTTGTGCCCCTGGCCCAATGCGGCCAGGGCACTCCCTCATAGGCCCATGCCCCCTCCCGGCAGGTGGGGCCACGTTGGTCCCCCTCCGGAAGGTTCTAGAAGCTTCCGGTACAATACCGATTAACCCGAAACAATTCCGAACTCCAAAAACTGCATTGCCTTATATGAATCTTATTCTCCGGACCATTCCGGAACCTCTCGTGATGTCCCGGATCCCATCCGAGACTCCGAACAAAAACTCATAAACCAATTATCCAATCTATCCTAGCATCAAGACACGTTAAGTGTGTGACCCTTCGGGTTCGAGAATATGCAGACATGATCTTCTATCAATAATCAATAGCGGGGTCTGGAAACCCATATTAACTCCCACACATTCATCGATGATCATATCGGATGAACCACGATGCCAGGATTCAATCAATCCCATATATATATTCCCTTCATCTCGCGATATTTTACTTGCCCGAGATTTGATCGTCGGTACCGTCATACCTAGTTCAATCTCGTTCACAGCAAGTACGTTACTCGTTCCGTAATCCGATATCACTTTGTGATTAACTCCTTAACCACATGCTTGCAAGCGGTGTTGATATCGATTACCGAGTGGGCCCAAAGTATATCTCTCCAACTTGGGAGGGATAAATCCCATCTCGATACATACAACCCAACAGGTACTTTCCGATCACCTGGGAGACACCTTTATGATCACCCTTTCATAGGATGACGTTTGATGACCTCAAAGTTTTCTTCCGATACCAGGGAGTTGTATTATCTCATGGTCTAAGGAATACAATATTTGACATAAGAAAAGCTTCGCAAAGATGAACACGATGACACGATCTAATTGCTCCGCTTATTTTGGGTCTGTCCATCATATCATTCTCCCAATGATATGATCTCATTATTAATCGACAACTCATGTCTATGGTTAGGAAGCCTTAACCATCATTAATCAATGAGCTAGTCCATAGAGGCATACTAGGGACACGGTGTTGTTCACAAACCACACAAGTATTAAAGTTTCCGCTTAATAAAATTCTAGCATGGAATATAAACTTTATCATGAACAAGAATTATAATAATAACATCTTTATTATTGCCTCTAGGGAATAATTCCAACATGTGACACTACGGGTTCGAGAATATGCAGACATGATATTCTATCAATAATCAACAGCGGGATCTGGAAACCCATATTGACTCCCACATATTCATCGATGATCATATCGGATGAACCACGATGCCAGGATTCAATTAATCCCATATATATTCCCTTCGTCACGCGATATTTTACTTGCCCGAGATTCGATCGTTGGTATCGGCATACCTAGTTCAATCTCGTTCATGGCAAGTACTTTACTCGTTCCATAATCCGATATCACTTTGTGATCAACTCCTCAACCACGTGCTTGCAAGCGGTGTTGATATCGATTACCGAGTGGGCCCGAAGTATATCTCTCTGACTCGGGAGGGACAAATTCTATCTCGATACATACAACCCAACAAGTACTTTCCGATCACCTGAGAGACACCTTTATGATCACCCTCACATAGGATGGCGTTTGATGACCTCAAAGCTTTCTGCCGATACTAGGGAGTTGCATTATCTCATGGTCCAAGGAATACAATATTTGACATAAGAAAAAGCTTCGCAAAGATGAACACGATGACACAATCTAATTGCTCTACTTGATTTGGGTTTGTCCATCATATCATTCTCCTAATGACATGATCTCATTATTAATCAACAACTCATGTCTATGGTTAGGAAATCTTAACCATCATTAATCAATGAGCTAGTCCATAGAGGCGTACTAGGGACACGGTGTTGTTCATAAACCACACAAATATCAAAGTTTCCGCTTAATACAATTCTAGCATGGAATATAAACTTTATCATGAACAAGAATTATAACAATAACATCTTTATTATTGCCTCTAGGGCATAATTCCAACAGTCTCCCACTTTCACTAGAGTCAATAATCTAGTTTACATATGGCAACAATCTAACACCCATGGCATTAAGGTGTTGATCATGTTTTGCACGTGGAAGAGGTTTAGTCAACGAATCTGCGACATTCAGATCCGTATGTACTTTGCTAATCTTGAGATCTCCATCTGTTATATAATCTCGAATTATATGAAATCGGCGGTTGATGTGCTTGGTCTTTGGATGATATCTTGGTTCCTTAGCCAATGCTATGGCGCCAGTGTTTTCACACAATATCTCCAGTGGGTCCAAGGCACTTGGAACCACACCAAGCTCAGTGATGAAGTTCCTGATCCAAACTCCTTCACTTGATGCTTCTGCAGCAGCCATGTATTCCGATTCCACTGTAGATCCCGCGATCACGCTTTGCTTGCAGCTTCTCCAGCTCACAGCTCCTCCATTCAAAATATAAACATATCCTATCTGATATTTAGAATCATCCGGGTCGGTGTTGAAACTAGCATCGACGTAACCTTTTACGATGAGCTGCTCATCACCTCCATAGACCAAGACCATTTCTTTAGTCCTATTTAAATACTTTAGGATGTTCTTTACGGCTGTCCAGTGTTCCACTCCTAGATCACTTTGGTATCTGCTCATCAAACTAAGAGCATTGGACACATCCGGTCTAGTACATAGCATGGCATACATGATAGAACCTATGGCCGAGGCATATGCCACTTTGCTCATAGTTTCTCTATCGTTTACCGTAGCCGGACACTGAGCCTTGCTCAATATCTTACCTGACAACATGGGCACTGAACCTTTCTTTGCCTTATCCATTCTGAACCTTTTCAGAACTTTGTCTAGGTATGTAATTTGGCTTAAAGCTATTAGGCATCTTTGTCTATCTCTATAGATTTTGATGCCTAATATATAAGCAGCTTATCCTAGGTCTTTCATTGAAAAACATTTATTCAAATAACTCTTCACATCGTTAAGCATACCAATGTCATTTCCAATAATCAATATGTCATCCACACATAGTACCAAAAATGTCACTGAGCTCCCACTCACTTTCTTGTAGATACAAGCTTCGTAGCAATTTGGAAAAAATCCAAAGCTCTTGATCACTTGATAAAAAAGAAGGTTCCAACTCCAAGATGCTTGCTTCAGTCCATAAATGGAACGCTAAAGTTTTCACACCTTATCAGCATCCTTAGGATCGACAAAACCTTCGGGCTGCATCATATACAACTCTTCATCAATGTTGCCATTGAGGAACGCAGTCTTGACATCCATCTGCCATATTTCATAATCATGAAACGCAGCAATTTCTAATTAAATCCGAATGGACTTAACCATCACTACGGGAGAGAAAGTCTCATCGTAGTCAACACCTTGAAATTTTCGAAAACCTTTCACGACAAGTCGAGATTTATAGATAGTAACATTACCATCCGTGTCCGTTTTCTTCTTGAAAATCCATTTGCACTCAACGGCCTTACGATCTCTAGGAGGGTCCACCAAAGTCCATACTTGGTTTTCGCTCATGGATCCCAATTCGGATTTCATGGCCTCTAGCCATTTCTCAGAGTCTGGGCTCATCATTGCTTCCTCATAGTTCGCAGGTTCACTGTTGTCTACCAACAAGACAGTTAAGACAGGGTTGCCATACCATTCAGGAGTGGCACGCGACCTTGTCGACCTGCGACGTTCAGCAGTAGCATCATTCGAAGTTTCATGATCCTCGTCATTAGCTTCCTCTCTTGTTGGTGCAGATGGCACTGGAACAATTTCAGGTGCTGCGCTACTCTCCAACTCGAGAGAAGGTTCAATAACCTCGTCTAGCTCTACCTTCCTCCCACTCACTTCTTTCGAGAGAAACTCCTTCTCAAGAAAGGATTCATTCTTTGCGACAAACACTTTGCCTTCGGATCTGTGGTAGAAGGTATACCCAATCGTTTCCTTAGGGTATCCTATGAAGACGCATTTCTCCGCTTTGGGTTCGAGCTTGTCCGGCATCAACTTCTTGACGTAAGCTTCGCATCGCCAAACTTTAAGAAACGACAACTTAGGTTTAGAACCAAACCACAGTTCATACGGTGTCGTCTCAACGGATTTAGATAGTGCCCTATTTAAAATGAATGCAGCGGTTTCTAATGCATAACCCCAAAATGATAACAGCAAATCTGTAAGAGACATCATCGATCACAGCATATCTAATAGAGTTTGATTCCGGCGTTCAGACACACCATTGCACTGTGGTGTTTCGGGTGGCGTGAGTTGCAAAACGATTCCTCTTGCTTTAAGATGCGTGAGAAAATCATAACTCAAATATTCACCTCCACGATCGGACCGTAGAAATTTAATTTTCCTGTTATGATGGTTTTCCACTTCGTTCTAAAATTCTTTAAACTTTTCAAACGTTTCAGATTTATGTTTCATTAAATAGATATACCCATATCTAGTTAAGTCATCAGTAAAAGTGAGAAAATAGCGATATCCACCGCGCGTCGAAACACTCATTGGTCTGCATACATCGGTATGTATGATTTCCGACAAGTCCGTTGCTCGCTCCATTATTCCGGAGAACGGGGTTTTGATCATCTTGCCCATGAGGCACGGCTTGCACGTGTCAAATGATTCAAAATCAAGAGACTCCAAAAGTCCATCAGAATGGAGTTTTTTCATGCGTTTTACACCAATATTACCTAGACGGCAGTGCCACAAATAAGTCGAATTATCACTATCTACTTTGCATCTCTTAGCCTCAATGTTATGTATGTGTGTTTCATTTCTTTCGAGATTCAGAAGAAATAAACCATTCATAGCAGGTGCATGACCATAAAAGATGTTACTCATATAAATAGAACAACCATTATTCTCCGATTTAAATGAATAACCGTCTTGCAATAAACACGATCCAGATATAATGTTCATGCTCAACGCAGGCACATAATAACACTTATTAAGATTTAAAACTAACCCCGAAGGTAAAACTAAGGAGAGCGTGCCGACGACCATCACATCAACTCTTGATCCATTGCCAACGCGCATCATCACCTCATCCCTTGCTAGTCACCGTCTATTCCGTAGCTCCTGTTTCGAGTTACAAATATTAGCAACTGAACCAGTATCAAATACCCAGGCACTACAACGAGCGCTAGTAAGGTAAACATTTATAACATGTATATCAAATATACCTTTAATGGTGCCAGCCTTCTTGTCCACTAAGTACTTCAGACAGTTGCGCTTCCAGTGACCCTTGTCCTTGCAATAGAAGCACTCAGTGTCTGGCTTAGGTCCAGACTTGAGCTTCTTCTCAGCAGGGGCAACGCGCTTGCCGCTGCCTTTCTTGAAGGACTTCTTTGCACCCTTACCTTTCTTGAAGCTAGGGGTCTTGTTGACCATCAACACATGATTATATTTCTTGATATCCACCTACGCAGCTTTCAGCTTAGCGAAGATCTCAGTGATCGTATCAGTGGAACCAATCTGATTGTGAGTAACTACAAAACCTTTATAGCTAGGAGGGAGTGATTGCAGAACTCTGTTAATCTTGAGCTCTTCTGGAATCTTGCAGTCTAGTTGCTCAAGACGTTGAGTGTAGCCCGACATCTTAATGGCGTGCTCACTAACGGAACTCCCTTCCTCCATCTTGCAGTTAAAGAACTTCTCAGAGATCTCATATCTCTCAGAACGGGCATGAGTCTGAAACATGGTTTTCAGTTCCTTAAGTATCTCAAAGGGCCTGGCGAACTCCTCAAAACGATTTTGAAGGTCCGATTCCATAGCAAACAACATGGTACTCTTAATCACTCCATAATCATCTTTACGCGACTGATAAACAACTTATTCATCAGTCGGCGCATCTATAGCAGGGGCGTCACCTAGCGCTTTCTCAAGGAAATAGTCCTTTTGTCCGCCAGCGAGAATGATTCTCAGATTGCGGAACCAGTTGGTGAAGTTAGACCCATTGTTCTTAAGCTTTTCTTTCTTAGCAAAAACGTTGAAGTTGAAGTTGGACTTAGCCACTTGATCTACAAAATTTGCAAGTACAATTTAGACTATGTTCATGATAACTAGTTCAACTTAATAAAATTACTAGATGAACTCCCACTAAATTCAACATCCCTCAAGTTGTTTAGTGAACACGATCCAAATTCACCACACCTAATCCGATCTTCACGAGAAGAGATGTGGTTTCAATGGTGGACAACCAAGTGTCGATCATATCATTCATATGACTCATGCTTAACCTTTCGGTTTGTGTGTTCCGAGGCCATGTCTGTACATGCTAGGCTCGTCGAACCCAAGTATTTCCGCGTGTGCAAAACTGGCTTGCACCCGTTGTATGTGAGCGTAGAGTTTATAGCACCCTATCATCACGAGGTGCTTGAACACGACGAACTTTCGCAACGGTGCATACATGGGGAGAACACAGTTTTATCTTGATCTTTAAGTGAGGAATCATCTTAAAATGCTACCGTCGCGATCTAAGCATAATAAGATACATAAAAGGATAAACATCACATGCATATAATCTTATGTGACATGGTATAGCCAATCTCCGCGCAACGATCTCCATCTTGAGCTCCATCATTCCACCATGATTGCCTCCACCATGAACAGCAACTACAACTATTGCTAACTACTTAGCGATAAAGTAAAGCTATTACATGACGTATAAGAAGTTGACACACAGGTTATACACAATTATAAAGACAACCATATGGCTCCTGTCGGTTGTGTACTCATCGACATGCAAGTCGTGAAATATTACAAAACATGATCATTGCATACAACATACACATCATATCTTGGGCCAGACCATATCACAAAACACTCCCTACAAAAACAAGTTAGACGCCTCTACTTTGTTGTTGCATGTTTTACATGGCTTATGGGAGTGACAAGCTAAGAACGATTCTTACCTACGGAAAGCCACAACGGTGCTATTATGGTTGCCAACATCCGGTGTAAATCCCATGACAACTATAGTGAGAGAAACTGGCATCCACCAGCCGCATGTATGGAACAAGCCACACGTCAAGTGCGGAGCCGGTCTCGCGAACGAGGTCGCGTAAAGTTGGCCTGGACCGCTTAGATCTCACTATCCCGCGTCATAAGAAGTACACAACAAGAGGCTTGCAACAGAAAACATCAACGCCCGCAACAAGCATGTTGTGTTCTACTCGTGAAACACATCTATGCATAGATCTAGCTCTGATACCACTAAAGGGTTTTCCAACATAGTAAATCAAAAAAAATTCTATGGATGCAAATGGGAAAGCCAAGATCTAATCTAGGAGATGCAATCAACGAGAGGGATAGATGAGATCTTTATACCCTTGAAGAAATCGCACAGCGGAAACGTTCAACAGAACGTGGTTGGTGTAGTCGTACTCGCCTTCTCCTCCTCGCGATCCGATCCGATCCAACGCCGCAAGTGGCGACGCCTCCGAGAGATGCACACGTACGGTGCCGCGACGTCTCCTCCTTCCTAGTGGGGTGGAGAGATATATTGGATCTACAACACGACGTCTTGCGCTATGGTGGAGAGTTTCTGCAGCAGGGCTTCGCCTACACGCAGTCGGGAGAGAGAGGTAGGGCAGCAGCTGGTGGCTAGGGTTTGGGGTGAGCGGAGGGTGCGCGCCCTGCCCACCTTATATAGGGGGCTGGCCGGCCCCCTTGCCCCCTCCTCCAAGCCCTAGGGCGGCGGCCCCAAGGGTGGAGTGGGGGGCAAGTCTTCCCCCCCTTCTAGAAGGTTTCCTAGGGTTTCCCCTAGGGTTTTGGATGGCTGGGCCTATGGGGCCTTGTGCCCCTGGCCCAATGCGGCCAGGGCACTCCCTCGTAGGCCCACGCACCCCTCCGACAAGTGGTGCCACGTTGGTCCCACTCCGGAAGCTTCTAGAACCTTCCGGTACAATACCGAACATTCCGAAACGATTCCGAAATCAAAAAACTGCTTTCCTTTATATGAATCTTATTCTCCGGACCATTCTGGAACCTCTCGTGATGTCCTGGATCTGATCCGAGACTCCGAACAAAAACTCATAAACCATTTCTCCATTCTATCCAAGCGTCGAGACACGTTAAGTGTGTGACCCTACGGGTTCGAGAATATGCAGACATGATCTTCTATCAATAATCAACAGCGGGATCTGGAAACCCATATTGACTCCCACATATTCATCGATGATCATATCGGATAAGCCACGATGCCAAGATTCAATTAATCCCATATATATATTCCCTTCGTCACGCGATATTTTACTTGCCCGAGATTCGATCGTTGGTATCGGCATACCTAGTTCAATCTCGTTCACGGCAAGTACTTTATTCGTTCCGTAATCCGATATCACTTTGTGATCAACTCCATAACCACGTGCTTGCAAGTGGTGTTGATATCGATTACCGAGTGGGCCCGAAGTATATCTCTCCGACTCGGGAGGGACAAATTCCATCTCGATACATACAACCCAACAAGTACTTTCTGATCACCTGAGAGACACCTTTATGATCACCCTCACATAGGATGATGTTTGATGACCTCAAAGCTTTCTTCCGATACTAGGGAGTTGCATTATCTCATGGTCCAAGTAATACAATATTTGACATAAGAAAAAGCTTCACAAAGATGAACACGATGACACGATCTAATTGCTCTGCTTGATTTGGGTTTGTCCATCATATCATTCTCCTAATGACATGATCTCATTATTAAACGACAACTCATGTCTATGGTTAGGAAACCTTAACCATCATTAATCAACGAGCTAGTCCATAGAGGCGTACTAGGACACGGTGTTGTTCATAAACCAGACAAGTATCAAAGTTTCTGCTTAATACAATTCTAGCATGGAATATAAACTTTATCATGAACAAGAATTATAACAATAACATCTTTATTATTGCCTCTAGGGCATAATTCCAATAGTTTGGACTTAAGCACTTCTTGCAACAATAATGCTATATCCCCTTGTGTTGCTAGTCCTTGTATATCATCTAGAAATTATTTGAGTACTAGTGTAGATGATATGCTTGATTTGCCTTGTTCCCATGAACAAAATGCTTCTATTTCCTTTAGTTGTGTATCTAAAAATGTAAAGGAAATCAAACATTGTATGGAGCAAGACATGATCATGATTGAATATTCAAGAATATCCTCATCTTCATCCTCCCGTGCTCACATGTGCCTTATGGCAAGAGGATCAAAGGTATCTCCTACTTTGAATCCCAATATATCTTCTAAAGATAATAGCAATGATAATGATGATAGTGATGACGACATTGATGAGGATACTAGTGCTCTCTTGCTTGAGTTGACCTTTTTGTGTACCTCTCTTTGTGGTAATAATAAGGCCGTTACTTGTCTCAAACACGTTATGGACACCATAACTAAACAAACAGGAACCATAGAGGAGTTGTATTTCCAACTCAATGATGGGATTCAGAGATTCAATCTCGTTAAGCAAGAGCTTGCCGAGGAGAATCGCACTAATTGTCTCCTCACACAAAAATTGAATCTTATGAGCTTGAAAAGGAAAATTCCATTAATGATGCTTGTGCTAATAACTCTACTTCTTGTGAAGCATCTACCCTAAAGGATAACGTTGAGCTAAGGGCTCAACTTGAGTTGCTAACTAGAAAGTATAGGAAATTGGAAGAAAGTCATGAAAAGCTCTCGGGCTCTCATAATGATCTTCTAATCTCCCATGATGGGCTAATGTTAGCTCGTGAGTAAAGTATTACCAAGGTAATATCTTGTGAGCCTCTTTTGGACATTAGCACAACTTCTACTCAAAGTGCTATTTTGCCGTGTGCTAATCCTAGTAGTCCATCTAGCCATACTATTGATAAACCTTGTGTTGGATTACTTGCTTTTCCTTGTTGCTCTAACAATGAAGCTTCTACTTCCTCTAGTACTTGTATTTCGACTAACCATGTAGAGGAAATCAAAGAGCTCAAGGCCCAAGTCACTTCGTTGAGGAATGACTTGGAAAAGAGTCATGAAGGGAAATCCACACTAGATAATATTTTGAGTGTGCAAAAATACCCTAATGATAAAAGTGGACTTGGATTAAACTCTAATAACAAGAACAAGTCCAAGAGAAACAAGAAGAAGGGCCAAAACCAATTCAAGAATTCGGCCAAGATTATTTGCTTCAAGTGCAAGGTTGAAGGACATCATGTAAGATCTTGTCCATTGAAGAAAAAGCACTTGAGTGAGAAGCAACAAGGGAAGCGGCCACAAGTTCATGTTCAAGCCCAAGTTGAAGTTAGTCCACTTCCAAAGAAGAATCAAGATAATGCTCCCCAAGCCAAGAAATCAATGAAGAAGAGAAAGGGAAGCACTTGTACTACATATATTGTGTGAAGGGGCACTCTGCCTCTTCATGTTCAAACGGTACCTTATCTAACCCTATCATTGTTGATGATGATTATTCTCTTAGGAAGGATAAGGATGGCAATGTGTTTGCCAAGTTTGTTGGAACTCAAAGTGGTGTCAAGAAAAGTGTTGGGGATATGCTATATGGGTATCCTTATAGCATGTCTCTTATCCGACTAATCCGGGTGGCCCATAGTTGGTAGCATGGCCTATGGCCTGCTGGGCGGCCTAGTTAGGTGGATCTAGAAGGGAGGCCCATGCCGGATAAAGGAAGGCTACGGTGGAGTCACCAGCGTACCCGGAGCCTTGGAGTGCAAGATACACAAGACTAGTAATAGATGGTGTAGGATTCTGTAACCTGTCCGGCTAGGACTTTTCCCTGTAACCCTGGGACCTGGCGACTATATAAGTCGGGCCTATGGGAGCCTTTAGGGCACAATCGCATACAACTTCAGACAACCTCGCACAGCAAACCTATCTCTGTAACTCGGCGTATTGCCCTTATAGTGATTTATAGCAGGAGTAGGATTCCACCGCCGTTGTGGGATCTGAACCTGGGTAAGCTGTGTTACCTCGTACCTGTCAACCGTCCGCCTTACCCCACGTCTCTAAACATGCACTGTAAGGACTCCTCCATGGCGTACTCGTCGGCAATACCACGACAGTTGGCGCCCACCATGGGGCAAGAGGCGCTTCAGGCTCTTCAGCGGGCGAGGACCAAGATCTTCGCGGGAATCGACGAAACCGTAGCCATTGGCCGTGTTCTCTTCTCCGGCAACATTCCGATCGTCCCTCCCGACGAGTTCTAGATCCCGGCAAAGACGAACCCTACGCGGTGTTCGATCGTTCCTATCGGAGACATCCACCTCTTCATCGGCGAAACCGACTCGGGCACTAGTTCCCTGGGAGTCGGAGGAGAATAAAGACCCGCACGGACCGCCTGTGGGTAGGATACGTTCGCGGAAGGATCGATGTCGGATCTCTCTTTGGAGTTTGCCGGCAAAGATCGGAAAAATTCAAGGCCCACCCAAACCGCCACTTTGTAGGATATAAAGGTGGAAGATCACTGCAAATCCGTCGGCTTATCCCGTGCGTCTGGAAAACAGAGATCCAAGTTCGTCGGCGTGGTTACCATCTTCGATCTGGTGTTGTGCGTTCAAAGAGAGGGCGAAAACCCCCGCGATTACCTGGACAGGTGGCTCCGCATACGAGCCGACCTAGCCCACTACCCCGATGATAACGCTCTGTATCACTTCGTGGAAGGACTGGACCGTGGCACGCTTCTCCGACATTCTTTAAGACGGCAGCAGGCAACAGGACGCCTCACCCTCAAAGAGATGGTGAGCATCGTCAATAACTACGCAGAGGCCAAAGCGGCAGCTCAGACAGCGCTTGCGCTCATTGACGGAGCCCCTCCGATTCAGCCTCCGCCACCACCACCACCGCCTCCGGCTGCCATCGTCGCAGCAGCACCACCACCTCTAGTCATCGTCGAGCCCGTTGCACCTCCACCGCCGGTCATCGGGGAAGTCCTGGCACCCTCCGACTCTGTCATTGACGCGCTTTATGCTGATTTCAGTGCAGATTCAGAGGAGATAGACTTCAGTCCAAAAGAGCTAGACTCCGCCATGCAGGAGATGGAGGAGGAGTACTCGCGCGACGAGGAGGCCAACAACGCCATCGCGTCCCGAGGGGTGTTCGTCACCATTGGGACGACGATGGATGAAGATCAACCCGGACGAGCTCCGCCTACGGCACTGGAAAAGGGGAAGGGCCACTTATTGCTGCTGACGATGATCGCGCAAAAGACATGCCTCCTCCGCCCAACCCAGTGCAGCAGCCGCACGAACTTGGCACTGGCCCGAGTAACAACAACACCGCAAACTTGCCGCCTCCAGCATCTACGTCTGCTGCAGCCCAAGTTACTCCAGCTGATAGAGTGATGTACGACAATCTCCTCGTCGAGCCACTGATCGTTGCTCATATCCGGAACGTGACCCAGCTTGACGAGATGCGCCAGCAGCTGCTGGAGGAAGCACAAGCCATCGCGGAGCAAGGCGCTAAACTAGATCGAGATCTGGTCAACGCGCAGAAGTCCATAGAGAAAGCTAGAGCAATGGAGGCCGAGTACAAGACTTTGCTACAGTAGCAGAAGTCTAAGAAAGCTCTGGCTCGCGTCATCAACGATCCAGGTGTACGGCGCAACCTAGGATGGACCCCCTCGAAGCCGGCACAGGCCAAGCCATATATTGACAGTGAAGGCAAGCAGGTGATGCCCATCCCACTCCTTAACCTCGCTGTCGCCAAGACCCTTCTGGAGCAGGATAGATCGCCCGAGGCAGTGGAACAGGTCTATGACCTAGTGGCCAAGGCGGTGAAGCAGCAAGAAAAGGCCACCTCTCAGAGGCTTGAGTCTAACCCAGCGCTCTGCCAGTCTAGCCAGTACAATCCGCCAAGGGGCATATCTCCTCTTGATGTCGGGTCCTAGACGGGTTCCTCAGAACGAAGACGGAGGGATGCACGCAACAGGAAGGATGCTATCCCAATATCCTCCGACCATGGAGAAAAGGCCCAACCTCGTCGCCCATCGCCACCGCCCCGGTCCCCCCGACATCACGAAGATTAAAAACCTCACCATCGTACGGATATGCCCCCACCAAAGCAGTGTGGCATCGTCATCCGCGACAACGCGGAGCAGACCCGTCATGACGAAAAGCACAACGAAGGACATAAGAGCAGGTCACGCCATGACCCTCCACGTCCGACAAAGCAACCGTGACAGGCGCGAGGTGTCGCAGGAGGGTAACAGCAAGAAGGCTAACCCACCGCCACCTCCGCCTCCGTCACCACCGAGCAGTCACCATGGCGGAGGAGGCCCGCGTCATTCACGCAGCCCATCCCCTGTTGACAAGAAGAAGAAGAACCCGGATCCATACGATGCACGTTCGCGGATCGATAAGATCCACGAGTCCCGGGAAGGACCATACCTGGGACCACGTTGCTTTGGACCTGCAATACGGTCCGCAACTTACCCCAAAGGCTTCCGGATTGACAAGACCATCAAGCCCTATGACGGCACCGCCAAGCCAGCCACATGGTTGTAGGACTACGACAACGCCCTTGAGATTGCCGGAGGCAACCCCAACGTCGCCGTCAAGTACCTCCCATTAATGTTGGCGGGTACGGCCCGTCAATGGATCGACGACTTGCCGGAGAAATCTATCTACAACTGGTTGGACATGCAAGAAGCGTTCACCAAGAACTTTGAGGGTACATACAATCGTCCCTGCACTGTGGGCGATCTACAGCGATGCGTGCAAGAGAAAGACGAGACATCTCGCGCCTACCTCTCCCGCTGGCTGGACATGAAGAATTCCTGCGCAGGAGTGCACGCTCAGACCGCCATGGCCGCCTTCATCGATGGGTTGGAAAGGGGCACGTTGCTCCGACATAAGCTGAAGCGCTTGCAGGACAATCACCAGCTCGACTTGAGCCAGATGATTCAGTTGACTAGTGAGTTCGCAGCTGCCGACGATGATGCTCGTGGCTCCTTGCCGGCAAAGGCCGTTCCAACTCAAGCTCGGAGGAACAGCAGTACAAAACGGAAGACCGCTCCAGAAGAAAAGCAATCTACCGACATGGTCGCCATGACTTTTGCAGGACGAGGATAAGGCGGACAACGTGGCCGAGGAAGGGGAGCTGGTCGTGGGCAGCAACGAGGAAGTGAAACCACCTCGGCGCCGCTCCGCGTTCCCCAAACCTACGAGGAGTACCGTGATATGCCATGCCTCGTACACCTCGACGTCAACGGCAAATCCACCCATACCAATCGACACTACAAGTTCGTCAACGACCTCAAGGAAGACCCGGAGTCCGGCTACAAGCAAAGTCGGAAGAACAGACCGCGCGGCAAGGGCAAGGGGAAGAAGAAGGAGGAGGAGTCCAAGGATTCAAGTGACATGGACGAGGACGTTGACCCCAAGCATGCCGCCAAAAGCGACGACAAAGGCAAGAACCCCTTCGCAAATAAGGCCCCAGTCTACCACACTTTCCTTGGCACCCCCACCGTCCGACAATAGAAGACCTCTCTGAGGATCCCGATGGCTACTCTCCCCCCAGTCCCTCAGTACCCGCGCTGGTCGGAGGTTCCAATAACTTGGGACAGGACGGACCACCCAGAACTTATACCCACGGAGAACCAATACGCCATGGTCATCAACCCCTTGATTGACGGCGTGGAGTTCACCAAGTGTATGGTGGACAGTGGAAGCAGCATCAACATCATGTACCTGGATACACTGCAAAAAATGAACTTGACGGAGGCAAACCTAAGGCGGACCAACACCATCTTCCACAGCGTAGTGCCTGGTCGGGAGGCCCGGTCCCTTGGGTGCATTACACTTCAGGTAGCCTTTGGCGATGTTAATAACTACCGCCAAGAGCGCATGACCTTCGAGGTGGTCCCCTTCAAGAGCGTGTACCACGTCATATTCGGCCGCGACATATTCCACATGTTCATGGCCAAGCCATGCTTCGTCTACAACAAACTCAAGATACCCGGACCAAACGGCATCATCACCGTATCTGGAAGCTTTACCAAGGCAAGGGACTGCGAGATCAACGAAGCAGCCGTTGTAGAAGCTGTCCTCTATAGCAAAGAATTCAAAGAGATCCAGAGCAAGGTCAATGACTCAGAGATGCCCGCGTCGAAGAAGCAGATCTCCGACTTCGCTCCTGCGTTCAAGGCCGCCATCGAAACCAAGCCGATGGAACTTGTGGTAGGCGATGCCTCCAAGGTCACTGCCATTGGGACGAACCTGGATCCCAAATAGGAAAGCGCGCTTGTCGAGTTCCTCCGTGAGAACAGGGACATATTTGCCTGGCAACCTGCCAACATGAAAGGTGTACCTAGGGAACTTTCCGAGCACAACTTAAACATTGATCCAAAATCCAAACTAGTGAAAAAACCTCTATGACGCTTTGGAGATGAGAAGAGACGCGCCATTGGCAAAGAGATAGCTAGGTTACTTAAGGCTAGATTTATCCGAGAAGTCCTTCACACCCAATGGGTGGCCAATCCTGTACTTGTCCCCAAAAGGGAACCAATGAATTAAGAATGTGCATTGATTACACCGGCTTGAACAAAGCATGTCCCAAAGATCCATTTGCTTTGCCTCGCATTGACCAAGTCATTGACTCGACGGCTGGCTCGGAACTTTTATGTTTTCTCGATGCATACTAAGGATACCACCAGATCAAGATGAGGAAGTCGGACCAATTGGCCACTTCGTTCACTACCCCATACGACACGTTTTTCTATGTCACGATGCCCTTTGGGATGAAAAACGCAGGTGCTACCTACCAGCGGACAATGCAACGTTGCCTTCACGACCAAATTGCTCGGAACGTTCACTCCTACGTGGAAGATATCACGGTGATGTCTAAAAAGTCAAACGACTTAATCTCCGACTTAAAAGAAACCTTCGATAATCTCCGGAAATACAACATGATGCTTAACCCTAAGAAGTGCGTCTTCGGGGTTCCAGCCGGCAAATTGTTGGGCTTCATCGTTTCCCAGCGTGGAATCTAGGTCAACCCGGAGAAAATCAAGGCCATCTTAAACATAAATCGTCCAACATGCCTAAAGGACATTCAACGACTAACAGGTTCTGTTGCAGCAGTTAGTCGGTTCGTTAGCCGACTTGGATAGAAGGCCCTGCCGCTGTACAAGTTGCTGAAGAAGGTGGAAAAATTCACGTGGACGGACGAGGCAGATGCAGCATTGAAGCAGCTCAAGGAGATTCTTTCCTCAACGCCCATCCTTGTAGCACCCGAACCTAGAGAGCCCCTGTTAATTTACATGGAAGCAACCAACCGGGTTATCAGCATCGTCATCGTCGTAGAGCGGAAGGAACCAGGCTATGAGCACGGAGTTCAACAACCAGTTTACTATGTAAGCGAGGTCTTGACGGAGTCTAAGCAGCGTTACCCACACTACCAAAATATAGCTTATGGAGTATTCCTTGCTTCTCGGAAGCTGAGGCATTACTTTCAGGAGCACCCAATCACAGTGGTGAGCAAGACTCCATTGTCGGACATCATCAACAACAGCGACGCTACAGGAAGGGTCGCGAAGTGGGGCATTGAACTTGCCGCCTTCGAGATCACCTACAAGAGACGCGGCGCTATCAAATCACAAGCCTTGGCGGATTTTTTTGCATATTGGACGGAGATGCCAAAAGCTACTCCGTTACAAGAACCAGAGTACTGGGTGATGCTCTTTGACGGATCAAAGCTGCTCAACGGCTCGGGGGCTGGTGTATTGCTACAGTCACCAAAAGGATACAAGCTACACTACATTCTGCAGATCCACTTCGAGGCTACAAACAACATGACGGAGTATGAAGCACTCATTCACGGACTACGTGTAGCCAAGGATATTGGCATCAAGCGCATAGTTTGATGTGGGGATTTCGACTTGGTTGCCCAGCAGGTGGCTGGCACCTGGAATGCGCGGAACCCTATGATGGCGGCATATCGAGACGAAGTGGATGAGATAGCCAAGAGATTCTTAGGCTACGCAGTTAAGTATGTGCCTAGGGAACAAAACGAGGCGGCTGATCTGCTGTCCAAGCTAGGATCAGGGCACAAGTGAATTCCGCCAGAAGTTTTCCTCGAGAACCTGCGCACACCATCCGTGAAGGGAGCCGACATCGACAATCCAGATAGAGCTGACTCTTTCGTCAACGAGGTGACTAAAGTCCCTCCGGCTTGGAAAAAACCATTCATGGAATACCTCGAACACGAAACTTTGCCCGACGACGAAGTTGAAAGACGACAAATAGTACGACGAGCAAAGGTGTAACATCCCTAAAAATCATGTTTTCAAAGTTTGCATATCATTCATGCATGCATATCATTTAGGGATCAAATATCAAACCCATTTCAAGAAAACAAAGCACTAAGTGCTATTATTTTATGTGATCAAGCATTAATCAAATACCACTCTCAAATGGAGATTATTTGTTTCAAAACCAAACCTTGTTGCTCTCAGATTGTTTTGTTTGATTGCTAATGCTTAAACCAAAATTTACAAAACAATTATGAATTTAAAACCATTTTCAAAACTTGTTCAAAACATGTGCTATGTCACTGGTTATTTTTGTTTGATCCAAAGGACCAAGATAATACAGGGAGACCACATGATTATATGCCCCAAAAATGTGAGTGCTACACTCTACAAAAATCCAGAACAAATTTGAATTCAAATGGCATTTGAATTTGTTTGAAAATGGATTCAGAAAATTAAAACAGAAATAGAAAAAGAATAGAGAAAAGGAAAAAGGCCGGCGCCAGGCTTTTGGCCCAACAACGAAACCAGCCCAGCAACCAGCCCACCCGGGTTTTCCCCTCTCCCTCTGTTTCTCACCGCGTATGCGCATACCCTTTCGCTGACAAGTGGACCCTGCGGCCACGTCACTCTGTCGTCCCCAAAATCCCGTCCACAAACCACGTCGCCGCTGCCGTTGATGCCGATAATGGCGCGGCGTAATTAGCCTTGATTCCGCGAACGTTTACTATCGCGCTGCTGCCTACTTAAACCCCTCCCCTCGCTGCTCATTTCCCCTCACTTAGCACAGACTCCTCGCCACCAGGCTACTAGAATTTGCCCACACATCGCCGCGGTACCGACAGACTCTGGTGACCGATTGTGGTAAGCTCCGTGCGCGCCTCCCACTCTGGTTCACGCGAGCTGCTTTGCAACCTTCTTGTGCTCCTTCTGACACCCCTAGTTCATCTTGTACTGCCCCAGGTCGTCGACTCCAACAAGCACCGCAAACTCCCGACGCCGTCTCCAACTCCGGCAAGAAATTTCAGTGAGATTCGACCGCCCCGTGCTTTCCCTTTGACACTATGTTGTTCGCCTGATCGATGCGCACCCGCTGATGCCCTCCGTTTGTGTTAGGGCGGATCAGAACGTCGCCAATGTCGCCGTCCACCTAAGCCCGACGCTGTCCTCGACTCCGACGAGCTCCCACGGCCACAGCAGCACGCCCCTTCACCAACCGAGCACACGTTGAGGATCTCCTTGTCGCGGTGAATCTGGTGAGCATCCTCCCACCTCCCCGGGCGACCTAGTTCGCCGGCTCCGCCACTGACAGAGCGCGTCGCCGCCAGTCGCCACCGCTAGCGCCGCCAGTCTTTGGTAGGTTGATCGAGCGCCGTAGGATCTAGATCTGACGCATAGGATAGATCACTTAACAAAGGGGTAAATTTAGATCTGGGCCGCGCGTTTTAGTTAGATCTGTCGGTTCACAGACGCGATCCAGCGCGAAGCGGTACCAGCCAATCAGATGCCGCCGCGTGTCAGTGAGTTAGATTTAAAATCAGAAATTTGATCTATTAGAAGTTTAAACTTGTTTAATTCATAACTTTTGATTTCCACGTCCAAATTTGACAAATTTTATATAAATGGAATCAGGAGAGAAAGCCCTTTCCATTTATGCAATGTGTTTAATGTTTTGCTTCTGTTAAAATGGGTGTTTTTGCAGAAACATGTGTAGGCATAATTTGGATATAATAATTATTTGAGAAATGATTTAATATTCAAATAAAGTTTGTTTGGCAAGTTTTGAACTTGTTTATGAATCACTACTGTGCACTTGTCATGTTGAGTATAGAAAATCATCACATATCATTTTGCATGCATCCATATATTTTTGCTTGTATTTATTTTGTATGTGATTTGGTGCTATCATTTTATGTGTAGATTTTGGTGCAAATAGTGATTATGATTGTGAGGATTGTAGCTACTCTCCAAACTACCAAGTCAAGTGGTGCTTCATGATTTTATTCCTATGATTTCAAATATGCATTAGAAATATTTTGCTAGTCTTGCATGGATATTTTTGATCTATATGCTATGCTTGGGAAATCCTAGTAGTTATAGAATTGCTAGAAATATTTCTAAGTCTTAACAATTCCATGCTTAGCCTAGCTAGTAGCAACCAAGGGTGGTTATACATTCATGCTATGAATAAATATTTCTAAGTCTTTGGACTATGTTTTTGGTTTAATAAAACAACTAAGTGAATGAAACACCTGGGTGGAATGGAAGGAATGGGTTATGTTGAGTGGTTACACAAGGCCTATTTCTATGGTTTACCTTGTGTATCTCACTTGTGGAAAGCCACCCAGGAACAAAGGGATTTGAGAGGCCAAATCTTAAGAAGCTTCTAGTGCAGCCACTTGGCAATATGGGCTCTGCCTAGATCATATAGGTTGCAATAACTTAGCCATTTGGACAGTTGGTGGTAGTGGGATGATAGGTTGGAGCGCGTCCATTTGGTCTAAGGGAAGGCTTCTGAAAGGTCCTGTCTTGGTGAAAATCAAGTCTTGTGGGGAAAGTGCACAACCTCTGCAGATGGAAGAATCTAAGTACTTAGCCATGTCCATGGTAATGGACAACTTGAGCATCAAGACATGGAAGCTATCAAGAATCTCCTCATCCCAATTTCTAAGTAAAAACTTGTAGTTGAACAAGGGTGAAGGACCCCAATGTCTATTGGTGGTCCCTTGGGATAGTTTTTGACAAAGAAAAACTTAGTGTTTTTCAACTAATAGGCAAAACCTATTTTGAGCAAAGCAAGCCTAAGCTACACTTAGCCAAAATGCATATAGTATTTAGTCCACCAATATTCTACTAAGGTATCACTTGCCAATACTATTCCAATGTATTGACCCACTGTGGCTGTAACTTGTGATGTTGCAGGATATTCTGATGATGATTAGGAGTCATGAGTCTACACTCAACATGCTTGCCTATGGCACATGAAGATGAAGACTTATTTATCTTATTATATATTTGAACTCTTGTATTAGGCCTATGGCCATGGAGTTGTAAAATACTATGTTTGTCTCTGGAATGATATGTAATAATGACCTTTGTTTCTGTGTACTTCATCTTAAACTGTGGATGCTAGCATTGATCCAGAGACTAGCATTGCAATCACAGGGATCCTTTCCTTTACAAAGGAGGGATCTTACAGATGGTATCAGAGCACTGTGTTGCCTGTAGGATTATGACCCTAGGATTGGAAACCACTAAGGAAAAAAAATTCAACAACTTCCACACTTGTCTTTTCTTCTCGTAAACTTTTCTAATCTTCATTCTCATCTCTATTTGTAGATGAACCCCATCAACGAAGCCGTGAAGAAGGGACCACTCATGACTATGACTTTAGAATGTGAAACAGAGTTCCCCAAGGCTCTCAAGGACCTCATGGTTGCCATGGGAATACATGGTGCAGCTGTGTACAAAGGTTTTCCTGATGGATGAAGGAGTTGAGTACTGGTGGGTGCAACTTCACTTGTATAAAAACAGGGAAGACAACCACAAGGACTCAGGATTCTGCATGGTCACCAACACAATGATGCATACCACATTCTTTGATTTAGCAAGGGATGCAGCTTGGAGGGCCATCAAAGAACTTGGTGATAGAATCAAGTGCAGAATTCTTAACACCCAGAATGACCTTAGGGAAGAAAAGAAGCATACCCAAGAGCTAGAGGCTACCAACCAAAATTTAAGGAAAGACATCATAGACTTAGCAATGGAGTATTGTGATCTAGACAAACATATTGCCTCTAGGGATGCTTTTTTAGCCAACTTCGTTAGTTGGACCACCATGCTTATTATTTTATTTCCCAAATGTTGTTTAAAATAAGTTGAACCTTGGTTGTTTGTAATGATTCCATGTATGCCATGACTTGTGTGTTTTGATTTCCAAAGTTATGCATGTGATGCCTTGTCTTGTGATTTGTCTTAAATTGTGATGATTCTAACTTTTTCTATCTTATTAAATAGATGCCTAATGTTACTATCAGCACGGCTGAAGAGTTCAAGGGAACTCGTTTTGGCCCTCGTATTATTGAGCTCACTAGTTTGCTCAATCTCCCTCTTCCTACCATCATGGTGCTTCCCCTCACCAAGTTTGAGAGGAAAGATCTTTGGGGCTTCAAGGTTAATCAGCCCGGACGCCAGACTGAGCCTACCACGGAGGCAATCATCTTCAAGCTCATGAACGATGACAAGGAGAGAGGCCTAGAGGTAGTCATGCAGGACTTGATTGGACGTCTGTTAGGGAGACACTCTAGACATGTTAGAGGTACTCACTTCCACACCTTCGGTAGACGTGATGAGGATGGTGAGGCCAAGGACTTCGAGGATACTTCGAGGGAGACAGCAGAGCCGATTCGTCTATACCTCCAGGACTTAGAGGTTCTTCTTAGGCACATAGACACTGATAGGACCAACGTCATGCTCAGCAATGACGAACTCCAGGTGCAGCTTCGTGAGAAGGAAAAGCTCTTCGTGGAGCAAGATGATATAGTCAAGGAGATGGAGGCCAAGTTTGAGAGTCAGGACAGAAAGTTCAGGAGTCAAGAGAAGCGAGTCCAAGATAGGAACAAGAGGATTCGAGACATGACTGCAGAACTGGAGGCCAAGGACTTAGAGCTCGAGCATCAGCAGACTGTGATTGAGAGGCTTCGTTCACAGAAGAGGGCTCTCAAGGCCAAAGTAGAGACCTTGACCACCAATATCGAGGAATACAAGACCGCTATGGAGAATGCAGGTCTTACATTTGATGGGGGAATACCAATCGGGGTATACCCACGAAGAGGATTCGCCTAGCCCTGAGTGGGTCGACTCGCCAATATGGCGAGTGGCGTATACTTGACCCAGGCGACTGGCGCCGACTGGAGGCCCAATGTAGCGACTCCAATAGAAAGCCCACCAAAATACTTGTAAACCCTAACTGCCTGCATATATAAAGCCACCAGGGGCACCCCCACGGGGACATCATATTACATGCTCTCCCACAATAGATTAGATCTAGTCTCTCCCTCCGCCTACGGCGGCTCCCATGTAAACCAATCTATGATCATATACTGGATTGATAGCAGGACGTAGCGATCCTCCATCGAGGGGACGTGAACCTGGGTACATCGTGTGCCAATCTCGCTCCTGGATTCTCCTACGTCACCTTGCTCCCTCTACGTAAGCTACCCCCAGTAGCATCTGTCGTGCAATACCATGACAGTTGGCGCCCACCGTGGGGCAAGAGATGCTTGGAGGGTGATAATTCGGGCTAGATCCTTCATCAACATCAGCAAGATCTCCATCACCTAATTCATCTGCGCTTCCGTCTTCAAAGTCAAGGCAGACGACCGAGTCTGCGAAACGTGACCATGATCCAGGTAAAACGCCTGGCATCAGGTGCAATAGGAAGCTTTTATACGGAGGACGATTGCGAGCAATCCTCAACTCAGCTGATCGATCGGTAAAGTGCTATTTTCCTCCATTATTTAAATTACTCCCGTGATCCAGATCGATTGCTAGTGTGAAAGACTACTTCATGTCTACTGATTGAGATATTTAATTACTCGCGGATACTAATCTCTACCTGCAATTTATACCTGCAATTTATACATAATTGAGTAATTAATTATTTGAGCGCTGGAGAACCAAATCGATCGCGCTGCACGTCTGCACGCGAGAAGAATCAAGTCTTTGGCGAATTAAGCAGGGCACGCGAGCATGTACGTACCGCTAAAGCAGGCCCAGCTCACTCGGCAGATTACGACGACTCCGTTCTACAAAGGCTTGAAGATCTCGTCGTTTAATCGATCGCGCTACTGCAAACCGCTTCGACTTTCTGTCTTCACGACTGCGTACTACTTCACCAGCGATGACTCGGCTATGGCCGATAATTCTCTCCTACTCAGTCTTGTTTTAAATATTTTATTCATATACTAATAATCTATTTATTGAATGCATGTTGATGCGTATGTGCGGACTCGCTCGGGGACTCGTCCGCCGCGAACTCGCCACGGTCACGGACCACCATGTTCGATGAATCATCCATCGCTGGCTCGCTGCGATCTCGCCACTCGCTGCGCTCTAGACAGTGGCACTCGTTGGTTGCCCGACCTCGGCACTCGTCATGCTACCGGCTAAACGACGCGTCCACTTCGTCAAAGCGTGATCCCCGTCCGCCGCGTCGACTTCGCCATAGCGCGATATCCGTCCGCCGCGTTGACCCCGTGTCCGCCGCGTGGACATCGCCATAGCGCGACCTCCGTCCGCCGCGTCGACCCCGTGTCCGCCGCGTCGACATCGCCATAGCACGACCTCCGTCCGCCGCATCGACCCCGTGTCCGCCGCGTCGACATCGCCATAGCGCGACCTCCGTCCGCCGCGTCGACCCTGTGTCCGCCGCGTCGACATCGCCATAGCGCGACCTCCGTCCGCCGCGTCGACCCCGTGTCCGCCGCGTCGACATCGCCATAGCGTGACCTCCGTCCGCCGCGTCGACCCCGTGTCCGCCGCGTCAACATCGCCATAACGCGACCTCCGTCCGCCGCGTCGACCCCGTGTCCGCCGCGTCGACATCGCCATAGCGCGACCTCCTTCCGCCGCGTCGACCCTATGTCCGCCGCGTCGACATCGCCATAGCGCGACCTCCGTCCGCCGCGTCGACCCCGTGTTTGCCGCGTCGACTTCGCCATAGCACGACCTCCGTCCACCGCATCGACCCCGTGTCCGCCGCGTCGACTCTTTCCGGCTACGTCGAATGCGTACGCCGCGCCTGCTAAGGGACCTTCATCGTCCGAGTCGCCAGAGAGGGTCGCATGCCACGCTGCATGGACTCACCACTGGGCATCTCTTCCCCTCGGGAAAAATCAATTCTCCTTTGTCAACCTTTGAAAGAGCGACTCGCAATGACCAAGTAGTGCGGACGAGGACTCGCAAACCGAGCCTCGGTTCGTCCACGAAAAACGCTAACCGAGAGCCATCATTGGAGTCGTCTTGCTCGACTGGCCTTCCAGGCCAAGACAAATGGCAGTGCTACACAAACAGCACCATGTCCTCCTCAACCTTAGACAGTGCGACTCGCACGGCTAAGTACTGTGAACGAGGACTCGCAAACCGAGCCTCGGATCGTCCAGGAAGAACGCCAAGCCGAGAGCCATCTTTGGAGTCGCCATGCGACTGGCCCCCCGGGCCAAGACGAGAGACTCGCTAATAGAAACAGCGCAATCAACATCATCGCGGACTCGCAATCATCGCGGACTCGCCATGCTCGGGGACTCTCCCATCGCGGACTCGCCACGCTCGGGGACTCTCCCCTCGCGGACTCGCCACGCTCGGGGACTCTCCCCTCGCGGACTCGCAATCATCGCGGACTCTCCCCTCGCGGACTCGCTATCATCGCGAACTCGCCACACTCGGGGACTCTCCCCTCGTGGACTCGCAATCATCGCGGACTCGCCATAGTCGGGGACTCTCCCCTTGCGGACTCGCAATTTTCGCGGACTCGCCACACTCGGGGACTCTCCCCTCGCGGACTCGCAATCATCGCGGACTCGCCACGCTCAGGAAATCGGCGCTCGCCGGTCGCTCTACCTCGCCACTCGCCATGATCGGCAACAACAACTACTATTTTCAGAATATGCATCTCTAAAGAGCCTCGAGTCGCCTCTACAAGCCAACTCGAGCCTCGGGGACTACTCCTAGGCATGCTGCGTGTACACGTGGTTCCACGACCACGACTCGTCCTCGTCGACTTGCCACCGCAGACTCTCCACTCGCGTACTCAACACGCTCGGGGACTCGCCACCGCGGACTCTCCACTCGCGTACTCAACGCACCGCGGACTCGCCCTCGCGTACTCGGCGCGCTACAGACAACGCCACTCGTCGGTCGCCCAACCTCGCCACTCTGCGCGCTCGGGGACTCGGCACTCGCCGGTCGCTCGACCCCGCCACTCGCCACGCTCGGGGACTCAGCACGCTCCATGTCCGGGGACTCCCCGCAACTGGCAGCTTCACCGACACTCTGCGTCTTTCGCCAACTGGCCATCACCGACTGGCTCACGCCGACTGCCTCCCGCTTCACGTTTCTTTTCTCTGTTCAGGAGCTCGTCGCCGATTCACCACGACCCATCGTCAAGACTCTCTGCTCCCTGCCTCAAGCCCGCGTCGAATCGACAACGCGCTCGGGGACTACTGATGGGGGATTACCAATCGGGGTATACCCACGAAGCGGATTCGACAGCTGGTATCAAGCCGACTGGAACCTAGCCCTGAGGAGGAGGTGGATGCCGAGGAGTAGTGATGACTACTCATTTACCTTTATTTATCATGTCTTTGATTATTGAGTCGCAATGACCATCCAACATGTGGGTGACTTGCTATTGGTGTGTTTACTTTGCAAACTTGTTGTCTATGTTGTTGAACTATTATTATTATGATGCATGTTTGGCGATTGTTTATGTGATGTATTGTGCATGTTAGGATCTATGGGTATCTCATTCTTATCTCTATTGAACAAACCACAGATGCCTCCCCAACGTGCCAATCCCAACCCCAACAACAACAACATCACTCCTGAGATGCAGCAAATGATGACAGCTCAGACTCAGCTGATGCAAATGATGACTACTTTCATCAAGAATCAGAACAACAACAACAACAACAACAACAACAACAACAACAACAACAACAATAAGAACAACAACAATCAGAACAACCCACCGGGTTTTGACATGCTTACCAGGTTCTTGAGACCGAGGCCAGCAAAGTTCTCAAGAACTACTGATCCTATGGTGGCCAATGATTGGCTACGCTCTGTAAACAAGGACTTGGTAACAGTTGGTTGTACTGATGAAGAGAAAGTCAGATTTGTAGCTCACTTGTTGGAAGGAGCAGCAGCCACTTGGTGGGATAACTTCCAAATCACCACTCCCATTGAGGATGTGACATGGGATATCTTTGAAGATAGTTTCCGTACTGCTCACATCTCATCCAGAGTGATGAGTTTGAAGAAGAAAGAGTTCCATAACCTGAAGCAGCGCCACCGCAGTGTGGCTGAATATATTGAAGAGTTCAACAATCTGGCGCGTTATGCACCGGATGAAGTTGACACTGATGCTAAGAGGAAGGAAAAGTTCCTTGAAGGGTTGAATGATGAACTGAACCTGTAGTTAGCTGTGGCCTATGTTCCCACATACCAGTCTCTTTGTGACAAGGCTGCTATTTTGGAGAGCAAAATCAAACAAGTGGAAAGCAGGAAGAGAAAGCACTCTGACAAGCACAGCTCGGGATCGTCTCACAAGCGTTCCCATTATGATGACAGTGGGAGTTCCGGATCCCACAAACATGGGAAATTCAACAAGCACCACAACCACAACCGTTATCATGACAACAAGCACAACCGCAGTCATGACAACGATAAGTACAATAATCACAAAGATGGATATAAGAGCCACCACAGTGGAAGTGGAAGTGGCAGTGGAAGCCAGCCTGTCAAGAAAGATCTTAGTCAGGTTGAATGTTTCAAGTGCAAGAAGATGGGGCATTATGCAAATGAATGCCTCGAAAATAAAGTTGAAGGACCCAACAAGCCCAACCCTTTTCAGAAGGGACAAGTGAACCACATCAATGTGGCAGAAATCTATGAGGAGTCCGATGTTGTGGCTGGTAAGTTCAAACTCAATTCTATTCCAACACTTGTTCTTTTTTATACTGGTGCATCACATTCATTCATATAAAAAGCATTTGTTGATAGAAATGGGTTCCCAACTGAAAACATTGGGTGTCCAATAAAAGTGAGTTCTCCTGGTGGAGACATGATAGTAAGTCTTGGATGCCGGGATCTAGTGATAGAATTTGGAAAGCATAAGTTTCAAGTGAGTCTAATAATCCTGGATTCCCAAGGACTGTATGTAATTTTGGGAATGGATTAGATGACCAAGTATGAAGGAGTACTAGATTGTGCCAATCGTACTGTTGCACTCACAACCCCGGAAAAGAAACGGATAAGATTAAAGTCTAACTTTGAATCGAAAGGGAGTAAGCTAAATTCTCTTAAGGGGGTTAGCATAGACAGTGTGCCAATTGTGAGTGAATATCCGGATGTGTTTCCGGAAGAATTGCCGGGAATGCCACCAGATAGAGACGTGGAGTTTCTTATTGATTTGCTACCAGGATCTGGACCAATAGCAAAGAGACCGTACAAGATGTCAGTGAATGAGTTGAAAGAACTCAAGAAGCAACTTGGAGAACAGTTGCAGAAAGGATTTATCCAACCAAGTTCTTCATCTTGGGGGGCACCAGTTTTGTTTGTGGAAAAGAAAGATAGAAGTCAAAGGTTATGCATAGATTATTGTTCACTCAATGAGGTGACTATCAAGAACAAATACCCTTTGCCTAGAATCAATGACTTGTTTGATCAGCTAGAAGGAGCTTGTGTGTTCTCAAAGATTGATCTCCGGTCAGGTTATTTTCAGCTTAAGATAAGGGAACAAGACATACCTAAGATAGCTTTCACCACAAGGTATGGATTGTATGAGTATACCGTGATGCCATTTGGTTTAACCAATGCACCAGCATACTTCATGAATATGATGAACAAAGTGTTCATGGAGTTCCTTGACAAGTTTGTTGTCGTATTCATCGATGACATTTTAATCTACTCCAAGATCAAGGAAGAGCATGAAGGACATTTACGATTGATACTTGAGAAGCTTAGAGAGCATAAACTGTATGCCAAATTCAGCAAGTGTGAATTTTGGTTAAATGAAGTTGGTTTTCTTGGAAACTATGTGTCAGGAGATGGTGTGGCAGTTGATCCTGCTAAAGTTTCAGCTGTAACTGAATGGGAATCTCCTAAGTCAGTGAAAGAGGTTCGTAGTTTCCTGGGCTTGGCAGGATACTACAGAAGATTCATTGAGAATTTCTCCAAGGTGGCAAAACCTATGACAGAATTGCTAAAGAAAGACAAGAAATTTTCTTGGTCAGAAGGTTGTGAACTCAGCTTTCAAGAACTGAAGAAGAGACTAGTGACATCACCAGTCTTATGTTTGCCAGATTTGGAGAAATATTTACAAGTATATTGTGATGCATCTCATCATGGATTAGGTGCAGTACTTATGCAAGAAGGGAAAGTTGTGGCCTATGCCTCGAGACAACTCAAAACTCATGAAGTAAACTACCCTACTCATGATTTATAGTTAGCCTCTGTTGTCCATGCACTCAAAACATGGAGACATTATCTTTTGGGAAAGCGGTGTGAAGTGTTCACAGATCACAAGAGTTTGAAGTATATCTTCACCTAGAAGGAAATTAACATGAGACAAAGAAGATGGTTCGAACTCATCAAAGACTATGACTTGAGTTTGCAATACCACCCCGGTAAAGCAAATGTTGTAGCGGATGCTCTAAGCCGTAAGGTTTTTGTGAATGGCCTTACTAAGGGAGAATTGACAGATGATCTGTGTGCCCAATTTAGAGATTTTAGATTAGAGATTGTGCCTGAGGGACATCTCATGTATTTGGATGTTCAACCCACTTTGTTGGACAAGATCAAAGAAGCCCAAAAGGTAGATAAGGAAATTGAAGAGATTAAGGAGAAGATTGGCAAGGGAAAAGCCAAAGGATTACATGAAGACGAATAGGGTACTTTATGGCATGGAAAACGTATCTGTGTTCCGCAAGATCCGGAGCTACGGAAACTGATTTTACAAGAAGCACATAACTCACCATATTCCATTCATCCGGGTAACACCAAAATGTACATGGATATGAAGGAAAGATTTTGGTGGAATAATCTCAAGAAGGACATCGCCGAACATATTGCTTTGTGTGATGTATGTAGTAGAGTGAAAGCGGAACATCAGAAACCAGCAGGATTGTTACAACCACTACCTATTCCTGATTGGAAGTGGGACAAGATTGGCATGGATTTCATCACCGGATTGCCAAGGACCAGGTCAAGATATGATTCTATTTGGGTAGTAGTGGATCGCTTAACTAAAGTGGCTCATTTTATACCCGTGAAGACAACTTACACAAGTGCTAAGTTAGCCAAGATCTATATGAACAGAATTGTATGTCTACATGGAGTACCCAAGAGTATTGTGTCTGATAAGGGAACCCAATTCACTTCTCATTTTTGGAGGCAGCTACATGAGTCATTGGGAACAAGGTTGGAATTCAGCACTGCATTTCATCCTCAAACTGATGGACAGACAGAAAGGACTAATCAGATTCTTGAAAATATGTTGAGAGCATGTGCTCTAGACTATGGAGCTAGTTGGGATGAAAGACTGCCGTACGCAGAATTCTCTTACAATAACAGCTATCAAGCCAGTATTGAGATGGCACCATTTGAGTTTCTCTATGGAAGAAAGTGTACCACCCCATTGCTATGGAATGGTGTGGGAGAAAGAAGTTTGTTCGGACCAGAACTAATCAAAGAGGCTGAAGAGAAATTCAAGATGGTTAAGGACAGATTGAAGATAGCACAGTCCCGACAAAAGAGCTACGCAGATCCTAAGCGTAGAGAAGTCACCTATGAAGTAGGTGATAGAGCTTATCTTAGAGTGTCACCACTTCGTGGAGTGAAGAGGTTTGGTGTCAAAGGTAAATTGGCCCCAAGATTTGTTGGACCATTCAAGATTCTGAGTCGCAAAGGAGAAGTATCTTATGAGATTGAATTGCCAGAGTCTTTGTCAGCTGTTCATAATGTGTTTCATGTGAGTCAGCTTAAGAAATTCCATCCGGAAATGGAAGAGACTTCTTTGAAGGATACTATAACTTTGGAAGAGGTTCAATTGGAGAGTGACCTCACTTATGAGGAGAAACCTATCAAGATTCTTGAGACTGCAGAAAGATTTACACGGACTAAGACTATCAAATTCTGCAAAGTTCAATGGAACCATCATTCCGAAGAAGAAGCAACATGGGAAAGAGAAGATGATCTTCGGAAAGACCACCCTCACCTATTTGCTAGCCAACCCGAATCTCGAGGGCGAGATTCACCTTAAGGGGGTTAGATTTGTAACATCCCTAAAAATCATGTTTTCAAAGTTTGCATATCATTCATGCATGCATATCATTTAGGGATCAAATATCAAACCCATTTCAAGAAAACAAAGCACTAAGTGCTATTATTTTATGTGATCAAGCATTAATCAAATACCACTCTCAAGTGGAGATTATTTGTTTCAAAACCAAACCTTGTTGCTCTCAGATTGTTTTGTTTGATTGCTAATGCTTAAACCAAAATTTACAAAACAATTATGAATTTAAAACCATTTTCAAAACTTGTTCAAAACATGTGCTATGTCACTGGTTATTTTTGTTTGATCCAAAGGACCAAGCTAATACAGGGAGACCACATGATTATATGCCCCAAAAATGTGAGTGCTACACTCTACAAAAATACAGAACAAATTTGAATTCAAATGGCATTTGAATTTGTTTGAAAATGGATTCAGAAAATTAAAACAGAAATGGAAAAAGAATAGAGAAAAGGAAAAAGGCCGGCGCCAGGCTTTTGGCCCAACAGCGAAACCAGCCCAGCAACCAGCCCACCTGGGTTTTCCCCTCTCCCTCTGTTTCTCACCGCGTACGCGCATACCCTTTCGCTGACAAGTGGACCCTACGGCCACGTCACTCCATCGTCCCCAAAATCCCGCCCGCAGACCACGTCGCCGCTGCCGTTGATGCCGATAATGGCGCGGCGTAATTAGCCTTGATTCCGCGAATGTTTCCTGTCGCGCTGCTGCCTACTTAAACCCCTCCCCTCACCGCTCATTTCCCCTCACTTAGCACAGACTCCCCGCCACCAGGCTGCTAGAATTTGCCCACACATCGCCGCGGTACCGATAGACTCCGGCGACCGATTGTGGTAAGCTCCGTGCGCGCCTCCCACTTTGGTTCATGCGAGCTGCTTCGCAACCTTCTTGCGCTCCTTCTGACACCCCTAGTTCGTCTTGTACTGCCCCAGGTCGCCGACTCCAACAAGCACCGCAAACTCCCGATGCCGTCTCCAACTCCGGCAACAAATTTCGGTGAGATTCGACCGCCCCGTGCTTTCCCTTTGACACTATCTTGTTCGCCTCATCGATGCGCACCCACTGATGCCCTCCATTTGTGTTAGGGCGGATCAGAATGTCGCCAACGTCGCCGTCCACCTAAGCCCGACGCTGTCCTCGACTCCGACGAGCTCCCACGGCCACAACAGCACGCCCCTTCGCCAACCGAGCACACGTTGAGCATCTCCTCGTCGCGGCGAATCTGGTGAGCATCCTCCCACCTCCCCGGGCGACCTAGTTCACCGGATCCGCCACTGACAGAGCGCGTCGACGCATAGGATAGATCACTTAACGAAGGGGTAAGTTTAGATCTGGGCCGCGCGTTTCAGTTAGATCTGACGGTTCACAGACGCGATCCAGCGCGAAGCGGTACCAGCCAATCAGATGCCGCCGCGTGTCAGTGAGTTAGATTTAAAATCAGAAATTTGATCTATTAAAAGTTTAAACTTGTTTAATTCATAACTTTTGATTTCCACTTCCAAATTTGACAAATTTTATATAAATGGAATCAGGAGAGAAAGCCCTTTCCATTTATGCAATATGTTTAATGTTTTGCTTCTGTTAAAATGGGTGTTTTTGCAGAAACATGTGTAGGCATAATTTGGATATAATAATTATTTGAGAAATGATTTAATATTCAAATAAAGTTTGTTTGGCAAGTTTTGAACTTGTTTATGAATCACTACTGTGCACTTGTCATGTTGAGTATAGAAAATCATCACATATCATTTTGCATGCATCCATATATTTTTGCTTGTATTTATTTTGTATGTGATTTGGTGCTATCATTTTATGTGTAGATTTTGGTGCAAATAGTGATTGTGATTGTGAGGATTGTAGCTACTCTCCAAACTACCAAGTCAAGTGGTGCTTCATGATTTTATTCCTATGATTTCAAATATGCATTAGAAATATTTTGCTAGTCTTGCATGGATATTTTTGATCTATATGCTATGCTTGGGAAATCCTAGTAGTTATAGAATTGCTAGAAATATTTCTAAGTCTTAACAATTCCATGCTTAGCCTAGCTAGTAGCAACCAAGGGTGGTTATACATTCATGCTATGAATAAATATTTCTAAGTCTTTGGACTATGTTTTTGGTTTAATAAAACAACTAAGTGAATGAAACACCTGGGTGGAATGGAAGGAATGGGTTATGTTGAGTGGTTACACAAGGCCCATTTCTATGGTTTACCTTTTGTATCTCACTTGTGGAAAGCCACCCAGGAACAAAGGGATTTGAGAGGCCAAATGTTAAGAAGCTTCTAGTGCAGCCACTTGGCAATATGGGATCTGCCTGGATCATATAGGTTGCAATAACTTAGCCATTTGGACAGTTGGTGGTAGTGAGATGATAGGTTGGAGCGCGTCCATTTGGTCTAAGGGAAGGCTTCTGAAAGGTCCTGTCTTGGTGAAAATCAAGTCTTGTGGGGAAAGTGCACAACCTCTGGAGATGGAAGAATCTAAGTACTTAGCCATGTCCATGGTAATGGACAACTTGAGCATCAAGACATGGAAGCTATCAAGAATCTCCTCATCCCAATTTCTAAGTAAAAACTTGTGGTTGAACAAGGGTGAAGGACCCCAATGTCTATTGGTGGTTCCTTGGGAAAGTTTTTGACAAAGAAAAACTTAGTGTTTTTCAACTGATAGGCAAAACCTATTTTGAGCAAAGCAAGCCTAAGCTACACTTAGCCAAAATGCATATAGTATTTAGTCCACCAATATTCTACTAAGGTATCACTTTCCAATACTATTCCAATGTATTGACCCACTGTGGCTGTAACTTGTGATGTTGCAGGATATTCTGATGATGATTAGGAGTCATGAGTCTACACTCAACATGCTTGCCTATGGCACATGAAGATGAAGACTTATTTATCTTATTATATATTTGAACTCTTGTATTAGGCCTATGGCCATGGAGTTGTAAAAGACTATGTTTGTCTCTGGAATGATATGTAATAATGACCTTTGTTTCTGTGTACTTCATCTTAAACTGTGGATGCTAGCATTGATCCAGGGACTAGCATTGCAATCACAGGGATCTTTTCCTTTACAAAGGAGGGATCTTACAAAAGGGTTATACCATAATCAATGGGAAACTCTACAAAAGGAGCACTACTGGTGTATACCTAAAGTGTGTTTCCCAGCTAGAAGGTATGGAAATCCTACGCGAAATCCATCTCGGAGATTGCGGGCATCACGCCGCTCCTCGATCGTTGGTCGCGAAAGCCTTCCGGCAAGGATTCTACTGGCTGACCGCAAAGGCGGACGCCGACAAGCTGGTTGAGACATGCATGGGATGCCAGTATTATGCCCGACAACCACATGTTCCTGCTGAAGAACTGCGAACAATACCAATAACTTGGCCGTTTGCGGTCTGGGGGCTAGACATGGTGGGACCGTTATAGACGGCACCTTGTGGGTTTACGCATCTGCTTGTAGCAGTTGATAAATTCACCAAATGGATAGAAGCTAAACCCATTAGAAAGCTTGATGGGGCAACTGCCCTCAGGTTTGTCCGAGATCTAGTGGTGAGATTTGGTCTCCCACATAGCATTATCACCGATAATGGCAGCAACTTATCACTCGGAGAAGTGGAGGCATATTGCTGGGAGAAAGGCATCCGACTTGATCTTGCATCTGTGGCACACCCACAATCCAATGGACAGGTCGAGCGATCCAATGGATTAATTCTGCAAGGAATCAAGCCACGTCTTGAGGCACCGCTACATAGAGCAGCTGGAGCCTGGGCGGAAGAATTGCCATCTGTGCTGTGGAGTTTACGAACTACACCCAACAGATCTACCGGCTACACCCCTTACTTCATGGTATATGGAGCAGAAGCCATCCTACCCTCCGACATCATCCACGATGCACCAAGAGTTGCCGCCTACGACGAGGAAGACGCTAAAGAATCCAGACGCCTAGATGTGGACCTTCTCGAGGAGGAGCGCGTTTTGGCATGCCAAAGATCCGCCATCTACCAGCAGAAGCTACGCAGCTACCATAGTCTCCGCGTTCGGCATCGCTCGTTTAAAGAGGAGGATTTGGTGCTCTGACTTAAGCAGAAGAAGACACACAAATTATCCCCGCCATGGGAAGGACCGTTCATCATAAGCAAGGCGCTGCTCAATGGGTCTTACTACCTTGTTGACAATCGTGAACTAAAGGATAGATCCAACAAGGATCATAAGCGTAAGCGACGTGACCCGGATGATGACTACCCGGAGCTTGATCGGCCATGGAACATAGCACAGCTACGTCCTTTTTACACTTAGCATTTTTTGTCTAATTGTGTATCTCTTATATGATCAATGGAATAAAGCTCTTTGGTTCACTCATATTTCTGAGTCTTTTACCTCCTTTAGTGTTCATTTTTGGATCATGTAAAACCTTTATGCACAAGCTTTGCGTTTGCACTTGTGAAAATTCCACCTACGGGCGTTAGCTTAAGTTTTCTGGTCTACACGTTCTTTGTCGTTTTTATGTGGATTCTGGAGTAGTGACTTTCGGCACTTATTGTTAGCGATTTTGTGCTCAGGTTATTGACGATGCCATTGGGCATCATCACCTAAGCGCATGGTTCCGACAACAAGTCTTCCGACTCACGGAAATTCAAGCATAAGAACCAAAGTAATGGATAAGCCAGCACTTGCTTAAAAAATATATACATACCGGGAACTAAGTTCTTAAGTAGCAGGAAATAACAACCATTGTTTTCCGCCATAAGTTACATCATCAAAAAATTTTATGTGCACATACCAAAGGCAATACAAATATTACATAGTGTTTTTTACTCTTTGGGCGCAGGAGATTTGGAAGCAGCATCGTCCCCAGCCGGAGAATCACCTTCAACATCGGCTCTATGATGGTACTCGGAGGAATATTGGTTCACGCTGTCAATGGTGTTCATGGGCACGAAAACGTCAATGTCCACCAACTCGGCGACTCTGGTGTCATAACCCGCGAGTGATGACAAGATGGCTTCGTGATCAATCTCTTTGCCGTCAACATCAACGTCGGGGATGCCAGAGGTCACCGTGTCGATGTTGGCATCTTCGTAGTGTGCCATCACCATTGAAAGCGCCATCCTCGCGCCAACCCGTGCACATGAAGCTTTCCAGCTTGTAACACGCTCGGGGGCTGGGCGCAGAATCTCTGATTACTTCGTCACGGAGTCTGATGCCTTGATATATATCTGGAGGGGCTTAGTAATCTCCTTGGCTTGGGTGATGGCGGTGTTGATGAAGTTGCCAGCAAGAACCATGCATTCCTTGTCCGAAGGAGGCGAGCGGGTTAAACCCATAGGCACTGAAAATTCCGACAAGGAGCGCATAAGTTTAATAAACTCTAAGTATCCAGACTACAGACATACAAGGCGGAGGAAAGTTACTGAAGATGCTGGCCTTAGCCTGCCAGACGGTGTCCGCCAAGGATTCCTTCTCTTGTTGGAGGAGCTTAAACGCCTCGCTGTGGCGATGGTTTTGCTCATCAGCGGCTTGCTTCTGATCTTTTAAGATCGCAAGCTCCTCCTTCAAGCGATTGATCTCCGCGGAGGCGGAATCTTGCAGGGCTTTCATGGAATCCTCGTGCATCTTCAGCATCTCTTCCCTCTCCTTCTTAATGATTTTGTTCTCGCTGTCCAGCTGCTGGATGTGCTTGGACTGCTCGACAATATCCTTGGCCTTGGCGACATGCTCTGCAAGTCAGATAAAAAAAAGTACACAGTGAGTACTCAGATAATGAAGGCACAAAACCAAGACGGAATGCGCACAAAGAAAACAGACTCTTGTTTTTGATGATCTGTTCCTTCAAGATGGCAGTTTTACCCTTTTCGACTTCAAGATCTGCGCGCATCTTCCGGTACTTGTCGTTGGCCATGCCTAGCCGAGCATTCTCGTTTTGTGAAACAAAGGTAAAAAGTTAAAATTGTTGTTTAGTCTGCTAGGAGCACCTAGTCGGAAACTTTCCATCTAGGCGCTCGGGGGCTACAGCGAAAGTTTTTCAACTTAGCAATATGCTTAGCTTTTCTTTAAGCATCTAGTCGGAGCTACTTCAGTTCTCGATTAGAAGCTTGGAGGCTACAGTGTAAAGTTTTAACTCGGAAAATGTTTAGCTTTTCTTTAAGCATCTAGTCGGAACTAATTCAGTTACAACTAGAGGCTTGGGGGCTACAGTATTGAAAAATATAGACACTGCGTATGCTACTCTTACAGCATCTAGTAGGAATAGTTTCTTCCATCTAAATGCTTGGGGGCTACAGTGAGAGCTCTTTCTAACTTAGTCACTCTTAGAGCATATAGATGCAAAACCTATGGTTTTCCGTCTACATCCTCGGGGGCTACAGTGGGATACTCATAATGAAATGCAAGAGGCAAAGTAAAACTTACAAGTGCAATAATCTTGAGGTTTGTAGCACTCTCGGCCAACAGCTTGCCAAAGGAAATGCTATTTCCCCTCAAGATATCTGCTTGTCGGAGCAGCTCCTCAATACCGCACGTCGGAGATGACGGCACTCCTCCAGGAACCATAGTTGTGTTACTCGGCAGGAGCACCGGGTAAACTATCTTCGGGAACTCGAAGGGTTTCTGGGGAGTAGGGGCGCCGCCTTCGGCATAGGTAGTCTTCGTGGAGGCTCCACCCTCCGTCTTCTTCTTCTTGCCTCTGTCGGCAGCGTCAGAGGTGGAGCTCTTCTGCTTTCGCGCCAACGGGACATCGTCGTCGGACACGACCGTGACTTCCTTCATCTTTGGATCGTAGATTTGGGCAGCCAGGTTGTCCTCATCTAGATCGCTAAGCTGTTAAGTTAGAAATCACCATGTTAGATGGGGTGGTAATGGCAAGAAGGAGAAACTGGAGTATATGTCGTACACGGAAAATACATATCTACCTTTGGGCACTTGCCGTCTACGAACATGTCGTAGGTGATGGTGAAGCCACGCTTCTTATCCTTCACCTTGACGATGTCCTTCAGGAGGAGCTTGACGGAGCCGCTCGAGAAGTTATCCACGGAGATCCGGAGGGTATCTCTTCGATCACTGGTATACTCGTGCATGAACTTCGCGCGGTGTTGCAGAGGCTAGATTCGCCTGATGAGCCAGCACATGGCCAGGTCCAAGCCGGTCAAACCCGTCTCTACGAACCATTCGATCCGCCTTATTGCGCGAGAAGCGTCGAGGTCGGAGGGAAGGGAGGCATGGGATCTCCATGTGGAAACTTCAGCGGCGGCTCCATCCGCGAAGTCCGGGTACGTTACTTCTCGGCCCGACAAAGGAATGTCGGGGCTGTAGAAGTACGTCCGCTGCCAGTTTTTGCAGGATTCGTGGCCGACGATGTCGGGGAACCGCCGGCCAGGTCGGATCTTGAAGATTATGGTGCCGCAGTTCCTAAGCTCCTCCCTACTGTGTCCGACTTCACGTTTGACGGTGAAGAAGTACACGAACAAGTCTAACCTAGGCCTAATCCCTAGGTAACCCTCACAAAGTGCCGCGAAGTTGCTAAGCACTAAGATGCTATTGGGGGAAAGGTTATAAGGTTGGACCTTGTAATGGTTCAAGACGGAGATAAAGAAGTGGGAGATGGGCAGAGAAACGCTGCGTACCAGCTGAGCCTTGAGGTACACCTTTTCTCCGGCTTGGGGAGAAGGTGTCACCTCGCCGGCCGGCGCCGCCCGCCAGGCGAGCCCCTCCGTCGCGGGGAGGTATCCTTCGGCGACCATCTCTTGGATGTCGCGGTCGGTGATGTCCGAGCCGCGCCAGTCGCCCTTGTGCGAGTCTGGCTCTTCTTCCAGAGGCTCTACCGCTGCCAGATTATGGTCGCCGCCGGTGGTTTCGATCACCGCCGATGCGGGGATGACCAGGCCCTCCGGGGGCACGACGACGGAGCTCGCCGACTTTGCCGTGGCTTCGCTCGACGCCGCCATCGATGGGGAGGAGCTGCTGCTGGCCATGGGGTGCTGGAAGGGTGCGACTGACGCAGGGGGAGGCTAGGGTTTTCGAGGTTTCTCGCGGAGAGCTCGAGGAGGCGTGCGACTGGAGGAAGAAGACGATGACGCGAGAGGAATGAGGTAAAAAATGGAAAGTGTCCCACGATTACTATTTATCATGCTCTGCATCAAGATTCGTGCAGCTAATCAGACGGTTGCCGCGTAGACGACGTGTTCGTGAACGTGCGCGGTAATTTCTCCACGTCTCCAACCGTCGCCGCCAACGGTTCGTATCGCTCGCGCGGGAAAATCGGATATGATTGCGTTCTCTGCATGTGTGAGTTACGAGGCGTCGCTGACTTAAGCCTACTTCGTCCTAGCTGACACGGGTAGATGAGCCGTCGCATCGAAGATTCCAGCATGGACGGATTTAATCCGACTATGGAAGAGTACGATGGAAAATTCAGCATTTCTCCGGCTTACCATTTGGAGACGGAGAAAACCTTGCAGAGTTCTTTGGGAGGACTACAAGATATTGCTTGACAATTTGCCGACATCCATCTAGACGGAGCATTCAACGTGAAGAGGCAAGACGGCGCAAGACCTTGGAGTTCTCCGGGGGCTACTGTTGGGCATATGCTATATGGGTATCCTTATAGCATGTCTCTTATCCGACTAACCCGGGTGGCCCATAGTTGGTAGCATGGCCTATGGCCTGCTGGGCGGCCCAATTAGGTGGATCCATAAGGGAGGCCCATGCTGGATAAAGGAAGGCTACGGTGGAGTCACCAGCGTACCCAGAGCCTTGGAGTGCAAGATACACAAGACTAGTAATAGACGGTGTAGGACTCTGTAACCTGTCTGGCTAGGACTTTTCCCTGTAATCCTAGGACCTGGAGACTATATAAGTCGGGCCTATGGGAGCCTTTAGGGCACAATCTCATACAACTTCAGACAACCTCGCACAACAAACCTATCTCTGTAACTCGGCGTATTGCCCTTATAGTGATTTATAGCAGGAGTAGGATTCCACCGCCGTTGTGGGATATGAACCTGGGTAAGCTATGTTACCTCGTACCCGTCAACCGTCCGCCTTACCCCACGTCTCTAAACACGCACTGTGAGGACCCCTCCATGGCGTACTCGTCGGCAATACCACGACAAAAAGAACCATTTGGGTTGCCAAGCCTATTGTGACTAACCTCTTAGGACCCAACTTGGTTGGGGACCAACAAGCTCAAACTTGATCAATAGGTGTTTGTGGAGGGCATTGGAGACTTGGCTAACTCATGAAGAATTAAGGGATCTTCATATATTATATTTGATCAAGCCAAGTCATTAGGATTATCTTATCCCTATCTTATATCCAATGCGCCTCTTCGCGGTAACTTGTACTAAACTCATTTACATTGGAAGTTATTTGCCCATTTACATGTTTTGGTTTTGTACCAAGTATATGTTTGTATTTGGTGTTCCTCATGCTTGCTTATTTTGTGTATTCAAGTATGTCTAGGTGTTTGGCACATCATTTACCTGTGTGTCTCGTTTTGAGCCTCTAATGCTTCTTGATGATATCTTATTTGGCTCTTTTTGAGTGGTTAATGGAACATCCCATTTTGGGGGAGTGATATGCCTCGTGCATCTCTCAAACCTTAAAATGTGTGTGCATGAGTACTACCACTTAGTATTGATATTGCAAGCTTATCTAGTCACTATGTGGTGTGTCATACTCATGAGAAATTCAAATTCTAAATGTCCATTAATTCTCTCTAGTTGAGGTTGCTTTGCCTCTTATTAAGAAAATTGAATATCACATTATGGGGGAGTAATATGCTTATTTTGCATATCATAATCCTAGGAAATGTGAAAATATGAGGTAGTGCCACTTAGAGTTGATATTGTTGATTATCTTGTTTCTAGGTGGCATGTTGGCTCAAAAAAGGTCCTCTTTTGTTAGAAGCTTTTATTGCTCATCTTTTCGGTCTTTTTTTTAGCAAGAAATTCTTGATGCGGTCTTCCTCAAATACATATCTCTATATATTTTTGGGAGACCATTTGCTTCAAGTTATTCTAATCATTGGTTTGCATTATTGTGTGACTAGATTGAAGCTATAAAGAATCTCTATCTTTTCATAGTGCTAAATATTTTTATACCTATCCTATGCTTTTTATTGTGAAGATTTATCTTTAATATCCATGCAATATACCACCTAAAATCAATTCCAATACACTCATTGTCTTCGACAATTGATATACTTATGTGTGGTAGCATTTGTGGATCATCTTCACCTTGGATTTCACCTCTTATTGCCTTAATTTCTTTCCAAAAATTTGTTGTGGCTCCCATTGTCTTCCTTGGATTTTTTAACATCTCTTTGATAATGTTTTTGATTATTATAAAATGTGTTTTAGTGGAAGACAAACCTTTTCTTCTCAGAACCTTGTGCCATTGTGAAAATTGTTAAGGGTTTGTTTTATTTGTTAAAACCTTGCTCTTTTGGGAGTTTGTTATATCATTCTTTCTTCTCTATCTTATTTGTTTGAATGAGATAAATCTCTCAGCATTTGTGTTTTTATTTCATCTTTTATGCTCAATAGTTTTTGCTTGGTTCATTTGTGGAACTTTGTTAAACAAATCTTGTGTTGATTTGATTCGTTGATATAGTTTGGACAACAATTGTGTTTTGTCACACATTGTATGCCTTCTTGAATTTTTTGGTGATTTGTCCAAATTATATCGTCGTTGGATCTTGAAAGTCTCGCGCATGCATCTGTACTAAATGTATATCTTATATCATGTTTTGCTTTCTTTGATCCAATATATAGGGTATACTCCATCAAATCCTTAAATAACTAAGATGTGCATGGATTTCAAATTTCATCTCTAAATATGCACATATTTTTATGGAGTGTATCCTATGTGTTGTGGTTAGTCTAACCACTTTGGACCCAATAAGTTTGGAGACCAAGATGTACTAATGTTGTTTTAGGTACATTGGAGATGCAATTGATGCTTGTCTTGACTATAAGGAAAGTGTTGTCACCACATGATAATTGGAGCCAAGCTAGGATGATCGAGAAATTCTTATCTACTACATCATACCATTGCTATCTCGGTAACAAGTATCTTATTCATGCGTACTATTCTTTCATCCAATCTCTTATAGTTTGCATCTTGGCATGAATTTATCTGTTTGTAAATGTTGCGGTTCTTGCATGGATCTTTGAAAGACTTTTTTATCCTTATTGCTTATGTGAGTAATTTGAGATGATACATATAATGGGGAGTATATAAAATCATGTTCATGATTCACCAATTCCAAATATGCCTTCTAGAAATTTATTGCATATCAATTCCTCAAGGTACTCTCATGTGCAATATTGTTAAAATTGCTTAGAATCCTTTCTTTTGCTACTTGTTGCCTTTCTCGAATCATCCCAACTAGCATTTGTTCCCTTAGTGTTAGTTGTGATGTTTTTGAGTTTTTTATATTTTTTCTTTGGTGAAGTTCATTGATATACCATAAGAAAAAATAGATCCATGGGCTATATATGCATTTAAGCAAAAAATCATCATGTTTGGTATATCTTATGACTTCCTATTGGATATCATGTTTTATTATTTTATTAATCTCTTATGTATGGTTGTTTATTTTTTGGATTATTCTCATGTTTTGTCCACTTATAAACTTATATACACGAGAGTGTTAATCTCTCGCCTTGATATCATCACTCTTTGCCGACCATATCTCTTATCCTCTTGGTTTTTAATGATATTGGTAAGGTCTTGATTTATGAGTGCTTGGTTTACTTTTATTGCATCTTCACGCACTCATATCTCATATTTGATTTATTTTGGACTTAATCTTGTCTTGACAAGTGTATTTATTTATATCTACTCCTTTTATCTTGGTTTTGTTCTAAATGATATAGAGGGAGTGAGGATTCCATGTTTGTGCATATTGTATTCAAATGCATTAATTAAAAATTATGCACGAACCTTGGGGAGCTTCCTTAATTCATTTAGAGCATTATTTGTCCATTTGATTTTTTGGATCATTGGATTGCTTGCTTCATTCATTGAAGTTTCTTCACTGTTTATCATTGTAGCAATCTTTAATCCTCAATATAGCTTGATTTCCTCCAAATATTCGTCATTGGATACGTGCATTTGATTTCACTAAAAATACTAGAAATACACACCTTGTGGAGGAACTCATACTATATTGGCCTTCTAACTTTGTCATCCATTTTGGCACTTGTTGTCAATGGGGGAGAAGTTTGGAGGTTTTAAGGGAAATAGTTTTATACTTAAGCTTGGTTTGTTCTTAAGTGTTTTCCTTTCATGCATTTCATCTTTATTATGTTTTGCATGGTTATATGTATAGTGTAAACTCTCCCAAAGTTTATTCTTGACAATGTATGCAATGAAATTCAAGTTCATCACACATGCTCTATATATGTTGGTTCTGCTCACATCTTGCATTATTTGTAGTTTGTGTAAGTAGAATCGGTTCTGATATGTGCTAGTAGCTTTGTGTTACTTGACCATATCAAATGCAACCTCTTGTACACAACTTATTCTCGGATAAGCTGCGTACTTGTTTCTAATATTCATTATATAAACTCTCTTGTTGTGATTGTCATCAATTACCAAAATGGGGGAGATTGAAAGAGTAATTTCCCCTATGTGTGGTTTTGGTGATTAATGACAATCCCTATGGACTAATGTTTTCGCTGAGTTTTATATGAAGGAATATTCCATAGGTCATGCTTGTAGTCAATGTGTTGGATTCAAGTATGGATGCCATGAAGATAAAGATATACCTTGAGTATTGGCATCAAGATCATCGAGTTGAAGAGAAGAATATGATATGATCAAAATCTTGAGAGTGTGATCTCAAGAGAAGAATTCAAGATATGACTCTAAGACGGTGTCATGATAGCCTCATTAGTTGAGCTATGATTGACTAAGATTTAGAGCATGTAATCAAATTAAGAGTTCTTTATGTACCTCAAGATATTGAGATGGAGCATGAGAAGATACATGGTTGATCTATACAAAGAGTGAAGAGTGATTTCAAGTTGGTCAACTCATGAAGCATAAAGAATGTACCACATGGATCTTGTGGTATGGTAAGCCTTGTCAATTATGCATCATGAACTAACCCATTATATATGTGCCTTTGCATTTTCTGTATGAGATAGGTATCTTTCCATGGGCATGCTTAAAAAGTGAAGATCTTATATAGCCCATGAGAGGATGGCATCAAGTGGCGATCGTTATCAAGGTTGAGAAGGGCAAGTTCAAGATAAGCATCTCGAGAAGATCATTTGCTTAAAGCTTGCCGTCCATATTGGTGATAATGGATATGTGAAGACATGTATTAATGAAGCTATCCAATAGTGGTGTATGGGGAAGCAAATTAGGAGTCTTCACGAAGCAACAATAATCAAGTGATGCATTCCGGCTTGGATGGAGATTGAAGTGTTGTCATCAAGATCAAGTGGGATGCGCAAGGCAAAGGTATGGCCTTACTAGGTTTTCCTTTTACAGGTATCAAGGTGGTTGTTGGGAGACCGGGTTATAGGATAAATAGCCGCACTATTAAGAGGGGCTTTTGGTTGGATAACTTGATCACATCGTCATAGGGAGCTCAATCCTTTGCATACTTTGCATCTTCCTATTTTGTTTCTTCTTGATGTTTCTCCATGTGAGGTTCTTTAGCTTGTTTCTAGCTCTTCAACAAGCCCAAGTTCATCGAAAACGGAATTCGTATGCATCTTCTATGGCGTTTTAGAGTTTGAAGGATTTATCGGTTCTTCGTGTAGGGAGGCTTCTCACCTTTCTTTATTTGGTTCTATCCTTCTTTGCTGGACTATGATGTTTCTCTGCACTATCATGTAGATCTTGTTGTCCTCTTCAAAAAATGCCCAAGATCATCGAAATCGGAGTCCGGACGCAAAAGTTATCGCCGTTTTCGTGTGTCCTGTTTGGTTCCAGCGGAATTCCGGCGGACCGAGTCTGTGGCCGGAATTTCCGGCGACCGCCGGAAATTTCCGGCAAACCGCCGAAAAAATGTTATGTATGTTGTTTCGGTTTGTACCGGAACTTTCTGTTTTGACTGGAAATTCCGGCGGCTGATCCGGCTGCGCCGCTTTCGTCGCCGGAACGTGTTCGTCCAGCGTATCTTGCTTCCAACGGTCATCCCCCTTGAAGGGGTATAAAAGAAGGGCTTCTTTCCAAAAGTTCTAAGGCTCGAGAGCACGTTTTTTTAACTCCATTGTTGACCCCTTTGAGCTTTCTTCCCTCCTATGATTCTTGCATCTTTTTGAGGGCTTTAGAAGAGGAGATCTAGATCTACAATCCCCACCAATCAATTCCTCCTCTAAGTGAGGGGAACCCATTGGATCTAGATCTTGGAGTCATTTGTTGGTTTCCACCATTGTTCTTCCTCTCTAATTCCTCCCTAGCACTTGTTGCTTTGGTGGGATTTGAGAGTGAAGGATTTGAGCACCCTTGGTGTTCTTGCTTTGCATTCTTGCATAAGTGTTGAGCTCTCCATTACGATTTGTTCGAGTGAGAGACCGTGAGCTTGTTACTCTTGGAGGGTGACCTCCTAGTTGCCTTGACGGTTGGTACCGCGGTGTCCTCTTCGTGGAAGATTGTGAAGAGACCGGGGCTTCTCCTTCGTGGAGCTTGTGAAGTGGTTGTGGAGCCTGCCATCTCCGGAGTGGAGGAAAAGCTAGCCATAAGGAAAGGGCCTATTCCTTCGTGGGATAGACTCGGAGAAGAAGGTGAGCCTTCGTGGCGTTGGGAAATCCTTTGTGAAATCCCATACCTCTCCAACGCAACGTACCTTACTTGTAAGGGAACACGAGAATACATCTTCGACTCCGCGTGCCTCGGTTATCTCTATATCCGAGCTTACTTTCCTTGTGATAGCCATCAAGCTTGAAGTACTTATATCTTGCTTATCACTTGTGCTTTATTTATCTTGTGCTATCTTGCTTAGCTTAACTTGTTGTTGGTGTACTTAGTTGAGCCTAGTATATTTAGGTTTTGTGCTTGTAAAATAAACGTTAGTTTAATTTCGCATTCTATCAAGCCAAAACCGTAATAGTTTTGAAATTGCCTATTCACCCCTCTAGGCGACATCTCTATCCTTTCACCTCCCAAGGCGGGCAGAGGGCTGGCGGAGGAGATCTGCCGCCGGATCAGCAACCTCCCCGGATCCAACAGTGGGAGAGTGAAAGGATACATATGTCGCCTAGAGGGGGGTGAATAGGCGATTAAAACTTTTCTGAGAGTTGCTCAACAAAGGCGGAATTAAACTAGTGTTTACTTTGATAATCACAAGACCAAGAACAACTAGGGTTCACCTATGTTCACCAACAACTTATGCTAAGCAAGTCAAATAACTATGTGATAGCAAGATATATACTTCAAGCACGAAGGCTATCACAAAGTAAAGTGAACAAGTAAGAGCTCAGGTATAGAGATAACCGAGGCACGCGGGGACGGCGATATTTTACCGAGTTCCTCCCAAAATGGAGTACGTCTCGTTTGGAGAGGGGGTGGTATCAAACCACCAACACCACAAAAGGCCTCCCTTATTCTCCTGTGAATCTCACCCCAATGGGATCGATCCACGCTTCCACTATCGGTGCACTTGTCGGTGGCAATCCGGAACCTCTCACAAGGTTGGGCCACTTCTCCACAAATCAATTGGAGGCTCCCAACAAACTAGCTGGAGGAAAGCTCCACAACCTAATTGGAGGCCCCAAGTAATCCAATTACCTGCAAAACCACCAAACCGTCTAGGGTTCGAAGAACCCAAGAGTAAAAAGCTTCTCACCTTTCACTCAATCAAATTCTCACCGAGAAAATCAAACCTATGCACCAAATGCAATGGCAAGAACACAAGTAGTGCTCAAATACTTCTCTCCCAAATTCCACCAAAGCTACAAAAGCTTGTGGAGGAATAAGAGAGGAAGAACAATGGAGGAAATCCATAAAAGACTCCAAGATCTAGATCCCAAGATGTTCCCCTCACTTAGAGGAGAGATGGATTGGTGGGATTGTACATCTAGATCTCCTCTTTCAAATCCCTAAAGTATATGCAAGAATCAATGGAGGGATTGAGAGATAGAAAGCTTAAAGAGGTCAACAATGGTGGGGGGAAACTTGCAAGAGAGCCAGGGAATCATTGGGAAGAAGGGGCCCTTAAATAGGTTCCTAGAAATCCAACCGTTAGGCCTAGGAATCGCCCGGTACGGAGTCTCCGGACTGGGATCGGAGTCTCTGGTGTACCAGGCCAAACGGGGATAATCTAGAGGACGTACTGGACGCGGTCCGGAGATAGACTATAGATTTAGTCCGTAGTCTCCGGTCTTACAAAAACTGGCAGAAAGACCAATACGAAAACAACCATAACTTTTGCATTCAGACTCCGATTTTGATGATCTTGGGCTCGTTTTAAAGAGGACAATAAGCTCTACAAGATCATACAGAAAAACATAATATTCCAGCAAGGGAGTATAGAACCAAATGACGAAAGGTTTAACCTCTCTCAAAAATACAAACCAGTAAAACCTCCAACATAAAAAACGTAGTAGAGAATGCATATGAAATCCGTTTTCGATGAACTAGAGCTTGTCATGGAGATTAAAACAAGAAATAAATCCTCACATGAGTAAGAACCAAATAATGGAAGGTTTTACCTATCTCTAAAAGACAAACCGGTAAAACCTCCAAGTTTAAAAACGCAATAAGATATAAAGGGGAAATCTGTTTTTGATGAACTAGGGCTTGTTTTGAATATTACCACAATCTCTAGAACCTCACATGGATAAGATCCAAATAACAACCAAGAAAGTATGATGCTAAGTATGCAAAGGTTTGAGCTCTCTCTGAATGATATGATCGAGTTACTCACTTGAGATCCCCTCTTGATAGTACGGTTATCTATCCTATAAACCGGTCTCCCCAACTAACACCACGAGACCAGTACGAAGAAAACCCTATCAATATCATACCTTTGTCTTGCACATATTCCACTACATCTTGATGTATACGATCTTGTCCTTCTTAAGATGGAACACCTTTCTTAATTGCTCTTGCACGCATTCGCTTGATGAAGACTTGCAAGTTGCTCCTCCATACAACATGGGGAAACCTTTACTTTGACCTTGTCTTCATCGATCCATGATCACCGAGGATGGCAAGCTTCAAGCATGATATCTTCTAGATATTGCACATCTTTAGCTTGCACATCATTTCTTCTTTTCTACATTATGTTGATGCCTTGAAGGTGCACTAGAGATATTACTCCATATTATTCTTCAAGACATACTTGCCATAGGTTTAACTCTCACATGACCAATCTGTGGATCACTCTTTGAACACCTTGGTCACCACTTGATCCTCTTCACTTTCTTCTTCTCCAAACCTTGAAGCCAACATATGGTTCAAGCATTGCCTATATACAATTCCTACAAGTACAACTTGATACAAGCATTAGTCCATAAATGATAGGACAAAGGTGTCCGATCTTTCGGTGAGATGGAGATAATCGATTTGGTGGAGTTCGGGCTTGACGATCCGACTACACGTGCGAGCACGAGTGCCAATGCAATCGCTAGGCCAATCTCCTGGAGGTTACCGATCCTGCGGGAACACGATCAGCCTGACCAGCGAGGGTATTAATTCCTACCTAAAATCGAGAACAAGTAAGAACCAATATTGCAATCAAGATATTGCGGATTAAGAGGAAAGCTTTATTGAAAAGGTGGGATCCTGTATAGGTGCAAAGTACAAGAGGCCTCTGCGACGCTCGAGCCTTGGCGAAGTTGCTACGATGGCTAACTTAATGTCTAAACAAAATCCGAGTCTAGGGTGACGGCTATGGGGAGTATTTAAGGAGGAAAAGGTGGGGTTTCGGCCAGCCATGGAAGTGATGGCCGAATCCAACCCTAGAAGTCCTTTTCCCCTCAAATACGGACTCTAAAAAGTGGCTATTTAAAATCCTGCAAAAATTACATGGGCCTGGCCCAAAATAAAGGTGTCGCAGCACCATATTAAGCTATGGACGAATTCGTGAAGTATTAATCTTGAATATTTCATCCAAGCCTTCTTTCTTCATTATGGTGGCCTCAAAGTTCTGAAATCTCCATCCGTGGCCTTCTCTTGGATCATCACATGCTTGCTGCCATCTCCATGCATGGCCATGCTCCAATGCTTGTACCTCTCATCCATGCTCGGTCCATCATTCCTAAGAGTAAGAAATACATCTGATTTAGGCAGCATCATATTCTCATGTATGTGAGGAATAGTTCCAAGAAACGAAAGTACCTGATAGTTAAGTTGTTTGGCACGAGATCTTGTGATGGGTCCTTGTATGTGTGTAGCTGTAGGTACAACGGTTGTATCAATAGAAGGGATGTCCACATCATGCTCCCCTTCTTAAATTGAAGTCGTCCTCGACGCAATCTCATCTTCCTCACCAAAGTAAGGCTTCAAATCTGCAATGTTAAACGTAGGACTAACCGTACCAAAGTTTGCAGGCAACTCAAGTTTATATGCATTATCATTTATTTTATCTAACACCTTAAAGGGACCAGCAGCACGCGGCATTAACTTAGACTTGCGTAAATCAGGAAAACGATCTTTACGCAAATGTAACCAAACAAGATCTCCAACAGCAAACACAACATGCTTTCTCCCTTTATCCCCAACAAGTTTATACTTTGCATTCATGTGTTCAATGTTATCTTTAGTAGTATTATGCAAGTTTAATATCATTTCAGCGCGTTGTGTAGCATCCAAATTATTTTGCACCGAAGAAGGTAAAGGCAATAAATCAATAGGTGCACGAGGAACAAAACCATACACAATCTCAAATGGGCACATCTTTGTGGTAGAATGCAGCGAATGATTATAAGCAAATTCTATATGAGGTAACACTCTTCCCATAATTTTAAGTTCTTCTTTAAAACAACCCGCAACATAGTAGACAAAGTTCTATTTACTACTTCAGTTTGTCCATCAGTTTGGGGATGACATGTAGTACTAAACAGCAATTTAGTCCCCAACTTAGCCCATAAACATCTCCAAAAGTGGCTAAGAAATTTAGTATCACAATCAGAGACAATAGTATTTGGCACACCATGCAAATGAACAATTTCACGAAAGAACAAATCAGCAATATGCGCAGCATCATCCGTTTTATGACAAGGAATAAAGTGTGCCATCTTAGAAAACCGATCCACAACAACAAAAATACTATCCCTCCCCTTCTGTGTTCGTGGCAATCCCAAAACAAAGTCCATAGAAATATCCTCCCAAGGAACACTAGGAACAGGAAGAGGCATATATAAACCATGTGGATTAAGGCGAGACTTAGCTTTTTGACAAGTAGTGCAGCGTGCCACAAATCTCTCAACATATCGACGCATACGTGGCCAAAAGAAGTGTGCAGCAAGAACATCTTCCGTTTTCTTGACACCAAAGTGTCCCATCAATCCTCCTCCATGCGCCTCCTGTAACAACAAAAGACGAACAGAACTATCCGGAATGCATAGGTTGTTAGCACGGAACACAAATCCATCATTGAAGATGAACTTGTTCCATGTTCTACCATCTCTACAATTCTGCAACACATCTTTAAATTCAGCATCATGCACATATTGTTCCTTAATAGTTTCTAATCCAAATATTTTGAAGTCAAGTTGAGATAACAAAGTATAACGGCGCGACAAAGCATCAGCAATAATATTATCTTTACCCTTTTTGTGTTTGATAACATAAGGAAAAGACTCAATAAATTCAACCCACTTTGCATGACGACGATTCAATTTAGCTTGACTACGAATATGCTTCAAAGATTCATGATCAGAATGAATAACAAATTCTTTAGGCCATAGATAATGTTGCCAAGTTTCCAATGTCCGAACCAACGCATATAATTCTTTATCATAAGTAGAATAGTTCAGACTAGCCCCACTCAATTTCTCACTAAAATATGCAACGGGTTTTCCCTCTTGTAATAACACCCCTCCTAAACCAATTCCACTAGCATCGCATTCAACCTCAAAAGTCTTAGTAAAATCAGGAAGTTGGAGTAAGGGAGCATGTGTTAGCTTATCTTTCAATATGACGAAGGCCTGTTGTTGTGCATCGCCCCAAACAAAGGGCACATCCTTCTTGGTAAGCTCATTCAGCGGCGCGACAATTGATCCAAAGTCTTTGACAAAGCGCCTATAAAAACCAGCGAGGCCAAGAAAACTCCTCACTTGTGTGACCGTCTTGGGATGCGGCCAATTCTCAATAGCTTCAATCTTGGCTGGATCCACTTCAATACCCTGTGATGTAACAACATAGCCAAGAAACGCAACTCGATTGGTGCAAAAGGTGCACTTCTCAAGGTTACCAAACAAACGTGCATCATGTAAAGCATTGAAAACATCACGTAAATGGTCCAAATGATCCTCTAAAGATTTGCTATAAATTAGAATATCATCAAAGTAGACTACCACAAATCGTCCAATGAAAGCACGTAAAACTTCGTTCATTAGTCTCATGAAAGTGCTAGGTGCATTAGCTAAATCAAACGGCATTACTAACCACTCATATAAACCGAACTTATTTTTAAATGCTGTTTTCCATTTATCGCCTAATTTCATACGAATCTGGTGGTAACCACTACGCAAATCAACTTTAGAAAACATGGAAGAGCCATTCAATTCATCAAGCATGTCATCTAAACATGGAATAGGATGACGATATCGAATAGTAATATTATTGATAGCTCTACAATCAGTACACATGCGCGAAGAACCATGTTTCTTAGGTACCAAAATAATAGGAACAGCACAGGGGCTAAGGGACTCACGAATATGATCTCTGTCGAGTAGTTCCTGAATTTGGCGTTGTATCTCCTTTGTCTCCTCTGGATTGGTTCTATATGGCACGCGGTTGGGCAACATAGCACCAGGAATTAGATCAATTTGGTGCTCAATTCCTCTAATAGGAGGTAGTCCTGGTGGCAGCTCAGCGGGAAAGACGTCCTCATATTCCTGTAAAAGGTTAGCAATAGCGGGTGGCAAAGAAGGAGGCATATCCTCAAATGAAAACAAAACCTCTTTGCAGACAATTGCATAACATTGAGTATTGTTTACATCTAGTTCAGCAATATCAATTTTATTTGAAAGCATACATGGACTCTTCAAACGAATTTCAGTAGCATGTGTAGAATCAGATTTAGTGTTCTTTGGTGGTACAAAATCTACAGCAACAATCTGATTCTCACTTTTATTTTTCTCCTCAGTTTTAGCTTTACTAGCTCTAGCAAGATCATCTTTTAAAATCTGTTCGGGATTCATAGGTTTTAGACCAATTTTCTTTCCATCATGCATAAGAGAATAGTGATTAGTTTTGCCATTATGAACAGATTCTCTATCAAATTGCCATGGTCTACCAAGTAACAAAGAACAAGCTTGCATAGGTACAACATCACAATCAACAAAATCAGAATATGTACCAATAGTAAAATGCACGCGTACCATTCTTGTTACCTTGATCTTGCGAGAACTCTCAAACCATTGGATGTAATATGAATGTGTTCGTTGTCTTGTGGGAAGCGCAAGATTCTCTACCATGTCAACACTAGCCAGATTATTACAACTCCCTCCATCAATGATGATCCGTATAGCTCTTTCCTTGACAACACCACGTGTTTGGAACAGGTTGTTGCGTTGATCTTGTTCAGATTTGCTCAATTGCACACTCAACACATATTGTGTAATTAAACTCTTGTATTTATCAGCAGCTTCAGCTCCCATTACCTCTGTCTCTTCATCAGCATCAGAATTGTCTCCATCTCGAGCAGAAATAAGGGCTAATGTATCTTCATCAAAGTCACTCGCTGAATCGAATTGACCATCCTCCCGCACCATCATCACACGTTGTGTTGTGCACTGTCTCTCAATATGACCAAAACCCTAGCACTTGTGGCATTGTATATCCTTTGTCTTAGCCGTGGAAGCCATAGAAGATGCACTACGAGCAGGAGCATTGGATGATGGTGGAGGAGCAGCTGGAAATCTTGTGGTGGCCTTGGATGTGGTAGTAGCTGGTGGCGAATCACGAGGAGGCGCTGATTGTCGGGATGTCCAAGTGGATGTGCGACCTGCAGAATTATTAGTCCTCCTCCATGGTGGTTAGCGATCCTGCACTTCACGTTCAGCTTTGCAAGCAAGATGAAACAAACGAGTGATAGAATTATATTCCTTATAATCTAATATGTGTTGAATGTCCTTGTTTAATCCACCAAAGAAACATGCAAGCATTTGTTCATTAGATTCAAAAAGACCACACCGAACCATCCCCGTTTGCAATTCCTGATAATACTCTTCTACAGAATTTTTCCCTTGCTCTAAACGTGTCAGATTCTTTAGTAAATCACGTTGATAAGTGGGAGGTACAAAACGAACACGCATAGCAGTTTTTAAAGCAGTCCAAGTACTAGGAATAGTAGTAGGATTTAAACGACAATACTCAGACCACCAAAGAGAAGAAAATTTAGTAAATTCACATGTAGCAGCACTAACACGCATATTCTCAGGATATTTTAAACATGCAAAACGTTGTTCTACTTTCATCTCCCATGTAAGATATGCATCAGGATTATATTTACCCTCAAAAGATGGAATATTTAATTTAAGCTTTGCAACATGATCATCATCACGTACCGGTGGTCGAGCGTTGCGGTAGTAATGTCGGGGACGGCCAGCAGGTACCTATGGAGGTTGTTCAACCTCCTCGTCAAATAGATCGTCGTCGTCGGGATCGTAGTAGTACCCGTCGTCTGTCCCCGATGTCGCAGCAGCAGCCACGGCGGAAGTCTGAGGTGCGTCAGCCGCAGCGGTAGCCGCCTGGGGTGCGGCGGCAGACGAACCAGCAGTCCGACCCGTGATCGGAATGCGCCGTGCGCCAGGTACAGGTGCGGGTGCGGGCAATCTGTTCAAAAGCTCCTTGAACCGAGCGTCAAGCTTGGCGTTGAAGGATTTCTCGAGTCCATCGATCTTGTCCATGGCGTTGGTGAGCTTGGTTTCAAACTCCCCTAGGCGTGTATCCACGTCTTCAGCGCGACTGACCAAGAGCTCGGAGAAGTGGGCATGTAGTTCTTCGTTCGTCATTGTGGCAGGGTTCCGAGAAGTATCTGTCATGGTTAGTCCTTTAAAAAGCACAGGTATATACTACGGAAAGATGGTGGAAGTCATGCGTAATCCGTCAAGCAATATACGAAGCTCTTACAAGTTCTTACCAAACAGTAGGAAAAGGCGATGTGCAACCGCGAGCATCAGTGGGTCCAGAGATTGAACCAAGCGATTACTAGGAGTCGAGACACCGCACGTGGAGAATATCTGTGGAGCTCTGGGAAGGCTTAGCAAAGGGGGTTAGCAATTATCAAAACAGCAATGCAAAAGTTGAAAGAATGCTCAACGATGGTACTGTGCTGGTCCTAGGCTAGACCGTACTAGAGACGCGAGCCTAGATCACCAACGATGTCACGACGCGACACAACAAGCAATGTATGATGATATGGCACCCTGAAAAGCGAACCGAGAGGTGGAAAATCACTATGATGGCGAGTGTCTAGAACTGATCTACGGGGTCTAAAAATAGGTTAGCCCCCAAAAAAAAATCGAAATTTTTTATTTTGCTCCAGAAAGCGCGCAGGCGCCAAAAAAATGTCGCTATAACGGCCGATGGAGAAAAGTGATCCCCAGAGCCGAAAACTAGTATAGCCAGAATTTTTTTTTCGGAGGCGGTTCGAGACTTTTTTTTTGCTCTCCTTCTGGGCTTACGACCGGACTCTGAGCTCGACACGAACTTTAGCTGAACACGAAAACAACAAAGAAGGAAAGTAAAAAGAAATAACTAGGAATAATAACTCAACTCAGACTCGTGCCGCGGCAGGAAAACTGATCGGATCTGTGTCGCGGTAGGAAGGCGGTGGCGGAGTATTAGGGTTTATGGTGGCTGGGTGTATGGCGGCGGAATATGATGGCGGAATATGGTGGCGGTGATCGGCGAGTGTGGTGGTGACTACTATGATCAGAACTCGAAACTCTAAGGGACGAGACACTAAGACCAGCAACTCGACGCGACGATGTAGACACAAATTCAACAATGCAAAAACTGAAAAGATAATGCGAGGCGTAGATTGGTTATGGGGTGAATCTAAACTCTAACTGTGTTTTTGGCTTTTTCGTGGGTTATAGGTAAAAACAGATCTAATCTACGAAAACAGTAAAATCTCACCGAGCAACCTGAAATCTGATACCACTTGATAGGACAAAGGTGTCCGATCTTTCGGTGAGATGGAGATAATCGATTTGGTGGAGTTCGGGCTTGACGATCCGACTACACGTGCGAGCACGAGCGCCAATGCAATCGCTAGGCCAATCTCCTAGAGGTTACCGATCCTGCGGGAACACGATCAGCCTGACCAGCGAGGGTCTTAATTCCTACCTGAAATCGAGAACAAGTAAGAACCAATATTGCAATCAAGATATTGAGGATTAAGAGGAAAGCTTTATTGAAAAGGTGGGATCCTGTATAGGTGCGAAGTACAAGAGGCCTCTGCGACGCTCGAGCCTTGGCAAAGTTGCTACGATGGCTAACTTAATGTCTAAACAAAATCCGAGTCTAGGGTGACGGCTATGGGGACTATTTAAGGAGGAAAAGGTGGGGTTTCGGCCAGCCATGGAAGTGGTGGCCGAATCCAACCCTAGAAGTCCTTTTCCCCTCAAATACGGACTCTAAAAAGTGGCTATTTAAAATCCTGCGAAAATTACATGGGCCTGGCCCAAAATAAAGGTGTCGCAGCACCATATTAAGCTATGGACGAACTCGTGAAGTATTAATCTTGAATATTTCGTCCAAGCCTTCTTTCTTCATTATGGTGGCCTCAAAGTTCTGAAATCTCCATCCGTGGCCTTCTCTTGGATCATCACATGCTTGCTGCCATCTCCATGCATGACCATGCTCCAATGCTTGTCCCTCTCATCCATGCTTGGTCCATCATTCCTAAGAGTAAGAAATACATCTGATTTAGGCAGCATCATATTCTCATGTATGTGAGGAATAGTTCCAAGAAACGAAAGTACCTGATAGTTAAGTTGTTTGGCACGAGATCTTGTGATGGGTCCTTGTATGTGTGTAGCTGTAGGTACAACAGTTGTATCAATAGAAGGGATGTCCACATCAATAAAGATTGTCATTAATTACCAAAACCACACACGGGGGCCCACATGTTCTTTTAGAGAGGGGCTACCACTTCGAGGCGTACTGGATCAAGTTCCTCGAGTGGGAGCACAGGGTGCGGTGCGCCACCACCATCCGTCATGACCTATAGCCGGGGGAGGTCTACCCCATCCCCGACATCGACTCGGATGACGAGGGCGCCCATAAATACTCCGACGCCAACCTCAGCAGCAAGGACGACAACGATGAGGACGAGGACGACGACGACATCGTCGTCAAGCAAGAGGCGACGGACGACATCGCCGCGAACCTACCCCCGGAGTACTGCGAGGTTTTGGCGCGAGACTACGATGAGGATGCCTTAATCGAGCAGGCTATTGCGGCTAGCGTGCAGGATGAGGAAGCCCATTGGGTCGGCTTCAAGGAAGTTGTCCAGCTTACCGGCATGGTGGCGTAGGGCAACGCCCAGTTGCCTCCACCACAACCGCTGCCGGGATGGGTGCCTCCGATCGCGCCGGAGGTGGGGATGGAGTTGGCGCACATCCAACACGGTTGAGCGCCGTGCCCTGGGTAGGTGCTCAATCCACCTGCGTCCGCTCCCGCTCCGGCCCTGCCGCCGCCCAACCTCTGGATGCCGACGGAGTACATAGACCTCGACCCGTAGATGGACGAGGCGGCGCCGGCGTGCGAAGATCGGTAGCTAGGACTAGTAGTTTAAGTTCCCTTTTATATCTTGAATGTAAATTAAGTAAGAACTTTGCTAGTTTTTACCGCGAACTCTTTGTGTTTGAATTTAAAAAAAATATCGTGCTTAGACCATACAAATGTGTCGCGTCGCTGGACGTGGCTGGCCAGACATGCCAGACCCCCTCCCCATATCGACCGCGACCCGATCCAAATGGGCACAAACGGACCGTTTAGGATGACCGGATGTGTCAGCCTTGTGAAGATACAATAACAATGTCTTGAGGTGACATTTTATATTTTTTGGAGAAAATATTGCATAACGACACGACTTCTTGTGGATAAACAAAGCATACTAGAGTATTTTTTTTTGAGGAGGGATAAGGACATCTTCACCAAGCTAAGAGCATCTCCACCCACTACCCAGGACGCTGATCCGGACGCCGAAATTACGTCTGGACTCAGAAAATCGGGTCATCAAAAATGGGCGTGGGACAGCTCTGTCGGCGATAGAAGGCGCCACTCCCGCCACTTCGCCGAGCTCCCGCCCTTTTCTTCCCCCTTCCGCCTTTCTTCCACATTCCCCCACTCCCGCCACTCCATCGAGCCCGACGCCCGACATGCCGCCCAAGAGCTTCGTCCAACCCAGATCGATCCTCGGCGAGGGTCCGGCGGAGAAGAAGGTGAGGAAGCCGAGAGCGCCGCCGACGAAGACGGATGGAATGTCCTTGTATGAGTGGGAGAAGAGGGAGCATGCCAGGCAGATCTCGTCGGCCGAGCGGAAGGACAGGAAGGAGAGGGCGAAGCTCTGGTAGCAGCAGGCAGCGGAAGAGCAGGCGATGGTGAAGGCAGCGACGAAGGAGCAGGCGATGGCGAAGGCGAAGCACGCGGCGGCGACGTGTTTGGCGTTGATGGCGGCGCCATACCCACCACACTGGGGAAGCCAAGCGAGCGTGGGCTTACCCGCCGGATTCTCGCCGATCTCTCCGGCAGGCTTCCAGGAGAGCCAGGCGGCTGCTCGGCAGAGGTACTCCTCGTCACCCGAGTTCGGCGGCGGGTTCAACCCCAACGTGATCTTCCCCTGCCAGGCGTCGCGCCCTGCTTCGGCCTTCGGCGTGGACATCAACCTCCCCTACTCCACCTCTCCGGCGTACGCAAGCCCCGCTCTGCGCCGCGGACCGCTGCCTTTCGGCGGAAGATCGGCGCCCTTCGGCGAGGCCGACGCACGCAACCTGTTCGGCGGAATGTCGGGCGCACTTCCGGCCGGCATGACGGCCGAGGCATACATGGAGGACTTGGTCGCAACAGGCTCGGCCTCCAACTACCCCACCTTCTTCACGGAAGAGCAGACCTGGGCCGACGCCGAGCACGGCATCGAGTCCCAGGACCTCGCCGACATCGATGCCGAGGAGACGCGGGCCAAGCAGACCCAGTCAGAGGACGCCGAGGCTGAGGCGAAAGTCAAGAAGGGGAAGAAGAAGCCGGACACTTTGGCGGACGCTCGGCTCAAATGGACCGTGGTCGAGGACACCTGCCTCACCGAAGCTTGGAAAACGGTGAGCATGGATCCGATCACCGGTGCGAACAAAAATTCCGACAATTATTGGCGGCGCGTGAAGGCAGCATTCGACGAGCGTAGCATCTGCGACCCAAAGTCGCAAAATCCACATGGAGCGAGGGAAAGGCTATTACCAATCATTGGGTGATCATCCAGACTTCCTGTAGCAAGTGGCACAGCTGCGTGGAAGAGGTCGACCGCACACAAGCCAGTGGAGAGAACATGGACAACAAGGTACTTGCAAAGACTATCTTTGTCGTGCACTCTCTTCCATTTTGACAAACTTGACACACTTTCATTTTGCAGCTGCGTCGTGGACTTGCTCTGTTTTGAGAGAACATGAAGATGGAGTTCAAGTTCCATCATGTCTTCGAGCAAATCGAGCATTGCGAGAAGTGGCGGGACACTCGCCTGAGTCTCTCCAAGAGCAAGGACGACGTCTATAACCCCGTGGCCCTGGCCCCTGCTGCCAGCGAAGGAAGACCTGAGCTCGGCCAGAAGAAGGCGAAGATGCTCAAGGCCGCCGGACCTCGCGCCGAGCCTCTCCAGGCTTCGATCGAGAAATGCATCGCCGACACGAGGGCGCATGCCGAGAAGAGGGCTGAGAAGAGCGAGGAGCGCTGGTAGCAACTGATCGAGACACAAGGGGAAAATGTAATGTGGCCCTCATCAAGGCCAACCTTGCCGAGAAGAAGGCCAACTACGCCGCCAAGAAGCGCAACACGGACCTCAAGTTCCTGATGGGCGGCGAGGACACGTCGAAGATGAACTCACCGGTCAAGACCTGGTACATGGCGCAACGTCAGGCCATCCTGCAGGGCGTGATCACGGCTTCCCCTGCTTCTACGCCAAACGTGTCTGCGCCGAATGCTCCCATGCCGAGCTCTGCTTCTACTTCCTCCAACCCGGCGGCCATCAACGGCGAGACGGACGACAACGCCGCTTCGGCCACACCGCAGGAGCCCATCCCTACCAACGACCGAGAGTCGTTTCCCTTGTTTTGTAATTTAAATCAGCCGCCGAATTTGTGGGTGTACCTGTCGAACACCTTGTGGCCGAGCACTCGTCGGCGGGAACGATAAAAATTCAAATATATCGCCGTTTTGTGTTCGCTGGGTACTCGTCCTGGGTACACCAGTTGACATGGTTATACCCCGCGGGTGCATGATCTCAGCATACCTGGTCCAGCCCAAGGAAGGCCCACGGCAAATGTATGCCGGCCCATGAAGACTTTCGGGTGGCCCAGGCCCACGACGCCTTCGGATCCTTGGAGAGCAAGACTAGAGTAGATAGGAAATTCAAAGGGGTAAAACCCTAGAACCTGTAACCGACTAGGTCTATGCCCAGGACCTGCCTAAGTCTATATAAAGGCCAGGAGGGCACGACCTAGATCTCTCGACTCATACTTTCGCATACACACCTCCATGCCAGATTGCATCTGCGCACCCTTGTAACCTTCGGTTCCGCCGTAATCAAGAGCAGACAAGCAGGAGTACGGTTTTCCCTCCGGGGGCCTGAACCTGGGTAAATCTTGTGTCCCCGTGTTGCTTGTTTGCTAACCGTTCCACGATCTCCAGCATCCCCATCTTCTCCAAAACCCAAGTCCATAACAATGGGCATTGATGAGATCAAACCTCGTCAATTGGCGCCGTCTGTGGGAACTGGGGACGCTGATTGTGCGGTCGTGACGGTCCCAACCCGATCGATCTACAACTCTGTGGCGATGGAGAGTCACCTCCTCTTTCGCGCTTTCGACTTCACCACCCACTCACCGGCCACCATGAAGGACTTCGAACCCGTAGGCGACAGACTCGAAATCCTGTTCGGCAGCTTCTGCTTCCAGGTGGGGCAAACCGGCACCCTCCGCCTCCCCGAGCGGGTGCCCCTGCCATCAATCAGGCCCGCTTCATGGACCCCACACCCCGTGCTACGCACAACATCATCAACAGATGATTCCTACGACAGCAGCAGCTGCAACTCCGATCTGTGCGATCCGCCATCGGATGCAGGGACCTACGGTTCCGGATCTGAAAGCTGCGGCAGCAGCGGACCAATCTACGAGCGCTACCAATGCGCCGTAGTCATCCAGAGCGACGTGGATCAGCAAACACCCAACCCGCCGCCCAACCCGATGCCTAACCCGCCTGAACGAAACGGTGGGAACAGAAGAAGCCAGTCCCCCCCCCTCCCGAAGGGGAAAACAATGGCGGCCACGTCATCCGCCTTAGGAAAGAAGGATGGGCCCAGGTCCGCAACGCCGTGGCAGGCAACATAGTACTGCCTGCAGACGCCTCTCGAGATATGCTGATGGCCTACCACCTGCTCCTAATCGAGGAGCACAAGAAGCACGTCAAGATGCAGGAGGTGCTCGACAAGCGCAAGCAAGCAGCCTCAGAGTCCAGCGCGCGACGAGCTACACTCTCCGCCATGGGCATCGGCTCCAGCTCGAACGCCAACCAAGGCAACAAGCACCGCTCTCATATGGAGAACATGGACCCTAAGGAGCGTCGTGAGGTGACCCAAACCCTCCACACATCCTTCATGGAGATGGACGTCGACAGCAACGTCATCCCGAAAACGCCGCAAGCTGCGATCATGGCAGCCACTGCGTACCTCGTGGCCCACCCACCGCCGGAGGGGACCGTAAGAGGGCCATGCACAAGTCCGCACTCACCGGACTCAGACTCGTTGGAGTTGCGCTCCACCAGGAAGCCCCCACGGAGCCGAAAAAGAAAGCTCCGGTCAGGTTCGACCGCAGCCCCACCCCTTCATCCGAAGAAGAGGAACATGACCTTCCTCGAAGGAAGAAGAGTTTGCGCCGCCGCGACCGCGACTACGACGCTAGAGATGCGCTCACATGGCGCAAAATCGACAAAGCGCGAGCCAAGCACGCATGCTCGTCCGAATCCGAGATGGACGAAGACGAAGGAGAACTCTGCGGAGCCCGATGCTTCAGCAGATCCATAGCGGACACAGATGCCGCGAAAATTCAAGCTTCCTTCGGATACTCCGAAGTTCGACGGCACTCAAGACCCAAAGGCTTGGCTCAGCAACCACTTATGATCCGTCAAACTGCACAGTGGAAACAAAGAGACTGCCATGCAATGCCTTCAGCTGCAGCTGACAGGCGCAGCCCGGATCTGGCTCAGCAGACTATCTTCAGGGTCCATCCGAAGCTGGGATGAGCTAGCTTATAGCTTCATCCGAAACTTCAAAGGCACCAGCAAGAGGCCCGCCTCAATCGAAGAGTTGCGATCCTGCACTCAACGAACGGGCGAATCCATTCGCTCGTACATACTACGCTGGTCCAACACAAAGAACTCTGCAGCACACATCTCCGAAGAGAGGGCCATCGACGCCTTCAGGGACGGCGTCAAGCGCCAAGACTTCAAGGAGGAACTTGGGCGCGTTAAGCCAAAACACTCGACCACCTCATGGACATCGCCGACAGGTGGGCTGACGGAGAAGATTCCATTCACCGAGCACAATCGAAAGAAGAAGACGACTACGGTCGACGGCGAGAGCGCCGTAGCAAGAGAAGATCGCGTGTCTACGATGATCGCGACGGACCCAACATGGTCGCGGCTGGCTACGCCGATCGCCGCAACGACGCCAACCGCAAGAGCGGAGGATATCGCGGAGGAAACTTCCGCGACGGGGGACGCCCAACGCAGTCGTGGCAACGCCGCGACCGCGATAACGGACCCTCAGCATACGAAAAGCTTTCGGGTCCATGCACCATCCACTTCTACATCGGCAAGCAGGATGGCAAAAAGAAGGCCAGCCACATGCTCAAGGACTACCGCGAGTTCCAGAAACTCAGCGAAAGCATGGTGCAGATGAGGCAGCAAGCCCCAATCCCTGCGTTCGGAAATGCACCCGCGCAAGGTGAAATAGCGCATGGAGCTCCTCCACCGCCACCCATTGGAGGCCCAAACCAACCAGTCGCACCAGCACAGAACAACGCTGGGAACGGGTATCCCCAGCCGAAAGGAGCATTGATGATCCAGAAGGGGCGCCCCACGAATAGGGTGCAGAAGAAAATCACCCGACAGATCAACCTGGCCGTGGCAACTCCACCCGCCATCCCTGAGTACCTCAGCGGATCGGAGTCTTGCATCACGTTCAGTCGTTCGGATCACCCTTGACAGATCCCTCGCCCAGGTCATGCTGCCCTGGTGCTGGAGGCGCAGATCGGAGGTTTCGAGATGAGTCGCGTCTTCATGGACGGCGGCAGCGGCATCAACCTGATGTTCGCAAGCACTCTAGCAGCAATGCGGATCCCACAGTGCAGCCTGGAACAGTCAGACACAACGTTCCACGACATCGTTCCAGGGAAGGGCATATTCCCCCTGGGCAAAATATGGCTCGACGTCATCTTCGGCAAGCCGGACAACTTCCGGCTGGAGCGGTTCGAATTCGAAGTGGTGGATTGGCCATCAAAGTACCACGCCATCCTCGGGCGTGTAGCATTCGCAAGGTTCTTGGCTGTCCCACACTATGCATACCTGCTACTCAAGATGCCAGGACCAAAGGGCGTCATCACAGTCCACGGGACCTTCACCCGATCGGACCAATGCGACAAAGATTTCAACAGAATCTCCCAGTCATTCTGCATGCAGGAGGAGCTCCTAAGGCTCCGCGAGGTGACGGACAATGGGGCACCCCCAGTCGCACGACAAAACGCACCTGACATGTCTTTCGACTCCACCGTCAACACAAAGAAGGTGCAAGTCCACCCGACGGATGCCTCCAAGACGGCGTTGATCGCCAACGATCTCAGCCCCGCATAGGAAGGCGCGCTCATCGAATTCCTCCGTGAGCGATGGGAAATCTTCGCCTGGTGTCCTGCGGACATGCCAGGAGTTCCCAGGGAATTCGTCGAGCACGCACTCAACGTCTTTCCAGAGACCAAGCCCGTCAAGCAGTCCATCCGGAGACTGTTCGAGCCACGAGCCGAAGCTATCGGCAAAGAAATCTACAGACTACTCGCTGCAGACTTCATCAGGGAAATCAAAGAAAGCGAGTGGCTTGCAAATACAGTGATGGTCCCAAAAAAGGACACGGACATCCTGCGGATGTGCGTGGATTTCACGTCGCTAAACAAGCACTGCCCAAAGGACCACTTCCCTCTTCCTCGGATCGATCAGATCATCGATTCGACTGCAGGTTGCGAGAAACTCTCCTTCCTCGATGCCTACTCAGGCTACAATCAGATTCGACTCAAGGTCGAAGATCAGGAGAAAACAGCGTTTATCACACCGTTCGGAGTGTTCTGCTACAACACAATGCCCTTCGGGCTAAAGAACGTAGGTGCCACGTACCAGCGATGCATGCAGGCATGCCTCAAGGACCAGATCGGTCGCAACGTTCAAGTCTATGTCGACGACATAGTCATAAAAACCAGGGAGGCGAGGACACTTATCGACGATCTCCGCGAGACGTTCGACAACCTCGATCGCTACAGGATCAAACTCAACCCCGAAAAGTGCGCCTTCGGCGTCCCATCGGGTCAGCTGCTTGGGTACTTCATCTCTCAGCGAGGGATCGAGGCGAACCCGAAGAAAATCAGAGCCATCATGGCAATGGAGAAGCCGAAAAACCTCAAGGGTGTCCAGCAGCTTGCAGGACGAATAGCGGTGTTGAGCAGATTCATCAGCTGCATGGGTGAGAAGGCCCTGCCATTCTACCAGCTGCTACGCAAGGCAGATAAATTCGAATGGACGCCCGAAGCCGACGACACGTTCGAAAGCCTCAAACGGCTACTCTCCACCTCGCCCGTCCTGGTCACGCCAAAGGAGCGCGAGCCTCTGCTGCTGTACATAGCAGCCACACACCAGGTGGTCAGCACCGTGCTAGTGGTTGAACGACCCGAAGAAGGCAAGACCCACGGGGTCCAACGCCCAATCTACTACCTCAGCGAGGTACTGACGCCAACAAAACAGAGGTACCCTCACTACCAGAAACTCGCCTACGGCGTGTTCATGATGGCTCGACGGCTGAGCCATTACTTCCAGGAGCACCAGGTGATGGTCGTCAACGAGGCACCCCTGAACAGCATCCTGAATAACCCAGAGGCCACAGGACGCGTGGCTCTATGGGGCATTGAGCTGTCACCCCTGGACATCGTCTACGAGAAGCGACTCGCAATCAAATCTCAAGTCCTCCCGGACTTCCTTGTACACTGGATGGAGCTGCAGCTACCAGACACCCTAGACATGTCGCAGTCATGGACGATGCACTTCGACGGCTCCAAGCGTGAAGCTGGAGCAGGAGCCGAGGTCATACTGACCTCCCCACAGGGCGACCAGATGAAGTACGTCCTCCGGATGAAATTCCGAGCCTCCAACAACGAGGACGAATACGAAGCCCTCATCCATGGCATGAGGATGGCAAAGATCTACGGCGCAACGCGCCTGGTCATCTACGATGACTCCAACCTCGTCGTCCAGCAGACGATGAATGAGTGCGATGCACACGCCGAAAACATGATCGCGTACCGCGCACTCTACAATGCACTCGAAGGAGAATTTGACGGCTGCGAGCTTCGGCACGTTGGAAGAGAAAGCAACGAGGAAGCCGACAGACTCGCCAACATCGGCTCCACCTGTGCAAAGGTGCCACCGGGTGTGTTCCTCGAACAGATCTGCGTGCCATCCATCAAGCGGAAATTCCCCAAGGGATCACCCAAAGAAGCAGAACACTCGGGGGCTACGCTGCCCGAAGGACACGAAGGACCCGAGAAGCTGGACACAGAGGTTGCTATGGTCAACCTGATGCAGGTCATGGCAGTCGAAGAAACTTGGACGCGACCGTACCTCCAGTTTTTGATAAACGGAGAACTGCCTGACAGCCCGACAGATGCCCGACGCATATCTCGTCGGTCAAAAGCCTTCACCATCATCAATGGCGAGCTGTACAAGCGCAGTATTACGGGTGTACTACAAAGGTGCGTCACCTTCGGTGACGGGAAAGCCATCCTCCAAGACATCCACGAGGGCATCTGCGGCCATCACGCAGGCAGCCGCTCCCTTGTCGCCAAAGCTCTACGAGCCGGATTCTACTGGCCAACGGCCATGAGCGATGCAAAGGACATCGTCCGAAGATGCAACGGGTGCCAAAGGTTTGCTGACAAACCACACGCACCTGGATCAGAGCTCAGGCCAATACCTATAGCCTGGCCCTTTGCCCAATGAGGCCTCGACATGATCGACAAACTGCCAAAGTCTTCGAAAGGGGGGCACGTTTACCTCCTGGTCGCAGTCGACAAATTCACCAAGTGGGTCGAGGCCATGCCGGTCACCAACCAAAAGGGCAAGACTGCCGTCAAGTTCTTCGAATCCATTGTCTACAGGTTCGGCATACCGCACAGCATCATAACCGACAATGGATCAAACTTTATCTCCAAGGAATTCCAGGACTTCTGTGAAGGCCTCGGGATCAACATCACGTACGCCTCAGTAGCACACCCGCAAATGAATGGGCAAGTGTAAAAGGCCAACGGCCTAATCGGCGCTGGCATCAAGAAGCGCCTCATGAGCCCACTCGAACGAAAGGCCGGAGCCTGGACGAAAGAGCTGCCATCCGTCCTATGGAGTTTGCGTACTACGCCAAACAGCTCCACAGGCTACACACCGTTCTTCATGGTGCACGGAGCTGCAGCCGTGCTACCAGCCGAAGTACGACACCAGGCCCCCCGGGTCGTCGCTTACAGCGAAGCCGAATCCACGACTGCACTCGAAGACGTCGTGTACACATTCGACGAAGCAAGAGACGTAGCAGCAGCTTGATCAGCGGTGTACCAGCAGAGTCTCCGCAACTACCACAGCCGACGGCTACGCCCAAGGTCCTTCGTCGAAGGAGACCTCGTCTTGCGACTCAAGCAAGAACGACCGAAGAAATTCGAGTCGCCATGGGAAGGACCCTACGTTATCACCGAAGTCATCCCAGGTGGCGCCTATCGCCTCAAGCACGTGGAGTCTGGAGTCGCATACTCCAACCCATGGAACATCGCACACTTGCGGCGATTCTACCCATAGCTACCTACCCGTTTTACTTTCAATAAGGCTTTTCAGCCAAGGCTATTCAGCCGAACAATGTACTTCCTCCATTACAATATAAATAAAGCTAAGTGTTCCGCCCCAAAATCTTGTTCGCTACTTGCAACTTTACTTTATGCTACAAACGCACTCGGGGGATCCCCCCACCTCACGATTTCATCGACGAGGATCACACGTGTACACCTGAGTAGCTGACAACGTCAGGAAAACGAAAAGGACACGTACTCAAACAAAGCACTCAGTTCTCACAATAAACAAACCTTTATAACAAAGGGCACAACACTCCAAGTCGAAATATACAAATTTTACATCTATCTCTTTTACAGGTACTACCTATTCTGAAGAATAACTTGAGCACGCTGCTCAAACAAATCTACTACCTGTTCGGCATACTGCCTTATAGCCGCATAATGCGGACGCATATCCCACTCGCCACCATCCGGCTGAAGAGGTGGCCCAGCTGCTACAACAGACAAATCTACATCAGGCCGGTGCAGCCTCACAAGGGATAAAGCAGCCTTCACTCCTGCGACGAGCTGTTGCCGCACCAACTCCTTGACATTGCTCACGCTCCAAAACTTCGACAGAAGACCCGCAAGGCTTGTTGGCACGGCATCCAATGGAAACATGACATGCAACACCGAGGCAAGCGACGTCTGCACCTGACGAAGCACCCGCGAAACCTGGTGCACACGATCCTGCACCGTCGCCAGAGCCATGGCACGGTCACGATCCATCCAGAAGAAGCCGCCAGCCTCCATGTCCTGTTGAGTCAAGCAATTGACCCGAACAGCGACACGCTCCTTCTCCTCCCTCGGAGCAAGGTTGGCACCTGCGACAATTGCACAAAATAAGAAGCAAGGCCAGCAGGCGCATCTGAAGAACTGAGCTGCAGCTCGAAACAAAGAACAACTTACATTGAAGCTGCTCAGACAGCCGAAGCAGTTACGCCATCAAGTACTCCTCTCTGGCTGCACTGCGATCCGCCTTGAACTTCCAAACATCGGCGTGACCATGCACCCCAAGCAACTCCCTCTCAAGACTACGAACACGGTCTCGAAGAAAAGCGAGTTGTGAAGAATCATCCAAAGATGGCCGCAGTTGCGCTGCAGGCGAGGTGTCAACGGGGTCAGCACCCGAAGGAACCTAGAACAGCAGAAAAGCAAAGGACATAAACATTCAGACAGAGAAGAGCACAGCTCAGCAAAATTCATTAAGCATATAAAAGCCACTACGTGGCACAATGATTTCATTCCTCAACATAGTTACAGCAAAAGAAGACTACAAACTATCCTACAGCTACAATGCCTAAGATGCGTCACCCTGAGTAGCCTTAGATCCGGACTGACTCGCCTTGGCCTCCCCCTGTTGCCGCAACGCATACTCGGACAGCAGATCAATGAGCTTCGGCCCATATCGTTTGCAGCGAGCAGAGTAGGTAGGAAAAGCTACCTCGGATCCATCCGCGGTCGTCGGCATCCGGGAGGTGTTCTAGGGAAGGTCCAGCTCCGCTCCAGCCGCCAAGGCCATCGCCAGCCCGACGGACACGCCGATGCCCTTCTGCTTGCGCTTGTACGCCGCAGGCGCTTCGGCTGACAAGGCCTCCGCCAGGGCGTCAACATCATCAAGGGCCGCGCCCTTAGGGACAAGCTCCTTGTAGAAGTGGCCAAGGACTTCCTTCGCCTTGGCAAGGAGCTGACGACGGTGTTGCAGCGATCTTCGACCGCTGCAGTAGCATCATCTAGAGCACTCCCGTGCTCCAGAGCGCCGCGGTCAAACTCGATGACTGCGGCATCTGAGGCAAAAAAAAAGAGAAGACTGAGGACAGTTACACAGAAGAAAAGCAAGAAAACGAAAATACAGAAGAAAAAATAAGGTACTCACCTGAAACAGCCTTGGCAGCAGCCATGAGCTTGCCTGCCACCTCTCTTTCACGCGCAGTCGCAACAGTGGCAAGATGCTCCTCACGGTCCGTGGCCTCCCGCTGCAGACGCTCCTTAGCTTCGGCTACCTCAGCTAGCTCCAGCTCAAGGCGCTCTTTCGCACCGACGGCGGCCTCGGCCTTCTTCTCCGATTGACCAAGGCTCTTATTGAGAGCGTCGATCTCACGGAGAGAGGTATTATGCTCCTCTGCATTTAAAACAAGCAAACGTCAGAAAGCAGGACAAGAATAAAGGAAAGAAGCACCAAAAGCATACGGGTACCTTGAAGCTGTTGGAGGTTGGCCTCCAACACCAGGCGCTCCTGCAACAGTCGCTTGGCTTCCTGCACAAAAGGCTGCAGGAAGAAGAAACACCATTCAGAAAAAGGACTCGGGGGCTACGCCCAACAGGAGAAAGCAGAAGAAAAAGACTCACACGAAAACACTTGGGGGCTCCCACCGAGACTTGAAGAACAAAATAAGAGAACTCTTTTTACACACGCTCGGGGGCTCCCCCCGTGACAGACGACTTACATGATCCAACGGTGATGCCGAAGGCCCGCTGGCGAAATTCTGAGGCGCAACCACCTGCACCTCCTGCAGAAGAGGGTTTGGAGCAGCGCCCCCGGAAGTTGCCACCGTCTGAGGAGGAGGAGACGCGACCTTCAACTCGCCCATCATCTCCCGAGCACCATCACTGGAGGAGTCGTGGGAGGAATGCCTGTACACAAAAAAATTAGCGCAATACACAACAAGAAAAGGACAGCAGTATAACAGAAGCTTACGAGTCTAGCGAGCTCAGGTCGAAGACAGGCTTCTCTTCCTTCTTTTCTTCCTTCCTCCGCTTCGCTGGCGGGTGCGGTGCTACAGCCCGCACAGGAATGGCAGGAAGAGGGGAGGAAGAGCCTCCATGCCCTTTACTATGACGCTCAAGGCACAGAGGGTTCCTAGGAGTCGGAGGAGTCGAGGAATCCGAAGTCTCGCTGGAGCTCTGTGATCGTTTGCGCGTGTGGTCCTCGCTCGAATCGTTGGCATCTTCCGCCAGAGATCGCGCCGACGGCAGCTCGGACACGGAATCCACCACGTCATTATCCGGAGCATTCGGAAATTTTTCAGGCAATGGCGGCACCATGCCCGGCACCTTGAAGCTCTACAAAAAGAAGGGATTTTGTTAGCAAATAAAGAAAAATAAATACGCAATCGACGAAAAGCACTACGCGCACGAATCTACACATGTGGAACGGCCAGCGTCGAAGAAAACGGAGGAGTCAGCGACTTCCCCGGGATTTTTTCTCCGGCCTTGAACTTCAGCAACAAGCGAAGGGCCTTGTCAATATCTCCCTCGGAGATTTTCTCAGCCGAAACTCTTGTTGGATCATGGCGCCCAGAATAAACAAACATCGGGTGCGCCCTAGCCTGGAGAGGCTGCACCCGACGCTCGAGAAACGTGCGGATAATATCCACGCCGTTCACTTCCTTCTCCGGAATCAACTAGAGATCCTCCACCCGACGGTAAAGGGCCTCTATCTTAGCTGACTCGCCATCCAAGATCTGGTTTTTCCAGGACCTTTTTGGCTCGATTATCTGGGAGGATTCGAAAGAAGCAAGACCAAAATTCTGCCCAGCCACTGTGGAGTCGCGAATGTAAAACCACCGCCTCCGCCAGTACTGGACAGATTCAGACATAGAGAAGGAAAAGAAAAGAATATTGGTCCTGAGGGAGATGATGCAACCCCCAATGGGATACACACCATCCGAACCGGATTGCCTCTTCACGGAATAGAGTTTCCGGAAGAGACCAAAGTGCGGCTCGATGCCGAGCCAGCACTCGCAGAACGTGATAAAACAAGCAATGTGAAGAAGAGAATTGGGGGAAAGATGATGCAGCTGGATGCCATAGAGGAAGAGCAGCCCACGAAGGAAGTCGTGGACTGGGAAGGAAAACCCATGCATAACGAAGGCGAGAAACATAACCCGATACCCAGCGGGAGGACGGGGGATTACCTCGTTGCCGGGGAGTCTGACAGCCTCCCTATCCTGTGGGATCAAACCCCGCTCGCGAAGTTTGCGGAGGTCACTCTCCTGCGTCTCTGATCGCCGCCAACCACCGCCGGTGACACGGGTAGCGGTGGCGCCTTTCTTTCCTCCGGCGGCGCTGGTACCAACCGCAGAGGATGATTTCTTCGGTTTCCCCATCGCGCTACGGTGGCGCCGGCGGTGAGAGCGCAGAAGGGAAGACAGAAATGTAGAAGGATATTCCAGCGCGCAGCAAGAACTGCTAGAGCATAGGGAGGCAGTGAGAACTAGAGTAGATGCGGTGAAAACAAACTGCAGCCTTCCCCAATGATTATAACAGCGAAGAAAATGCACGGCAACCGTCCATCAAGAAGACCTAACGCCAACGGCAGATCTGGCCATACACGTGTCAGCAGCACAACGAACCGTCGTTACCACGCCGTCCACAACAGCGGAAATCGAGGAGACGCCGTAATTATCTCCACGCCGCGCGTGACCGGTCAATTCAAGGTCAGCAAGTGGGACCCACGTTCGTCCAGTCAAGTCATCTCTGGCTCAGCAGGCGCTTGAGGTCATTGATCGTCAGCACTGATGTCATCAAAAGCTATACTAGCAACAACTACAATTTCTTCGGCTTCAAAGCTAAGAGTACTCACTCGAATCTACGATTCGACTAAATACTCGGGGGCTACTCCTATTAGGAGCGCTGGCCGCGCACCCGAAAGATGACTAAAAGCGAACTGTATCTTCGAGTCCTACGTCGAGTCTACGACCCCACTACGGACTTGGGGGATACTCCCATAGGAAGGATGGATTTAAGCATCCGAATTTTTTTGTGTCCTACGGACTTAACAACTGAACAATGTTTGAACCAAAGTCTCCGCTCGAGTCTACGACTCGAACAGACACTCGGGGGCTACTCCCATAGGGAGCGCTGGTCGCGCACCCTATGAATTCTTCGACCGCGATCTTTCGGATCAACATGCAAAAACTTTTCGTCAACTCTGCCCCAACAAAACTCTGAGTGAGCAACGATCTCCTTGGCCACCCGAAACACCTCCGCGGTGACAAACATTCAGATGATGTGTCTGCGACACAAAGATAAGACCTACAGATATCATCTGATGGCCTGGCAACGCATACAACTGCGCTCTGCTAGTATGAACCCGTGCCAGCAGGCGCGATGAAAATTCCCGACGGACGCGTTGGGTACATCAATTAAAATCACTGGAATTCCACTCCTATAAGTCCTCCGCGGCCTGAGTCGAATTACACCAGCATATGTTGCAGGTTCGAGTTGAGGGACTCGAACCTGAAGAAGATCGCGTAGTTTCGTCCTAAGACAGTTAACTGACCCTGATTCGTTGGGTAAGTCAGACACACGCATCAACAATCCCTACACATGAACTATTGAAATACATAGTTGCACCCTAAAGATTGAAGAGTCCTCAGCCGAACCTACGATTCGACTGATCACTCGGGGGCTACTGACATGGTTATACCCCGCGGGTGCATGATCTCAGCATACCTGGTCCAGCCCAAGGAAGGCCCACGGCAAATGTACGCCGACCCATGAAGACTTTCGGGTGGCCCAGGTCCACGACGCCTTTGGATCCTTGGAGAGAAAGACTAGAGTAGATAGGAAATTCGAAGGGGTAAAACCCTAGAACCTGTAACCGACTAGGTCTATGCCCGGGACCTGCCTAAGTCTATATAAAGGCCAGGAGGGCACGACCTAGATCTCTCGACTCATACTTTCGCATACACACCTTCACGCCAGATTGCATCTGCGCACCCTTGTAACCTTCGGTTCCGCCGTAATCAAGAGCAGACAAGCAGGAGTAGGGTTTTCCCTCTGGGGGCCTGAACCTGGGTAAATCTTGTGTCCCCGTGTTAATTGTTTGCTAACCGTTCCACGATCTCCAGCATCCCCATCTTCTCCAAAACCCAAGTCCATAACAATGGGCATTGATGAGATCAAACCTCGTCACCAGTGGTAAACTGGACATACCCAGACCGAAATCAGGTTCCGTCCGGCCAAAAAAAGTCCAGATTTTGGACTGGGTTCGCTCGGATGCTCTAACCCAACTCATCTTTGTGCGTTCGGTGGGTCCTGAGACATGTGACTAGACAACCTTGCATGTGCGACTGTGCATGAGTGTGCATCAGGTCCTTGCACACTGCCACAAACAACAATTAATTAAAAGCTGTGTCGCGCCGATCGGGTCCTTGCACCCTCTCAGCGGTAGCCTACCCCTCTGAGAGGTCTGTTTCCGACAAAATCAGTCAGTTTGGTTGCCTTTGTTCAGCGCGTTTCTTAAAGCAGACCTAGACACAACCTCAAGAGAGTAGTGACAAGCAGACAATGATGATCGAAATTCTGCATCGATCTGCCCCGCATCATAATTTTACTTGAAGCTCTAGGTGTCGATTTCGAAAGGAGCTCTACTCACCAAACGGAGCACAAGTGGTACAACTACAGATCTCTCCTCTAGCAAGCTTGATGGGGGAATATCAATCGGGGTATACCCACAAAGCGGATTCGTCAGCTGGATCGAGCCGACTGAAGCCAAGCCCAGAGCGGGTCGACTCGCCCAATACGGCGACTTGCGCATGCTGGACCCAGACGAGTGGCGCCGACTGGAGGCCCAAGACGGCGAATCCAATAGAAAGCCCACCAAAATACTTGTAAACCCTAGCTGGCTGCATATATAAGGCCACCAGGGGCACCCCCACGGGGTATATCATATTACATCCGCTCCCACATTAGATTAGATCTAGTCTCTCCCTCCGTCTACGGCGGCTCCATTGTAAACCAATCTATGATCATATACTGGATTGATAGCAGGACGTAGCGATCCTCCACCGAGGGGACGTGAACCTGGGTACATCGTGTGCCAATCTCGCTCCCGGATTCTACTACGTCGCCTTGCTCCCTCTACGTAAGCCACCCCCAGTAACATCTGCCGTGCAATACCACGACAGTTGGCGCCCACCGTGGGGCAAGCGGTGCTTGGAGGGTGATAATCTGGACGGGATCCCTTAGCTTTAACAATGGCCAGATCGCGTCTGGTTGGTTAGCCCGCGACGCGCGAGGAGAATTCATCTTCACCATACAGGCTCAGCTGCACGCGGCCGTGGAGGATGATTTTCCCAATCCAATCTCATCCCTCTGTCATTGATTATTTAATCACTTGATTACTTGATTTTGATCTAACGATTTCTTTTCATAATTTTGATACACAACGTTCCTAATTAACTCATAGATACAAGACCGGATCGGACTTGGCAGCGGCGGAGACTGTGCTGGACACGCTAGACTGTCTCGACCATGACCTTCAGATCAAGAAGTCATGTGGCTGCAGACCAATTCCCAACGAGTCAACCCTGAAAGCAGCTGCGCTCATGTAATCGAGACGCCTGTTATGTTATTCAACGTGTGCGTGGCCATGGACTCGCCAAGCGCAGCGTGCGCTGCAATCTTAATCGAGGCTGAATCGTATCAAGCCTCGGCACAGCAACGTCTGATAGATGTTTCGTCAGATAAACATGGTGACTTATTATTTTCCTTTATTCAATCTCATCTTTCTCTCCTTAATTAATATTTGCATTGATTAATTTACTTAGATGTAATTCCTCCATGCGATCACGCCTCTAGCGTAACAAGTGCAGATCGATCGCATATGGCAAGACTGATGTGATAATCACATAGGATTTACTTCTTACTGATCATTCTCTCAATAAATTATTATTTTATTTAATCATAATCGTGTGTTTACTTGTGTATGTATGACATCCCGTTTGAAACGATGGAGTCGCGAAGGAGCCAACTCAGTCGCTCGGCCCCCGCGGACTCGCACCATGCCGACTTGCCACCCTCGGCGACTTGTCTGTCGCGGACTCGCCTGCCGCGGGATCGCCATCGCGACCTCGTCTTCGCAGCTTCACCGTCGTCGACTTCGCCATAGCGCGACCTCCGTCCGCCGCGTTGACCCCGTGTCCGCCGCGTCGACTTCGCCATAGCGCGACCTCCATCTGCCGCGTCGACCCCATGTCCGCCGCGTCGACTTCGCCATAGCGCGACCTCCATCTGCCGCGTCGACCCCATGTCCGCCGCGTCGACTTCGCCATAGCGCGACCCCGTGTCCGCCGCGTTGACTTCGTCATAGCGCGACCTCCGTCCGCCGCGTCGACCCCGTGTCCGCCGCGTCGAATTCGCCATAGCGCGACCTTCGTCTGCCGCGTCGACCCCGTGTCCGCCGTCGTCGACATCGCCATAGCGCGACCTCTGTCAGCCGCGTCGACCCCGTGTCCGCCGCATCGACTTCGCCATAGCGCGACCTCCGTCCGCCGCGTCGACCCCGTGTCCGCCGCGTCGACTTCGCCATAGCGCGACCTCCGTCCGCCGCGTCGACCCCGTGTCCGCCGCGTCGACTTTTTCCGGCTAAACGCCGTGCGACCCTGTCCGCTACGACAAATGCGTACGCCACGCCTGCTAAGGGACCTTTATCGTCCGAGTCGCTAGAGAAGGTCGCTTGCCACGCTGCATGGACTCACCACTGGGCGTCTCTTCCCCTCGGGAAAAATCAATTCGCCTTTGTCAACCTTTGAAAGAGCGACTCGGAATGGCCAAGTAGTGCGGACGAGGACTCGCAAACCGAGACTCGGTTCGTCCACAAAAAACGCTAACCGAGAGCCATCATTGGAGTCGCCTTGCTCGACGGGCCTTCCGGGCCAAGACAAATGGCAGTGCTACACAAACAGCACCATGTCCTCCTCAACCTTAGATAGCGCGACTCGCACGGCCAAGTACTGCGGACAATGACTCGCAAACCGAGTCTCGGATCGTCCAGGAAGAATGCCAAGTCGAGAGCCATCTTTGGAGTCGCCATGCGACTGGCCCCCCGGGCCAAGACGAGAAACTCGCTAACAAAACAGCGCAATCAACGTCATCGCGGACTCACAACACTCGGGGACTCTCCCCTCGCGGACTCGCAACACTCGGGGACTCTCCCCTCGAGGAATCGCAATCATCGCGGACTCGCAACACTCGGGAACTCTCCCCTCGCGGACTCGCAATCATCGCGGACTCGCCATGCTTGGGGACTCTTCCCTTGCAGACTCGCTCAACCTCGCCACTCGCCAGCTCGGCAACAACCACTACTATTTTCAAAATATGAGCCTCAAGTCGCCTCTACAAGCCAACTCGAGCCTCGGGGACTACTCCTAGGCATGTTGTGTGTACGCGTGGTTCCGCGACCGCTGTTCGCCCTCATCGACTCGCGGACTCGCCATGCTCGGGGACTCTCCCCTTGCAGACTCGCTCAACCTCGCCACTCGCCACGCTCGGCAACAACCACTACTATTTTCAAAGTATGAGCCTCAAGTCGCCTCTACAAGCCAACTCGAGCCCCGGGGACTACTCCTAGGCATGTTGTGTGTATGCGTGGTTCCGCGACCGCTGTTCGCCCTCATCGACTCGCCACCGTGGACTCGCCCTCGCGTACTCAACACGCTCGGGGACTCGTCACCGCGGACTCGCCCTCGCGTACTCGACACGCTCGGGGACTCGTCACCGCGGACTCGCCCTCATGTACTCGACACGCTCGGGGACTCGCCGCCGTGGGCTCGCCCTCGCGTACTCGACACGCTCGGGGACTCGTCACCACAGACTCGCCCTCGCGTACTCAACATGCTCGGGGACTCGTCGCCGCGGACTCGCCCTCGCGTACTCGACACGCTCGGGGACTCGCCATCGCGGACTCGCCCTCGCGTACTCGACACGCTCGGGGACTCGTCACCGCGGACTCTCCCTCGCGTACTCAACACGCTCGGGGACTCGCCGCCGTGGACACGCCCTCGTGTACTCAACACGCTTGGGGACCCGCCCTCGCGTACTCAACGCGCTTCGGGACTCGGCGCGCCACAGACAGCGCAGCTCGCCGGTCGCTCGACCTCACCACTCGTCGCGCTCGGGGACTCGACACTCGCTGGTCGCTCGACCTCGCCACTCGCTGCGCTCGGGGACTCGGCATGCTCCTTGTTCGGGGACTCGCCGCAACTGGTGGCTTCACCGACACCTTGCGTCTTTCGCCAACTGGCCATCACCGACTGGCGACCGCCTCCCGCTTCACGGTTCTTTTCTCTTTTCAGGAGCTCGTCGCCGATTTGCCACGACCCATAGTCAAGACTCTCCGCGTGCTGCCTCAATCCCACGTCGAATCAACACCGCGCTCGGGGACTACTGATGGGGGAATACCAATCGGGGTATACCCACAAAGCGGATTCGTCAGCTGGATCGAGCCGACTGAAGCCAAGCCCAGAGCGGGTCGACTCGCCCAATACGGCGACTTGCGCATGCTGGACCCAGACGAGTGGCGCCGACTGGAGGCCCAAGACGGCGACTCCAATAGAAAGTCCACCAAAATACTTGTAAACCCTAGCTGGCTGCATATATAAGGCCACCAGGGGCATCCCCACGGGGTATATCATATTACATCCGCTCCCACATTAGATTAGATCTAGTCTCTCCCTCCGCCTACGGCGGCTCCATTGTAAACCAATCTATGATCATATACTGGATTGATAGCAGGACGTAGCGATCCTCCACCGAGGGGACGTGAACCTGGGTACATCGTGTGCCAATCTCGCTTCCGGATTTTCCTACGTCGCCTTGCTCCCTCTACGTAAGCCACCCCCAGTAGCATCTGCCGTGCAATACCACAACATACCTTGGCGGTCCTTTCTTGTCCTCAGGAAATGAAACGAAAATGACCCGACGACTGACTGACAGGAAGATCACACTGCCATTTTCCTCGCCTTTCTAGCCCCGTACTTTTCAGCTGTAGTGTTCCATGACTCGTCTACATCTCGACCGCTAGCGACTTGTCACGCTCGGCGGCCTCGTTCGTGTCGCCGGTTGGAAGTTGGAAGCATATTCGTCGGGTTTATATTCCAACTCCCGCGTCCTTCGCTTCCTCCGACAGCTGTCTCCGTGCCCGCGCTTTCTTCGCTTCGTCTGCGAGCCGAAACCGTCGAGCTTGGATCCCGGGCGCGGTACGGCGAACGTGGGAACGACCCTACGTTTCCCAACCGTCCAACGGCGTGGGCGACTACGCTTCGCACGCTCTTGACTTGTACTATAAGCAGTTGGACGGAACGTGATAGACTCTCTCCCTTATTATTGGTCTCCTTCCCTTCTCTGATTGATTGCGTGCAAGGCAGGAATTCTTTCGGCGTTTTATCGTTTGGTTTGGATCCTTCTTGGTCGATACGATCGAACACGTCGCAGCAACAGCTCGTATAGTCCGTACGTGCGATGTGTCCTCCTACTCCCAGCTATGCTACATATGGTCCTTCTGGAATACTCGGACAACAATTATGGCCACTCCTCAGAAACGGAAATAAGATTACCGGACCAGCTTGAGTACTGGCCGGTACCGGCTCTAGCAGTTGCCCTGACCTAATCTTCTCGATCGTAATTTCAAAGTGTATTACTTATTGTTTTGGTACAATAATTAGGTGCCTCCGATGATTCTTATTGTAATCGGTAGAACTCGAACCGCGGCGGGACTAGTGGCCAGCTGCCTAGCATGCACAGTACCGCGGCGCTGGCAGCGTCAGGACAAAAGCTTATAAAAATGATGATGATCGATGGCTGCACTTATCATAATTTAAGAGCTAATTAAGGGCGATTGTTTATGTTGAATTCATGTGCTTAGCACCAGAGATAATAAGTTGACGGGAATATGGCTACTGGGGTATACCCAGCAGGACGTTTCCGACTGGTCCAGAAACTGACGAGTGGGCCTGCGGGACGACGACCGCATCAAGGCCTGGCGTGGATCCAAGCGACTGGAAGCTGAAGGCCTAAAAGAGTAGATAGGCCCGGTCGGATTAGGTTAAACGTGTGCCGAAGCCTTAACTGATTCGGTTGAGATATGTAAACCCTAGGGGGTGAGTCTATATAAACCTCCCTACAGGGCGTGTAGAGGATACGTTCCATCATCCACCCAAGCGACTCGCCGCCTAGCCGTCGAGCTCGCCCCATTGTACTTCCATCATAATACAATCTAGCAGGAGTAGGTCTTTACCCTCCGGGGGGCCGAACCTGGGTAAAACCCTGTGTCTCCGCCCTCATCTCGCACCGCAGATGGCTGGCCGCCCTTGCCCTTCGTTCTACTACTCGCTGCCGATTGCAGCATCTGTCGTGGTCATTCCCACGACAGTGGCGCACCGTGGGGCCTGGCCGGTCTGGCCGGTGTTCTGCGGCGAGATCCAATCTACCCATCAACGAGTCGGTCGCCACCGGCCGCATGATAGCGATCGGCGAGATGCTCCAGATCTTGCCGAGCAGTTACGTCCCGGCGGCGCGACCCGTCACGCACAGCATGATCTTGCCGGTTGGCACGATCAGCCTCTTCGTCGGCCTCACCGACGTCATCGTCTCGGAGGACTCGGCTCGCATCCGCGAGTCGCCGCCACGCGACCAGCTCTCCGAGAGCCAGGTCCGCACGATCCACCGCCTCGCCTCCGAGTACTACTCGGCCCACAACGACGTGGCCGAAACCACCGCGGCCGCGGAAGACGCGGCCCTCAACAACGACGCCGACTCGGCGACTCCGGCGTCACTCGCCGGATCCATCATCGCGGCTTCGCCCGCGGGCTCCATCACCCAGGTCTCCAATGTGGGAGACTTCGAGGATCCCTCCATCCTTGGGATCTTCGACTTCAACTCCGGGTCGGAAAACTCCGCCGATCTCCGCGACGGGACCGGTCGCCACGCCGCGACCTACATGGCGACTGGCACCGACCCGCCAGAGGATCCCTTCTCCACCCCGATCCCTCCTAACGCCACGGCAACGAAGGTCGAGGAACTCCGCCTGAAGCTGGCGGAGGCAGTCCGCAAGGAGCAAGCCGAGCGCGAAAAATTTCGCCTCGAGCAGGTGACAGCGGAGGAGCTGTCACGTTACCACCAGCAGCGAATCAGGTCACGCCTGAACCCCACCGTCCAGGGGCGCGCCCTGAACTTCGACGACGAGAACGACCCGGCCCGCGTGGCCGAGCGCGCGATCTGCGAGAACGCGCCACCCGGATGAAGCGCTCGGCCCCCGCCAGGGTCGACGGCGAACGGCGCCCCACCTCCACCCAACCGCGCACCCCCAGGGACCAGCCGCGGATCGTGGTCTCCTCACGGGAGCGAGACGCGAATGGCCTACCACTGTTCTCCACCCCGATGGACAACCTCGTGGCGGGCCGAGCAGCGACCGACAACATCACGGCCACTGGTGACGGCGCCCTACAGATCCAGTACGTCAAGGCCCTGCTCGCAAAGGCGGTCGAGCAACAAAATGCAGGTGTCGACTCACAGGGTCAGATGTACTCGCGTTCATCGGGCAGCAGAGCGGCCTCAAGCGGCCGTCCATTGGCGGCAAACACCCTCAACTGCCCGCCACCCGAACCACTGCAGCTCCAACACCGACCCGCGAATGTGACACTCTCCACCAACGACCCCAGTCCAGCGACCAACTTCGTCGCCGCCAACGGTCAGCCCGTCGACGCCCGCACCCACATCATCAACAACCAAAGCTGGCGCGCCCGCCAGCCCGACGACCTGCGACACACCCTAACCAATCGCCGCGACGGCGAGCCGATGGGGTCGCTAAGACGACTCAGGCCCCGATGCTTCGGACCGATGATCCGAGGCAAAAAATACCCGGCGAACTTCAAAGCGTCGAAGGAAATAGAGAAGTACGACCCTTCATACGACCCCTCCATGTGGCTGGACACCTACCTCATGGCGATGGGGATCGCCGGCCACACCAACCTGCTAGCCACCCGCTACCTTCCCCTGATGATGGAGGGAGCGCGCAGGCAGTGGATCAACATTCTCCCCCGGATAGCATCGATTCCTGGGAAGAGATGCGCGACGCCTTCGTCAGGCACTTAGAGGGTTCCTACACCCGCGCCACCACCAAGAGCTTCCGCCGCGACGGAGGGCAACGCCGCGATGGTGGCAACTACAAGGCGAAACCAAGGTTCGACCCCGCGGCCCTCCTTAACCAGCCTTGTGCGTTTCACAGCAGGGAAGGGAAGCCCGCCACGCACACGACCGCCGACTGCCACTCTCTCAAGGAGATTGAGAAGGCACGGCGAGCGCGAAAGGACCCCGACAACAACCCACCAAACGGTGGAAAATTCGGCAGTGTGGCCGGCTCGCTCCACACCTTCACAGGCTTCAACACGAAGCGCGAGAAGAAGGTCATCGCCCGCGCCGTCGCCGTCAACGCGGTGGCCCAGGTGGACGTTCCCCAGTTCCTCAACTGATCGAAGCAGCCCATCACCTGGAGCCGCCAGGACCACTCGCCACGCATCGAGTACCCAGGCCGAGTCGCCCTGGTGGTCAAGCCCAAGGTGGGAGACTACTGGATCCCCAAGACATTGATGGACGGCGACAGCTCCATCAACATCCTGTACCTGGACACCTTCAGGCGACTGCGGCTCCCGCAGTCGATGGTCGAGACGACCTACATCATGTACCACGGCATCGTCCCCGGTCGGAAGGCGTACCCGATCGGCAAGGTCACGCTGCCAGTCACCCTTCGACAGCCCCTACCACTGCGTCCTGGGGCGCCAGGCGTTCGCCAAGTTCATGGCAGCGTCCCACTACGCGTACAACGCGATGAAGCTCCCTGGGCCGCGCGGCTTCATCACCATCTACGGCGACCCCGACATGGCCGCCGAGTGCGAGGCCAAAGGAGCCGAACTCGCCGACGCCGTCATCGCGGCAGAGGCCAACCACGCCGATGAGCTCGCCAAGTACGCGAGCGGGGTCAACAACGACGACCCCACCATACTCAAGAAGCCCAATTCGGAGGGCGGCAACACCTCAGCTTCGAGGCAACGACGCACACCCGCACTGTCGAGCTGGTCCCAGGCGACTCCAGCCAGACAGTGAAGATCGGGACGGGCATGAGCCCAGCGTAGGAAGGCGCGCTCATCGAGTTCCTCCGTGAGAACAGGGACATCTTCGCATGGAAGCCCTCTGACATGCCTGGTGTCCCTAGGGAACTCGTTAAGCACAAACTCAACGCCGACCCCAAAGTGCGACCTGTCAAGCAGTCGCTACGGCCCTTCAATGAAGAGCGCCGCCGAGCCATCACCGAGGAGGTGCAGCGTTTACTCGCTGCAGGCTTCATCTGGCCAATCAAATACTCCAAGTGGCTGGCAAACCCAGTCCTGGTCGAGAAGAAAAATGGGACCTGGAGGATGTGTATCGACTACACAAACTTAAACAGCGCCTGCCCGAAGGAGCAATTCGTCCTCCCGCGGATCGACCAAATAATCGACTCCACCGCGGGCTCGGAGTCGCTGTGTTTCCTCGACGCCTACTCTGGGTACAACCAGATCAAAATGGTTGTCGAGGACGAGGAAAAGACGGCGTTCATCACGCCATTCGGATCCTTCTGCTACACCGCCATGACCTTCGGCCTCAAGAACGCCGGGGCGACCTACCAGCGCTGCATGCAGGAATGCCTTGCGAGCCAAATTGGCCGCAATATCCACGTCTACATCGACGACGTGGTAGTGAAGTCCGCTCGCCAGGGCGACCTACTCGCCGACCTGGCAGAAACATTCGCCAACCTGCGGAAATACAAGATAAAGCTAAACCCAGGCAAATGCACCTTCGATGTACCAGCAGGGCAACTACTAGGCTACGTCGTCTCCAAGCGCGGGATCGAGGCGAACCCCACCAAGATCAACACGATTGCTCGATTCGACAATCCCGAGTGCCTGCGCGACGTCCAGAAGCTGGCCGGGCGAGTCGCGGCTCTCAGTCGCTTCATCCCCCGACTGGGCGAAAAGGCGATGCCCCAATACCGCCTGATGCGCACGAACCCCACCTTCCAGTGGGACAAGGAGGCGGACGACGCGCTCCGTGACCTCAAGAAGGTGCTACTCGCAGCACCGCTACTCGCCGCCCCCGTCGACAAAGAACCCATGCTGGTCTACGTCGTGGCTTCCGAGCGCGTCGTCAGCGCCGTCATGGTCGTCGAGCGGCCGGAGGAAGGAAAGGAGCGCCCAGTACAGCGACCGGTGTACTATATCAGCGAGGTCCTCACCGAGTCGCGCCAGCGATACCCGCAACACCAGAAACCGGTATATGCGGTCTTCAGAGCACAGCGGCGACTACCGCACTACTTCTAGGAGCACCCGATCATGGTCGTCTCCTCAGCACCGTTGCAGGAGATCATCCGCAACCGTGAGGCGACCGGGCGAGTCGCCAAGTGGGCCGTCGAAATCGGCGTCCACAACATCAAGTACGAGCCACGCAAAGCGATCAAGTCGCAGGCTCTCGCGGACTTCATCGCCGACTGGGAAGAGGCCCAACAGCCAGAAAAGCTGCCATACCTCCACTATTGGAGCCTGCACTTCGACGGTTCCAAGAATGCAGACGGCGCAGGAGCAGGGATCGTGCTGACCTCCCCGAAGGGCGACAAGCTCCGCTACGTCCTCTGCCTCGACTTCACCCCCTGCACCAACAACATGGTCGAGTACGAGGCACTACTCCATGGCATGCGAGCCGCCAAGGAGATGAATGTCAACCGCCTACGCTGCTACGGAGACTCCGAACTTGTCGCTGGGCAGGTCACTGGTACCTGCGACGCCATCTCCCCCACCATGGCGGCATACCGCCAAGCAGTGGACAAGCTGGGCGGACACTTCGCAGGCTATTCCGTCGAGTGGATCGACAGGTGGAAAAACAAAGAGGCCGACGCACTCTCTCGCATCGGCTCGGCTCGACTCGCACCACCCGTCGGCGTCTTCCTAGACACCATCACCAAGCCTTCCGTCTCTCCCCCAAGGGAGATCGACATCGGAGTCCCGCTGCAACCAGAGGGAGCCCTGGTCGCACTCATCGTCGAGCCAGAGGACTGGACTACGCCATACATCGCCTATCTCGAGGGAGGTGTTGGAGATATGCCCTAGAGGCAATAATAAATATAGTTATTATTATATCTTTGTGTTTATGATAAATGTTTACATTCATGCTATAATAGTATTAACAAGGAAACATTAATACTTGTGTGATTTGTAAACTAACATAGAGTCCCTAGTAAAGCCTCTTTATAATACTAGCTTGTTGGTTAAAAAATGATTGTGGTTTCCCTATCATGAACATTGAGATGTTATTAACAACAAGATCATATCGTTAGGAGAATGATATGGTGGACATACTCCTGTAGATAAGCATAGCATAAAGATCAAGTCATTTTAATAGTTCAATTGCTATATGCTTTCTGATACATAGTAACCTAATTCCTTCGACCATGAGATCATACATATCACCTTCACCGGAAGGATGCTTTGATGACATCAAACACCACACCGTAACTGGGTGGCTATAAAGGTGGCATTGAGTGTTCGGAAAGTATTGGTTGAGACACATGGATCAAGAGTGGGATTTGTCCATCCATATGACGGATAGATATGCTCTGGGCCCTCTCGGTGGAATGTCATCCAATTGGCTTGCAAGCATGTGACTGGCTCACAAGGGATCACATATCACGGGAACGAGAAAAGAGTACTTATCAGTAACGAGGTTGAACTAGGTATGCAGAGATACCGACGATCATAACCTCGGATAAGTAAACTATCATGAGAGAAAGGGAAATTGGTATCGTACGTAAGTGGTTCATTCGATCGCAAAGTAATCGTAGAAATATGTGGGAGCCATATGAATTTCCAGATTCCTCTATTGGTTATTGATCGGAGAAGTGTCTCGATCATGTCCGCATAATTCACGAACCGTAGGGAGACACACTTAAGGATTCGACGTTGTTTGAGTAGTTATGGAATGATGAGTAAGAGACCGAATGTTGTTCGGAGTCTCGGATGGGATCCGGGATATCACGAGGATATCCGGAATGGTCCGCAGAATAAGATTCATATAAGGAAAGTCCTGTTTCGGGGTTGGAGAATGGTTCCGGTGTTTTCATCGGGAATGTTCTAGAAGGTTACGGAATGTCCGGCACTCCGGAGGGGAAGGGTACATGAATGTGTCATAACAAGTTGGAATGATTGCATCATGTACTAGGTGTCATCGCTGAACAAAATAAAGGGTTTAATCTAATCCTAGTTTGAAAAGTCAAACGCCAATTTGAAAAGTCAAACGGCTATTTTGTGAGGTGGAGGGAGAGTAGGAAACCTACTTGGGGAGGAGTTCCCTCCCTCCACCGCCGGCCCACTTGGAGACCGAGTTGGGGAGGGACTCCCCTCCCCTTGGCGCCCCCCCTCCACCTATATAAGGAGGGGCAGGGCTGCCCCTCCAAGGACACAACACCACGCCCTCTAAACCCTAACCCTAGCCGCCGCCCACCATAGCCGCCGCCTAGGGAAAACCCTAGCCGCCGGCCTTTCCCCCTCCTTGGTGCTTCTAAACCCTAGATCGCCGAGGATCTCTCTCATAGTCCACCATACTCGCTCCGGCTTAAGGCGAAGCCCTGCGAGATCTCCCCTCTACTTTCGATACCACGCCGTTGTGCTGCCGAAATCGCGAGGAGAGTGCTACAACCTCTGCTGCCTGCTGGAACAAGGGAGAGGAAGGTCTTCGCCGAGTACCGAACGTGTGACCGACTGCGGAAGCGCTGCCGGAACGCAGCGCCGGAAGGATCGTCTACGCGATCTTGAGATCGGCAAAAGTACGACTACATCACCCACGAGAATCCGCTCTCGTTAAACACTTTGGAATCTTAGAGGGTGAGTTATTCCATCGACTCGTTGCTACAATCTAGTAGATAGATCTTGGCTTGTTTGTTTGTATGCGGTAGAATTTTTTTGTTTTCCATGCTACGAAACCCTACAGTGGTATCAGAGCCGTGTCTATATGTAGATCTGTTGCACGAGTAGAACACAATGGTCATTGTGGGCGTTGATGCTTTTGTTGTCGATTGCTTCTTGTGTACTTTGCATCTTGCGGGATGGTGGGATGAAGCGGCCCGGGCTAACCTTACATGACATCGTTCATGAGACTTGCTCCACGCTTGACATGCAACTTGTATTGCATAAGTGGCTTTGCGGGTGCCTGTTTCTCCTAGCATAGTTAAGATCCAATTTACAACGGGTGATTAACAATACTAGTATCAATGTTGTGGTTCTTGTTCGTAAGTTAGAACGACACTTATTGAAAGCCCCAAACCACGTAAAACATGCAAAGAAAGTAGAGGCGTCTAACTTTGTTTTGCAGGGGTGTGCTGTGATGTGATATGGCCATGATTGTGATTATATTTGATGTATGCAATGTTCCTTATTGTAAGTTGGCAACCGGCAGGAGCCATATGGTTGTCTTTAATTTCTGTTAAGACCAGCGTGTCTATTCAAAATAGTTGTAATAGTTGAGGCTGGGGGACGACAACCATGGAGCAGCGTCATGGACCTTGATGCAATGCCGGTGATGATGGAGATCATGTTCGTGCTTGAAGATGGAGATCGAAAGCACAAAGAAGAAAGGCCATATCATATCACATATTATGAATTGCATGTGATGTTAATCCTTTATGCATCTTGTATTGCTTAGTTAACGATGGTAGCATTATAAGATGATCCCTCATGCACATGAATTTCAAGTTCTTAAGTGTTCATCCTTAGTAAGCACCGTTGTTAAAGCTTGTTGTTTCGAAGAACCACGTGATGATCGGGTGTGTTAGATTCCGCAAGTGTATACAACGTGAGCAAGCCAGATTTGCTCATGCGGAAGCTAAGGTTTTATCTTGACGAGCCTAGCATGTACAGACATGGTCTTAGAACACGGATCACCAAAAGGTAAAGCATGAATCATATAGTAGATACGATGAACATGTCGATTGTTCGCCATTGAAGCAACATCAACTCTCGTGATGATCGGTTTTGATGTGGTGGATTTGGTTCGTGTGATCACTAAAACAATGTGAGGGATATTGTTTTGAGTGGGAGTTCACCTAGATTAATTTAACTATTAATTAGAACTCAATTTGTCATAAACTTAGTCTAAACTATTGCAAATATGTTGTAGATCAATGGCGGCCCCTACCATCAATTTTAATGCGTTCCTAGAGAAAGAAAAGTTCAAAAACAATGGAAACAACTTCGCGGATTGGTTCCGCAATTTGAGGATTGTCCTCACAGCTGGTAATTTGACCTATGTGCTGGATGCACCGCTGGGTGACCCACCTGCAGCTACTGCTACCGATGAAGTAAAGAATGTTTACCTCGCTCAGAGGACTCAGTACTCCACAGTTCAGTGTGCTATCTTGTATGGTTTAGAATCGGAGCTTCAGAAAAGGTTTGAGAATTCAGACCCACATGATATTGTCCGTGATCTCAAATTGATCTTTGAGACTCACGCGGCAATTGAGAGCTATGAGGCTTCTGAAAAGTTCTTTAACTACAAGATGGAAGAGGGCAGCTCCGTCAGTGAGCATGTGCTTAAGATGTCTGGGCACGCAAACAAACTTCAAAGCTTGGGTATAGTGATTCCTAATGCTTTGGGGATTTACCGTGTCCTCCAATCACTACCACCAAGTTACAAGAACTTTGTGATGAACTACAATATGCAAAACATGAACAAGCAGTTGCCAGAACTCTTCGCCATGTTGAAATCTGCAGAAGTGGAGATCAAGAAAGAGCACCAAGTGTTGATGGTCAATAAGACCACCAAATTCAAGAAAGGCAAGTCTAAGCAAAAGGGACACTTCAAGAAGGGTGGTAAGAAAGTTACCGCGCCGACGAAGAAGACCAAGGCTGGACCTAAGCCTGATACTGAGTGCTTTTACTGCAAGGGAGAAGGTCACTGGAAGCGGAATTGCCCAAAGTACTTGGCGGATTTGAAGAACGGCAACATCAAGCAGAAAGGTATATCCGATATACATGTTATTGATGTGTATCTCACTAGTACTCATAGTAGTGCCTAGGTATTTGATACTGGTTCGGTTGCTCATATTTGTAACTCGAAACAGGTGCTGCAGAATAAACGGAAGCTAGCGAAGAACGAGGTGACGATGCGCGTGGGAAACGGATCAAAGGTTGATGTGATCGCGGTCGGCACGCTACCTCTTCATCTACCATCGGGATTAGTTTTATACTTAAATAATTGTTATTTGGTGCATGCGTTAAGCATGAACATTATATCGGGATCTTGTTTATTGCGAGACGGTTACTTGTTTAAGTCCGAGAATAATGGTTGTTCGATTTATATGAGTAATATGTTTTATGCACATGCACCTTTGATAGATGGTCTATTCTTACTGAATCTCGATAGTGGAAATACACATATTAATAACATTGAGGCTAAACGTTTGAAATCGAGCGATAACTCGACCTATATGTGGCACTGTCGTCTTGGTCACGTTGGAGTGAAGCGCATGAAGAAACTCCATTCCGATGGACTTCTTGAATCACTTGATTTCGAATCACTTGAAAGATGCGAAGCATGTCTGATGGGTAAAATGACTAAGACTCCATTTTTTGGTATGATGGAGCGAGCTACGGACTTATTGGAAATCATACATACCGATGTGTGTGGTCCAATGAGTGTAACATCGCACGGTAGTTATCATTATGTTCTTACCTTCACGGATGACTTGAGTAGATATGGGTATATCTATTTCATGAAACATAAGTCCGAAACTTTCGAGAAGTTTAAGGAATTTCAAGAGGTGGAGAATCAACGTAACAAGAAGATTAAATTTCTACATTCTGATCATGGAGGTGAATATCTAAGTTACGAGTTTGGCGAGCATTTGAAGAAATGCGGAATACTTTCACAATTGACACCGCCGGGAACACCACAGCGTAATGGTGTGTCCGAACGTCGTAATCGAACTCTCTTAGATATGGTTCGTTCTATGATGTCACTTACAGATTTACCGCTATCATTTTGGGGTTATGCATTAGAAACAGCCGTATTCACTTTAAATAGGGCACCATCTAAATCCGTTGAAACGACACCGTATGAATTATGGTTTGGGAAGAAACCTAAATTGTCATTCCTTAAAGTTTGGGGTTGCGAAGCCTATGTAAAGAAGTTACAGCCGGACAAGCTTGAACCCAAAGCGGAAAAATGCGTCTTCATAGGATACCTGAAGGAAACTATTAGGTATACCTTCTATCATAGATCCGAAGGCAAAATCTTCGTTGCCAAGAATGGATCCTTTCTAAAGAAGGAATTTCTCTCGAAAGAAGTGACTGGAAGGAAAGTAGAACTCGACAAGGTTGTCGAACCTTCTCTCGAACTTGCGAGTAGCGCAGCACCGCAAGTAGTTCCTGTGGCGTCTACACCAATAAGAGAGGAAGCTAATGGTGATGATCATGAAACTTCGGTTTTAGTTGCTACAGAGCCTCGTAGGTCAACGAGAACTCGTACCACTCCTGATTGGTATGATCCCGTTATGAGTGTCATGTTGGTGGACAACACCGACGACCCTGCGACATATGAGGAAGCGATGATGAGCCCAGATTCCAATAAATGGCAAGAAGCCATGAAATCCGAGATTGGATCCATGTACGAAAACCAAGTATGGACTTTGGTGGACTTACCGGATGGCCGGAAGGCTGTCGAGAACAAATGGATTTTCAAGAAGAAAACATATGCTGATGGTAATGTTACTGTCTATAAAGCTCGACTTGTCGCAAAAGGGTTTCGACAAATTCAAGGAGTTGACTACAATGAGACTTTCTCACCTGTAGCGAAGCTAAAGTCTGTGAGGATTATGTTAGCAATCGCTGCATATTATGATTATGAGATATGGCAGATGGATGTCAAAACAGCGTTCCTCAATGGAGACATTGATGAAGAGTTGTATATGATGCAACCCAAAGGTTTTGTCGATCCTAAAGATGCTAACAAGGTATGCAAACTTCAATGGTCCATCTATGGATTGAAGCAAGCATCCCGAAGTTGGAATCAATGTTTTGATAACGTAATCAAAAGTTTTGGTTTTATACAAACTTATGGAGAAGCTTGTATTTACAAGAAAGTGAGTGGGAGCTCTGTAGCATTCTTAATACTATATGTAGATGACATGTTGTTGATTGGGAATGATGTAGACCTTATTAATAGTGTCAAGGAATATTTGAATAATAGTTTTTCAATGAAGGATCTTGGCGAAGCAGCTTACATATTAGGCATAAAGATTTATAGAGATAGATCGAGACGCCTAATATCAATGTCACAAAGTACATATTTGGAAAAAGTTCTAAAGAGGTTTGGAATGCAAGATAGCAAGAAAGGGTTCTTGCCCATGTTGCCCAATACGACCTTGAGTAAAACTCAAAGTCCAACAACGGCAGAAGATAGAGAAAGGATGAGTAAGACTCCCTATGCCTTAGCCATAGGATCTCTAATGTATGACATGCTATGTACTAGACCCAACATTGCATATGCTGTTAGTTTAACTAGCAGATATCAAAGTGATCCAGGAGTGGATCATTGGATAGCGGTCAAAAACATCCTTAAGTACTTGAGAAGAACTAAGGATATGGTTCTTTCTTATGGAGGTGATGAACAGCTCGTTGTTAATGGTTACACCGATGCTAGTTGGAACACCGATCCGGATGATTCTAAATCACAATCTGGATACGTATTTACTTTGAATGGTGCAGCAGTTAGCTGGAGGAGTGCAAAGCAAAGCATTGTGGCGAGATCTTCAACTGAATCGGAATACATGGCTGCTTCGGAGGCTTCACGAGAAGCGATATGGATGAAAGAGTTCATTACAGAGCTGGGTGTGGTTCCAAGTGCGCTGGACCCAATGTCTATCTACTATGATAACATGGGCTCCATAGCCAATGCGCAAGAACCAAGGTCACACAAGAAGCTGAAGCACATCAAGCTACGTTTTCACGCTATTCGAGAACATGTCCAAGATGGGGACATAAAGATTTGCAAAGTACACACAGATCTGAATGTGGCAGATCCGTTGACTAAACCTCTCCCGAGGGCAAAACATGACCAACACCAAACTGCCATGGGTGTTCGGTATATTACCATGTAATCTAGATTAGATGACTCTAGTGCAAGTGGGAGACTGTTGGAGATATGCCCTAGAGGCAATAATAAATATAGTTATTATTATATCTTTGTGTTTATGATAAATGTTTACATTCATGCTATAATATAGTATTAACAAGGAAACATTAATACTTGTGTGATTTGTAAACTAACATAGAGTCCCTAGTAAAGCCTCTTTATAATACTAGCTTGTTGGTTAATAAATGATTGTGGTTTCCCTATCATGAACATTGATATGTTATTAACAACAAGATCATATCGTTAGGAGAATGATATGGTGGACATACTCCTGTAGATAAGCGTAGCATAAATATCAAGTCATTTTAATAGTTCAATTGCTATATGCTTTCTAATACATAGTAAACTAATTCCTTCGACCATGAGATCATACATATCACCTTCACCGGAAGGATGATTTGATGACATCAAACACCACACCGTAACTGGGTGGCTATAAAGGTGGCATTGAGTGTTCGGAAAGTATTGGTTGAGACACATGGATCAAGAGTGGGATTTGTCCATCCATATGACGGATAGATATGCTCTGGGCCCTCTCGGTGGAATGTCATCCAATTGGCTTGCAAGCATGTGACTGGCTCACAAGGGATCACATATCACGGGAACGAAAAAAGAGTACTTATCAGTAACGAGGTTGAACTTGTTATGTAGAGATACCGACGATCATAACCTCGGATAAGTAAACTATCGTGAGACAAAGGGAAATTGGTATCGTATGTAAGTGGTTCATTCGATTGCAAAGTAATTGTAGAAATATGTGGGAGCCATATGAATTTCCAGATTCCTCTATTGGTTATTGATCGGAGAAGTGTCTCGATCATGTCCGCATAATTCACGAACTGTAGGGAGACACACTTAAGGATTCGACGTTGTTTGAGTAGTTATGGAATGATGAGTAAGAGACCGAATGTTGTTCGGAGTCTCGGATGGGATCCGGGATATCACGAGGAGATCCGGAATGGTCCGGAGAATAAGATTCATATAAGGAAAGTCCTGTTTCGGGGTTGGAGAATGGTTCCGGTGTTTTCATCGGGAATGTTTTAGAAGGTTCCGGAATGTCCGGCACTTCGGAGGGGAAGGGTACATGAATGTGTCATAACAAGTTGGAATGATTGCATCATGTACTAGGTGTCATCGCTGAACAAAATAAAGGGTTTAATCAAATCCTAGTTTGAAAAGTCAAACGCCAATTTGAAAAGTCAAACGGCTATTTTGTGAGGTGGAGGGAGAGTAGGAAACCTAGTTGGGGAGGAGTTCCCTCCCTCCACCGCCGGCCCACTTGGAGACCGAGTTGGGGAGGGACTCCCCTCCCCTTGGCGCGCCCCCTCCACCTATATAAGGAGGGGCAGGGCTGCCCCTCCAAGGACACAACACCACGCCCTCTAAACCCTAACCCTAGCCGCCGCCCACCATAGCCGCCACCTAGGGCAACTTGCCGCTGCCTAGGGCAAACCCTAGCCGCCAGCCTTGCCCCCTCCTTGGTGTGTCTAAAACCTAGATCGCCGAGGATCTCTCTCATAGTCCACCATACTCACTCCGGCTTAAGGCGAAGCCCTGCGAGACTACCCTCTACTTCTGGTACCACGCCGTTGTGCTGCCGGAATCGCGAGGAGAGTGCTACAACCTCCGCTGCCTGCTGGAACAAGGGAGAGGAAGGTCTTCGTCGAGTACCGAACGTGTGACCGACTGCGGAAGCGCTGCCGGAACGCAGCGCCGGAAGGATCGTCTACGCAATCTTGAGATCGGCAAAAGTACGACTACATCACCCACGAGAATCCGCTCTCGTTAAACACTTTGGAATCTTCGAGGGTGAGTTATTCCATCGACTCGTTGCTACAATCTAGTAGATAGATCTTGGCTTGTTTGTTTGTATGCGGTAGAATTTTTTTGTTTTCCATGCTACGAAACCCTACAGGAGGCACCTTGCCGGCAGACGAAACAGACGCCCGGATGATAGCGCGACGCTGCAAATCCTTCGTCATCATCGACGGCGAGGTCCACAAACGCAGCGTGACCGGCGTGTTCCAACGCTGCGTCCAACCCGCTGAAGGACGCAAAATCCTCCACGACATCCACTCCGGCGACTGCGGCCACCATGCCGGCGCCCGCTCTCTGGTCGCAAAGGCTATGCAGCACGGCTTCTACTGGCCCATCGCACACGGAGACGCCGTCGACATTGTCCAGCGGTGCGCCGGGTGCCAGAAGTACGCCAACCAGACACACGTGCCGAGCTCAGCACTCAAGACAATCCCCATCACCTGGCCATTCGCCGTGTGGGGTATGGACATGGTAGGCCCTTTCAAAAAGGCCCCCTCCAGCCTCACCCACCTCCTGGTCGCGGTCGACAAATTCACAAAGTGGGTGGAGGCCAAGCCAGTCTGGAAATGCGACGGGAAGACCGCCACCAAGTTCCTACGCGAGCTCATATATCGCTACGGGTTCCCAAACAGCATCATCATGGACAACGACACCAACTTCGCCAAAGGATCCATGGCCGAGTTCTGCGAGGAACATCACATCTGACTCGACCTTGCCTCAGTCGCCCAACCGGAGTCCAACGGCCAGGCGGAACAGGCCAACCAGAGCATCCTCCACGGCCTGAACCGCGGCTCCAAGTACCACTGGAGCGCTCCGCCGGGTGCTGGGTCGAGGAGCTACCCTCCGTCATCTGGGTATCCGCACGTCGGTCAACAGGTCGATAGGGTTCACCCCCTTCTTCATGGTGTATGGCGCCGAGGCAGTCATGCCCACCGACCTAGAGCACGACTCGCCAAGGGTCGTCCACTACACGGAGGCCGCGAACAAACTCGCACGCCAGGATGGAGTCGATCAACTCGACGAGGCACGCGACCTAGCTCGCTCCCGCACTGCCATCTACCAGCAAGGACTCCGCCGCTACCATAGCCGTCGGGTGAGAACTCGCACCTTCCAGGAAGGCGACCTGGTGCTACGCCTCATCCAGGACAAGAAGGGGATGCACAAGATCTCCCCCCCGTGGGAGGGACCATTCGCCATCGGGCGAGTACTCGGCAACGACGCCTACTACCTCACCGACATCCGCGGAGACGGGAAACTCGACGTCAAGCGACCGTGGAATGTAAACCTCCTACTGAAATTCTACTCCTAGAACTCCATACATGTACCCTCCACTAGCTATGAAATAAAACGTATCGGTAACTGCAAATTGCGTCTACTCTCCGTGTCTTGTGCCACTCGCACTCGTAATAACAGCGCCAAGCTAACTGTATGAGTCAACCTCTGGTACAGCGATCGGCACGGCCAAGTAGTGCGCTACGAGGGCACTGGGTTACCCCAGGACTCGTAACGTCCATGAAAAACGCCTACCCGGAGCCCCATTGGAGTCGCCTAGCTCGACTGGCTTAACGAGCCAAGACAACTGTCTTCGCTCCTCACAGCGACAGTGATCCTCCGCATCCTCGACACAGCGACTCGAACGGCCAAGTACCACGCTCGGGGACTGACGACCAGTTCAGCGCGAGCGACTAGGGAAAAACGCCAAGTATGAGAGCGTGCCCAGGATTCGCCATGCGAATGACCCGATGGGCCAGGCAGGAGTGATGCGCTCACTCTCACGCGCCCAGTCCTCACCCACCCTAGAGCCGCGACTAGAACAACCAAGTACCACGCTCGGGGACTCGGCTACCCAACCTCGTTCGTGCAAGGGAAAACGGTGAAGTAAAGAGCACTCATGGGAATCGCCCTGCGACTGGCTTTCCAAGCTCGGGCGAGCCGACCTCAATAACAAAACGCTCAAAACCACAAACATATAACAAACGAGGTAAACCCCATAAAAAGGGCGGACGCGCTTAGGGACTCGTTCAATCATCAATCACAATTGCAAGACAATTCACAAAAATAATGCGAAATCCCATTATAGTAGACCAAAGTTGTTACAAAATACAAGTTGCGCCCAATGGCCGAACTGCTACTAACACTCCAGGGCACAATGTTTTATTCCGCAGGCTTCGATGTCGACTCGCCGCCACCCTTGCGGTTGCGAATGAAGGGAGTGTACGGGTTCGATGGGTATGTCGTCAGCTCACCCGCCATCGCCGCACGGAAGGGCTGCTCGATCTTGAAGTCCCGGTGCGGCGGCTCGGGGTCGTTGGGCGCAACGATCATCTCCTGATAAGGAAGGAGGTCGCCCATCGCCCAGACACGATCGGAGTATAACGCGGCACGGTCCGTCATCTTCAGCACCTCGGCAATCTCCATCGAACCCGTCGACGAGGGATAGCCACTCGTCACGTCGTCCAGATCGAAATCCTCCGGGAAGTGGGCGAGCCCAAGGCTAAGCGCCGTCGCCGCCCCGCGCTAGAACGCCGACCGCGTCATGAACTCTACGACTGACGGCGCCTTCTCCAGATACCACCACACTTCGACGAGGTCACTGCGAATCACTTCCGTGGGCGACATCTCCTGAAGATACGCCCGAATGCAAGCCGCGAACAACGTGGCCGAGTCGACCAGAGTGGCCACACACTGCCGCGCGTCGTACGACTGCGCCTCTTCCGAGCTGTCGATGATCCGACCTGTGGACAGAGAGTGGCAGTGAGTACAACAAAGATCACGCAATGCAGCTACTACAAGCAGAGGCAGGCACACTTACCAATCAAAGGACGGTAGAGACCCATGATGAAGCTTTGAAGAGAGGAGTAGTCGTCTTGTAGCCCAGCAACGAGGGCGTCAGAGACCTTACGCTCTTCAGCGGTGGCCGTAACAGCAGCCTTGGCTCGCCCATCCGCTGAACTCGCCTCCTCCTTCGCTTCCTTAAGCTCGTGCTCAAGGTCGGCGATCCGCTTCTCAGCCAAAATCAACGCAGATTGAGCCGCCGTCAGTTCCCTCGCCGGGACAAGGCCCTGGCGGACCTCCTCTGCCTTCACAGCAGTCGCCTGGAGTGCCTTGTTAGCCTCTTGGACGGCAACAAGTTCCTTCTCCGCGCGACACTTCGCAGCGAGCCGATCGGCTGATTCACGCTGCAAACCCTGTGCACAAGTCAAACAGTTAACAACAACGAAATCCTAAGTGCCCACCCGCTGAAATTCAGCGACTGGACACTCGGGGACTGGAGATCAAAAATCTTAAGTGCCCACCCGCTGAAACTCAGCGACTGGACACTCGGGGACTGGAGATCAAAAATCCTAAGTGCCCACCCGCTGAAATTCAGCGATTGCACACTCGGGGACTGGGCGCGAGAAATAAAAACAAAACACCAAAAGAATCTGACCACTGCAATTCAGTGGCCCGATCCTCGGGGACTGGACATACCTGGATGGCTACGCCAAGCATGCCATGGAGCTGTAGCGCGTCCACGGATGCGAGAAGAGCCGGAGTGTGCCCGCGACGCTGTTCGATCTCCGTTTCGGTGACCCCAGGTATGCGGCTCGATGGTGTGGTACCACTCGTCGTAGCCGCTCTGGCCATGAAGCGGGGGAAGGTCGCGGTGGATGCGCCGGCACCAAAAGAAGCCGACTCGGCCACCCCAGGCGAGGAAGCACCCTCTTTGATCTTCAAGGCCGCCTCCGTCGCAGGATCACTCGGAGCAATCGTCGTGTCGTCAGACACCGTGACGACATCGTCGCCTTTGGCCTTCTTGGCACTATCTGCGGGGGCAGCAACCTCATCAGCCTTCCTCTTCCGAGAGGGGTCCTCCTCGGCGACGACTGGCGGCACTTTGGCCACGGACGGGTGGCCTATCTTTTTAACTCCAGTCCTGCGAATTGGTTACATGAGCAAAATGGTCCGAGTACAACGAAAAGTAAGGCCGGTGAACAAAACTCACTTGGCGACTGGTATGAACCGCAGCCCCGTGCGGATGCTGGCCGGCTTCTCCAGTTCGGGGCCCAGTTTCCGACTGAGGCCCATCTCCAAAACGTCATGCACCCAAGACACGGAAGGCCTCTTTGTTGACGAGGCCGCGATAGGAGCCTCCAAAACGATTTCGGCAGAAGTTCTCCTGGGAGGCGAAGCTACCGCGGCTGGAGCAGCCCCCAACCCGGAGACTGGGGCGAATGGGGGGAGAAGCGAGGCCAGAGGTACCTCACTCAGGGCGGCAGTGGCATCCGGCGCTGCTGTCGTCTGCGGTGCTTCGTCCCTGGCCAGGCTGGTGGCGTCAGAACTACTCGCCGAACGAGGCGGAGATGCCTCTTTTGCCGGCTTCGTCTTCCTATTCGGTGGGGCCTTCACTTCCTTCTTCTTCTTTTTCGACGGAGTGGCCATGCGACGCGAGGTGTGTTCGGGAAGCTCGCCGTCGTCATCGTCATGGCGTTCAAGGCTGCTACTCGCCTCGAGTTCGCGCTGACGCTGCCCGCGAGTTTTGCGAACCAGTGGGGCGGCCTCTTCCTCGGGCTCGTTGTCATCGTCGCTCCTGTCGCTCTTGACGCCACCCTTGGCAGGAGGCGATTCACCCCCGTCCTGGACGGACGAGCTCGAGTTCTCGTCGTCCGCGGGTGGAAGCCACCCTTCCACCACTTGAAATAAGTACAGTAGGCATGAGACAATATCAGTATAACCGCGACAACATCAACTGCGACTGCGAATGGTAGACAGTGACTTACCGTCGGGGCTGGATGCTTCGTGGTGTAGGGGGCGACCCCAGCCTTCACGTCCAGGTACGCTGCCTGGGTGATCTTCTTCAACGCCAGGACGTAGTCCTCAAGTTTCCACTCGGCGAGGCATGATTTCGTCGAGTCCTCCCTGCCCGTGTATTCATACATGTAGTGCTCGCGGCGAGCCAGGGGAACGAGTCACCGTCCGAGCCAATAGTTGTACAAATTGATGGTTTGAAGACCCTTCTTATTCAGGCCGCGGATGGTTTGAAGCATCTCATCCACGACCATCCGCTGGTCTACTGGGAGCTTGCCGACTTGGAGTCGGCGCGGTTCGGGCCGGTCGGCGGAGTACCTTGGGATGGCCACCTCGCCGTCTGGAGTCGCCTCGGTGACGTAAAACCAGGACTTCTTCCACTCGCTCGCCGCCTTGGCAGGTAGCATCAGGTCAAAGAAGGAGGCCTTCGACTTCAGCTGAAACGTCAGGCCACCCGCAGCAAGCATCGGGCCGCCTGATTCTTCGCGACTGATCCTCCCGTGGAACAGATCTTGCCATAGGGGGAAGTAGGGCCTGCAGCCCAGGTAGCACTCGCAGAACGCCACGAAAATGGCGAGTTGCTCGATGCTGTGTGGGCCCAGGTCCGACGGCTGGATCCCGTAGAACGCGCAGAAGCGCCGGAAGAAGAGAGATGTGGGAAACCCCAGCCCCCGTTCCAGATGGCTGGTGAAGAAAACAAATTCTCCCTCGCTCGGGTCCGGAGTCACCTCTCCGGCCGCGGGGATGTGCCACCTGCCGGCGCGCAGGATCCCGGCCTCCTTGAAGGATGCCAGTAGCGCTATTGTGCACTTGGACCTGCCCCATGGTTCGGTGGAGGGGGCCATTGGCGGAAAGGTTCGTGGAGGTCGGGGGATTTTGGATCGGTTGGATCGCGATGCGGAGGAAAACGGAGATGGGCGAAATCGGGGGAAATGACGAAGGAATGGTTCCCCGATCGCCTACCATTTCCTTTATATAGCGGTTGTTACCTGCCAAATCAGGAAGCCGTTATCACGCGGTGATTACGCCAAAGTTACCGTTGGATTACCCCAACGGCTAGTTTTGACTGCGTCTGACGGTCCAACTTCATCCATTCGACTCGCCGACCCAATCACTACAGCAGTGACTAGATATTTCGCCGACCCGTTCGCCGAGCTGCGACCCGATTAACCACTGTCATTGCGACCAGAGTAATTAGTTTTTTCCTTTATTCACGAGCCCGCCACCGATTCGACTGGGCCTCCGCATTGGACCCGTATACTCTGACTGCTAACGAACACCTGCGCCCAATCGACGACGACCTCGGGGACTACTGATAGGGATATGCCTACTGGGGTATACCTAGCAGGACGTTTCCGACTGGTCCAGGAACTGGCGAGTGGGCCTGCGGGACGGCGACTGGATCAAGGCCTGGCGTGGATCCAAGCGACTGGAAGCTGAAGGCCCAGGAGAGTAGATAGGCCCAGTCGGATTAGGTTAAACCAGTGCCGAAGCCTTAACTGATTCGGTTGAGATATGTAAACCCTAGGGGGTGAGTCTATATAAACCTCCCTACAGGGCGTGTAAAGGATACGTTCCATCATCCACCCAAGCGACTCGCCGCGTAGCCGTCGAGGTCGCCCCATTGTACTTTCATCAATAATACAATCTAGCAGGAATAGGTCTTTACCCTCCGGGGGCCGAACCTGGGTAAAACCCTGTGTCTCCGCCCTCATCTCGCACCGCAGATGGCTGGCCGCCCTTGCCATTCATTCTACTACTCGCTGCCGATTGCAGTATCTGCCGTGGTCATTCCCACGACATAAGTGATTGCATGTTAGCCCGGTCGTTTTGGGAATACGACGTTCTTTGGACGACTGCATTTTATGTTGCTATAGTTATGTGTACTGTACCACAAATGTTCCCTGGACACGTCAGCAGCCTCTGCGAATCGACGACGCGAGTCCTTCTCGTAACCAAACTCAGCGTGTAAATTAGAGCATACATCTCTGTCAGACAAGAAGAAACAGAAATTCGTAGATTGAACAATCGCATTTGGGCTATGATACGTTCACAAGTGGCATCGATCAGGTGTTCGGTCGTTATGTGTGTTCGATTATTGTGTCTTGTCATATACGCAGCTAGCTACGTACGCAAGCATCAATTATATACTCGCGGGGAGCATGCATGATTGTTGAAGAATAATTCAGGCCGCTATTGGACTAGTATAGTTAGTGGGCAGTTTTCGCACTGTGATGCATTTGATTGAACGCATATAGTAGTAGCTTAAACTAATGGAGGCAGTTTTGTGATTATCTTTTGCGAGCAATGACCCTTTTTTAATGACCACAAACAGAATATGGTAAATGTCGTGATCAGGACACAGTAGAAGAAGCCGGAAAAGACAGCCCGGCTAGAAAATAATAATGGAGTTGTTATATTGTCCACCTGGACCAGTATCTTCTTCCGCACTAGCAACAGTAGTATGTAGTACGTGCGATAATTACTTGTGATCCGTAAGCAAAACGTTACATGCATAGATAGATGCAGTGAGATCTACCAGCAGCATCCAAGTCCAAGGGATCTTTTGGATCACCATGATCATTCACGGTCTCCGGGATGGGGTGTCTCCCATGTGATCGACCCGACGTACGGAGCAAGAAGCGCGGGGCACGTCGGTCGGTGTGACTGTCACGTTGAGGGTGGTGGGTGTTGCCGGGTGCGGCTCACCCACCGGCACGGCACGTGGTGGTTCTAGTACACGTAGTACCGATGCCGCTTGCTACCGGAGGTGGACACGAATGCAAAACCGGCCCGCGCAGGTGCATGTCACACATATATTGGTACGTTGGCGGTTGGCCTTTCCTTGGGCCCGTCTCTGGCTGTCAGGATCCAGGAAGACGAGTGATGACTTATCTCTTCCTCCTCCTCGCCCTTATCTTGAAACACCATGATTACGCTACGTGCACTAGAGAACAAGTAGCTAGCTAGCTTTCCCTGCTTATCTTTAGCGACATCATTGCGCTAATATACTGAGCGTGGTAGAGTGCTAGACAGTGATAGCATTTAGACTTATTAGCAGTGCTCTTAACCTAGTAAGAAAAAAGACTATAAATAATCCATATATCCATGCACAGGTGGAAACGGCCCTATTGGTCCTGGTTGGTAAGGGGCTTTAGTCCCGGTTGCCCAACCGGGACGGGACAATCGGGACTAAAGCCCTAACCTTTAGTCCCGGTTGCCCCACCAACCAGGACAAATGGGTGCACACGTGGCAGCGGCAGAGGGCGAGGGGGTGGAGCATTAGTCCCGGTTCTTAACACGAATCGGGACTAATAACCTTCTGCCGCGGCAGAGATTTGGCCCATTTCTCTACCGCGGCAGAGAATTTATTTTGGCACATTTTGTTGCCGCGGCAGCATTTTTCGTCACTTTTTGTGCCGCGGCGGAGAATTCATTTAGGTTGTTTTATTGTTTATTTAGTGTTTTGCACTTATCAATAAAGGAACCTTATATTACATAAGATCATCATGACAATATTACATTCAATACACGGATCGAGTTCATGCACTACATCCAAAAGTTGCTATTTTTACAATCCTTATTGTCTATACACAGCCGAATAGTATTCCCCTTTTGGGTTTTGGACTTCTGCATCCAAGAATCCCGCCAATTCCTCCTGAATTGCTCGTACGCGATCCTTTGGCAGAAGACTATCCCGTAGACGTTCGATCTGATTTAAAAAAGGAGTCAGTCTATATGAATGAAACTAAACACAATTTAATTGTAATTAAAAACTATAGAAATTGTTTATGTACGTGGAGTTGCTCTAAATTTCTGCCCTTCTCATCGCACGTCTGCCGGATGAACTCGCAAACATAGTATCCACATAGATTGTTACCTGGTCCCTGCGTCAGGCACTTTACGAGAACAGAGTTCAATCAAAATAATAATCAAGCATGATAATAACTGTATCAAAACTAGAATCAAAGAGATGCGCGGATATAGCTAGTGGTGCTTACATTTAGTGGTTGAAATGTAAGCTCCTCTTTCCAAACACCCCTAGCCTTGTTGGTGAACCGTTTTCAAGCGCTGCCCGGCGAAGAAAACGAATAAAAAAAGTTATTAATTACTTGATATCATAAAATTCACGAACGTTGCCGACATAGTGTCGTAATGATTAGAATTACCGCTGGAGAAGCATCTGCATATCCTTCCACGTCTCAGGGGGTTTATGTTTCGAGTCCATGACTAGTACACGCCCTTTGTCAAGTTGAATAATTAACAAAATATAGTGGAAGCTGCGAATGCATAACTAATCAATTATATACTTAACATCGAGTAAGCGAAATAGAAAGTGTATACAAGACAATAACACTCACTCGAAGTTGTAAGGAAAAAGTATTTCCCTTCTGGTTTCTTGAAACCTTAACGCGTGTACTATATTATCCTCCGTATCCTGGGGGCTTATTTTGAGATTAGCTTCATGAACCCAATATGGGTCAATGAAGTCAATGTCATAGATTTGTCCTCTGCTGCATTCGAGAATCTTCATTCTGCATATTACAGTATGATTATATACATGCAATAAACAAGGTAAGATAGCTGGAGACTAAATTAATTACAGAATTAGTACTTACAGACAATAGGCACTGATGATCGATTTGTCCAAGGTGTCTTGATTGAATAATTGAAATAGTTCATCAAATTCAATGGATATCATGTCATCCTTTTCTTTCCCATGATGCTTTTTTGTAACCCTCAGCACTATCCAGTTAGCCCCGGCCTTTGTGGCATGCATGTACCAATTATGCAATCTTCGTATTTTTGTTGGAAGATTGTTTACCTCCTCAGGTTTGAAGAGAGGTTTGTCGTACTGGTATTTGTATGCTACTTCACTCACGGGGAAGAACTCTAACTGGGATAAGTACTGGGCAATACTCATACCTTGAGCAGCGGCAACTTCTCCGTATTGTGCAACTACCTCTGGATCATACTGCTCTTCGGCCCCATATTTGCTCGACCCCACATTGGTTTGGGAAATCACCTTGAGAGGGGCGCAAGACTGTTTTGCTTGTTCTTCGAGCTAGGCAACAAATTCTCGCTTGCATCAGTACTGCTCTTCGAGGCTTTTTGTGCCGCATGTGACTTGAGAATAGAACGCTCATAGTCTGATGACAGCTTTGGCTCGGGTTGATGAAGAGTCTTTAGCATTTTCAACACTTTGGCTTTTTCTTCTTTGGTGCTGGGGAACTCTGGCTCTTTCGGCCGCCTCAGCTTAGCGAAAAACGCTGTCGTTTCCGCATCAACGATCACCGCAGTCTCCTCTTCAGTACAGTCATAAGCTCTCTTAGGAGGAACCTTTGGTACTTTTGGAAGAGGCTCTTGTTTATGTTTCGGCGATCGCTTACCACGACGCACAGTAGCGGTACGCTTACGCTTTTTATCCTGAGGCGCCGGCGATGTCTCCCGCGGCGATGGCTGCGCCGGAGATTGGTGAGGCGACGAAGCCGGGTGAGGCGACGAAGACGGCTGTCGCGGCGGCGACGACCTCGCTGGAGACGGGTGAGGCGGCGGCGAAGATGGCCTTGGCGTGTGATTTCGAAGCACGATACATTCCTTCGGCCATAGAATGGTGACGTTTTTTGCGTCTCCTAGTACAGTCACATCCCCTTCACCTGCAGGGTAGTGAAGATCCAAAACTTCAAAGGTGGGCATGATTTCATCCACCCCGACAACAGCGTAGCCCTCTGGAACCGGACGACAGTGGTAACTTGGTGTGAGTCCAATTGGTAAGGCATAGCCGACCGCCACCTTCATTGATATGTTCACAACTTTGACATGTAGCTCGCAGTGTGTCATCTCTGTGATATCATCCACTGGGTAGCCAACCGGAGCCATCGTCGGTGCACCATCGTCATCGCCATTGTCATCACCCGGGATCTTGGTGGAAGCCACACTGCTTTTTTGATTATTCGATAGGCCGGTAGCATCGAATGCCGTGTGCTGCTGAGATGGGCCGGTAGTGAAGGGACTATGCCCTGAGAGGCAATAATAAAGTGTTTATTATGTGTATTCCAAGTATATGATAGATGTTTATTTTGCATGCTATAATTGTATTAATACGGAAACATTAATACATGTGTGTTTAATAAACAAACAGAAAGTTCCTAGTTATGCCTCTCTCATAAACTAGCTCGTTGATTAACAAGATGATCAAGGTTTCCTAATCATGGACATTGGATGTTGTTAATAACGGGATCACAACATTAGTGTAATGGTGTGATGAACATTCATCCGAAGTATAGCATTACGATCAAAGTCATTGAGTTTATATTGCTATAACAACTTACGAAGTGATCCTAATCCTTAGACCATGAGATCATGTCAATCACTAACACCGGAAGAGTTTCTTGATAACATCAAACGTCACACCGTAACATGGTGATTATAAAGATGGATTCAGAACTAATAAAGTGTTATGTTGAGGCTCATGGATAGAGAGTGGAATTTTTTAATCCCGATGACGGATAGATATACTCTGGGCCCTCTCGATGATATCACATTGGTTAGCTTGCAAGCAAGTGATTTGATCACTAGAATGTTATATCACGGGAACGAGAAAAGAGTGCATGTCGGTAACGAGATCAAACTAGGTATGGAGATACCGATGATCGAATCTCGGACATGTAATATATCGTGAAACAAAGGGATTAAGATACTAGCGTAAAAGGTTCTGACGATCACAAGAAAGTCATCGTTGAATGTGTGGGAGTCAGTATGGGTCTCCAGATCCCGCTTCTGATTATTGATCCGAGTGTAGGGGTTCGTAGCATGGAAAACAAAATTTTTCTATCGCATACAAACAAACAAGCCAAGATCTATCTACTAGATTGTAGCAACGAGTCGATGGAATAACTTACCCTCGAAGATTCCAAAGCGGTTAACGAGAGCAGATTCTCGTGGGTGATGTAGTCGTACTCTTTCCGATCTCAAGATCGTGTAGACGATCCTTCCGGCGCCACGTTCTGGCAGCGCTCCCGCAGTCGGTCACACGTTCGGTACTCGACGAAGACCTTCCTCTCCCTTGTTCCAGCAGTCAGCGGAGGTTGTAGCACTCTCCTCGCGATTCCGGCAGCACAACGGCGTGGTACCGGAAGTAGAGGGGAAATCCCGCAGGGCTTCTCCTTAAGCCGGAGCGAGTATGGTGGATTATGAGAGAGGGCTATTAGTGGTCTAGAGATTAGACACACCAATTAGAAGGCTCTAAACCGCAGGCTAAAGCAATTAGAAGCTCTAAACCAAAACGGCTCTAAACCGGAGATTAGAGGTAGGAACTTGTGTGTCTAGAGGAGGAGGCCCTGCCCCTCCTTTTATGGGTGGAGGGGCCGGCACGCCAAGGGAGGGAGGGGAGTCCCTCCCCAACTCGGCCTAGGTGGGCCGCCGGCTTGGAGAGGAGGGACTCCTCCCCCAAGTCGGTTTTTGCCTCCTCTTGCTTGTTTCCCACAGTTTCTTGTTTTAGCCGTTTGACTTTCAAACTGGACATTTGACTTTTCTGTTTTAGGATTCAATTTAATCCTTTATTTGGAACAGCAAGAACACTTAGTACATGATGCAATCATTCCAATATGTAATGACACATTCATGTACCCTCCCCCCCGGAGTGCCGGACAATCCGGAACCTTCTAGAACATTCCCGATGAAAACACCAGAATCATTCCCGAAATCCGAAACGGGACTTTCCTTATATGAATCTTATTCTCCGGACCATTCCGGATCACCTCGTGATATCCCGGATCCCATCCGAGACTCCAAACAACATTCGGTCTCTTTCTCATAATACCATAACTACTCAAAACAACGTCGAATCCTTAAGTGTGCCTCCCTACGGTTCGTGAATTATGCGGACATGATCGAGACACTTCTCCGAACAATAACCAATAGAGGAATCTGGAAATTCATATGGCTCCCACATATTTCTACGATTACTTTGCGATCGAATGAACCACTTACATACGATACCAATTTCCCTTTGTCTCACGATAGTTTACTTATCCGAGGTTTTGATCGTCGGTATCTCTGCATACCTAGTTCAACCTCGTTACTGATAAGTACTCTTTTCTCGTTCCCGTGATATGTGATCCCTTGTGAGCCAGTCACATGCTTGCAAGCTAATTGGATGACATTCCACCGAGAGGGCCCAGAGTATATCTATCCGTCATATGGATGGACAAATCCCACTCTTGATCCATGTGTTTCAACCAATACTTTCCGAACACTCAATGCCACCTTTATAGCCACCCAGTTACGATGTGGTGTTTGATGTCATCAAAGCATCCATCCGGCAAAGGTGATATGCATGATCTCATGGTCGAAGGAATTAGGTTACTATGTATCAGAAAGCATATAGCAATTGAACTATTTAAAATGACTTGATCTTTATGCTACGCTTATCTATAGGAGTATGTCCACCATATCATTCTCCTAACGATATGATCCTGTTGTTAATAACATCTCTATGTTCATGATCAGGAAACCATGATCATATATTAACCAACAAGCTAGTTTAACAAGAGGCTTTACTAGGGACTCTTATTTTAGTTTACAAATCACACAAGTATTAATGTTTCCGGTTAATACAATTATAGCATGATATGTAAACATTTATCATAAGTGTGAAGATATGATAATAACCACTTTATTATTGCCTCTTGGGCATATCTCCAACAGTCTCCCACTTGCACTAGAGTCAATAATCTAGTTTCAAACCTTTGTGTATTCAACACCTATGGCTTTCCGGTGTTGTATGTACACGATTGCTAGTGGTCAACCGATCTCCGGATCTGACACTTCCAGGTCCGTGTGTAATTGCATGTCTTTGCGTCTCTACGCATCACTCATTCTCTAATGAGATGGCTTTGTATAAATTTGGTCTTTCGGTGTGACCTTTAGCTCTTTGGGGTTAAAACATGTTGATAATATTGTCGTACAATATATCTTCATAGTATTATCCCACTATGAACTACACCTAGTTTGATAACAAACTACTTGACACAAATGCCCTCTTTTGCTGCTAAAATAGCAGTCATATACTTAGCCTTTTGTTGTAGTATCTGTCACAATGTCTTAACTTTGGAACTCATGCAAATCCATTATGGAACTCACTTTCCATTATATTGTGCCACCCTTAGTTTAGATTGAGATAAACTTAATTTGTACTTTGTGACAAAACTAGTATCAATGTAGTACTTTTACAATGAACTAACCATCTATTTGTCACTTCTACAAATATTATACTCTTAGTTCTTCCAAAAGATCATAAGAATATCCTTACTATTGTCCAATGATCATCTTACGAATCATTCCGGTATATGCTCACAACATTTAGAGCATAGGACATATCTGGATTTGTACATATCACAGTATGATTGATATAAATACTCTTTGTGATTTTATACATCAAGTATCAATCTATACTTGATTATTTGTTTCACTTTACCAAATGTCAATACACTTGAATATATCATCAACATTGAACTTATTCAATCCTTTCTGTGCGACAAGAACCTCTCTTGTAGTTTCTGTATTGAACTCATTCAATACCTTGTCTATGTACTTCTGGCACAACCATATTAGCGTCTATTGATGCCAAATATTTGGGTTTTGCCTAAGTCTTTCATCGGGATGAAATTCTTAATATGTGTTAATAAAAGATACATTATTTCCAATCAACAATATGTCTTCCACATAATGTATTAGAAACATGTCTTAGCGCTCCCACTTAATTTCTTGCAAACGCAAGCATCTTCATTGTCTCTGATGAAATTAAACTCTTTTAACAGTTTCATCATAGTGAAGATTCCAACTCCGCGATGCTCACTTCAACCATTGAAGTTTGCATATGCTTTTAGCATCCTTTGAATTAACAAAACCCTATGGACCATGTCATGCACACGTCCTAGGTAACGATTCTATTAGAAGAACTTGTTTTGTTTATTCAACTACCATATAACAAATTATATGTAGTGGTTGCTACATTAATCCGTCTAGACTAAATATCACTATGAAAGATCAGATCTTGTCATAGTCAACCTTTGAACATTGTTGTGAACTCTTTCCCAACATGTCGACTATTTCATAGATGTGCAACATCCATGTCTATTTTATTTATAGATCCAAACACAACTGTAAGGTCTTACACCTTTCTCGAGGGTCCTTCAAGTTCAAAACTTGATTTCTCGTGTATGGAAACTATCACGGATTTTATGGCTTCAAGCCATTTGACGGAGTCATGACCCATCATCGCTTCTTTGCATGTAGTCGGATCATTATTGTCAAATAATGATTTAACTCTCAAATCTTGGTATTTGATTGTTCATCCGACCTACTTGTTTCAATAGGAACTTAGATCTCCGTGACCACAACCTTTGAAGTACGCGAGCCATGAGCATTGTTTGCTAACTCCGGAACACTTTTCGGCGCTGCGCAACTTTTCACATATAGCTAAGGTTCTTTTAACCTTATCAAAGTTCTATTGTCCTCCCACTTAACTTTTCACGAAAAATTCCTTCTCAAAGAAACTTGACGTTCTAAGCAACAAACACTTTTGTCTCTGGTGTTTATGGAGGAATACTTAACAGTTATACAAAGACAAGTTCATCCGACTTTGGTTGCACACATCTTTCTTATGCATAGCATACCAATGTTTTAAGAAAGGACTACTTGGGTTTTATCCCAAACCATAACTTGATATGGTGTCATTTCAACGGATTATGATGGAGCTCTTTTCAGTGAAAAAACGGTAATCTCTAAAGCTTTTAATCTCTAAAATATAATGGCAGTTTTATGAATTATACCTTTGATCTAACCATGTCAAACAAGGTTTAATTACATATCTCGAACGTTCCATACTCTTATGGTGTTTCGGAAATGCAAATCCACGGAACGATTCCTTAAATCTTAGGTATTATGCTAAACTTGTAACTTAAATATCTTCCTTTATGATCTTATCATACACTATTCATATTCTTGTTACAATGATTTTGCACTTCATCTTGAAAGTCTTTGAACTTTTCAAGTGTTTCATACTTTATCCTTATTAAGTAAATATTCATATATTCACTCAAATTTTCGGAGAAAGCATATGAAGTTGAAATTCATCGCTCTTGACTACACATAATGGACTTCATACAACAATATGTACAAGTTCCAATAAGCTAGTCATTCGTTCCCTTTTGACCTATGAACGAAGTTTTAATTATCTCTAGGAAAGTTTCACAAGCGTCATGTGATCAAAATCAAAAGACTCCAAAATTCCATCCACATGGAGTTTCTTCATGTTTTCTTTCCAATATAATTTAAACAGCGATATCACTTCCTAAGTGATATTTCAATCAATTTGTCTTTCGACATTTTTAGCACTAGTTTTATGGATGTGATTTCTCCAACAAGATTTTGTGAATCATCCATCTTTTATGGATTACGGCAATTATTTGAATAACCCTTTTGTTCTCATAATACCTGATAAAACAAATCTTGAAGGCAAGCTTTGATGTTTAACGAGCAACACAATAACCCTTTATTTGTTCTCGATGAACATCATCACATATTCTTTTGCTAGTTACTTAGGCCATTGTAGTTCATGAATTCTGTTGTTTCGTATGACGATTCACACCAACAAATTCAGTATGAAATACTTAATAACCACATTGTTTAATAAGCAAAGAATATAGCCATAACATGTATATCATCTATATACTTAAACTGAACAATTCTAGTCTTTTCTTTTCTACCATATATTTATGAGATTCTCTTTCAATATTTCCTTTTCTGTTTGAAAGAATCTATCAACATCAATAGTGTAGTCATACATATGACATATAGTCCAAAGCGTGTATAGTTAAATACCAATGTATTTGGACTTGCACTTTGAAGTAGATCACCATCATCAAATGTTTGGTGTTCTTTCAAATTCCTTTCTTTAGTAATCTCTTGGTGTAGTAAACATTTTACCTACATCAAATATTCACCCTTATCATGGAATTATCCATGATCAAGCTACTTTTAGCTTGTAACGGTGAATCGCAAGTATAATGTTGCTCTCCAAAACCTTTTGGAGGATTAGGACAACTAGTGTCTCCAACCTTTTGCAAATTCTCATCAAATATGAGAACATGACTTTTGCCATATTATACTCTATCATGTTGTAACCAATACTTCGTTTCAGATATCACAATATCTTCCACACATCATGGTTTCTGAAACAACTCTTTCAGATCCTAGATAACCTTGATATTAAGAGAATCCTTTGAATATCAAGAATCATGGATACAAACATGATACTTATATACTAACACTTGGAATTGTTACTCTTGATTTAATACTAATTATTAAACTTCATGGAGTAACCGGAACTTACTGAAAGTTTGCAATAGGACTTTTAAACTTTAGATTAACACTTAAAACAATACGATACCAGTTCGTAAAGTATCTAACCAGAATTCTATAGTTCTATCATCTCAATTATAACTAAGCGCAAGGTGGTAAACGGATGCCAATGACTACAACAACTATGCAAATTCACTTTGATTTAATTTATGATAAATTGAGTTCTAATTAATAATTAAATTAATCTAGGTGAACTCCCACTCAAAACAATATCCCTCACATTGTTTTAGTGATCACACGAACCAAATCCACCACATCAAAACCGATCATCACGAGAGTTGATATAGCTTCAATGGCGAACAATCAACATGTTCATCATATCTACTATATGACTCATGCTCTACCTTTCGGTAATCCGTGTTCCTGAGGCCATGTCTGTACATGCTAGGCTCGTCAAGATCAAACCTTAGCTTCCGCATGAGCAAATCTGGCTTGCCCACGTTGTATACACTTGCGGAATCTAACACACCCGATCATCACGTGGTGCTTCGAAACAACAAGCTTTAGCAACGGTGCTAACTAAGGGTGAACACTTTATGACTTGAAATTCATGTGCATGAGGGATCATCTTATAATGCTACCGTCGTCTACTAAGAAATACAAGATGCATAAAGGATTATTATCACATGCAATTTATAATATGTGTTATGATATGGCCTTTCTTCTTTGTGCTTTCAATCTCCATCTTCAAGCACGAACATGATCTTCATCATTACCGGCATTGCATCAAGGTCAATGACGCTTCTCCATGGTTGTCGTCCACCGGCTTCAACTATTACAACTAATTTGAATAGACTCGCGGGTCTTAACATAAATTAAAGACAACCATATGGCTCCTGTCGGTTGCCAACTTACAATAAGGAACATTGCATACATCATATAAAATCACAATCATGGCCATATCACATCACAGCACACCCCTGCAAAACAAAGTTAGACGCCTCTACTTTCTTTGCATATTTTACGTGGTTTGGGGCTTTCAATAAGTGTCGTTCTAACTTACGAACAAGAACCACAACATTGATACTAGTATTGTCAATCACCCGTTGTAAATTGAATCTTAACTATGCTAGGAGAAACAGGCACCCGCAAAGCCACTTATGCAATACAAGTTGCATGTCGAGCGTGGAGCAAGTCTCATGAACGATGTCATGTAAGGTTAGCCCGGGCCGCTTCATCCCAACATACCGCAAGATGCAAAGTACACAAGAAGCAATCGACAATAAAAGCATCAACGCCCATAATGACAATTGTGTTCTACTCGTGCAACAGATCTACATATAGACACGGCTCTGATACCACTGTAGGGGTTCGTAGCATGGAAAACAAAATTTTTCTATCGCATACAAACAAACAAGCTAAGATCTATCTACTAGATTGTAGCAACGAGTCGATGGAATAACTTACCCTCGAAGATTCCAAAGCGGTTAACGAGAGCAGATTCTCGTGGGTGATGTAGTCGTACTCTTTCCGATCTCAAGATCGTGTAGACGATCCTTCCGGCGCCACGTTCCGGCAGCGCTCCCGCAGTCAGTCACACGTTCGGTACTCGACGAAGACCTTCCTCTCCCTTGTTCCAGCAGGCAGCGGAGGTTGTAGCACTCTCCTCGCGATTCCGGCAGCACAACGGCGTGGTACCGGAAGTAGAGGGGAAATCCCGCAGGGCTTCTCCTTAAGCCGGAGCGAGTATGGTGGATTATGAGAGAGGGCTATTAGTGGTCTAGAGATTAGACACACCAATTAGAAGGCTCTAAACCGCAGGCTAAAGAAATTAGAAGCTCTAAACCAAAACGGCTCTAAACCGGAGATTAGAGGTAGGAACTTGTGTGTCTAGAGGAGGAGGCCCTGCCCCTCCTTTTATGGGTGGAGGGGCCGGCGTGCCAGGGGAGGGAGGGGAGTCCCTCCCCAACTCGGCCTAGGTGGGCCGCCGGCTTGGAGAGGAGGGACTCCTCCCCCAAGTCGGTTTTTGCCTCCTCTTGCTTGTTTCCCACAGTTTCTTGTTTTAGCCGTTTGACTTTCAAACTGGACATTTGACTTTTCTGTTTTAGGATTCAATTTAATCCTTTATTTGGAACAGCAAGAACACTTAGTACATGATGCAATCATTCCAATATGTAATGACACATTCATGTACCCTCCCCCCCGGAGTGCCGGACAATCCGGAACCTTCTAGAACATTCCCGATGAAAACACCGGAATCATTCCCGAACTCCGAAACGGGACTTTCCTTATATGAATCTTATTCTCCGGACCATTCCGGATCACCTCGTGATATCCCGGATCCCATCCGAGACTCCGAACAACATTCGGTCTCTTTCTCATAATACCATAACTACTCAAAACAACGTCGAATCCTTAAGTGTGTCTCCCTACGGTTCGTGAATTATTCGGACATGATCGAGACACTTCTCCGAACAATAACCAATAGAGGAATCTGGAAATTCATATGGCTCCCACATATTTCTACGATTACTTTGCGATCGAATGAACCACTTACATACGATACCAATTTCCCTTTGTCTCACGATAGTTTACTTATCCGAGGTTTTGATCGTCGGTATCTCTGCATACCTAGTTCAACCTCGTTACTGATAAGTACTCTTTTCTCGTTCCCGTGATATGTGATCCCTTGTGAGCCAGTCACATGCTTGCAAGCTAATTGGATGACATTCCACCGAGAGGGCCCAGAGTATATCTATCCGTCATATGGATGGACAAATCCCACTCTTGATCCATGTGTTTCAACCAATACTTTCCGAACACTCAATGCCACCTTTATAGCCACCCAGTTACGGTGTGGTGTTTGATGTCATCAAAGCATCCATCCGGCAAAGGTGATATGCATGATCTCATGGTCGAAGGAATTAGGTTACTATGTATCAGAAAGCATATAGCAATTGAACTATTTAAAATGACTTGATCTTTATGCTACGCTTATCTATAGGAGTATGTCCACCATATCATTCTCCTAACGATGTGATCTTGTTGTTAATAACATCTCTATGTTCATGATCAGGAAACCATGATCATATATTAACCAACAAGCTAGTTTAACAAGAGGCTTTACTAGGGACTCTTATTTTAGTTTACAAATCACACAAGTATTAATGTTTCCGATTAATACAATTATAGCACGATATGTAAACATTTATCATAAGTGTGAAGATATGATAATAACCACTTTATTATTGCCTCTTGGGCATATCTCCAACACCGAGAGGGGTCTCGATCATGTCTGCATTATTCACGAACCGTAGGGTGACACACTTAAGAGACACCGACATCCAATTGGAGCAAAAGTTTCATGCCGAAAGAATGAACAAGCGCAGGAATTTATTTCACTAGATACCGAAACAGGTTTTCGGGTGAAATTGCATAAAGTGGTTATGCATGTGAAATGGAATTCTAGCAAGGGATTATTTGTGAATGTTTGTCATTAAAGTAATTGACAAAATTCTGAATAAAATAAAATAGTTTTATTTAATGAGAGTTTGCATTAAATTTGGTGGAAATTTAATGGGAATTTGAGTGGACTTTTGAGTGGAGGGAATTTAAAGGAGATTTGTGAGTGGAGTGTCCACCCACATGAAGAGGGGAGGGCAAGGGGGCAGCCCCATGCGCCGGCCACCCCCTTTGGGTTCCCCCCTCCTATAAAAGGAGCCCCCCTCCTCACTTGTCACTCACACCTCCTCGTGAAGGATCTCTCTCCCCCTCTAGAATTTATCCCCCATGGTCTCGGACTAGTGAGATACATGTTCCCGGTGGCTATTCGGCAAGAAATAGTTGTGATTTCGCTGCATCGCTGGAGCGAGGAGGCGGAGGTTGCTCGGTGCCTCGAACGTGTGTGCGATCACGAATGCGCTGCTGATTTGCGGCGCTAGGACTTCCTCTCGATCTTGAGATCGGCAAGAGATCGTCTACATCAACCACGAGTTGAACTCGTTAAGCTTTGTCGGTCTTCAAGGGTATGTTCTCTACGGATATACATCCGCCCGTTGTTTGTATCTAGTAGATAGATCTTGGTACATAGTTCACATCGTAGGAAAATTTTTGTTTTCTATGCTGCGAACCCTACAGTGGTATCAGAGCCGGATCTATGCATAGATACTTTACACGGGTAGTACACATATGAGTATTTTGGCGATGATGATCATGTTGTTGCTCCTTTGTTGTAATTTTGGATATTGGTGGCATAGTGGGATGAAGCGGCCCGGACAAACTTTACATGTCCTCGCACATGAGACCTGTTCCACGCTTGACATGCAACTAGTTTGCATAAGTGGCTAGCGGGTGTCTGTCTCTCCTACTATAGTCAATATCTATTTTGCAAGCGAGTTGTCAACAATTTGGTTATCCTCGTTGTGGTTCATGTTCGTAGGTAAGAACGGTTCTATCTCGAAAGCCCTAAGCCACGTAAAACTTGCAATGGATAAATTAGAGGCGTCTAGTTTAGATTGTTGCTGGGCTAGTGTTATGATATGGTAGTGTTGTAAGTAGAAGTATGAGATGATACTCTTACAACACACATAGCGTGTAAACTCCATAGACCTTGGATTTACACATATAGGTATGATAGTGATCATACCACGATGCACATGATAGAGATCATTTGCGGGAACCATATCATTTCACTAATAAACATGTGATGTTTGATAGCATCTTATGTTGCTTGTTTAGCGCTTTGCTAGCATAATAAGATGATCCCTCTTTTAAATATCAAGATAAGAATGTGTTATTCCTTTAGTATGCACCGATTATGTCTTTGTTTCTCCAAGACATCACGTGATGATCGGGTGTTCTTGGATCCACGACCATATTTCGGGTGTAAAACAATTACACACGCGAATACTAAGGTTCTAACTTGGCGAGCCTAGCATGTACAGACATGGCCTCGGAACACGGACCGAAAGTTTAAGCATGAGTCATATAGTTGATATGATGCCCATCTGATGCTCGCCTTTGAAGCTATACCGACTCACGTGATGATCGGACTTGGTATAGTGGATTTGGTTCACGTAATCACCAAAAAGGCACGAGGGATGTCGTTTTTGAGTGGGAGTTCATTCGTAATATGGATTAGTTGAACTCAATCTATCATACACTTAGTCTAAACTTTACAAATTCTGTTGTAGATGGCACCACCTGCTTTTAATTTCAATGTGTTCGTGGAGAAAGAGAAACTAGCAACGAACGGTAGCAACTTTACCGAATGGGCCATGAATTTGAGGATTCTCCTCTCTGCTGCACAAAAGCAATATGTGCTAGAAGCGCCGTTAGGCCCCCCACCTTTAGATGATGCCCCTGACGAGGAGAAGAATGTCTATCAGACTCGTCAGGAGGACCACAACTTAGTTCATTGCGGCATATTGTATGGGCTAGAGCCGGAACTTCGAAAGCGTTTCGAAAATGGCAATGCTTTTGATACAATGGGTGAGTTGAAAATGATTGTCGACACACATGCTGCTGTAGAGAGCTACAACGCTTCAGAAAAGTTCTTTAGCTGCATGATGGAAGAGCACAGCTCCGTTAGTGAGCATGTACTCAAGATGTCGGGTTACGCCGATAAGCTTGTGTCCTTGGGAATATCGATTCCCATTGACTTAGGCATCCATCGTGTTCTGCAGTCTCTGCCACCTAGCTATAAGACCTTTGTGATGAACTATAATATGCAAGGCATGAAGAAGTCTCTCCCCGAGCTTCTGTCAATGCTTAAAACTGTAGAAGTGGAGATCAAAAAGGAACATCAAGTGTTGATGATCAATAGGAACACTGGTTTCAAGAAAGACAAGAAAGGAAAACGGAAGGGAAGTAAGGGCGGCAAGCCTGTTGCCGTGCCTGAAAAGAAACCCCGAGTTGTACCTAAGTCTGATACCGAGTGCTACTATTGTAAGGGGACTGGCCACTGGAAGCGCAACTGCCCCAAGTATCTGGCAGACAAGAAGGCCGGCAAGGCAAACAAAGGTATATATTATATACATGTTATTGATGTGTACTTGACTAGTGCTCGCAGTAGCACCTGGGTATTTGATATCGTTTCAGTTGCTAATATTTGCAACTCGAATCAGGGGATGCGGAACAAGCGACTGCTAGCAAGGGGTGAGGTCAAGATGCGTGTCGGCAATGGATCAAGCGTTGATGTGATCGCCGTCGGAACGCTGCCTCTCCACTTGCCGTCGGGATTAGTTATAAACTTGAATAATTGTTATCTGGTGCCTGCACTGAGCATGAACATTGTATTTAGATCGTGTTTGATGCGAAGTGGTTATTCATTTAAATCCGAGAACAATGGTTGTTCCATTTATATGAATGAAATCTTTTATGGTCATGCACCGATGATGAATGGTTTATTTCCATTAGATCTCGATGATAATGTTACACATATTCATAATATTGATGCTAAAAGGATTAAACTTAATGATGATATATCCGCATATATGTGGCACTGCCGTCTAGGTCATATTGGCGTTAAACGCATGAAGAAGATCCATTCGGATGGACTTTTGGAATCACTTGATTTTGAATCATTTGATACATGTGAGCCATGCCTTATGAGAAAGATGACTAGAGCGCCGTTTTCCGGTTCAATGGAACGGGCGACAGATTTATTGGAAATCATATATTCTGATGTATGTGGTCCAATGAGTGTGTCGGCGCGAGGTGGATATCGTTATTTTGTTACTTTCACGGATGATTTGAGTAGATACGGTTATATCTACTTGATGAAACACAAGTCTGAAACCTTTGAAAAGTTCAAGGAATTTCAGAATGAAGTGGAAATTCATCGTAATAGAAAGATCAAATTTCTACGGTCCGACCGTGGAGGTGAGTATCTAAGTTACGAGTTTAGAACTCACATGAAAGAGTGTGGAATTGTTTCACAACTCACGCCTGCCGGAACACCACAGCGAAATGGTGTGTCAGAAAATCGTAATCGTACTTTATTAGATATGGTTCGATCTATGATGTCTCTGACGGACTTGCCGTTGTCATTTTGGGGTTATGCACTAGAAACTGCTGCATTGACTTTAAATCGGGCACCATCTAAATCCGTTGAAAAGACACCGTATGAATTGTGGTTTGGAAACAAACCTAAGCTGTCTTTTCTTAAAGTTTGGGGATGCGATGTTTATGTGAAGAAACTTCAACCGGATAAACTCGAATCCAAAGTGGAAAAATGCGTCTTCATAGGATACCCTAAGGAAACTATTGGGTATTCCTTCTATCACAGATCCGAGGGCAAGGTTTTTGTTGCCAAGAATGGATCCTTTCTAGAGAAAGAGTTTCTCGCGAAAGGTGTGAGTAGTCGGAAGGTAGAACTCGAAGAGGTTATTGAACCTTCTCTTCAAAGTATGGCGAGTAGCGCAGCGCCGGAAGTTGTTCCGGAGTTGGCTCCACCTGTTGAAGAGGGAACTAATGATAATGATCATGAAACTCCGAAAGAGAGTACTACCGAACCTCGCAGGTCTAGCAGGATGCGTGCAGCTCCCGAACTGTACGGAAATCCTGTCATGAATTTCATGGTTGATGAAAATGATGACCCTGCGACGTATGAAGAAGCGATGATGAGCCCGTATTCCAACAAATGGTTAGAAGCCATGAAATCCGAGATGGAATCCATGTATGAAAATCAAGTTTGGAACTTGGTGGACTTACCTCACGACCGAAAGGCCGTGGAGAACAAATGGATTTTCAAAAGGAAAACTGATGCTGATGGTAATGTGACCTTCTATAAAGCTCAACTTGTCGCAAAGGGGTTTCGACAAATTCAAGGAGTTGACTACGATGAGACATTCTCTCCCGTAGCGATGCTAAAGTCAGTTAGGATTATGTTAGCAATTGTTGCATATTTCGATTATAAGATATGGCAGATGGATGTCAAAACCACGTTTCTCAATGGTAATATTGAAGAAGAGTTGTATATGATACAACCAAAGGGTTTTGTCGATCCTAAGGATGCTAACAAGGTGTGCAAGCTTCAGCGATCCATCTATGGATTGAAGCAAGCATCACGAAGTTGGAATCTCCGCTTTGATGAGGTGATCAAAGAGTTTGGATTTGTCTAAACTTATGGAGAAGCTTGTATTTACAAGAAAGTGAGTGGGAGCAATGTGGCATTTCTGATATTATATGTGGATAACATATTATTGATCGGAAATGATATAGATCTTTTAAACAGTGTTAAAAGTTATCTAAACAGCAAATTTTCAATGAAGGACCTAGGTGAAGCATCATACATATTAGGCATAAAGATCTATAGAGATAGATCTAGGCGCCTAATAGGGCTATCGCAAAGTACATACCTTGATAAGATTTTAAAGAAGTTTAAAATGGACGGAAGTAAGAAGGGGTTCTTACCTATGTTGCAAGGCAAGACATTGAGTAAGACTCAAAGTCTGGCTTCGGCGGAAGAAAGAGAGATAATGGACAAAGTCCCCTATGCTTCAGCCATAGGATCTATAATGTACGCCATGCTATGTACAAGACCGGATGTGGCACGTGCTATTAGTTTGACTAGTAGGTACCAATCGGATCCAGGTTCGGAACACTGGATAGCGGTCAAGAATATCCTTAAGTACTTACGAAGAACTAAGGACATGTTTCTTGTATACGAAGGTGAAGAAGATCTCGTTGCTAAGTGTTATGTTGACGCTAGCTTTGACACCGATCCGGATGACTCTAGTCTCAATCCAGATACGTATTTCTCATGAATGGCGGAGCGGTTAGTTGGAGGAGCTCCAAACAACCTGTGGTAGCGGAATCAACAACGGAGGCCGAATATGTTGCTGCTTCAGAAGCGGCTCAGGAAGCAGTTTGGATGAAGGAGTTCATATCCGAACTAGGAATGGTTGCAAACGCGTTGGACTTAATGGTGATCTATTGTGACAACAATGGTGCCATTGCCAATGCCAAAGAACCAAGGTCTCACAAGCATTCCAAGCATATTAAGCGCCGGTTTCACTCCATCCGCGAGCATGTCAAGGATGGAGATATAAAGATTTGTAAAGTACATACGGATCTCAATGTAGCAGATCCGTTGACTAAAACTCTCCCTAGAGCAAAACATGATCAACACCAGAACTCAATGGGTGTTAGATTTATCACTATGTAACTAGATTATTGTCTCTAGTGCAAGTGGGAGACTGAAGGGAATATGCCCTGAGAGGCAATAATAAAGTGTTTATTATGTGTATTCCAAGTATATGATAAATGTTTATTTTGCATGCTATAATTGTATTAATACGGAAACATTAATACATGTGTGTTTAATAATCAAACAGAAAGTTCCTAGTTATGCCTCTCTCATAAACTAGCTCGTTGATTAACAAGATGATCAAGGTTTCCTGATCATGGGCATTGGATGTTGTTAATAACGGGATCACAACATTAGTGTAATGGTGTGATGAACATTCATCCGAAGTATAGCATTACGATCAAAGTCATTGAGTTTATATTGCTATAACAACTTACGAAGTGATCCTAATCCTTAGACCATGAGATCATGTCAATCACTAACACCGGAAGAGTTTCTTGATAACATCAAACGTCACACCGTAACAGGGTGATTATAAAGATGGATTCAGAACTAATAAAGTGTTATGTTGAGGCTCATGGATCGAGAGTGGAATTTGTTCATCCCGATGACGGATAGATATAATCTGGGCCCTCTCGGTGATATCACATTGGTTAGCTTGCAAGAAAGTGATTTGATCACTAGAATGTTATATCACGGGAACGAGAAAAGAGTGCATGTCGGTAACGAGATCAAACTAGGTATGGAGATACCGATGATCGAATCTCGGACATGTAATATATCGTGAAACAAAGGGATTAAGATACTAGCATAAAAGGTTCTGACGATCACAAGAAAGTCATCGTTGAATGTGTGGGAGTCAGTATGGGTCTCCAGATCCCGCTTCTGATTATTGATCCGAGAGGGGTCTCGATCATGTCTGCATTATTCACGAACCGTAGGGTGACACACTTAAGAGACACCGACATCCAATTGGAGCAAAAGTTTCATGCCGAAAGAATGAACAAGCGCAGGAATTTATTTCACTAGATACTGAAACAGGTTTTCGGGTGAAATTGCATAAAGTGTTTATGCATGTGAAATGGAATTCTAGCAAGGGGTTATTTGTGAATGTTTGTCATTAAAGTAATTGACAAAATTCTGAATAAAATAAAAGAGTTTTATTTAATGAGAGTTTGCATTAAATTCGGTGGAAATTTAATGGGAACTTGAGTGGACTTTTGAGTGGAGGCAATTTAAAGGAGATTTGTGAGTGGAGTGTCCACCCACATGAAGAGGGGAGGGCAAGGGGGCAGCCCCCATGCGCCAGCCACCCCCTTGGGGTTCCCCCCTCCTCCTATAAAAGGAGCCCCCCTCCTCACTTGTCACTCACACCTCCTCGTGAAGGATCTCTCTCCCCCTCTAGAATTTATCCCCCATGGTCTCGGACTAGCGAGATACATGTTCCTGGTGGCTATTCGGCAATAAAGAGTTGTGCTTCCGCTGCATCGCTGGAGCGAGGAGGCGGAGGTTGCTCGGTGCCTCGAACGTGTGTGCGAGCATGGATGAGCTGCTCATTTGCGGCGCTAGGACTTCCTCTCGATCTTGAGATCGGCAAGATATCGTCTACATCAACCATGAGTTGAACTCGTTAAGCTTTGTCGGTCTTCAAGGGTATGTTCTCTATGGATATACATCCGCCCGTTGTTTGTATCTAGTAGATAGATCTTGGTACATAGTTCACATCGTAGGAAAATTTTTGTTTTCTATGCTGCGAACCCTACAGGTAGTACTTTGCTCTTTAAGTGCGTTAATTTCATCTTGTTGTTGCTTTAATCGTTCTTCAATTAAACGCATTCGCTCTTTCTAACTATCTGCTTCAACTCCCGCCCAGTCCTTTCTCCTCTGACGGCTTCTATCAGGATATTTCTTCCTCTCTTCGGGAAACCCAGTCCTCCATGGTTGGGAGCCTCTTGTGCCTCGTGTTCGTCCATCATGTTCCTTATTTCCAAGGGCGAGTGTGAGCTCATCATTCTCTCTATCGGGAATGAAGTCCCCATCTTTAACAGCCTTTACTGCTTTTCTCATCCTCTCGATTGGCAAGGGGTCTTCTTTATGTCGTATGTTATATATACACCTCCCTTCCGAGTCCAACGTGCCCCCATGCCCGTAAAACCAATTCCTTGCACGTTCTACCCAATCGTCTGTCTCTGGGGTGATCTTTTTAGCACGCAGTTCATTCTCAAGTTTCTCCCACTTAGGAATGCCAGCCCTGTAGCCACCTTGCCCCATAGTATGGTGATACTTCTTGTTAGCAGCATTCAGCTTATTCGTTGCAGACATTTTCTTAGCTTTTTCTGATTTCTTGTATTCCACAAACTCAGCCCAGAATGGTTTTATCTTCTCAAACTGAATATTCTTGAAATCGGGAGTCTTCTCTTTCACGACATAGTCAAGGTGCAATCTTTTCTTCCAGTTGGTGAAACACTGGGCCATCTTCTTCAAAGCCCACTCCCTGACCTTAGCCTCCATGGCTCTCCAATGTTGTAAGGCGTCCTCAACTGGATCCTCCGCATTTGGATCCATCTCTATCTTCGGTAGTTTGAAATTAACCATGAGCCTCTTCCACAGTAAATCTTTGGCGTGGTTAGGGACAAATAAACATGTTCCCTCTTCATCCGCATTAGCAGGCCTATTCCAATTTCTAATGGTGATCAGGATTAAGTCCCTAACGATTACTCCACACTATGCCACAAATTTGTTTGCGACAACTTCGGGAGCCGTCGGTTTGCCGTCTTCAGCGACATCTTCGATCCTGAACCTCTCATGGTCTTGCAACTTTTTGGTTGGGCCTCGTCTGCTCTTTTCAGTAGATTCCTTCGATCTGGAGGGCTAAAAGAAGAAAGATCGTCGTTACTATTTCTATATAGATAGCAGATGATTAAGTAATGAATTGATTATATTACATGCACCTCGCCGGAGCGGTCGTCTTCTCGATTACACAAGGCATCGCCTTCTCCCTCGCGGAAGGCAACACCTTCAACCTCAAACAAGTCGTCTATTCCGGTAAAAAGAGGATCACCCTCACCGGAGTTGTTCAGAAACGTTGATACGTCTAAATTTTCTTCCCCACGGATCACACCTTGGATCAACTCTTCCTTTTCTTCGTCTCTGACGTGTGGGTCCATATTTTCTGCATAGGTGGAAAAACGAATAAGTCAAAGCGGCTAAAGGAGAAAGTTAGGTACCGTGTTGAGAGATATAAACCCTAATTCAGAGAAACCCTAATATATACATACACAATAATAAAAATGAAGAGAACCCCTAAACCCTAAACCTAGATACAAAAAGGAAACCGTCTAGTAGATAGGTAACTCTAGCTAAAATCAACTAAAATCAATATTCCGGAGTTCCGAGGGGTGTAAAACCTAGTTCGGAGAAACCTCGGATGCATATGAGAGGGGAACATGAGTATAAGGCTACAAAAGGGAAACTATCCAGCAGATAGGTAACACTAGATACTAACAAAATACCATATTGGAATCGATTTAAGAGGGTTCGGAATGCCCTTGCGAAGGCACATCGTCGAACCCACATGCACCTAAGGGGTATTAATGATTCCTTATCTAAGATAGGGGTTTTAAGATAGGGCCAAAGACTAACAATACCAAACTAATTAATAAACCTAATAATACCTAACTAATAATAAACCTAATAATCCAAACACCGAAAATAAAGGGAAACCCTAAAGCATTGATGCAATGATCAAGCAAGTATGATGATATGACAAGTTAAATTGTATTGAAAAGTAACCCTAAAGCACGCTCGACAAATTAAACGGGGTTCCGAGGGGCGCAAACCCTAACTCGGGGAAACTCCGGAATCACCTGTGAGGGGTTACTATGTTCTTCTAATCAAACTTGGTATATTATTTAAGTTGCTTAATAATGCATGATTATAGCTTAAATAGGTAGGTTTCATTTTTCTGAACATTTTGTTATATTATACATATTTTTCTGACTTATAAATAATAAGTTCGGGGTTCGGGGTGGCCGGAATCAGCGGTGGAGGCGATAGCCAGAGTCTACCCTTTTAATTCACTGTAAGATTCCTCTTGTTCCACTGAATCCAGGGACATCTTATTTGCAATTTTTGGAGTTGTAGAACTTTTTCTATGGATTTAATACTCTAAAAAGAATATTAACTCATTTAATTAACCAAGACAAAACCTTGCTGCAAAAGCATAAAACAACTGTACAGCAATATTCTACGTGAGACACTGATTCCATACATATTTTATTTGCAATTTTTGGCCCAGTAGATTATTTTCTATGAATTTTACAAGTTTCATCTAAAATCTGCCAAAAAATCGAATTAAATTAAATAGTCAAACGTGACCGTTTGACCATGCCGACGTGGCGCTGACTGACTAGTCTGATCGGAGGGCTCACCGGAGCTGCCGACGGTGGCGGCGGTGACGGTCGGGGCGGCGGCGGTCCTCGGCGGCGGCGGAAGGTGAGATGGTGTCGGGGGCGAGGTGGCGGATCTCCTCGCGGTGGCGGCGCGTGCGCAGGCGACGGCGGTCGGCGGCTGGAGTGGCGGGCGCCGTCGGTGGCGACGGCGGCGGCTCGCGGGCGTCGGGCCTGCGGGGAAAGGGAGGGAGGCGGTCAGCGGGTGGTGGCGGCGATCCCCAGCGGGCGAGCGAGGCGAGAGGGAAGGCGCGGCCACGTACGGTACCGGCGGCGGCGGTGGGCGCGGGCGGCGCTGGTCGACGTAGGTGGAGGCGGCGGCGGCGGCGCTCACGACGACGGCGATGGAGAGCGTCTCCCCTGCGGCGCGTCGGCGATGGACAGCGTCTCCCCTGCGACGCGTCGGGTGGTTGCAGAGAATGGACAAGGGGAGAAGAAGAAGAAGAGGCACGCGTATATGAAGGAAGGACCTTTAGTCCTGGTTGGTGGCTCCAACCGGGACGTATACTCCAATTTTCAGCAGATGAAGGGGCGCGCGCAGGGGGTCTTTAGTCCCGGTTGGTGGCTCCAACCGAGACATATTCCCCTATTTTCAAATTTTTTCAGGTATTTTCTCACTGTTCCCGCCTTATTTTTTATTTTGGGGTTTAAATTTGTAATGTTTTTTAAATGATAATTAATTTGGAATTTAGAAAAACTTTAAACATAAAAAGTGTTTGGATTTGAATAAATAATTCATAATCATTTTCTGTTTTAAAAAATAATTAATGTAACCATTTAAAATATGAACCATTTACAATTAAAAATGAATTAACTTATATTTATTTAATATCAATTTGGAATTTAGAAAAACTTTAAACATAAAAAGTGTATGGATTTGAATAAATAATCCAAAACCATTTTCTATTTTTAAAAAATAATTAATGCAACCATTTAAAATTAAAAATGAATTAACTTATATTTTTTGAATATTAATTTGGAATTTAGAAAAACTTTAAACATAAAAAGTGTTTGGATTTGAATAAATAATTCAAAACCATTTTCTGTTTTAAAAAATAATTAATGTAACCATTTAAAATATGAACCATTTACAATTAAAAATGAATTAACTTATATTTTTTTAATATCAATTTGGAATTTAGGAAAACTTTAAACATAAAAAGTGTTTGGATTTGAATAAGTAATTCAAAACCATTTTCTGTTTTTAATGGGCGGAAAAAAAGGACGGAAAATAATGGGCGGAAAGAAAATTTGATTAGGATAGAACTGAAATTAAAGTACATAACGCAACTAACACAAAGTTACATAGGAGAACTAAAAATTAAGATATGTGGCCAGATTAAGCCACAATCGGCCGAACTTGTTTTGCAATGTTGGAATAATTCAGTCATGCTCCTGCCTACACCTGTAATACTCGCCACTGTAGTCGTCGTACTCGCCGCGGCCGTCGTCGCTATCGTCGTCGGGGTTGTCGTAGTTGAACCTTGAAGGTTGAGTACGAGTGGGCTGGACTTGAGGGTAGCGCAGGCGGGGGCTAGAGTCGGCGGCCGTGTCGTAGGCCATGACGCTCTGGAGAGTCCGTCCGTGCCACCACAGCCGACGGCCGGCCTCGTTGAAGTTCGGAGGAGGTGGGCCCTCCTCCTCGTTCCTGGCGAGTGCCCTCTCACGCCGATCCACGAAGAAGGCTTCCCAAGTCGGGAAATAGTCAGGATGTCATCTGGGATTCCTCCGCTGCTCCGGCGTGAGCTCGAAGTATTAGTGGTTCGTGATGGCCATCCGACGCGCCACACCTAGAGGGACAGGAGGAACCGGCACACCTCCGGCGCTCAGCATTTAGCCGACGGGGACACAGTAGCCCGGCGGGCAGGGGTAGTTCGAGGCGCAAAGCGCCTCCGCCTCCCTGGGAGTTAGTGCTACGGTGGAAGCCATGGGAAAGAGTGATGAGGTTGCAGATATGAGTCTAGAGATGTGCAATGACAATGGAGGCCAAACCTACATATATATATATAGTGAAGAACTGGCGGGAAGAACTGGAGGGAAGAACTGGCGGGAAGAAAAATGGCGGGAAAAATGGCGGGAAAAATGACGTATCGACATTATGTCGTGCGGTGTGTACCTTGTCCCGGATGGTGTCACCAACCGGGACTAAAGATGAACCTTTAGTCCCGGTTGGAGACACCAACCGGGACAAAACACGAGTCAGCACTAATAATAGGGGTGAGTGTCGGAAAATGGAAAAGGGCTTTTCCGTGCGACAAAAAGGAAAACTTCCTCCTGCAACATTGTTCTCCATACCAATGTCCACACACATGCATAATATGGGCACAACATCACAAACTATGCCGTGATTCAGCACATAACATCGGTCATTTGGACCGAAAGCCATGAAACATCCTTAAGTACTTGAGAAGAACTAAGGATATGGTTCTTTCTTATGGAGGTGATGAACAGCTCATTGTTAATGGTTACACTGATGCTAGTTGGAACACCGATCCGGATGATTCTAAATCACAATCTGGATACGTATTTATTTTGAATGGTGCAGCAGTTAGCTGGAGGAGTGCAAAGCAAAGCGTTGTGGCAAGATCTTCAACTGAATCGGAATACATGGCTGCTTCGGAGGCTTCACAAGAAGTGATATGGATGAAAGAGTTCATTACAGAGCTGGGTGTGGTTCCTAGTGCGCTGGACCCAATGTCTATCTACTGTGATAACATGGGTGTCATAGCCAATGCGCAAGAACCAAGGTCACACAAGAAGCTGAAGCACATCAAGCTACGTTTTCACGCTATTCGAGAATATGTCCAAGATGGGGACATAAATATTTGCAAAGTACACACAGATCTGAATGTGGCGGATCCGTTGACTAAACCTCTCCCGAGGGCAAAACATGACCAGCACCAAACTGCCATGGGTGTTCGGTATATTACCATGTAATCTAGATTAGATGACTCTAGTGCAAGTGGGAGACTGTTGGAGATATGCCCTAGAGGCAATAATAAATGTAGTTATTATTATATCTTTGTGTTTATGATAAATGTTTACATTCATGCTATAATAGTATTAACAAGGAAACATTAATACTTCTGTGATTTGTAAACTTAAATTGAAGTCCCTAGTAAAGCCTCTATACATCACTAGCTTGTTGGTTAATGAATGATTGTGGTTTCCCTATCATGAACATTGAGATGTTATTAACAACAATATCATATCGTTAGGAGAAAAATATGGTGGACATACTCCTATAGATAAGCGTAGCATAAAGATCAAGTCATTTTAATAGTTCAATTGCTATATGCTTTCTGATACATAGTAACCTAATTCCTTCGACCATGAGATCATGCATATCACCTTTACCGGATGGATGCTTTGATGACATCAAACACCACACCGTAACTGGGTGGCTATAAAGGTGGCATTGAGTGTTCGGAAAGTATTGGTTGAAACACATGGATCAAGAGTGGGATTTGTCCATCCATATGACGATTAGATATACTCTGGGCCCTCTCGGTGAAATTTCATCCAACTAGCTTGCAAGCATGTGACTGGCTCACAAGGGATCACATATCACGGGAACGATAAAAGAGTACTTATCGGTAACAAGGTTGAACTAGGTATGCAGAGATACCGACGATCATAACCTCGGATAAGTAAACTATCGTGAGACAAAGGGAAATTGGTATCGTATGTAAGTGGTTCATTCGATCGCAAAGTAATCGTAAAAATATGTGGGAGCCATATGAATTTCCAGATTCCTCTATTGATTATTGTTCGGAGAAGTGTCTCGATCATGTCCGCATAATTCACGAACCGTAGGGAGACACACTTAAGGATTCGACGTTGTTTGAGTAGTTATGGAATGATGAGAAAGAGTCCCAATGTTGTTCGGAGTCTCGAATGGGATTCGGGATATCACGAGGATATCCGGAATGGTCCGGAGAATAAGATTCATATAAGGAAAGTCCTGTTTCGGAGTTGGAGAATGGTTCTGGTGTTTTCATCGGGAATGTTCTAGAAGGTTCCGGAATGTCCGGCACTCCGGAGGGGAAGGGTACATGAATGTGTTATATCAAGTTGATATGATTGCATCATGTACTAGGTGTCATCGCTGAACAAAATAAAGGGTTTAATCAAATCCTAGTTTGAAAAAGTCAAACGGCAATTTGAAAGTCAAACGGCTATTTTTGGGAAGTGGAGAGGGAGGTGGAAACCGAGTTGGGGAGGAGTTCCTCCCCTCCACCGCCGGCCCACCTCCAAGCCGAGTTGGGGAGGGACTCCCCTCCCCTTGGCCGGCCCCTCCACCTATAAAAGGAGGGGCAGGGCTCCCCTCCTAGACACCCAACACCTCCACCTCTAAGCCCTAGCCGCCGGCGCCGCCACCTCCACTGCCGCCGCCGCCCTAGGGCAAACCACCGCCGCCGCCTAGCTAACCCTAGCCGCCGGCTTGCCCCCTCCTTGGCGTGTCGAAACCCTAGATCGTCGAGGGCTCTCTCATAGTCCGCCATACTCGCTCCGGTTTAAGGCGAAGCCCTGCGAGATCTCCCCTCTACTTCCGGTACCACGCCGTTGTGCTGCCGGAATCGCGAGGAGTGTGCTACAACCTCCGCTGCCTGCTGGAACAAGGGAGAGGAAGGTCTTCGTCAAGTACCGAACGTGTGACCGACTGCGGGAGCGCTGCCGGAACGCAGCGCCGGAAGGATCGTCTACGCGATCTTGAGATCGGGAAGAGTACGACTACATCACCCACGAGAATCCGCTCTCGTTAAACACTTTGGAATCTTCGAGGGTGAGTTATTCCATCGACTCGTTGCTGCAATCTAGTAGATAGATCTTGGCTTGTTTGTTTGTATGCGATAGAAATTTTTTGTTTTCCATGCTACGAAACCCTACAGTGGTATCAGAGCCGTGTCTATATATAGATCTGTTGCACGAGTAGAACACAATGGTCATTGTGGGCGTTGATGCTTTTATTGTCGATTGCTTCTTTTGTACTTTGCATCTTGCGGGATGTTGGGATGAAGCGGCCCGGGCTAACCTTACATGACATCGTTCATGAGACTTGCTCCACGCTTGACATGCAACTTGTATTGCATAAGTGGCTTTGCGGGTGCCTGTTTCTCCTAGCATAGTTAAGATCCAATTTATAATGGGTGATTAACAATACTAGTATCAATGTTGTGGTTCATGTTCGTAAGTTAGAACGACACTTATTGAAAGCCCCAAACCAAGTAAAATATGCAAAGAAAGTAGAGGCGTCTAACTTTGTTTTGCAGGGGTGTGCAGTGATGTGATATGGCCATGATTGTGATTATATTTGATGTATGCAATGTTCCTTATTGTAAGTTGGCAACCGGCAGGAGCCATATGGTTGTCTTTAATTTATGTTAAGACCCGCGTGTCTATTCAAAGTAGTTGTAATAGTTGAAGCCGGTGGACGACAACCATGAAGAAGCGTCATTGACCTTGATGCAATGCCGGTGATGATGGAGATCATGTTCGTGCTTGAAGATGGAGATCGGAAGCACAAAGAAGAAAAGGCCATATCATATCACATATTATGAATTGCATGTGATGTTAATCCTTTATGCATCTTGTATTGCTTAGTAGACGACGGTAGCATTATAAGATGATCCCTCATGCACATGAATTTCAAGTCATAAAGTGTTCACCCTTAGTTAGCACCGTTGCTAAAGCTTGTTGTTTCGAAGCACCACGTGATGATCGGGTGTGTTAGATTCCGCAAGTGTATACAACGTGAGCAAGCCAGATTTGCTCATGCGAAAGCTAAGGTTTGATCTTGACGAGCCTAGCATGTACAGACATGGTCTCGGAACACGGATCACCGAAAGGTAAAGCATGAATCATATAGTAGATATGATGAACATGTCGATTGTTTGCCATTGAAACTATATCAACTCTCGTGATGATCGGTGTTGATGTGGTGGATTTGGTTCGTGTGATCACTAAAACAATGTGAGGGATATTGTTTTGAGTGGGAGTTCACCTAGATTAATTTTATTATTAATTAGAACTCAATTTGTCATAAACTTAGTCTAAACTATTGCAAATATGTTGTAGATCAATGGCGGCCCCTACCATCAATTTTAATGCGTTCCTAGAGAAAGAAAAGTTGAAAAACAATGGAAACAACTTCGCGGATTGGTTCCGCAATTTGAGGATTGTCCTCACAGCTGGTAATTTGACCTATGTGCTGGATGCACCGCTGGGTGACCCACCTGCAGCTACTGCTACCGATGAAGTAAAGAATGTTTACCTCGCTCAGAGGACTCAGTACTCCACAGTTCAGTGTGCTATCTTGTATGGTTTAGACTCGGAGCTTCAGAAAAGGTTTGAGAATTCAGACCCACATGATATTGTCCGTGATCTCAAATTGATCTTTGAGACTCACGCGGCAATTGAGAGCTATGAGGCTTCTGAAAAGTTCTTTAACTGCAAGATGGAAGAGGGCAGCTCCGTCAGTGAGCATGTGCTTAAGATGTCTGGGCACGCAAAAAAACTTCAAAGCTTGGGTATAGTGATTCCTAATGCTTTGGGGATTTACCGTGTCCTCCAATCACTACCACCAAGTTACAAGAACTTTGTGATGAACTACAATATGCAAAACATGAACGAGCAGTTGCCAGAACTCTTCGTCATGTTGAAATCTGCAGAAGTGGAGATCAAGAAAGAGCACCAAGTGTTGATGGTCAATAAGACCACCAAATTCAAGAAAGGCAAGTCTAAGCAAAAGGGACACTTCAAGAAGGGTGGTAAGAAAGTTACCACACCAACGAAGAAGACCAATGCTGGACCTAAGCCTGATACTGAGTGCTTTTACTGCAAGGGAGAAGGTCACTGGAAGCGGAATTGCCCAAAGTACTTGGCGGATTTGAAGAACGACAACATCAAGAAGAAAGGTATATCTGATATACATGTTATTGATGTGTATCTCACTAGTACTCGTAGTAGTGCCTGGGTATTTGATACTGGTTCGGTTGCTCATATTTGTAACTCGAAACAGGTGCTGCAGAATAAACGGAAGCTAGCGAAGAACGAGGTGACGATGCGCGTGGGAAACGGATCAAAGGTTGATGTGATCGCGGTCGGCACGCTACCCCTTCATCTACCATCGGGATTAGTTTTATACTTAAATAATTGTTATTTGGTGCCTGCGTTAAGCATGAACATTATATCGGGATCTTGTTTATTGCGAGACGGTTACTTGTTTAAGTCCTAGAATAATGGTTGTTCGATTTATATGAGTAATATGTTTTATGCACATGCACCTTTGATAGATGGTCTATTCTTGTTGAATCTCGATAGTGGAAATACACATATTAATAACATTGAGGCTAAACGTTTGAAATCGAGCGATAATTCGACCTATATGTGGCACTGTCGTCTTGGTCACATTGGAGTGAAGCGTATGAAGAAACTCCATTCCGATGGACTTCTTGAATCACTTGATTTCGAATCACTTGAAAGATGCGAAGCATGTCTGATGGGTAAAATGACTAAGACTCCATTCTCTGGTATAATGGAGCGAGCTACGGACTTATTGGAAATCATACATACCGATGTGTGTGGTCTAATGAGTATAGCATCGCCCGGTGGTTATCGTTATGTTCTTACCTTCACGGATGATTTGAGTAGATATGGGTATATCTATTTCATGAAACATAAGTCCGAAACTTTTGAGAAGTTTAAGGAATTTCAAAGTGAGGTAGAGAATCAACGTAACAAGAAGATTAAATTTCTATGTTCTGATCGTGGAGGTGAATATCTAAGTTACGAGTTTGGCGAGCATTTGAAAAAATGCGGAATACTTTCACAATTGACACCGCCGGGAACACCACAGCGTAATGGTGTGTCCGAACGTCGTAATCGAACTCTCTTAGATATGGTTCGTTCTATGATGTCACTTACAGATTTACCGCTATCATTTTGGGGTTATGCATTAGAAACAACCGCATTCACTTTAAATAGGGCACCATCTAAATCCGTTGAAACGACACCGTATGAATTATGGTTTGGGAAGAAACCTAGATTGTCGTTCCTTAAAGTTTGGGGTTGCGAAGCCTATGTAAAGAAGTTACAGCCGGACAAGCTTGAACCCAAAGCGGAAAAATGCGTCTTCATAGGATACCCGAAGGAAACTATTGGGTATACCTTCTATCATAGATCCGAAGGCAAAATCTTCGTTGCCAAGAATGGATCCTTTCTAGAGAAGGAATTTCTCTCGAAAGAAGTGACTGGAAGGAAAGTAGAACTCAACGAGGTTGTCGAACCTTCTCTCGAAATTGCAAGTAGCGCAGCACCGGAAGAAGTTCCTGTGGTGCCTGCACCAATTAGAGAGGAAGCTAATGATGATGATCATGAAACTTTGGTTATAGTTGCTACAGAGCCTCGCAGGTCAACAAGAACTCGTACCACTCCAGATTGGTATGATCCCGTTATGAGTGTCATGTTGGTGGACAACACCGATGACCCTGAGACATATGAGGAAGCGATGATGAGCCCAGATTCCAATAAATGGCAAGAAGCCATGAAATCCGAGATTGGATCCATGTACGAAAACCAAGTATGGACTTTGGTGGACTTACCGAATGGCCGGAAGGCTGTCGAGAACAAATGGATTTTCAAGAAGAAAACAGATGCTGATGGTAATGTTACTGTCTATAAAGCTCGACTTGTCGCAAAGGGGTTTCGACAAATTCAAGGAGTTGACTACGATGAGACTTTCTCACCAGTAGCGAAGCTAAAGTCTGTGAGGATTATGTTAGCAATCGCTGCATATTATGATTATGAGATATGGCAGATGGATGTCAAAACAGCATTCCTCAATGGAGACATTGATGAACAGTTGTATATGATGCAACCCAAAGGTTTTGTCGATCCTAAAGATGCTAACAAGGTATGCAAACTTCAACGGTCCATTTATGGATTGAAGCAAGCATCCCGAAGTTGGAATCAACGTTTTGATAAGGTGATCAAAAGTTTTGGTTTTATACAAACTTATGGAGAAGCTTGTATTTACAAGAAAGTGAGTGGGAGCTCTGTAGCATTCTTAATACTATATGTAGATGACATATTATTGATTGGGAATGATGTAGACCTTCTTAATAGTGTCAAGGAATATTTGAATAATAGTTTTTCAATGAAAGATCTTGGCGAAGCAGCTTACATATTAGGCATAAAGATTTATATAGATAGATCAAGGTGCCAAATATCATTGTCACAAATTACATATTTGGACAAAGTTCTAAAGAGGTTTGGAATGGAAGATAGCAAGAAAGGGTTCTTGCCCATGTTTCCCAATACGACCTTGAGTAAAACTCAAAGTCCGACATCGGCAGAAGATAGAGAAAGGATGAGTAAGACTCCCTATGCCTCAGCCATAGTATCTCTAATGTATGCCATGCTATGTACTAGACCCGACATTGCATATGCTGTTAGTTTAACTAGCAGATATCAAAGTGATCCAGGAGTGGATCATTGGACAGCGGTCAAAAACATCCTTAAGTACTTGAGAAGAACTAAGGATATGGTTCTTTCTTATGGAGGTGATGAACAGCTCGTTGTTAATGGTTACACCGATGCTAGTTGGAACACCGATCCGGATGATTCTAAATCACAATCTGGATACGTATTTATTTTGAATGGTGCAACAGTTAGCAGGAGGAGTGCAAAGCAAAGCGTTGTGGCGTGATCTTCAACTGAATCGGAATACATGGCTGCTTCGGAGGCTTCACAAGAAGCGATATGGATGAAAGAGTTCATTACAGAGCTGGGTGTGGTTCCTAGTGCGCTGGACCCAATGTCTATCTACTGTGATAACATGGGTGCCATAGCCAATGCGCAAGAACCAAGGTCACACAAGAAGCTGAAGCACATCAAGCTACGTTTTCACGCTATTCGAGAATATGTCCAAGATGGGGACATAAAGATTTTCAAAGTACACATAGATCTGAATGTGGCGGATCCGTTGACTAAACCTCTCCCGAGGGCAAAACATGACCAGCACCAAACTGCCATGGGTGTTCGGTATATTACCATGTAATCTAGATTAGATGACTCTAGTGCAAGTGGGAGATTGTTGGAGATATGCCCTAGAGGCAATAATAAATGTAGTTATTATTATATCTTTGTGTTTATGATAAATGTTTACATTCATGCTATAATAGTATTAACAAGGAAACATTAATACTTCTGTGATTTGTAAACTTAAATTGAAGTCCCTAGTAAAGCCTCTATACATCACTAGCTTGTTGGTTAATGAATGATTGTGGTTTCCCTATCATGAACATTGAGATGTTATTAACAACAAGATCATATCGTTAGGAGAATGATATGGTGGACATACTCCTATAGATAAGCGTAGCATAAAGATCAAGTCATTTTAATAGTTCAATTGCTATATGCTTTCTGATACATAGTAACCTAATTCCTTCGACCATGAGATCATGCATATCACATTTACCGGATTGATGCTTTGATGACATCAAACACCACACCGTAACTGGGTGGCTATAAAGGTGGCATTGAGTGTTCGAAAAGTATTGGTTGAAACACATGGATCAAGAGTGGGATTTGTCCATCCATATGACGGATAGATATACTCTGGGCCCTCTCGGTGAAATGTCATCCAACTAGCTTGCAAGCATGTGACTGGCTCACAAGGGATCACATATCACGGGAACGAGAAAAGAGTACTTATCGGTAACGAGGTTGAACTAGGTATGCAGAGATACCGACGATCATAACCTCGGATAAGTAAACTATCGTGAGACAAAGGGAAATTGGTATCGTATGTAAGTGGTTCATTCGATCGCAAAGTAATCGTAGAAATATGTGGGAGCCATATGAATTTCCAGATTCCTCTATTGGTTATTGCTCGGAGAAGTGTCTCGATCATGTCCGCATAATTCACGAACCGTAGGGAGACACACTTAAGGATTCGACGTTATTTGAGTAGTTATGGAATGATGAGAAAGAGTCCGAATGTTGTTCGGAGTCTCGAATGGGATTCGGGATATCACGAGGAGATCCGGAATGGTCCGGAGAATAAGATTCATATAAGGAAAGTCCTGTTTCGGAGTTGGAGAATGGTTCCGGTGTTTTCATCGGGAATGTTCTGGAAGGTTCCGGAATGTCCGGCACTCCGGAGGGGAAGGGTACATGAATGTGTTATATCAAGTTGATATGATTGCATCATGTACTAGGTGTCATCGCTGAACAAAATAAAGGGTTTAATCAAATCCTAGTTTGAAAAAGTCAAACGGCAATTTGAAAGTCAAACGGCTATTTTTGGGAAGTGGAGAGGGAGGTGGAAACCGAGTTGGGGAGGAGTTCCTCCCCTCCACCGCCGGCCCACCTCCAAGCCGAGTTGGGGAGGGACTCCCCTCCCCTTGGCCGGTCCCTCCACCTATAAAAGGAGGGGCAGGGCTCCCCTCCTAGACACCCAACACCTCCACCTCTAAACCCTAGCCGTCGGCGCCGCCACCTCCACTGTCGCCGCCGCTGCCCTAGGGCAAACCGCCGCCGCCTAGCTAACCCTAGCCGCCGGCTTGCCCCCTCCTCGGCGTGTCTAAACCCTAGATCGTTGAGGGCTCTCTCATAGTCTGCCATACTCGCTCCGGCTTAAGGCGACGCCCTGCGAGATCTCCCCTCTACTTCCGGTACCACGCCGTTGTGCTGCCGGAATCGCGAGGAGAGTGCTACAACCTCCGCTGCCTGCTGGAACAAGGGAGAGGAAGGTCTTCGTCGAGTACCGAACGTGTGACCGACTGTGGGAGCGCTGCCGGAACGCAGCGCCGGAAGGATCGTCTACGCGATCTTGAGATCGGGAAGAGTACGACTACATCACCCACGAGAATCCGCTCTCGTTAAACACTTTGGAATCTTCGAGGGTGAGTTATTCCAACGACTCGTTGCTACAATCTAGTAGATAGATCTTGGCTTGTTTGTTTGTATGCGATAGAAATTTTTTGTTTTCCATGCTACGAATTCCTACATCAACCGGGACAAAACACGAGTCAGCACTAATGATAGGGGTGAGTGTCGACATTATTTCGTAAGTGTCGACACTATGCCGAGCTGCTTGTACTATAAATAGGCATCCTTGCGAGTCCAGTCCTCCAGCCAGTTTGAGGCATCTCCAAGATGGTTTTCAAGAGCAGGGACACCACTGCGGCCAGTTTTAGGGAGATGCCGACGGAGCCCAGTCCTCCGGCATCTCCGAGAAACTGGTCATAGAGGCACTTCCTAATATGTGAAATTAGTTAGCTCTGAGGCGTATTGATCTAGTTAGAGAAGTTACAAGCTGCAAGATGGTTTTCGAGAGCAGGGACACCACTGCGGCCAGTTTCAGGGAGATGCCGACGGAGCCCAGTCCTCCGGCATCTCCGAGAAACTGGTCATAGAGGCACTCCCTAATATGTGAAATTAGTTAGCTCCGAGGCGTATTTATCTAGTTAGAGAAGTTACAAGCTGCAAGTTGGTTTTCGAGAGCAGGGACACCACTACGACCAGTTTCAGGGAGATGCCGCCGGATACCAGTCCTCCGGCATCTCCAAGAAACTGGTCATAGAGGCACTCCCTAATATGTGACTGCGCGCGTTTGGAGATCAGATCTTAATGGTAAGTACGAATCGGGACAACTTCTTCATAGTCCCGGTCCAGCCACAAAACGGGACTAACACTCAAGACATTTATTAATAATAAAAACTGAGACTACAAAACCGGGACTAAAGGCCACAAACCGTGAAAGATATCCTTCGGTCAAGCCACAAACCGCAAAAGACATGAACTAGAGTTACATAATATGAGCATGAACTTCTTAGCATATGTCCTTCCTTATGATCGCTTCAGACGTAACCATGGAGCATCTTCTTTACTTAACGGAATGCTTGGGTCAGTTTTCACTGTGAAGGGCGGAATTTCATGAAACTTATTATAATCTTCTGACATGTCTGTCTTGTCCTCGATTCCCACGATGTTTCTTTTCCCTGAAAGAACTATGTGACGCTTTGGCTCATCATATGATGTATTCGTTTGCATATTTTTTCTTTTTTCGGTCTGGAGGACATGTCCTTCACATAGAAAACCTGAGACACATCATTGGCTAGGACGAATGGTTCATCTCTATAACCAAGATTGTTGAGATCCACTGTTGTCATTCCGTACAACTGTTCCATCTTTACCCCTTCCCCATTCAGGTTGACCCATTTGCAGCGAAACAAAGAGACCTTAAAAGAGACTCCATAGTCTAGTTCCCATATCTCCTCTATGTAACCATAATATGTGTCCTTTTGTCCATTCTCGTCTATTGCATCAAAGCGGACACCACTATTTTGGTTGGTGTTCTTTTTATCTTGCTCGATCGTGTAGAATGTATTCCCATTTATTTCGTACCCTTGGAAATTCAATACAGTAGAACATGGTGACGCGGCCAACAAGAATAGCTGATCTCCAACAGTGGTGTCATTCAAGAGATGTGTCCGCATCCAACCACCAAAAGACTTCATGTGTTCATCTGTAATCCATGATTCAGGCTTCCCCGGGTTTTTGGAGCGTACAATATTCTAGTGTTCCTCGATATACGGAGCTGCCAAGGTGGAATTATGTAGAACTGTGTAGTGTGCTTTAGTGAAAGAATCCCCGTCCCTACATATCATTGCTTTCTTTCCCAGCGTGCCTTTTCCACTTAGTTTTCCCTCATGCCGCGAGTCAGAAACACCAACCGGCTTAAGGTCAGGAATAAAGTCAACACAAAACTCAATGACCTCCTCTGTTCCATATCCCTTGGAGATGCTTCCTTCTGGTCTAGCACGGTTATGAACATATTTCTTTAAGACTCCCATGAACCTCTCAAAGGGGAACATATTGTGCAAAAATATCGGACCGAGAATGGCAATATCTTCCACTAGATGAACCAGGAGATGCGTCATAATATTGAAGAAGGATGGTGGGAACACCAATTCAAAACTAACAAGACATTGTACCACATCCTTCTGTAACCTTGGCAGAATATCTGGATTGATTACCTTCTGAGATATTGCATTGAGGAATGCACACAGCTTCACAATGGGTACTCGAACATTTTCCGGTAGAAGCCCCCTCAATGCAATCGGAAGCAACTACGTCATAATCACGTGACAGTCATGAGACTTCAGGTTTTGGAACTTTTTCTCTGCCATATTTATTATCCCCTTTATATTAGATGAGAAGCCCGACGGCACCTTGATACTGTAAAGGTCTTCAAAAAAGATTTCCTTCTCTGCTTTGGTAAGAGCATAGCTGGCACGACTTAAGTGACGCCCTTTATCCGTCTTGTTATGTGTATGCATGTTCTTTTGGTCTTTCATAATTTGTTGGTCCTCCCGTGCTTCAGGTGTATCTTTTGTCTTCCCATACACGCCTAGGAATCCTAGCAGGTTCACGCAAAGATTCTTCGTCACGTGCATCACGTCGATTGAAGAGCGGACACGCAGGACTTTCCAATATGGCAGCTCCCAAAATATATATTTCTTCTTCCACATGGGTGCGTGTCCTGTAGCGACGTCGTTCGGAACTGATTGACCGCCGGGACCCTTTCCAAAGATTACTTCTATGTCCTTGACCATACCAAATACATTATCACCAGCAGGGAGTTCAGGCTTCTTCCGGTGATCTGCCTCACCTTTGAAATGCTTGCCTTTCTTTCTTACGGGATGATTGGTCGGAAGAAATCGTCGATTCGCCAGGTACACAACCTTCTTGCATTTATGCAAATATGTACCTTCAGTCTTATCTAAACAGTGGGTGCATGCCTTATATCCCTTGTTTGTCTGTCCTGAAAGGTTACTAAGAGCAGGCCAATCATTGATGGTTACGAATAACAACCCTCGTAGATCAAATGGCTCCTGTTTGTTCTCATCCCACGCACGTACACCTGGTTTGCCCCACAATTGTAAGAGTTCTTCAACTAATGGCCTAAGGTACACATCAATGTCGTTGCCCGGTTGCTTCGGGCCTTGGATGAGCACTGGCATCATAATGAACTTACGCTTCATGCACAATCAAGGAGGCAGGTTGTAGATACATAGAGTCACGGGCCAGGTGCTGTGACTGCAGCTCTGATCCCCAAAAGGATTCATGCCATCCGTACTTAGACCAAACCATAAGTTCCTTGCGTCACCTACAAAGTCTGGGAAGTCTCTCTCGATTTTTCTCCACTGTGACCCATCAGCAGGGTGTCTCAACTTCCCGTCTTTCTTACGGTCTTCTTTGTGCCATCGCAACAACCTGGCATGCTCTTTGTTTCTGAACATGCGTTTCAACCTTGGTATTATAGGAGCATACCACATAACCTTAGCAGGAACCCTCTTCCGGAGGGGCTCTCCCTCAACATCACCAGGGTCATCTCGTCTGATCTTATACCGCAACGCATTGCATAACGGGCATTTATCTAAATTCTCATACTCCTTACCGCGGTAGAGGATGCAGTCATTAATGCATGCATGTATCTTTTGCACATATAATCCCAAAGGACAGAGAGTCTTCTTTGCTTCGTAGGTACTCTCGGAAAGTTCGTTATGTTTTGGAAACTTCGGCTTCATTATTTTCAGCATCTTTTCAAATGAGGAGTCAGTTAGACCACACTCTGCCTTCCATCGCAACAATTCCAGTGTGGTACCGAGCTTTGTGCTGCCATCTTCACAATTTGGGTACAACGATTTCTTGTGATCTTCTAACATGCCCTCTAACTTCAACTTCTCAGTTTCTGTTTCACAGTCTCGCTTTGCATCAGAAATGACCCTACCAAGTTCATCAGCCGGCTCATCTGATGCCCGTTCTTCACCTCTTTCCTCTCCATTGTCTTCCATTACAGTATCACTGTATTCAGGAAACATATGATGATAGTTGTTATCATCATCTTCTTCTTCACCATCTTCCATCATAACCCCTCTTTCCCCGTGCTTGGTCCAGCAATTATAGTTGGGCATGAAACCTTTCATAATCAGGTGGCCGCGAATGATTTTCGAGGAAAAGTACTCCTTGTTGTTCCGACATTGAACACATGGACAACGTATAAAACCATTCTCTTTGTTTGCCGTAGCCACATCGATAAATTTATCCACGCCTTTCATATACCCGGCTACGCGCCGGTCACCGTACATCCATTCCTGACCGTTCATCTGCATCATATAAGTAAGTTTATCAAAAAACAAGACATCATAAATAGTGAAATAACTAATTCACATCGACACATGAATTGTATCAATGACAGAGAAAAGATAAGATTGCTAACCTCGATCGAGGGAAATAAAGAGGAGAAAGCTCAAGTGCGTCTCAGACACCTTCTATATTTTTGTTCTATGAGAAATTGAACGGTATTATTCACTCAAACATTTCATCAAACACCTTCAATGCATGCATAGAAGAGAAAAAACTAGCACACCCCTCACACCTTCCACCAAGAAAAAAAAAGAGTGGAGGCAGAGGGGCTGGGGCGTTGCATTTATAGAGGGCGGGAGAATACGTCCCGGTTGGAGCCAGCAACCGGGACTAAAGGTGTGTGCCACGCCACGTGGCTGTGGCCAAACCTTTAGTCCCGGTTGGTGGCTCCAACCGGGACCTATGCCCCCTTACCAACCGGGACGCATGCCTCCTGGCCCCGTGCCCGCTCGAACCGGGACGCGTGCCAGCATTAGTCCCGGTTGGTGGCGCAACCGGGACTAATGCTCTGAGGGGGCGCGAACGGATGGCCCTTTTTCCACTAGTGATGGGGCACATGCCAATGATGTTCCACGTATGAAATAGTCGAAGCGTCTGGTAACAAGTGTCCTATGGCTAACTGGTATAACTGTAGTGCATGTCACGGTTACTTGTGGGCCAGGACATGGTCGGCCGCAGACCACCTAGCTGGAGCCTACCTATATGCGGTGTGCTACGAGCGTAGAAGATAGCCGTGGAGCATATGAATGAGCAGTGCGCTACGGATAAAGTTATTGTAGTCTGCCGTGAAAGTGGGCAAACTTACTAGTGGTGTGACACAGCTTTCCTATCCGTGGGGCATCACTATGTGGTGTCCTACGGATAAGTGGTCTGCACCAACTCCACCCCTTCTCCTGTCCGTGGTTGTCTTTTTAGCTTTGAAAAATGAAAATAAAATAAAAACACCTTAAATTAAAAAAATCTTTCACATATAGGTAGATAATATGGTCTAGTTTATACAAAAATTAACAAACATGAATTCTGATATTTTCTGAAAAAAAAGTCAAGCCACGATAAAACTGGCGTAATTTTTGCATACGATGTTGAAAAAAGTTAATATACCAAAATGACGAGAACGAAATTTCGCATCTGCTCGCACGACCCGAGGCCTTTTAGCGATTTTTTAGATTTTTAAAATTCGAAATGGATAAAAAGTTACGGTCAAAAGATCGTTTTTTCCTGCAAAAAAAATGAGGCACCACTTACCGTAGCGCACTACCATGTAGTGCACCATGAGTAAGTTGGCAAAATTCGAATCCGACCAAATCATCTATCCATCCTCATCTTCCCCACCCACCCCTTATCTTCCCCTTATCTCCTCCACTTTCACTTCTCCTTCACCACCTTCTCCTTCTTCTCCACCCCTTCTTCTTACCCTCACTTATCCTTCTCCTCTCTCTGGCTGCACCCACCTCTGACGACGACCTCCTCGAACATACTTCGACGGCTTCCTCCTCCGACCACCTCCGGCTGCACCCTTCCTGACCATCCTCCGACGACGCCCTCCTCCGACCACATTTGGACGCCACCTCCTCCACCATCCTTCGACCGTGCCCTCCTCCGACCGCTCCCTCCTCCACCAGCCTATGACCACACCCTCCTATGACCACCTCTAGTAGCGACCACCTTCAACGAGGCGACAACACCGACGATGACGACCGGTGGCTCAATCTAGATCTAGATCTAGATTAAATTCTGCTTTTTTTAATTTGAAATCGTACCTGTGGCGCACAGTGAACCCCTACCCGTGGCGCACTAACTTCTACTACTTGTAGCCCATCATCTAGTGCGCCAAGGCTAAAAGTTATCCGTAGCACGAAAAACATGGTGTACCTGTAGTGCACTACGAATGGTGAATTTCGGTGCGCCACGGACGTGTTTTTTTCTAGTAGTGTTAGCTATAACTTTTTTTTCACAATTAACTAGTACTCCACAAAGGCCAACGACTTGGGGTGAAAATATCGCAGAGCCGACACGAAGCCATGCATGCACGATTGTGCTGTGTGAGTGTGCATCGATCAATGTCTCCTCACACAGACACAAGGCCAACAGGCAAGAGCAACAAAAAGGTGTGCCACGCCGACCGGCTCCTTCCAAGTTGCCCTCGCGTCCCTGTCAATTCGGGTGCCTCGACCTACAAGGCGTACGTACGTGGTGGGGATCGCCACTACTCATCACGCGCCTGCCAACTCCGGGGGCCGCCAAACGGGATAACATGCCATGTTGAGCCCGAATTGACAGGGAACGGGCAGTACATACCATCGGGTGGATCGCACGCAGGCAGTGGTCTCGTCTCTCGTGCAAAGCAAAAAATGCACGGCCCGTTTTCCTTCGCGTGATCTCGACCAATTCCAGACCCACAAACAACACAAGGAAATACCGGGCCGGGGCTCCGATACGATACGACATTCACTCCGTCGACAGCCATGCATCCAAGCCCTTCTTCTCTGCAAGCCAACAAAATGGAAATTAGGTAGTACTATTTGTTGGAGCCGCGCGTACACTGTCAAGTTCGGTGCAGCGTCTATATCCTGAGATGCATTTCTCGTCACGACGTCACCTGGTCTACCCGTTTAAAACCTAATCTCATGCCCCTTTCGAGTGTATACGTGATGTGACCGATCCTATCATGCATGCACCGCACATTTTAAGGGTCATAATTGTGGAAGATGGGTTTTTGAAGTTTTCGGCCCGGTGCCTGTTGGAATTTGGTGAGTTTTGGGCCCATTAGACAAATTCTGAAATTCTCTTTGGCCCACTTGTATATGGCAGCATATGGTTGTGCTAGTGGTGCTAAAGTTTAGTCCCACATTGCTAGTTGAAGGGGAGTTGGACCATCTTATATAGTAGATTGTTGCATCACTCACTAAAGTGTGACAAGAAGAGTAGCCCTCGCGCACTCCTCCTCCGACGCCGCCCGCCTCTCCACGCCACGCCACGTCACGACGTGCGCATGCCGCGGGTTGCGGGAATCTCGCCGAGCCGAGCTTTATTTTGTTTGTTGGGAAAACTGATTATGAGTCATTAACGGACGCGTTAATTACAGCCGTTTTCAGTTTCTATGGACGTGGCTGTTACCGACTCGGACGTGGGCTGAGCCCACGATCCTCCTAACCTGCACTATAAAAGCGTCCAGGCTAAACCTAATCGGCATCATATCAATCCACACACGCGCCTACCTCCAGAACCTTGCGTCGCCGCTTTCGTCTTCCTCATCCCGGCTTGCGGCGTGCACCGCAGATCGGGACAGTAGGCCTCCGGAACCCCGCCTCTCGTGAACCTGTACCACGACGTCGTCCTACGGCGAGTTCCCGAACGACGACTTCTTCCCGGACATGAGCGACCTCTTCGACAGCCTCAACATGGGCGACGTTGCTGCGACCGCTGCGGCTGCTATTCAGCCTACACTGTACGTGATAGTCAACTGTCTTTTTCAGATTATGCTAGAGTTCTTTATTCTAGCGTTTGGTATAGATGTGATAGGTTTATCTCCTATAGATGTAATTTGTTCATCTACTTTGTTGATCTGCATGATTGGTTTTACTACTGTCTGTATGATCATGATTTATCAGTTTATTATTCGGATTAAATCATATGGATTATTTCTTATATTTCCAACAATCCAAAAACCTGGTTATAGGCAACTGAATTCCACTGGTATAGCCGCGGCTACTAGGCCGTCTCCTTTTGATGGCATGCACTATAAGAGATGGCGCAAGAGAGCAGTTCTCTGGTTTGAAAACCTAAACTGTTATAACGCCACTCTTGGCAAGCCTGAACGAGATCTTTCTGCTGAGCAAGAAGCGAGCTTTAAGAAAGCCGATACCATGTTTATGGCGGCTTTGTTCAGTGTTCTTGGGGACAACATTGTTGACCCTTATATGTCATTTGACAATGGCAAGGACGCGTGGGAAGCGCTCGAGGCCAAATTTGGGGTCTCGGACACTGGCACTGAGTTGTATGTCATGGAGCAATTCTATGACTACAGGATGATTGATGAGCGCTCCGTCGTTGAGCAAGCTCATGAGATACAATCACTTGCCAAAGAACTTGAGCAGTTCAAGTGTTCCTTACCGGTCAAATTTGTGGCTGGTGGCATTATTGCCAAGCTTCCTCCTTCGTGGAGGAACTTTGCTACTTCTTTGAAACATAAGATACAAGAGTTTTCCGTTACGGATCTCATTGGGTCTCTTCATGTGGAAGAGAAGGCGAGAGCAAAGGACAAAACAGCTCGAGGACTTGAGGGAGGTTCTACTGCCAATTTAGTGCAGAGGAAAAACTTCCAATCCCACAAGTTCAAGAATAAGAACAAAACTGAAGAAAAGGGAAAGTTTGATGGCAAGAACAAGGCCACACACTCTACCAACTTCAAGAAGAAAAATGATAAGAGGAAAGGCTCTTGCCACGTCTGTGGTGATCCTGATCATTGGGCTCCTAGCTGCCCTAATCGCTTTGACAAGCGTCAACATGGGAACAGTGGCAAGTCCACTAATGTTGTTATTAGCGATACTGAGATGAATGATGCTGGGTACGATATTTTACCTACTATCCTTTTAGTATGTCATTCTCCTGATTGGTGGATAGACACGGGTGCTAATACACATGTATGTTCTGATATTTCCATGTTTTCCTCTTATCAGGTCTCAAGGACCTCTTCTGTGCTGATGGGAAACGGCTCACGTGCTTCTGTTCATGGTGTTGGTACGGTAAATCTGAAGTTTACTTTGGGGAAGACCGTACAGCTGAAGAATGTGCAGCACGTTCCCTCCATCAATAAGAATCTCGTCAGCGGATTGCTTTTATGTCGAGATGGCTTTAAGTTGGTTTTTGTGTCCAATAAAGTTGTAATTTCTAAATATGTACAATTTGTTAGAAAGGGTTATGAGTGCGGAGGTCTGTTCCGCTTGTCTTTGTCAGACTCATGTACTAAAGTTATTAATCATGTGTGCAATGATAATGAGTCCAATGTTTGGCATTCACGACTCTGTCAGATTAACTTTGGTTGCATGACGCGGCTAGCCAATATGAGTTTAATTCCGAAATTTACCACTGTCAAAGGTTTTAAGTGTCAAGTTTGTGTGCAAGCAAAGCAACCCCGCAAGTCTCATACGACTGCGGAACCGAGAAACTTAGCACCGCTAGAACTTATACATTCAGATCTTTGTGAGATGAATGGTGTGTTGACAAAAGGTGGAAAAAGATACTTTATGACGGTGATTGATGACTCCACTAGATACTGCTATGTTTATCTCCTGAAATCTAAAGATGAAGCTTTGAACTACTTCAAAATCTATAAAGCTGAGGCAGAAAACCAACTTGATCTTAAAATCAAGCGGCTAAGGTCAGATCGTGGTGGAGAGTACTTTTCAAACGAATTTGATTTATTCTGTATGGTACATGGTATTATACATAAGAGGACGCCTCCCTACCCACCTCAGTCAAATGGGGTGGCCGAAAGAAAGAACCGCACTCTAACTGATTTGGTTAACGCCATGTTAGATACATCGGGTCTTTCCAAGGAATGGTGGGGGGAGGCGCTAATGACTGCGTGTCATGTCCTAAACCGTGTTCCTGTAAAGGATAAAACCATGACTCCATTTGAGGAATGGGAAAAGAAAAGGCTTACACTCTCTTACTTACGAACTTGGGGTTGTTTGGCGAAAGTCAATATTCCAATACCCAAGAAGCGAAAGCTTGGACCAAAAACCGTTGATTGTGTTTTTCTGGGATATGCTTTTCATAGCATTGGCTATAGATTTTTGATAGTAAAATCTGAGGTATCCGACATGCATGTTGGTACAATTATGGAGTCGAATGATGCGACTTTCTTTGAGGACATCTTTCCTATGAAAGGTATGTCTAGCTCATCAAATCAGGAGATGACTAGTTCATCTAGTCAGGAATTTTCTATAATTCCTGAACCCACTATGCCGATAGAACACTCTGATGATCCTGTGGAGGATGACAATGAAGCTCCCAAAAGGAGCAAGAGACAAAGGACTGCAAAGTCATTTGGTGATGATTTCATTGTGTACCTTGTGGATGATACTCCCACTTCTATTTCAGAAGCCTATGCATCTCAAGATGCTAACTACTGGAAGGAAGCTGTCCGAAGCGAGATGGACTCCATCTTAGCTAATGGTACTTGGGAAATCACTGATCGTCCTTATGGGTGTAGACCTGTAGGATGTAAATGGGTGTTCAAGAAAAAGCTTAGACCTGATGGTACTATTGAAAAGTACAAGGCACGTCTTGTGGCTAAGGGTTATACCCAAAAGGAAGGTGAAGACTCCTTCGATACCTACTCACCTGTAGCCAGATTGACCACTATTCGAGTACTACTTTCCTTGGCTGCCTCACATGGTCTTCTCGTTCATCAAATGGATGTTAAGACAGCTTTTCTAAATGGAGAGCTAGATGAGGAAATTTATATGGAGCAGCCTGACGGATTTTTAGTAGATGGTCAATAAGGAAAGGTGTGTAAGTTAGTAAAGTCTTTGTATGGTCTTTAGCAAGCTCCTAAACAGTGGCTCGAGAAGTTTGAAAGAACTTTAACTGAAGGCTTTGTCGTAAACGAAGCTGACAAATGTGTGTACTATCACCATGGTGGGTGCGAGGGAGTTATTATGTGTCTCTATGTTGATGACATATTGATATTTGGGACCAACCTCGCTGTTATCGAGGAGGTCAAAGAGTTCCTATCTTGCTGCTTTGAGATGAAGGACTTGGGAGTGGCTGATGTAATCTTAAACATCAAGCTACTAAAGGATGATAATGGTAGGATTTCATTGCTTCAGTCTCACTATGTGGAAAAGATATTGAGTCGCTTCGGGTATAGCGACTGCAATTATTCTCCAACGCCTTATGATCCGAGCGTGCTACTTCGAAAGAATCGAAGGACTGCTAAAGATCAATTGAGATATTCTCAAATTATTGGCTCGCTCATGTATTTAGCCAGCGGTACTAGACCTGACATCTCCTTTGCTATAAGCAAACTGAGTAGATTTGTATCAAATCCTGGAGATGATCATTGGCATGCTCTTGAAAGAGTTTTGCGCTATTTGAAAGGCACTGCGAGTTATGGTATTCACTATACTGGGTATCCTCGGGTACTTGAGGGTTATAGTGATTCAAACTAGATATCTGATGCTGATGAGATTAAGGCCACAAGTGGTTATTTGTTTACACTTGGTGGTGGCGTTGTTTCCTGGAAGTCTTGCAAGCAGACCATCTTAACGAGGTCAACAATGGAAGCAGCTCACAGCATTAGACACAACCACTGTTGAAGCAGAGTGGCTTCGTGAGCTCTTGATGGACTTACCTGTGGTTGAAAAACCAATACCCGCCATCCCGATGAACTGTGATAATCAAACTGTGATCGTCAAAGTAAACAGTTCTAAGGATAATATGAAGTCATCAAGGCATGTGAAGAGGAGATTGAAATCTGTCAGGAAACTGAGAAACTCCGGAGTTATTGCGTTGGATTATATCCAAACATCTAAAAACCTGGCAGATCCCTTCACAAAGGGTTTATCACGCAATGTGATAGATAATGCATCGAGGGAGATGTAGGGGTTCGTAGCATGGAAAACAAAAAATTCTACCGCATACAAACAAACAAGCCAAGATCTATCTACTAGATTGTAGCAACGAGTCGATAGAATAACTCACCCTCGAAGATTCCAAAGTGTTTAACGACAGCGGATTCTCGTGGGTGATGTAGTCGTACTCTTGCCGATCTCAAGATCGTGTAGACGATCCTTCCGGCGCTGCGTTTCGGTAGCGCTCCCGCAGTCGGTCACACGTTCGGTACTCGATGAAGACCTTCCTCTCCCTTGTTCCAGCAGGCAGCGGAGGTTGTAGCACTCTCCTCGCGATTCCGGCAGCACGACGGCGTGGTACCGGAAGTAGAGGGGAGATCTCGCAGGGCTTCGCCTTAAGCCGGAGCGAGTATGGTGGACTATGAGAGAGGCCTTGGCGATCTAGGGTTTAGACACACCAAGGAGAGGGGGCTAGGCCGGCGGCTAGGGCTTGGGGAAGCCCAAGTCGGCGGCAAGGGTTTGCCCTAGGCGGCGGCGGCAGCAGCAGGAGGTGGTGGCGCCGACGGCTTGGGGCTAGGGTTTTGTGGAGGCAAGGTGTGGTCTTGGAGGGGCAGCCCTGCCCCTCCTTATATAGGTGGGAGGGCGCGGCCAAGGGGAGGGGAGTCCCTCCCCAACTCGGCTTCCAAGGCCGGCGGTGGAGGGAGAGGGACTTCCTCCCCAAGTAGGTTTCCTACTCTCCCTCCACCAAGAAAACTTGCCATTTGACTTTTCAAATTGGCGTTTGACTTTTCAAACTAGGATTGGATTTATCCCTTTATTTTGCTCAGCGATGACACCTAGTACATGATGCAACCATTCCAACTTGTTATGACACATTCATGTACCCTTCCCCTCTGGAGTGCCATACCTTCCGGAACCTTCTAGAACATTCCCGATGAAAACACCGGAACCATTCTCCAACCCCAAAACAGGACTTTCCTTATATGAATCTTATTCTCCGGACCATTCCGGATCTCCTCGTGATATTCCGGATCCTATCCGAGACTCCGAACAACATTCGGTCTCTTACTCATCATACCATAACTACTCAACAACATCGAATCCTTAAGTGTGTCTCCCTACGGTTCGTGAATTATGTGGACATGATCGAGACACTTCTCCGAACAATAACCAATAGAGGAATCTGGAAATTCATATGGTTCCCACATATTTCTACGATTACTTTGCGATCGAATGAACCACTTACATACGATACCAATTTCCCTTTGTCTCACGATAGTTTACTTATACGAGGTTTTGATCGTCAGTATCTCTGCATAACTAGTTCAACCTCGTTACTGACAAGTACTCTTTTCTCGTTCCCGTGATATGTGATCCCTTGTGAGCCAGTCACATGCTTGCAAGCCAATTGGATGACATTCCACTGAGAGGGCCCAGAGTATATCTATCCGTCATATGGATGGACAAATCCCACTCTTGATCCATGTGTCTCAACCCATACTTTCCGAACACTCAATGCCACCTTTATAACCACCCGGTTACGGTGTGGTGTTTGATGTCATCAAAGCATCCTTCCGGTGATGGTGATATGCATGATCTCATGGTCAAAGGAATTAGGTTACTATGTATCAGAAAGCATATAGCAATTGAACTATTAAAATGACTTGATCTTTATGCTACGCTTATCTATAGGAGTATGTCCATCATACCATTCTCCTAACGATATGATCTTGTTGTCTAATAACATCTCAATGTTCATGATAGGGAAACCACAATCATTTATTAACCAACAAGCTAGTATTATAAAGAGGCTTTACTAGGGACTCTAATTAAGTTTACAAATCACACAAGTATTAATGTTTCCTTGTTAATACTATTATAGCATGAATGTAAACATTTATCATAAACACAAAGATATAATAATAACTACATTTATTATTGCCTCTAGGGCATATCTCCAACAGTCTCCCACTTGCACTAGAGTCAACTAATCTAGATTACATGGTAATATACCGAACACCCATGGCAGTTTGGTGTTGGTCATGTTTTGCCCTCGGGAGAGGTTTAGTCAACGGATCCGCCACATTCAGATTTGTGTGTACTTTGCAAATATTTATGTCACCATCTTGGACATGTTCTCGAATAGCGTGAAAACGTAGCTTGATGTGCTTCAGCTTCTTGTGTGACCTTGGTTCTTGCGCATTGGCTATGGCACCCATGTTATCACAGTAGATAGACATTGGTTCCAGCGCACTTGGAACCACACCGAGCTTTGTAATGAACTCCTTCATCCATATCACTTCTTGTGAAGCCCCCGAAGCAGCTATGTATTCCGATTCAGTTGAAGATCTCGCCACAACGCTTTGCTTTGCACTCCTCCAGCTAACTGCTGTACCATTCAAAGTAAATACGTATCCAGACTGAGATTTAGAATCATCCGGATCGGTGTTCCAACTAGCATCGGTGTAACCATTAACAACGAGTTGTTCATCACCTCCATAAGAAAGAACCATATCCTTAGTTCTTCTCAAGTACTTAAGGATGTTTTTGACCGCTGTCCAATGATCCACTCCTGGATCACTTTGATATCTGCTAGTCAAACTAACAGCATATGCAATGTCGGGTCTAGTACATAGCATGGCATACATTAGAGATCCTATGGCTGAGGCATAGGGAGTCTTACTCATCCTTTCTCTATCTTCTGCCGTTGCTGGACTTTGAGTTTTACTCAAGGTCGTATTGGGCAACATGGGCAAGAACCCTTTCTTGCTATCTTCCATTCCAAATCTCTTTAGAACTTTTTCCAAATATGTACTTTGTGACAATGATATTAGGCGTCTCGATCTATCTCTATAAATCTTTATGCCTAATATGTAAGCTGCTTCGCCAAGATCTTTCATTGAAAAACTATTATTCAAATATTTCTTAACACTATTAAGAAGGTCTACATCATTCCCAATCAACAATATGTCATCTACATATAGTATTAAGAATGCTACAGAGCTCCCACTCACTTTCTTGTAAATACAAGTTTCTCCATAAGTTTGTATAAAACCAAAACTTTTGATCACCTTATCAAAACGTTGATTCCAACTTTGGGATGCTTGCTTCAATCCATATATGGACCGTTGAAGTTTGCATACTTTGTTAGCATCTTTAGGATCGAAAAAACTTTTGGGTTGCATCATATACAACTCTTCATCAATGTCTCCATTGAGGAACGTTGTTTTGACATCCATCTGCCATATCTCATAATCGTAATATGTAGCGATTGCTAACAAAATCCTCACAGACTTTAGCTTCGCTACAGGTGAGAAAGTCTCATTGTAGTCAACTCCTTGAATTTGTCGAAACCCTTTTGCGACAAGTCGAGCTTTATAGACAGTAACATTACCATCAACATCTGTTTTCTTCTTGAAAATCCATTTGTTCTCGACAGCCTTCCGGCCATCCAGTAAGTCCACCAAAGTCCATACTTGGTTTTCGTACATGGATCCAATCTCGGATTTCATGGTTTCTTGCCATTTATTGGAATCTGGGCTCATCATCGCTTCCTCATATGTCGCAGGGTCATCGGTGTTGTCCACCAACATGACACTCATAACGGGATCATACCAATCAGGAGTAGTACGAGTTCTCGTTGACCTGCGAAGTTCTGTAGCAACTACAATCTAAGTTTCATGATCATCATCATTAGCTTCCTCTCTTATTGGTGCAGGCACCACAGGAACTTCTTCCGGTGCTGCGCTACTCGCAAGTTCGAGAGAAGGTTCGACAACCTCGTCGAGTTCTACTTTCCTTCCAGTCACTTCTTTCGAGAGAAATTCCTTCTCTAGAAAGGATCCATTCTTGGCAACGAAGATTTTGCCTTCGGATATATGATAGAAGGTATACCCAATAGTTTCCTTTGGGTATCCTATGAAGACGCATTTTTCCGCTTTGGGTTCAAGCTTGCCCGGCTGTAACTTCTTTACATAGGCTTCGCAACCCCAAACTTTAAGGAACGACAATTTAGGTTTCTTCCCAAACCATAATTCATACGGTGTCGTTTCAACGGATTTAGATGGTGCCCTATTTAAAGTGAATGCGGCTGTTTCTAATGCATAACCCCAAAATGATAGCGGTAAATCTGTAAGTGACATCATAGAACGAACCATATCTAAGAGAGTTCGATTACGACGTTCGGACACACCATTACACTGTGGTGTTCCCGGCGGTGTCAATTGTGAAAGTATTCCACATTTATTCAAATGCTCGCCAAACTCGTAACTTAGATATTCACCTCCACGATCAGAACGTAGAAATTTAATCTTCTTGTTACATTGATTCTCCACCTCACTTTGAAATTCCTTAAACTTCTCGAAAGTTTCGGACTTATGTTTCATGAAATAGATATACCCATATCTACTCAAGTCATCCGTGAAGGTAAGAACATAACGATAACCACCGCGCGATGCTACACTCATTGGACCACACACATCGGTATGTATGATTTCCAATAAGTCTGTAGCTCGCTCCATCATACCAGAAAATGGAGTCTTAGTCATTTTACCCATCGGACATGCTTCGCATCTTTCAAGTGATTCAAAATCAAGTGATTCAAGAAGTCCATCGGAATGGAGTTTCTTCATACGCTTCACTCCAATGTGACCAAGACGACAGTGCCACATATAGGTCGAGTTATAGCCCGATTTCAAACGTTTAGCTTCAATGTTATTAATATGTGTATTTCCACTATCGAGATTCAATAACAATAGACCATCTATCAAAGGCGCATGTGCATAAAACATATTACTCATATAAATCGAACAACCATTATTCTCGGACTTAAACAAGTAACCGTCTCGCAATAAACAAGATCCGGATATAATGTTCATGCTTAACGCAGGCACCAAATAACAATTATTTAAGTATAAAACTAATCCCGATGGTAGATGAAGAGGTAGCGTGCCGACCGCGATCACATCAACCTTTGATCCATTTCCTACGCGCATCGTCACCTCGTTCTTCGCTAGCTTCCGTTTATTCTGCAGCACCTGTTTCGAGTTACAAATATGAGCAACTGAACCAGTATCAAATACCCATGCACTACTACGAGTACTAGTGAGATACACATCAATAACATGTATATCGGATATACCTTTCTTCTTGATGTTGCTGTTCTTCAAATCCGCCAAGTACTTTGGGCAATTCCGCTTCCAGTGACCTTCTCCCTTGTAGTAAAAGCACTCAGTATCAGGCTTAGGTCCAGCCTTGGTCTTCTTCGTCGGTGCGGTAACTTTCTTACCACCCTTCTTGAAGTGTCCCTTTTGCTTAGACTTGCCTTTCTTGAATTTGGTGGTCTTATTGACCATCAACACTTGGTGCTCTTTCTTGATCTCCACTTCTGCAGATTTCAACATGGAGAAGAGTTCTGGCAACTGCTTGTTCATGCTTTGCATATTGTAGTTCATCACAAAGTTCTTGTAACTTGGTGGTAGTGATTGGAGGACACGGTAAATCCCCAAAGCATTAGGAATCACTATACCCAAGCTTTGGAGTTTGTTTGCGTGCCCAGACATCTTAAGCACATGCTCATTGACGGAGCTGCCCTCTTCCATCTTGCAGTTAAAGAACTTTTCAGAAGCCTCATAACTCTCAACTGCCGCGTGAGTCTCAAATATCAATTTGAGTTCACGGACAATATCATGCGGGTCTGAGTTCTCAAACCTCTTCTGAAGCTCCGATACCAAACCATACAAGATAGCACACTAAACTGTGGAGTACTGATTCTTCCGAGCAAGGTAAACATTCTTTACTTCATCGGTAGCATCAGCTGCAGGCGGGTTACCCAGCGGTGCATCCAACACATAGGTCAAATTACCAGCATTGAGGACAATCCTGAAATTGCGGAACCAATCCGCGAAGTTGCTCCCATTGTTTTTCAACTTTTCTTTCTCTAGGAACGTATTAAAATTGATGGTAGGGGCCGCCATTGATCTACAACATATTTGCAATAGTTTAGACTAAGTTTATGACAAATTGAGTTCTAATTAATAGTTAAATTAATCTAGGTGAACTCCCACTCAAAACAATATCCCTCACATTGTTTTAGTGATCACACGAACCAAATCCACCACATCAACACCGATCATCACGAGAGTTGATGTAGTTTCAATGGCGAACAATCGACATGTTCATCATATCTACTATATGATTCATGCTTTACCTTTCGGTGATCCGTGTTCCGAGACCATGTCTGTACATGCTAGGCTCGTCAAGATCAAACCTTAGTTTCCGCATGAGCAAATCTGGCTTGCTCACGTTGTATACACTTGCAGAATCTAACACACCCGATCATCACGTGGTGCTTCGAAACAACAAGCTTTAGCAACGGTGCTTACTAAGGATGAACACTTTAGAACTTGATATTTATGTGCATGAAGGATCATCTTATAATGCTACCGTCGTTAACTAAGCAATACAAGATGCATAAAGGATTAACATCACATGCAATTCATAATATGTGATATGATATGGCCTTTCTTCTTTGTGCTTCCGATCTCCATCTTCAAGCACGAACATGATCTCCATCATCACCGGCATTGCATCAAGGTCAATGACGTTGCTCCATGGTTGTCGTCCACCAGCTTCAACTACTAAACTACTTTGAATAGACACGCGGGTCTTAACAGAAATTAAAGACAACCATATGGCTCCTGCCGGTTGCCAACTTACAATAAGGAACATTGCATACATCGAATCTAATCACAATCATGGCCATATCACATCACAGCACACCCCTGCAAAACAAAGTTAGACGCCTCTAATTTCTTTGCATATTTTACGTGGTTTGGGGCTTTCAATAAGTGTCGATCTAACTTACGAACAAGAACCACAACGTTGATGTTTAAACTATCAAGTGCTCGTTGTAAATTGGATCTATACTATAATGGGAGAGACAGACACCCGCAAAGCCACTTATGTAATACAAGTTGCATGTTGAGCGTGGAGCAAGTCTCATGAACGATGTCATGTAAGGTTAGCCCGGGCCGCTTCATCCCATCATATCGCAATATGCAAAGTACACAAGAAGAAATTGATAATAAAAGCACCACCGCCCACAATGACCATTGTGTTCTACTCATGCAACAGATCTACATATAGACACGGCTCTGATACCACTGTAGGGGTTCGTAGTATGGAAAACAAAAAATTTCTACCGCATACAAACAAACAAGCCAAGATCTATCTACTAGATTGTAGCAACGAGTCGATAGAATAACTCACCCTCGAAGATTCCAAAGTGTTTAACGAGAGCGGATTCTCGTGGGTGATGTAGTCGTACTCTTGCCGATCTCAAGATCGTGTAGACGATCCTTCCGGCGCTGCGTTCCGGCAGTGCTCCCGCAGTCGGTCACACGTTCGGTACTCGATGAAGACCTTCCTCTCCCTTGTTCCAGCAGGCAGCGGAGGTTGTAGCACTCTCCTCGCGATTCCGGCAGCACGACGGCGTGGTACCGGAAGTAGAGGGGAGATCTCGCAGGCTTCGCCTTAAGCCGGAGCGAGTATGGTGGACTATGAGAGAGGCCTTGGCGATCTAGGGTTTAGACACACCAAGGAGAGGGGCTAGGCCGGTGGCTAGGGCTTGGGGAAGCCCAAGTCGACGGCAAGGGTTTGCCCTAGGCGGCGGCAGCAGCAGGAGGTGGTGGCGCCGGCGGCTTGGGGCTAGGGTTTTGTGGAGGCAAGGTGTGGTCTTGGAGGGGCAGCCCTGCCCCTCCTTATATAGGTGGGAGGGCGCGGCCAAGGGGAGGGGAGTCCCTCCCCAACTCGGCTTCCAAGGCCGGCGGTGGAGGGAGAGGGACTTCCTCCCCAAGTAGGTTTCCTACTCTCCCTCCACCAAGCAAACTTGCCATTTGACTTTTCAAATTGGCGTTTGACTTTTCAAACTAGGATTGGATTTATCCCTTTATTTTGCTCAGCGATGACACCTAGTACATGATGCAACCATTCCAACTTGTTATGACACATTCATGTACCCTTCCCCTCTGGAGTGCCATACCTTCCGGAACCTTCTAGAACATTCCCGATGAAAACACCGGAACCATTCTCCAACCCCAAAACAGGACTTTCCTTATATGAATCTTATTCTCCGGACCATTGCGGATCTCCTCGTGATATCCCGGATCCCATCCGAGACTTCGAACAACATTCGGTCTCTTACTCATCATTCCATAACTACTCAACAACATCGAATCCTTAAGTGTGTCTCCCTACGGTTCATGAATTATGCGGACATGATCGAGACACTTCTCCGAACAATAACCAATAGAGGAATCTGGAAATTCATATGGTTCCCACATATTTCTACGATTACTTTGCGATCGAATGAACCACTTACATACGATACCAATTTCCCTTTGTCTCACGATAGTTTACTTACCGAGGTTTTGATCGTCGGTATCTCTGCATACCTAGTTCAACCTCGTTACTGACAAGTACTCTTTTCTCGTTCCCGTGATATGTGATCCCTTGTGAGCCAGTCACATGCTTGCAAGCCAATTGGATGACATTCCACCGAGAGGGCCCAGAGTATATCTATCCGTCATATGGATGGACAAATCCCACTCTTGATCCATGTGTCTCAACCCATACTTTCCGAACACTCAATGCCACCTTTATAACCACCCAGTTACGGTGTGGTGTTTGATGTCATCAAAGCATCCTTTCGGTGATGGTGATATGCATGATCTCATGGTCGAAGGAATTAGGTTACTATGTATCAGAAAGCATATAGCAATTGAACTATTAAAATGACTTGATCTTTATGCTACGCTTATCTATAGGAGTATGTCCATCATACCATTCTCCTAACGATATGATCTTGTTTAATAACATCTCAATGTTCATGATAGGGAAACCACAATCATTTATTAACCAATAAGCTAGTATTATAAAGAGGCTTTACTAGGGACTCTAATTTAGTTTACAAATCACACAAGTATTAATGTTTCCTTGTTAGTACTATTATAGCATGAATGTAAACATTTATCATAAACACAAAGGTATAATAATAACTACATTTATTATTTCCTCTAGGGTATATCTCCAACAGGAGATGGGTTTGAGACCCACGCTATGAGTTGATCCCAGTGGCAACCCACTCTATGTGATCGGAGATCCCGTGAATTAGAGCTGGGAGACAAGCTGTTGGTCAGCTGAGAGGAGAGTATCCCCATATTATATTTACATCTCCATTAAGATGCAATACTCTCTTAATCTGCATGGCAGGTTGATATTTATCTTAATGTGTTCCAAGTGGCTTTTTATAAGCGGAGATGTTGTCCTGCAGAACATCTCTTGAGGAACACACCTATATGAGTCTGATTGTCAAATGTCGCAGTCTGTGAGAGTTGGGTGCTCTCTAATAAACTCATGAAAGGCCCTGGAGTATGACGCGTAAGCTCCAAACCGCGGGGAAGCCGACGGTAGCCCTGTACTGGTCTAGATTTTGTGTGAAACTAGCGCGCAGAAAACTTGTAGTTCAAGGCATAGTCCACTATTCAAGTTGCTAGCTAGTGTAACATGAAGTTTAACGTGGAAGTTCAACTTAACAGTCTCCACTACACACCGGTATATAAAACAATGTTTTGGAAGGAAAGTGATGTGATATGCCAATGAGACTTTGTGGGGGATTGTTGGAATTTGATGAGTTTTGGGCTGTTGGCCCATTAGACAAATTCAAAAATTCTCTTTGACCCACTTGTATATGGCAGCATATGGCTGTGCTAGTGGTGCTAAAGTTTAGTCCCACATTGCTAGTTGAAGGGGAGTTGGACCACCTTATATAGTAGAGTGTTGCACCACTCACTAAGGTGTGACAAGAAGAGTAGCCCTCGCGCACTCCTTCTCCGACGCCGCCCGCCTCGCATCGCCATGCCTCGCCTCGTCACGATGCGTGCGCGTCGTGGGTTGCGGGAATCTCGCCGAGCCGAGATTTATTTTGTTTGTTGGGAAAACTGATTATGAGTCATTAACAGACGCGTTAATTACATCCGTTTCCAGTTTTTATGGACGTGGTTGTTACCGACTCGGACGTGGGATGAGCCCACGATCCTCCTAACCTGCACTATAAAAGCGTCCGGGCTAAACCTAATCGGCATCATATCAATCCACACACGCGCCTACCTGCAGAACCTTGCGCTGGCGCTTTCGTCTTCCTCATCCCGGCTTGTGGCGTGCACCGCAGATCGGGACAGTAGGCCTCCGGAACCCCGCCTCTCGTGAACCTGTACGGGTGAGGGGCGATCAGGTTTTTGGGGAGCGCTCAAGCGCGACTACTGGCAACCACGACGTCGTCCGACGGCGAGTTCCCGAACGACGACTTCTTCCCGGACGCCAGCGACCTCTTCGACAACCACAACATGGGCGACGCTGCTGCGACCGCTGCGGCTGCTATTCAGCCTACACTGTACGTGATAGTCAACTGTCTTTTTCAGATTATGCTAGAGTGCTTTATTCTAGCGTTTGGTGTAGACGTGATAGGTTTATCTCCTATAGATGTAATCTGTTCATCTACTTTGTTGATCTGCATGATTGGTTTTACTACTATGTGTATGATCATGATTTATCAGTTTATTATTCGGATTAAATCATATGGATTATTGCTTATATTTCCAACAGTGCCTTCTGTGGCGCCCCGCAAAAACCACTACTAGAAAATCGCGTTGTTTTTGTGCATTGCATCATCATAACCGCATGCTCATGTCATCATGCCACATTGCATTTGAGCATCGTCATCATCATGCATATTATTTTTGCCTAAAACTATTTGCGAAAGACTATGTTGTTTTCTAAACTAGCCCTCCTTAAATTTCAAATCAAAATCTCGGTCTATTCGAATCTTGTATTTGTCTTAAACTACATATAAAATATATTTTAAAAGAATAAATAAATAAAGAAACTATTTTAAAACCCGGGGAGGCAGCCCGGCCCGTAAACCAGGCCACCTACCACCCCGGCAGTTTTGGCCTGGCCCAATCTGACCAAACCCCCCTCCCTAGAAACCCTAACCCTAATCCTCCTACACTCCCTCCACCCCGCCGCCACTTCCCACCACTCGGCCACCCCAGCGCCAACTCTCTCTCTCCCCGCACGCACGCGCTCGGACCCCCTGGATCCCAACCCCCACACCGGATCCGCCACCTGCACACACAACACCACACAGCGTTCCCGTCCCTCACCCCTGGCCCACCCCGCGCGACGCGTCCCCCCTCACCCCCAACCTCACGACCTTTCTCCCTTCCTCCCGTGCCAGACGCCTGCGCCGCCGCCGGGCGCCTCCTTCCTCGCCGCCGGTCCGCGCCCTCCGTCGCGCCCTCGACCTCGGCCCCGTCGAGCAGCGCGCGAGGCCGCTCGAGCTCCTCCCGGTGCCGTCCGCCGCCTGGCCTCTGGCCTCCCTCCGCCGCCGTGCGGCCCCTCTCCGTCGACCGTCCTCCGCGCGGTCTCCGTCTTCCCCGGCCTCCTCGCCTCCACCCGCATCCGGCCAGAGCCCCGCCGCCAGGAGAGCTCGACTTCGACTCGCTTCGTTGACCCCTCCTCTGCCTGCCTCGCGCGGCCTCGCGGCCGTCGCTGCTAGGCGCCACCACCGGCAGCTGCGGGACCCCTCCTCCCCGTCCTTCCTCCTCGGCCACCTCATCTCCCTGCCCGCGCCGTCGACTTCCTCGCCCGTGTGGCCTCTGCCTTCTCTGTCCGCGAGCTCACCAGCAAGCGCTGGCGCTCGGTGCCTTTCCTCCCTGGCACCTCCCCTCCTCTTTTGTGAACCCCGCGTGCCCGCGTGCACTCTGCAGCCTCGAGACAAACCCCGCGCGCACCCTGCCCGCAAGGTGTTCGATCCGGTGTCCACATGGGACATGCCTCATTTGTTGTTCTACCTTCAGTTCCTCTGCCTCGTGTCTGTTTTGTTGCTGGGCCGTTGTAACAGAGAGGGCCCATGGCTCAACAAGATCTGCCCTGACGATGTAATTATCTTCACAAGATCTTCTCCACGGTTCGGTTGGTTGACACCCTGAAGCTCTCCTTCCCGGGTTCGATGGCGACACCTCGAAGATCTAAAGACCGAACCATCGGTGCGGATATAAGTTCGCCTTTGCCGACAAGATCGCCTACCCCGAAAACCGAGTTCTCCGTCACGGAATACCAAGATCTCCCAGTGCCGAGACCCGAGTCCGACACCGACAATCGAAACCGCGGAACCGACGAGTTCGCCTAACCGGACACCGTGCGACAAGATCTTCTCGGACCCGAGGACCATCAAGACTTCCGCTCGGCAACGCCAAGTATTCCTTCCTGGCTTCGAAGCCCGACCCCGTGGACCGACATGATCTTCTTCATGGATACGACAAGTACTTCCTCGAGGATGCCAAGCTCTTCACCCCGAACGCCAAATCCGACCAGATCCGTGGACCCGACAAGATCTTCGCAACGACAAGATCGACACCGACCAGGACGAATCCGATGCGCCCCCGACGCCGCACCAAGTCCTCCTTCACGGAACGCCAAGATCTACTCCGTTATCCGAGAACGATTCCGCCGAGACCGATCCCGTCGAACCCCAGATCCAGACCCTGGGACCGACCCCGAACCCCGGGAACCCAAGATCTACCGAACCCAGATGTATGACCCTAAGCCCCTATTTTTTATAAATGATATATCTTGTTGCATATTAAATTGTCATACTCGCATGCATATTGTGTGGTTTGGGGGCATTATGCCGATTCACTTCATAATTAAATATGGGGCCCATATGCGGGCAAATCTAGTCGTATATTGGACCCATTTAAGTTTGTGTAGTGAACCGATGCCATGTTTTTGCCTTGTTAATACAACATTTAAATTGCGGGGATCTAAACAACTTGAACCATATATTTAATTGTCGGGACCCCGGTTCCGCTTAATATGACCTAATTGCATCGCAGCTTTGCCATGTCATACATCATACATGCATCATGCCCGATCTTTTGCCGTAGTATTAAATAGTGCATCCGGTGTTCTTTTAGTGTTTTGCTTCTTCGCGGATAAGGCCGTTGAGTTGATGTGAGCTTCGCCCCGATCTTCGGAAGAACCTTCGACAATGTTTTCAGGCGAGCACCTCCCCCTTTCTACCTATCTTACTTTTATAGTATTTATTCCCTCATGTTGATCTATTGCTATCTGTGTTGCGATGCTCTAGTTTTCATACCCGTGATTATCCCTTGCAGCCTTATATTGCCTTGGACACCTCCTATTACCTGTTGATTGGTAAATAGCTGGACTTGCGTGTCGTAATCGCTTGCTCAAGTGCTGTTGCGTGTCGTCAAGTACCACAGTTGTTGGAGTATTGCCGCATGTTTAATATTGGAGATGATCATAACTTTAATTACTGTTTAACAACTAAAATTGAAGTAGGTAAGCAGAGGCACAGGTGGGCAATAGATGTAATTTGGTTGTTAACCGTCCACTTGTGTCCCGTAGGACCCCGAGTACTTGATACCTGTTCCTTGAATATTCGCGCTATCCACATCCGGGAGGATTATGGGACCCCCCTGAGCCAGAGCTTGATTCATTCTTATTTCTTGGGGCCACAAACTAGTTTGAGGTTTTATTTACTATCCTGTACTTATGCCATGCTTTACTGCTTTATTTACGATTGTGCGAGGAGCACCTGTACTGTTTAGGATCGTGACCCGTTTACGCGGTATCGACAAGCCCAGTTTTGGGTTCCCAGTCGTTTATAGCCGGCCCCACAAACCTTGAGTCCGTCTCGAAGTCAGCTAACTTCGTTGCGGGTATACTTAATGGGGTGGCCCCCTGAAATATTTCTGAATCTTGTGATTGCTTTGTCGTGAAAGCCTCGTTGGGTTTTGATTTGGTTTTTCCGAGGTTGATCGAGTGTGTGTTGCTATTTGTGCACCCCTGCAGGGTAAAACTTTCTGAAAGCCGTGTCCGCGGTTATGGACGACTTGGAGCACAGTATCTCGATCATAGACAACTATAACTAAAGTAGTGTTATAAATTTGACTTTATAATGACTAGTAATCAGCTTCACTATAATGGAATGGCTAAATAAAACTGCCAACAATTGCTTGTTTGGGTTGTCGCTTGCGACCATTGTACCTGACTAGTAAGTATTGCCACTACAACGGAATGGCTAAATAAAAGTACCAACAACTGCTGGGTTTGGGATATCTCATGCTATTTGTAACTGACTAGTAAGTGCTGCAACTACAACGGAATGGTTAACTAAAACTGCCCACTGCTTATTATATCAGGATGACTATCTATACCTGACTAGTAATTGCTGCAACGATAACTGAATAAATAAAACTGCCAACTGTGTGAGTTCCTCGGTTGACTTCCTCGTTTGGTCTCGAGGGGGAAACACCAGGATGGGTTTGATTGATGGTAGCATCAGGTTGGTTCCGAATAGGCCTTTCTTATCCCTCTCTGATAGCCGACAGTTATCTCGAGTCTCTATAGGTTGTTTAGTCCATGCTGCGCTGCCGCTTCAGTCCACCATACCTATGTAGGCGAGGACCGCCGAATCCTAGTCTCGCCGTGTACTGGCCTCAGTACTGACCGCTCTCTCTTTTTCCTTTGCCCTTTGTCGGCACCCCTTTTGTTTAAGCAGGTTTTGAGATCGACGTCGTTAGCAGGGTTACCCTTCCGGCTTGGCCTAGGCAGGGTTATGGACGCCATTGGTTATTCTTCAGGGCTCTTAGCCCCATTTGCATCTTGTCCGTAGTCGGACCCTCTATCATTTTCATGGTGATTTGGATCTTTGTATATTATATCTGTATTCTTGACTCATAGAGTCGTGTTGTATATATATCTGTTCTGTGGGTCCCATCGAGGACTGTTGTGTAATGTTATTACTTCGTTTTCCACCCGCACGAAAGTGCCTGGTGGGCACCTTTGAATCGTTTCTATGCGGGTTTGGCGGGAATCGCTGAAACTTGCATAGGGTCGATTCTGAGGGTGTTACACCTTCCCAGTCACATGAGTGCAGGTGACGCCGATGAACGTATTTTATCTCGTGGAAATTAAATCAAAATTATGCAAAAACAAGCAAATTTGGATGAAATTCGTACTAATATGGTGATATATAGCATTGTTGGTGCTCTTCAATATTTGACATTAACATGAATATGTTATTCTTTATCGAAGCATGGTTGGTGCTCTTTAATATTTGACATTAACAAGTCATGATATGTCTTTTCGGTCAACAAAGTACGTTAATATCATCATTCTCCCACTACCTTACATTGAAGATCTACAAAACGTATCTTGAGGTATATCAAAGGTAAAGGGATTCACAGCAGAAAACAGAAAAAAATCATGACTAGCGTAACACCAATTGCCCGGATCTATCTAGAAGAGGTTTCGCTGACATACCCGTGTAGACAGAAATCGTTTAACGTTTTACAAGAAACATGATGATGTAGTTGGGGTGCAGGAAAGGTGACCGGCGGTGCAAGGGGTCGCCAGAACCGGTGGTATCTACCGCTGCTAGAGGGGATCAGGACATACGGGAAAGGTGGTGGTTATGGTGGGAGGGAATCGAGACGGGAGGGATGGTGGTTGCACTCGAGGGATGGGTTGGTCTTTTGATTGGTTGGGAGAGGTTGAGTTGCAGGATTTCAGCCCTATGAAATAATTCATGGTAAATCGCTCGCCCATTTCCGTGCCGTTGTGTCCTCATGACGGAGACACTCTTGTCCGCCGAATTGCCAAAGGCAATATTTGCCGTGAGATTTTCATGTATTTTTTCGTGAGTATTTTACATATGTCATGTGTTTTTGGTTTGCTGTGGGTTCTAGTTACGGCCTACGGGGCCTATGGCAAACTGCTAGTTTGTCGTGCGCACGTCAAATTCCCTGATTTGTGTAATGTGTAGTACACCGTTCGGAGTGCTATGCATCCTGTAAACCACGATGTTTGTTTTTGCTATCGCCTTATCAACGCGTACCCGAGGACCGATAAGGCCATCGTTTCCTTCCGCTAACATGACCGACTCATGGAAATATCACAGTGGGCATGGTCGCAAGGGTCAAATAGGATCTTCTTGGTAAGATCAGCGTATACATTACTATCATTCGAGAGAGGAAACCAATTCATGCTGGAGAAAACTTTGGAGGCTGTCGGTACCGCAGAAAGTGTGGTCTTTTTGGTGGAGAGTAATCAAGGGTTATATCTCTATACTACTTAAAAATAACCAAGTGTTCCGTATCCTGGCGACTGAGCGTTTCGCTCGACTTTCGTCGCATCCCACTCCGCCCGTCCTTCGTCGCGTGTCCACGGCCCACCTCCTCCTGGCCCAGCCATGTCCCGATACTTTCCCTGCGATGGTACATTCCCGTGATTACTGCGAGCGTTTCCGATTGTCTTGTCGACCCCTCTCGCTCCCAATCTCACCCTAACCGGATCTCCCTCAGCTCCGCCGGCAAGCCCTCTCCATCTCTCTTTCCCTTCCTTGTGGCCGGCGCCAAGCTCTTCCAGAGGCACTGCTCCGAGGCACCATGTCTCCCTCTGGCCATGCCATAAACGTCTAAGCGGTGCCGCTGGCCATGTATCTGGTAGCAGCAGAGGACAGCGGCGTTGAGCATCGAGATGGGCAGGTGGTCGTCGTTGTGGTACGGGAGCTCGTCTTGTTATGATTTCCTCCTCACCGGCGTTGGCGTGAGGAGGCGATATGTGAGTGACTAAATTTTTGCAATTGAAGAGCAGGTACGTACGCTAAGCTCTGCAGTCTGCATGGAACAAGTGTGGGTTTCAGGTGTGTAAAGTGGAAAGTGTGATCGGGTGAATTCATCTATACGAGTCACTTGACTTTTTCTCTTGATCTACCCATGCTCTTCCTTGCAAGTTTGTAGGCATTTTATAGTGCTCGTTGTTGATGGGTATTCTGACAAGTGTGGGTTCTCTGCGGGATATTCCTTGGAGACCAAAAATACGGTAGGGTCTTATGCTTGGGAATTTCAGGTTCATTTGTTAATTCCTCAGTTCTTTCTTTCTTATTCACTGTTCTTCCAGCGTTAATCGTTGATACAACAAAATATCAGGGAATGTGCTGCCACTGCTGTCGAGGAACATGTGGAATGCCCAAATGTTTTTATGCTCCAAGGTTTTCTGCAATTGCCAGACTTACCCGTATGGACAGAGTTGATAATTCTGGATTTTGGATGCTTCTACTTCTGCTCTCTATTGAGATTCTACATACTGAATTTTTCTTTTTAATCCATCTGTGTGGGGATGCTTCTATTTCTGCGCTCTATGATTAACATATTAGGTTCGAGACGGAAGATGCTGCAACACAAATATCAGAAGTCATGATTATTGTCAAGGTAGTTTGGACTGTATTTGAGATGTGCTTGTTAGTTCAATGCATTACAAATTTCTTGATGGCAGTACCGGTGACATGCTTTACTTTCTATACTTTTAGGGATGATGCTCCATAGGTGTTGGTGAGGTACCGATGAAAAATGAGTTTGTCCACGGCGCTGGTACAAGGGGCCACAACATGTTTTCCCCCATTGCCACTAACAACTATAGTAGTCAAAGCAAGTTCAAACAGCTGCTTTAGAACTATGACTATGTGCATGTTTCCCTTGAGTAATTCCTTGATGCTTATGTCCATTAAGTAATTCTAACTATCACTGGATCTTGAGGGGCATCTGAGGACGGGGATTATTTTTTATCTTGAAGGATACACACTGAGAGTCCTACAGTTAATTCATGCCTACATTTGTGGTCAATCCCGTTGGTTGATTTCTAAGGTTGGATGAGGATTATGGATTCATGGTTTGTGCCATTCAAAGGAAATGAATCAGAGATATTAAGAGAATTCATGCAAAGTTTGGAAATGGCTCGATTTCTAATAATAAATCATATTATGAAATCGTAGTTATATTTTTTTCTGTTAGTATTTGTGCAAGAGACAGTATCATCGTCAAGCTAGCATAGGTTTTGGATAGTTTCAAACATGGAATTAGATTATCCCAGGAGCTTGATTTGACTTACAGTTGGGTTTCCAGTGCCGATTATAGCAACAAATAGTTGCATCTTTGCTTGAAGAAAATGGTATAGTTAAGGGTGTACTATACAGCAACAAGTCAGGTGTACTAATTCAGTGGCATGTGTCAATTACAGGGACTTGATTTGGGCTTGCGGGTTCAGATGCTAGAAGAGATAACAAGGCACTACAAAAATATGAGCATCTAATTTGTGATATCCCTGGCCAAAAACTATGAGGCATTTTTTAAGCAATATCTGAAAAGGTGCAAGTTCAAATTAATTCGGAGGTGTCATAAGAACCTATATCTTTTACACAAATTAATTTATTTCCATAGATAGAATGCTGAAAGGAGCAACAGAGTGAAAACATGTTGAGAAATTTTTGTAGTCCTCAAGTTTGAGAATAGTAACTTATAAATTGGACGATTTAACAGTACTAGATGTCTTAACTTTGTCTAGATCGAATGTATCTAGAAGTATTTTAGTGTGTAGATACATACGAATATAAACAAAGTTGAGACATCCTTTTTTAGGACAGAGGAAGTACTATCTTTGTTCATTGAATCATGATTACATTACTAGCAGCATTTATTTAGCGGTTTTTCTAACGGTAGATGTTACACTCGATATTTTTACATCCTTATGCCAAGTCGACCTTAGTTAGATTGAACTGTCAAACTGTTCAATTGTTAAAACTATTATGTACTTGCATATAGGACATGCTGTTTTTTCACTCTTGTTGGTTTCTAAAAGACTACTATTTCTACTGTTTGGTATTCTTTAGGTAAGGATGGTGAGAGTCAAGCATGCCAAGTGATGCTCTCAAGAGCATGTACAATGCTGACAAGTGTGGGAAGTGGCAGGTATGATCAGGGCATTAGGCCCTCTTGCAAGGCTGCAATGGCAGTGAAATGTGTGAGGTTGTTTGGTTCGTAGTGGAATAGAAAAGCCAAGGAAATATGGGTGTGGGCTGGTGCTCCTTCTATACTGCTTTCTTGCAATAGATCCCAGGTAAAATTAAGGGGTGTGATTTTCCATGTGTGAATGTTATGCTCGTATCAGGATTTACTTCCATGTGTTGCTTAATTGTCGAGATGTAAATGTGAATCCCATCAGTAAGTGTGTGGTTTTATATCATTGTCCTATTTCTTAATCAATGATTACTTGACCACATCTATTCAAATTAAGGAAATGCATAAGGTGCTTTTATGTTTTTCCTAAATCTCGATTCAGATTCAAAAGATACATACCTTGGTTTTTTGTCCTTTACTTTGGTTCCTGTTTAGACTATATCAACTAGCTTTGCTATCTTTTGTTGGGAGGTCATGTTTAGAATATATCAACTAACTTTTCTATATGTTCCAGGGGCATCACATAAAAACTTCTATAGTGAAATTCAAACATTAGAGGCAGATTTGCAATTGCTTTACAAGCCACCCCCAATCAGGTCAGTCGAGGTTTGCTAGAATCTATAATGAAAATACAGAAGTTAAACTGCTATGAATATTAACATGCATGTGCCTTTGTGTGAGATATTATACACGGGAAGACTAATAAACTTGTGATGTCCGCATCTATGAATTGTTTATACAACATTAGCCTTCCGAATTCTTTTGTGTTGTTAATGTGTAAGCATGATTGTCTTATGCGTTTTCTGAATCTGAAGCAAAATGTAGTCAAGTTTGATCATGTATCACCAAAAATAAATGGGACAGCGATATAAGAACCACACACTTACACCAAAAAGAAAGGGGACAATGATAAACATGATTGTATTATTTGATTTTGGAGATGTCAGTATGTATATTATTCTGCCACCACATATTTTAAATTGAGTACTCTAATACATCATAAGGTCAATATATATAGGTTCGCTAGGATCTTGTGGAATTTACACAGGGAAGATTTATTGTAATGCAAACAATTTATTCAGATTTGGAGAAATTCTTAGGAAATTGCACATCGGTTGATTTTATAGTTGTGTTTCCATATATATAGTCTACCGTTGGATATATGTACTGACGGACCAGAATTCTTCTATGAGAATGTTTCTATAATCAACGAAGATTGTCCTTATTTCTGTTCAGGGTGTAGGATTTTTATCATTTTAACTGTATTTGTTTTATTTCTAGGACTTATTAGGTTCATTTAGGAAAAGCGAAGAGACACATGCACTGTAGAAGAAGGATCATATGAAAGGTAGGTAAACTCCGCTGAGAAACATCCACGTTGTGAAAACCTTCAAGCCTTGCCCCATGAAGAGAACCCATCTTCTCATGCCTTATATTAGAGTACAACGCTGCATCTTCAGAATATTTGGTTAGATGGCCTCCTTAATTTCTTTTTGTCTGTCATAACAATTATTCAAGCTAATAAAAGTTAGCTTACTCTTCTAAAAGTTAGCTTACTCTTGATGTAAAAAATGTATCTAAATTTCTATTTTTTGGCATGACTAGATGGTTAGTAGTACAAACATATAAGATTGGTTTTGAAGTTTATGCTCCATAATACTAAATACACTCATCGAGTAATTTATAATGAACCTCCACAATACAAAATGATTTTCACTACACATTATGTTATCCCATCAGTTAATTAATTGGTTGTCAACTTGTAACTTGCGGTAGTGGGTGAGGTGCAAAACAAATAAAGAGATGGTACCATGAATTTTGTTTGTTTTTGTCAGGGATAAGTTTTATCAAGAAATTGCATCCACCGGTAGATGAGATGAATACATTTGGGAGCACAAGTAAATGTATGGTATAAATGTAAAACCTCCCTCACTTAGTTCTCTAATTGTTCTAATCGTGCATGATTTGATAAATATCATGTTCAGAGTGGAGAACATACAGTCAAGTCACACCCTATTTACCAGATTATCATTGGTTGGAGATTATATTGGACATGGAGGTTGTACTTGAATACATTTATTTATAGTTCTCAAAGACATTATACTATTTAATATGCCATCATTGGGGTAGCAGCGCATGTAGTCCCAGCTCACTTCTGTAAAATAAATTGAATTTTTATTACCCTGTCTACATTTATTTGTTGCTCTAATTTAGGGGGTTTCTTATGAGTTGACTCGGCTCTCATGCTATGTTTAAAATAAGGAAGGGAGAGTGTTTTGAACCTTTCAAAATTGTTTTGGAGATGTTTCGGAATTTTCAAGCAGGAGTGAAAACCACATTTACTCCTGTCAAAAGTGGGATGATGATTGCTGCAGTTACATTTGGAAATAAAGATCGAAACTCGGGAGCTATGTAGGAGAGTAACTCGTGGCTTGACGAAAAACGAGCGAGGCCATGTTCTAATATGAGATCATTTGCAAATTGAGTTTAACAAGCTAGGTAAGCGAGTGTTTAACTTGTTATCCTTGGTCAAAATCGGTGTTAGCGCGGGGTGAATATTAAGTATAATGATGATTTGTTGAATACATAGCAATGGCGACACAATGATGGAAGAGGTGACCGGTGGGAAAGGAGAATTGATGGTAGCGGCATCCTTGCCATGCTAGAGAGGGAAAATGTTGTTGGAGTGCATTGGGTGCCTATAAAGCATAAGAGCAGCGTAACTGTGAAAGAAGTGAAGCCGAGCGATAGATGAGAAAAATGAGAAGGGATGATAAAAATAATGATCAATTGAATGATTTGTAGTTTATATTAACAAAATTGCATGTATTTTTCCCTTGGTTAGATGGTTTGGTGTTAACCCGTGGCAACGCACGGGCATTTAACTAGTACCAGCCAAAAAGATTCTCCAATCAAGACATATTGATCGGGTTGCACAGTGCAAAGCATGCGGGGCACATGAGGAGACTATTGATCATGCACTTTTTGAATGTACTTGGGCAAAGATCTGAAAGGAAATCAAAACTACGGCAAATGTCAAAATACAAGGTTTTCATCCATGATCTTGGGCAATGGATTTGATCGACGGTAAGCTGCTCTCGGAGTCGCACGTTTCCATGATCCTGTGCGGGTGATAGTCAACTTGGAAAGAAATAAATGCTCGAAAGCATGGGGAAAGCGGCACCAGTGTGACCGATTCAGTTTGGTGGGTCCTGCAGACAGCCTTCAACCTTGCTCAGTCAGGTTGAGAGAGACTACAAAGGGCACCGAAGAATAAAGATCAGTGAAAACCACCCGACGAAGGGATGATCAAAATCAATATTGATGCTAGTTTCCATGAAGAATCTATGTCAGGAACTGTGGAATTGGTGGTACATGATCGGTTTGGAACAATAATTAGAAGTTAAGCCTAATGGTTTGAACATGCTGCAAGTGCCATGACAATGGAAGCGTTAGCGATCCGCGAAGGAGCGAGGTTAGCATATGAGAGAGGATATCCACGAGTTACCATTGAGAGGGACACTCTGCCAGCTATGATAACTCTGACGACGACAATAGGTCAGAATTATGAGCAGTTTGTCAAGAGTTTTGTGAGATTAGGAGCGCTTTTTCTAGCTTTAGCATTTTGACTGTTGAAGGTGACGCAAACAATGCTGCTTATTTATGTGCTAAACAAGCTAATAGTTATAGAAAAAGATGTATGTGGATCAATTATAACCCAGGCTTTCTTGTTGACACTCTGGCGAGTGATTGTAATCCTATCAACTAATATATAAAGCTATTGATTCGAAAAAAGCCTCTTTTTGCTGTTTTTCAACTACTCGTCTGCATCTCGATCGCTAGCGACTTGTCACCCTCAGCGTCCTCGCTCGCGTCGCCGGTTCGAAGCATATTCTCCGGGGAGTTAAATACACAAACAGACCCTATACTTGTTGGGCTGACTTGATTTAGTCCTCGTAGTCGGATTTTACTGAATTTTATTCGTGTACTTGTGAATTGGGCTCGATTTAGTTCTAATCCATGTTTGGCATCGAAATTGTGCTGATTCGGATGCCATCTAAACTGGAATCTTGTAGGAACACCCTCCCTCACTGGAAGATATTTGCACGTACCCTCCTCCCCATCAGGTCCATTATGTATAACGCCACGCGCCGTTATAGATCTTTTCAGCTCAGAGAGTTATGTTCGAGAGAGGAAAAAAGGAAGGACTTGACGGAGGCGAAGGCCACAGACAAGCGACAGAGGTGGTGGTTGGTGGACCCGAAGGTGGAGCGACATATTTACAATGGAAGTTTAACTAATGGTAATGGAGTAACACAGGAGGGGATAACTGCAAATTTCTAGTCCATCTTTACTCCTGCAAGTGGGACACGACCTCCAGGTGACATCTGATTCGGTGCAATTTCGATGCCAAACATGAATTAGCACTAAATCAAGCTCAATTTATAAGTATGCAAACAAAATTTAGGAAATTCCGAGTACGAGGACTAAATCGAGCGAGCCCAGTTAGTGTAACTCTTTGTCGGGTTATATTCGAACTTCCTCAACCTTCGGCTCCTCGGATAGATGTCTCTGTCCGTGCTTTCTTCGCTTCGTCTGCATAGCCGAAACCCGTGGAGCTGGAGCCCGACGCGGGAACTGGTGGAAAACTAGGCCGATAGGGGTCCATTTGGTGTGGCCTCTACCAGGCTAGGATAGCCCATGTGGGTATCCTATCCCTTTAGTCTACAAATAGAGGAGCAATCATTGTATGTTCACTTTTAGAGAGATATTAATAAAGCTCCTTCTTATTCTCTATGTCAAATTCTTATGTGATTCTTGTGTGACTTTAACTACTTCCTTCGTTTTGGTTTATACAAGTCCTGCGCATATATCAAGGTTATCAATTTAACTTATATAATTTAAATTTATAATACAAAAATTATATCATTGAAAAATACAAAGTCTAAAGTTTTCGGTGATATATTTTTTATAATATATAGAGTGAATTCCACTTTTTATCCTCTACTTGTATATTTATGACACTAATTACTCTATGTAGTGAAAAATCATCTAAATTATCATGTTCGAAAACTTTAAACCCTCATTTTCTGATGCATATCTATTGGGCAAGGTGCAAGGTGATGATTGAACCTCGAAATTATCGAGATGACAACAAAGAATAGAACATTTGGTGCAGAGAAGGATAGATATGATCGGCAGCGACGTCCTCCAATCTTGACATATTTTGTTGCGGCGCATCGTCCTAAGATATCAGCCTTATCCATGAACACGTGTTGAATGCTAAAACGGGACAAAATCATGCTCAGAATTTTCTTAAATGAGACATTCGGATACAACTTCTACTAAATGGGGTAATTAGTGTTGCAAATATATAAATAGAGGGTAAAAGTGAAATTCACTCATATATATCTCATACTAAATTGGTCAATTTGACGACATAGTGGTACACGCACGACTTGTAAACCAAAACAAAAGGAGTGACATGGTTATACCCTACGGGTACACGATCTCAGCATACCTGGTCCAGCCCAAGGAAGGCCCACGGCAAATATACGTCGGTCCATGAAGACTTTCGGGTGGCAAAGGCCCATGACGCCTTTGGATCCTTGGAGACCAAGACTAGAGTAGATAGAAAATTCAAAGGGGTAAAGCCTAAAACCTGTAACCGACTCGGTCTATGCCTGGGACCTGCCTAACTCTATATAAAGGCTAGGAGGGCACGACCTAGAGATCTGACCTCATACTTTCGCATAGACACCTCCACGTCAGATTGTATCTGCGCACCCATGTAATCTTCAGTTCTGCCGTAATCAAGAGCAGACAAGCAGGAGTAGGGTTTTCCCTCCGGGGGTCTGAACCTGGGTAAACCTCGTGTCCGGTATTGCTTGTTTGCTAACCGTTCTGCGATCTCCAGCATCCCCATCTTCTCCAAAACCCAAGTCCATAACAATGGGCATTGACGAGATTAAACCTCGTCAATTGGCGCCGTCTGTGGGAACTGGGGACGCTGATTGTGCGATCGTGACGGTCCCAACCCGAACGATCTACAACTCCGCGGCGACGGAGAGTCATCTCCTCTTCGGCGCCTTCGACTTCACCGCCCACTCACCGGCCACCATGAAGGACTTTGAGCCCGTTGGCGACGGGCTCGAGATCCTATTCGGAAGTTTCTGCTTCCAAGTGGGGCAGACCGGCACTCTCCGCCTCCCAGAGTGGGTGCCTCTTGTTGGAGATATGCCCAAGAGGCAATAATAAAGTGGTTATTATCATATCTTCACACTTATGATAAATGTTTACATACCATGCTATAATTGTATTAACCGGAAACATTAATACTTGTGTGATTTGTAAACTAAAATAAGAGTCCCTAGTAAAGCCTCTTGTTAAACTAGCTTGTTGGTTAATATATGATCATGGTTTCCTGATCATGAACATAGAGATGTTATTAACAACAGGATCATATCATTAGGAGAATGATGTGATGGACATACTCCTATAGATAAGCGTAGCATAAAGATCAAGTCATTTCAATAGTTCAATTGCTATATGCTTTCTAATACATAGTAACCTAATTCCTTCGACCATGAGATCATGCATATCACCTTTTCCGGATGGATGCTTTGATGTCATCAAACACCACACCGTAACAGGGTGGCTATAAAGGTGGCATTGAGTGTTCAGAAAGTATTGGTTGAAACACATGGATCAAGAGTGGGATTTGTCCATCCATATGACGGATAGATATACTCTGGGCCCTCTCGGTGGAATGTCATCCAATTAGCTTGCAAGCATGTGACTGGCTCACAAGGGATCACATACCACGGGAACGAGAAAAGAGTACTTATCGGTAACGAGGTTGAACTAGGTATGCAGAGATACCGACGATCATGACCTCGGATAAGTAAACTATCGTGAGACAAAGGGAAATTGGTATCGTATGTAAGTGGTTCATTCGATCGCAAAGTAATCGTAGAAATATGTGGGAGCCATATGAATTTCCAGATTCCTCTATTGGTTATTGTTCGGAGAAGTGTCTCGATCATGTCCGCATAATTCACGAACCGTAGGGAGACACACTTAAGGATTCGACGTTGTTTGAGTAGTTATGGTATTATGAGAAAGAGACCGAATGTTGTTCGGAGTCTCGGATGGGATCCGGGATATCACGAGGTGATCCGGAATGGTCCGGAGAATAAGATTCATATAAGGAAAGTCCTGTTTCGGAGTTCGGAAATGTTTCTGGTGTTTTCATCGGGAATGTTCTAGAAGGTTCCGGAATGTCCGGCACTCCGGGGGGGAAGGGGTACATGAATGTGTCATTACATATTGGAATGATTGCATCATGTACTAAGTGTTCTCGCTGTTCCAAATAAAGGATTAAATTGAATCCTAAAACTGAAAAGTCAAATGGCCAGTTTGAAAGTCAAACGGCTAAAACAGGAAACTGTGGGAAACAAGCAAGAGGAGGTTGAAACCGACTTGGGGGAGGAGTCCCTCCTCTCCAAGCCGGCGCACCACCTAGGCCGAGTTGGGGAGGGACTCCCCTCCCTCCCCTTGGCCGCCGGCCCTCTCCACCCATAAAAGGAGGGGCAGGGCCTCCTCCTCTAGACACACAAGTTCCTATCCTCTAAATCTAAACCCTAGCCACAGCCTCCGGTTTAGAGCCGTTTTGGTTTAGAGCTTCTAATTGCCATAGCCTTCGGTTTAGAGCCTTCTAATTGGTGTGTATAATCCCTAGACCACTAATAGCTCTCTCTCATACTCCACCATACTCGCTCCGGCTTAAGGCGAAGCCCTGCGAGATCTCCCCTCTACTTCCGGTACCACGCCGTTGTGCTGCCGGAATCGCGAGGAGAGTGCTACAACCTCCGCTGCCTGCTGGAACAAGGGAGAGGAAGGTCTTCGTCGAGTACCGAACGTGTGACCGACTGCGGGAGCGCTGCCGGAACGTGGCGCCGGAAGGATCGTCTACGCGATCTTGAGATCGGAAAGAGTACGACTACATCACCCACGAGAATCTGCTCTCGTTAACCGCTTTGGAATCTTCGAGGGTAAGTTACCCTATCAACTCGTTGCTACAATCTAGTAGATAGATCTTGGCTTGTTTGTTTGTATGCGATAGAAATTTTTTGTTTTCCATGCTACGAACCCCTACAGTGGTATCAGAGCCGTGTCTATATGTAGATCTGTTGCACGAGTAGAACACAATGGTCATTGTGGGCGTTGATGCTTTTATTGTTGATTGCTTCTTGTGTACTTTGCATCTTGCGATATGTTGGGATGAAGCGGCCCGGGCTAACCTTACATGACATCGTTCATGAGACTTGCTCCACGCTTGACATGCAACTTTTATTGCATAAGTGGCTTTGCGGGTGCCTGTTTCTCCTAGCATAGTTAAGATGCAATTTACAACGGGTGATTAACAATACTAGTATCAATGTTGTGGTTCTTGTTCGTAAGTTAGAACGACACTTATTGAAAGCCCCAAACCACGTAAAATATGCAAAGAAAGTAGAGGCGTCTAACTTTGTTTTGCAGGGGTGTGCAGTGATGTGATATGGCCATGATTGTGATTATATATGATGTATGCAATGTTCCTTATTGTAAGTTGGCAACCGGCAGGAGCCATATGGTTGTCTTTAATTTCTGTTAAGACCCGCGTGTCTATTCAAAGTAGTTGTAATAGTTGAAGCCGGTGGACGACAACCATGGAGAGGCGTCATTGACCTTGATGCAATGCCGGTGATGATGGAGATCATGTTCGTGCTAGAAGATGGAGATCGGAAGCACCAAGAAGAAAGGCCATATCATATCACAAATTATGAATTGCATGTGATGTTAATCCTTTATGCATCTTGTATTGCTTAGTAGACGACGGTAGCATTATAAGATGATCCCTCATGCACATGAATTTCAAGTCATAAAGTGTTCACCCTTAGTTAGCACCGTTGCTAAAGCTTGTTGTTTTGAAGCACCACGTGATGATCGGATGTGTTAGATTCTGCAAGTGTATACAACGTGAGCAAGCCAGATTTGCTCATGCGGAAACCAAGGTTTGATCTTGACGAGCCTAGCATGTACAGACATGGCCTCAGGAACACGGATTACCGAAAGGTAGAGCATGAGTCATATAGTAGATATGATGAACATGTTGATTGTTCGCCATTGAAGCTATATCAACTCTCGTGATGATCGGTTTTGATATGGTGGATTTGGTTCGTGTGATCACTAAAACAATGAGAGGGATATTGTTTTGAGTGGGAGTTCACCTAGATTAATTTAATTATTAATTAGAACTCAATTTATCATAAACTAAATCAAAGTGAATTTGCATAGTTGTTGTAGTCATTGGCATCCGTTTACCACCTTGCGCTTAGTTATAATTGAGATGATAGAACTATAAAATTCTGGTTAGTTACTTTACGAACTGGTATCGTATTGTTTTGAAGTGTTAATCTAAATTTCAAAAGTCCTATTGCAAACTTTCAGTAAGTTCCGGTTACTCCATGAAGTTTAATAATTAGTATTAAATCAAGAGTAACAATTCCAAGTGTTAGTATATAAGTATCATGTTTGTCTCCATGATTCTTGATATTCAAAGGATTCTCTTAATATCAAGGTTATCTAGGATCTGAAAGAGTTGTTTCAGAAACCATGATGTGTGGAAGATATTGTGATATCTGAAACGAAGTTTTGGTTGCAACATGATAGAGTATAATATGGCAAAGTTCATGTTCTCATATTTTGATGAGAATTTGCAAAGGGTTGTAGACACTTGTTGTCCTAATCTTCCAAAAGGTTTTGGAGAGCAACATTATACTCGCGATTCACCGTTACAAGCTAAAAAGTAGCTTGATCATGGATAAATCCATGATGAGGGTGAATATTTGATGTAGGGAAAATATTTACTACACCAAGAGATTACTAAAGAAAGGAATTTGAAAGAACACCAAACATTTGATGATGGTGATCTACTTCAAAGTGCAAGTCCATAGATATTGGTATTTAATTATACACGCTTTGGACTATGTGTCATATGTATGACTCCACTATTGATGTTGATAGATTCTTTCAAACAGAGAAGGGAATATTGAAAGAAAATCTCATAAGTATATGGCAGAAAGTAAAAGACTAGAATTGTTCAGCTTAAGTATATAGATGATATACATGTTATGGCTATATTCTTTGCTTATAAAACAATGTGGTTCTCAAGTATTTGATACTGAATTTGTTGGTGTGAATCGTCATACGAAACAACACAATTCATGAACTACAATGGCCTAAGTAACTAGCAAAAGAATATGTGATGATGTTCATCGAGAACAAATAAAGGGTTATTGTGTTGCTCGTTAAACATCAAAGCTTGCCTTCAAGATTTGTTTTATCAGGTATTATGAGAACAAAAGGGTTGTTCAAATAATTTCCGTAATTCATAAAAGATGGATGATTCGCAAATCTCGTTGGAGACATCACATCCATAAAACTAGTGCTAAAGATGTCGAAAGACAAATTGATTGAAATATCACTTAGGAAGTGATATCGCCGTTTAAATTATATTGGAAAGAAAACATGAAGAAACTCCATGTGGATGGAATTTTGGAGTCTTTTGATTTTGATCACATGACGCTTGTGAAACTTTCCTAGAGATAATTAAAACTTCGTTCATAGGCCAAAAGGGAACGAATGACTAGCTTATTGGAACTTGTACATATTGTTGTACGAAGTCCATTATGTGTAGTCAAGAGCGATGGATTTCAACTTCATATGCTTTCTCCGAAAAATTTAAGTGAATATATGAATATTTACTTAATAAGGATGAAGTGTGAAATATTTGAAAAGTTCAAAGACTTTCAACATGAAGTGCAAAATCATTGTAACAAGAATATAAATAGTTTATGATAAGATCATAAAGGAAGATATTTGAGTTACAAGTTTAGCATAATACCTAAGATTTAAGGAATCGTTCCGTGGATTTGCATTTCCGAAACACCATAAGAGTATGGAACGTTCGAGATATGTAATTAAACCTTGTTTGATATGGTTAGATCAAAGGTATAATTCATAAAACTGCCATTGTATTTTAAAGATTAAAAGCTTTAGAGATTACTGTTTTTCCACTGAAAAGAGCTTCATCATAATCCGTTGAAATGACACCATATAAAGTTATGGTTTGGGATAAAACCCAAGTAGTCCTTTCTTAAAACATTGGTATGCTATGCATAAGAAAGATGTGTGCAACCAAAGTCGGATGAACTTGTCTTTGTATAACTGTTAAGTATTCCTCCATAAACACCGGAGACAAAAGTGTTTGTTGCTTAGAACGTCAAGTTTCTTTGAGAAGGAATTTTTCGTGAAAAGTTAAGTGGGAGGACAATAGAACTTTGATAAGGTTAAAAGAACCTTAGCTATATGTGAAAAGTTGCGCAGCGCCGAAAAGTGTTCCGGAGTTAGCAAACAATGCTCATGGCTCGCGTACTTCAAAGGTTGTGGTCACGGAGATCTAAGTTCCTATTGAAACAAGTAGGTCGGATGAACAATCAAATACCAAGATTTGAGAGTTAAATCATTATTTAACAATAATGATCCGACTACATGCAAAGAAGCGATGATGAGCCCTGACTCCGTCAAATGGCTTGAAGCCATAAAATCCGTGATAGTTCCATGCACGAGAAATCAAGTTTTGAACTTGAAGGACCCTCGAGAAAGGTGTAAGACCTTACAGTTGTGTTTGGATCTATAAAGAAATAGACATGGATGTTTCACATCTATGAAGTAGTCGACATATTGGGAAAGAGTTCACAACAATGTTCAAGGGTTGACTATGACAAGATTTGATCTTTCATAGCGATATTTAGTCTAGACGGATTGATGTAGCAACCACTACATATAAATTTGTTATGTGGTAGTTGAATAAACAAAACAAGTTCTTCTAATAGAATTGTTACCTAGGACATGTGCGTAACATGGTCCATAGGGCTTTGTTAATTCAAAGGATGCTAAAAGCATATGCAAACTTCAATGGTTGAAGTAAGCATAGCGGAGTTGGAATCTTCACTATGATGAAACTGTTAAAAGAGTTTAATTTCATCAGAGACAATGAAGATGCTTGCGTTTGCAAGAAATTAAGTGGGAGCGCTAAGACATGTTTCTAATACATTATGTGGAAGACATATTGTTGATTGGAAATAATGTATCTTTTATTAACACATATTAAGAATTTCATCCCGATGAAAGACTTAGGCAAAACCCAAATATTTGGCATCAATAGACGCTAATATGGTTGTGCCAGAAGTACATAGACAAGATATTGAATGAGTTCAATATAGAAACTACAAGAGAGGTTCTTGTCGCACAGAAAGGATTGAATGAGTTCAATGTTGATGATATATTCAAGTGTATTGACATTTGGTAAAGTGAAACAAATAATCAAGTATAGATTGATACTTGATGTATGAAATCACAAAGAGTATTTATATCAATCATACTGTGATATGTACAAATCCAGATATGTCCTATGCTCTAAATGTTGTGAGCATATACCAGAATGATTCGTAAGATGATCATTGGACAATAGTAAGGATATTCTTATGATCTTTTGGAAGAACTAAGAGTATAATATTTGTAGAAGTGACAAATAGATGGTTAGTTCATTGTAAAAGTACTACATTGATACTAGTTTTGTCACAAAGTACAAATTAAGTTTATCTCAATCTAAACTAAGGGTGGCACAATATAATGGAAAGTGAGTTCCATAATGGATTTGGATGAGTTCCAAAGTTAAATACATTGTGACAGATACTACAACAAAAGGCTAAGTATATGACTGCTATTCTAGCAGCAAAAGAGGGCATTTGTGTCAAGTAGTTTGTTATCAAACTAGGTGTAGTTCACAGTGGTATAATACTATGAAGATATATTGTGCGACAATATTATCAACATGTTTTAACCCCAAAGAGCTAAAGGTCACACCGAAAGACCAAATTTATACAAAGCCATCTCATTAGAGAATGAGTGATGCGTAGAGACGCAAAGACATGCAATTACACACGGACCTGGAAGTGTCAGATCCGGAGATCAGTTGACCACTAGCAATCGTGTACATACAACACCGGAAAGCCATAGGTGTTGAATACACAAAGGTTTGAAACTAGATTATTGACTCTAGTGCAAGTGGGAGACTGTTGGAGATATGCCCAAGAGGCAATAATAAAGTGGTTATTATCATATCTTCACACTTATGATAAATGTTTACATACCATGCTATAATTGTATTAACCGGAAACATTAATACTTGTGTGATTTGTAAACTAAAATAAGAGTCCCTAGTAAAGCCTCTTGTTAAACTAGCTTGTTGGTTAATATATGATCATGGTTTCCTGATCATGAACATAGAGATGTTATTAACAACAGGATCATATCATTAGGAGAATGATGTGATGGACATACTCCTATAGATAAGCGTAGCATAAAGATCAAGTCATTTCAATAGTTCAATTGCTATATGCTTTCTAATACATAGTAACCTAATTCCTTCGACCATGAGATCATGCATATCACCTTTTCCGGATGGATGCTTTGATGTCATCAAACACCACACCGTAACAGGGTGGCTATAAAGGTGGCATTGAGTGTTCAGAAAGTATTGGTTGAAACACATGGATCAAGAGTGGGATTTGTCCATCCATATGACGGATAGATATACTCTGGGCCCTCTCGGTGGAATGTCATCCAATTAGCTTGCAAGCATGTGACTGGCTCACAAGGGATCACATATCATGGGAACGAGAAAAGAGTACTTATCGGTAACGAGGTTGAACTAGGTATGCAGAGATACCGACGATCATGACCTCGGATAAGTAAACTATCGTGAGACAAAGGGAAATTGGTATCGTATGTAAGTGGTTCATTCGATCGCAAAGTAATCGTAGAAATATGTGGGAGCCATATGAATTTCCAGATTCCTCTATTGGTTATTGTTCGGAGAAGTGTCTCGATCATGTCCGCATAATTCACGAACCGTAGGGAGACACACTTAAGGATTCGACGTTGTTTGAGTAGTTATGGTATTATGAGAAAGAGACCGAATGTTGTTCGGAGTCTCGGATGGGATCCGGGATATCACGAGGTGATCCGGAATGGTCCGGAGAATAAGATTCATATAAGGAAAGTCCCATTTCGGAGTTCGGAAATGTTTCTGGTGTTTTCATCGGGAATGTTCTAGAAGGTTCCGGAATGTCCGGCACTCCGGGGGGGAAGGGGTACATGAATGTGTCATTACATATTGGAATGATTGCATCATGTATTAAGTGTTCTCGCTGTTCCAAATAAAGGATTAAATTGAATCCTAAAACTGAAAAGTCAAATGGCCAGTTTGAAAGTCAAACGGCTAAAACAGGAAACTGTGGGAAACAAGCAAGAGGAGGTTGAAACCGACTTGGGGGAGGAGTCCCTCCTCTCCAAGCCGGCGCACCACCTAGGCCGAGTTGGGGAGGGACTCCCCTCCCTCCCCTTGGCCGCCGGCCCTCTCCACCCATAAAAGGAGGGGCAGGGCCTCCTCCTCTAGACACACAAGTTCCTATCCTCTAAATCTATACCCTAGCCACAGCCTCCGGTTTAGAGCCGTTTTGGTTTAGAGCTTCTAATTGCCCTAGCCTTCGGTTTAGAGCCTTCTAATTGGTGTGTCTAATCCCTAGACCACTAATAGCTCTCTCTCATACTCCACCATACTCGCTTCGGCTTAAGGCGAAGCCCTGCGAGATCTCCCCTCTACTTCCGGTACCACGCCGTTGTGCTGCCGGAATCGCGAGGAGAGTGCTACAACCTCCGCTGCCTGCTGGAACAAGGGAGAGGAAGGTCTTCGTCGAGTACCGAACGTGTGACCGACTGTGGGAGCGCTGCCGGAACGTGGCGCCGGAAGGATCGTCTACGCGATCTTGAGATCGGAAAGAGTACGACTACATCACCCACGAGAATCTGCTCTCGTTAACCGCTTTGGAATCTTCGAGGGTAAGTTCCCCTATCAATTCGTTGCTACAATCTAGTAGATAGATCTTGGCTTGTTTGTTTGTATGCGATAGAAAAATTTTGTTTTCCATGCTACGAACCCCTACACCTCTACCATCGATCAGGCCCGCTTCATGGGCTTCACACCCTGTGCTACGCACCACGTCGTCAACAGACGAGTCCCATGACAGCAGCAGCTGCAACTCCGATCTGTGCGACCCGCCATCGGACGAAGGGACCTATGGTTCCGGATCAGAAAGCTGCAGCAGCAGCAGACCGATCTACGAGCGCTACCAGTGCGCCGCGGTCATCCAAGATCAAGAACACAATCCGCCACCCAACCCATAGGGTAGAAACGGTGGAAACAGAAGAATCCAGTCCTCCCACTCAACGGGGAAAACAACAATCGGGTCATCCACCTCGACGAGGAGGGATGGGCTCAAGCACGCGACGCCGTGGCAGGCAACAAGATCATGCCCGCCGATGCCTCACGAGATCTATTGATGGCATACCACATGCTCCTCATCGAGGAGCACAAGAAGTAGATCAAGATGCAGGAAGTGCTGGACAAGCGCAAGCAGGCAGCTTCGGAGTCCAGTGCGCGGCGAGTTGCGCTCTCCGCCATGGGCATCGGCTCCAGCTCACACAGCAACAACGGGAACAAGCACCATTCTCGGATGGAGAACATGGACCCCAAAGAGCGCCGCGAAGTGACCCGAGCCCTCAACGCGTCCTTCATGGAGATGGACGCCGACGGCAATGTCATCCCAAAAACGCCGCAAGCTGCGATCATGGCAGCCACCGCGTACCTCGCGTCCCACCCACCTCCGGAGGGGGACCCGAAGAGGGCCATGCACAAGTCCGCGCTTACCGGGCTCGGACTCGTCAGAGCTACGCTCCACGGAGAAGCTCCTGCGGAGCCGAAAAAGAAGGCTGCGGTCAGATTCAACTGCAGCCCCACACCCTCATCCGAGGACGAAGAGCATGACCTTCCTCGAAGGCATAAGAGCTCACGCCATTGCAGCCGCGACTACAACGCTCGAAACGAGCTAACACAGCGCAAGATCGACAAGGCACGCGCCAAGCGCGTATGCTCGTCTGAATCCGAGATGGACGAAGACGAAGGAGAACTCTGCGGGGCTCGATGCTTCAGCAGATCTGTCCGACGGACAAAGATGCCGCGAAACTTCAAGCTCCCTTCGGACACTCCGAAATTCGACGGCACACAGGACCCTAAGGCGTGGCTCAGTGACCACTTGTCATCCGTCAAGCTGCACGGCGGAAGCAGGGAAACCGCCATGCAATGCCTTCAGCTACAGCTGACAGGCGTAGCTCGGATCTGGCTAAGCAGCCTATCATCAGGATCCATCCGAAGTTGGGAGGAGCTGGCGTACAGTTTCGTCCGAAACTTCAAAGGCACCAGCAAGAGGCCTGCCTCGATCGAAGAGTTGCGAGCCTGCACTCAACGAACGGGCGAATCCATTCGCTCGTACATACTACGCTGGTCCAACACCAAGAACTCTGCGGCGCATATCTCCGAAGAGAGAGCTATCGACGCCTTCAAAGACGGTGTCAAGCGCCAGGACTTCAAGGAAGAACTTGGGCGCGTCAAGCCCAAGACACTCGACCACCTCATGGACATCTCCAACATGTGGGCTGACGGTGAGGACTCCGTCCACCGAGCACACTCGGAGGAAGAGGACGACTACGGCCAACGGCGAGAACGCCGTAGCAAGAGGAGACCGCGCGTCTACGATGATCGCGATGGACCCGACATGGTCGCGGCTGGCTACGCCGACCGCCACAGTGATGCCAACCGCAACAGCGGCGAATACCGCGGAGGTAATTTCCACGAGGGAGGACGACCAGCACAGTCGTGGCAGCGCCACAGTTGCGACGATTGACCCTCAGCATACGAAATACTATCGGGTCCATGCACCATCCACTTCTACATCGACAAGCAGGATGGTAAGAAGAAGGCAAGCCACATGCTCAAGGACTGCCGCGAGTTCCAGAAACTCAGCGAAAGTATGGCTCAGATGAGGCAGCAAGCCCCAAACCCTGGATTCGGGAACGCACCCACACCAGGTGAGATCGCGCATGGAGCTCCTCCACCGCCACCTGCAGGAGGCCCGAATCACCCAATCGCACCCACACAGAATAACGGTGGGCACGGGTACCCCCCGCCGAAAGGAGCACTGATGATCCAGAAGGGGCGCCCAACGAATAGGGTGCAGAAGAAAATCACCCGTCAGATCAACCTAGCCGTGACAGCTCCACCTGCCATCCCTAAGTACCTCAGCGGATCGGAGTCCTGCATCACGTTCAGCCGTTCGGATCACCCTTGCCAGGTCCCTCGCCCAGGTCATGCTGACCTGGTGCTTGAGGCGCAGATCGGAGGTTTCGAGATGAGCCGCGTCTTCATGGACGGTGGCAGTGGCATCAACCTGATGTTCGCAAGCACCCTAGCAGCAATGCGGATCCCGTTGTGTAGCCTGGAACAGTCAGACACAACGTTCCACGACATCGTTCCAGGAAAGGGCATATTCCCCCTGGGAAAGATATGGCTCGACGTCATCTTCAGCAAACCGAACAACTTCCGATGCGAGCGGCTCGAGTTCAAAGTGGTGGACTGGCCATCACAATACCACGCCATCCTCGGGCGTGTAGCATTCGCAAGATTCCTGGCAGTACCACACTACGCGTACCTGCTACTCAAGATGCCAGGACCCAGGGGCGTCATCACGGTCCACGGGAGCTTCACCCGATCGGACCACTGCGACAGGGACTTCAACAGAATCTCCCAGTCATTCGGCATGCAAGAGGAGCTCGTAATACTCCGCGAGGTGACGGACAATGGGGCACCCCCAGTCGCACGGCAAAACGCACCCGATATGTCCTTCGACTCCACCGTCAACAGAAAGAAGGTGCAGGTCCACCCGATGGATGCCTCCAAGATGGCGCTGATCGCCAACGATCTCAGCCCCGCATAGGAAAGCGCGCTCATCGAATTCCTCACTTGAGCGCTGGGAAATCTTCGCCTGGTGTCCTGGGACATGCCAGGAGTTCCCAGGGAATTCCCAAGCACGCACTCAACATCTTTCCAGACATCAAGCCCGTCAAGCAGTCCATCCAGAGACTGTCCGAGCCCCGGGCCGAAGCCATAGGGATTGAAGTCAACAGACTACTCGCTGCAAACTTCCTCAGGGAGATCAAGGAAAGCGAGTGGCTCGCCAATACTGTGATGGTCCCCAAAAAGGACACGGACATCCTGCGGATGTGCGTGGACTTCACGTCGCTGAACAAGCACTGCCCGAAGGACCACTTCCCTCTCCCTCGGATCGATCAGATCATCGACTCGACTACAGGATGCGAGAAACTCTCCTTCCTCGACGCCTACTCAGGCTACAACCAGATTCGACTCAAAGTCAAAGATCAGGAGAAAACGGCGTTCATCACGCCGTTTGGAGTGTTCTGCTACAACACAATGCCCTTCGGGCTAAAGAACGCAAGTGCTACGTACCAGCGGTGCATGCAGGCATGCCTCAAGGACCAGATCGGTCGCAATATCCAAGTCTATGTCGACGACATAGTCATCAAAACCAGGGAGGCGAGAACGCTCATCGACAATCTCCGCGAGACGTTCGATAATCTTGACCGCTACATGATCAAGCTTAACCCGGAAAAGTGCGCCTTCGGCGTCCCATCGGGTCAACTGCTTGGTTACTTCATCTCCCAGCGAGGGATCGAGGCGAACCCAAAGAAAATACGGGCCATCATGGCCATGGAGAAGCCGAAAAACCTCAAGGGTGTCCAGCAGCTTGCAGGACCAATAGCGGCATTAAGCAGGTTCATCAGTCGCATGGGCGAGAAAGCACTGCCATTCTACCAGCTGCTGCGCAAAGCCGACAAATTCGAGTGGACGCCTGAGGCGTATGACGCATTCGAAGATCTAAAGCGGTTGATTTCTACCTCGCACGTCTTGGTCACGCTAAAGGAGCGCGAGCCCCTACTTCTGTACATAGCAGCTACACACCAGGTGGTGAGCACCGTACTAGTGGTCGAGCGACCCGAAGAAGTCAAGACCCATGGGGTCCAACGCCCAATCTACTACCTCAGCGAGGTATTGACGCCAACAAAACAAAGGTACCCTCACTACCAGAAACTCGCATATGGCGTGTTCATGACGGCTCGTCGGCTGAGCCATTACTTCCAGGAGCACCAGGTGATGCTCGTCAACGAGGCACCCCTGAACAACATCCTGAACAATCCGGAGGCCCAGGACGCGTAGCCCTATGGGGCATCGAGCTGTCACCCCTAGACATCGTCTACGAGAAGCGACTCGCAATCAAGTCTCAGGTCCTCCCGGACTTCCTCGTCCACTGGATGGAGATACAACTTCCAGACACACCAGACATGACACAGTCATGGACGATGCACTTCGACGGCTCCAAGCGCGAGGCCGGAGCAGGAGCCGGGGTCATACTGACCTCCCCGCAGGGCGACAAGATGAAGTATGTCCTGCGGATGAAATTTTGAGCTTCCAACAATGAGGCCGAATACGAAGCCCTCATCCACGGCATGAGGATGGCACAGATCTGCGGTGCAACACGCCTGGTTATCTACGGAGACTCGAACCTCGTCGTCCAGCAGACAATGAATGAGTGCGACCCACACGCCGAAAACATGATCGCGTACCGCGCACTCTACAACTCACTCGAGGGAGAATTCGACGGCTGCGAGCTTTGGGCGTGGTGGAATCAATATCCCCTCACGGTTCGACCGGACCAGTTCGCGTCCTCTCTCTCAGCCACGTCGTTCCTCTCCGTTCGACGAACCCTAAATTGGCGGCGCCGCCGCACCTTAGCCACCGGAGTTCTCCGGCATCTGTCGCAGTCCCGTAGTAGCCCCGCCATGTCTAGCGCAAGCTCCAGCCGGTGTGCGCTCCGTCGTGCAGCCCCTCCATTTCCCCTGATCCCGTGCCCAGATTGCGGGAGGGTGGTGAAGCAGTGTCGCTCAGGGACGCCCGAGCACCCTGGCTAGGTTTACTACAAGTGCATGCGCCATGGTGTAAGTTCCTTTCTTTGTAGTTTTGGTAGTTCTGTTGCAATTTCTGGAGTACATATTGTAATTTTGTTTCTGATTTGGCAGTCCGGTTGCAATTTCTGGAACTGGGAGCTTGAGTGCATTGGATACTTGCTCGAGCAGAACTACCTGCTTGGAGACGCTGCTATGGATGCCCTGGGTTGGGCTGAGGACAGAAGGGAAGAGCTCCAGCTTAGGAAGGAGGAGCAGAACTTGACCAATGTGCCAGGACAGGAGCTCAAACATAACATGATGATAGAAGAACTGGAGGAGGTTCTGGTTCTGCTAAAGATTGTGGTGGCCATGTTGTTTGTGATCTTTGCAATGATGGCTGTCATTACTCTGAAGAAGTGAGATGTTGTTGTTGTAGCACAGTGTAGTGTTGATGCTTCTGTATCTGTTAAGTGTTGTAGTGAACTGAAGTGAAATGTAGTTGCTTGTAATCTGGGATGTTGTTAGAGTACTCATGTTGTTAACCAATGTGGGATGTACTCTTGTCTTTTGAAGCAATGTGGAATCTAATGAAGTTGTTTGATTGTTTGTTGATGAAAGTACACACAATTCATGTAACACATAAATGGCTAGAAAAAACATGCACAGATGGCATGTAACAAAGATGGCATGTAACTACACATTTCATCTAAATAAACAGCAGTAGCTCCAATAGACTAAGATTGCTGCCATTTCCAACACACATATATATAAAATACTTAGAGATGATAAGTGGTTGCCATTTCAATGGCACATGATAACCTGGCAATATAGCAGTTAATCCAACACACCAAAAGGGCTCAAGTTTCCTAGAAGTTTAAAAGACATAAATTGCAGAAGATCTGAGCAACCAAAAGAGCTCAACACACCAAAAGGGCAACATAGCAGTTTCACAGATCTGCCTAAATTATTACATAGATTTCCTGGGACACCTCAACTCATCAAACATGTTGACTTTCTTCTTTGTAGGCAATGAAGCCATTTGAGCACTGTGAGCTTCCATCAGCTTTGTGAGCATCCATCTGAGCTTTGTGTGATGCAATTTCAGCAACTCTCTTTGCTTTCCTCTCCGCTTCTCTTTTATCAGCTGCAATCTTCTTCTCTTCAACTTTCTTTTGTGCATTATCTTGCTTCTTATTCTGAGCTACCTATTTTCTTACTTCTGATATTATTCTCTTGGTCTCTACTCTGGCCTTCTTCTTCAACTCAGCTTCCTGCCTCCTCTTCTCCTTTTTCTCTGCATCCTCCATTGCTTTGGCCTCTGCATGTTGAGCTTTTATCTTCTCTTGCTCCAGTTTCTTACTAGCTTTCTCTTCTGCTTTTTTCATTTCTGCCTGATATTTTGCTTCAGCTATAGCAAGCTTTCTTTCATCATTTTCTCTGTTCTTTTCTTGTTGCATCTGTAGCAACTTTTGAGCCAATTCGCCCTGCCTGAGAGTGGTAGAACTAGCTTCAGTAGCAGATGTCTGGGACAGCTAGCTTTGTGCATCTGTGATGAATGTTGAATCAGGAATTGGTCTTGTATCTAACTGCCTATGTACAAGCTTCTGTACAAGCACAATTCCATGAGAAATTGAAATATGACAAAAAAATCTTGAACTAAGTGAAATATGACCAAATACTCTTTATTTACCTCATGGATCGAGGTGTCAACAAGAATATCTTCTGCGATTGGGTTTTGAGCATTAGGATTGTTAAGAACTGGGGTTTTTTCCTACAGAAGACAAGGATGCATGTAAAGATAAGGAAACTGCATGTAAAACAGATAGGAGCAATTCAACTAATACAAGGATGCATGTACATATAAGGATGCATGTAACTGACCTGTGTCACAGTTGGTTCAGTCTGAGGTGGAGGCACATTAAGATCTTGTGCATTTGGTGGTGGTAGTCCTGATTTCAACCACTTGCATCCAGATTTGTTATGATCTGGTAGACCACAGTAGGAGCAATGCATGATAACTCCATGCCTTGTCATTTTCTTGCCTCCTCCTCTTGCATCTACCTCATGTGGTGCTTTTCTTCTACTTTTAGTGGGCCTCCCAACATGTTTTTTGAACAGAGGAGCTAGTACAATAGGTCCATTCATTCTTTCCCATTTTGTCTTGTCTCTGCATGGGTATACTACATTTCCATAGGCCTTATCCTACATCTCAACTGAATAACATTTATCAACTAGTGTAACAGGATCTATGCCATCATTCCTTAAGAATGCTATTACATGAGGACAGGGGATTCCTGTTTTCTGCCACCTCATGCAACTACATGTTTTATGCTTGAGATCAACTACATAATCCACTGGTTGGGAGGAAACTAGTTCACCCACTTGGAATAGCCCATCTCCTGCTCCATCTGCAAACACATTTCTTGAAAGCTCAATGTTCTTGTCAAGTTTCTTCCTTACCTTTGGGCAAATAGGACCAGGCCAACTACTTCTATCTTTGTTCTTTGTGTAATGCCTAGTCATTATTTGAGCCTTGATTATTTCCAACATAGAAAGCACATGGAGTTCTCTAGCTTCTAGTATGTATCTGAAAACATATAAATCAAGTTATTCCTATATGGCCAATGTGCTAGATGATACCAGACATACATGTAAACAGACAGAGGAATGTAACTTACTTGTTGAAGACCTCACAGTTGTTGTTAAGTAAGATATCACATTTGGGCAAGTCACTTTGAAATGCTCTAACCCATGTTTTAGGATCCAAGTTGTCTAGCCAGGCATGTGCATCTGAGTTAATTACTTTCATCTGATCCATGTGCTTCTCAAAGAGAGTGACAGTATTGCTCCTTGCTATTGTCCATAACTGGTTTTTCAACACATCTCCCTTAAAGAGCTGTTGAAAAATTTGCCACATATGCCTGACACAGAACCTATGTTTCGAGTCAGAGAAAACCACTCTTACAGCATTGATTAATCCCTGCAAAACATCTAGTGAAACTGCATGTAAACCACTATGTTCTCAAAACATCCAGTGAAGAAAAACACAGGAAATGAATGGCATATTCAGTGATTATTACCTTCTGCTTATCTGACATAATTGTCCAAGGTGTGGTGTTGACTATTCCTAAGTCATTCTTCAATGTCTCAAGAAACCATGTCCAAGCTGATGTGTATTCCACTTCTACTGCAGCCATGGCAATAGGGAAGATGCAGTCATTAGGGTCCATCCCAAGAGCACACAACAACTGGCCTCTGTACCTGGTCTTTATGTGGCATCCATCAATGAAAATTACTGGCCTGCAAACTTGTAGAAATCCCCTTTTGCATGCTTCAAGTGACATGTAACATTGCTTGAATCTACCACCATCATCTAGTGAAATATAGAAAGAACTCCCTGGATTGCTCCTCCTTATCTCATTTGCATAATCCCAAAGCATTTTGTATTGTTGTTCCTCATATCCATAAATCACATTCATGGCAATCCTTCTAGCCCTCTGTAATTTGCTCTTAGATGGTGTCATGTTCCACCCCTTCTGAACAACCCTTGAAAAATTTCTTATACTCATGCCTTGATTAGCTCTGAAGGTCTCTAGGTACTTATCATCAATGAACTTAGCTGTGAAAGCAGAAATATTCCACTTTCCAGCATAAGTATGCTCAGCTGTGTACCTCTTGATCTGGAATGCTTCTGTCCTAGAGTCAGAAGATGCCCAAAGATACCAACTACGGTCCTTTAGACACATTTCCCTCACCCTCTTCTTGTCATTTATTGGGAGTTTGATGGGCTTTCTGTGTTTGCAACTCTATGATCTGATAGCTCTCCTTAGCAAGTCCACATTACAAAATACTTGGCCAGTTGAAAACTTTGGATCATGCAGATCATCCTCTCTGAAATTCTTGAATTTGCATTTAACTGTTTCATCATCAGACTCAGGTCCCCAAAGGTCCTCATCCTCTGATTCCTACTCTTTGATTTCACACTTGGTTTTCCCTTTGAAAGATGCTCTCTTTCTTTTCTTTTTGTCACTATCGTTGTCATCACTATCCTCATCAACATTATCTGCATAGAGGTCATCATCTCCATCACTTACATCATTACCTGAGTCCACACAATCAAACTCTAAATCTGATCTATCAGTTTCAGACAATGCATCACTCTTCTTCTAGTTCTGGAATGAAATCTGTATTGCTACTGCTTATCTTCCTTTTGCTATGCCTCCTTGTGCCAAATGCCACTGGATCATCAACATGCATGTCAATCTCAACATCCACTAGATCATCAACTTGCACATTAGGAGATATAACTTGAATTGGTACTCGCTCATCAACTTCCACATTAGGAGATATAACTTAGATTGGAACTGGATCATCAAGTTAAACAGGAACTGAATCATCATCATCTTGGCTCAAAGGAACTGTGCTGCTACTTGGCTTGGAAGGGCTTATGACTATGGGCAAAGAAGTAACAGGATATTAGACTAAATCATCCCAATTCTTGAATAGAAAGCTCTGATCATGGTCCAAATACAAACTGAAACAATGATGACCTATGTCAACAAAAGTGACCATGAATCTAGTGTCATGATCAGACCTTATTTCCCTCAACCCATTGTTCTGCATAGTAAGGATGGGTATGCAGTAAAATATCTTCATTCTTCCAGCCATTTCATATCCAATTTCTTCCACTATCCTCTCAAGCATCAGTGGAGACCAAGTGAGAGAATCTACTTCATCATACCATATAACATGCCCATCAACATAAGACCTGTTGTTACCACTAACCACAAAAAAAACCGTGGTTGATTTCCAAACTGAAAAATGAACTACGTTCCCCTGCCAAATAATCAGTAGGAGTAACAGTCATCGGTACATTACCACTTCCAATAAAAAAGGACTGCATTTTTATTATTAACACTTTCATTTATACAACCAAATCACCAATTCCCAACAGTACAGTTCAGAGATTTAAGCACCAATTCCCAACAGTAAAGTTCAGAGATTTTAAGGACCAAATGCACTTCAGTAAACCAAACATTTAACATGAATGAACAAATTTTAGTTCATAAAAATCCTTCTTTTCATAAAACCCTACCACAAACCCCACCCAAAAGCACACCCACATCCCCTGCTAAAAAATGTACGCCATTCTGCTCATCACATCTTTCTTTTATCCAGAACCTCAGCATCTTCAACAAAAAACCCTAAATCTAAAGGAAATCCTTCCATTGCAGGCGAATCAGTGGAGGTTGGGGGCTTACCATAGACAGGAGCGGGTGCGCCGTCCAGGCGCCGTCGAGGATAATCCATGGAGTCGACGAGGTCGACCAGCACCTTCCCCCTCCACGAGCTCCACCGCGTCACACCTTCTCCACCCTGTCTGCCGATGAAGACCGCCGGCGTGGCGGTCTAGAAGGAGTGGAGTGGCGTCGCGGCGTTCCCTCTCCCAGCCTTCCTCCTCGGAGAAATCGGCTGCCCCAAATAAAGGCAGGGGATCTCCTGGGCAAAGATATCGAGGAGGTCGGGGGGAGGGGGTTTCCTGCAATTAATGCGCGTTGTGGATGTTGTATGACACTGACAGTGGGTCCCGCAGATGGACACATCGGCACATACAGCTCTACATATGGCCCAGTGACCTCGCGTGACTGCGACGAGTATTAAGTGACCGTAGAATTGTATTCTCTGAGTACAGTGACCATATTGATTTCGGCTATCAAGTTCGATTATGTCCGATGGATTTAACTCTTTCCCTTTAACATGCTTCTGGGATTTTACATCCAGCTGGGATCACTCGGTTGGCAGTTGCATTGCCTTTTAGATCTTGTCCGGTTAGCCTACCCGGGATGATCTCCCGACAATATGCATAGTAGTAGTTCCGCGCGCTGGTAGCGTCAAGGGAGCTTGTAAAAAAATGACGATCGATGGCTGCACTCATCATAATTTAAGAGATGAAAGGGTGATTGTTTATGTTGAATTCATGTGCTTAGCAACAGAGATAAGAGAAGATTGCATGTTACTAACCAAACTTAAATTATGTTGAATTCAACATGACGTTAGCCATCGCGACGACGACACGAGCCCTTCTGATAACCAAACTCGTGTGTAAATTAGAGCATACATCTCTATCACACAAGAAGAAACGGAAATTAGTAGACTGAATAATCGCATTTGAGCTGTGATACGTTTACAAGTGGCGTGGATCAGGTATCGGTCGCTATGTGTTCAACTTCGTGGTGTCATACGCAGCTACGTACGCAAGCATCAATTATATACGCGGGGAGGATGCATGATTGTTGAAGAATAATTCAGGCAGCTATTGGACTAGTTATTGGGGAATTTTCATATGTTGGAGGAGAAGCTAGCCGAAGATAGCAGTAGTGTGATGCATTTGATTGAACGCATTAACTAATCGCAATTCTGTGATTATCTTTTGCGGGTAATTAATGACCTTTTTTATGACCACAAACAGAATATATGGTAAATGTCGTGATCATGACACCATCGATGAAGTTGGAAAAGACAACCCGGGCAGAAAATAATGGAGTTGTTATATTGTCCACCTGGTCCGGTATCTTCTTCCGCACAAAAGTACTGTAGTACTGTACTATGAAAGGAAGATAATGTGTGTCTATCACGTAGTACGATCGATAGTTACTTCTCCGTAAGCAAAACGTTACATGCCGATAGATGCAGTGAGACCTACCATCATCCAAGGGACCTTTCGGGTCACCATGATCACTCACACTCACGGTCTCTCTCCCGGGATGTGGTGTCTCCCATGTGATCGACGGAGCAGAAGCGCGCGGGTGCTGGTCAGCGTGTCACGTTGAGGGTGGTGGACGCGGCTCACCGACCAGCACGGCACGTGGTGGCGCTGGTACACGTAGTGCTAAACCTTGCCAGCCGAGGTGGACACGAATAATGCAAATCCGGCCCGCGCAGGTACATACATGTCACATGTAGTATATTGGTACGTTGGCGGTTGGCCTTTCCTTGGGCCCGTCTCTTGCTGTCAGGATCCAGGATGCCGAGCGGGTGACTTATCTCTTCCTCCGATCCTCGCCCTTATCTTCAAACACCATGATTGCGCCACGTGCACTAGAGCACAATTTGAGGTACCTTGGCTATTACTCCCTCCGTTTTAAATATAAGATGTTTTAGATTTGCGAAGAAAATAAATCTAGACTTGTTTTAGTGTAGATTCACTCTAAACATGAGTGAACCTATATACTAAAACTAGTCTAGATACATTTAATTTACAAACCTAAAACATCTTATATTTTGAAACGGAGAAGTACTAGCTAGCTAGCTTTTGCGGATCGTCTTTAGCAACATCATTGCGCTAATATACTGAGCGTGCTTGGAGAGTGCTAGACAGTGATGGCATTTAGACTTGTTAGAAGTGCCCTTAGTTACTACTTTTTTCACAATTAACTAGTAACACAAAAGCCAAGAACTAACCCGTTGTTGGACGGTAGAAGAACAGTAATACCCACAGCCCACTAGAGTTCAAATCTAAGGTTTAACGCTTTGGTGTCTTATAAATGCGAAATATTCTTTCAGTGGGAGACGATGTTTTCATCGATAGCGAGACATATACGGTGACTTTATCAATCTCAAGACAAAAAACTAACACAAAAGCGTATGTATTTGTGTTACGATGTTTTCATTCATAGTGGGCTTAGCCTTTCGGAGGTGTTTATAGGAATAGGTGTACATGCGTGTATTCATAGAAATGATTGTATGTACACATTATAAGCGTATGTATTGGTGTTTGTACCGTGTTTTTAAAAAAACTAACACAAAAGCCAAGGCCGTGAGGTGAAAATATCGCAGAACCGACACAAAGCACGATTGTGCTGCGTGAGTGTGCATCGATCGGTGTCTCCTCACTGACACATGGCCAACAGGCAAGAGCAACAAAAAGGAAAGGCGAGTCACGCCGACCGGGTCCTTGCAAGTTGCACACCTACACCTATACCTTGCAAACGTGGTGGGGATCGCGTGTATCGCCACCACTCACGCGCCTGCCAACTCCGGGCGTCGCCGAACGGGATAACATGCAATGTTGAGCCCGAAGACACGACACGACGCAGGGAGAGGGAACGGGCAGTACGTACGGTAGCAAAAATGCACGGCCCGTTTTTCTTCGTGTGATCTCGACCAATTTCTCGGAATAGTCTTTCGTCCTGTTTTATAAATAAAGTCAGACTAAACTGATATAAGGTGATGAGGAAAACCTCTAACAAGCAAATCAAAGATAAAACTATTAAGCCTAAGAAACATCTAGCTTGCCACCAAAGACGTCGAGCCTAAGAAACCCGAGCTCCACGACACCGCCTCTAGGGAGGAAACGACACAGCAAGCGCCATCGCCGAGACCACAAGGGACTAGGGTTTTCACCCGGAGCTCCAAAAAGGCAAGGGTAGCCACAGCAACGCCCTCAAGAGGGCCACGATATCCGCAGGCATCGCCGTCATTGGCGTCGAAGCGTTGGGATTTCGCCCGGAAAAACTCTCGCCATATTTAGTTTCTTGGGTCACCGATCTCCGAGCCGAGCTTCTAACACGCGATCTGGGCGCCGCCAGCGCCAGGAGTCCCCGATGCCCGCTCCGTGCCACCCTCGTGGTCCAGAGAGACGAGCCACCACCACTGCCACGTCGTCCTGCCGCCGAGACATGTCCGCGCAGTCCACCTTCTGGAGCCGCCGCCCCAGCATCCATGATCTCGCACACACCGCGTGGTATAGACCACTACAACACCACCCTCGGAACAGGTGTACCCGGGCAGACCAGCCAAACAGGCCCTAGACAGATCGAAATGACGAGACACACAAGTCAATTTCGCAGCTCAAGAGGTGAGTTGCCAGGCGGTTACCGGATCTAGGCCAGTCGGCCCGGATCCAGCACCTCAGTCCCCTCAGGACCAAGGGGTGGGCTCCTTAGAACTGGAGCCCCTAAAACCCTATAGGACAGCAGGCCCGCCCAGCCCGAATGGGCCCAAATCTGGGTCGATGGCATGGCGTCGCCGTCCTAGCCAGCTCCGCCCAGCAGTGCCAAGTCGGAGAGGAGGGGTCGTCACAGCTCCAACCCGTCGTCGTTGCGCCCGAGATCTCCAGGTCAGGGCGACCTCGGGCCACCGCCGCCTCGGCCACAACAGGCGCGAGCCACCCCACCCGCGCGCCGTCAATCGCTGCGCCAGGCCACGCCGCCTCCCGCTGAAGAGAACCGCGCGCCGATGTCTCGCCGCCCCGTCCAGGAGCACCCCGCGCTGGGTAGAGAAAGGCCACCGGCGCCAGCGCTGTGTGATCTTTGTCCAGCGGCGACGGGAAAGAGGGTGCAGTAGGAGCGCGCTGGTAGGGTGGTCGTTGCCGCTTCGGACGCCCAGGGGGCGACGCGAAGCGTTTTTCTTTTCTACTTGCAGTGCCTCTCGACCAATTCCAGCCCCACAACACAAGGAAATACCGGGTCGGGGTTCCGATACGATACGACGGTCGCTCCGTCGACAGCCATGCATCCAAGCCCTTCTTCTGTGCAAGTAGGATTGCAAGCGGTGCGGGCAGCCTTTTTGCCTGAGCTCCGTACACACAGTACAAGTTAAAGATTGATTTCTATTGCTACATCTAGTTCAGTTTGTACTAACCATTTCATTTTTGGGGCTAAAGCGGGCCCTGCTTCTGCACCCCTATGTGCAAGCCAACAAAATGGAAATTAGGTAGTACTCTCTCCGTTTGGAAATATAAGATGTTTTAGGTTTGTGAATGAGATGTATCTAGACATCTTTTAGTGTCTCGATTCATTTGAACCTATACACTAAACATGTCTAGATACATCTTCTTCACAAACCTAAAACATCTTATATTTCTAAACGGAGGGAGTACTATTTGTTGGAGCCGCGCGCACACTGTCAAGTTCGGTGCAGCGTCTATATCCTGAGATGCATTTCTCGTCACGACGTCACCTGGTCTACCCGTTTAAAACCTAATCTCTCATGCACCTTTCGAGTGTGCACCTGATGTGACCTATCCCATCATGCATGCACATTCTAGTGCGTGGTTGTTATTGTGGAGGATGTGTTTTTGTTAGGTAACCTTATTATCACGGACGTAACCGATGATGCGTGACTGATGTGATGAAATCATCGCCCACATTTTGATGGTTATTACTGCAGAGCAAGAAAAGTACTCGCTCCGTTTCATAATATAAAATGTTTTAGAACCTACACACTAAAAGAAGGCGTCTAGATAGACCACCTTCACAAATCTAAAACATCTTATATTATGAAATAGATGGAGTAAATATTTGGTAGTGACCCGACACGCTGCGGTTAGGTTTTAGAGTAGTAACGCGCTAGGGTTTGGCAGTGCAAGGTTAAGGTTCCGTTTGGCTACTCAGTTGTTTTTAAGTATTTAAAAAATACCATGGTTTCTAAAAGTACTGCATTTTCAAATACTTGGATGTGTTAAGCAGCAGCAAATACTGCAGCATAAACTGTAGTATGATCTAAACTGTGGTTTTTTTTTTGGTATTTAAGATGGAGGTTATGATCTCTTTTTTCTAAAACTGATAAAGGGGAGAAACCGAAGTATTGCATTGCTTGGTAATGAAATACCATGGTATTGAAATACTTTGGTGTTAGAAAAACAGAGAGTCCAAAAAGAGCCTAAGCATTTTCGGTTGCACATCGTTATCGCATAGACACATGCTCGTGGGGAGGTTTTCTACTTGCTAACCAAATACTGCAAAAGAGGAATATTCTTTCGGGTAATATTTGGTCTTTGATAAAAAATAGTTGACTTGTGTGCTAAAACCTTGCTGAAATAACATTCACCTGACCAGCCAATTAGTGGTTGGAGAAAACACCGAGACATATGCACTGTGAGTCACCTTCCTGGCCATTCATTGGTACAGAAGCTATTGGTGACATGTCAAAATGAGTTTTACCACCGTTTATACCACACACACACCACCAAGATGCTACTCAGACTAGTTATAGTGGGAGTACGTATTATATCAAAATGCATATGATACTCCTAGTATATGATATTATATCTATAGTACATGGTATCATATGGTACAATGCATGATATCATATGGTAGTATCATAGTAGTATTATATTTAATGATTTCTAAAATTTAAATGTAAATTTGTGTACAAAATTTACTTGCATTAGGATTTCTACTTTTATGTGCTATGATACGCTATCTACCTATTACACTCTAATCATTTTTTTCTTTATTAATTATTGTGTCACATCAGATTTTTGCATGGCATGCATGAGGCTGGTCATAGTGAAGAATAACATAGCATATGTACTAGTTTATGTTACCATCTTCATAGCGGAGGGTAACATACAAGAGATGTCATGCAAAGTATCGTTTATTAGGTGATAGACACATTTGGTTTTGATAGACACATTTTGTCTTGATATGTGTGATATTATAGTAACCAAATATCGTTCATTAACTTACTATCACATAAGCAATTTTGCTGAGTTGGACACTTAGGCCTTTCACGGTATATTGTTTCTTAGCACGTTATCATAGGAGATTAACCATCTTAAGATACAACCCCTCCAATGCATTGTTTTTTAAGAGGTGTATCTAAGAGAGCTTGTATTTAATGAGTTTAAACTTATGCTTGTATGTGATTGGATGATTAATGTCTTTTTACCTATGATAACATGCAAGGGGTGTATCTTAACTAAGATACAACAGCACTCTCTTTCTTCATAATTATAGTGTCACGTCATCAACTTGCCTAGGATATAGTGAAGGGGTTCGTAGCATGGAAAACAAAAAAATTCTACCGCATGCAAACAAACAAGCCAAGATCTATCTACTAAATTTGTAGCAACGAGTCGATAGAGGAACTCACCCTCGAAGATTCCAAAGCGGTTAACGAGAGCGGATTCTCGTGGGTGATGTAGTCGTACTCTTTCCGATCTCAAGATCGTGTAGACGATCCTTCCGGCGCCGCTTTCCGGCAGCGCTCCCGCAGTCGGTCACACATTCGGTACTCGATGAAGACCTTCCTCTCCCTTGTTCCAGCAGGCAGCGGAGGTTGTAGCACTCTCCTCGTGATTCCGGCAGCACGACGGCGTGATGTCGGAAGTAGAGGGGAGATCTCGCAGGGCTTCACCTTAAGCCGGAGCGAGTATGGTGGACTATGAGAGAGACTTGGCGATCTAGGGTTTAGAGGCACCAAGTAGAGGGAGCTAGGCCGACGGCTAGGGCAAGGGGATTGCCCCAAGTCGGCGGCTTGGGCAAACCCTAGGGCGGCGGCGACTTGGGTAGAAGCCGGCGGCTAGGGTTAGGTTTAGAGGAGAGAGGTGTAGTCGTGTGTCCTTGGAGGGGCAGCCCTGCCCCTCCTTATATAGGTGGAGGGGGCGCGCCAAGGGGAGGGGAGTCCCTCCCCAACTCGGTCTCCAAGTGGGCCGGCGGTGGAGGGAGGGAACTCCTCCCCAAGTAGGTTTCCTACTTCCCCTCCACCTCCCAAAATAGTCGTTTGACTTTTCAAATTCGCGTTTGACTTTTCAAACTAGGATTTGATTAAACCCTTTATTTGGTTCAGCGATGACACCTAGTACATGATGCAATCATTCCAACTTGTTATGACACATTCATGTACCCTTCCCCTCCGGAGTGCCGGACATTCCGGAACCTTCTAGAACATTCCCGATGAAAACACCGGAATCATTCCCCAACTCCGAAATAGGACTTTCCTTATATGAATCTTATTCTCCGGACCATTCCGGATCTCCTCGTGATATCCCGGATCCCATCCGAGACTCCGAACAACATTCGGTCTCTTTCTCATCATTCCATAACTATTCAACAACATCGAATCCTTAAGTGTGTCTCCCTACGGTTCGTGAATCATGCGGACATGACCGAGACACTTCTCCGATCAATAACCAATAGAGGAATCTGGAAATCCATATGGCTCCCACATATTTCTACGATTACTTTGCGATCGAATGAACCACTTACATACGATACCAATTTCCCTTTGTCTCACGATAGTTTACTTATCCGAGGTTTTGATCGTCGGTATCTCTGCATACCTAGTTCAACCTCGTTACCGATAAGTACTCTTTTCTCGTTCCCATGATATGTGATCCCTTGTGAGCCAGTCACATGCTTGCAAGCTGATTGGATGACATTCCACCGAGAGGGCCCAGAGTATATCTATCCGTCATATGGATGGACAAATCCCACTCTTGATCCATGTGCATCAACCCATACTTTCCGAACACTCAATGCCACCTTTATAGCCACCTAGTTATGGTGTGGTGTTTGATGTCATCAAAGCATCCTTCCGGTGATGGTGATTAACATGATCTCATGGTCGAAGGAATTAGGTTACTATGTATCAGAAAGCTTATAGCAAATGAACTATATTAAATGACTTGATCTTTATGCTACGCTTATCTATAGGAGTATGTCCATCACATCATTCTCCTAATGATATGACCCTGTTGTTAATAACATCTCTATGTTCATGATCAGGAAACCATGATCATATATTAACCAACAAGCTAGTTTAACAAGAGGCTTTACTAGGGACTCTTTTATGTTTACAAATCACACAAGTATTAATGTTTCCTGTTAATACAATTATAGCATATGTAAACTTTTATCATAAGTATGAAGATATGATAATAACCACTTTATTATTGTCTCTTGGGCATATCTCCAACAGTCTCCCACTTGCACTAGAGTCAATAATCTAGTTTCAAACCTTTGTGTATTCAACACCTATGGCTTTTTGGTGTCGTATGTACGCGATTGCTAGTGGTCAACTGATCTCCGGATCTGACACTTTCAGATCCGTGTGTAATTGCATGTCTTTGCGTCTCTACGCATCACTCATTCTCTAATGAGATGGCTTTGTACAAATTTGGTCCTTTGGTGTGACCTTTAGTTCTTTGGGTTAAAACATGTTGATAATATTGTCGTACAATATATCTCCATAGCATTATCCCTGTTGTGAACTACACCAAGTTTGATAACAAACTACTTGACACAAATGCCCTCTTTTGCTGCTATAATAGCAGTTATATACTTAGCCCTTTTGTTGTAGTATCTGTCACAATATATTAACTTTGGAACTCATCCAAATTCATTGTGGAACTCTCATTCCATCATATTGTGCCACCCTTAGTTTAGATTGAGATAAACTTAATTTATACTTTGTGACAAAACTAGTATCAATGTAATTCATTTACAATGAACTAACCATCTATTTGTCATTTCTACAAAATAATATATTCTTAGTTCTTTTACAAGATCATAAGAATATCTTTACTATCGTCCAATAATCATCTTATGAATCATTCTGGTATATGCTCATAACATTTAGAGCATAGGACATATCTGGATTTGTACATATCACAGTATGATTGATATAAATACTCTTTGTGATTTCATACATCAAGTATCAATCTATACTTGAATCTTTGTTTCACTTACCAAGTATCAATACACTTGAATATATCATCAATATTGAACTCATTCAATCCTTTCAGTGCGACAAGAACCTTTCTTGTAGTTTCTATATTGAACTCATTCAATATATCATCTATGTACTTCTGGCACAACCATATTGGCGTCTATTGATGCCAAATATTTGGGTTTTGCCTAAGTCTTTCATCGAGATGAAATTCTTATCCTGTGTTAATAAAAGATACATCACTTCCAATCAACAATATGTCTTCTACATAATGTATTAAAAATATGTCTAAGCGCTCCCACTTAATTTCTTGCAAGTGCAAGCATCTTCATTGTCTCCGATGAAATTAAACTCTTTTAACAGTTTCATCACAGTGAAGATTCCAACTCCGCGATGCTTACTTCAACCATTGAAGTTTGCATATGCTTTTATCATCCTTTGAATTAACAAAACCCTTTGGACCATGTCATGCACACGTCCTTGGTAACCATTCTATTAGAAGAACTTGTTTTGTTTATTCAACTATCACATAACAAATTTATATGTAGTGGTTGCTACATTAATCCGTCTAGACTAAATATCGCTATGAAAGATCAAATCTTGTCGTAGTCAACCTTTGAACATTGTTGTGAACTTTTTCCCAACATGTCGGCTATTTCATAGTTGTGCAACATCCATGTCTATTTCTTTATAGATCCAAACACAACTGTAAGGTCTTACACCTTTCTCGAGGGTCCTTCAAGTTCAAAACTTGATTTCTCGTGTATGGAACTATCACGGATTTTATGGCTTCAAGCCATTTTACGGTCAGGGCCCATCATCGCTTCTTTGCATGTAGTCGGATCATTATTGTCAAATAATGATTTAACTCTCAAATCTTGGTATTTGATTGTTTACTCGACCTACTTGTTTCAATAGGAACTTAGATCTCCGTGACCACAACCTTTGAGGCACGTGAGCCATGAGCATTGTTGCTGCCTCCGGAACATTTTTCGGCGCTGCTCAACTTTGCACATATAGCTAAGGTTCTTTTAACCTTATCAAAGTTCTATTGTCCTCCCACTTATCTTTTCACAAAAAATTCCTTCTCAAAAAAACTTGACGTTCTAAGCGACAAACACTTTTGTCTCCGATGTTATGGAGGATTACTTAACAGTTATTCGAAATAACATACAAAGGCAGGTTCATCCGACTTTGGTTGCAAACATCTTTCTTATGCATAGCATACCAATGTTTAAGAAATGACAACTTGGGTTTTATCCCAAACCATAACTTTATATGGTGTCATTTCAACGGATTATGATGGAGCTCTTTTCAGTGGAAAAAGGTAGTCTCTAAAGCTTTTAATCTTTAAAATATAATGGCAGTTTTATGAATTACACCTTCGATCTTACCATGTCAAACAAGGTTTAATTACATATCTCGAACGCTCCATACTCTTATGGTGTTTCGGGACATGCAAATATACGGAACGATTCCTTAAATCTTAGGTATTATGCTAAACTTGTAACTCAAATATCTTCCTTTATGATCTTATCATAAACTATTTATATTCTTGTTATAATGATTTTGCACTTCATCTTGAAAGTCTTTGAACTTTTCAAATGTTTCATACTTCATCCTTATTAAGTAAATATTCATATATTCACTCAAATTTTCGGAGAAAGCATATAAAGTTGAAATCCATCGCTCTTGACTACACATAATGGACTTCGTACAACAATATGTACAAGTTCCAATAAGCTAGTAATTCGTTCCCTTTTGGCCTATGAACGAAGTTTTAATTATCTCTAGGAAAGTTTCACAAGCGTCATGTGATCAAAAATCAAAAGACTCCAAAATTCCATCCACATGGAGTTTCTTCATGTTTTCTTTCCAATACAATTTAAACGACGATGTCACTTCCTAAGTGATCTTTCAATCAATTTGTCTTTCAACACTTTTAGCACTAGTTTTATGGATGTGATTTCTCCAACAAGATTTGTGAATCATCCATCTTTTATGGATTATGGCAATTATTTGAACAACCCTTTTGTTCTCATAATACCTGATAAAATCTTGAAGGCAAGCTTTGATGTTTAACAAGCAGCACAATAACCCTTTATTTGTTCTTGATGAACATCATCATATATTCTTTTGCTAGTTACTTAGGCCATTGTAGTTCATGAATTGTGTTGTTTTGTATGACGATTCACACCAACAAATTCAGTATCAAATACTTAAGAACCACATTGTTTAATAAGCAAAGAATATAGCCATAACATGTATATCATCTATATACTTAAACTGAACAATTCTAGTCTTTTCTTTTCTGCCATATATTTATGAGATTCTCTTTCAGTGTTTCCTTTTCTGTTTGAAAGAATCTATCAACATTAATAGTGGAGTCATACATATGACACATAGTCCAAAGCGTGTATAATTAAATACCAATGTCTTTGGACTTGCACTTTGAAGTAGATCACCATCATCAAATGTTTGGTGTGCTTTCAAATTCCATTCTTTAGTAATCTCTTGGTGTGGTAAATATTTTACCTACATCAAATATTCACCTTTATCATGGAATTATTCATGATCAAGCTACTTTTAGCTTATAAAGATGAATCGCGAGTATAATGTTGCTCTCCAAAACCTTTTGGTGGATTAGGACCACTAGTGTCTCCAACCCTTTGCAAATTATCATCAAATATGAGAACATGACTTTTGCCATATTATACTCTATCATGTTGCAACCAAAACTTCATTTCAGATATCACAATATCTTCCACACATCATGGTTTATGAAACAACTCTTTCAGGTCCTAGATAACCTTGATATTAAGACAGTCCTTTGAATATCAAGAATCATGGAGACAAACATGATACCCATACACTAACTCTTGGAATTGTCACTCTTGTTTTAATAACAATTATTAAACTTCATGGAGTAACCGAAACTTACTGAAAGTTTGCAATAGGACTTTTAAACTTTAGATTAACACTTCAAAACAATACGATACCAGTTCGTAAAGTAACTAACCAGAATTCTATAGTTCTATCATCTCAATTATAACTAAGCGCAAGGTGGTAAACGGATGCCAATGACTACAATAATTATGCAAATTCACTTTGATTTTAGTTTATGATAAATAGCGTTCAACTTTTAATCATATTGCCGTTGAACTCCCACTCAAAACAATATCCTTCACATTGTTTTAGTGATCACACGAACCAAATCCACCACATCAAAACCGATCATCATGAGAGTTGATGTAGCTTCAATGGCGAACAATCAACATGTTCATCATATCTACTATATGACTCATGCTTTACCTTTCGGTGATCCGTGTTCCGAGACCATGTATGTACATGCTAGGCTCATCAAGATCAAACCTTAGCTTCCGCATGAGCAAATCTGGCTTGCTCACGTTGTATACACTCGCAGAATCTAACACACCCGATCATCACGTGGTGCTTCGAAACAACGAGCTTTAGCAACGGTGCTTACTAAGGATGAACACTTTAAAACTTGAAATTTGTGTGCTTGAGGGATCATCTTATAATGCTACCGTCGTTAACTAAGCAATACAAGATGCATAAAAGGATTAACATCACATGCAATTCATAATATGTGATATGATATGGCCTTTCTTCTTTGTGCTTCCGATCTCCATCTTCAAGCACGAACATGATCTCCATCATCACCGGCATTGCATCAAGGTCAATGATGCCTCTCCATGATTGTCGTCCACCAGCTTTAACTAATACAACTACTTTGAATAGATACGCGGGTCTAAACAGAATTTAAAGACAACCATATGGCTCCTGCCGGTTGCCAACTTACAATAAGGAACATTGCATACATCATATATAATCACAATCATGGCCATATCACATCACAGCACACCCCTGCAAAACAAAGTTAGATGCCTCTAATTTTCTTTGCATATTTTACGTGGTTTGGGGCTTTCAATAAGTGTCGTCCTAACTTACGAACAACAACCACAACATTGATACTAGTATTATCAATCACCCGTTGTAAATTGAATCTTAACTATGTTGGGAGAAACAGGCACCCGCAAAGCCACTTATGCAATACAAGTTGCATGTCAAGCGTGGAGCAAGTCTCATGAACGATGTCATGTAAGGTTAGCCCGGGCCGCTTCATCCCACCATCCCGCAAGATGCAAAGTACACAAGAAGCAATCGACAACAAAAGCATCAACGCCCACAATGACCATTGTGTTATACTCGTGCAACAGATCTACATATAGACACGGCTCTGATACCACTGAAGGGGTTCATAGCATGGAAAACAAAAAATTTCTACCGCATGCAAACAAACAAGCCAAGATATATCTACTAGATTGTAGCAACGAGTCGATAGAGGAACTCACCCTCGAAGATTCCAAAGCGGTTAACGAGAGCGGATTCTCGTGAGTGATGTAGTCGTACTCTTTCCGATCTCAAGATCGTGTAGACGATCCTTCCGGCGCCGCTTTCCGGCAGCGCTCCCGCAGTCGGTCACACGTTCGGTACTCGATGAAGACCTTCCTCTCCCTTGTTCCAGCAGGCAGCGGAGGTTGTAGCACTCTCCTCGTGATCCCGGTAGCACGACGGCGTGATGTCGGAAGTAGAGGGGAGATCTCGCAGGGCTTCACCTTAAGCCGGAGCGAGTATGGTGGACTATGAGAGAGGCTTGGCGATCTAGGGTTTAGAGGCACCAAGTAGAGGGAGCTAGGTCGGCGGCTAGGGCAAGGGGATTGCCCCAAGTCGGCGGCTTGGGAAAACCCTAGGGCGGCGGCGACTTGGGTAGAAGCCGGCGGCTAGGGTTAGGTTTAGAGGAGAGAGGTGTAGTCGTGTGTCCTTGGAGGGGCAGCCCTGCCCCTCCTTATATAGGTGGAGGGGGCGCGCCAAGGGGAGGGGAGTCCCTCCCCAACTCGGTCTCCAAGTGGGCCGGCGGTGGAGGGAGGGAACTCCTCCCCAAGTAGGTTTCCTACTTCCCCTCCACCTCCCAAAATAGCCGTTTGACTTTTCAAATTCGCGTTTGACTTTTCAAACTAGGATTTGATTAAACCCTTTATTTGGTTCAGCGATGACACCTAGTACATGATGCAATCATTCCAACTTGTTATGACACATTCATGTACCCTTCCCCTCCGGAGTGCCGGACATTCCGGAACCTTCTAGAACATTCCCGATGAAAACACCGGAATCATTCCCCAACTCCGAAATAGGACTTTCCTTATATGAATCTTATTCTCCGGACCATTCCGGATCTCCTCGTGATATCCCGGATCCCATCCGAGACTCCGAACAACATTCGGTCTCTTTCTCATCATTCCATAACTATTCAACCACATCGAATCCTTAAGTGTGTCTCCCTACGGTTCATGAATTATGCGGACATGACCGAGACACTTCTCCGATCAATAACCAATAGAGGAATATGGAAATTCATATGGCTCCCACATATTTCTACGATTACTTTGCGATCGAATGAACCACTTACATACGATACCAATTTCCCTTTGTCTCACGATAGTTTACTTATCCGAGGTTTTGATCGTCGGTATCTCTGCATACCTAGTTCAACCTCGTTACCGATAAGTACTCTTTTCTCGTTCCCGTGATATGTGATCCCTTGTGAGCCATTCACATGCTTGCAAGCTAATTGGATGACATTCCACCGAGAGGGCCCAGAGTATATCTATCCGTCATATGGATGGACAAATCCCACTCTTGATCCATGTGCATCAACCCATACTTTTCGAACACTCAATGCCACCTTTATAGCCACCCAGTTACGGTGTAGTGTTTGATGTCATCAAAGCATCCTTCCGGTGATGGTGATTAACATGATCTCATGGTCGAAGGAATTAGGTTACTATGTATCAGAAAGCTTATAGCAAATGAACTATATTAAATGACTTGATCTTTATGCTACGCTTATCTATAGGAGTATGTCCATCACATCATTCTCCTAATGATATGACCCTGTTGTTAATAACACCTCTATGTTCATGATCAGGAAACCATGATCATATATTAACCAACAAGCTAGTTTAACAAGAGGCTTTACTAGGGACTCTTTTATGTTTACAAATCACACAAGTATTAATGTTTCCTGTTAATACAATTATAGCATGGTATGTAAAGTTTTATCATAAGTATGAAGATATGATAATAACCACTTTATTATTGCCTCTTGGGCATATCTCCAACATATAGCGCTAAGAGTCTCTCATTTACTTGCACTGTGACTAATCTGATATAGTTATGATACTCCCACTATGGCTAGCCTCATAGATGTTAGTGGTGGCGAGCGACATACACTGAGTTTGTGGCATGCGTGCCACCAGTAAAATATATACAAGTGGCTTGTACAAGAATTTACATGTTCTTTAAAACTTTAAAAATTAATAATTAGTAACAACGAGAAATCATTATTAACATCAGTGAGCTATGCATTCACTAGCAAGTTAGTACACCATTTCAATAAGACAACTAAATTCTAGCTTCATACTAAATTAACTAGCAAATTGGTTCATCACATTTCAAAACTAACTAACTAATTTATGCCACCATCACAAGTATAACTCCTCGGAATCCGAATCTGACTCCTCAGCGGAGGCAAATCATTGATGATATTGATGATGGACATCATGTGCAGGTTCAGGTTCCTACGCTAAGTGTTCCTGCCAGTGATGAGTATTGCTTGTCCAATATACAGACCTTTGGCCTGAAGGAAATTCTTCCACCCCTCCTAATTGAAAGATATGGCCATCTGTATCCATCTTGTATGCAAGTGTGATGATGCCACTTCTTGCTCTTACACGTAGTCCAACCAAGCCTTCTTGAGGAATTTGAAAAGAAGACTACCGAAATTGCATTGTACATCCAGAATAAATCATCATAATGGCAGCTTGTAAGATGCAAAAGTTAGTTAACTTGATGTTAGATAGACCACCATCACGAGTTACGACACAATAAGGAAATGAAGAAAGAATGGTAACTTGGAAAAACACCATATTGTGTATGTGTCGTCTTTTATCAAGGAAGTGACAAATAATGGTTCGACGAAGAAATTAGTTGGAGGGGGATTTCAAACAGGCATCCGTCCTCACCATCTGTCCTCACCATCTGTAAGATTGCATCTTTAAGCTATAATTGTAGACTCATATGGATTTTTGTGCTCGCTACCCTCGCTGAAACAAATGACATTGATCCTCAACCCAACATCTGCCTTAGAAAACATAGCAACTCAGCTTCGGTGAGACTGTTCTGGGTAATGAACTGTCATCATCCTTTTCCTCCCAAACAAGTCTCCATTCGCTCTTTCCATACTTCAACATTTTGTGTCTGTAGAGCCTGAAATTTGAGCATTTCCAAAATTTGAACAAATTTCAAATCTAAAAAATAAATCTAAACAGTTTTAATAATCTGAACCTGTTAAAAATAATTTTGAAATCATAAAAATTTAAATAAGAACAAAAACAGCAAAATAAAAAGTAAATATTACCTGGCATGGCATGTTGGGCCGTGGCCCATGGAGATCTTCCCTTCAGGCGGGAGCGATTCCGTCCCGCTTAAGGCGGAGCATAGGGCTCCCCACAAAACAGACCGACCCACTAATGTCTCAGGCCGACTAAAGACTGGTACCAGCAGATCAGCCCAACGTTGCTAAAAAAAAGCAGATCTGCCCAACAGAACCATCGCATCAGCAAAGTCATCCGAACTCCGCCGCTCTCCCCTCAAACGCCGCCGCGACCAGCCGCTCCAGCTGACGCCGTGACGGGCTGCTGTAAGCCCGCTGCCACGGGAGGTAGGCGGCAAGGACGCCACGGTGCCAAGCCGTGAGATCTACCGGACAGGAGACCGGCGCCGACTTCTCCGAGCTTCGATCCGGCCGACGACCTCTCCTCCTTTTTCCTAGTCAAATCCCTATAAACTATCTAGGTGCGTGAATCCCCCCTCCCCTCGCCGGGATTTGTTATCTCTATGTTCCTCACATTTTTTGACAAGTGCATATGTTTATTTTAGTTCAATTTTGTGTAAAGCAATTGCAGTGGTTTTAGTTATTTTGGGATGCGTTGGAGAATTCGTTGGGGCAATCTGGTGATGCTGTGCTTAATCACGGAGCATGCAGTTTAATCAGTGTTTAATATGGAGTATTGTTTGTGATCCAAGCTAGGGTTACTGATACATTTGTGATTTTACTTTTTTGGTTGTTTGGTCATGAACTATTTGTCTAAATGATTAGTTTAGGTTACTGATATTTTTTGGAGTCACAGTTATTGTGGTTCCTGTAATAAAGTTCTACTTCCTCCGTTCGGAAATATGTGTCGCCGATTTGTCATACGTATGTATAAACGCGTCACTTATTTCCGAACGGTGGGATTTTATGTTTCCTGATCGTTCTTGCATGCTCAAGATAACAACTAAATTCAGTGATGGTCGATGCTTAATTTGAGATTTTATGATATATGGGAACTCTTTTTGTCGATAATGAGCTTATTCGTGAGAAATCCATGCTTAATCCTGCAAGTCTTGCTTTTTTATATAAATTGTTTGATGTTATTGATCACTTATATGACCAATGGAGATTATGTTTCCTTAAATTGTGTATTAGTGTCCTCGGAGGTTGTGAGTGGTGGAGGTTATGTTTCCTTAATTTTTCTAATCATGTATTAGTGTGTTCAGACGTGAAGGTTAACTATCCTTTGCATTAATGTTGAAATATCAATAAAGTTTGTTGCAATCTTAATGCCAAGTTCACAAACGTTCACTATTTGAATTTGAGATGGGCCAACTGAGCGACCCTTGTGTCACAGTTGTTTCGATAATTGCAGTGCACTTATATATCAGATGCTATTTTTTGAAAAATCAAGAAACTATACAGGACAAATACATACTACGTCCAGTTTCACCAATATCGAACCACTTGTGTGGTTGAATTAAATAGCTCCCTGGTGCTTGAGCTCTCATTCTGGTTATTCTTCACAGGTCTATAAATGGCAGGGAGGCAGCGCATAGGTCGCCAGTACTATGAGGAACCACGAGGATTTCGTGATGGCCCTCCTCCTCGACTTGCACGAGAAAGGTCTATCTCACCGCGTCGCTTCGAGGGAGAGCTTTCTGGCCGCCGTGCTGAGATGCGCAGAATCCGTGATGACAACCAACATTTGGTGGATGAAATTGTTGGTCTCCGGCAAGCAATGTCTCGTTTGAAAGAAGATCTCCAGTCCTCGAGTCAGGCTATACCTAAGCTCCGTGCGGAGAAAGAACTTGAATCGAGGGAGCTGACTCAGAGGAATCTGAAGCTGGAAGCTGAGCTACGCTCTTTAGAACCCCTTAGGCAAGAGGCCCTGCAGCTACGGTCTGAAGCAGGTACACTGCAGTCTTTGAGGCAAGAGTTGACTGCAAAGGTGCAAGGTCTAACAAAGGAGCTTGAACATCAGAACTCTGAAAGCCAGCGCATACCTGCCATGATAGCCGAACGTGATAGTCTGCGGGAGGAACTAAACCGTGCTAGGTATTGAACCGTTCTGGTTTGCATGCCTTCTACAGCTAGATGCTGGATGCTGCTTCTTTTAAATGTGAATTCTAAGTTGGTGGCTCAGATGAGGCATATATTTTTAGTAGTCTGATGCCATTTCCCCCTTTTGTTTTAGTGGAAAAAAAGCAGCTAATTGTTAATATCACTGCAGGACGGCTCTTGACTATGAGAAGAACGCAAATCCAGACCTGATGGCCCAGGTGCAGGCAGTGGAGAAGGATCTTGTAACTATGGCTCAGGAGTCTGAGAAGCTTAGGGCTGAGCTTGAGAAGAGAAGGGCACCTAGTATGTCTCGCTTCTTCAGTTAGCAAAATCAGTTGTTATTTATACCCATATAACATGAATTAATTTTAGGTTTCAGCAGCCATGGAGCTTATGGACAACCTATGGCGACTCGTGGGATGGGCTTGCAAGGCATATACGACGGTGGCTATACCTACACGGAGAACCGCTACGGTGCTGGACCATGGGACCCCCCTGGTTATCCGCACCCATGATTTGGGCTTCGAATCCTTGCCCCCTAGACAGTGTCCATCGCTCAGTGCTTAAAATGTGACAAAGTTCCTATCTTGGCACTAAACCTTGTCGTGTTTGTTATTTGAAGGCACATTTTTAGTGTTTTTAGCTTTCCTGGCAACTTATAGCAGCTCTGCTTGTATTGACATTTCTTCGGAGTAACCATGGACACCCATGGGCCATGCTAGGAGGCAGTTTTATCCCCGACAAAGAAAAGAGACTACTCCATCCGATCCATATTAATTGATTTTGATTTGTCAAAATTTAAATGAACCTATATACTAAATAGTGTCTAAATTCATTCAAATCTAGACAAATTTGAGTCAATTAATATGGACCTGAGGGAGTACTAATTTAAGCTCCAACATAAATGGGAGAAGGGGTTGCATAAGGGGGTCTGAATGCAGAATGCACTCTCCCATCCTTTCTCCTCCACATTCTTCTTGTCCAGCCACACATCAGTTAGGTGCTAATCTAAGCAAAGTAAAGTTTCCCCAAAGCGGAGCGTGTATCAAACAAAGCGGAGCGTTGGCAAACTAAATCCCCAAATCCTGACGTTTTGAACCAATTAGTGTTCACAAGCCAAAGAAAATGACACCCATATAGAAATTATTTTATTGCTTGACAGTTATGGGCCTCTTGTTAGGCCCAAACTGACAGAAGTTCTGCTGTTCAGAACCCCAATTGGTTGCTCCTTTAGATGCGAGCCTCAAGATAACAACCAGGTAGCCCAATACATGCTCTTCCCTGTGCAAAAGTGAACGGTTTGACACAAGCTTGAGCATGGCACTTTTGTGAAGATCGAATATTTCACCTTGACTAGTTTGGCATTGTTTCAGTGCACAATCTTTTAGACCACCATTTAACTCAACCAGTTCAGCATGTCCAACCACATTAGCCATGCATGCTTTGGCATTCTTCACCAAACCAAACACAACAATAAAAATTCACAGCACTCCGACAATATATATCCAGTCACATCAGCCACGCTTTGGAGCCCAAACACACCATATAGTGGCAATCATGCCTTATAAAAATGATAAGAGTACCAAACATAGGAGTGTAACAGATATCGCGGCCAAAAATATAGGCCGGATCAGATGGAAAGCCTCAACATAGTACAGGGAGAACAAGCCGAACCATCAAGTGGTTAAGTGTTGCTTTCCGAAACACCCGCTGGACAGTGTTCTAGTTGAAGTCAGGCTTCTCAGGGTAAGTGCAGCCAGAACGTTGGATGATAACATTTGCTCCGTAGCAACCTCCCTTTACGCTGTCCTCAATGCTCTTCCCCTGAACCAACTGAGATAAGAAGCCTCCAACAAAAGCATCACCTGGTAAGAAATTGGAGGGTAGCTAGTCAGGGGCAGGAACTAAATCTTAACTGAATCCCACTGTCTACATTACAAAATACACTCCTGTTTCAGTAGCACTTTTAATGGGCACTCCTGTTTCAGTAGCACTTTTAATGGGTATATCCTTAAGACATATACTCCTACATCTGTGTCAGATTGTCAATACTAACGCCTGAATTTTACGTAATTGTTCGGGATAGAAACTTGCGACACATTAATATTGGGGGGAAGATTTGTATTTATTATGCAACTCTAAAGCTTATGAGTTAGCTCTAATTATATATTTTATAAATCAGTGCTGTTAATAAGTGGTGCAGATGTCCCTTTTTCTGTTATTGTTGGAATTTATAGTTTATTAGCTTATGCGGAAAAAAATTGACAAGGCACAACATTGTTTAGTACAGCAATAAGATACTAAGTTAACTTGGGTTTTTCCAATGTTTCAGATAGAATAAAAGATAAAAAAAGAAAATGGTCGGTGGGCGTACTGGCGCAAATAAGACAGGTTATCCTAGAATACATGTCAAGTAATTAATGACAGCTACCCTGTTTGAGCAGGGTCCTTATAATATCGAGTAGTTTTGAAGGAAGAACAAAAAAAACTCATAACAGAAAAGCATACCTGCACCATTAGTGTCAACAAGCTTCTCCTTGGGCAATAGGATCACAGGGAATGTTTTCACCTATTCGTAACATAAAAAATATTTAGGTTCAGCAAATTATCTTCACATAAATTGACTAAACTTAATTCTACATGAAGGTCCACCTAAGTGTTCAGTATTCAGGAATTAAATTACTGGTGCGACGTATTTGAATAAGCAAGCAGATAGTTAGGGATGCAGATTGCTTTACCAGTCTGCTTAAAAGCAGACTTACTGTCAAAGTAAAGAATTAGCTGCCTTTAAAAGATATCTTTCTATGTGTCTTACCAGCCTATGGTTAATTGGTTATGCAAAATGGAACAAAAAATACATAGATACCTTCAAACAAGAACTTGTATACCAGCATGTTTCCATGGGTAATATTTGTATGATTAAAATGGTGAGCCTATAATAAAACGGTTATGCATCGAACTGAAGAGAAGATATACCTTCCCATCCTCAGCCACAACTACGGGATCAGCCCCTTGAGTGATCACAGCAATCCTCTTTTGTTTTCCCTCAGCCAGTGGCAGTTGTGAGATCTTCAAAGCGATCTCCTCGACATTCTCAGTCTACAAATTTACACATGTAATTTGTCAAAAGCACAATAATAACCATATGGAAATATTGTAGGAGGAATGAGTAATTACCTCCCACCCACGGACTTTAGAGAAGATTCTTGCCTCAGTTTCGTTTCCAAAGATGTAGTCCACATACCTAAAGTGGTAATAACAACAAAAAAATGTCTTAAGCAACTGACGCAAAATCTCCATGAACTACCAAACTTTAACAGGCTGAAGGATTAGCTTTTTGTAAAACTGTAACATCTCTTGACATGAGTGGACACTGGTTATGAGGTTAAGCTGCCATACAGTTCTCACATAATGTCCAAAATATTGAGCATCACAGCAGAGCAGGTAATACTTACGGAAGAACCTTCTCTTGGGCATCACGGAAAAACTCACAGATGAAGGGAGCAGAGAGATTCATCAAGAAAACCTGGAAAAAGCACAGCCAGTTACACACTAGAGACAACTTCAAAGGGGACCTTTGTGTTCTATAAACGTTTACCTTGTTATTTGCAGCAGCATGCTCAGCAACAAGCTGAATAGAGTCAGGGGACACCGTAAGGAAAAAGCCAGCAATGTAGATGTATTTTGCCTTCTCAACTGTTAGCAACAAATGTGACAATTGTGAGGCATTAAGTTATCCAACAAATTAAGATAATATAGTAAAGTGAAAGTGATGTACTGGTCAACTACAATTTCTAAACAAGAAATGCTCTATTAGTCATTTGGAAAATGATTAATCATATGCTGTTATGCAGCTTGGAAATAAATATACTTAGCTATCAATGGCACCAGATTAGCATTGCTAAGGTGAACACAAACATGAAAACACTGATGTTGACTGTAACCAGGTTAGTTCGACTCGAGTGTACATTTGGATCATGCCTGAAATAACTATTTTCAAACAACTGGACACAAGCCTAAGTTGAATTCACGTAGCATAATGAGCAGCTTCACAGTTGTAAACAGTACACAAGCAACAGCTCAAAACCAATATCATACCTAGTGCCCAGTTCTCCGGTTTCTTTAGATGCTCAGATTTGTAGCAGTTCGCTGCAGATAAGTTTGCAATCAATGACCTGACCACAGACAGAAAGAACAGATAAGTTTCAGATATTCTTAGAGAACAAAGTGTTCAGGACCAAAATGCTGGAAAAGGATAGTACAGAACACCTGCTTTTAAGTAACTACGAAATAACAGACGTGAAGACCTGCGTTTTAAGTTTAACTTAGTTTCAAAAGTTATATGGCATTTCTTTTTTTAAGCAAGTGTTCTATTGAAAATAAATAACTTTGTCCTATTTTATCACTATATACACATCCCCAATAGCACAAATCCTGACAATATGTCTGAGGGGTACTTAACTTCATTGAATTACAAAATGTCATGCATCACAGGGTAATTTAACAGACAGCGTACATGTTTCAGTGTTCACATTTCTTCCTAATTAAAGCAAGACGCACAGACAATTAGTAACAATTATAGAGAAGCCAAATGGACATATTTCATCATCATTCAGGATTGCAGCATACTTTCATGGACCATACACTGTTAGTTAATCTGCTAATGATGTCGTTCTAATCAAACAATGTACTCGCTCTGCCCCAACATGTAAAGCATGTTTTTTCCAGACGCTCTTTGGTGCACAACTTTGACCACTAATATATACCAAATTATATGGATTCGGACTGTATAAATGGTATCGTTGCATTCGTCTTGCAAATATCTTTCTATTCAAATATACTTATAGAAATTTTGTGGGTATATTATAAGTACAAATCATAGTCAAAGTTGTATGTTGTTGACAAGAGAAATATAAGGACACCTCACATTTTGGGACGGAGGGAGTAGTAAACAACTGAATATCAGTATATTACACATAGATCATCAAAAGATTTCCTATAAGAAAAATCTAAAGCCACAGAATAGAAGGAAACACAGAGGTATTATCGTAGGATGCGGACCTTTCACCACCAACAACACAAACAGCACATGTGCCTGTAGGAGCAGCTTCATCCTCATAGTAATGAGCCTGGATGACACAAAACAAGACCAAGGACATATTAGTTAGTTAACCAACAGCACAAACATTTATTGTGAAGGCAGGGCGAACAAATTTAAGAACTAACCGTAACTCCTGCAGCTTGTGCATTCTTCTTCATCTCCTCACCATACTTGTCCTTTCCAATGCAACCCATGTAACTTGTAGCGCCAGGGATTTGAAGCATCCACTGCAAGGACATGATTTAAAGTAAACAAACAGATGTAGCAAATCTTTTGGTTGGTCATGGTTTTCATGGCGTCAGATCTTACTTGGGCAACCCTGATAGAGTTCTGGGTAGCTCCTCCAGCAATATACTCAACATTGTCCTTGCTGGACAACTCATCATACCTGCCAAATATCACATTTATGGAGTAAGAAACCAGTGCAATTGTACACAATAACATTGGCGCAGCTATGGTCAATGTTAACGACAGAGATCCTTAGTCCTTACATAGGCAAGTGCTTGTCTTCGGCGAGAATAGCATTGTTCAGCTTGACGTCGTACCTAAAATAGAGGTTGAAAAATGTCAGCAAACGCATGACGACAATACAAGCTACAAAATACTGAAGCAACAGTATAGCATTAAAGGAAAGCACTATGTCGTTCTGGGATCCAGGATTCCAGCGTGAATGCACCAGCTTATAGAGGTCATATCAAGTCTCCCGAAATTGGAGATCTATCCTTGCAAATTCGCCAAACGAGTGGAAAAATAGGCAAGTCTGTCTCGCGTCGAACTGGAGCAGAGACCTCGCCGGCAGATTGATGAGATAATTAACTGATTGATCTAGTATTACATAATTCTGGATCAGTGACATTATATTTTTCGACTTTTGGTCCCGCGCTGCATGTGTACTTCACTTCGCACTTCGCAGTGCCTTTTGTCGTCTCGGATCTGACGATCCGACACTACAAATCCCTCGAACCTAACAAAAACTAAACCATATACGGATCCAGAAAGTAACACGAATCGGAAACAAAAAACAATAACCACAGATCGGAACGCTGAGAGCGGGGGAGGGAGGGTGAGATCGGGCCGCGTACTTGGTGAGGAAGGCGTCGTCGACGACGGCGGAGATGTCGAGGAGGGGGTTGCCCATCCCCAGGAGCACACCCTCGTAGCTGCTGCTCGCCGCCATTCTCTTAGCTCCTCTGGACGACGGCGGGGCAAGGCGAGAGCGAGATCTGAGGTCTGTGCTGGCGAATGGGGAGGGCTCTGCTCGTGTGGTGTGGTGGAGGGGGATACGGTGGGTGCGGCGGGGTTTTAGTCGGGCTCGACCAAACCTCACGGGACCTACCTGTCAGTACCCGTGGCTCGGCGTGGTTGGTGAGCGTGCATTGCAGGTGGAAGTGGAAGGGCAGTGCAAGAGCTAATCCTACCCACCACATGGTAGTCCTACCAGCTCTGTTTGCACATACGCTCGCTGACATGCGGGACCGCACGCGTACGTGGCAGATGGAGAATGGTTCACTGTTGCAATATGCGGGTCGGTGGAGAGATTTTTGGTTTTTTAGGCAAAAAAAAAAAGTGAAAGAATTTGGTGGGGTGATCGAGGCATGTGGGTTCATTTGGACCACCAAGGCACCAACCCCTGGAAATCAGTCGGTGCTCAATTAATGTTTTCTATTCTCTCTCTCCGTTTCATTTTATTAGCACGTATGTAGTTTAAAAAAATACCATCTACTTTATAATATATATGTTCAAAAAATATACTGTTGAATTTTTTAAAGATGAATACGATGGTATAAATTTTTATGACATATTATACAAAATTTGTTAGTAACAAAAACTAATGATCAAAGTTATTTTTAAACTACGTGTATATCTAATAAACTGAATTGAAGGGAGTAAGAAATAATATTCCATATTGAAAATCATCAATTCAAAACTCCTACGTCTTGGGTATATTATTCTATAGCTTAAGCCGAGTGAATACCTGATACCTGCATTGTTTCAAAATTTACAGAATAAAGAACTCCCTCAACTACATAAATTATCATGTAGGGGTGAAAAGATGTGAGACCATATATGTAAAGCTAAACCATACTCTAGAACTAGAATAATCAAACGAAGCAAATCCGATATTAGAAAGAGCTCCATCCCGGTGTCATCCCTCACCACATCTTCTCATCACCACTACAACCACTACTATTAAACAGCCAACGTTATCTTTCTTAAGTACACCCTGTCTATCTACACACCCAAATCAGAACCACACGATAAGGCCAATCACTCAATCTAACTGTTATCATTAGTCTAATAGGATTCGGTGTGCACTTAGCAATTTTCTTTGACTGGCCATACTCCACGGGCAGAGAAAAACGTCTACCCGCGCAGTTCGTCCATGGAGTAGAAAAAAAGCCTCGCGGGTTCCGGATTAGATCGTCCAATCACGTTTGTCCCGCCCTGCCCCGTCGCCACTGTGACTCCCATCAATTTGTGTGGAGCGGACGCACTCCAGCGGTAGAGGCAAGATTCAGCACTCGTCGTCAATTCGTCATCCTAAATCGTTCATCCCAAATCATATACTCCGTTGTCATCGTCATTCTCTTATGCCGACGTCAGCCTAGCCCATCCTCGCCCTTTGATTCTGCTCCCCCACCCCAGGACTGGCGAGCTATACCGCCACGCACCGGCCCGCAACATCGCGGGCACTATTGCTTGATACGTCAAAAACGTATCTATAATTTTTTATGTTCCATACTTGTTTAGTATCTACTTTGCTTTGCTTTGTCTACACTTTAAGGTGTTTTTATATGTTTTTCTGCACTAATCTATTAACAATATGTCACAGTGTCAGTTGCTTGTTTTCTTCTGTTTTTGTTTCCAGAAAAGGCAGAAAATTAATATACTCAGAATTGGACGGGACAAAAGTCAAAGTCAATATTTTACCGTGGGAAACACGAAGCCAGATTACGAGACGGATAAGAGTCACCAGGGGGTCACACCCCTTGGCCACGCGTCCTGGGTGGGCCCGCGCCTAGGGAGGGTGCGGCCGCCCCCGGTGCCCTCCTGCCTCACCTCTTCGCATATAAAGACCCTCCGATACCAAAACCCTAAGTACCCGATCAATTTTCTACGAAACAGTTTGTAGCCGCCGCCACCATCGTCCCTAGATCAGGGGGATGTGAAGCTCTTCTTGGCACCCTGTCGGAGGGGAGATCATCCCGGAGGCCTTCTTCTTCATCATGCCAACCTCCGGTATGAAGCGTGAGTAGTTCCACCTTGGACTACGGGTCCATGTAGTAGCTAGATGGTTGTATCTCCTCCTTTGTGCCACCATGTTTAGATTTTGTGAGCTCCATTCATGATCAAGATCATCTATTTGTAATCATGCATGTTGTGTTTGTAGGGATCCGATGGATATTGAGATTACTATATCAGATTGATTAATGGTTTTGTCTTATTGATTATATCATGTATGTGTTGTTTGTGATCTTGCATGCTCTCCGTTTCTAGTAGCTATCTTGGCCAAGTAGATGCTAGTGACTCCAAGAGGGAGTATTTATGCTCGATAGTGGTTCATGCCTCTATTTAATCTAAGGTAAGTAATAGAAATCTCTAAGGTTGTAGATGTGATGTTGCTACTAGGGAGAAAACAACGGTCTCTTGTTCATGGAACAAGTGGATTGTTTACCTTACACACTTTTCTTAAAGCAGTTATTTGTTGCTTGCAACTTAATACTGGAGGGGGTTCGGATGATAACCTGAAGGTGGATTACTGGTCATAGATGCAGTTGGATGGCGGTCTATGTATCTTGTTGTATTACTCAATCGAATCTTATAGGATCATGAATGTCTAGTATTGCATTGTTATACCTTGCTCAGTCCTGTCAATTGTCTTGCTGTAATTTGTTTACCCAGCATGCCATGTTTGTTTATCTTAAGGAGAACACCTCTAATGAACTATGGACCCCGGTCCAATCTTTACCATATATACATCTTCCACTGTTATTTTTTACTCTCTGCAAACCACCATTACCTTCCACACCATATAGTTAACCCTTTGTTTTCAGCAAACCGGTGAGATTGATAACCTCACTGTTCGTTGGGGCAAAGTATTGAGTTTGTGTTGTGCAGGTTTCCAAGTTGCGAGCAACACCTTTGAGTCGTTTCCTTCCTCCTACTGGTTCGATAACCTTGGTTTCTTACTGAGGGAAGACTTGCTGATGTGCTCATCACACCTTTCTCCTGGGGATTCTCAACGAAGCTCTACATTGATCTGAGCCACCATCAAGATTTTCTGGCGCCGTTGCCGGGGAGGCTAAGGACGTCTTCACAAGGGGAGTCATTCACAACCTTTATCTTTACTTTGTTTTTGTTTTGCTTGGTTTTGTTTGCCTCTTTTTATCAAAAACTACAAAAAAAATAGTTTGGTTTGCTTTCTCTTATCTAAAACACACAAAAAATAGTTCCTGCTCTAGTTGCTACCATGTCTGGTTTTGGGTCAATCCCTGTGTCACCTATGGAAAGGATCTTTACTTTCAGGCAAGAAAGTGAAGAGAGTTTCAAAGAAGCTTGGTCTAGAATCTCTGATTAAAAAAGGAAAACTGAGCCTGAGATGAGTCTTAACTTGGTTATTAATAGTTTCTACCATGGTCTTGCTCTTTGTTATAGATATGCTTTGGATGTTGTAGCTGTGAAATATATTTTTCTATGTACTAAGGATGAAGCTTTGGATTCCATAAAGAAGTTGATTATAATTTATAATATGTCTAGCAAGTTTGTTTCTTCCTTTATAACATATATGCTAGGTTGAACACTCTTGAGACCCGTACAGTTGCTTTGAAAGATTGCTATAACATGCTTAGAGAGCACCATGATTATGTTCCAATAAATTATGAGCCTTCAAAATGGTTTCCTACAATAAAAGTTGCTATAAATAGTGAAAATTTTGATGCTCGTTGTGATATCATGTCTGAGTTTTGCCTTATGCCTAAATATATCTATGAGTCTTTGAATCTTTGGGGACTGTCTGAAGGAGGAGAAGAAATATCTCTTACCAATAATACAAATTTATTACCTATTGGAATAGCTGAAGGTGTGTTTACAAAAATCTCAGGAAAAGTGGTGTCTACTGATTATCTTGTTATTGAATGTGCAGGAAAATGACAAATTACACTTGGAAGATCCATGCTGAAACACCTTAGAGCAATAATAGATGTGGGAAAAGGCATTATGCATTTTGCTTCTCCAATAAGCAATCATATATTCCCTAAAGATAAGAAGAGAGGTAAGAAAGGTAGGAGCAAGAAAGTTGGTGTTAATGCTTCTTCATTTGAAAATACTTGATTCTTGCTTCTTGTGCCTAACTTAAAGGCATTAAATAAAAGTACTTATTGGGAGATAACCCAAAAGTTTTCTTGAGTCTTGGAAGTTATTACCTCAGTAATGACCTCTTCTTATACTTTTTATTTGCTTTTGTGCCAAGAATAACCTCTAATAAGAGGGAAGTAAGATTTGGAGAGTTATTGTCCCGAAACGGTTTTTTATGCTCTACCGTAAAAATTCGTGTAAAATCTCTATAAGTAGGATTAAGCTAATATTTTCTGAATAAATCCCTCAGTATGTTAGATAAATTTAGTTAGTTCAATACTTTTTAATTTGAGCAACAAAAGGTCTTTGAAAAAATCAGTTTCTACCTGCTGGTCTGTTTTGACAGATTTCTGCCATTATTTGCATTTGCTTCTTATTGATTCCTTTTTGGGTTCTTTTTGGGAAATTGAGCTTTTTGAGGGAATTTATACGATAGATTGTGTTTTTAGTGAAAGTTTTCCTCTTCTAAAACTAAACCCCAAAGGTCTATTATCTTTTGAATACACTAATATTGCTAATGAAGATTGTGTGAAGTTCTGTATGAAGGTAAAAATTCAGGTGTAAGGAAAGAATGATATAATGGGATGAAGAATGGACAAAACCTCAAGCTTGGGGATGCCACCCCATGTCACCTCAAGAAATATTCAAGAGGTACAAGCGTCAAAGCTTGGGGATGCCCAATGCATCCCCTTCTTCATGAATAAAATTCTCAGGTCTTTTTAGACATTTCGTTTTTATTGTTTCATGCACAAGTTGTGTTGTTCTTGGAGAGTCTTAGTTTTCATTTTAGTTTGCTCAAATCAGACCAGCCACTCTCCAAATCTTATTTCTCTCTCATTAGAGGTCATTCTTGGCACAAAAAGCAAACAAAAAGGAAAAGGAGAGGTCATTACAAAAGTAATAACTTTCAAGACTCAAGGAAACTCTTGGGTTATATATCAACAAGTACTTTTCTTTAACGCCTTTAAGTTAGGCACAAGAAGCAAGAAATCAAGTATTTTCAAATGAAGAAGCATTAACTGTAGGGTTTCGTAGCATGGAAAACAAAAAAAATCTACCACATACAGCCAAACAAGCCAAGATCTATCTACTAGATTGTAGTAACGAGTCGATGGAATAACTCACCCTCGAAGATTCCAAAGTGTTTAACGAGAGCGGATTCTCGTGGGTGATGTAGTCGTACTCTTCCCGATCTCAAGATCGCGTAGACGATCCTTCCGGCGCTGCGTTCCGGCAGCGCTCCCGCAGTCGGTCACACGTTCGGTACTCGACGAAGACCTTCCTCTCCCTTGTTCCAGCAGGCAGCGGAGGTTGTAGCACTCTCCTCGCGATTCCGGCAGCACAACGGCGTGGTACCGGAAGTAGAGGGGAGATCTCGCAGGGCTTCGCCTTAAGCCGGAGCGAGTATGGTGGACTATGAGAGAGAGCCTCGGCGATCTAGGGTTTAGACACACCAAGGAGGGGGCAAGGACGGCGGCTAGGGTTTTCCCTAGGCGGCGAGTTGCCCTAGGCGGCGGCTATGGAGGGCGGCGGCGACTAGGGTTAGGGTTTAGAGGTGGAGGTGTTGTGTGCTTGGAGGGGCAGCCCTGCCCCTCCTTATATAGGTGGAGGGGCGCGCCAGGGGAGGGGAGTCCCTCCCCAACTCGGATCCCAAGTGGGCCGGCGGTGGAGGGAGGGAACTCCTCCCCAAGTAGGTTTCCTACTTCCCCTCCACCTCACAAAATAGTTGTTTGACTTTTCAAATTGGCGTTTGACTTTTCAAACTAGGATTTGATTAAACCATTTATTTTGTTCAGCGATGACACCTATTACAGGATGCAATCATTCCAACTTGTTATGACACATTCATGTACCCTTCCCCTCCGGAGTGCCGGACATTCCGGAACCTTCTAGAACATTCTCGATGAAAACATCGGAACCATTCTCCAACCCCGAAACAGGACTTTCCTTATATGAATCTTATTCTCCGGACCATTTCGGATCTCCTCGTGATATCCCGGATCCCATCCGATACTCCGAACAACATTCGGTCTCTTACTCATCATTCCATAACTACTCAAACAACGTCGAATCCTTAAGTGTGTCTCCCTACGGTTCGTGAATTATGCGGACATGATCGAGACACTTCTCCGAACAATAACCAATAGAGGAATCTGGAAATTCATATGGATCCCACATATTTCCCTTTGTCTCGATAGTTTACTTATCCGAGGTTATGATCGTCAGTATCTCTGCATACCTAGTTCAACCACGTTACTGATAAGTACTCTTTTCTCGTTCCCGTGATATGTGATCCCTTGTGAGCCAGTCACATGCTTGCAACCTAATTGGATGACATTTCACCGAGAGGGCCCATAGTATATCTATCTGTCATATGGATGGACAAATCCCACTCTTGATCCATGTGTCTCAACCAATACTTTCTGAACACTCAATGCCACCTTTATAGCCGCCCAGTTACGGTGTGGTGTTTGATGTCATCAAAGCATCCTTCCGGTGAAGGTGATATGCATGATCTCATGGTCGAAGGAATTAGGTTACTATGTATCAAAAAGCATATAGCAATTGAACTATTAAAATGACTTGATCTTTATGCTACGCTTATCTATAGGAGTATGTCCACCATATCATCCTCCTAACGATATGATCTTGTTGTTAATAACATCTCAATGTTCATGATAGGGAAACACCAATCATTTATTAACCAACAAGCTAGTATTATAAAGAGGCTTTACTAGGGACTCTATTTTAGTTTACAAATCACACAAGTATTAATGTTTCCTTGTTAATACTATTATAGCATGAATGTAAACATTTATCATAAACACAAAGATATAATAATAACTACATTTATTATTGCCTCTAGGGCATATCTCCAACATTAACATCAAACCTTGCTTTCAAAGGAGGAGCAAAAAGCAACTTCTCTCTCCTCATAGGGAAGTGTTCAATACCTTTTTTGAATGGAAATTGATATTTAATGGTGCCTTCTTTCATATCAATGATGGCACCAACAATTCTAAGAAAAGGTCTTCCCAAAGTAATAGGACAATAAGTATTGTATTCAACATCCAAAACATAGAAATCAACTGAGACATAAGCATTGTTAACCATAATGAGAACATCATTAATACTCTCCATGAGTTTCTTCTTAGCATTATCATCAAGTGGGACATCCAGATAACAATCTTCCAAAGGTGGCAAATCAAGCATTTAATAAATATTCCTAGGCATAATAGAGACACTAGAACCAAGATCACATGAAGCTTTGAGGTCAAAGTAATTTACTTGCACATTAATAATGGGTTCCCAACTATCTTCTACCTTCCTAGGAATAGAAGCTTTGTGTTTTAGCTTCTCTTCCTTAATCTTAACAAGAGCATCTGTAATGTGTTTAGTGAAAGCAACATGCATATCACTAGCATCAGGACTTCTAGCAAGTTTTTTCAAGAACAAAATCACTTCAGAAATATTGCACCCATCTATATCAAAATCAAACTTAGCATTACTAGAAGTAGACTCATTAGGCTTAGGCACTATAGGAGGAGGAATAGGGACTTCTTGTGGTTTAGTGGTATCCATTCTAGTGATGGTGCACACACTATAGTTTCTATCAATTTCAGCTTCCATTTCCCACTTGGCATGAAGTTGAGCTAACAGCCTAACATTTTCATCAATAGTAACTTGTATGGCATGAGTAACAGCAAAGGTACTTTCCATGGTTTCAGGTTTAGCAGCCATTTTATTAATCAAGGAGGACTGTGCTTCAGACAAAGAGGATATATTTTCTCAATAGTTAAAAGCTTTTCCTCCACAGTCTTGTTGAAAGCAGTTTGTTTACTAATAAAGTCTTTGATCATAACTTCAAGTTCAGAGGGGGCACTTCTACCATTGTTGTAGGAGTTTCCATAAGAATTTCCATTATTAGGAGGATAAGGCCTATAATTGTTGTTACCACCAAAATTATTCCTATAGGCATTGTTGTTGAAATTGTTGTTTCTAATGAATTTCACATCAACTTGCTCTTCTTGAGCAACCAAAGAGGCTAAGGGGACATTATTTCTATCTAAAGGAGCTTTCCCATTAATAAGCATAGCCATAATAACATCTATCTTATCACTCAAAGAGGAGGTTTCTTCAATAGAGTTTACCTTCTTACCATGTGGAGCTCTCTCAGTGTGCCATTCAGAGTAATTAACCATCATATTATCAAGGAGCTTTGTTTCAGCACCCAAAGTGATGCCCATAAAGGTACCTCCAGCAGCTGAATCCAACAGGTTTCTTGAAGAGAAGTTCAAACCTGCATAAAAAGTATGGATAATCATCCAAGCAGTGAGTCCATGAGTGAGACAATTCTTAACCAAAGATTTCATTCTTTCCCAAGCTTGAGCAACATGTTCATTATTAAGTTGTTTAAATTTCATAATGTCAGTTCTCATAGATATAATCTTAGCAGGAGGATAGTACTTTCCAATAAAAGCATCTTTGCACTTAGTCCAAAAATCAATACTATTTCTAGGCAAGGATAACAACCATTATTTAGCTTTTTCTCTCAAGGAGAAAGGAAACAACTTGAGCTTAATAATATCTCCATCTACATCCTTATACTTTCGCATCTCACAAGGTTCAACAAAGTTATTGAGATGGGTAGCAACATTATCAGAACTAGCACCAAAAAATTGCTCTCTCATCACAAGATTCAACAAAGCAGGCTTAATTTCATAAAAGGTAGCATCAGGAGCAGGTGGAGCAATAGGAGTGCTAAGGAAATCATTGTTGTTAGTGCTAGTGAAGTCACACAACTTGGTTTTCTCAGCAGAGTTCATTTTGGCAAAGGTGAAGCAAGCCAAAAACAGCAGCAGCAGCTAGAGCAGGAACTAATTTTGTGTGTTTTTGATAAGAGAAAGCAAAGCAAACTAAACTAGTATTTTTGGAGTTTTTGAAAAGAGGCAAACAAAACCAAGCAAAAGAAATTAAGCAAACTAAAAACAAATTAAAGAGAAAGGCTGAGGAGGACTCCTCTTGTGAAGACGTCCTTAGCCTCCCCGGCAACAGCGCCAGAAAACTTATTGATGGCTCAGTTGATTTGGAGCCTGTTGGGAACCCAAAGAGCAAGGTGTGAAGTAGCACAGCAACAAGTCTTCCCTCAGTAAAAACCGAGGTTATCGAACCAGTAGGAGGAAGGAAACGTCACACAGGTGTTGCGAGCAATGTGGAAACCCGCACAACACAAACTCAAGACTTTGCCCCAACTAACAGTGAGGTTGTCAATCTCACTGGTTGCTGTAACAAAGGATTAAACATATGGTGTGGAAGGTAATGGTTTGCAGCAAGTAAACATCGGAAGATGTATTGATGGTAAAGATTGGACCGGGGTCCATAGTTCACTAGAGGTGCTCTCCTTAGATAAACAACATGGCATAAAGGGTAAACAAATTATAGCAGGATAATTGACAGGAACTGAGCAAGGCATAACAATGCAATTACTAGTCAGAAAGATCCTATGAGATTCGATTGGGCAATACAACAAGATACATATACCGCCATCCAATTGCATCTATGACTAGAAGTCCACCGTCAGGTTATCATCCGAACCCCCTCCAGTATTAAGTTGCAAGCAACAGACAACTACTTTAAGCAAAGTGTGTAAGGTAAACAATCCACTTGTTCCATGAACAAGAGACCGTTGTTTTATCCCTAGTGGCAACAACACATCTACAACCGAAGAGATCTCTATCACTTCTCTTGAAAACTAGAGGCATGAACCCACTATCGAGCATAAATACCCCCTCTTGGAGTCACTAGCAACTACTTGGCCAAGATAGCTACTAACAACGGAGAGCATGCAAGATCACAAACAACACAGACATGATAGAATCAATAAGACGAAACCATTAATCAAACCAACATAATAATCTCAATATCCATCGGATCCCCGCAAACTCAACATGCATGATTACAAATAGATTAGATCTTGATCATGAATGGAGCTCACAAGATCTATACATGAAAGCACAAGGAGGAGATACAACCATCTAGCTACTACATGGACCCATAGTCCAAGGTGGAACTACTCACGCTTCATACCGGAGAAGAAGGCCTTCGGGATGATCTCCCCTCCGGCAGGGTGCCGGGAAGAACTTTAGATCCCCCCGATCTAGGGACGATGGTGGCAGCGGCTACAGAAGGTTTCGTGGAGTTTTGATCGGGTGCCTAGGATTTCTGCATTGGGGGCTTCTTATAGGCGAAGAGGCGAGGCAGGAGGGCCCCCAGGGGGGCCACACCCTACCCAGGCGCGGGGTGGTCCCACCCGCGCCTAGGGGGGTTTGGCCACCCTGTGGCGCCTCTCCATCTCATCTTTTGGCTCCGTGTCGCCCACGATAAAATATTGACTTTGGCTTTTGTCCCGTCCAATTCCGATAATATTGATTTTCAGCCTTTCTGGAACCAAAAGCAGGAGAAAACAGGCAACTGACACAGTGGCAACTTGTTAATAGGTTATTTCCGGAAAAGATATAAAAACACCTCAAAGTGTAGATAAAGCAAAGCAAAGCAAAGTAGATACAAAACAAGCATGGAGCATAAAAAATTCTAGATACGTTTCCGGCGTATCATAGCACACCTGTGCCTCATAGAACCCCTCGAGGTGACCGCCGCCGATGAGAGCAGGTTGTCGAGGCGGCTTGCTCGCATGAGTGCATCCCTCGCGACGCCGCCTCCTCATGTCCTCTGTCCCCACAGGATACTAGCAGACCACACTCACGGACGACGAAGCTGTTTGGGCACCCAGGGCAATGGTGCAGGGCGGCATGTCATCCCCATGCGCTCTCTCTATTACCTTTCTTCTCACTGTATTTTCTCCCTCTACTGAAGCAGATTCATGGTGGCCAGCAGTAGCGCACAATAGAAGAGAGCATGAGCAGATAGTTGCCGAATTTGTGATGTTTAGAAAGACTATAAACTTTGAGAGAAAATAGTCGAGAAAAAAAACCTTGTCATCAGCTCCTAGGCCTCCAAAACATGTACTCCAAGCTGCTAGCATATGTTTTCGGTTGCTTGCTTGTCTTATGGATTGTGTTAGCAAAGAAAATATGTGAATGGTATTGTCGTTAGATACAGTATGATCCTAAAATCTTAATTTCCATGCTAAATAGGATAGGCATACGCTAAATTTATTTTCTCTACACTGTTTTTAGTCCTATATTGAATTACATTTTTTGTGTATCGTTCTCTTTAATTTCTAAATTTCACATATAAGTTACTCATCCCCTCTCTTTACTATATTTTATATGCAGACAACAATGTAGAAGATGTGCAAAGATGAGTTCAGGTAAATAATTTACATGAGAGTAAGATGTCGTTTGCTACAATAATACCAAAGGTGGACTTTTTGTATGCAAGATATTTTGGTTATAGATCTATCCATGGTGTTCGTTTCTTGCTATCATAAAGTTATTTGAGATAAGATATTATTGTTCACTGTTTGTTTCTTCTGATTCTTTTTGTTCCTTCTGATTCTCATGATAGGAGACGGAGCAGGTGAATAGAGTCATGTTTGGGATGAAAGTTTTTCTAAATAACGGAAATTATCGCTATGTGAGTGTGCTCTACTCTGCATATGTACACGCTTCTCTCTCCTATATGGTATCTAATATTGTATATCAATTATGGTCCGTATTTAGGACACAAGGAAACTTGAGCTCTCAATAATCAATAATACTAATTCATGTGAGGATGTTTTTCTCTATATCGCACTTGCATATATTTACATAAAATTTATTTCACTTCATCTTCGAATTCTGATGGAATCTGTCTGCCTGAAAAAAATTCGTTTGACTCATTTATGCCTGACTGGTCTTCAATTGAGTATAGGAGTGTTTTTTATATTTATTTCGAATTTTACATGTACGACATTTTTGTCAACTCTAGATTCCTCATACCAATACAAATTCGTTCCAGTTTTTCATGTATTGCATGTTGACTGCTCTATGTTGTGCTTACAATGCCAATTGAAGTATTTGATATCAGGTACAAAATTAGTTGAGAGTCTTAATTTTTTCAAACTATATTCTATTAATGTGTACTGGATCGCCATGCAGATGACACATCAACTAAACTAATATGGTTTTGACGGTGGAGGAATGCTCCAATATGGGACAACGAGAGGAACAACATACATGTATACGAGTAATTAGTAGACAAAGGTGGAGGTACAATCATATTGTTTCTTATACAGAAAGCTCTTGCATATGTTCTAATATTTTTTGCCATTTTCAGGACCATTTTGGTCAGATGGGATGGCATACAATAAGTGTTCAATGTTATAAGCTGTACCACATAAGTTTTACATGGTCAGAGGATAGCAACAAACTGGTTTGAAAGTTTCTATAGTCGTCTTGGTTGGATGTATGACATAGTTTTATGAGTAGGTTATGTTTTTTCTAACTAAACCACAACTTTTGTTGTTATACATAGTTACAATCAGTTCGCTCAAAGATGAAGATATCTATTTTTGTATTTTTTGATACACGGGTATTTCTACAATGATCTTATGGCTTTCTGTTGGATACATGAATAAGAAGGGAATATAGAAAAGTATTCAAGGTTTTTTATTTTACTTTATGGGAAATTTATGGGTTTGACCTTTTCTTTTGGTAATCTATTTTAGTTATTTCCGTGGTAGCAAATAAGGGAGTGTAGATGCTAGGCTTAGATAAAAGAAAGTGGAGATGCCAAGCTTCTCAAGGTTTGCTTCAAAATTCTGTTAGGCGCATGACTCTGTTCTAGATGACAATTTTTTATCAAACTCAAGAAAACAGATGCCACATGGCCAGTCTTTGATCCAAATCCTTCGATGGTGCAAGAGTTTGATCCCTTTTCAACCCTTTTTGCGGAACTCCCCAAATTCATTATATTTTGATAGTATTACAAGACACAAAGTGCCAGTATATCCTAAAATAACCTCTAAAAACTATCGAATTTTTCTAGGTTGGGTCAAGTACGAGAACAACAACCACCTGGACATGGTGGACCCTGAGCTCTGCAAATTCAGCAGAGTGGCCCGAGTGATCAGTGTCGCGCTCATCAGCACCTAGGGATCACTACACAAACTGCCTCCACGCCGAGAGTGGTCTTAGTGCTCACATGTCTATGGAGGTCACTAAGCAGCCATGTTGGTTTAACGATACAACCATGATGGGTATAGCACATCAGTTCCCATCCAATATTTTCACCTCCATCAGTGAGGAAGGTACATAAGGGAATGGAAGCGTGAACATAAATGTTAGCTAGCTTCTCGGCATCAGGGACTAGAAGAGATCACTAGAAATATGGCGAATATTACCGCCTAGCTCTTCATCTTCAATTGCATCCTCACCGAGCTCAAGGTAAAACTTGTTTTTGTTATAATTTGAGTTTATGTTTACTTTTCCAATTTAATGAAGGGACAGAACAATGATGGTGTTGTTGCAGAGTAGCTAGACGAAGAAAACCTAGAAAACAACCTGTGTAGTGATAGTGATGGAAATTACAGAGGTGTATAATGATGGAAGGAGGCAATGCTTCATTTAGCAATGAAGTTGCAAGTTGGCTTCTTTCTTCTGTTGGGTGTGTGGGAACTGTGCTGAACATTAGTGTGAAAGTATAGTACTTTATGTTTGTCCTGAAATAAACTTTTTGTAATGCTCAAATAAGAAACAGGTTTGAGGATGATGCTCTCCGGCAGATTATTTTTGACGTTCTGTCTAACATCTAAGATAATAAACCTATATAAACTTGTATGTGTTAGAAATAATCTGGAACTTCAAGCTATAACTCAAAGAAGATCAGGCTTGGTTAAATTAGCAGATTAGGCTTGGTTAAATTAGCAGATTAGGCTTGGTTAAATTAGCAGATTAGGCTTGGTTAAAGTAGCTCACATGTGATTAAGTATGATTCGAATTCATAGAACCGCATTTTCCTTTTCTAAAAGTGTAGTAGTTACAATTGCTATAACGTCTCATTGTAAAGTGTTTTTAATGGACAGGTAACTCATTCATTTTGGTAAAGTTGTATAATGAAAGATTAAATAAACACATTTATTATTCCAATTAGAATTAGTCAAGACGTGTGTTGCACGTGCAAACTTATTAGTATTAGATAAATAGACTATTAGGTACAATGGACTATACAATTAAAATTCCGGGTTATAATTCTATGGCCCAGTTAGGATGTAGTGTAGTTTTTAGGCCCAATTAACCAGAGTGGACCGATTTATTGTGCAAAGTAGTTGGCCTCAGGGATATTTGGCCAATACGGGTTAAGAGCAAATCAAACGGACTGGATTTAGTACGAACAATGATTAGACTGATTTATTAGATTATGGTATTTTGTTTGATAGTTTGAAATGGCTGACACTAAGGTCAACTATTTTTTACTTCAATGTACCTATAATCTATTTACCTAATGAATTGGCGTCCCAACACGCGACCTACATGATCTAGTACTCTACAAACCTCCATCATATGCAATACACAATGTGCAACCATTTTCACCTCATGAGCTTATACTCCCTCCATATTAAAATATATGACTTAGATTTATCAAAATTTCGATGAATCTATATACTAAATTTTCACACCATGAGCTTATACTCTCTCCGTCTAAAAATAAATGTCTTAGATTTATCAAAATTTTGATGAATCTATATACTAATTAGTGTCTATATTCATCCAAATTTTGACAAATATGAGACATCTATTTTGAGATGGAGAGAGTATCAAACTTTGTGCTAGACATTTGAGGCATGTTCTAGTCCTATTTTATGATATAAGAATTACTATGCAGGAGACAATCAATGACTGAATATTTATAGCCTTGAGAAGATATTGCTTTGGATGACACAGATTTTATGTTAAACTCTCTGTCTACTGCAAAATATGCTATGGTTTTTCATTTAGATACCCAATATTAATCTTTTAATTTGGGGTTTAGACCTCCATCATATGCAATGCTCTACGCGCAACCATTTTCACGTCATGAGCTTATATCAAACTTTGTGTTGGCTATTCTAAGCATGTTCTCGTCCTATTTTATAAGAGAAGCATTACTACAGGGAAGAATAACCAATGACTTTTAATATTTATAGCCTTGATAAGATATTGCCTTGGATGACTCATTTTATGTTAAACTCTCTATCTACTCCAAAATGTGCTATAGTTTTTCATCTAGAAAAACCCAATATTGATCTTTCACTCTATGCTTATAAGAGAGTAATCCGAGTAAATAATAGCGCTAGATTGTTTCGGCCAAAACTACTATCCATGTTTAATGGCTCCAAAAATCGTCATCTTTATCCACGTTTAAACATTGTTTTTTAGCAATTGACAATAATCTCTTTGATTTTCCACTAATGACTAATTATTGCAAAGATATAAAAAAACTTTCTTTGAATTGTGTTATGCAGGAAATCACGCTTTTTAATGCGAAATCAGAAGTCATAAATGAAGATTTTAAGAAATTCCACACGACCAAGCAATCCTAGAGCAATTACCAGGCCCCAGAAGTCGTAACGACCACTGGTACGGGTGTGGCCCGCCCATACGGTCTGCCCGTACCATGTGACAGTGGCTTCGTCTCGTTAAACCCTACAACTCTTGTGAAGACGCCTATATATTTTAAGGTTCCAAGTGTCGTGCAGAAGGCCGCTGTTCACAGATTGCATCACAACACCACCAAAGGAGATCCACACCATAGTTCATTCCTTCCATTTTCCATCCTCTCCATTAGCCATAGCTATTATTTTGTACTTGAGATCTTCTTGTGATTCTGCGACCATTGTAAGAGCTCTTTTGGGTTACGGTTCCGTCCTTGGAGGTGTGGAGCTTGAGGTCAGTACTGGTCGGGAGGTATGCACGCCCAACCGGTTCTTTTTTTGGTCCACTGTTTCCCCTTGTAATACCCGAGATTTTAAAAGCTTAATTTATACTGAAGTTGGATGAGATTTGATAGGTAATTTAACTTTTGTACTTAGAGTCAAATGAAAAAATCTTAGATCAACCGAGATAGACTATGAGATACTCAAATGAATATGTAGAAACATGAGACTCATGCCCATAAATCCAAACAGCCCTTCTAGTTTTCTCTCTCGTTGCTGCTTTTGGCAGTCAACTTCCTTTTAACCTACCTAACCTGATGATGAGCACTAAAGCCTAACCCTACTTGTGGCCGTCGCCGACACTCGACAGTCCAGCCATCCATGAAGCACTCGTCACATTGTTGCCACCACTTTGGTTCTACATATCCTCGTCGCCCCAATCTACAGTATCTGTTGTGACTACCACCGCTTCTACTGTTGTCATGCCGCAGGAGCCAGGACGCCGCATGGCCAGCAACATAGCTACATCTACTTCTCTTGTGGTGCGAAGGTTCATTGTACGTATAAGATAATGCTGCTGGAACCTCAATTATCTAGGCGTTGTTTGGTTTAGGGGATATCCCAAAGTGCTTAGGGGCAGCCACTAGAAAATTGGTTGCCACAGGTTTGGTTTTGGGGGTGAGAGGGATAAAGGTATCCATATTTGCAGGAATATTCGGCGAAACGCTGGTTGATCTCATCCCGTGAAATCTTCCGAATGTGCTCAGCCACTTCTGGATCCCGCGCTAGCCTCACCCCGAAAAGAGTTTTTCGCGTCGTTTCGCTCTCTCACCGTCCACGACAGAGAAAGAATATGCCCAACCCTATACATTCCCCACTCTCACGCTGGTGAAACACGCACGATGGCTACAAGAAATCGAGGGGCGACGACGGGATTTCTGTGGACGACGACGACTGGATTTCTCTGGACGGCGACGTTGGCTACAAGTACCATCTCTCCCCCCAGCTATGTCTCTGGACGACGGCGTTGGTATGAGTGAGGAGTGGCGGTGGAGGTCGGGGATGACCGGATGGGCGATGGAGCCTAACGGGGGTTGAGGAGGGTGATGGGGCCTGGTGGAGGTCGGGAGGAGAGGGGCGATGAGGCTGTGCCTCCTCGGGAGGGGAGGACCGATGAGGATGCGTCTGCACGGGAGGGGAGGTCCGACGAGGCTGCGTTTTCCTGGGAGGAGAGGAGCGACGGGGCAGCGCTGCCTGGGAGGAGAGGGACGACGGGCAGCGTGTGCTTGGGAGAGAGGAGCGACGGGTGATACGTCCAATTTGCATCACCATTCTATATCATAATTTGCCTCTATTCATTGATATATTTCTTATTATGAGGTGTTATTTATGTCTTTCCCTCTGTTTTTGCATGTTGGATGATTCTTGGAGGATGACTGCCGGAGTCAAGTTTCTGATGGAAAAGAGGTGTTTTGATGCAATTTCGCGAAGATCAGAAAAATACCAGAAAAATATTGGAAAATTATATTTTCCTAGAAGACGAAGGAAGCTAGAAGGGGAGGCGTACTTGGGCCACAGGGGGCCCACCCCCTAGGCACGGGTCCCCCTTGGGCCGCGCCTAGGGCAGGTGTGGCCCACCTGGCTGGCCTCGACTCTGCCCTCTCGTATATAACTTCCTCTCGGAACCCTAACACCAGGGGAGCGACCACAGAAAGATTTCCGCCTCCTCTGCAGGGCAGAAAACACCGAGAGAGAAAGAGCTCTCCGGCAGACAGATTTCTGCCGGGGAAATCCCTTCCCGGAGAGGGGAGATCGTCGCCATCAACACCATCATCAAGCTAGGCTTCATAGGGATCATTATCATCATCCACACCATCATCTCCACCGGAACCATCATCACTGCTCCATCCCGCTATAACAATCGTGTTGGATCTTGCATTAGTTCTTAGGGGAAACTTTCGTGGTGTTGATTAGTATTATAGTTGATGCTTGTGAGTGGAACCATTGGATTATTGTTTATGTTCAGATCGTTATCCATTACCATACCATACCATCCTTGATCTTGATACATATGATGTCTTGTGAGTAGTTCGTCTAGTTCTTGAGGACATGGGAGAAGTCATGTTGTTAGTAGTGGATTCGTGTTGAGTTATTATTCAATGGTTTAGTATTTAAGTTGTGGTGCTATTCTTCTAGTGGTGTCATGTGAACATAGACTACATGATACTTCACCATTTATGGGCCTAGGGGAATGCATTGTGTATCTGGCTACTAATTGTGGGGTTGACGGAGTGACAGAAACCTGAACCCTCGTTAGGACACCTTTTCACAAGGGAGTGTAGGATCTCAGAGTTTAAGGTTGTGGTTAGGTTTATATCTTAATTACTTTCCTGTAGTTGCGGATGCTTGCAGGGGGTTTAATCACAAGTATGTATTAGTCCAAGTAAAGTCGGTACATTCGCACAGGTTCACCCACATAACAGTTACAACACAAAAGAAGAGTACTCAGCTATTTGAAGCTAAAGCACTTGACAGAATTTCCATGTGTCCTCGAGAACGTTTGGTACTTATAAGTATTTCCACCGGCTTGTCCTCTGCTAAGAAAGGATTGGGCCACTTGCTATGTTTGTTCATTGTCTTTATTACTTGCACTTTGTTTTGTTGCTTTATCAGAAAACCCCTAAAAATGCGTTTGCTAGGTATTTACAGAGATTTCCTGCTCTATACCACTAGTTGATACGTCCAAAACGTACCAACTTTCTCGAACACTTTGCTATTGTTTCTCCTCTAAACTTGTGTGATTTGGATACAACTAACACGGACTGACGCTGTGATTTGGATTACCTTGCCGGAAGACGAGACGTTGAGGAGGCCTGGAGGATCCCACACCCACCCCAGGCGCGGGCCCACCACTGGCCACGCCTGGAGGGGGTGCAGCCACCCTAGGCACCCCCTCGGCCTCCCTCCGTGCCTATAAGTTGCATTTCGACCTAAAAATAGAGGGGGGCTTGATAGTTTTCCAGAAAAAGTTCCGCTCCGCCACCGCCACTAGAAACCAAGATTCGGATCCAGAAAATCCGTTCTGGCACCCTGCCGGGACGGGGAATTTGGAGAGGATCATCGCCATCGTCATCACCAACGCATCTCCATCAACCATCGATGTTTCCCTCATCCATGAGTGAGTAATCCCGCGCTGTAGGCTTGGGGATGGTAGGGATTGGATGAGTTCTATCATGTAATTGAATAAGATCTGTTAGGTCATAGTGCCTAGTATATCTATTAGTGTTATTTGACTTTGTTGCAACTTGTTGTGCTTAATGCTTGTCACTAGGGCCCGAGTGCCATGACCTCAGATCTGAACTTATTATTGAATCATTATGATAGTATTGTTTGTGATCTTATCTGCAAGTTGTGTACACATATCATTGTCCAAATCTAAAGGCCCCAAAGTGACAATAATTGGGACAACCGTAGGGGATGGCTATGGTGTGAGGATCACAAATGTTCACAGAGTGATAATGCTATGCTCCAGTGCTCTATTAAAAGGAGCACCTTAATTGCCAGTAGTTCCCTAGAGGCCTCGCTGCCATGGGCTGACTAGACAGAAGATGTTGTGCAAGTTCTCATTGCGAGCACGTATGACTATATTTGGAGCACATGCCTAGGATTGTTCAGTACCTGGATGCTTGTTATTATTTATCTCAATGCCCTAGGTCTTGAAGTTACATGTTTATACTCATCCATGCAACGCCCGTCCATCCATCCCTATGCCTACCGCACTCGAATCCTACTGTTACCGTTACTATTACTATTGCTCCTGTTTCACTGTTGCTGTTGCTACTACAAACTGTTGCTACTGATAAACTTTTGTGAGCAAGAACTATTTCCAGGTGCAGCTGAACTGAAAACTCAGTTGTTAAGGCTTGCAAGTATTCTTTGGCTCCCCTTGTGTCGAATCAATACATTGGGTAATACTACCCGCGAATACTGTTGTTATCCCCTATACTTGTGGGTCATCAAGACTATTTTCTGGCGTCGTTGCCGGGGATCATAGCTTTATTTGTAAGTTCACTTGGATCTATTATTGTTCACTGCTACTCCTTTCATCATGGGGAAGTCTCGTGATGGAAAGTTCCCTATTTTACCATCCACTACAAGAAGAGGTACAGTCCTAAACACCTCTGTCGCTCTTGATTCGCCGTCTGTTATAAGTAAGCTTGTCACACCACCACCACATACACATGCTACACACACTGCTACTACTGCTGAGTCTGAAACTGCTTTCGATACTCATGATGTTACTTCTACTATGATTGATGCGAGTGGTCCATTAGGTCCTTTTCTAGATGCTACTATGGAAACTCCTAGTGAAGACACTGTTACACCTGTTAGCTCACCTGAGGCTAGTGAGAGTTATGATATTAATGATGGTTACATTGAGTTCACTGATAATTGTGTTGAAGAGTGCTGAAACACACATGATACTAGTGCTATTAAGAGTCTCCTTGATAGACGTACTATTATGCCTAAGTTGTCCTCTGATCCTAAGTTTGCCACTTCTACCATAGATATTAAAGATGAAGATTATGATTTCTCTCTTGATTTGTCCTATTTAGATATTGTTGAGAAAGAACCTTTCCGTGGGACTAAAAATGAGAGTGTTGTGGCCCATATGAATGAGCTTTCTACTATGAGTGCTTTGTTCTCTAGTGATTTTAAGATGCGCAAGTAATTTGTTGCTAAGATCTTCCCTTTTTCACTAAAAGGAGAAGCTAGGGCTTGGTTTAATAGATTACCTCCTGGTTCCATTGATAGCCCTGATTGCCTGATTGCTTCTTTCTTCCAGAAATATTTTCCTCCCAGTGCTAGACATGCTGCTTTGCAGAGACTTTTTGATTTTAAACAGGGAGAAGAAGAGAAATTGTCAGAGTCATGGACAAGGTTTTGTGCCTTGATTCATGCACATCCTGGATGTCCATTACCTAAGAATGAGTATCTTGATATTTATTATAATGGACTAACTGATGATTCTAGGACCTACCTAGATAGCTTTGTTGATTGTGTTTCAGGAAAAGGACTCCTAGAGATGCTGAAGAATTAATGACTAAGATAAGCAAGAATTATGATGATCGGACTTCAACTGAGCTGAATACCCAGAGCCTATTACTCCTGAACCAGTTGTTCCTGAACCAATTCCAACACCCACAACAAAGAAGAGGGGAGTTATTGCATTAAATGATGAAGTGATGAAGGAAGCTAAGAAGTGTCTAAAGGAGAAAGGTATTAGAGCTGAAGATGTGAAGAATCTACCTCCTATAGAAGAATTATGTAAGCAAATTCCCCACTCATCTACTATTGAGGTACACTTTCTCCAACACTTTGATGAAGGTGATATTCCTTATGGTAAGCCTCCTGATCAATGTTTAGAGGAACTTGAAACTTTTATTGTTAAGCAAGGATATTTTAATAAACAAGTTCAGAATCATTTATTGGAAAACTCTAGAGCTATCCATGAGTTGAAAGATATTGTGGAAAGAACTTCTAATGATATTAAAATGCTTTGTAAACACTTTCAAATGGTTCAAACCCAACTTGATCAACTTGCTAAGGTACAAAATGATATGCTAGTTAATGCGTCAGGAGATAAACATGCTTATGGAATTAAAACTGGAAGTGGTATAGCTACTCAAGATCCTTTATATCCTGAAGGACACCCTAAAAGAATTGAGCAGGATTCTCAACAAGGTGAGAGTGGTGGTAGTTCTCATAAGAGAAAGAAAAAGAAACATAAGATAGTTGAGGAACCACTTGAACCTGCTGTAGATCCTAATAGTATATCTGTCTCTGATGCTGAAACTAAGAGTGGTAGTGATAAAAATGAGTCTCCTGATAAGTAGGAAGGTGAGGAAGAACCTGAGAAGCACACTAAGAACACTAGGTACACAAAGGGAGATTTTATTGCTAATAAACATGGTAAAGAGAGAGAACCTTGGGTGCGGAAACCTATGCCTTTTCTAGGTAAGAAACACAAGTCAAAGGAGGAGGAACACTACAACAGGTTTTGTGAGTGGATGAAACCTTTATTCTTGCAAATTCCTTTTACTGATGCTATGAAGTTGCCTCCTTATTCAAAGTATATGAAGGATACTGTCTCTAATAAAAGGAAGATTCCTAATGAGGAGATTTCTACTCTACTTTCTAATTATTCCTTCAATGGTAAGGTTTCAAAGAAACTTGGTGATCCAGGTATACCAACTATTCCTTGCTCTATTAAGAATAATTATGTTAGAACTGCTTTATGTGATTTGGGAGCTGGAGTTAGTGTTATGCCTTTTTCTCTCTACAAGAGACTCCAGCTGGAAAAGTTGATACCAGCTGATATTTCTTTGCAAATGGCTGATAAGTCAACTACTATTCCTATTGGTATATGTGAGGATGTTCCTCTTCAAGTTGCTCATAATTGCATGGTTCTAACTGATTTTGTTGTGCTTGAAATGCCTGAAGATGATAATATGTCTATTATTCTTGGGAGACCTTTTCTTAATACTGCAGGTGCTGTCATAAATTGCAATCAAGGAAAAGTAACATTCAATATTAATGACAAAGAGCACATTGTCTACTTACCCAAGAAGGTTGTTAAGATCTATTGCCTGAATTCCATTGAAAAAATTGAGGGCATCAAGGTTGGAGAAATATATTGTCCCATTCCACAAGAAAATTTTGAAACTATTATGATTGGGACCATTGCTATCAAGTATGAGGTAACATAATCACCTTGTGGAATGCAAAGTTTTGTTTCATATAAGATTATTTTGGTAACAAGACTTGATCAACCTTGTTAACAAAAGGATTTTAATGAACAAAATAATGTTTCCACTGTGGTTATACTTGCTTTCCTTTTCCTTTCTCCTTCCTAGTCTTTGCTTTAGCTTTAGTTTTGCTAGTTGTTTGCTTGTTTGAGTTTCTTAGAGCTCCTGTAGTTTGGCTTTTGGTTTGCTTTTGCTTCTTCTGAAAAAACTATTTCTGCAAGAAAATCAATTTTCATTCCCTGAAAATTGGCCAAAAATAAAGTTTCCCGAAAAATCCCAGAAAATTCAAAATAAATTTTTCCTCGAAAAAAGGGGAAGAGTGGCACCTGAGGTGACCCAGGGGGGCACCCCAGGCCACCACACCCCTGGTAGGCGCGGCCTACCAGGTGACGGCGTCTGGGGGGGGGGGGTCTGGCCCACCTGGGCCCCTCCAGGCTGCCTCCTCAAAGCCACCTTCTTTCTCTCTTCCGAAAACACCGGAAAACTTGTTCAAGCTCGAGTTCTTGCTGTTCTTGCTCGCGATTTTCGATCTCCTTGTTCAGCCCATCTCAAGTGCTGATTTTTTGAGGGATTGTTTCTTGGTATGTGCCTCCTCCACTTGTCCAATTAGATTTGTGATTAGTAGATTGTATCTTGAGTATTTTGCTGCTATAGGTGACGGGTTGTTTGATCTTGCATGCTTGTTCTATACTTAGAAACCTTGTTTTGATGCATGTGTAGTCCTCTAGCAAGTTCCTATAGTAGTTTCTCATCATTTATCAACTTAGAAATCAATTGGTTTGATGGTTGTTTAAAATTTCAGAATAGGGAAGTCATGGACCACCACACCTTTGGTGACATATTTGAGAGTGATGCACCTAGAAGGGCAAGGCTTCCAAGGTCATCTACCAGTACTAGACCCTCATACAATGAGGATCTCACCACTCCGTGATTTGGTGACGAGGGAGATGAAGGGGGTGCACACCCCTCCACCTTTACTTGCCAAACTTTCTTGCAAGCTGTTGGGATTCTTAATGATTTTATGAATTTGGTGCAGAGGGATGGACTAACAAGTTACATGCAGGATAAGAGTGCACAATATGCTTTGCTTACTAAAACATTTGTGGAGAGTTTCTCCGTTACTAATAGTATGTTCAAGCCTTCCGTGTCTTTCAAAATTTATGGCAGGGATTATTCTATGACTTTGAAGCAATTTTGCATGGCCCTTGGACTTGGTATAACAGGGTCATCAAAGAATATTCAAGCTCTACCCGCTGATTTGTTAGAGCTTTACCGCGTAATAACCAATGATGATGACCGTAGAGCTCAGCGAGGGAAGATAAATAACATTTAACTTCCAGCCATCAGGTATTTTGCCTACTATCTTGCCACCAGTGTTCTTGGTAGGGAGAACACTAGTAATATTTCCAACTATCAATTGGCCTTCTTAGCTGCTGCGCTCAACAATGAGGATAATCTTGGTTCTCTCATTGCTCGTCGTTTAGCTGCTAAGGGACCCATTTATGGGGGAATTATTGCTACTCGTGTTGCTGTTGCCTTGAATATTGCTGTTGATCCACATGATACAGTTTTGGCTCCTCGGAAGCTTGATCTTGCTGCCATGAAGGCACACCACTTTGTCACCACTAGCTCTACTCTTGAGAACTTGGTTTATAGAATGTTGTTTACTGATGGGTAAGAGAGAGAGAGATCCCTCTACCCCAAACCACTTTGTTCAGTATTTCTCAGGGACCTTGGTCACGCTCGAAGGCGGAGATGGATGACAACCTGCGTTCTCTCAACTTCCACGGGCACTATCAGGAGGAAGCACCATCATACGACCCCCTTGTGTATTACACATGGGAGTCCTCGAGCTCATACCAGGACGAGGGAGCTTCCTCAACATACTACGGAGGTGCATCTACTTGGGAACCATGGGATTGAGCCCCACTTAGGCCAAAAGCCTAAGCTTGGGGGGAGGTATACCGACATCACACACTCATATATATATATCATGTTCGGTCGGTTCTTTGTATATCCATTGTTTTTGCTTTCTTTTTGGTTTTTGTTGCTTCTATCTGAAAACCCAAAAATACCAAAAATATTTTCGTTGTTTCCCTTGGTTTTTTTCTTTGTTTCTTTGCTTTGGTTTGCCTTATCCAAAAAGATTTTGCTTTGTTTGGTTTGCTTTGTTTTTGTTTGATTTTTATTTATTTGCTTGTTTCTAAAAAAATCGAAAACACCAAAAATATTTGTTGTTCTTATTTGGTTTTGTGAGTTCTTTGCAGGGTTCAGCCGTCCTTAGTGGATTTTGGTTTCATGTTAATTATTTAAGTCACACAAGTGAAGGGCAATAATGAAGATTAAGACAACTCGAGGTGTGGTAAGAGGCTGGCAACAAACTCTATTTGTTTCATTTTTGTACATATACTCATCATTGTGAGCATGCTTAGCCTGCTTGTGTAAGGTGTATGTAATTATGGATGCGTAGTAGTTCTTGCTTGTCTATGATTAGCTCCAACTTGCTAATAGTTTGTAGCATGTCATATGAATGTTTGCTTGCATTGTTTTATTCGTACTTTGGTATGATATTGTGGTATCCTCATTTGACTGTTCATGTGAATCGACTTGGCACATGCTCACGCATGCATATGACTAATCAATAGTCAGTAAGCCTCGATGGTTTATTTTGCCTAAGATTTCTTGTATCACTTTCATGCTATAGTTAGTCATGTTTTGTTGCAAGCATGATTATGACAGCTATTGCTCTCTCATTTGTCGCTCCCTCTCTGTTGCTAGCCTTCACTTGCACTGAGTATGTGCTCTACCTGTGCTTCCAACTCCCCAAAACCAATATTGCCAGCTGTGTCCACCATACCTACCTATTAGCATCATTTGCTATTTCAGTGCATATTCCATATGTCGTGTTTTATTCCAAGATAAAATGTTTGTCTGTTTTGAGAAAGTTAGTTAATAAAGCTCTCACGAACTTGATGGCACACTTTATTCCTTGCACTTAATAATCCTGAACCATCGTGACATGTCCATTAAAGTTATATGCTTGCTAATTATATGCTGGGAGTCAGTAGAACCGTGCTGTCACGGGGAACGCTTTCAACACTTTTTGGATGTCTCATCTAGTTGATTCCTTGCTATTTTGTTTACGGATGTCGACAATGTGAAATAAAAGGGGAGGTTGTGAGTTCATGGAGTTTATACATTGTGTTAGAGAAACGCCTGGGCCGCTAGCCTAAGCCATGCTTAATCATGGTGGAAACTTGCAGCATCACCATAATGAGCATCTATGAAGCGTCCTCGATAAAAAGCTATGTATATGGTAAATAAAAAGATTGCTGAGATGCTCATTGTCTGCTTGCCTTGTCATTTTGGTTATGGGAAAGCTCCTGTACCATGTGCAAGGGGTACCCCGTTGGCAGTTATCAATGATATGCATGTATTTACAATGACAAGAACTTTTAGGTGACCAAAGTTGAGTAGCATGCGGAGCGACCCTCGTACTCAAGGGACTTGGGATTTCCAGTCTATGGTTTGTCAAGCATATGATTCAGAGTGGACCTCACTTTCACCTTAACCACATGAAGATGCATATGATAGGGGCAATGAGAGATCAAAGCTAATGAGTACCTTCCTTTCAGCATTGGGAAGCCTTTCAAACCTTCACAAAACCATTTTCACAAATTTGTTGATTCACCACTTATTCTATGAGCACATTCTTGAGAGCATAGTTGTCATTCTTGTATTTGTTTCAAAACTTGGTTAATTATGTCATGACTTTGATGCTTGTATCTCTGATATCTTTACTTCTAGTCTTCATGTGAACTTCAGAGGTGTCCTGGCATTTATATTCTGCTCTTCAAACAAAGGCAAGCGAGATACCACTCTATCATACCTTATTATGAGCATTGCAATGTTGCTTATGTTTATGTTTCATGCTACTTATTACTATTGAGTTGGTTTCTCTTCATAGCTTGCAATGACTATTGAGTAGACTTAGTTGCATACTCCTTATTATGAATTGTCTAAGCATCTACTCTTGTGCTGAGAATATTTACATCATATGAAGCAAAGTGTTCGTGAAAGTTCTTTTATCGCACTCAGTTTTCAACTGAATTGCTTGAGGACAAGCAATAAGCTAAGCTTGGGGGAGTTGATACGTCCAAAACGTATCTACTTTCTCGAACACTTTGCTATTGTTTCTCCTCTAAACTTGTGTTATTTGGATACAACTAACCGACGACTGTCTACGCACAGCCTGTTGGGAACCCCAAGAGCAAGGTGTGAAGTAGCAAGCAACAAGTTTCCCCTTAGTTGAGACCGAGGTTATCTAACCAGAAGGAGTAAGGAAACGTCACACAGGTGTTGCAAGCAACGCGAAGACCTGCACAACACAAACTCAAGACTTTGCCCCAACAAATAGTGAGGTTGTCAAGCTCACCGGTTTGCTATAACAAAGGATTAAACTTATTGTGTGGAAGGTAATGGTTTGCAGCAAGTAAACAAGTAACAGTGGAAGATGTATCAATGGCAAAGATTGCACAGAGGTCCATAGTTCACCAGAGGTGCTCTCCTTAGATAAACAACATGGCATGAAGGGTAAACAAATTACAGCGGGGCAATTGACAGGAACTGAGCAAGGCATAACAATGCAATTAATATTCAGAAAGATCCTATGAGGTTGATTGGGCAATACAACAAGATACATAGACTGCCATCCAACTACATATATGACTAGAAGTCCACCTTAAGGTTATCATTCGAACCCCCTCCAGTATTAAGTTGCAAGCAATAGACAACTGATTTAAGCAAAGTGTGTAAGGTAAACAGTCCACATGTTCCATGAACAAGAGACCGTTGTTTTATCCCTAGTGGCAACAACACATCTACAACCGAAGAGATTATTGTCACTTCCCTTGGAAACTAGAGGCATGAACCCACTATCGAGCATAAATACCCCCTCTTGGAGTCACTAGCAACTACTTGGCCAAGATAGCTACTAACAACGGAGAGCATGCAAGATCACAAACAACATAAACATGATAGAATCATAAAGACAAAACCATTAATCAAACCAACATAATAATCTCAATATCCATCGGATCCCCGCAAACACAACATGCATGATTACAAATAGATTAGATCTTGATCATGAACGGAGCTCACAAGATCTATACATGAAATAACAAAGGAGGAGATACAACCATCTAGCTACTACATGGACCCATAGTCCAAGGTGGAACTACTCACGCATCATACCGGAGAGAAGGCCTCCGGGATGATATCCCCTCCGGCAGGGTGCCGGGAAGAACTTCAGATCCCCCCGATCTAGGGACGATGGTGGTGGCGGCTATAGACAGTTTCGTGGATATTTGATCGGTTACTTAGGGTTTCTGCATCGAGGGCTTCTTATAGGGAGACCGAGGAGGCGGCCATGGGTGTCAAACCCTAGCCAGGCGCGGGGCTGGGCCCACCCGCGCCTGGGGTGGGTCTGGCCCCCCTGGATGGCCCCTTCGGCTCTCCTCTGGACTTCTTGTTCCCCACGGAAAGTAATTGACTTTGTCCTTTGTCCCGTCCAATTCCGAGAATATTTATTTACTAACTTTTTTGAAACCAAAAACAGCAGAAAACAGGCATCTGACACTGTTGCAACTTGTTAATAGGTTAGTACCAGAAAACATGTAAAAAGCACATCAAAGTGTGGACAAGTAAAGCAAACTAGATACTAAACAAGCATGGATCATCAAAAAATATAGATACGTTTCCAACGTATCACTAACACGGACTGACGTTGTTTTCAGCAGAATTACCTTGGTGTCTTGTTTTTGTGCAGAAAATGAACTATCAGGAAAAATCCCGGAAAATATGCCAAATTATATTTCACCAGAAGATCCACGGATCTATAAGACAAGACGGAGAGGAGGCCTGGGGGCCCACACCCACCCTAGGTACGGGCCCACCACTGGCCGCACCTGGAGGGGGTGCAGCCACCCCAGGCACCCCTCGGCCTTCCTCTGTAGCTATAAGTTGCCTTTCAACCTAAAAACCGAGGGGGGTTCGATAGTTTTCCAGAAAGAGTTCCGCTCCGCCGCCGCCACCATAAACCAAGATTCGGATCCAGAAACCCCGTTCTGGCACCCTGCCGGGACGGGGAATTTGGAAAGGATCATAGCCGTCATCATCACCAACGCATCTCCATCACCCACTGATGTTTCCCTCATCCATGAGTGAGTAATCCCCCGCTGTAGGCTTGGGGATGGTAGCGATTGGGTGAGTTCTATCATGTAATAGAATAATATCTGTTAGGGCATAATGCCTAGTATCTCTATTAGTGCTATTTGACTTTTTTGCAACTTGTTGTGCTTAATGCTTGTCACTAGGGCCCGAGTGCCATGATCTCAGATCTGAACTTATTATTGAATCATTATGATAGTATTGTTTGTGATCTTATCTGCAAGTTGTGTACACATATCATTGTCCGAATCCAAAGGCCCCAAAGTGACAATAATTGGGACAACCGGAGGGGATGGCTGCGGTGTGAGGATCACATGTGTTCATGGAGTGTTAATGCTTTGCTCCGATGCTCTATTAAAAGGAGCACCTTAATTGCCAGTAGTTCCATAGAGGCCCCGCTGCCACGGGCTGGCTGGACAGAAGATGTTGTGCAAGTTCTCATTGCGAGCACGTATGGCTATATTTGGATCACATGCCTAGAATTGTTTAGTATTTGGATGCTTGTTATTATTTTTCTACAATGCCCTAGGTCTTAAAGTTACATGTTTAGACTCGTCCATGCAACGCCCGTCCATCCATCCCTATGCCTACCGCACTCGAATCCTACTATTACCGTTACTATTACTATTGCTCATGTTTCACTGTTGTTGCTGTTGCTACTATAACCTGTTGCTACTGATAAACTTCTGTGATCAAGAACTATTTCCAGGTGCAGCTGAACTGACAACTCAGTTGTTAAGGCTTGTAAGTATTCTTTGGCTCCCCTTGTGTCGAATCAATAAATTGGGTAATACTACCCGCGAAGACTATTGCGATCCCCTATACTTGTGGGTCATCACTAGTCAACACCTTATTCTCCTCGTTGGGATCGACACTCCTATTTATTAAAAGTACTACGATACACCCCCTATACTTGTGGGTCATCAAGACTATTTTCTGGCGCCGTTGCCGGGGAGTGAAGCACTATTGAAGAGTGGAACTGGTAAAGGAAACTTCTACTATGAGTATTGCTCTTTTTTTTCTTGTTTGTTGCTTTGTTTCCAATATGGATAACCCACTTGGTTTTCTATTTGGGAAAACTACTACCACTGTTAGGGTAGTAGATGAACCACCACCTGTTGAGATAGATCCTTTTAAGATACCTACAAGTATTGTTGATCGTGTTATGGATAATTATTATTTAGGGATGGAACTATTCATCCTGGTGATCACTTGCTTTTTATCCATGAATTATGCGGGTTGTTTAAGTGTGCAGGTATCACAACTGAACAGGTGAAGACGAATTTACTCTCTATTTCCTTGAAAGGGAGAGATGAAGAATGGTATAAGCTGTTGAATAATGGACAATCCATGGAACGGGAGGAAATGGCATCTCTTTTTTATTCTAAATTCTATCCTCCGAGTGAGATTCATAAGGATAGAAATCTGATATATAAATTTTGGCCTCGTGATGGAGAGAGTACAGCTCAAGCTTGGGGGAGATTGAATTTACTAATGCTTAAATGTCCTGTTCATGAACTCCCTAACAATATTATAGCAATATTTTTTATGCTAGGCTTTCTCTTCATGATAAAGATTTACTAGATGCTTCTTGTGCTGGATCATTCACACGTATGAAGGAAGAAGCTAAATGGGATCTCCTATAACGTATTCAAGAAAACACTGAAGCTTGGGAGAATGACAAAGGAAGAAAGTCAGGTATAAATTATGATTATGAATGCATAAAATCTTTTATGGTAACTGATGACTTCCGTGATATTAGTATTGAGTATGGTCTTGATTCTCAAGTTCTTGCAAAGTGTTTTAAGGCCTTTGCCTCTTATATTGAAATTCCCAAAAAGGAGTGGTACAAGTATCATGCTCCTTATAAAGACATTGTTACCCATGTTCCTGCTAGCATAGAAGTTTGTACTATTGATCCTATTTTACCTAAACCTTGTGTTGAGAAAATCCCTTTTCCTTCTAAGGTAAAGGAACATTCTATCATAGCTAATCTGGTTAGCAAAAGTGCAAACAAAACTGTGGAACCCGATGAGCAAATAAATATTGAGCCTGTGGTAGCTATTGTGAAAGATCTTGTCACTAGAAATATAGAAGGATGAGCATATTGTGTTATGTGAAGACACTTCTAATATTGTCTCTCTTCCTATTAAAGCTAGAAAATCTAGTGTCCCTGTGCTTTATCTTAGAATTGGTGATCATTGCTATTATGGTTTATGTGATATTGGTGCTAGTTCTAGTGCTATTCCTTATGAGCTTTACAGGGAAATTATGCATGAAATTGGTCCTTGTGAGCTTGAGGACATTGATGTGATTATTCACCTTGCCAATAGAGAGACAGTATGTCCCATTGGCATTGTAAGAGATGTGGAGGTTCTTTGTGGTAAGATTAAATATCCTGCTGATTTTCTAGTACTTGGTTCTGAAGCTAGTAAAACCTATCCTATTATCTTTGGTAGACCCTTCTTGAATACTTGTGGGGCTTTCATAGATCGTAGGAAGGAAAAAGTTTTGACTAAGTTTGATGGAGAGTCTTATGAGTTTAACTTTTCTAGATTTGCTAAAACTCCTTATGAAAATGAACTGCCTAATGAGCATTTTAGGGTTGAACAACTTTCTGCTATTTCTCTTGCTCCTAACAATGCCTTGCAGCAATTTATGGAAGATCATGAAAGCGATGTCTTCATGAAGGAAATAAATGAGATTGACGAGGTTTTCCTTCGTCAGCCTGAGCAACTTAAGCATAATCTACCTGTGGAAGATTTGGGTACCACACTACCACCTAAAGGGGACCCGGTTTTCGAATTAAAACCTTTAACTGATGATATTAAATATGCTTATATTGATGATAAGAAAGTATATCCTGTTATTATTAGTTCTAAACTTTCAAGAAAGGAAGAAGAAAGGTTATTGGAAATACTGGATAAACACCGAGGAGCTATGGGTTATACTCTTGACGATTTAAAAGGAGTTTATCCCACTATATGTCAACATGCTATTAATATAGAACCTAATGCAAAACCAGTTGTTGAGCACCAACGCCGTCTAAATCCTAAGATGAAGGATGTGGTAAGAAATGAGTGATACGTCGGAAACGTATCTATAATATGCTCCATGCTTGTTTAGTATCTACTTTGCTTTGCTTTGTCTAAACCTTGAGGTGTTTTTATATCTTTTCTAGAACTAACCTATTAACAAGTTGCCACAGTGCCAGTTGCCTGTTTTCTTCTGTTTTTGGTTCTAGAATGGCAGAAAATAAATATTCTCGGAATTGGATGGGACAAAAGCCAAAGTCAATATTTTACCGTGGGCGAGACAAAGCCAGAAGACGAGACGGAGGAGGGACTCGAGGGCCCCCTCCTAGCCACGCGGGTGGGCCCACCCCGTGCCTGGGGGGTGCAGCCGCCTCGGGCACCCCCTCAGCCTCCCTCTTTGCCTATAAGAAGCCCCCGATGCAGAAACCCTAGGCACCCAATCAAAAACTCCACGAAACCTTCTATAGCCACCATCGTCCCTAGATCAGGGGGATCTGAAGCTCTTCCCGGCACCCTGCTGGAGGGGAGTCATCCCGGTGGCCTTCTTCTCCGGTATGAAGCGTGAGTAGTTCCACCTTGGATTACGGGTCCATGTAGTAGCTAGATGGTTGTGTCTCCTCCTCGTGCTTTCATGTATAGATATTGTGAGCTTCGTTCATGATCAAGATTTAATCTATTTGTAATAATGCATGTTGTGTTTGCGGGGATCCGATGGATATTGAGATTACTATTTCAGATTGATTAATGTTTTTGTCTTATCGATTCTATCATGTCTATGTTGTTTGTGATATTGCATGCTCTCCGTTGTTAGTAGCTATGTTGGCCAAGTAGTTGCTAGTGACTCCAAGAGGGGGTATTTATGCTCGATAGTGGTTTCATGCCTCTAGTTTCCAAGGGAAGTGACAGAAATCTCTTCGGTTGTAGATGTGTTGTTGCCACTAGGGAGAAAAAAACGGTCTCTTGTTCATGGAACAAGTGAATTGTTTACCTTACACACTTTGCTTAAAGCAGTTGTCTGTTGCTTGCAACTTAATATTGGAGGGGGTTCGGATGATAACCTGAAGGTGGACTTCTAGTCATAGATGCAGTTGGATGGCGGTCTATGTATATTGTTGTATTGCTCAATCGAACCTCATAGGATCTTTTTGCTCGTATTGCATTGTTATGACTTGCTCAGTTCCTGTCAATTGCCCTGCTATAATTTGTTTACCCTTCATGCCATGTTGTTTATCTAAGGAGAGCACCTCTAGTGAACTATGGACCCCCTGTCCAATCTTTACCATTGATACAACTTCCACTATTTACTTGTTGCAAACCATCATCACCTTCCACACCATACAGTTAATCCTTTGTTACAGAAAACCGGTGAGCTTGACAACCTCACTGTTTCGTTGGGGCAAAGTCTTGAGTTTGTGTTGTGCAGGTTTCCATGTTGCTTGCAACACCTTTGAGACGTTTCCTTCCTCCTAATGGTTCGATAACCTCAGCTTATTACTGGGGGAAAACTTGTTGTTGTGCTCATCATACCTTGCTCTTGGGGTTTCCAACAAAGCGTCCCACGACAGTACTGGGCGCCATCAATGAGGTATTAAAACTCCTTGATGCTGGTATTATTTACCCTATTGTTGATAGTCAATGGGTTATCCCTGTTCATTGTGTTCCAAAAAAGGGGGAATTGCCGTTGTGCCTAATCAAAATAATGAGCTTATACCCCAGAGAGTAGTGGCTGGGTATAGGATGTGCATTTATTTTAGAAAGGTTAATAAAGTTACTAAGAAAGATCATTATCCTTTGCCCTTTATTTATCAAATGCTTGAGAGGTTGTCTAAAAAGACCCACTTTTGTTTCCTTGATAGTTATTCTGGGTTCTCTCAAATTGCTGTGAAAGCGCAAGACCAAGAGAAAACCACTTTCACTTGTCCTTATGGAACTTATGCTTATAGTCGTATGCCTTTTGGTTTATGTAATGCTCCTACTACCTTTTAGATATTTATGTCTGCTATCTTTCATGGTTTTTGTGAAGAAATTGTGCAGGTTTTCATGGATGATTTCTCCGTCTATGGAACTTCTTTTGATAAATGTTTGCACAACCTTGATAAAGTTTTGCAGAGATGTGAAGAAACCAACCTTGTTCTTAATTAGGAGAAATCCATTTCATGGTTAATGAAGGGATTGTTCTTGGACACAAGATCTCTAAAAGAGGCATTGAAGTTGACAGAGCCAAAATTGAAGCAATTGAGAAGATGCCTTGTCCTAGAGATATTAAAGGTATTCGTAGTATCCTTGGTCATGCTGGTTTCTATATGAGGTTTATTAAATATTTCTCCAAAATTTCAAAGACCCTTACTAATCTTCTTCAAAAATATGTACCTTTTTGTTTTTGATGATGATTGTAAGGAAGCTTTTGAAACTTTGAAGAAAGCTTTGACTACTGCTCCTATTGTTCAACCACCTGATTGGAGTTTAACTTTTGAAATTATGTGTGATGCTAGTGATTTTGCTGTGGGTGCTGTCCTTGGGCAACATGTTGATAAGAAGTTGAATGTTATTCATTATGCTAGCAAAACTCTAGATGCTACTCAAAAGTATTATGCTACTACTGAAAAGGAGTTCTTAGCTGTAATTTTTTCCTGTGATAAGTGTAGACCCTATATTGTTGATTCAAAGGTCAATATTCATACTGATCATGCTGCTATTAAGTACCTTATGACAAAGAAGGACGCTAAGCCTAGGCTTATTAGATGGGTGTTGCTTTTACAAGAGTTTGATCTGCATATTGTGGATAGGAAAGGTGCTAAAAATCCTGTTGCCGACAATTTATCTCGTTTGGAAAACATTTCTTTTGACCCCTTGCATGTTAATGATAGTTTTCCAAATGAGCAGTTGGCTGCAATAAGTGTAAGTCCGCATGAGATTCCTTGGGTATGCTGATTATGCTAACTTTATTGTTTCCAAGTATTTGCCTCCAACCTTTATAGCTCAGCAAAGAAGAAAATTATTTTATGATCTAAGGCATTACTTTTGGGATGACCCACATTTATATAAAGAAGGAGTGGATGGTATTATGCGAAGATGTGTTCCAGAATTTGAACAACAAGAGAAATTGAGAAAATGTTTGGCAGTGCTTATGGAGGACATCATGCTAGGGATAGGACTGCACAAAAGGTTTTACAATCTGGATTTTATTGGCCTAACCTTTTCAAAGATGCAAGGAAGTTTGTCTTATCATGTGATGAATGTCAACAAGTTGGTAACATTTCTAGACGCAATGAAATGCCTATGAATTATTCTCTTGGTATTGAACCTTTTGACAGTTGGGGGTTTGACTTTATGGGTCCTTTTCCTCCTTCAAAAGGGTATACTCATATTCTTGTTGCTGTTGAATATGTTACAAAGTGGGTAGAAGCCATACCTACAAACAGCGCTGATGGTAAGACCTCTTTAAAAATGCTTGAGGATGTTATTTTTCCTAGGTTTGGTGTGCCTAGATATCTCATGACTGATAGAGGCTCTCATTTTATTCATGGTTTTTTTTTGAAAAACTCTCGCTAAGTATGATGTAAACCATAGAATTGCTTCAGCTTATCACCCCCAAACCAGTGGGCAAGTAGAACTCTATAATAGGGAAATTAAATCTATCTTGCAAAAGACTTTTAATAGATCTAGGAAAATTGGGCTAAAAAGTTGAATGACGCTTTATGGACTTAAAGAACTGCTTATAAAAATCCTATGGGGTTGTCTCCTTATAAAATGGTCTATCGAAAAGCTTGTCACTTGACTTTAGAATTAGAACACAAAGCTTATTGGGCAGTGAAAGAGTTGAATAGAGATTTTAAACTTGCTGGTGACAAAAGATTGCTTGACATGAGTGCCTTAGATGAGTGGAGAAGTGAAGCTTATGAAAATGCTAGACACTTTAAGGAAAAAGTAAAAAGATGGCATGATAGGAGGATTCTCAAATGGGAGTTCCATGTTGGTGACAAAGTTCTTTTGTATAGGTCTTGTCTCAGATTTTTTGCAGGGAAACTACTATCAAAATGGGAAGGACCTTTTGTTATTGAGGAAGTATATCGTCCAGGTGCTATCAAAATATCTTCTTTGAAGGACAACACTACACAGGTGGTGAATGGCCAAAGGCTCAAACATTATATTTCTGGAGATTCTTATAATGAAGAGTGTTGACATTATTCAAATGGTGACTCCGGAAGAATTTATTAGAAACCAAACACCAAAATCTGCAGAGTTCGTCTTTGAATAGGTAAAAGTGGTGAAAACAGAAGGTTCATGAAAGCCTAGTCTTTTTATTTTTTTATGTTTTTAATACTTATGGAAGGTTACGAGACGAAGCAGAGGAGGAAACTGAGGTCGGGGTGGCCACACCCACCCCAGGCGTGGGCCCCAGCTGGCCGCGCCTGGAGGGGGTGTGAGCCCCCCGAGCTCCGTCTCTGCCTTGTTTTCATACCAGTATCTTCCTTATGCATTGAAACTTCGTAATATATAACCCCTCGGGTTCCCCGAGGTTCTTGTATTGTGTTCTCGTCGTGTTTCTATTTCGATCTATTTTTGTCAGGCAAATTCTCAGTTTTGGAGCCATAATGTCTTCCTCTGGATCACCCATGGAGGATTCCTCTGCGAATGTCATCAACCCATACATGTATGAGTTGAGGATCCATCCCAAGGAATTGATTCTCATAGATGGGAAGGTGCAGATGAAAGAAGTTCAAGGCCCTAAAGGAGAAGGCAGTCTACAAGTCAAGATGTAAGCATTGGAGCAGGAAGTTTTAAGGTACAAGAAGATGGCAGAACGCGAAGTGGATGTTATTCACAAGATAAGTTCAGAACTCATCACCAAGCACGAGGAGGAGGTTGTTGAGCTCCAGGAAGAAATCTTCTCGCTTCGTCATACCACCAACCAATTACAAGCACAGCTCTACGACATACAAAATCATAACTCTGAGTATGAGGCTAGATTTGATCGCATAAGCTCTGCTGTTAGTTTCGGGATTGCGGAAACCAGGACGTCCTTTTTGGATGGGGAACCTTTGCCTTAGAAGTTTTATGATGACAAGAGAACACCATCGAAGGAGTAATTCGTCATCAGTTTTGGCATCCCCTTGGCATGTTCCAAGCTTGGGGGGTGCCGCGGTATCACCATCATTATCTTTCATCTTTTACCTTTTTAGTGGAATCATATCTGTGGTAGAGAAGTTATCTTATAAGCTGGTTTGCATGTGGAAGTATCTCTACTTTAGTTGATTATCTATATATCCCTTGGTATGAGTGCCTTTATGGAATATTAATGAGAAATTTCATCTTTTACTTTTTGCACTTCTTATTTAGTTTGCAATCTCTATTATATGATTGATCTTGTTGATCAGTATTGGAATATGATGACCCACAAGTATAGGGGATCGCAAAAGTCTTCGCGTGTAGTATTACCCAATTTATTGATTCGACACAAGGGGAGACAAAGAATACTTGCGGGTCTTGACAACTGAGTTGTCAATTTAGTTGCACCTGGAAATAGTTCTTGCTCACAGAAGTTTATCAGTAGCAACAATTTGTAGTAGCAACAGCAAGGCAACAACAACAAAACAGGAGCAATAGTAACAGTAACAGTAAACAGTAGGATACGAGTGCGGTAGGCATAGGGATGGATGTACGGGCATTGCATGGATGAGTCTAAATATGTAACTTCAAGATCTAGGGCATTGCAGATAAATAAGAAAAATCATCCAAGTACTAAAAAATCCTAGGCATGTGCTCCATATATAGTCATGCGTGCTCGCAATGAGAACTTGCACAACATATTATGTCCAGCCAGCCCGTGGCAGCGGGGCCTCTAGGGAACTACTGGCAATTATGGTGCTCCTTTTAATAGAGCACCGTAGCAAAGAATTAACACTCTGTGAACACACGTGATCCTCACACCACAGTCATCCCCTTCCGTTGTCCCAATTTCTGTCACTTCGGGGCCTTTGGATCCGGACAATGATATGTGTACACAACTTGCAGATAAGATCACAAACAATACTATCATAATGATTCAATAATAAGTTCAGATCTGAGATCATGGCACTCGGGCCCTAGTGATAAGCATTAAGCACAACAAGATGCAACAAAGTCAAATAGCACTAATAGAGATACTAGGAACTATGCCCTAACAATCTTATTCGATTACATGATAGAACTCATCCAATCCCTACCATCCCCATAGCCTACAGCGGGGGATTACTCACTCATGGATGAGGGAAACATTAATGGTTCATGGAGAGGCGTTGGTGATGACGATGGCGATGATCCTCCCCAAATTTCCCATCCCGACAGAGTGCCAGAACGGAGTTTCTTGATCCGAATCGCGGCTTATGGTGGTGGCGGCGCAGCGGAACTCTTTCTGGAAAAACGTCGAACCCCCCTCGTTTTTTAGGTCAAAGGGTAACTTATAGGCGAAGAGGGAGCCCGAGGGGGTGCCTGGCATGGCCGCACCCCCTCTAGGCACGGGATGGGCCCACCCGCGCCTGGCAGGGGTGTGGGCCCCTGGGCCTCCACTCCGTTTCGTCTTCAGGCTCCGTGGATCTTCTGGCAAAATATAATTTTTGGCATATTTTCCGGGATTTTTCCTGATAGTTCATTTTCTGCACAAAAACAAGACACCAATGTAATTCTGCTGAAAACAGCGTCAATCCGTGTTAGTTGTATCCAAATCACACAAGTTTAGAGAAGAAACAATAGCAAAGTGTTCGAGAAAGTAGATACGTTTTGGACGTATCAACTCCCCCAAGCTTAGCTTATTGCTTGTCCTCAAGCAATTCAGTTGAAAACCGAGTGCGATAAAAGAACTTTTACGAACTCTTTGCTTCATATGATGTAAATATTCTCAGCATAAGAGTAGATGCTTATACAATTCATAATAAAAAGTATGCAACTAAGTCTACTCAATAGTCATTACAAGCTATGAAGAGAAACCAACTCAATAATAATAAGTAGCATGAAACATAAACATAAGCAACATTGCAATGCTCATAATAAGGTATGATAGAGTGGTATCTCGCTTGCCTTTGTTCAAAGAGAACAATATAAATGCCAAGGCACCTCTGAAGTTCACATGAAGACTAGAAGTAAAGATATCAGAGATACAAGCATCAAAATCATGACATAATTAATTAAGTTTTGAAACAAACACAAGAATGACAACTATGCTCTCAAGAAGGTGCTCATAGAATAAGTGGTGAATCAACAAATTTGTGAAAATGGTTTTGTGAAGGTTTGAAAGGCTTCCCAATGCTGAAAGGAAGATACTCATTAGCTTTGATCTCTCATTGCCCCTATCATATGCATCTTCATGTGGTTAAGGTGAAAGTGAGGTCCACTCTGAATCATATGCTTGACAGACCATAGACTGGAAATCCCAAGTCCCTTGAGTACGAGGGTCGCTCCGCATGCTACTCAACTTTGGTCACCTAAAAGTTCTTGTCATTGTAAATACATGCATATCATTGAGAACTGCCAACGGGGTACCCCTTGCACATGGTACAGGAGCTTTCCCATAACCAAAATGACAAGGCAAGCAGACAATGAGCATCTCAGCAATCTTTTTATTTACCATATACATAGCTTTTTATCGAGGACGCTTCATAGATGCTCATTATGGTGATGCTGCAAGTTTCCACCATGATTAAGCATGGCTTAGGCTAGCAGCCCACACGTTTCTCTAACACAATGTATAGACTCCATGAACTCACAACCTCCCCTTTTATTTCACATCGTCGACATCCGCAAACAAAAGAGTAAGGAATCAACTGGATGAGATATCCAAAAAGTGTTGAAAGCGTTCCTCGTGACAGCACGGTTCTGTTGACTCCCAGTATATAATTAGCAAGCATATAACTTTCTGGGTTTTTTTCTGATAGTTGATTTTCTACACAAAAACTAGACACCAAGGTAATTCTGCTGAAAACAGCGTCAGTCCGTGTTAGTTGTATCCAAATCACACAAGTTTAGAGGAGAAACAATAGCAGAAGTGTTCGGGAAAGTAGATACGTTTTGGACGTATCAACTCCCCCCAAGCTTAGCTTATTGCTTGTCCTCAAGCAATTCAGTTGAAAACTGAGTGCGATAAAAGAACTTTCACGAACACATTTGCTTCATATGATGTATATATTCTCAGCACAGGAGTAGATATTTAAACCATTCATAATAAGAAGTAAGCAACCAAGTCTACTCAATAGTCATTGCAAGATATGAAGAGAAACCAACTCAATAATAATAAATAGCATGGAACATAAACATAAGCAATATTGCAATGCTCACAGTAAGGTATGATAGAGTGGTATCTCGCTTGCCTTGTTTGTAGAGCACAGTATAAATGACAAGGCATCTCTAAAGTTCACATGGAGACTAGAAGTAAAGATATCAGAGATACAAGCATCAAAGTCATGACATAATTAACCAAGTTTTGGAACAAACACAAGAATGAGAACTATGCTCTTGAGAAGGTGCTCATAGAATAAGTGGCGACTCAACAAGGAAGTGAAAAGGTTTTGAAAAGTTTGAAAGGCTTACAAATGCTGAAAGAAAGGTACTCATTAGCTTTGAGCTCTCATTGCCCCTATCATAGGCATCTTTATATGGTTAAGGTGAAAGTGAGGTCCAGTATGAGTTATATGCTTGATAGACCATAAACTAGAAATCCCAAGTCCCTTGAGTACGAGGGCCGCTCCTCATGCTACTCAACTTTGGTTACCTGCAAGTTCTTGTCATTGTACATACATGCATATCATAGAGAACCGCCAACGGGGTACCCCTTGCACATGATACAGAAGCTATCCCGTGATCAAAATGACAAGGCAAGCAGACAATGAGCATCTCAACGATCTTTTTATTTACTATGTGCATATATTTTTATTGAGGATGCTTCATAAATGCTCACTATGGTGATGCTGCAAGTTTCCACCATGATTAGGCATGGCTTAGGCTAGCGGCCCAGGCATTTCTCTAACATAATGTATAGACTCCATGAACTCACAAGCTCCCCTTTTATTTCACACCGTCAACATCCGCAAACAAAAGAGCAAGGTATCAACTAGATAGGTATCCATAAGTGTTGAAAGCGTTCCCCGTGACAACACGATTCTGCTAACTCCTAGCATATAATTTGCAAGCATATAACTTTCATGGACAAGTCACAATGGTTCAGGATTATTAAGTGCAAGGAATAAAGTGTGCCATCAAGTTCGTGAGAGCTTTACTAACTAACTTTCTCAAAACAGACAAACATTTTATTTGGAAGAAAACAAGGCATATAGAATACGCACTGAAATAGCAAACGATGCTAATAGGTAAGTATGGTGGACACAGTTGGCAATATTGGTTTTGGGGAGTTGGATGCACATGTAGAGCTCATACTCAGTGCAAGTGAAGGCTAGCAATAGAGAGGGAGCGACAAACGAGAGCGAAATAATTGTCATAATCATTCTTGCAACAAAACGAGAATAATTATGGCATGAAAGTGATACAAGAACTCTGAGGCAAAATAAATCATTGAGGCTTACTGACTATTGTTTATTCATATGCATGCGTGAGCATGTGCCAAGTCGATTCACATGAAACTTTCAGAGGAGGATACCATAATATCATACCAAAATATGAATAAAATAATGCAAGCAAACATTCATAAGACATGCTACAAACTATTAGCAAGCTGGAGCTAATCATAGACAAGTAAGAACTACTAAGCACCCATCAGTAACATACTCCTTACAATGAACAGACTAAGAATGCCCACAATGATGAGTATATGTACAAAAATGAAAACAAATAGAGTTCGTTACCAGCCTCTTACCACACCTCAAGTTGTCTTAATCTTCATTATTGTCCTTCACTTGTGTGACTTGAATAATAACATGAAACCAAAATCCACTGAGGACGGCTGAACCCTGCAAATAACTCACAAAACCAAAGAAGAACAACAAATATTTTTGGTGTTTACGATTTTTCAAACAAGCCAACAAAGCAAAAACAAGCAAAGCAAAAACAAACCAAACAAAGCAAGATCTTTTTGGATTTTTCTTTAAGGCAAACCAAAGCTAAAAAGCAAAGAAACAAACCAAGAGAAACAACAAAAATATTTTTGTGTTTTGGGAAAGCAGCAGCAAAAACCAAAAAGAAAGCGAAACAATGGATATACAAAGGACCGACCGAACATGATATATAGATGAGTGTGATGTAGGTATACCCCCCCCCAATCTTAGGCTTCTGGCCTAAGTGGGGCTCAATAGCGCGGGTAGTAACCCCAAGCTGGTGGGTCATCATAGGAATGATCATAGTCAGGCGCTTGCGATGAAGAAGAAGACGCGCCCCAGTCATAGAAGGGCTGATGGTATGAAGACTCTCCCAAGTTGGAGGGCTGATGGTATGAATCATCTTCGGCATCCTCTCCAACTTTCTCCTCTTTCTGGGAGAGCTCCGCCACATATGTGTCAAACTCCTCCTCCGTGAGTGACCATCCTTGCCTGTTATCAAAATTAAACAAAGCAGGTGCACGCAAATAAACTATTTTCTCAGTCCTACCCCCTCTCCAACCTCGCTGGGCAAAGATAATTCAAACGGCAAACTCCTCACATTATCCCCCAAGGAAACAAAACCATGTTGAATCATGGATTCAAGATCAAGCCTCTCTATGGGGAACCGATAATCTGAATGGTGAGGCTCTAAACCATGGAAAGCTAGCAACCTAGAAGCAATGAGACCTCCACAAATTCCACCATTCTCGCGGTTGGTGGTGAGACGGTAAGCTATCAAAGCACCCAGGTTATAAGATCTATTCCTATTCAAAGCAGCTGCAATAAAATCTAGATCAAAATAAGATAACTTTCTAGCAATCTTTCTAGCAAGAACACACTTGGTAATGAAGTAGGCAAAATATCTAATGGCTGGAAACTGAATGTTCCGAATTTTACCACTTTCCTTGGAGAATTCGAAACCTTGGAAAATCTCAGCATATAAATCCATAAGTGACTTGGGTCTCTCCTTGATCTTCTCACAAGTTCCCCATTGGGGTACTCTAATTGCTGCATAGAAATCAGCAAACGGCAGGTCGACAACTATATTGTATATTTTATAATGGACCATTGGATTAGATGAAGACCAAGTAAACCGGAAGTCCTGCACAACAGTCATGGTTAGCTTAACATACTGAAAGGATTCACCTTCAACAAAGTGTTCCAACCCTGCATTGGTAATCATAGTTTGGAATCCTGGAGGATTCCCACAGTTCTCATAAATTCATGGCATGGATATATGGAAGGAAAGACTCCTTCCTCACGATGAACTTTCATTGGCTCAGGCACCATCAAGTCATATTGATTCAGTGGGTATGCACTCATCTTCTTTTTCTGAAATTTTAGACAAACATCAAACCAAGTGATTTCCAAGTTGATAAATGATGAGAAACTACTATAGGAACTTGCTAGAGGGATACACATGCATAAAAATGAAATCTCTAAGCATATAACAAGCATGCAAGCTCACACAACCTGTCACCTATAGCAGCAAAATACTCAAGATACAATCTATCAATCACAAATCTAATTGGACAAGTGGAGGAGGCACATACCAAGGAGCAATCCCTCAAAAAATCAACAGCAAAGATGGTCTGAGCAAGGAGATCGAAAATCACGAGCAAGAACAGCAGGAACTCGAGCTTGAGCAAGTTTTCCGGTGTTTTTTGGGAGAGAGAAATAAGATGACTGGGAGGAGACACTTTGGAGGGGCCCAGGTGGGCCACACCCCACCCAGGCGCCACCTGTAGGGGGCCACGTCCACTAGGGGTGTGGGTGCCTGAGGTGGCCCCCTGGGTCACTCTAGGTGTCCCTCTGCCCCTTTTTTCGAGGAAAAAATTATTTTGAATTTTCTGGGATTTTTCGGGAAACTTTATTTTTGCCAATTTTCAGGATATGAAAATTGATTTTCTCGCAGAAACAGTTTTTTTAGAAGAAGCAAAAGCAAACAAAAACCAAATTACAGAAGTTCTAAGACACTCTAACAAGCAAACAACTAGCAAAACCAAAGCTAGCAAAAGAAAAAGGCAAAGACTAGGAAGGAGAAAAAGGTAAAAGAAAGCAAGTATAACCACAGTGAAAACATTATTTTATTCATTAAAATCCTTTTGTTAACAAGGTTGATCTAGTCTTGTTACCAAAACAATCTTATATGAAACAAAACTATGCATTCCACAAGGTGATTATGTTACCTCATACTTGATAGCAATGGTCCCAATCATAATAGTTTCAAAAATTTCTTGTGGAATGGGACAATATATTTCTCCAACCTTGATGCTCTCAATATTTTCAATGGAATTCAGGCAATAGCTTTTAGCAACCTTCTTGGGGAAATATATAGTATGCTCTTTGTCATCAATGTTGAATGTTACTTTTCCTTGATTACAATTGATGACAACACCTGTAGTATTAAGAAATGGTCTACCAAGAATAATAGACATTTTATCATCTTTAGGCATTTCAAACACAACAAAATCAGTTAAAACCAAGCAACTATGAGCCACTTGAACAGGAACATCCTCACATATACCAACAGGAATATTAGTTGACTTATCAGCCATTTGCAAAGATATATCAGTTGGTATCAACTTTTCTAGCTGGAGTCTCTTGTAGAGAGAAAAGGGCATAACACTAACTCCAGCTCCCAAATCACATAAAGCGGTTCTAACATAATTATTCTTAATAGAGCAAGGAATAGTCGGTATACCTGGATCAACAAGTTTCTTTGGCACCTTACCATTGAAGGAATAATTAGCAAACAAAGTAGAAATCTCCTCATTGGGAATCTTTCTTTTATTAGAGACAATATCCTTCATATATTTTGAATAAGGAGGCAACTTAATAGCGTTAGTCAAAGTAATTTTCAAAAATAAGGGCTTCATCCACTCACAAAACTTGTTGCAGCGTTCTTCCTCCTTTGACTTGTGTTTCTTACCTGGAAAAGGCATAGGTTTCTGCACCCAAGGTTCTCTCTCTTTACCATGTTTATTAGCAATAAAATCTTCCTTAGTGTACCTAATGTTCTTAGTGTGCTTCTCAGGTTCTTCCTCACCTTCCTCCTTATCAAGAGTATCATTTTTATCGTTACCACTCTCAGTTTCAGCATCAGAGACAGATATACTATTAGGATCTACAACAGGTTCAAGTGGTTTCTCAACTATCTTATGTTTCTTTTTCTTTCTCTTACGAGGACTACCACTACTTTCACCTTGTTGAGAATCCTGCTCAATTCTTTTAGGTTGTCCTTCAGGATATAAAGGATCTTGAGTAGCTATACCACTCCTAGTTCTAATTCCATAAGCATGTTTATCTCCTGAGGAATTAACTAGCATATCCTTTTGTACCTTAGCAAGTTGATCAAGTTGGGTTTGAACCATTTGAAAGTGTTTACAAAGCATTTTAATATCATTAGAAGTTCTTTCCACAATAGCATTCAACTCATTGATAGCTCTAGAGTTTTCCAATAAATGATTCTGAACTTGTTTATTAAAATTACCTTGTTTAACAATAAATGTGTCAAGTTCCTCTAAGCATTGATCAGGAGGCTTACCTTAGGGAATATCACCTTCATTAAAGTGGAGAGAGTGTACCTCAATATTATATGAGTGGGGATTTGGCTTACATAATTCTTCTATAGGAGGTAGATTCTTCACATCTTCAGCTCTAATACCTTTCTAAAGGGGATCGTAGCATGGAAAACAAAAATTTCTACCGCATGCACACAAACAAGCCAAGATCTATCTACTAGATTGTAGCAACAAGTCGATTAGAGTACTCACTCTCGAAGATTCCAAAGCGGTTAACGAGAGCAGATTCTCGTGGGTGATGTAGTCGTACACTTGCTGACCTCAAGATCGCGTAGACGATCCTTCCGGCGCCGCGTTCCGGCAGCGCTTCCATAGTCGGTCACACGTTCGGTACTCGATGAAGACCTTCCTCTCCCTTGTTCTAGCAGGCAGCGGAGGTTGTAGTTCTCCCCTCGCGATTCCGGCAGCACGACGGCGTGGTGTCGGAAGTAGGGGAAAATCCTGCAGGGCTTCGCCTAAGTCGAAGCAGGTTATGGTGGATTTAGGGTTTCCGGCAATTTAGGTTTAGAGGGCCGGAGAGGAGGATGTGGAGTTAGCGGTGGCTAGGGAGATGGCGACTATCCGGTAATGGCGCGAGGCGACGGCGGTGGCTGGCGGCGGCGGCAAGCGGCGGCGGTGCGGCTTGGTGGGGAGGGCTGGTTGTGATCTCTTGGGGTAGCCCCTCACCTCTATTTATGAGAGGGAGGGCAGCTTGGGATACGGGAGTTTGAATCCTTCCCCAAATCCCTCTCCAAGTTGGAGGGAAAGAAGGACTCTTTCCTTCTTCCACTAGGAAACCATTGTTCTAGTTTGACTTTTCAAACATGTCTTTTGACTTGCAATTTGGAGCTTAATTCATCTCTTGCAAATGCCCAACCAAGTGACCTAGGACATGATCCAATCATTCCACTTAACCATGACACATTCATGAACCTTTCCCCTTCTGGTCCGGTGAACCTTCTAGACCCTTCTAGAACCTCTCCGATGAAAACATCGAAATCATTCCCGAACTCCGGAATTGGACTTTCCTTATATGAATCTTATTCTTCGTACCATTTCGGATCTCCTCGTTATATCCCGGATCCCATCCGAGACTTCGAACAACACTCGGTCTCCCTACTTACATTCCATATCTACTAAACAACATTGAATCCTTAAGTGTGTCTCCCTACGGTTCGTGAATTATGCGGACATGACCGAGACACTTCTCCGAATAATAACCAATAGAGGAATCTGTAAATTCATATGGCTCCCACATATTTCTATGATTAATTTCCGATCGAATGAACCACTTACATATGATACCAGTTTCCCTTTGTCTCGCGATAGTTTACTTATCCGAGGTTTGATCGTCGGTATCTCTACATACCTAGTTCAACCTCGTTATTGATAAGTACTCTTTTCATGTTCCCGTGATATGTGATCCCTTGTGATCGAGTCACATGCTTGCAAGCTAATTGGATGGCATTTCACCGAGAGGGCCCAGAGTATATCTATATGTCATATGGATGGACAAATCCTACTCTTGATCCATGTGCCTCGGCACATACTTTCCGAACACTCAATGCCACCTTTATAGCCACCCAGTTACGGTGTGGTGTTTGATGTCATCAAAGCATCCTTCTGGTGATGGTTATTAGCATGATCTCATGGTCGAAGGAATTAGGTTACTATGTATCAGAAAGCTTATAGCAAACAAACTATTGAAATGACTCGATCTTTATGCTACGCTTATCTATAGGAGTATGTCCATCATACCATTCTCCTAATGATATGATCTTTTTGTTAATAACATCTCAATGTTCATGATCAGGAAACCACGATCATCTATTAACCAACGAGCTAGTATTACAAAGAGGCTTTACCAGGGACTGTAATTCTGTTTACAAATCACACAAGTATTAATGTTTTCGGTTAATACTATTTTAGCACGAATGTAAACATTTATCATAAACACAAAGATATAATAATAATCACTTTTATTATTGCCTATAGGGAATATCTCCAACAGTCTCCCACTTGCACTAGAGTCAACTAATCTAGATTACATGGTAATATACCGAACACCCATGGCGGTTTGGTGCTGGTCATGTTTTGCCCTCGTGAGAGGTTTAGTCAACGGATCCGCCACATTCAGACCTATGTGTACTTTTCAAATCTTTATGCCACCATCTTGGACATGCTCTCAAATAGCATGAAAATGCATCTTGATATGCTTCTTCTTCTTGTGTGACCTTGGTTCTTGCGCATTGGCTATGGCGCCCATGTTATCACAGTAGATAAACATTGGGTCCAGCACACTGGTAACCATACCAAGTTCTGTAATGAACTCCTTCATCCATATTTCCTCTTGTGAAGCCTCCGAACCAGCTACGTATTCCGATTCAGTTGAAGATCTCGCCACAACGCTTTGCTTTGCACTCCACCAGCTAACTGCTGCATCATTCAAAGTAAATACGTATCCAGATTAAGATTTAGAACCATCCGGACCGGTGTAACCATTAACAATGAACTGTTCATCACCTCCATAATAATGAACCATATCCTTAGTTCTTCTCAATTACTTAAGAATGTTTTTGACCACTGTCCAATGATCCACTCCTGGATCACTTTGATATTTGCTAGTCAAACTAACAACATATGCAATGTCGGGTCTAGTACATAGCATGGCATACAAGAGAGATCCTATGGCTGAGCCATAGGGAGTCTTACTCATCCTTTCTCTATCTTCTGTCGTTGCAGGACTTTGAGTTTTACTCAAGGTCGTATTGGGCAACATGGGCAAGAACCCTTTCTTGCTATTTTCCATTCCAAACCTCTTTAGAACTTTGTCCAAATATGTACTCCGTGACAATGATATTAGGTGTCTTGATCTATCTCTATAAATCTTTATGCCTAATATGTAAGTTGCTTCGCCAAGATCTTTCATTCAAAAACTATTATTCAAATAATCCTTGACACTATTAAGAAGGTCTACATCATTCCCAATCAACAATATGTCGTCTACATATAGTATTAGGAATGCTACAGAGCTCCCACTCACTTTCTTGTAAATACAATTTCTCCATAAGTTTGTATAAAACCAAAACTTTTGATCACCTTATCAAAACGTTGATTCCAACTTCGGGATGCTTGCTTCAATCCATAAATGGACCGTTGAAGTTTGCATAACTTGTTAGCATCTTTAGGATCGACAAAACCTTTGGGTTGTACCATATACAACTCTTCATCAATGTCTCCATTGAGGAATGTTGTTTTGACATCCATCTGCCATATCTCATAATCATAATATGCAGCGATTGCTAACAAAATCCTCACAGACTTTAGCTTCGCTACCGGTGAGAAAGTTTCATCGTAGTAAACTCCTTGAATTTGTCGAAACCCTTTTGAAACAAGTCGAGCTTTATAGACAGTAACATTACCATCAACATATGTTTTCTTCTTGAAAATCCATTTGTTCTCGACAACCTTCTGGCCATCTGGTAAGTCCACCAAAGTCCATAATTGGTTTTCGTACATGGATCTAATCTCGGATTTCATGGCTTCTTGCCATTTATTGGAATCTGGGCTCATCATCGCTTCCTCATATGTCGCAGGGTCATCGGTGTTGTCCACCAACATGACATTCATAACGGGATCATACCGATCAGGAGTGGTACGAGTTCTCGTTGACCTGCGAGGCTCTGTAGCAACTACAACCAAAGTTTCATGATCATCATCATTAGCTTCCTCTCTTATTGGTGCAGGCACCATAGGAACTTCTTCCGGTGCTGCGCTACTCGCAATTTTGAGAGAAGGTTCGACAACCTCGTCGAGTTCTACTTTCCTTCCAGTCACTTCTTTCGAGAGAAACTCCTTCTCTAGAAAGGATCCATTCTTGGCAACGAAGATTTTGCCCTCGGATCTATGATAGAAGGTATACCCAATATTTTCCTTCGGGTATCCTATGAAGACACATTTTTCCGCTTTGGGTTCAAGCTTGTCGGGCTGTAACTTCTTTACATAAGCTTCGCAACCCCAAACTTTAAGGAACGACAATTTAGGTTTCTTCCCAAACCACAATTCATACGGTGTCGTTTCAACGGATTTAGATGGTGCCCTATTCAAAGTGAATGCGGCTGTTTCTAATGCATAACCCCAAAATGATAGCGGTAAATCTGTAAGTGACATCATAGAACGAACCATATCTAAGAGGGTTCGATTACGACGTTCGGACACACCATTATGTTGTGGTGTTCCCGGCGGTGTCAATTGTGACAGTATTCCGCATTTCTTCAAATGCTTGCCAAACTCGTAACTTAGATATTCACCTCCATGATCAGATCGTAGAAACAATCTTCTTGTTACGTTGATTCTCTACTTCACTTTGAAATTCCTTAAACTTCTCAAAAGTTTCGGACTTATGTTTCATGAAATAGATATACCCATATGTACTCAAGTCATCCGTGAAGGTAAGAACATAACACCGCACGATGCTACACTCATTGGGCCACACACATCGGTATGTATAATTTCCAATAAGTCTGTAGCTCGCTCCATCATACCTGAAAATGGAGTCTTAGTCATTTTACCCTTCAGACATGCTTCACATCTTTCAAGTGATTCTAAATCAAGTGATTCAAGAAGTCCATCAGAATGGAGTTTCTTCATACGCTTCACTCGAATGTAACCAAGATGACAGTGCCACATATAGGTCGAGTTATCGCTCAATTTCAAATGTTTAGCTTCAATGGTATTAATATGTGTATTACTACAATCGAGATTCAACAAGAATAGACCATCTATCAAAGGTGCATGTGCATAAAACATATTACTCATATAAATCGAACAACCATCATTCTCGGACTTAAACAAGTAACCGTCTCGCAATAAACATGATCCGGATATAATGTTCATGCTCAACGCAGGCACCAAATAACAATTATTTAAGTATAAAACTAATCCCGATGGTAGATGAAGAGGTAGCGTGCCTACCGCGATCACATCAACCTTTGATACATTTCCAACATGCATCGTCACCTCGTTCTTCGCTAGTTTCCGTTTAATCCGCAGCACCTGTTTCGAGTTACAAATATGAGCAACTGAACCAGTATCAAATACCCAGGCACTACTACGACTACTAGTGAGATACACATCAATAACATGTATATCGGATATACCTTTCTTCTTGAAGTTGTCATCCTTCAAATTTGCCAAGTACTTAGGGAAATTCCGCTTCCAGTGACCTTCTCCCTTGCAGTAAAAGCACTCAGTATCAGGCTTAGTCCCAGCCTTGGTCTTCTTCGCCGGCGCGGTAACTTTCTTATCGCCCTTATTGAAGTTTCCCTTTTTATTAGACTTGCCTTGCTTCTTGAATTTGGTGGTCTTATTGACCATCAACACTTGGTGCTGTTTCTTGATCTCCACTTCCGCGGACTTTAGCACGGAGAAGAGTTCGGGCAATGACTTGTCCATGTTTTGCATATTGTAGTTCATCACGAAGTTCTTGTAACTTGGTGGTAGTGATTGGAGGACACGGTGAGTCCCCAAAGCATTAGGAATCACTATACCCAAGCTTTGAAGCTTGCTTGCGTGCCTAGACATCTTAAGCACGTGCTCACTAACGGAGCTGCCCTCTTCCATCTTGCAGTTAAAGAACTTTTCAGAAGCCTCATAACTCTCAACTGTCGCGTGAGCCTCAAATATCATTTTGAGTTCGTGGACAATATCATGTGGGTCATGGTTCTCAAACCTTTTCTGAAGCTCCGATTCCAAACCATACAAGATAGCACAATGAACTGTGGAGTACTGATTCTTCCGAGTGAGGAAAACATTCTTCACCTCATCGGTTGCATCAGCTGTAGGTGGGTCACCCAGCGGTGCATCCAGCACATAGGTCAAATTACCAGCATTGAGGACAATCCTCAAGTTGCGGAGCCAATCCGCGAAGTTGCTTGTTTTTCAACTTTTCTTTCTCTAGGAATGCATTAAAATTGATGGTAGGGGCCGCCATTGATCTACAACATATTTGCAATAGTTTAGACTAAGTTTATGACAAATTGAGTTCTAATTAATAGTTAAATTAATATAGGTGAACTTCCACTCAAAACAATATCCCTCACATTGTTTTAGTGATCACACGAACCAAATCCACCACATCAAAACCGATCAGCACGAGAGTTGATGTAGCTTCAATGGCGAATAATCAACATGTTCATCATATCTACTATATGACTCATGCTTTACCTTTTGGTGATCCGTGTTCCGAGACCATGTCTGTACATGCTAGTCTCGTCAAGATCAAACCTTAGCTTCTGCATGAGAAAATCTGGCTTGCTCCCGTTGTATACACTCGTAGAATCTAACACACCCGATCATCACGTGGTGCTTCGAAACAACGAGCTTTAGCAACGGTGCTTACTAAGGATGAATACTTTATAACTTGAAATTTTGTGAGAGGGATCATCTTATAATGCTACCGTCGCGAACTAAGCAATACAAGATGCATAAAAGGATTAACATCACATGTAATTCAAAATATGTGATATGATATGGCCTTTCTTCTTGTGCTTCTGATCTCCATCTTTAAGCACGAACATGATCTCCATCATCACCGACATTGCGTCAAGGTCAATGGCGCCGCTCCATGGTTGTCGTCCACCAGCATCAACTATTACAACTACTTTGAATAATAGACACGCAGGTCTTAACGAAATTAAAAGACAACCATAAGGCTCCTGTCAGTTGCCAACTTACAATAAGGAACATTGCATACATCATATATAATCACAATCATGGCCATATCACATCACAGCACACCCCTTCAAAACAAAGTTAGACGCCACTAATTTTATTTGCATATTTTACGTGGTTTGGGGCTTTAAATAAGTGTCGCTCTAACTTACAAACAAGAACCACAACGTTGATGCTTGAACTATCAAGTGCCCGTTGTAAATTGAATCTATACTATGATGGGAGAGACATACACCCGCAAAGCCACTTATGCAATACAAGTTGCATGTTAAGCGTGGAGCAAGTCTCATGAACGATGTCATGTAAGGTTAGCCCGGGCCGCTTCATCCCAACATACTGCAAGATGCAAAGTACACAAAAAACAATTGATAATAAAAACACCACCGCCCACAATGACCATTGTGTTCTACTCGTGCAACAGATCTATATATAGACACGGCTCTGATACCACTGAAGGGGTTCGTAGCATGGAAAACAAAAAAAATCTACCGCATGCACACAAACAAGCCAAGATCTATCTACTAGATTGTAGCAACGAGTCGATTAGAGTACTCACGCTCGAATATTCCAAAGCGGTTAACGAGAGCAGATTCTCGTGGGTGATGTAGTCGTACACTTGCCGATCTCAAGATCGCGTAGACGATCCTTCCGGCGCTGCGTTCCGGCAGCGCTTCCGCAGTTGGTCACATGTTCGGTACTCGATGAAGACCTTTCTCTCCCTTGTTCCAGCAGGCAGCGGAGGTTGTAGTTCTCCCCTCGCGATTCCGGCAACACGACGGCGTGGTGTCGGAAGTAGAGGGAAAATCCTGCAAGACTTCGCCTAAGCCGGAGCAGGTTATGGTGGATTTAGGGTTTCCAGCGATCTAGGTTTAGAGGGCCGGAGAGTTGGAGGTGGAGTCGGCAGCGGCTAAGGCGACGACGCGAGGCGGCGGCTAGCGGCGGCAAGCGACGGCGGCGCGGCTTGGTGGGGAGGGCTGGTTGTGATCTCTTGGGGCAGCCCCTCCCCTCTATTTATGAGAGGGAGGGCAGCTTGGGAGAGTTGATTCTGAATCCTTCCCCAAATCCCTCTCCAAGTTGGAGGGAAAGAAGGACTCTTTCCTTATTCCACTAGAAAACCATTGTTTCAGTTTGACTTTTCAAACCTGTCTTTTGACTTGCAATTTGGAGCTTAATTTATCTCTTGCAAATGCCCAACCAAGTGACCTAGGACATGATCCAATCATTCCACTTAACTATGACACATTCATGAACCATTCCCCTTCCGGTCCGGTGAACCTTCTAGACCCTTCTAGAACCTCTCCGATGAAAACATCGAAATCATTCCCGAACTCCGGAATTGGACTTTACTTATATGAATATTATTCTTCGGACCATTCTGGATCTCCTCGTGATATCCCGGATCTCATCCGAGACTCCGAACAACATTCGGTCTCTCTACTTACATTCCATATCTACTAAACAACATTGAATCCTTAAGTGTGTCTCCCTATGGTTTGGGAATTATGCGGACATGACCGAGACACTTCTCCGATCAATAACCAATAGAGGAATCTGGAAATTCATATGGCTCCCACATATGTCTACGATTACTTTGCGATCGAATGAACCACTTACATATGATACCAATTTCCCTTTGTCTCGCGATAGTTTACTTATCCAAGGTTTGATCGTCGGTATCTCTGCATACCTAGTTCAACCTCGTTACCGATAAGTACTCTTTTCTCGTTTCCGTGATATGTGATCCCTTGTGAGACAGTCACATGCTTGCAAGCTAATTGGATGAAATTTCACTGAGAGGTCCTAGAGTATATCTATCCGTCATATGGATGGACAAATCCCACTCTTGATCCATGTGCCTCGACACATACTTTCCGAACAATCAATGCCACCTTTATAGCCACCCAGTTAGGGTGTGGTGTTTGATGTCATCAAAGCATCCTTCCGGTGATGGTGATTAGCATGATCTCATGGTCGAAGGAATTCGGTTACTATGTATCAGAAAGCTTATAGCAAACAAACTATTGAAATGACTCGATCTTTATGCTATGCTTATCTATAGGAGTATGTCCATCATACCATTCTCCTAATGATATGATCTTGTTGTTAATAACATCTCAATGTTCATGATCAGGAAACCACGATCATCTATTAACCAACAAGCTAGTATTACAAAGAGGCTTTACCAGGGACTCTAATTTAGTTTACAAATCACACAAGTATTAATGTTTCTGGTTAATACTATTTTAGCATGAATGTAAACATTCATCATAAACACAAAGATATAATAATAACCACTTTTATTATTGCCTCTAGGGCATATCTCCAACATTTTCTCCGTTAGACATTTCTTAGCTTATTTCATCACTTCATCATTTAATGCAATAACTCCCCTCTTCTTTGGTGTTGGTATTGGAACTGGTTCAGGAACATCTGGTTCAGGAATAATAATCTCGGGTGTATTTAGCTCAATTGAAGTCCAATCATCATAATTCTTGCTTATCTTAGCCATTAATTTTCAGCATCTGTAGGAGTTCTTTTCTAGAAAACACAATCAGCAAAGCTATCTAGGTAGGTCCTAGAATCATCAGTTAGTCCATTATAATAAATATCAAGAAGATCATTTTTAGGCAATGGACATCCAGGATGTGCATGAATCAAGGCACAAAACCTTATCCATGACTCAGGAAATTTCTCTTCTTATCCCTGTTTAAAATCAAAAAGTCTCTACAAAGCAGCATGTCTAGCACTGGGAGGAAAATATTTCTGGAAGAAAGAAGCGATCAAGCAATCAGGGCTATCAATGGAACCAGGAGGTAATCTATTAAACCAAGCCCTAGCTTCTCCTTTTAGTGAAAAAGGGAAGACCTTAGAAACAAAGTACTTACACATCTTAAAATCATCAGAGAATAAAGCACTCATAGTAGAAAGCTCATTCATATGAGACACAACACTCTCATTTTTAGTCCCACGGAAAGGTTCTTTCTCAACAATATCTAAATAGAATAAATCAATAGAGAAATCATAATCTTTATCTTTAATATTTATGGGAGAGGTGGCAAACTTAGGATCAGAGGACAACTTAGGAATAATGGTGCGTCTAGCAAGGAGACTCTTAATAGCACTAGTACCATGTGTGTTTCGGAACTCTTCAACAAATTCATCAGTGAACTCAATGTAACCATCATTAATATCATAACTCTCTCTAGACTCAGGTGAGCTAACAGGTGTAACAGTGTCTTCACTAGGAGTTTTGGTATTTCCTAGACTAGCCATAGTAGCATCTAGAAAATGACCTAATGAACCACTCACATCAAGTACAGTAGAAGTAACATCATGAGCATCAAAAGCAGTTTTAGATTCAGCAGTAGTAGTAGTGTGTGTATCATGAGTATGTGGTGGCGGTGTAACAAGCTTACTTATAACAGACGGTGAATCAAGAGCAACAGAGGTGTTTAGGACTGTACCTCTTCTTGTAGTGGATGGTAAAATAGGAAACTTTCCATCACGAGACTTCCCCATGATGAAAGTAGTAGCAGTGAACAATAATAGATCCAAGTGAACTTACAAATAAAGCTATGCTCCCCGGCAACGGCGCCAGAAAATAGTCTTGATGACCCACAAGTATAGGGGAACGCAACATTCTTCACGGGTAGTATTATCCAATTTATTGATTCGACACAATGTGAGCGAAAGAATACTTGCAAGCCTTAACAACTGAGTTATCAATTCAGCTCCACCTTCTTGCTCACAAAAGTTTATCAGTAGCAACAGCAAAGCAAAACAGGAGCAATAGTAACAATAACAGTAAACAGTGGGATTCGAGTGCGGTAGGCATAGGGATGGATGGACGGGTGTTGCATGGACGAGTCTAAACATGTAACTTCAAGATCTAGGGCATTGCAGATAAATAATAATAAGCATCCAAGTACTAAACAATCCTAGGAATGTGCTCCAAATATAGTCATACATGCTCGCAATGAGAACTTGCACAACAACTTCTGTCCAGCCAGCCCGTGGCAGCGGGGTCTCTAGGGAACTACTGGCAATTAAGGTGCTCCTTTTAATAGAGCACCGGAGTAAAGCATTAACACTCCGTGAACACATGTGATCCTCACACCACAGCCATCCCCTCTGGTTGTCCAAATTATTGTCACTTCGGGGCCTTTGGATCTGGACAATGATATGTGTACACAACTTGCAGATAAGATCACAAACAATACTATCACTTTGGGGCTTTCTCTTCATGATAAAGATTTACTAGATGCATCTTGTGATGGATCATTTACCCGTATGAAGGAAGAAGCTAAATGGGATCTACTAGACTGTATTCAAGAGAACATTGAAGCTTGGGAGAATGACAAAGGAAAAAAGTCAGGTATAAACTATGATTATGAATGCATTAAATCTTTTATGGGAACTGATGACTTCCGTGATATTAGTAATGAATTTGGTCTTGATTCCCAAAGTATTGCCAACTGTTTTAAGGCCTTTGCCTCTTACATAGAAATTCCCAAGAAAAAGTGGAATAAGTGTCATGCACCTTATAAAGATGTTGTTAGTCATGTTCCTGTTAGAAGCACTGAAGTTTGTACTACTAATCATATTGTGCCTAAACTTTATGTTGAGAAAATACCTTTCCCAGCTAAGGTAAAGGAGTATTCTATGATGATTAGTGCAAATAGAAAAAGTGCAAAGAAAACTATGAAGACTGATGAACAATTGAATACTGAATCCGTGGTAGCTATTGTGAAAGACCCTGTCACTAGAAATATAGAGGATGAGCACATTGTCTTCTGTGAAGACGCTTCTAATATTATCTCTCATCATAGTAAGTCTAGAATAGCTAGTGTTCCTGTGCTTTCTGTTAAAATTGGTGATCATTGCTACTATGGTTTATGTGATATTGGCGCTAGTTCTAGTGCTATTCCTTATGAGCTTTGCAGGGAAATTATGCATGAGATTGGTCCTTGTGAGCTTGAGGACATTGATGTGGTTATTCACCTTGCAAATAAGGAAACCATTTGCCCCATTGGTATTGTAAGAGATGTGGAGGTTCTTTGTGGTAAGATTAAGTATCCTGCTGATTTTCTAGTGCTTAATTTTGCAGCTAGCAAAACTTGTCCTATCATTTTTGGTAGACCTTTCTTGAACACTTGTGGAGCTATTATAGATTGTAAGAAGGAAAAAGTTTTAACTAAGTTTGATGGAGATTCTTATGAGTTTAACTTTTCCAAATTTGCTAAAGCTCCTTGTGAAAATAGCTTGCCTAATAAAGATTTCAGGATGGAACAACTTGCTTCTATTGATCCAGTTTATGACCTTGGGCCTCTTTTTGATGACTGTAAGTATGCTCATTCTGATGATAAAGTTGTTGCCAGTGACAGTTATATTGTAAACTTTATTCAAAGTTCTACTGAAATTTATTATGAGAGAGGGAAAGATGGTTTTATGCATCTCAATAATGTTAGTTTCCCCGTTTTATTTTGAAAGCTTTGAAGTTAGATCTATTTTCTCTTCCTATGATAGCGCCTTTTTTTTCAACAATCCGTTTTCTCATGATACCCCCATGCATATGAAGTGGGTTAGACTCAAATGTGTTGGTTATTTGCTTCTTGATGCTCTCTTTCACTCCAGATATATATCTCCTATGTGAGCATCTTTGAGACTTTCAAGCATAACTTAAAGGTATTAAAGAAAAGTACTTGTTGGGAGATAACCCAAGAGTTTGGTAGAGTCTTGGAAGTTATTACCTCTGTAATAACCGCTCCTTATCCTTTTTTGTTTTGGTTTTTGTGTCAAGTTCAACTACTTTTGTGAAGTAGAGGAGTTGTGAAAAGTGGCTGTCCTAGGACAGATTTTTGTGTTGTATTGTAAAAATTCTTGAGGGAGCTCAGTACGTCATAACGAGCTGCATTTTTCTGAGCTTGTTATACAAGTTGTTACCCAACTTTCATTAGTTCTGAACTTTTTGATTTGAGCAACATAAGGTGTTCTAAAAAAATCAATCTTTACCTGCTGGTCTGTTTTGACATATTTCTGCCATCATTTACATTTGCCTCTTACAGAAGCCTTTGTTTTGATGGATTTCAGTTGAAGTGTGCACCTAAAGGTTAATTGTTTTTGCTTACACTAATGTTGCCATTGAGGTTTGTGTGAGACCTTGTAGGAAAGGAAAATCCAGAAGAAGGAGAAAAGGAGTCTGCAGAGTTCGTCTTTGAATAGGTAAAAGTGGTGAAAACAGAAGGTTCATGAAACCCCAATATTTTTATATTTTTGATGTTTTTAATACATAAGGGAAGTTACGATACGGAATAGAGGAGGAACCGGAGGCCAGGGTGGCCAAACGCACCCCAGGCGCGGCCGCCTGGAGGGGGTGAGACCACCCCGAGCTCCGCCTCCGCCTCGTTTTCGTATCAAAACCTTCCTTATGCTTTGAAACTTCGTAATATATAACCCCCCCGGATCTCTCGAGATTCTTGCATCGTGTTCTCGTCGTGTTTCCGTTTCGATCTGTTTCTGTAAGGAAAACTTCTCAAGTTTAGAGCACCATGGTCTCCGCCAACGACAAAGGCAAGAAGCCCGAGGAAGATGATCCTAAAAATCCCAAGGAGGAGGAGATTTTTGTAGGGGATGAAGGAGACATGGAGGAGGACAATCAACCGGACACCCGCACTACCGTCGCAAGCATTGGAGTGGTGGCAAAACCTACCAAGCTTAGGAGGACAGCACGGATGTCTACAGGAGGGAAACCTCCGCGTCTTATCTACAATCCACAGTCATCTCCTCCATGCACCAAGAGACCCTTCCATACTCTTATACATGAGCGTCAATATCAACATGTGCCCAAAGGGAACTTGCCCTCGATGTGGGACATGCCTCGTTCTAACCATGTAGGGGAGGATCATACTAAGAAGGAAGCGTGGGGAAAGAATAGCAAGGACTGGAATTCTCGGCCCGATATGATCATGAACCGCATTGAGCAGAATTCAGAGTTGATTCGTACTCTGACCTTTGAGATTGAGGATTTGAAGAAACTTATTGAAGAGCTTATCAAAAGAACACCATCACCACCGAAGGAGTAATTCGTCATCAAGTTTGGCATCCCCTTGGCTTGGTCCAAGCTTGGGGGAGTGTCGTGGTATCACCATCATTATCTTTTATCTTTTACCTTTTTAGTGGATTCGTATCTTTGGTAGAGAAGTTATCTTATAGTTTGGTTTACATGCGGAAGTATCTCTCCTTTAGTTGATTATCTATGTATCCCTTGGTGTGAGTGCCTTTATGGAATATTAATGAGAAGTTTCATCTTTTACTTTTTGCACTTCTTATTTTAGTTTGCAATCTCTATTATATGATGGATCTTGTTGATCAGTATTGGCATCACTTTGGGAGCATCAAGTAAATCTAAATTGGTTTTGACAAACCAAGTTCTGGTCAGTAGCAACACTTTTTGAGGTTTGAAAGAAAAAGAGAAAAAGCTTACAGGTATTTTGTATCATTTATTTTCTTTCTTGTTGGCTCATAAGCTTAGTATTCTCTATTTAAGATCTTTTGTGTCTTCAAGGAATATTGCATGTTTGGCTTTATCACTTGTAGGTTTGCTTGTTTCCTTCAACTCTTTTGCTTGCTACCCAGCTTTGCTAGCCAAAAACCTGTTTTGAGAAGGCATATTTCTCATGTTTCCAACCCCTTTGAACCAAAACATGTGCCATTTGTGTCAACCATATCTACCTATTAGCATTATTGCTATTCCAAGCAAATTCTCAAGCTTCATCTATCTTTCAAATTAAAAAGTATTTTGTTATGTGAAAACTAGTTAGTAAAGCTCTCACGAACTTGATGGCACACCTTATTTTCTTGCCCTTAATAGACTTGAACCATTGTGTCATCGAAGTTGTATATGCTTGCATCTATACGTTGGAATTAGCAGAACCGTGCTGTCACGGGAAACGCTTTCAACATTGCACTTGTACGTTGTACACAGTTGATATCATGCTCTTTTGTTTGCGGATGTCGACGGTGTGAAATAAAGAGGGAACTTGTAAGTCCATGGAGTGATGTATGTGTGTTAGAGAAACGCCTGGGCCGCTAGCCTAAGTCATGCCTAATCATGGTGGAAACTTGTAGCATCACCATAATGAGCATTCTGTGAAGCATCCTCATTAAAAAGTTATGCACATAGTAAAAAGCTATGCACATAGTAAAAAAAGATCGCTGAGATGCTCATTGTCTGTTTGCCTTGTCATTTTGGTTATGGGATAGCTCATGTACCATGTGCAAGGGGTACCCCGTTGGTGGTTATTTATGATACACATGTACTTACAATGGCAAGAACTTACCGGTGACCAAAGTTGAGTAGCATGAGGAGCGGCCCTCGTACTCGAGGGACATGAGATTGCCAACTTATATTTCGTCAAGCATATACTCCATCCTTGTTCACTTTAACCTTAATCATCTCAAGATGCCTATGATAGGGGCAATGAGGGCTCAAAGCTAGTAAGTACCATAATATTTTGGAAGCTCTTTATGACTTGAAATCACTGCTTCCCTCTACGAAGGGACCTTTCTCCTTACTTCCAAGTTGAGTCAGTATACCTACTTCCTCTCCATCTCCAGCAAGCATTTGAGTTGTTGTGTTTCAAGCATTCTTATGGTGATTTATTCAATCATGTTCTTTATCTTCCTTGTTTGCACAAAACTCTTATCTATTGAGTATTACTTTGAAAGCCTTCATTGAAAAACCTTTTTGAGCAAAGAGTGCTCCTGTTATAAAACTTCTGCAAAAAGCTTTTTGTGAAACTGTTTGCCAGTTGTTCTCTGACCAAGAACAAGAGTTTGCCAATTCCAATTATGATTTATCTTTATGCATCTCTTTTGTGACTCATGTACTTGTTGCAAGCTAAGTTATATAATGGTGAGTTGCTTTCTTCTATGAGTTGTGCAATGGTAAGTGTGATGCTTCTTGTCCGTATTCTTTTATCGACACTTCACTTCATAAACCTGTGGACATGTTTACTGAGCTCAGTTTTCGCTCGGGGACAAGCGAAGGTCTAAGCTTGGGGGGAGTTGATACGTCCAATTTGCATCACCATTCTATATCATAATTTACCTTTATTCATTGATATATGTCTTATTATGAGGTATTACTTATGTCTTTTCCACTGTTTTTGCATGTTGGATGATTCTTGGAGGATGGACCGCCGGAGTCAGGATTCTGATGGAAAAATAGGTGTTTTGATGCAATTTAGTGAAGATCAGAAAAATCTTGGAAAATTATATTTTCCCAGAAGACGGAGGAAGCCAGAGTGGAGGCGTAGCTGGGCCATAGGGGGCCCACCCCCTAGGCGTGGGTCCCCCCGGGCCGCGCCTAGGGCTGGTGTGGCCCACCTGGCCGGCCCCCGACTCCACCCTCTCACCTATATCTTCCTCACGGAACCCTAACACCAAGGGAGCGACCACAAATAGATTTCCGCCGGCTCTGCAGGGAAGAAAACACCGAGAGAGAAAGATCTCTCCGGCAGGTAGAATTCTGCCGAGGAAATTCCTTCCTGGAGAGGGGAGATCGTCGCCATCAACACCGTCGTCAAGCTAGGCTTCATCGGGATCATCATCATCATCATCCACACCAACATCTCCATCAACACCATCATCACCACTCCATCCCGCTGTAACAATTGTGTTGGATATTGCTTTAGTTCTTAGGGGAAACTTTCTCGGTGTTAATTACTATTGTAGTTGATGCTTGTGAGTGGAACCATTGGATTATTGTTTATGTTTAGATTGTTATCCATCACCATATCATCTTTGATCTTGATCCATATGATGTCTTGTGAGTAGTTCGTCTAGTTCTTGAGTACATGGGAGAAGTCATGTTGTTAGTAGTGGATTTGTGTTGAGTTATTATTCAATGGTTTAGTATTTAAGTTGTGTTGCTATTCTTCTAGTGGTGTCATGTGAACGTCTACTACATGATACTTCGCCATTTATGGGCCTAGGGGAATGCATTGTGTATTTGGATACTAATTATGGGGTTGCCGGAGTGATAGAAACCTGAACCCCCGTTAGGACACCATTGCATAAGGGAGCGTAGGATCTCAGAGTTTAAGGCTATGGTTAGGTTTATATCTTAATTACTTTCCTGTAGTTGTGGATGCTTGCAGGGGGTTAAATCACAAGTATGTATTAGTCCAAGTAAGGCCGGTACATTAGCACATGTTCACCCACACAACACTTACAACACCAAAGAAGAGTACTCAACTATTTGAAGCGAAAGCACTTGACAGAATTCCCATGTGTCCTCGAGAATATTTGATCCTTATAAGTATTTCCACCGGCTTGTCCTTTGCTAAGAAAGGATTGGGCCACTTGCTGCAATTGTTCGTTGTCTTTATTACTTGCACTTCGTTTTGTTGCTTTATCAGAAACCCCATAAAAATCTGTTTGCTAAGTATTTACAGAGATTTCCTGCTCCATACCACTAGTCAACACCTTCTGCTCCTCGTTGGGATCGACACTCCTACTTATCAAAAGTACTACGATACACCCCCTATACTTGTGGGTCATCACTTCCCTCTATGAAGGGACCTTTCTTCTATTTTCTAAGTTGAGTCAGTAAACCTACTTCCTCTCTATCTCTAGCAAGCATTTGTGTTGTTGTGTTTCAAGCATTCATATGGTGATTTATTCAATCATGTTATTTATCTTCCTTGTTTGCACAAAACTCTTATCTATTGAGTATTACTTTGAAGGCCTTCATTATGAAAAACCTTTTTGAGCAAAGAGTGCTCCTGTTTTGAAGACTTCTACAAAAAGTTTTTTATGAAACTGTTTGCCAGCTGTTCTCTAACCAAGAACAAAGTTTGCCAGTTCCAATTATGATTTATCTTCATGCATCTCTATTGTGACTCTTGTACTTGTTGCAAGCTAAGTTATATAATGGTGAGTTGCTTTCTTATACGAGTTGTGTAATGGTATTTGTGATGCTTCTTGTCCGTATTCTTTTATTGACACTTCACTCCATAAACCTGTGGACATGTTTACTGAGCTCAGTTTTCGCTTGGGGACAAGCGAAGGTCTAAGCTTGGGGGGAGTTGATACATCCAATTTGCATCACCATTTTATATCATAATTTGCCTCTATTCATTGCTATATTTCTTATTATGAGGTGTTATTTATGTCTTTCCCTTTGTTTTTGCATGTTGGATGATTCTTGGAGGATGGACTGCCGGAGTCAGGTTTATGATGGAAAAAGAGGTGCTTTGATGCAATTTTGCGAAGATCAGAAAAATACCAGAAAAATATTGGAAAATTATATTTCCCCGGAAGACGAAGGAAGCCAGAAGGGGAGGCGTAGCTGGTCCATAGGGGGCCCACCCTCCTAGGCGCGGCCCCCCTGGGCCGCGCCTACGGCAGGTGTGGCCCACCTGGCCGGCCTCCGACTCCGCCCTCTCGCCTATAACTTCCTCTCAGAACCCTAACACCAGGGGAGCAACCACAGAAAGATTTCCGCTACCTCTGCAGGGCGGAAAACATCGAGAGAGAAAGAGCTCTCCGGCAGACAGATTTCTGCCTTGGAAATCCCTTCCCGGAGAGGGGAGATCGTCGCCATCAACACCATCATCAAGCTAGGCTTCATCGGGATCATCATCATCATCCACACCATCATCTCCACCAGCACCATCATCACCGCTCCATCCCGTTGTAACAATCGTGTTGGATCTTGCATTAGTTCTTAGGGGGAACTTTCCTGGTGTTGATTACTATTATAGTTGATGCTTGTGAGTGGAACCATTAGATTATTGTTTATGTTCAGATTGTTATCCATTACCATATCATCCTTGATCTTGATCCATATGATGTCTTGTGAGTAGTTCGTCTAGTTCTTGAGGACATGGAAGAAGTCATGTTGTTAGTAGTAGATTTGTGTTGAGTTATTATTCAATGGTTTAGTATTTAAGTTGTGGTGCTATTCTTCTAGTGGTGTCATGTGAACGTCGACTACATCATACTTCACCATTTATGGGCCTAAGGGAATGCATTATGTATTTGGCTACTAATTGTGGGGTTGCCGGAGTTACAGAAACCTGAGCCCTCGTTTGGACATCTTTGCACAAGGGAGTGTAGGATCTCAGAGTTTAAGGATGTGGTTAGGTTTATATCTTAATTACTTTTCCTATAGTTACGGATGCTTGCAGGGGGTTTAATCACAAGTATGTATTAGTCCAAGTAAGGTCGGTACATTAGCACAGGTTCACCCACATAACACTTACAACACCAAAGAAGAGTACTCAGCTATTTGAAGCGAAAGCACTTGACAGAATTCCCATGTGTCCTCGGGATCGTTTAGTCCTTATAAGTATTTCCATCGGCTTGTACTTTGCTAAGAAAGGATTGGGCCACTTGCTGCGTTTGTTCGTTGTCTTTATTACTTGCACTTTGTTTTGTTGCTTTATCAGAAAACCCCTAAAAATCTGTTTGCTAAGTATTTACAGAGATTTCCTGCTCCATACCACTAGTCAACACCTTCTGCTCCTCGTTGGGATCGACACTCCTATCTATTGAAAGTACTACGATACACCCCCTATACTTGTGGGTCATCAACGGGGCAGTGCTGCCTGGGAGGAGAGGGACGACGGGCAGCGTGTGCCTGGGAGAGAGGAGCGACGGGGCAGTGCTGCCTGGGAGGGGAGTGGCGATGGTGTAGGGCCTCCTCTCTCTATATATTTATATCAGATTTTTGGCATTGATCTTTGGTTTGCACATGGATACAAGGTGGAGGGATACAAGGTTGTTAATTCAATCGGCGGTATAAACTCTCTTCTTGCTATAATCCAACATGTATAATGTGACTACTGTTTTGCTAAATTTTTCAAGCACTTTTCATGGTACTTCTCATTGTAGATGGACAACAAGAAAAGGATGTTGTTCATACATCAGTGGCATATTTGCTTGTCTCAATGTTCACTTTGGTTGTCAATTCTAGAAAAAGTAAAAGGAGAGAAAGCATTAGATATGGTCCAATAGATGAAACTGATAGGATGAGAAGAGATTATCTAGATAATAAAGTATGGAAGAATGACACAACTTGTTTAAACATGCTTAGGATGAGAAAAGCTCCTTTTTCCATTTTTGCCAACTCTTTAGGGATCACAATTTGTTGAAGGACACCATATATACATCAATTGAACTACAAGTAGCTATGTTCCTCCACACCGTTGGCCATAATGTTAGGAATAGGGTGATTGACTTGAACTTTGGCAGATCCGGTGAAGTTGTTAGCCGTTACTTTAAAAGAGTCCTCCATGCCATCGGTGAGCTGCGAGATGAGCTTATTAGGAAGCCATCATTGGAGACCCCTGCGAAAATAGAAGGGAACTATCGGTGGGATCCATACTTTAAGATATGAAATTGTGTGAATTTTAATAGAACATGGATATGTCTAGACCATAAACTTTTGGTTTATATTTTTCCACAAAATAGGATTGCATTGGATCTATTGATGGTACACATGTGCGAGCCTCTATTACAAAGGATTTGGAAGCCTCCTTTCGTGGTAGGAAGACCAATACTACTCAAAATGTGATGGCAGCCGTTGATTTTGATCTTCGGTTCACATATGTATTGGCTGGTTGGGAGGGAACATCACATGATGCACTTGTATTGCGTGATTCTTTAGAACGTTATAATGGTCTATGTGTCCCACAAGGTGATAGATTATGTAACTAGATCAATTTCTATACATCCAAATAACCCAAATGCCCCTCCTATTTTAGGAAAATATTATCTACTTGATGCTGGATATGGTGCTAAACCTGGGTTCTTGCCTCCTTTTCGATGTGTGAGATACCATTTGAATGAGTGGGAAGCAATCCCGTGCAAGATGAGAAGGAGTTGTTCAACCTTAGGCATTCTTCTCTACGTGTGGGTGTAGAGCGTGCATTTGGGTCACTCAAAGGAAGATTCAAAATTCTTGATGATGCACACCATTTTTTCGCTATCCAACTAAAGTAGACATTGCAGTGGCTTGTTGCATTATTCACAATTGGGTCATAAATGACAGGATAGATGAATTTATCATACCTGAGGCTGAATGGACACCAAACATTACTCATGCTACAACATCTATATGTGTTCTTTCATTTGTAACATTGTAGGAAATGGAAACTAAGCAAGGTGCATGGACACCTACCATGTCCTCATACATGCTTGCTAACCTATGTGACATTGTGGCAAAGGGCACTAGAACATCTTCTGGTTTCAAGAAGTGTCACTATGTTGCTTGTGCGAAAGCTTTGAATGATCATTTTCATCTTAGCTTGACTGATATATAGATCAACAATCATAATAGGACATGGAGGAGGAAATACCAGAAGATAGTGAAACTAAAGCAATTAAGTGGTGCCGGATGAGATGAAGATAAGTTTATGATTGTTCTTGATCATTAGCATTACACTAGCCATATTTTGGTATGCCTTATGTAACACCCTCAGAATCGGACCTATGCAAGTTTTAGTGAAACCCGCCAAACCCGCATAGAAACGATTCAAAGGTGCCCACCAGGCACTTTCGTGCGGGTGGAAAACGAAGTAATAACATTACACAACAGTCCTCGATGGGACCCACAGAACAGATATATATAACAGCGACTCAAAGAGTCAAGAATACAGGTATTATATACAAAGATCCAAATCACCTTGAAAATGATCGAGCGTCCGACTATGGACAAGATGCAAATGGGGCTAAGAGCCCTGAAGAATAACCAATGGCGTCCATAACCCTGCCCAGGCCAAGCCGGAAGGGTAACCCTGCTAACAACGTCGATCTCAAAACCTGCTTAAACAAAAGGGGTGCCGACAAAGGGCAAAGGAAAAAGAAGGAGCGTCAGTACTGAGGCCAGTACACGGCGAGACTAGAATTCGGCGGTCCTCGCCTACATAGGTATGGTGGACTGAAGCGGCAGCGGCAGCATGCACTAAACAACCTATAGAGACTCGATACAACTGGCGGTTATCAGAGGGGGATGAGAATGACCTATCCGGATCCAACCTGAAGCTAACACCAACCAAAACCCATCCTGGTGTTTCCCCCTCGAGACCAAACGAGGAAGTCAACCGAGGAACTCACACAGTTGGCAGTTTTATTTATTCAGTTATCGTTGCAGCGGTTACTAGTCAGATGTAGATAATCATCCTGATAAAGTAAGCAGTGGGCCCTTTTAGTTAATCATTCCGTTGTGGTTGCAACAATTACTAATCAGATACAGATAGCATGAGATAAACCCAAAACCCAGCAGTTGTTGGTACTTTTATTCAGCCATTTCGTTGTAGTTGCAATACTTACTAGTCAGGTACAATGGTCGCAAGCGACGCTCCAAACAAGCAATTGTGGGCAGTATTATTTAGCCATTCCATTATAGTGAAGCTGATTACTAGTCATTATAAAGTCAAATTTACAGCAATAAACTTTAGTTATGCTTGTCTATGGTCGAGATACTGTGCTCCAAGTCGTCCATAACCGCGGACACGGCTTTCAGAAAGTTTTAACCCGGCCGGGGTGCACAAATAGCAACACACACTAGATCAACCTCGGAAAAACCAAATCAAAACCCAACGAGGCTTTCACTACAAAGCAATCACAGGATTCAGAAATATTTCAGGGGGCCACCCCTTAAAGTAGACCCACAACGAAGTAAGCTAGCTCCGAGACGGCCTCAAGGTTTGGGTGGACGGCTGTGAGCGACTGGGAACCCCAAACGGGGCTTGTCGACACCACGAAAACGTGTCCCGATCCTAAACAGTACAGTGTGCTATCTGTCGCACAATCGTAAATAAAGCAGTAAAGCATGGCATAAGTACAGGATCGTAAATAAAACCTCAAACTAGTTTGTGGCCCCAAGAAATAAGACTGAATCAAGCTCTGGCTAAGGGGGGTCCCATATACCTCCCGGATGTGGATAGCGCGATAAATCAAGGAACAGGTATCAAGTACTCGGGGTCCTACGGGACACAAGTGGGCGTTCGGAAACCAAATATTATCTATCACCCACCGATGCCTCTGCTTACTTCAATTTTAGTTGTTAAACAGGAATTTAAGTGAACGATAAGTAAAATTATGATCATCTCCAACATCAACATGCGGCAATACATCAACAACTGTGGCACTTGACGACACGCAACAGCACTTGAGCAAGCGACTACGGCGCGCAAGTCCAACTACCTACCAAACAACAAGTAATAGGATGTGTCCAAGGCAATATATGGCTGCAAGGGGAATGTCACGGGTACGGAAACTAGAGCATCGCAACACAGATAGCAATAGATCAACAGGAGGGAAGTAAATACTATAAAAGTAAGATAGGTAGAAAGGGGGAGATGCTCGCCTGAAAACATCGTCGAAGGTTCAACCGAAGAACGGGGCGAAGCTCACATCAACTCAACGGCCTTATCCGCGAAGAACCAAACACTAGAAGAAACACCGGGTGCAATATTTAATACTACGGCAAAAGATCGGCATGATGCATGTATGATGCATGGCATGGCAAAGTGCGATGCAATTAGGTCATATTAAGTGGAACCGGGGTCCCGACAATTAATTAAATGGTTCAAGTTATTTAGAACCCCCGCAATTTAAATGCTGTATTAACATGGCCAATATATGGTACCGGTTCGCTACATCAATTTAAATGAGGCCTATATAAGGCTAAATTTGCCCGCATATGGGCCCCATATTTAATTAGAGGTGAATCGGCAAAAGGCCCCCAAACCACATGAATGTATGCATGCAAGACAATTTAATATGCAACAAGTTTTATGTTTGACATTTTATAAAATAGGGGTTCGGATAAGGTCACACATTAGGGTTCGACGAACTTGGTGTTCCGGGGTTCGGGGTTCGGCCTCGGGACTCGGGGTTCGACGGGTCGGTCTCGGCGTCCGGGGTTAGGGTCTTCGGATCGGGGAAGTACTTGTCGCATCTACCGTCTTCGGGTTTGCTTCAACCGGGTCCATGTTGTAGTACTTGTCGTCCCATGTGGCCTTCGGGTCCGGGGCCCCAGTCATGGCGTCCCAGGGAAGTACATGTCTTGTCCGTGACGGAGATCTTGAGGGTCCCTGAACTCGACGAGCTTGGCGTTCAGGGGAGCTCCCGGTGTCCCGAGGAGAAGATCTTGTCGGTCCCACCTCGAAGGCCTTGTTGTTCTGCCGTGGGGATCATGGTCATCGGGGTCCGGGTCTTGGTCATGTTGCCGGTAGCTCTTGGTGTCCAGGGGTCGTCGCTCTGGGAGGTGGATCTTGTCGTCTTGGCGTCATCGCCCCTAGTTTCCGCGGCGAAGTACTCGGGGCTCCCCTCGGTTGTCGGTGTCGAGCTCGTTGTCGCAATTAACTTGAAGGGTTCCTGTCCTCAACGGGAACGGTCTTGTGTGGACTTGGTTCTCATCCCGTGTCGGCCTTGGCATCTTGAACGGCAACACGTGACCGAAGGGGCGATGGCGTGCGTGAGGCGGAAGCGGACCCGGGGGACGCGGGCTCGGGGCGGAACTTGGCACCAAGGCGAGGGCGGCGGTGGCGCTGCAGGCGACGAGGGACCGCGGGGCGGGCCCTGGCACACGGCGGACCGGCGGTGGCGGGGGCAGACGCCGGCAGGAGGGTGAGGCGGCGGAGCTCGCCGGAGCGGACGCAGCGGAGGGGGGCAGGCCGCGCGGCAGCGAAGCGGAGGAGGAAGGCCAGAGGGAGCCAGCGCCGGCGGCGAGGCTCTGGCCGGGGCGGTCGCGGCTCGGGCTTGGCGGGGCAGACGGGGAGCGGAGGCAGGGCGGCGACTCGCGGGCTGGGCGGAGCCTGAGGGGCGCGCGGGTCGAGCCGGTGCAGCGGGCGGAGGCGAGGTGAGGCAGAGAGCGCCGGGGAGCGGGGAGGGCGCTGGCCGGCGGAGCTTGTACGGGCGGAGGCGCGCGGGAGCTCGGGGGCGACGGGGACAGCCGGGCCGGAGGCGGTCGACGCCGGGCGAGGCTCGGAAGGTCGGGGCGCGGCCGGACGCGCGGCCGGAGGGAGGCGGCTCGCTGCGGAGGGGCGGCGGCGAGGGTTGCGGGACTCCGGGGCGGCGACGCGGCCGGCTAGGAGGAAGCGAGGCAGGGGAAGGGCGGAGCCGGCGGGGAGCGCCGCGGGGCCGGGGTTGGGCGGCTCTGCCGGGCGAGGTCGAGCGGGGACGGGGGTGAGCGTGAGGCGGAGAGGGTGAGCGGCGGGAGGAGGAAGATGGGTCGGGGGCGTCGCGTGGGGGGGAACGCGGTACTGGCGTGCGTGCGTGTTGGTTGCTGGGTGGGACAGGTGGGGCCAAGGCGCGTCAGGGGTGGGGCCGGGGCCCAGGGTCAGTGGGTTGGGGGTTGGCGGGTGTGGGCTGCGTGGGGGCGGGTAGCGCGTGGGTGCCGCGGTTCTGCTGCGTGCGTGTGATTGGGTGTGGCCGGCTGAGGGGGTTGAGTGTGAGGTGAGAGAGGGGTGGCAGGCTGATGTGGCAACAGTTGGTTGGTGGGGGTTTGGGGAGGGGCGACGTGGCGTTCAGGGATTGGGTGGGGTGATGTGGCCAAGGGGTGTGGGTAGACTAGTTGGTGAACTTAGGATTTAGAAGGGCAGGTGTAGGTGGACCGATTTAGTTTTTCTGGGGTGGTCGTTCGGGTCGGGTCGGCCCCCACTAAAAATAACTTAATATTTTATTTATTTTAATTGGACCGTTTGCAAACCGATAGCAACAAAACAAAATAATCCGGAGACCCGGGTTTGAATTTGAAAACAAGACGGGGCGTTTTTAGAAAACAAAAACAGGCTTGCGAGAATAGTTTTAAGCAAACAATGCATGATGATGACGATGCAATGCACAAAAACAACGCGATTTTCTAGTAGTGGTTTTGCGGGATGCCACACCTTATATGCTTATATATTTGCTGCTGTTTCTCCTTACATGCATGTATGTTGCTGAAATAAGCTATTTTCTGTTTTAATACTTGCTGGAATTAATCCTTGTACGTATATATATTGCTGAAACTTGTTTGTTTATGTATATATGTTGCTAGAATGTTTTTATAGTGCACAATAGTTGCTGAAATAACATAGTTTTCTGTCTTACTACTTGCTAGAATTAATCTTTCTATGCATATATACTGCTGTAATTTCTTTGTAGGATCACAAAGAGGATGAACCTTTTCTTAACAAGCCTATTGAGCATTTTGAGGAGATGGCTATAATTCATGGAGTAAGCATGGCCACAGGGCAATTTGCTAGAGGTTCAAATGAGCCTCTAGCATCAAATAATGTGGTTCATCTTGATGAAGAGGTTTCTGCCACGCCTGATGAAGTTGGACAATCACAGAATGTTGGTGAGTCCTCGACTCCCAAACTGAAGAAGGCAAAAACTAACCCTTCTACAGAAGAAGGGTTGCAAGCAACTCTATTTTCTTGTAGTGAAAGGCTTGTTGTTGCTATAGAGAAGACTGCTAGCACCGACAACAACTCATCAATTCAGCTTTGGGAGAACATGAAAACACTCCCGGGTTTTGGTTTGAATTTCCTTGCTCATTACTATGCCTACTTGGTTGAGAATCCTCGTACCGCAACAACATTTCAAGTGCTGGAGAATAAACAAAAGATGATTTGGGTTGCTAGGTATGTGAAAAATACCTTCCCAGATTAAGTTCCAAATGTTGATTCAAGTGATGGAGGATCCGGGAGTTGAAGGCTGCTTACCTATGGTATCTGACTTATGCTTTTGATAACAACCAAATATTGGACTACGGATTGTATTCACTTGTGTCTTTTGATACAACCAAATATTGAGTGTTGTATGAACTTGTTCAAATATGTCATATAATAGTTGCATCTATGCTAAGTACTGTTCTGTATGTTGTTGAATGATGATATTCGACTTTAAAATTGCTAGAAATATATCTTATTTCGGAATTATTGTTGTTGATGTTATTGAAATAATGTTAGAGGTTAACATATCATTTATTTGCTAAAAGTAGTATGTGTTGTGGGGATAATCTCACCATACTAGCAAAGAGGTCATTTACATGCATATGGTTATCCCAAACCATATTTTACCTTGCCAACCAAACAAAAAATATGGTTATCCCTAACCAGGTGGTTGTGGATATCCCCATCCCCTGGATGATATCCCCTAAACCAAACAACGCCCTAATCTTTGGTTTATTCTTAGTACCTAATTTTAGATTTTGTACAACAATCAATTCTTGTAGCATGTAGGCTAGCACTGGGACTACTTTCTCTTTTTCACATCCGAGTACTAGTAGATTTTGATCTGTTATGCATCAATTTCCTAGTTCGTGAATGCATTTAGAATAAAAAAGTTGTGAAATCACAATACTTAATCAGGGGTTAGATATGTCAGTGAGATGCTTCACCTGGTTCGGGTCCTTTTATTTGTTTGCAAAAATTGTTGTATGAAAGCTGTTAGCAGAAGTTGACTAAAAGCAATTAGGATTTGTCTAGTAGAAGGATACGTACAATCACACCAGCTATTTTTTGTCTCCCTGAAATTATGTAATAGTACTATTACAAATAGAAGTACATTTATGTGAGAAATGATTGCGAAGTATTTATTCTTATAGTTATACCTCAACAATTACTAAGAGCAGATTCACCCATAGGTTGCAAGCTTAAAGTATCAGGAGAAAATTCTTTGGTCGTCAGTATGAATTAAGGCAAGTGCATGACGAACCCATGTTTCTTCTATGATTGTCCATTGTGTGAATGTGTGATCGCTTATTCTCATTTGACTTGAGATTCTCTTATCCAATGTGGTTAAATTCTGATTTGTTTCAGTTTCGCTCCGATCATCTCTTCATGTTCAAAAATATCGTGTTTCTTATTTCTGAGCTAAATCGGTGAGAAACTGTTCAAAGTGGCTACTCCGATAAAGTTCGGTGAGAACTGTTTGCTTGTGGGATAGTCCGATGGCTATTATTTTCATGTTAGTCCGATGAGAGAATGTTTCGAGCGGCTAGTTTCGAATTAAGTTTGGTGAGTACTGTTAGCTCGTGGGCTAGTTCGGACGACATATTCAGATATTTGGTTTCAGTCTTCATGTTGACAACTGGGTTATCAATATTCATTTATGGAAAATTCTTCTTGATGGTTCTTATGGCTCTAAGTGTACTTGCTGAGTATTTCTGCACTCACCCTTGCATTTCATTTGGTTTCAGGTACTAAGTAAGCGACATATGCATGTGAGACGGCCGTAGTATATCTACCACACCACTTGATCACATATTATAGACAATGCTTAGAGAACGATCATCTAGTAGTCCTAGTCTATTAGTTGCCTATCAAGTTTGCCTATGTTTTGTATTTTAGAATTATGTTAGTGTGAGACTTTGGTCGCTCAGTTTGTTATCTCTATACATTCTATATCTTCTAGCCGAATTACGAACTATATTAAGATATATGATGGATATCCTTAAATTGTATGTCCTGGATGCCCTTATAAACAAAGAAGGCACTGTCCAAATTATAAATTTTCCTATACTTGGTGTTATTTAGATAGTGTGGTAGCACCGCCGGGTTTGGTAAAATCCGGGGTGTTACACCCCTGCTCAATGTCCATACGAGGAACCAGTCTTGCAAGCAGTCTGTTTCTTACATGAATTGTATGGCTTTGTGATTCACGATTTTACCTATGAGGCAATGCAAGCCTATAAAGACCTTGTTAGGTCTACCGTTGTTCTTGCAGTATCGTTAGGTAGGTCCGGTGGTCCCGCGTCTTTTTGTTTTGACTGTGTAGGTGCTTTTGCCAGCCTAGAACTTATTTCTTCCGTTTGTAACATGTAGTGCCCTTTTTTCCCTGAGTTTATTCTTCAGCAGCCTTCGTTTACCTCTATCTGTGTAATAAAGTTCTGTACTGCTATCCTGTTACTTGATGATGCCTCGCAGTTTATTGCCCATGCCATTGTGAAGCCAACTACTATTCGCAAAGTGTTGTCTCTTGCACTCTCTAGCGACTGGCCTATTCATCAACTTGATGTCAAGAATGCATTTCTCAATGGCACTCTCGTCGAGACCGTATATGCTCGTCAACCTTTAGGTTTTACTGATCATAAATACCTTGATAAGGCGTGTCGTCTCAACAAATATCTATATGGGTTAAAGCAGGCGCCACGAGATTGCTACATACATTGAATCACTTGGTTTCATTGGTTCCAAGTCTGACAGTTCCTTGTTCGTTTATTGACGTGGATTTGACATGGCATACCGCTTGCTCTATGTGGACGATATAGTCTTGACTACGTCTTCGTCAACTCTGTTGAACAACTTAATTGCTTCTCTTTGTGCAGAGTTCAGTATAAAAGATGTGGGTGATCTTCTAGGCATCTCCGTCAAGCACAGTAAAGACTGTTTGTTTCTCTCACGGGACAAGTCTGCGTCGGGGCTTCTTGAACGAGCTGGTACCTAGCAAAGCAAGGAACTGAAGCACAAGATCCCTGCCACTGCCATGCATGTGTAGATCCCAGCTGGTTTCATTACGGTTCGTGTTCATATGACATTGAGTCGGTTATATTCTTGATCGCATTCATACCTTACGAGAAAGAGGGCACGTAGACCCCATGGTATAAATAGATTCACACCCGGCCCCAGGGGCGGAGCCAGGATTGAACCATGAGGGGGGCAACAAACTTTTTTTGTCGCATAAAAGAGAAAAGATCAAAATATATTAATTCTAATTTACGGTTGATTGATGACTCCAACTTCTTGTGGCATAACAAAAATATTGTTAAGATGTGTCTATCACATAACACTTCCTATCTTGGTTAGTTAATTTCTTATGAACCTATCTCTCCTCTCGCATAGTAACTAGAGACTAAAGTGCACTGATATTATATTTATTGTAAATCTTCAAAAATGCCAGAGAAAACTGTAGGAAACTCAGTATTTGCAAAATCAAAACAAAGAAAGCATTGAATCAGCAAATTAATTCTTGTTATAAACTACTCGCTTCGTCTTAAATTGGTGTCTCAACCTTTTCCAAATCAACATGTATGTAGACGTGTTTTAGTTAGTAGATAAATACGAATCTAAACAAAGTTAAGACAACTAATTTGATACATATGAAGTACAAAAAACAGACTAACGGCTGTAATGTATACAAACTAGCTACCGACGGTACATGTTATCGATATACCTTGGATTTAGTACGTCTACTTGATCGGTTGTGCATTTGGCAATGGACTTGACGCCACAACTGCTTTCCGCTTGTCAGGCACCACAATAGAATAACAAGAGATAAACGTCATGACTAGTATCGTAGCATACTAATCGTGTCCTAGAGCTCGGCGCCTGGCGTAGTGGCAGCATACGCATAACTGATCGGCAGGACAAACATGAGTAGATGGATCAATCGATCCGAGACAACATGGGGCGCTAGGTCGTGGATAGAGAGATGAAAAAACTAAAGGATAAAGAGCTAAGCTTCCACAATGGCTTGATCGTGGGCTTTTGGCTAGGCTTTGATGTGTATGGCGGTCTACAGATGCACGGATTAGATTAGGTCTACAGATGCACGGATTAGACACACCCGGCCCCAGGGGCGGAGCCAGGATTGAACCATGAGGGGGGCAACAAACTTTTTTTGTCGCATAAAAGAGAAAAGATCAAAATATATTAATTCTCATTTACGGTTGATTGATGACTCTAACTTCTTGTGGCATAACAAAAATATTGTTAAGATGTGTCTATCACATAACACTTCCTATCTTGGTTAGTTAATTTCTTATGAACCTATCTCTCCTCTCGCATAGTAACTAGAGACTAAAGTGCACTGATATTATATTTATTGTAAATCTTCAAAAATACCAGAGAAAACTGTAGGAAACTCAGTATTTGCAAAATCAAAACAAAGAAAGCATTGAATCAACAAATTAATTCTTGTTATAAACTACTCGCTTCGTCTTAAATTGGTGTCTCAACCTTTTCCAAATCAACATGTATGTAGACGTGTTTTAGTTAGTAGATAAATACGAATCTAAACAAAGTTAAGACAACTAATTTGATACATATGAAGTACAAAAAACAGACTAACGGCTGTAATGTATACAAACTAGCTACCGACGGTACATGTTATCGATATACCTTGGATTTAGTACGTCTACTTGATCGGTTGTGCATTTGGCAATGGACTTGACGCCACAACTGCTTTCCGCTTGTCAGGCACCACAATAGAATAACAAGAGATAAACGTCATGACTAGTATCGTAGCATACTAATCGTGTCCTAGAGCTCGGCGCCTGGCGTAGCGGCAGCATACGCATAACTGATCGGCAGGACAAACATGAGTAGATGGATCAATCGATCCGAGACAACATGGGGCGCTAGGTCGTGGATAGAGAGATGAAAAAACTATAGGATAAAGAGCTAAGCTTCCACAATGGCTTGATCGTGGGCTTTTGGCTAGGCTTTGATGTGTATGGCGGTCTACAGATGCACGGATTAGATTAGGTCTACAGATGCACGGATTAGACACACCCGGCCCCAGGGGCGGAGCCAGGATTGAACCATGAGGGGGGCAACAAACTTTTTTTGTCGCATAAAAGAGAAAAGATCAAAATATATTAATTCTCATTTACGGTTGATCGATGACTCCAACTTCTTGTGGCATAACAAAAATATTGTTAAGATGTGTCTATCACATAACACTTCCTATCTTGGTTAGTTAATTTCTTATGAACCTATCTCTCCTCTCGCATAGTAACTAGAGACTAAAGTGCACTGATATTATATTTATTGTAAATCTTCAAAAATGCTAGAGAAAACTGTAGGAAACTCAGTATTTGCAAAATCAAAACAAAGAAAGCATTGAATCAGCAAATTAATTCTTGTTATAAACTACTCGCTTCGTCTTAAATTGGTGTCTCAACCTTTTCCAAATCAACATGTATGTAGACGTGTTTTAGTTAGTAGATAAATACGAATCTAAACAAAGTTAAGACAACTAATTTGATACATATGAAGTACAAAAAATAGACTAACGGCTGTAATGTATACAAACTAGCTACCGACGGTACATGTTATCGATATACCTTGGATTTAGTACGTCTACTTGATCGGTTGTGCATTTGGCAATGGACTTGACGCCACAACTGCTTTCCGCTTGTCAGGCACCACAATAGAATAACAAGAGATAAACGTCATGACTAGTATCGTAGCATACTAATCGTGTCCTAGAGCTCGGCGCCTGGCGTAGCGGCAGCATACGCATAACTGATCGGCAGGACAAACATGAGTAGATGGATCAATCGATCCGAGACAACATGGGGCGCTAGGTCGTGGATAGAGAGATGAAAAAACTAAAGGATAATAAAGAGCTAAGCTTCCACAATGACTTGATCGTGGGCTTTAGGCTAGGCTTTGATGTGTATGGCGGTCTACAGATGCACGGATTAGATTAGGTCTTATTTTTTAGAACTAATTATGACACTAGCACAATACCAACAGTCTAGCATGCAACGATTCGTTGAGGGGGCGAATCATTAGGGGGATCTAACCCCTGCTCGCCCCCCCCCCCCCCCCCCCCGCCGTTCTCCGCCCCTGCCCGGCCCTACATAACTTTCGAAATCTCAATCCATAACCAAACTCAATCCAAAATTCTTGTACTCTACAATTATTCCTCGCGAAGATGCACTAGTATACCTATGCTCCACAAAGGGAGCGTATCAAGAAGTTGGTTCTGTAGTGTACTTCTACACGACCTGCGCGCACTGTATAGAACCGATTCCCTTTGTACACGCCGTGGAGCGTGACCCCCTCTGCACCGTCCACTGCTTCACCGCAAAAGCCGCCTGCCCAACTCTCCCCGGATGCTGCTAGAGTAACTTCCCCCCAGGGCCCCACGACGTGATAACTCAGAGAGCTGCTATAAATGACCCCGACTCCACGACTGGCCGGAGACTGCCCTGCCCCTTACCGCTCGTCTCAAGTCTCAACGCGTCGAGTAGAACACGCCACTGTTGTGTTTCTTTTCCGTTTCCGGCTTGATTCTCGCTTCACACACCCCAGAGTCCCAACCCCAGGCCCAACCCAACGCGCCATTGCCCCTCAACTCCCGTCCCCAACCAAAACCCTCGTTTCATCCCCACCCTCTCGCCCGGCGGCGATTTCCCCAATCTCCTCCGCGTGCCGGCGGCCGGGGAGCGCTCGATTCCGGCCGTAGCTGGGTACGCATTCTTTTCTCAACCGCAAATGTTCCTGTTTTTTATCTTCCTCTGCGGCTCGAGTTATTCATCGCGGTGTAGTTTTAATAATTTTCGCTCGACTGCGGCGCGATAGATTTTCGGGGCGCTAGGCTTCGCGGGGCAGAATCGCGGGTTTGGGCGGTGGGGTTTACTCTAGGCGAGGGAGAGGTTTTGGCGAGGTTCACGCCGTCGATTTCGGCATGCAGCGCCCGCCGCCGCCGCTTTGCTCGTGTTCGTTTTTTCAATAGACGGGGGACCGGTTGTTGGATTCTGGAGATTTATTATGTTGGGATATACTACTGTTTCCCCCCGGTTGCATGCGAGTTGGACGGTTGCGCCTTTTCAACGTGGGTAAAAGATCAGCGGTTTTCCTTTTCAACCTCTATACTATATTCTAGTTGGATTTCCCCCTGTTAATTCGAGGCGATCAATTTAATATAGATACGGAATGTGTACGCCCTTCTTGCTGGACTTGTGTGATGGCCTAATTGCACAATTTTATCATTACCGCCCCCTTCAATTCCTTCTCACATCTGTGTTACCAATTACTATGACCCTTTTACCTCATAGGATGAGTTGAGCCTAGTTTAGGTGCTGGGAGGTAGGGGATGTGCACCCCAACCACCCAGATTCAAATCGTTTTCAACTTGTATTTAGGTGCCTACTATTCTTATTCTTAATTAGATTGATACCCAGTTTTTTCTAGGTACAGTACCCATCATCATTTGTCACATCTAATATAATTAATGTGGAAGCTGTCAATTTGTTTGCGACATTTCGGAAGAAATGGCCCTAATTATGAACGAAATAGCTTTCTAATTTTGGTTGCTGCATGGTACTCTACACGGATTTTTGTGTGGCCCTGTTATGTGTTAATGGAGGCCCGAGGCACAAGAATATGATTGTTTTCCTTGTGGTTAGCACTTGTATACAATATGAGAGTACCGTGCATAACCCGCCATTTCTGGTTGCCCCTTTTATTACTTAAATTGCTTTCTCTAGGCAAATAATTGTAGAAGATCCATCAGAATTTTTACCTAGATTGTTGGTCCACAAAACCACAACATCCGAATGGAATTATTAGACACATTTTCACTAATTACTATGCCGGCGGTCGGGGAGCGCTCGATTCCGGCCGTAGCTGGGTACGCATTCTTTTCTCAAGCACAAATGTTCCTTTTTCTTCTTCTTCTTCCTGTCTGTGCGGCTTGGTTATTTATCGCCGTGTAGGTTTAATTTTCGCTCGAGTGTGGCGGGATAGATTTTTGGGCGCTAGGTTTCGCGGGTAGAATCATGGGTTTGGGCTGTGGGGTTTTCTTTAGGCGAGTGGTTTTGGTGAGGTTCATGCCATCGATTTCGGCATGCAGCGCCGCCGCTGCTTTGCTTGTGTTCGTTTTTTCAAAAGACGGGGGACCGGTTGTTGGATTCTGGAGATTTATGTGTGGGTACTGTTTTCCCCCAGCTGCATGCAAGTTGGACGGTTGCGCCTTTTCAACTTGGATAAAAAATCAGCAGTTTTCCTTTTCAACCTCTATATTCTAGTTGGATTTCCCCCTATTAATTGGAGGCAATCAATTTAATATAGATATGGAATGTGACCGACCTTCTTGCTTGACTTGTGTGGTAACCTAATTGCACAAGAATTTGCAAAATTTTGTTACCACCCCTCTTCAATTCCTTCTCAATGTTGTGTTACCAATTATGACCTTTTACCTCATAGGAGTAGTTGAGCCTAGTTTAGTTGGTGGGAGGTAGGGATGTACACCCCAACCACCCAGCTTCAAATCGTTTTCAACCTGTATTTATTTAGGTGCCTATTATTCTTAATTAGATTGATACCTTGTTTTTCTAGGTACCCATCATCATTTGTCACATCTAATACAATTAATATAGAAGCTGTCAATTTGTTTGCGACATCTTGGAAGAAATGGCCCTAATTATGAACGAAATTGCTTTACAATTTTGGTTGCTGCATGGTACTCGACAAGGTTTTTTTGTGTGGCCCTGTTATGTGTTAATGGAGGCCTGAAGCACGTGAATATGATTAATTTCCTTATGGTTAGCACTTGTATACAATATGAGAGTACCGTACATAACCCAGTACTTCTGGTTGGCCCTTTTATTACTCCCTCCGACCCAAATTACTTGACTCAAATTTGTCTAGATTCGAATATATCTAGACTTGTCTTAGTGCTAGATACATCATACATCCGAATCTAGACAAAACCAAGTCAACTAATTTGGGTCGGAGGAAGTACTTAAATTGATTTCTCTAGGCAAATAATTGTACAAGATGCCATCGGAATTTCACCTAGATTGTTGGTCCACAAAACCACAACATGTAAATGGAAGTATTAGACATATTTTCACTAACTACTATGCCTGAAATGTGGACTTATGACGATTAAAGAAAATTGGTTTGAACTTTACCATAAGAAATTCCTGTTTCATGGTCTTTAGCCAGAGAAAATTGAGCTATTTTTGTAGTTGTACTCACCCAGTTCACATAAATATAGAAGAATTTATGTACTTATGTATGTGGTGTGTATTATGTTGTTTTGTATCATTTCGTTACTAATGATTCAATCGTGGGTGTTCAAATGCATGACCTTGAAATGTCTCTCCTGATTGTTGTTAGGTCTGCTTGCATCTATGACCCACTTAACTGGTGCTTGGATATGAAGTGATCTTAACCAATTGCGCAGAAAACAACTGACTTAACTAAGGCGCGATTTCCATCTTTGCAAGGAAAGTTCTGAGGAGTTTTTCTGTTAATGCAAACAACATAAAATTTTCACCTCAGTTAGATAGTCACCCAACTAAATTGAGATATTATGGATTATAACGAAGCCTGCAAGCTATCATGTGAACGCGAAAAGTCAGAGAGTGGCGAGATTGCAGAGCCAAACATTGAATCTTATGAATCTGGACAAGAAGAAGGTGAGATCAGAGAGGTGTATGAGCCACCTAGACTACAAAGCCTTGTCCAGAAAGGCATAGCTGCAAGTGTTGAACAGGAGCAGGTCCATATGACGCAATCAGCTTCACCACAAAGATCTTCTCATAAAGGAGAGAGTGCAGGTACTGTGGTTTTGCAACAACAATCTATGTATGGAGCGATCCACAAAGACATGTCTGCAAGCATTGTACACTCATTTGTGCAAGATGCGATTGAAAAGGAGCAGGTCAATACAAGGCCATCAACTTCACCTGAAAGAGGTTCCCATCAAGGAAGGATCCCATGTATTATTTTTGTGCAAGAGTCTAAGTGTAGTGCAATCCAAGAGGACATGGCTGCAACTCCTAGCGTATCTTCTCAAGGGGTCGTTGAAGATAAGCCATCAGCTTCAGCTAAAAGAGGTCCCCGCGTTAGAGAGACTGCAAGTACTGCTGCTGTGCAACAATCTAAGTATACTGCATCTGAGGATCGACATGTTAATGTGAGACAGTCAACTTCACATAGAACATGTGTGAATCACCATCAAAGTTATTCACCATCTGTGTATAGTAGTTCAAAAGAAAGGCACAAGAAAAGGAAGGAAGGATGCTTTAGATACTCTGATTCCCGTTGGGTCCTGAAAATGATAGAGGATGTTTGTTCACAAAGGTTCAGGACACTATTGTCACGGCAAAATGGAGATCGAAAGAAACTGAAAATTGGGCGAGAGAAGCAGGAGTTAGAGTTCTTCCAAAAACATGTGCATTGTTATAAAGTCCATCATGATCATGTTATGCCAACAATAAGTTATTGCAGGATGATGTTGCCGAAGCTACATTTCAGTAGTTTGCGCAACAGATTTCATAAACATATGAAATCTCAGATGTTAAAATTTGTGAAACTACAAGTAAGTGACAGAAATAAGGAGAATAGAATAAAAGAGCGCTGGATATTTGAGGCCAAAGCTGGCTACCTCAAGAAGTTGTTTTATGCGACTTCACTGTCATATTCTGAATTCAAGTTGGAGAAATTAGAATGCCATATGACTGACTATTCGGAGGGTGGAGAGCCTCTCAAATATTTTGACATGCAATCTCTAACCACTCAAATTGAAGTGATTGCCTCTAATAAAGAACCTGAAGGCATCTTTGCCAGCGATGTTACTGAGCCCATTCTAGAAAAATCTCCGTCACTGCTTGAAACAAATGGACCTACAAAGCTCGGGTTTTCAGTAGGTGTAGCAGAAGAAATGACCACCTTAGAAAGCAGGTCTTCTCAGTCCACATGTGCTCTCACGACGGAGTTTGGCGAGAAAAATGGGACACAAACTACCTTCGCAGCAGCACAAAACGAGGGGGGAAACATAGAAAGACCTTATGCTTGCCAACTGGACACGAGTGCAGCACGAGAACCTGCTAATGCAGTGACAACAGGAAAGTCAAGTGATGTTTCTGAGCCTATGCAAGAACACTCATCATTGCAACTCGTAACAAATGGAGCTACACAGCCTGGGTTTTCAGTTGGTGTATCTGAGGAAAGGGCTACCTTAGAATGCAGTTCTCAGTTAACCTGTGCGCCTGGAATGGAGTTTGGTGAAAAAGATGGTATGCAAATTGCCTTCTCAGTAGCAGAACAAAACGACGGCGCAAATATGGAGAGTCCCTGTGCTTCTCGGTTTGTCACGAGTTCAACATCAGAGCTTGATATTGCAGTGACCAATGATACAGATAATGCTGCCTGGATTTCTAGAGAAAAACGAAGGCGCATAAGTTCAGGCAATGATATGTCAGAAAGTCCATGTTGTATGTCAGGGAGAAAGTTTGGTGAAAAAGATGGGACAGAAGAAATCGCCTTATCAACAACAGCACAAAATGAGGAGAGAGACATGGAGAGATCATGTGCTTCTCACTCCGACAAGGATGCATCACTAGAACCTGCTATGACAGGGAACACTGATTCGGAAAATACTCTGCCTGGTTCTAATGAAAAGCAAATGCGCATAAGTTCAGGCAATAATATTTCAGAAGGTCCATGTTCTGGTTCACAGGTAAAGTACCCATACAAGCCTACCTCAAACCTTTGCAGAACAACATTGCATCAAGACGTATTTTAGCTCATATTTTTTGTTCTATTGAAGTATTATCTTAACCATTGAGTCTTATGGTGGATTTGGTTTGCTGAAAATTGAAAATAGAAAAAACTTATGTTAATGATAAGTTAAGTAGACATTAGCATGCTGAAAATAGAAAAAGCTTATGTTAATGATAAGTTAAGTAGACATTAGCATGCTGAAAATAGAAAAAGCTTATGTTAATGATAAGTTAAGTAGACATTAGCAAGAACAAACAAATTAGCGTTAGGAGGGATAAATAGTGAGCAGGAAATTTCTTGTTTGTTTTTGCGTTGGAGCATTCATCTGTTTAGTTTATAAGTAATTCAATCACGATTGAATGGATATAAATAACCATTCACAAGAACTGTCAGATTACATCTCAATGTAATTGTATTCTTTTTTCAAATGGTCTCTAGATGAAGGTATAAGAATATTAATAGTTTCTCGCGGTCATTACTAGTGGCAGCTCATAATGTGACATCCCTGGCAATATTGCTCTGCAGGAACCTTCAGCTGCAAGGGCACCTCCACCTTTAGTTAATAACAGTCAAATGATTCAAGCTGAGGATACAGGTGGCGAGGAAGTACCTAGTGGTCAAATATCTTCCTTTGCCCAAGTTACTGACCAGCCAAACGTACACTCTAATACCCAACGTGTGGTGAACATGAATCATTGCGGTTCGATTTCCCAGGTTGCTAGTCATCCATATCAAGCACCTGGTGGGAATACTCATTCAGCAAGAACTGAGGTTGGCAGTCTTGGTGCATCACATGCTCCAGCATCAGACAGTCAGCTGCCAACAGGCTCCACTCCTGGGCAAATTCTGGCTGAAGATGGGCCTAACTCAAATCTATTTACAATTGAGTTGAATCGATTACAAAAGTTGCATGGACTGATAGCAAAGAGACATGAAGAGAAGGTCACTTTCTTGAATTGCTCTTTTATTTCTGTATCTGTCTTATTTCAGTTCTGCCCTAGTTAGGTGTTGCTCATCAGTCTCTGCTTGTGTTTTGCCAGAGAGAACAGCTTATTTTGGCATGTCAAGTAGAGATGGCTCAAGCTAAAAGGAAGTATGATTCGCTGGTGTACAATTCAGAGGTGGAAGTATTAGAGCGAAGGAGAGAACTGAAGATAACATGTGATAAAATTTACAAACAGCAGATACTAGCTGAGGTATTAGAGGTTATATATAAGGCCTCTGCTAAAGTTGTTCCAGACAGTTCGAGAGGTAAATTCTTTTCATACATCCTAACCCTGCTTTATTAAGATACAGTTACTACCTTGACATTGATATACTATTTTCTGTTATTTTTGTATCTATTACTATCATGGTACAATGTTATCAATAAATAACATTTGAAGGGATTCCAATCTGCTTTGCTTAGAGTCAACTACTAGGGAACTTGAAATCAGTCTTATACTTGGGAAGTTTATTGGTTCAAATTAATTTTGGGCATATAAAATTCAGCCATTCTTGACATCTTGTAATTTGGTATTTATGCACAGCTACCCATTCTTTAAGGCCTTAATATGAGGTTTTTCTTTGTGTGACTGTGATAAGAAGTTATAACAAGTTTGTTAGCAGCAAAGGATTCCTTGAGAATATGCACATTTTCTTCATGGCATCGTGTGTCTTGGTGAACTATTTAACATGCCATCTTGATATGGCAAATGTAAAACATGTTCATCATAGTCCACGGCATAAAGCTCCGCGTCACACTCCCACATAAAATAAAGGTGCTTTGGGCATCATAGTGACTTCTGAAAGCATTTTTAGTATTACTCATCCACTCTTTTAGATATATTTACTCGGCCTGTTGGAGCTATAAATGAACATGGTTTTGAGATGCTCCAAAATCATTCTGGACCGCCGATTCCTTTTGATCTGAATGCTCAGATCAAATATGGTGGCCTATTGCCCTCTAGGAGGTAGTAGGTCAATCATGCCAATTAAAAAGGAAAAAATCGTCTTTGTTATTTAGATATTTAACAAATAGGGAAACCATACATTCGGAAAGTAATATTGCTATCTATTTTCACTTATGGCGACAAGTGAAAGATTTTCTTTTGAGAACCAAAGAAAGGAAATTACAAGCAACCGTTTCGGTTATATTTTCATGTTTTGTCATTATAGTTGGACCGTTGTGTCCCCACAAACATTTGTCCTGAGTATGTGAAGAAAATAAATAATCTTGTATTGCATGACAACACATGATTACTTACATGCCATATATATCAATCATATCACCCAAATATACCTTGCATGCAGCAGCAGCTTAGATCTTGACATGGATGAGAAAATTTTCTTTCCAAGTGTGGCAACGCATAATATGTAGAAGAAACCGACATAAGCCAATTAATCTGCGTATGATATGTAGAAGAAACAGACATAAGCCAATTAATCTGCATACGTCGTCTTCAGTCTGTTTAGATATTAAATGGTTCAGATTGATCCGCTGCTCTTACCTCTTAGGCCTCTTCCAGAGGTCTAAGCTTTCTGTATATGCTGCGTAGATTTATTGAAGATAAAGGATGAATCCGTCTCTTCTGCTAAATACCATCTCTTCACACAAGCCAGCATAGAGGTCATTACATCTCATACTCATCACCCCAGTAGACACACATAATCTTTTTAAAGTGGGGTGTACCATATTAAATACTTGGCCTATATAATACACAACCCATTGGGATGTAAGTATCTATAAGTGACATGGCAAGCTTAAAAACGAGTACTAAGACACGACTACTGGGACTGGCTCATAAGTAAGTATTTTGGCATTTAGCTGGTAATAAAGTTGATCGGCTGCATAGCACAGCAATGTTAATAAGCTTGACATCTAATTTACCAATAATTTTTACCAATTGGTCACATCCATCACATAAAAATATGATTTGGTTTGTTCATCCTCCTTCCAAACCGCATCATGCTTTTTTTTTGCATCTTCACTAACATATCTAGTCCAATCTCCACTCATGTTGATGTATTCTTTCATGTCTCAGGTGCAGCCCAGAAAACCACTGCAGAGCCTAACCGGTCATCAGACCAGCGTAGTTTCCAGTTTACAACACCTGTTTCAGCCCCTGCATCAACATCCATATACCAGTCACCGCAAATGTCTGTACAAACATCAACAGACGCCTCCCTCAGACAGCATCGTGTGACTGCACAGCACACTTATATGGACTCTTCGGGTACCAACTTGATGAATTATCCAAGTGGTGGCATGGGACTTGCATACCGTAGGCAAGCATAAACTGGAAGCGTGTGGTGATCGCTCGCAGCGCCTGATCGCTCATCTCCATTCGTTTTTAAACTCGCTGCCAGCATCTGTTGGTGGTTAGGCTACGAGCTTGGAGAAATAGCTGCAGCAGCCGGTGCTCTTGGAAGAATCATACTGCCTGTGACTGAGCCTATCATTGGAATTCAGTTGTATGTATGTTTACTATTTAGAAGTCAGGGCTTCCTTCTGAGTCTTGCTTAGTTGAGAAGTAGGCCTGCACTTGTTCAGCTAGTATACTGATCTCTAGCTGGTGGCAGATTCATGTATGTTCATGTTAAATTCTGCATTCGGAGAAGCGCCTGGCCTCTGCACCTGCTTTATCTTATGGTTTCACCGCACAGTCCTCACCGTAAATTTCCTGCTGGACATTCTTCTTCCACTTCGTTTCATCTTCATGGAGGAAACCTGCTGTGTATTTTAAATTTTCTTTCAAGTATCTGTGCATTTTTAATTTACAATAAACAATACTATAAGCTTTTGTTGTGACTGGCAAACATAACTATAAAATCTGCTATACATTTGATATGACTTTAGTGAGTACTAATAGTAGCAAATTTAACCTGCACTTATACACAGCAATTCAGAGTTTTATTCATCAATACTTGCCACTTGATTCAGCAAAACTTTGGATCACTTGGGACAACAGAAATCAGCCACAGTTTGAAATCCAAGGTGTCTTATCTCTGCCATTGGTCCTTGCGCTTCCTTTCCATTTCTGGTATAGATCATTAGAACTCTGCTTCCTTCCCTTTTTAGGTTTGTCGTGCTCTAGCTCTTCACTGATGACTTGACTGAGTCATGACAGTGTGACAAACTAATTTTTCAGAGTTCTCTTCAATTCTTTTGGGGAATCACCGTGTGTGTTGCACTCGTCAATTATGTACCAGTATTCTTTTTTTCTACAAAAATAATATACCTAGATTTTTTTGAGTAAAGTTCTGTACCTAGATCTTTTGAGAATTAACCATGTACAGTACCTAGATGAATCACTATATTGTACTGTAGGAGGTAGATGTGCAATTAACGGGCTTATTACTACTGGACCCATTGGGTGTAAATAAAGGACTGGACCGACTAATCCTGTCGTTGGATCCAAACTAATTTCGGCCAAGGCCCCAGGGCCCAATGGTCGAAGCTCAGTGTGACCATCACATATTGGCGTTCCGCGAGCGTTTGAAACTTGAAAATTCTTGTTTTCTTGTCTTTTTCTAATAAAAATTCTATCAATTTATTACTAATCATCAATAGCTGCACAAAGAGTCCTAATCGAAAAATCTAGAGAAAGGCAGAGTACGCTCCATTCCTATGAAGCGACGTACGCCTTCTTTCTCGCTTGTTCATATCCGGTCAAATGTCATCTTCTCCTTCGTGCAATACTACATGGAGTATCTCTATGATTGCCACATGTCGCAATGAGGAGAAAATTGGCATGATAACAAGGAAAAGAGGGGCATGAGAGGAGTATGACTGCAGTTTTTTCATGATGCCACCCGGAAGGCTCCATGCTCCATAGCATGATGCCTGGTCAATGACGTTGGACGAGAGCTTGATGCTATTGAGCATGAAGCCTTTTGCCAAGGTGCATGGTATGGAGAATTCTAAGTGGATATCATGAAAATTGTTAGTAAAAAAAAACTAAATAGAGTGATTTTATGCTGAAATTTTGAAAAGAGGTGAACTCTATCATCTTTGTCAACCTCTACCAACCCGTTCCCTCAGCGTCCATATTACCACTATCTAAGCCACTCTAGGCAGTAGCTCCACTACTAAGGGCATGTACTACCAGAGACGCTTCATTGAACGCTTGAGTGAATAAAAATAATAATCACAAATTCGGATATTAAGCTAAGCACTGCAGCTGACAAGTGCTGTCGCTACTGAAATTGGCTAAGCGCCCGGCTGGCCAACGCGCTACGTTAGCGATTTAGCTGGCACAACATTCTATAGCGATGTATCCAGTTGCTAAAATAGCGCCCATCGCTAGCGCCCGACATCCCTAAATTCACGCGTTGGAAAAAAAATTAGTTTAGCGCCCGGCGACTAAACATGCGGCAACGCTAACCAAAATCCTGAGATCGTCCGGGAATCAGACGAAACGGCCGGGAAAATCACCCTAGCGTCGCATCTAAACGCATGCGTTATACTTGCCCTAATGCAACACTTGTTCACTTGCTAGTGGTAGGTAGGGCATGTATGTCAAGTTTATTTTTTGAATAGGGAAGGGCTTGGAAGGCCGGTGATATTGCAATTATTCAAGCAACGGGTTACAATTTACACGATGGCCCGGAAATAGAAAGAAAATACTATTAGGACCAACACTTAAACATAAAGGATCTTGAAAAGTTTGGAAGAAACGCGATCAAGTCCTTCTCCACCGCTCTCGTGCTCTTCGCTCAACATCCTCGCTAGCCTTGCCACCGCCAGGATGGACAACATAGGGCGGGGACGTCGTGAAGTGCTAGGACAGAACGGGTTAATGGCCTCCACATCAACATCGCCTAGAGGTTGAAGAATAGCTAGCAAAGTGTAGCTGGGGAGGGCCGCGCCCTTCAACCATGAGAAGCAAGGGCAAGGCACATCGAGCTGCCGTAGGTTCCTTACCGACGAACTCCCAGAAATAGTTGCAGCACCGAATCCCCGCCACAACCAAAGGGAGAAGAGTTGGATATCCTTACCGGTGCCACCTCCTTGATGGCCACAAGTCGACAACACGGCCACCAACTCGGCCAGATCTATGCGACCATCGAGCTTTATTGAAGGGGAGGCAGAGGAGTAGCCGGCGGTCACCGTCAAATCAGACCACTGGAGCGTCACAACCACCATCCACACTAACATGCACCACCAGCAGCCGCTCGCCAACTCCGGCGGTGAAGTCCTTGACGGCATAACGTGAGACGCCATAATGGACAAACACAAACAAACCCAAGACCTAAAATTACGCCTACCACTACACACATCATGGGCTCACAAATGGCAAGTCGGTAACATGCACCGGAGATTAACCAGAGGCGATAAATTGTCATGTTGGCGTTGCCCAAATCTCGTGAACGGGAACACATTTATTCGTATCGACTTGTATGGACCATGCAATCTGAATCGGATATAATCCTGCGGTCCTGCTTCCTTTCTATTCCTGGTACGGATCATTGCAACTCTGCTTCCTTCCCTTTTTAGGTTGTCGTACTCTAAGCTCTTCACTGATGGCTTGACGAGTCATGACAGTGTGACAAAGTAATTTTTCAGAGTTCTCTTCAATTCTTTTAGGGAATCACCGTGTGGGTTGCACTCGTCAATTATGTACCTGTATTCTTTTTCTACAAAAATAGTATACCTAGATTTTTTTGAGTAAAGTTCTGCACCTAGATCTTTCGAGAATTAATCATGTACAGTAACTAGATGGATCACTATATTAGAGGGAGTAGATGTGCAATTAATGGGCTTATTACTACCGACCCATTGGGTGTGAATAACAGACTGGACCGACTAATCCTGTCGTTGGATCGAAACTAATTTCGGCCAAGGGCCCCAGGGCCCAAAGGTCAAAGCTCATCGTGACCATCACACATTCTTGTTTTTTGTTTTTTTTCTCACTAGAATTTCACCAATTTATTACTAATCATCAACGTCAGAACAGACTATAGAAAGTCCTAATTGAAAAATCTAGAAAAAGGCAGACCTTCTCAAAGGTCTGGCTGGCGTGCTCCCGTCCTACGAAGAGTCGTTGCCTTTTTTCTCGCTCGTAACTGTCTCGTCAAATGTCATTTTCTTCTTTGTGCAATACTATGGGAGGTATCTCTGTGCTTGCCACATGTCGTAAGAAAATTGGCATAAAGATAAGGAAAAGAGGGACTCTTGAGAGGGCTGTGACTGCAACTTCTTCATGATGCCACCCGAAGGCTTACTCCATAGCATGATGCCCCGGTTAACGACGTTATGCTCCATAGCATGACGACATGGCCTCCAGTAGCATGAAGTCGTGGACCAGAGCTTCATACTATGGAGCATGAAGCTTTTTGCCAAGGTGTCATGGTATGGAGAATACTAAGTGTGCATTATAAAAAATTGTTAGTTTTAAAAAATTAAAATAGAGTGATTTTATGCTAAAATTTTGAAAGAGGCCAGCTCTATCATCTTTGCCATACCTCTACCAACCCATTCCCCCGCGTTTGTTTAACCACTACCTAGGCCACTCTGGGCACTAGTTCCACTACTAATGCAAGACCTGCCAGTGGGTAGGTAGGGCATGTATGGCAAGTTTTTTAAGACAAGGAAGGGCATGGAAGGCCATAGATACCGCAATTCATTCAAGCAGTGGGTTACAATTTACACGATGTCCCAAAAATAGAAAGAACATATTGCCAGGACCAACACTTTTACATAAAGGACCCTGCAAACTTTGGAAGAAACACAATTGAGTCCTTCTCCACCGCTCGCGTGTTCTTCGCTCAGCATCCTGGCCAGCCTCCCTGCGGTCGGGGACGAACTACTTGGGGTGGGAATGTCGTGAAGCGCTAGGACAGAGCGGGTTGATGGCCTCCGCATCAGCATCATGCCTAGGAGGTTGAAGAACAGCTAGCATGGTGCATCTTGGGGAGGGCCATCCTTCAACCATGAGAAGCAAGGGCAAGGCAGACCGAGCTGTCGCAGGTCCCCTACTGATGAACTCCCAAGAACAGCCGCAACACCAAATCCCCTCCGCAACGAAACAGAGAAGATCTAGATCTCCTCACTGCAGATGGCGCCACCTCCTTGATGGCCACAAGTCGACAACACGACGACCAACTCGACTAGATCTATGCGTCCACCGAGATTTATTGAAGGGGATGCAGAGGTGGCTCTGACCATAGAAGTGCCACAACTACCATCCACACCGCCACACACCACCAGTAGTCGCTCGCCAACTCTAGCGGTGAAGTACCTGATGACATAACACCAGATGCCATAAAGGACAACACAAACAAACCCTAGACATAAAACTACCCCTACCACTATACACACGAGTCCGACCTCCTCTACCCTATCCTCTCCGGCCGATGGGGCCTCCAGAGGAGAGGGGATAGGAGCCAGGGACGCTGGTGCGACTCTCAAGGAGCGGAGGTGGAGAAAAGAAGGAGGGGAAAGAAAGTGGGGTAGTAGTAATGTATGGCAAGTGAGCTCATCTTTCTTTCAACATAGCCGATCATTGCGGTCCTTGGAAATTATCATCAATGGATACTTCTTAGTTTGTGCCTAAATTTATGGTAATAAATCAATAAGAGTTCACTTTACATCCGGAGCTTTTTTTTGTGAAATTCCAACAATATATTAATAATCATCCACAATAGTAGAAAAGAGCTCAAAATTAATAAAAATTACTCGTAGTACAAAATAGATCATTGAATCACCTAGTGATGACTACATACAGTAGTACGAGCCGAAGGCGCGCCGCCGTCCTTGGCCTTCCATCACCGAAGTTGTACAAAGCTTGTTGTAGTAGAGTTTGTTATACTATAAGTATTTTACATCCCGAGCTTTGATAGGAGGTTCACGTCAAATTCATGGCCGGTACTAATACAACACTAGCCAGTGGGTAGGTAGGGCATGTATGGCAAGTGCTTGTCTTCATTGGAAGTCCTTTAAAATTCTCTCATCAATGGATACTTCTTAGTTTATGCCTAAATTTATGATAATACAACAATATACGTTCATTTTACATCCCGAGCTTTGACATGCCGTTCATGTCAAAGCCACAGTAACAACATTAGATATCTATTAGGACTCAATATTTTTAAATCAGTTTGATGTATTATGATTTTTTTGATTCGATATACACAGTGTACGGTTTTGCCGCCGTAGGCACGTACGTTTAGATGTCAAATTCACAAAGGGTTATGAACTTTAGATTAATTATGTACAACTAAAATGCATCCTTTTTAACATTTGGCCACTTACTTTTACATGGTCATTGTTGTGCATGTATGTTCTTTGTTGTGCTCGACTCGGTATTGAGTTGGATGTTTTTTGTTTTCCCCTGATTTTGTTAGTTAAACGAATAACAATATTTTTACGTACGAGTCAATGAGATTCAGACTGTTGGGAATATGCCTTAGAGGCAATCATGTTTGATGATATTCACTAATGTATTCGTAAAGTTATTAAGTTATCTCTTGTGTAAAAATCGGATATATATCATCTAATACGTGATTCGGTTGTGAAACTATATATTCAATTCGTTCTTACAAGTTGTCCTTAGTCGTTGAGGTTGTGCCGGACACACAACTTAGACTAATACGAAGTTGGCTTGATGACTCGATTCCACTTGTCATGGGCATGGTGATGCTATTCCAACTTGCACGAACTCGGCTAAAGAGTTTAGTGAGTTGGACTGACCCACAGTTAAGATGCAATGAGCATGTTATCATTTGCAGTCTCATACAATGGAATCCCTTGACCTGGGGTGATTGCATGATCCGAGTTGTGGATCGCCAACTTAGGTTCTATCAAACGCTGTTCCGTAAGTGGACAGTTATAAAGGTAGAGTTTAGGTTGGTTGTGAATCAAGCTGCGTGACACGGATTACCAAGATGGGATTTGCCCCTCCGCAATGGAGAGATATTCTCTGGGCCCTCTCGTATGATATGATTCAGAAGCATGACCATGCACGATTCGGTTAAGTGTTAACTAAGGAGTCGGACTAAGAGTTATTCCAGTGAATCGTATATCATGGTACGAGGAGAGAGATTGAGCTATTAAAGGGATGACAACTACTCGCCTATAACTTGATAAGGTATATCATGTGGCAAAGGGACTTGGACGAAAGTCACATTGAAGGTTTGTCTTCCGGACATTACGACACTTGGGAGATGGCACGTCTTGCTAGAGGCCGCTATCATCTATCGACTTGAGACCAAATATTCATGGGAGTGGGTGAGACTCAAAGCCATGACGGGATATTTGGAGGAGTAGCTCATGTCGTGTCCATGTGTACGTGAACCTGCAGGGTCACACACCTAAGGGTAAGGAGCCCATGTGGATGATATCCATGTGCTCATTGGTGTACAGCCTAGATGGGCCTCAAGAGTTGAACCCAACTAGGTATTGTTGGAGATATTTCCAAGAGGCAATAATAAAGAGGTTATTATCATATCTTCATGCTTATGATAAATGTTTACATACCATGCTATAATTGTATTAACCGAAACATTAATACTTGTGTGATTTGTAAACATAAAAGAGTCCCTAGTAAAGTCTCTTGTTAAACTAGCTTGTTGGTTAATATATGATCATGGTTTCCTGATCATGAATATTGAGATGTTATTAACAACAAGATCATATCATTAGAAGAATGGTGTGATGGACATACTCCTATAGTTAAGCGTAGCATAAATATCAAGTCATTTAATATAGTTTAGTTGCTATAAGCTTTCAGATACATAGTAACCTAAATCCTTCGACCATGAGACCATGCTAATCACCATCACCGGATGGATGCTTTGATGACATTAAACACCACACCATAACTGGGTGGCTATAAAGGTGACATTGAGTGTTTGGAAAGTATGTGTTGAGGCACATGGATCAAGAGTGGGATTTTCCCATCCATATGACAGATAGATATACTCTGGGACCTCTCAGTGGAATATCATCCAATTAGCTTGCAAACATGTGACTGGCTCACAAGAGATCACATATCACAGGAACTAGAAAAGAGTACTTATCGGTAACGAGGTTGAACTAGGTATGTAGAGATACCGACGATCAAACCTCGGATAAGTAAACTATCGCGATACAAAGGGAAATTGGTATCGTATGTAAGTGGTTTATTCGATCGCAAAGTAATCGTAGAAATATGTGGGAGCCATATGAATTTCTAGATTCCTCTATTGGTTATTGATCGGAGAAGTGTCTCGGTCATGTCCGTGTAATTCACGAACCATAGGGAGACACACTTAAGGATTCGATGTTGTTTAGTAGATATGGAATGTAAGTAGGGAGACCGAATGTTGTTCAGAGTCTCGGATGGGATCCGGGATATCACGAGGAGATCCGGAATGGTCCGGAGAATAAGATTCATATAAGGAAAGTCCAATTCCGGAGTTCAGGAATGATTCTGGTGTTTTCACCAGAATGATCTAGAAGGGTCTAGAAGATTCACCGGACCGGAATGGGAAGGGTGCATGAATGTGTCATGAATAAGTGGAATGATTGCATCATGTCCTAGGTCACTTGGTTGGGCATTAGCAAGAAAGAAATCAATCTCCAAATTGAAAGTCAAAAGGCAAGTTTGAAAAGTCAAACTGGGACAATGTGTCCTGATGGAGGAAGGAAAGAATCCTTCTTTCCCTCCACTACAAGCCAACAAGGAGAGGGAGTTGGGGAAGGATTCAAACTCCCCTCTCCTAAGCTGCCCTCCCTCTCATAAATAGAGGGGAGGGGGTGCCCCAAGACCACACAACCAGCCCTCCCCACCAAGCCACGCGTCGCTGCCGCCAGCCATCGCCGTCGCCCTAGACACCGCCGACTCCACCATCTCCTCTCTGGCCCTATAAACCTAGATCGCCGGAAACCCTAGATCCACCATAACTTGCTCCGGCTTAGGCGAGGCCCTATAGGATTTTCCCTCTACTTTCGACACCACGCCGTCGTGCTGCCGGAATCGTGATGGGAGAACTACAACCTCCGTTGCCTGCTGGAACAAGGGAGAGGAAGGTCTTCATCGAGTACCGAACGTGTGATGGACTGCAAAAGCACTGCCAGAATGCAGCACCAGAAGGATTGTATACGCGATCTTGAGATCGGCAAGTGTACAACTACATCACTCACGAGAATCTGCTCTCGTTAACCGCTTTGGAATCTTCGAGGGTGAGTACTCTAATCGACTCATTGCTACAATCTAGTAGATAGATCTTGGATTGTTTTGTGTTCATGTGGTAGATTTTTTTTGTTTTCCATGCTACGAACCCCTACAGTGGTATCAGAGCCGTGTCTATATGTAGATCTATTGCACCAGCAGAACACAATGGTCATTATGGGCGTTGATGCTTTTGTTGTTGATTGCTTCTTGTGTACTTTGCATCTTGCGGGGTGGTGGGATGAAGCAGCCCGGGCTAACCTTACATGACATCATTCATGAGACTTGCTCCACGCTTGACATGCAACTTGTATTGCATAAGTGGCTTTGCGGGTGCCTGTTTCTCCCAACATAGTGAAGATTCAATTTACAACGGATGATTGACAATACTAAAATCAACGTTGTGGTTCTTGTTCGTAAGTTAGAATGACACTTGATGAAAGCCCCAAACCACGTAAAACATGCAAAGAAAATTAGAGGCATCTAACTTTGTTTTGCAGGGGTGTGCTGTGATGTGATATGGCCATGATTGTGATTATATATGATGTATGCAATGTTCCTTATTATAAGTCGGCAACCGGCATGAGCCATATGGTTGTCTTTTAATTTAGTCTAGACCTGTGTGTCTATTATTCAAAGTAGTTGTAATAGTTGATGCTGGTGGACGACAACCATGGATCGGCGCCATTGACCTTGATGCCACGCCGGTGATGATGGAGATCATGTTCGTGCTTGAAGATGGAGATCGGAAGCACAATAAGAAAGGCCATATCATATCACATATTTTGAACTGCGTGTGATGTTAATTCTTTAATGCATCTTGTATTGCTTAGTTCGCGATGATAGCATTATAAGATGATCTCTCTCACAAAATATCAAGTTATAGAGTGTTCGTCCTTAGTAGGCACTGTTGCCAAAGCTCGTTGTTTCGAAGCACCACGTGATGATCGGGTGTGTTAGATTCTGGGAGTGTATACAATGGGAGCAAGCCAGATTTGCTCATGCGGGAGCTAAGTTTTGATCTTGACGAGCCTAGCATGTACAGACATGGTCTCGGAACACGGAATACCGAAAGGTAAAGCATGAGTCATATAGATGATATGATGAACATGATGATTGTTCGCCTTTGAAACTATATCATGTCAGGTGATGATCGGACTTGGTGTAGTGAATTTGGTTCGTGTGATCACTAAAACAATGTGAGGGATATTGTTTTGAGTGGGAGTTCAACATCAATATGATTAAAAGTTGAACACTATTTATCATAAATTAAATCAAAGTGAATTTGCATAGTTGTTGTAGTCATTGGCATCCGTTTACCACCTTGCGCTTAGTTATAATTAAGATAATAGAACTATAGAGTTCTGGTTAATTACTTTACGAACTGGTATCGTATTGTTTTGAAGTGTTAATCTAAAGTTAAAAGTCCTATTGCAAACTTTCAGTAAGTTCCGGTTACTCTGTGAAGTTTAATAATTGGTATTAAATCAAGAGTAACAATTCCAGTGTTAGTATATAAGTATCATGTTTATCTTCATGATTCTTGATATTCAAAAGATTGTTTTAATATCAAGGTTATCTAGGAACATCATATGTGGAAGATATTGCGATATCCGAAACGATGTTTTTGATTATAACATGATAGAGTATAATATGGCAAAGTTTATGTTCTCATATTTTATGGGAATTTTGAAAAGGTTGGAGACGCTAGTCGTCCCAATCCTCTAAAAGGTTTTGGAGAACAACATTATACTCACGATTCACCGTTATAAGCTAAAGCAGCTTGATCATGAATAATTCCATGATAAGGATGAATATTTGATATAGGTAAAATGTTTACTACTCCAAGAGATTACTAAAGAATGGAATTTGAAAGAACATCAAACATTTGATGATGGTGATCTACTTAAAAGTGCAAGTCCAAAGACATTGGTATTTAACTATACATGCTTTGGACCATGTGTTGGAGATATGCCCTAGAGGCAATAATAAATGTAGTTATTATTATATCTTTGTGTTTATGATAAATGTTTACATTCATGCTATAATAGTATTAACGAGGAAACATTAATACTTGTGTGATTTGTAAACTAAAATAGAGTCCCTAGTAAAGCCTCTTTATAATACTAGCTTGTTGGTTAATAAATGATTGTGGTTTCCCAATCATGAACATTGAGATGTTATTAACAACAAGATCATATCGTTAGGAGAATGATATGGTGGACATACTCCTATAGATAAGCGTAGCATAAAGATCAAGTCATTTTAATAGTTCAATTGCTATATGCTTTCTGATACATAGTAACCTAATTCCTTCGACCATGAGATCATGCATATCACCTTTACCGGATGGATGCTTTGATGACATCAAACACCACACCGTAACTGGGTGGCTATAAAAGTGGCATTGAGTGTTCGGAAAGTATTGGTTGAGACACATGGATCAAGAGTGGGATTTGTCCATCCATATGACAGATAGATATACTCTGGGACCTCTTGGTGAAATGTCATCCAATTAGCTTGCAAGCATGTGACTGGCTCACAAGGGATCACATATCACGGGAACGAGAAAAGAGTACTTATCAGTAATGAGGTTGAACTAGGTATGCAGAGATACTGACGATCATAACCTCGGATAAGTAAACTATCGTGAGACAAAGGGAAATTGGTATCGTATGTATGTGGTTCATTCGATCGCAAAGTAATCGTTGAAATATGTGGGAGCCATATGAATTTCCATATTCCTCTGTTGGTTATTGTTCGGAGAAGTGTCTCGATCATGTCCGCATAATTCACAAACCGTAGGGAGACACACTTAAGGATTCGACGTTGTTTGAGTAGTTATGGAATGATGAGAAAGAGACCGAATGTTGTTCGGAGTCCCGGATGGGATCCGGGATATCACGAGGAGATCCGGAGAATAAGATTCATATAAGGAAAGTCCTGTTTCGGAGTTGGGGAATGGTTCCAGTGTTTTCATCGGGAATGTTCTAGAAGGTTCTGGAATGTCCGGCACTCCGAAGGGGAAGGGTACATGAATGTGTTATATCAAGTTGGTATGATTGCGTCATGTACTAAGTGTCATCGCTGAACAAAATAAATGGTTTAATCAAATCCTAGTTTGAAGAGTCAAACGCCAATTTGAAAGTCAAACGGCTATTTTTGGGAAGTGGAGAGGGAGGTGGAAACCGAGTTGGGGAGGAGTCCCTCCTCCACCGCCGGCCCACTTGGGATCCGAGTTGGGGAGGGATTCCCCTCCCCTTGGCCGGCGCCTCCCTCCTATAATAGGAGGGGCAGGGATCCCCTCCTAACACACAAGATTGCCCCCTCTAAACCTAACCCTAGCCGCCGCCGCCCACCATAGCCGCCACCGCCTAGGGTTTCTCCCCTAGCCGCCGACTTGGTTACCTCCAAGCCCTAGCCGCCGGCCCTATCACCCCCTCCTTGGTGTGTATAAACCCTAGAACACTGAGGGCTCTCTCATAGTCCACCATACTCGCTCCGGCTTAAGGCGAAGCCCTACGAGATCTCCCCTCTACTTCCGGTACCACGCCGTTGTGCCGCCGGAATCGCGAGGAGAGTGCTACAACCTCCGCTGCCTGCTGGAACAAGGGAGAGGAAGGTCTTAGTAGAGTACCGAACGTGTGACCGACTGCGGGAGCGCTGCCGGAACGCAGCACCGGAAGGATCGTCTACGCGATCTTGAGATCGGGAAGAGTACGACTACATCACCCACGAGAATCCACTCTCGTTAAACACTTTGGAATCTTCGAGGGTGAGTTATTCCATCGACTCGTTGCTACAATCTAGTAGATAGATCTTGACTTGTTTGTTTGTATGCGATAGAAATTTTTTGTTTTCCATGCTACGAAACCCTACAGTGGTATCAGAGCCGTGTCTATATGTAGATCTTTTGCACGAGTAGAAAACAATGGTCATTATGGGCGTTGATGCTTTTATTGTCGATTGCTTCTTGTGTACTTTGCAACTTGCGGGATGTTGGGATGAAGCGGCCCGGGCTAACCTTACATGACATCGTTCATGAGACTTGCTCCACGCTTGACATGCAACTTGTATTGCATAAGTGGCTTTGCGGGTGACTGTTTCTCCTAGCATAGTTAAGATCCAATTTACAACGGGTGATTAACAATACTAGTATCAATGTTGTGGTTCATGTTCGTAAGTTAGAACGACACTTATTGAAAGCCCCAAACCACGTAAAACATGCAAAGAAAGTAGAGGCGTCTAACTTTGTTTTGCAGGGGTGTGTAGTGATGTGATATGGCCATGATTGTGATTATATTTGATGTATGCAATGTTCCTTATTGTAAGTTGGCAACCGGCAGGAGCCATATGGTTGTCTTTAATTTATGTTAAGACCCGCGTGTCTATTCAAAGTAGTTGTAATAGTTGAAGCCGGTGGACGACAACCATGGAGAAGCATCATTGACCTTGATGCAATGCCGGTGATGATGGAGATCATGTTCGTGCTTGAAGATGGAGATCGGAAGCACAAAGAAGAAAGACCATATCATATCACATATTATGAATTGCATGTGATGTTAATCCTTTATGCATCTTGTATTGCTTAGTTAACGACGGTAGCATTATAAGATGATCCCTCATGCACATGAATTTCAAGTCATAAAGTGTTCACCCTTAGTTAGCACCGTTGCTAAAGCTTGTTGTTTCGAAGCACCACGTGATGATCAGGTGTGTTAGATTCCGCAAGTGTATACAACATGAGCAAGCCAGATTTGCTCATGCGGAAACTAAGGTTTGATCTTGACGAGCCTAGCATGTACAGACATGGTCTCGGAACACGGATCACCGAAAGGTAAAGCATGAATCATATAGTAGATATGATGAACATGTCGATTGTTCGCCATTGAAACTATATCAACTCTCATGATGATCGGTGTTGATGTGGTGGATTTGGTTCGTGTGATCACTAAAACAATGTGAGGGATGTTGTTTTGAGTGGGAGTTCACCTAGATTAATTTAACTATTAATTATAACTCAATTTGTCATAAACTTAGTCTAAACTATTGCAAATATGTTGTAGATCAATGGCGGCCCCTACCATCAATTTTAATGCGTTCCTAGAGAAAGAAAAGTTGAAAAACAATGGAAGCAACTTCGCGGATTGGTTCCGCAATTTGAGGATTGTCCTCACAGCTGGTAATTTGACCTATGTGCTGGATGCACCGCTGGGTGACCCGCCTGCAGCTGATGCTACCGACGAAGTAAAGAATGTTTACCTCGCTCGGAAGACTCAGTACTCCATAGTTCAGTGTGCTATCTTGTATGGTTTAGAATCGGAGCTTCAGAAAAGGTTTGAGAATTCAGACCCACATGATATTGTCCATGATCTCAAATTGATCTTTGAGACTCATGCGACAATTGAGAGCTATGAGGCTTCTGAAAAGTTCTTTAACTGCAAGATGGAAGAGGGCAACTCCGTTAGTGAGCATGTGCTTAAGATGTCTGGGCACGCAAACAAACTTCAAAGCTTGGGTATAGTGATTCCTAATGCTTTGGGGATTTACCGTGTCCTCCAATCACTACCACCAAGTTACAAGAACTTTGTGATGAACTACAATATGCAAAACATGAACAAGCAGTTGCCAGAATTGTTTGCTATGTTGAAATCTGCAGAAGTGGAGATCAAGAAAGAGCACCAAGTGTTGATGGTCAATAAGATCACCAAATTCAAGAAAGGCAAGTCTAAGCAAAAGGGACACTTCAAGAAGGGTGGTAAGAAAGTTACCGCGCCGACGAAGAATACCAGGGCTGGACCTAAGCCTGATACTGAGTGCTTTTACTGCAAGGGAGAAGGTCATTGGAAGCGGAATTGCCCAAAGTACTTGGCGGATTTGAAGAACGGCAACATCAAGAAGAAAGGTATATTCGATATACATGTTATTGATGTGTATCTCACTAGTACTCGTAGTAGTGCCTGGGTATTTGATACTGGTTCGGTTGCTCATATTTGTAACTCGAAACAGGTGCTGCAGAATAAACGGAAGCTAGCGAAGAACGAGGTGACGATGCGCGTGGGAAACGGATCAAAGGTTGATGTGATCGCGGTCGGCACGCTACCCCTTCATCTACCATCAGGATTAGTTTTATACTTAAATAATTGTTATTTGGTGCCTGCGTTAAGCATGAACATTATATCGGGATCTTGTTTATTGCGAGACGGTTACTTGTTTAAGTTCGAGAATAATGGTTGTTCGATTTATATGAGTAATATGTTTTATGCACATGCACCTTTGATAGATGGTCTATTCTTATTGAATCTCGATAGTGGAAATACACATATTAATAACATTGAGGCTAAACGTTTGAAATCGAGCGATAACTCGACCTATATGTGGCACTGTCGTCTTGGTCACATTGGAGTGAAGCGTATGAAGAAACTCCATTCCGATGGACTTCTTGAATCACTTGATTTCGAATCACTTGATAGATGCGAAGCATGTCTGATGGGTAAAATGACTAAGACTCCATTTTCTGGTATGATGGAGCGAGCTACGGACTTATTGGAAATCATACATACCGATGTGTGTGGTCCAATGAGTGTAGCATCGCGCAGTGGTTATCGTTATGTTCTTACCTTCACGGATGACTTGAGTAGATATGGGTATATCTATTTCATGAAACATAAGTCCGAAACTTTCGAGAAGTTTAAGGAATTTCAAAGTGAGGTAGAGAATCAACGTAACAAGAAGATTAAATTTCTACGATCTGATCGTGGAGGTGAATATCTAAGTTACGAGTTTGGCGAGCATTTGAAGAAATGCGGAATACTTTCACAATTGACACCGCCGGGAACACCACAGCGTAATGGTGTGTCCGAACGTCGTAATCGAACTCTCTTAGATATGGTTCGTTCTATGATGTCACTTACAGATTTACCGCTATCATTTTGGGGTTATGCATTTGAAACAGCCGCATTCACTTTAAATAGGGCACCATCTAAATCCGTTGAAACGACACCGTATGAATTATGGTTTGGGAAGAAACCTAGATTGTCGTTCCTTAAAGTTTGGGGATGCGAAGCCTATGTAAAGAAGTTACAGCCGGACAAGCTTGAACCCAAAGCGGAAAAAATCGTCTTCATAGGATACCCGAAGGAAACTATTGGGTATACCTTCTATCATATATCCGAAGGCAAAATCTTCGTTGCCAAGAATGGATCCTTTCTAGAGAAGGAATTTCTCTCGAAAGAAGTGACTGGAAGGAAAGTAGAACTCGACGAGGTTGTCGAACCTTTTCTCGAAATTGCGAGTAGCGCAACACCGGAAGAAGTTCCTGTGGTGCCTGCATGTTAGACCCCTTCTTTATAAAGGAAAGGATCCCTGTGATTGCAATGCTAGTCCCTGGATCAATGCTAGCATCCACAGTTTAAGATGAAGTACACAGATACAAAGGTCGTTTATTACATTCATTCCAGAGATTTAAACATAGTCTTTTACAACTCAGGGCCATAGGCCTAATACAAGAGTTTAAGGAATAAGTAAATAAACATAAGTCTTCATCTTCATGTGCCACAGGCAAGCATGTTGAGTGTAGACTCATGACTCCTATTCATCATCGGAATAACCTGCAACATCACAAGTTACAGCCATAGAGGGTCAATACTTTGGAATAGTATTGGCAAGTGATACCTTATTATATTTTAAGTGGACTATATTACTATATGCATTTTGGCTAAGTGTAGCTTGGCTTGCTTTGCTTGAAAATAGGTTTTTCCTATTAGTTGAAATCACTAAGTTTTTCTTTGTCAAAAACATTCCCAAGGAGCCACCAATAGACATTGAGGTCCTTCACCCTTGTTCACCCACCAATTTTTATTTAGAAGTTGGAGTGATGAGATTCTTGTAGCTTCCATGTCTTGATGCTCAAAAGTGTCCATTTCCTTGGACAAGGCTAAGTACTTAGGTTTTTCCATCTGCAGAGGTTGTGCACTTTCCCCACCAGACTTGGTTTCCCAAGACAGGACCTTTCAAAAGCTTTTCCTTAGTCAAAATGGACGCGCTCCAACCTATCAACCCAACTACCACCAACTGTCCAAGTGACTAAGTTCTAGCAACCTATATGATCATGGCAGAGCCCATATTGCCAAGTGGTTGCACTGTAAGCTTTCTCAACACTTGGCCTCCAAATCCCTTTGTGTCTGGGTGGCTTACCACAAGTGAGATACACAACCCAAGTTCATGGCCTTGTGTAACCACTCAACATAACCCATACTTTCCATTCCACCCAGGAGGTTCATTTGACTTAGTGGTTTTATTAGAAAAGTATAAGTCTCTTGACTTAGAAATATTTTTCTTTATAGTAAGTGTAGTTTTTCACCAACCCTTGTTTTGCTATAAGCTAGGCTAAGCAAAGTATGGCAACTTATCTTAGGGATAATTCCTTAGCAAATCTACTAGACCACATAGGATTTCCCCATCTTTTGCATTAGACAAAATATCATGCAATACCATAACAAAATATCTAATGCTAGTTCAAAACATAGGACAAATTTATTCATGTAAATATCACTTGCCTTGGTAGTGGGGAGAGTAGCACTCTTCACAGTCACAATCACTAGTAAAATCTACACAAGAAATTTAAGCATACAATTACACATAATTATATACAACCAAAAATAATGTGGATGCATGCATGCAAGAATTTACTAAGTGATGATTTTTGAAAATTCTACCAAGTATGCTCATGTCTACAGAAACTTAACATGTCAAAAGAATTTACCAACTAAACTTATTTGGCACCAATTTAATTTACCAAAATAAACTTCTACTTAAAATGGCTTTAAACATATTCTACAAATAAAATCATTTTTAACTGTTACTATATGCTAAATAAATTGGATATTCTGAAAGGCCTTGTTTTACTGAATCCAACGGTATAAAGTTTGCAAAAATCTAACGTGGCATTCAAAAGTTATAAGTATTTGAAGTTTGAATCTAAATCAGGTTTTAAATTCTGTTTTTAGTTTAAACCTTGCCACGCGTCATGTTTTTATTCGCCCATACCGTTTCGCACTGGATCGAGCTCCACAGCCGTAGGATCTAAATGAAATCAGGCGGCTCAGATCGCGTACCGCTTCGGGTTAAGTGGATCTATCCTAGCGCTACGATACAGATCTAACGGCTGCTATCATCCTGGCCAAGAACTGGCGGCGGAGCGGTGGCTACCGGCGGCGGAACTGTCGGTCGACGACGGAGGCGGCACTACAGGGGGTAAGTGGGAACGGGGAGTAGCTTACCGGGCTCAGGGGGTCACGGCGAAGCTCGTCGTACTCGCGGTTGGTCAAGGGGCGCTCGGACACGGTTGCGATTGCTCGCCGGAGTGGAGGACGGCGTCGGTGTGTCGGGTGGTCGTCGTGGACGTCGCTGTGAATCACCCCAAGGCACGACGAGGACACAGTTAGATTCACAGAGTCAAGGCAGAGTCGTGTGCTTGAACTAGAAGACGCGGGGCGGTCGGGGCTTACCACAAGAACTCGCCGGAGTTCGTGCAGAAGACGGTGGCGGTCCAGTCGTCGACGTTGCCGAAGCTATGGGTCATGCGAAGGCAAACGGAAAGTGTCAGAAGATGCACAGAGGTTCACTGAACAAGATAGCGTAAACGCAAGACCGAGGGGAACTCGAGACTCACCGGAATTCGCCGGCGCAGTCGTCGGAGACGGCGGGGTTGCAGAGAGAAATGCGCGCAGCCTAGGGGCGTTCTGTGCTTGGGGTTTGGGGGAAAAGAGAGAGGGGACAGAGGGGGTTTATATAGCCTGGTCAAGCGCGAGAATTGTTGGAGATATGCCCAAGAGGCAATAATAAAGTGGTTATTATCATATCTTCACACTTATGATAAATGTTTACATACCATGCTATAATTGTATTAACCGGAAACATTAATACTTGTGTGATTTGTAAACTAAAATAAGAGTCCCTAGTAAAGCTTCTTGTTAAACTAGCTTGTTGGTTAATATATGATCATGGTTTCCTGATCATGAACATAGAGATGTTATTAACAACAGGATCATATCGTTAGGAGAATGATATGGTGGACATACTCCTATAGATAAGCGTAGCATAAAGATCAAGTCATTTCAATAGTTCAATTGCTATATGCTTTCTGATACATAGTAACCTAATTCCTTCGACCATGAGATCATGCATATCACCTTTACCGGATGGATGCTTTGATGACATCAAACACCACACCGTAACTGGGTGGCTATAAAGGTGGCATTGAGTGTTCGGAAAGTATTGGTTGAAACACATGGATCAAGAGTGGGATTTGTCCATCCATATGACGGATAGATATACTCTGGGCCCTCTCGGTGGAATGTCATCCAATTAGCTTGCAAGCATGTGACTGGCTCACAAGGGATCACATATCACGGGAACGAGAAAAGAGTACTTATCGGTAACGAGGTTGAACTAGGTATGCAGAGATACCGACGATCATAACCTCGGATAAGTAAACTATCGTGAGACAAAGGGAAATTGGTATCGTATGTAAGTGGTTCATTCGATCGCAAAGTAATCGTAGAAATATGTGGGAGCCATATGAATTTCCAGATTCCTCTATTGGTTATTGTTCGGAGAAGTGTCTCGATCATGTCCGCATAATTCACGAACCGTAGGGAGACACACTTAAGGATTCGACGTTGTTTTGAGTAGTTATGGTATTATGAGAAAGAGACCGAATGTTGTTCGGAGTCTCGGATGGGATTCGGGATATCACGAGGTGATCCGGAATGGTCCGGAGAATAAGATTCATATAAGGAAAGTCCCGTTTCGGAGTTCAGGAATGATTCCGGTGTTTTCATCGGGAATGTTCTAGAAGGTTCCGGAATGTCCGGCACTCCGGGAAAGGGGAGGGGTACATGAATGTGTCATTACATATTGGAATGATTGCATCATGTACTAAGTGTTCTTGCTGTTCCAAATAAAGGATTAAATTGAATCCTAAAACAGAAAAGTCAAATGGCCAGTTTGAAAGTCAAACGGCTAAAACAAGAAACTGTGGGAAACAAGCAAGAGGTGGTTGAAACCGACTTGGGGGAGGAGTCTCCTCTCTAAGCCGGCGCGCCACCCAAGGCCGACTTGGGGAGGGACTCCGCTCCCCTTGGCCGCACCTCCCACCTATAAGAGGAGGGGCAGGGCCTCCTCCTCTAGACACACAAGTTCCTATCCTCTAATCTCCGGTTTAGAGCCGTTTTGGTTTAGAGCTTCTAATTGCTCTAGCCTTCGGTTTAGAGCCTTCTAATTGGTGTGTCTAATCCCTAGACCACTAAAGCCTCTCTCATACTCCACCATACTCGCTCCGGCTTAAGGCGAAGCCCTGCGAGATCTCCCCTCTACTTCCGGTACCACGCCGTTGTGCTACCGGAATCGCGAGGAGAGTGCTACAACCTCCGCTGCCTGCTGGAACAAGGGAGAGGAAGGTCTTCGTCGAGTACCGAACGTGTGACCGACTGCGGAAGCGCTGCCGGAACGCAGCGCCGGAAGGATCGTCTACACGATCTTGAGATCGGAAGTGTACGACTACATCACCCACGAGAATCTGCTCTCGTTAACCGCTTTGGAATCTTCGAGGGTAAGTTATTCCATCGACTCGTTGCTACAATCTAGTAGATAGATCATGGCTTGTTTGTTTGTATGCGATAGAAAATTTTTGTTTTCCATGCTGCGAACCCCTACAGTGGTATCAGAGCCGTGTCTATATGTAGATCTGTTGCACGAGTAGAACACAATGGTCATTGTGGGCGTTGATGCTTTTATTGTTGATTGCTTCTTGTGTACTTTGCATCTTGCGGTATGTTGGGATGAAGCGGCCCGGGCTAACCTTACATGACATCGTTCATGAGACTTGCTCCACGCTTGACATGCAACTTGTATTGCATAAGTGGCTTTGCGGGTGCCTGTTTCTCCTAGCATAGTTAAGATCAAATTTACAACGGGTGATTAACAATACTAGTATCAATGTTGTGGTTCTTGTTCGTAAGTTAGAACGACACTTATTGAAAGCCCCAAACCACGTAAAATATGCAAAGAAAGTAGAGGCGTCTAACTTTGTTTTGCAGGGTTGTGCAGTGATGTGATATGGCCATGATTGTGATTATATATGATGTATGCAATGTTCCTTATTGTAAGTCGGCAACCGGCAGGAGCCATATGGTTGTCTTTAATTTCTGTTAAGACCCGCGTGTCTATTCAAAGTAGTTGTAATAGTTGAAGCCGGTGGACGACAACCATGGAGCAGCGTCATTGACCTTGATGCAATGTCGGTGATGATGGAGATCATGTTCGTGCTAGAAGATGGAGATCGGAAGCACAAAGAAGAAAGGCCATATCATATCACATATTATGAATTGCATGTGATGTTTATCCTTTATGCATCTTGTATTGCTTAGTAGATGACGGTAGCATTATAAGATGATCCCTCATGCACATGAATTTCAAGTCATGAAGTGTTCACCCTTAGTTAGCACCGTTGCTAAAGCTTGTTGTTTCGAAGCACCACGTGATGATCGGGTGTGTTAGATTCTGCAAGTGTATACAACGTGAGCAAGCCAGATTTGCTCATGCGGAAACTAAGGTTTGATCTTGACGAGCCTAGCATGTACAGACATGGCCTCAGGAACACGGATTACCGAAAGGTAGAGCATGAGTCATATAGTAGATATGATGAACATGTTGATTGTTCGCCATTGAAGCTATATCAACTCTCGTGATGATCGGTTTTGATGTGGTGGATTTGGTTCGTGTGATCACTAAAACAATGTGAGGGATATTGTTTTGAGTGGGAGTTCACCTAGACTAATTTAATTATTAATTAGAACTCAATTTATCATAAACTAAATCAAAGTGAAATTGCATAGTTGTTGTAGTCATTGGCATCCGTTTATCACCTTGCGCTTAGTTATAATTGAGATAATAGAACTATAGAATTCTGGTTAGTTACTTTACGAACTGGTATCGTATTGTTTTGAAGTGTTAATCTAAAGTTTAAAAGTCCTATTGCAAACTTTCAGTAAGCTCCGGTTACTCCATGAAGTTTAATAATTAGTATTAAATCAAGAGTAACAATTCCAAGTGTTAGTATATAAGTATCATGTTTGTCTCCATGATTCTTGATATTCAAAGGATTCTCTTAATATCAAGGTTATCTAGGATCTGAAAGAGTTGTTTCAGAAACCATGATGTGTGGAAGATATTGTGATATCTGAAACGAAGTTTTGGTTGCAACATGATAGAGTATAATATGGCAAAGTTCATGTTCTCATATTTTGATGAGAATTTGCAAAGGGTTGTAGACACTTGTTGTCCTAATCCTCCAAAAGGTTTTGGAAAGCAACATTATACTCGTAATTCATTGTTATAAGCTAAAGGTAGTTTGATCATGGACGATTCCATGATAAGGATGAATATTTGATGTAGGTAAAATGTTTACTACACCAAGAGATTACTAAATAAAGGAATTTGAAAGAACACCAAACATTTGATGATGGTGATCTACTTCAAAGTGCAAGTCCAAAGACATTGGTATTTAACTATACATGTGTCATATGTATGACTCCACTATTGATGTTGATAGATTCTTTCAAACAGAAAAGGAAATACTGAAAGAGAATCTCATAAATATATGGCAGAAAAGAAAAGACTAGAATTGTTCAGTTTAAGTATATAGATGATATACATGTTATGGCTATATTCTTTGCTTATTAAACAATGTGGTTATTAAGTATTTGATACTAAATTTGTTGGTGTGAATCGTCATACGAAACAACACAATTCATGAACTACAATGGCCTAAGTAACTAGCAAAAGAATATGTGATGATGTTCATCGAGAACAAATAAAGGGTTATTGTGTTGCTCGTTAAACATCAAAGCTTGCCTTCAATATTTGTTTTATCAGGTATTATGAGAACAAAAGGGTTGTTCAAATAATTGCCGTAATCCATAAAAGATGGATGATTCACAAATCTCGTTGGAGAAATCACATCCATAAAACTAGTGCTAAAAATGTCGAAAGACAAATTGATTGAAAGATCACTTAGGAAGTGACATCGCCGTTTAAATTATAATGGAAAGAAAACATGAAGAAACTCCATGTGGATGGAATTTTGGAGTCTTCTGATTTTTGATCAAATGACGCTTGTGAAACTTTCCTAGAGATAATTAAAACTTCGTTCATAGGCCAAAAGGGAACGAATGACTAGCTTATTGGAACTTGTACATATTGTTGTACGAAATCCATTATGTGTAGTCAAGAGCGGTGGATTTAAACTTCATATGCCTTCTCCAAAAATTTGAGTGAATATATGAATATTTACTTAATAAGGATGAAGTATGAAATATTTGAAAAGTTCAAAGACTTTCAAGATGAAGTGCAAAATCATTGTAACAAGAATATAAACAGTTTATGATAAAGATCATAAAGGAAGATATTTGAGTTACAAAGTTTAGCATAATACCTAAGATTTATGGAATCGTTCCGTGGATTTGCATTTCCCGAAACACCATAAGAGTATGGAGCATTCGAGATATGTAATTAAACCTTGTTTGACATGGTAAGATCAAAGGTATAATTCATAAAACTGCCATTATATTTTAAAGATTAAAAGCTTTAGAGATTACCGTTTTTCCACTGAAAAGAGCTCCATCATAATCCGTTGAAATGACACCATATGTTATGGTTTGGGATAAAACCCAAGTAGTCCTTTCTTAAACATTGGTATGCTATGCATAAGAAAGATGTTTGCAACCAAAGTCGGATGAACCTGTCTTTGTATGTTATTTCGAATAACTGTTAAGTACTCCTCCATAACATCGGAGACAAAAGTGTTTTGTCACTTAAAACGTCAAGTTTCTTTGAGAAGGAATTTTTCGTGAAAAGTTAAGTGGGAGGACAATAGAACTTTGATAAGGTTAAAAGAACCTTAGCTATATGTGCAGAGTTGCGCAGCGCCGAAAAGTGTTCCGGAGGCAGCAACAATGCTCATGGCTCACGTACCTCAAAGGTTGTGGTCACGGAGATCCAAGTTCCTATTGAAACAAGTAGGTCGGATGAACAATCAAATACCAAGATTTGAGAGTTAAATCATTATTTAACAATAATGATCCGACTACATGCAAAGAAGTGATGATGAGCCCTGACTCCGTCAAATGGCTTGAAGCCATAAAATCTGTGATAGTTCCATGCACGAGAAATCGAGTTTTGAACTTGAATGACACTCGAGAAAGGTGTAAGACCTTACAGTTGTGTTTGGATCTATAAAGAAATAGACATGGATGTTTCACATCTATGAAGTAGTCGACATATTGGGAAAGAATTCACAAAATGTTCAAAGGTTGACTATGACAAGATTTGATCTTTCATAGTGATATTTAGTCTAGACGGATTAATGTAGCAACCACTACATATAATTTGTTATATGGTAGTTGAATAAACAAAACAAGTTCTTCTAATAGAATCGTTACCTAGGACATGTGCATAACACGGTCCATAGGGTTTTGTTAATTCAAAGGATGCTAAAAGCATATGCAAACTTCAATGGTTAAAGTGAGCATCGCGGAGTTGGAATCTTCACTGTGATGAAACTGTTAAAGGAGTTTAAAAGTTCATTAGAGACGATGAAGATGCTTGCATTTGCAAGAAATTAAGTGGGACCGCTAAGACATGTTTCTAATACATTATGTGGAAGAACATATTGTTGATTGGAAATAATGTATCTTTTATTAACACATATTAAGAATTTCATCCCGATGAAAGACTTAGGCAAAACCCAAATATTTGGCATCAATAGGCGCTAATATGGTTGTGCTAGAAGTACATAGACAAGATATTGAATGAGTTCAATATAGAAACTACAAGAGAGGTTCTTGTCACACAGAAAGGATTGAATGAGTTCAATGTTGATGATATATTCAAGTGTATTGACATTTGGTAAAGTGAAACAAATAATCAAGTATAGATTGATACTTGATGTATGAAATCACAAAGAGTATTTATATCAATCATACTGTGATATGTACAAATCCAGATATGTCCTATGCTCTAAATGTTGTGAGCATATACCAGAATGATTCGTAAGATGATCATTGGACAATAGTAAGGATATTCTTATGATCTTTTGGAAGAACTAAGAGTATAATATTTGTAGAAGTGACAAATAGATGGTTAGTTCATTGTAAAAGTACTACATTGATACTAGTTTTGTCACAAAGTACAAATTAAGTTTATCTCAATCTAAACTAAGGGTGGCACAATATAATGGAAAGTAAGTTCCATAATGGATTTGGATGAGTTCCAAAGTTAAGACATTGTGACAGATACTACAACAAAAGGCTAAGTGTATGACTGCTATTTTAGTAGCAAAAGAGGGCATTTGTGTCAAAGTAGTTTGTTATCAAACTAGGTGTAGTTCACAGTGGGATAATACTATGAAGATATATTGTGCGACAATATTATCAACATGTTTTAACCCCAAAGAGCTAACGGTCACACCGAAAGACCAAATTTATACAAAGCCATCTCATTAGAGAATGAGTGATGCGGAGAGACGCAAAGACATGCAATTACACACGGACCTGGAAGTGTCAGATCCGGAGATCAGTTGACCACTAGCAATCGTGTACATACAACACTGGAAAGCCATAGGTGTTGAATACACAAAGGTTTGAAACTAGATTATTGACTCTAGTGCAAGTGGGAGACTGTTGGAGATATGCCCAAGAGGCAATAATAAAGTGGTTATTATCATATCTTCACACTTATGATAAATGTTTACATACCATGCTATAATTGTATTAACCGGAAACATTAATACTTGTGTGATTTGTAAACTAAAATAAGAGTCCCTAGTAAAGCCTCTTGTTAAACTAGCTTGTTGGTTAATATATGATCATGGTTTCCTAATCATGAACATAGAGATGTTATTAACAACAGGATCATATCGTTAGGAGAATGATATGGTGGACATACTCCTATAGATAAGCGTAGCATAAAGATCAAGTCATTTCAATAGTTCAATTGCTATATGCTTTCTGATACATAGTAACCTAATTCCTTCGACCATGAGATCATGCATATCACCTTTACCGGATGGATGCTTTGATGACATCAAACACCACACCGTAACTGGGTGGCTATAAAGGTGGCATTGAGTGTTCGGAAAGTATTGGTTGAAACACATGGATCAAGAGTGGGATTTGTCCATCCATATGATGGATATATATACTCTGGGTCCTCTCGGTGGAATGTCATCCAATTAGCTTGCAAGCATGTGACTGGCTCACAAGGGATCACATATCACGGGAACGAGAAAAGAGTACTTATCGGTAACGAGGTTGAACTAGGTATGCAGAGATACCGACGATCATAACCTCGGATAAGTAAACTATCGTGAGACAAAGGGAAATTGGTATCGTATGTAAGTGGTTCATTCGATCGCAAAGTAATCGTAGAAATATGTGGGAGCCATATGAATTTCCAGATTCCTCTATTGGTTATTGTTCGGAGAAGTGTCTCGATCATGTCCGCATAATTCACGAACCGTAGGGAGACACACTTAAGGATTCGACGTTGTTTTGAGTAGTTATGGTATTATGAGAAAGAGACCGAATGTTGTTCGGAGTCTCGGATGGGATCCGGGATATCACGAGGTGATCTGGAATGGTCCGAAGAATAAGATTCATATAAGGAAAGTCCCGTTTCGGAGTTCGGGAATGATTCCGGTGTTTTCATCGGGAATGTTCTAGAAGGTTCCGGAATGTCCGGCACTCCGGGAAAGGGGAGGGGTACATGAATGTGTCATTACATATTGGAATGATTGCATCATGTACTAAGTGTTCTTGCTGTTCCAAATAAAGGATTAAATTGAATCCTAAAACAGAAAAGTCAAATGGCCAGTTTGAAAGTCAAACGGCTAAAACAAGAAACTGTGGGAAACAAGCAAGAGGTGGTTGAAACCGACTTGGGGGAGGAGTCTCCTCTCCAAGCCGGCGCGCCACCCAAGGCCGACTGGGGGAGGGACTCCCCTCCCCTTGGCCGCACCTCCCACCTATAAGAGGAGGGGCAGGGCCTCTTCCTCTAGACACACAAGTTCCTATCCTCTAATCTCCGGTTTAGAGCCGTTTTGGTTTAGAGCTTCTAATTGCTCTAGCCTTCGGTTTAGAGCCTTCTAATTGGTGTGTCTAATCCCTAGACCACTAAAGCCTCTCTCATACTCCACCATACTCGCTCCGGCTTAAGGCGAAGCCCTGCGAGATCTCCCCTCTACTTCCGGTACCACGCCGTTGTGCTACCAGAATCGCGAGGAGAGTGCTACAACCTCTGCTGCCTGCTGGAACAAGGGAGAGGAAGGTATTCGTCGAGTACCGAACGTGTGACCGACTGCGGAAGCGCTGCCGGAACGCAGCGCCGGAAGGATCGTCTACACGATCTTGAGATCGGAAGTGTACGACTACATCACCCACGAGAATCTGCTCTCGTTAACCGCTTTGGAATCTTCGAGGGTAAGTTATTCCATCGACTCGTTGCTACAATCTAGTAGATAGATCTTGGCTTGTTTGTTTGTATGCGATAGAAAATTTTTGTTTTCCATGCTGCGAACCCCTACAAGAATCACTCGGCCATTGATTCGAATTGACGCCGCGATTTAAACACAGGAAACGGCCGCGTTGATTGGGGACGAACATGTCGTGCGGGTGGAGACGACGCTGGCGTGGAGATGGCCCGCTTGTCAGCGAGGTGCGCGGAGTGCAGGTGGGGTCTGTTTGTCAGCGGCTCAGCGTGTGCGCTCGTGCGTGACAGAAGAATAGGAAGATCCCGGGTGGGCTTGCTGGGCTTGATTGGCTGCTGGGCCAGATTCTGGCCGCGCGGCCTTTTTCCCTTGGGAGTCCTTTTCTTTTTTCTAATTTCATTTTTCTGGTATGAATTTGATATGATTTCAAATCCTTTTTGAATCCCAACTGCTTTGGAAATTTTTGCAGGGTTTTGTGGGTTCAAAAACAGTCTTTTTAAACAAGTGGTTACTTTGCAAGGCTTGGTCAAGCTTGGGTTTCAAAATAAACAGAGATTTGCTCTAGTTTGCAAATATTTGAAAAAAAGGATTTTGAAACTATTTCTAAATTTGGAATCTTGGGTTAAAAGTTTCACCTAATCTTTCCATCAATGGAGGCAAGCAAACAAGTACTTAAACATTCAAATTTCAAAGGGTGATGGCCATTTGGAATAATTTGCCCACATGAAATCATAGCTCAACTTCTGTCTCTAAATGGTTTTTGAGAAAAACCCTAAATGAATGAATGATGCAAAGATGATTTGAATGAGTTTTGAAACTATGATTTTAGGGATGTTACAAATCTAACCCCCTTAAGGTGAATCTCGCCCTCGAGATTCGGATTGGCTAGCAAATAGGTGAGGGTGGTCCTTCCGAAGATCATCTTCTCTTTCCCATGTTGCTTCCTCTTCGGAGTGATGATTCCATTGCACTTTGCAAAACTTGATAGTTTTAGTCCTTGTGACTCTTTCTGCGGTCTCAAGTATCTTGACAGGCTTTTCCTCATAAGTGAGATCACTTTCTAGCTGAACTTCTTCCAAAGGTATGGTATCCTTTAGAGATGATTCCTCCATCTCTGGGTGACATTTCTTAAGCTGACTCACATGAAATACGTTATGGACAGCTGACAGAGATTCTGGCAATTCAACTTCATACGCAACTTCTCCCTTGCGACTTAGAATCTTGAATGGCCCAACATATCTTGGTGCCAACTTTCCTTTGACTCCAAATCTTTTCACTCCACGGAGTGGTGATACCCTGAGATAAGCTCTATCCCCAACTTCGTAGGTGACTTCTCTACGCTTAGAATCCGCGTAGCTTTTCTGTCGGGACTGTGCTATCTTTAATCTATCCTTAACCAATTTGACTTTCTCTTCGGCGTCTTTGATAAGATCCGGTCCAAATAAGCTCCTTTCTCCCACACCATTCCATAAAAATGGGGTGGTACACTTCCTTCCGTAGAGTAACTCAAACGGTGCCATTCCAATACTAGCTTGATGGCTGTTATTGTAAGAGAACTCCGCGTAAGGCAAACTTTCATCCCAACTTGCTCCATAATCTAGAGCACAGGCTCTCAACATGTCCTCAAGAATTTGGTTGGTCCTTTCTGTTTGTCCATCCGTTTGCGGATGAAAAGCAGTGCTAAACTCCAATCTCGTTCCTAAGGATTCATGAAGTTGTCTCCAAAAGTGAGATGTGAACTGGGTTCCTCTATCTGATACTATACTCTTAGGCACACCGTGAAGGCATACAATTCTGCTCATGTAAATTTTAGCTAACTTGGCACTTGTATAGGTTGTCTTCACGGGTATAAAATGAGCCACTTTAGTTAGGCGATCCACTACTACCCATATGGAATCATACCCTGACCTGGTCCTTGGTAATCCGGTAATGAAATCCATACCAATATTTTCTCACTTCCATTCAGGAATAGGCAGTGGTTGAAGCAAACCTGCTGGTTTCTGGTGCTCCGCTTTGACTCTGCTACACACATCACACAAAGCAATATGTTCGGCGATGTCCCTTTTGAGATTGTTCCACCAAAACCTTTCCTTCATGTCCATGTACATCTTGGTATTTCCCGGGTGAATAGAATACGGAGAGTTGTGTCCTTCCTGTAAGATCAGTTTCCGCAATTCTGGGTCTTGTGGTACACATATACGTTTCCCGTGCCATAAAGTACCCTGTTCGTCAACATGAAAACTCTTAGCCTTCCCTAGACTAATATTTACCTTAATCTTTTCAATTTCCTCATCAGTCTTCTGAACTTCTCGGATTTTGTCCAATAGAGTGGGTTGAACATCTAAGGACATGAGATGTCCTTCTGGCACAATCTCCAATCCGAGTTCTTTGAATTGCTTACACAAGTCATCTGGCAAATCACCTTTGGTAAGGCCATTTACAAACGTCTTACGACTTAGAGCATCCGCTACTACATTTGCTTTACCGGGATGGTATTGCAAACTTAAGTCGTAATCCTTGATAAGTTCTAGCCATCTTCTTTGTCTCATGTTGATTTCCTTCTGGGTGAAGATATACTTCAAACTCTTATGATCGGTGAACACTTCACAACGCTTTCCCAAAAGGTAATGTCTCCATGTTTTGAGTGCATGGACAACAGAGGCCAACTCCAAATCATGAGTAGGATAGTTTACTTCATGAGTTTTGAGTTGTCTCGAAGCATAGGCTACGACTTTACCGTCTTGCATAAGTACGGCACCCAAACCTTGATGAGAAGCATCACAATATACTTGGAAATCCTTTTCCAAATCTGGCAGACATAGAACTGGTGCTGTCACAAGCCTCTTCTTCAATTCTTGGAAACTGACTTCACAACCTTCAGACCAAGCAAATTTCTTGTCCTTCTTTAGTAATTCTGTCATAGGCTTAGCAACTTTCGAGAAATTTTCAATGAACCTTCTGTAGTAACCTGCTAAGCCGAGGAAACTACGAACTTCTTTCACATTCTTGGGTGATTCCCATTCTGTCACAGCTGAAACCTTTGCAGGATCAACTGCCACACCATCCTTTGTCATCACATGACCAAGAAAACCAACTTTCTCTAACCAGAACTCACACTTGCTGAATTTGGCATATAGTTTATGTTCCCTCAGTTTCTCAAGTATCAAGCGTAAGTGTCTTTCATGCTCTTCCTTGCTCTTGGAGTAGACTAAGATATCATCGATGAAAACGACAACGAATTTGTCAAGAAATTCCATGAACACCTTGTTCATCATATTCATGAAGTATGCCGGAGCATTGGTTAATCCAAAAGGCATCACAGTATACTCATACAATCCATACCTTGTGGTGAATGCTGTTTTTGGTATGTCTTGCTCTCGTATCTTGAGTTGAAAATAACCTGACCGGAGATCAATCTTCGAGAATACACATGCTCCTTCTAGCTAATCAAATAAGTCGTTGATTCTTGGCAAAGGATATTTGTTCTTGATGGTAACCTCGTTGAGAGAACGGTAGTCAATACATAATCTTTGTGTTCTATCCTTCTTCTCCACGAACAATACCGGGGCTACCCAAGACGAAGAACTTGGTTGAATAAACCCTTTCTGTAACTGTTCTCCTAGCTGTTTCTTGAGCTCTTTCAATTCATCAACTGACATTTTGTATGGTCTCTTAGCTATTGGTCCTGATCCTGGCACCAAATCTATCAGAAACTCCACATCCCTATCTGGTGGCATTCCTGGTAACTCCTCCGGAAATACATCCGGATACTCACACACAATTGGCACACTGTCCATGCTAACCCCCTTAAGAGAATTTAACTTACTTCCTTTGGATTCAAAGTTTGACTTAAATTTTATTCTTTTTCCTTCGGGGGTTGTGAGCGTAACGGTACGATTGGCACAATCTAATACTCCTTCATACTTAGCCATCCAGTCCATCCCCAAAATTACGTCTAGTCCTTGGGAATCTAGGATTATCAGGCTTACTGGAAATTTATGTTTACCAAACTCTATGGTGAGATCCCGGCATCCAAGGCTTACTATCATGTCTCCCCCCGGAGAACTAACTTTTATTGGACACCCAATGTTTTCTGATGCAAACCCATTTCTATCAACAAATGCCTTTGATATGAATGAATGAGATGCACCGGTATCAAAGAGTACAAATGCCGAAATTGAATTGAGTCTGAACTTACCAGCCACGGCATCAGGCTCCTCATAGACCTCCTCCACATTGATGTGGTTAACCTGTCCTTTCTGGAAAGGATTTGGCTTGTTAGGTCCTTCAACTTTCTTCTCAGGGCACTCATTAGCATAATGCCCCAGCTTTTTGCATTTGAAGCACTCAACCTGACTGATGTCCTTTTTAGGAGGCTGGCCTCCACTTCCACTACCATTTCCACCATAGTGACTCTTATGTCCACCCTTGTGGTTCTTGTCCTTGTCATGACTGCGATGATGCTTGTTGTCATGACGGTTGTGGTTGTGCTTGTTGAATTTCCCATGTTTATGGGATCCTGAGTTGCCACTGTCATCATAGTGAGATCGTTTGTGAGACGATCCCGAGCTGTGTTTGTCGGAGTGTTTCCTCTTTCTACTCTCGACTTGCTTCATTTTACTTTCCAAAATAGCAGCCTTGTCACATAAAGACTGATAAGTTGGAACATATGCCACAGACAACTGCAGATTCAGCTCATCATTTAAGCCTTCCAGAAATTTTTCCTTTCTTTTGGCATCTGTGTCAACCTCATCCGGTGCATAGCGCGCCAGATTGTTGAACTCTTCTATGTATTCTGCCACGCTGCGGTGGCGCTGTTTCAGGTTGTGAAACTCTTTCTTTTTCAGACTCATTATCCCTGATGAGATATGAGCCGTGCGAAAACCATCCTCAAAGATAGCCCAAGTCACCTCATCAATAGGAGTGGTGATTTGGAAGTTGTCCCACCATGTGGCGGCTGGTCCTTCCAACAGATGTGCTGCAAACCTGACCTTTTCAGCATCCGTGCAGCCCACGGTCACTAAGTCTTTGTTCACAGAACGTAACCAGTCATCGGCTACCATGGGATCAGTTGTTCCCGAAAACTTTGCTGGCCTCAGACGCAGAAATCTGGTGAGCATATCGAAACCCGGTGGGTTGTTGTTGTTGTTATTATTGTTGTTGTTGTTATTCTGGTTTTGGATGAATGTCGTCATCATTTGCATAAGCTGTGTTTGCGCATTCATCATTTGTTGCATTTCCGGGGTGATGTTGTTGGGGTTGGGGTTCGCGCGGCGGGGAGGCATCTGTGGTTTGTTCAAATAGATAAGAATGAGATACCCATAGATGTTTCATGCACAATACAACATAAGCAAACACATAACAAGCAACATAAGAACAAAAGGTTCAACAACCACATAATAAGCTCATGAAGTAAAACACACAAGTGGCAAGCCATCCACATGTCGGATGGTCCAATAATAAGTTTACAATAACAAGTATGAATATGAAGGTAAACGAGTAGTCAAGTCTACTCATCAGCATCAATCTCCTCCTCGACAAAGGTAAGACCTGCGTTCTCCATCGCGGTCTTGTTCTCCTCAATCGTAGTGGTCAAGGAATCGACCTTGGCCTTGAGAGCCCTCTTCTGGGAGCGAAGCCTCTCAATAACCATCTGCTGCTGCTCAAGTTCGAAGTCCTTGGACTTCAGTTCCTCGGTCATGTCCCGGATTCTCTTGTTCCTATCCTGGACGCGTTTCTCCTGACTCTTGAACTTGCGGTCCTGGGCTTCGAACTTTGTCTCCATCTCCTTGATCATCTCATCCTGCTGCGCAAAAAGCTTGTCCTTCTCGCGAAGCTGCACCTGAAGCTCGTCATTACCTAGCATGACGTTCGTCCTGTCCATATCTACGTGCCTGAGAAGAGTCTCTAAGTCCTGAAGATAAAGACGTATCGGCTCTGCGGTGCTCCTCGAGTCGTCCTCAAAGTCGATGGACTCTCCATCAACATCACGTCTTCCGAAGACGTGAAAGTGAGTGCCCCTAACCTGTCGGGAGTGACGGCCTAACAGTCGTCCTATCAGGTCCTGCATGACTACCTCCATGCCTCTCTCCCTGTCGTCGTGCATCAGCTTGAAGACGATAGCCTCCATGGTAGGCTCAGTCTGGCGTCCGGGCTGGTTCACCTTGAAGCCCCAGAGATCCTTCCTCTCGAACTTGGTGAGTGGGTACACCGTGATGGTAGGAAGAGGGAGATCAAGCAGAGTGGTAAGCTCAATGATACGGGGACCAAAACGAGTAACCCGAAACTCCTCAACAGTGCTGATAGCAATAGGCATCTATTTATAAGATTGAAAAAGTTAGAACAACGCAATTCAAGGCAAATCAAGACAAACATTCATACATATCCATGAAACATAATTTTCACACAAGTCATGCATACATAAGTTCCTTACATCATTCAATGTCCATACTTATTTAAAATATCTTTTGGAAATAAGGTGATAAGTGGTGGTCCAACTAACGAAGCGTCCTTACAATCCAATCTCACGGGATCTATTATTAAACACAATGTTCCTAGAGGCAATCCACCAATCTTGCTCTCTTGACTCTATCACTAAGTCTATAACATCTCCCCTTATCTCTTGGTTGGTGTCTTCCAACTCTTGAGTAAGTTCCTTCTCTTTCTCTAAGTCCTTTTGGAGGTTGAGCATTCTGCACTTGACTCTAGCACTTAGTTCTTTGATAGTCCTCCAAGCTGCATCCCTGGCTGACTCAAAGAATGTGGTGTGCATCGTAGTGTTGGTGTACATGCAGAATCCCCTTTCTTTGTGGTTGTCTTCCTTGTTTTTGTACAAGTGAAGTTGCACCCACCAATACTCCACTCCTTCATTCATCACTGGAAAGCCCTTGTACACGGCTTCACCATGTGCATCCATTGCCTCCATGAGATCTTTGAGAATATTGGGAAACTCAGTTTCACACTCCAAGGTCATGGTCATGAGTGGTCCCTTCTTCACGGCTTCGTTGATGGAGTTCATCTACAAAGGAAGTTGAAAGAGATTAGAAAAGTTTTACGAGAAGAATAGACAAGTGTAGAAGTAGTTGAAAACCTTTTTCCTTAGTGGTTTTCCAATCCTAGGGTCATAATCCTACAGGCAACACAGTGCTCTGATACCATCTGTTAGACCCCTCCTTTATAAAGGAAAGGATCCTGTGATTGCAATGCTAGTCCCTGGATCAATGCTAGCATCCACAGTTTAAGATGAAGTACACAGATACAAAGGTCGTTTATTACATTCATTCCAGAGATTTAAACATAGTCTTTTACAACTCAGGGCCATAGGCCTAATACAAGAGTTTAAGGAATAAGTAAATAAACATAAGTCTTCATCTTCATGTGCCACAGGCAAGCATGTTGAGTGTAGACTCATGACTCCTATTCATCATCGGAATAACCTGCAACATCACAAGTTACAGCCACAGAGGGTCAATACTTTGGAATAGTATTGGCAAGTGATACCTTATTATATTTTAAGTGGACTATATTACTATATGCATTTTGGCTAAGTGTAGCTTGGCTTGATTTGCTTGAAAATAGGTTTTTCCTATTAGTTGAAATCACTAAGTTTTTCTTTGTCAAAAACATTCCCAAGGAGCCACCAATAGACATTGAGGTCCTTCACCCTTGTTCACCCACCAATTTTTATTTAGAAGTTGGAGTGATGAGATTCTTGTAGCTTCCATGTCTTGATGCTCAAAAGTGTCCATTTCCTTGGACAAGGCTAAGTACTTAGGTTTTTCCATCTGCAGAGGTTGTGCACTTTCCCCACCAGACTTGGTTTCCCAAGACAGGACCTTTCAGAAGCTTTTCCTTAGTCAAAATGGACGCGCTCCAACCTATCAACCCAACTACCACCAACTGTCCAAGTGACTAAGTTCTAGCAACCTATATGATCATGGCAGAGCCCATATTGCCAAGTGGTTGCACTGTAAGCTTTCTCAACACTTGGCCTCCAAATCCCTTTGTGCCTGGGTGGCTTACCACAAGTGAGATACACAACCCAAGTCCATGGCCTTGTGTAACCACTCAACATAACCCATACTTTCCATTCCACCCAGGAGGTTCATTTGACTTAGTGGTTTTATTAGAAAAGTATAAGTCTCTTGACTTAGAAATATTTTTCTTTATAGTAAGTGTAGTTTTTCACCAACCCTTGTTTTGCTATAAGCTAGGCTAAGCAAAGTATGGCAACTTATCTTAGGGATAATTCCTTAGCAAATCTACTAGACCACATAGGATTTCCCCATCTTTTGCATTAGACAAAATATCATGCAATACCATAACAAAATATCTAATGCTAGTTCAAAACATAGGACAAATTTATTCATGTAAATATCACTTGCCTTGGTAGTGGGGAGAGTAGCACTCTTCACAGTCACAATCACTAGTAAAATCTACACAAGAAATTTAAGCATACAATTACACATAATTATATACAACCAAAAATAATGTGGATGCATGCATGCAAGAATTTACTAAGTGATGATTTTTGAAAATTCTACCAAGTATGCTCATGTCTAAAGAAACTTAACATGTCAAAAGAATTTACCAACTAAACTTATTTGGCACCAATTTAATTTACCAAAATAAACTTCTACTTAAAATGGCTTTAAACATATTCTACAAATAAAATCATTTTTAACTGTTACTATATGCTAAATAAATTGGATATTCTGAAAGGCCTTGTTTTACTGAATCCAACGGTATAAAGTTTGCAAAAATCTAACGTGGCATTCAAAAGTTATAAGCATTTGAAGTTTGAATCTAAATCAGGTTTTAAATTCTGTTTTTAGTTTAAACCTTGCCACGCGTCATTTTTTTATTCGCCCATACCGTTTCGCACTGGATCGAGCTCCACAGCCGTAGGATCTAAATGAAATCAGGCGGCTCAGATCGCGTAACGCTTCGGGTTAAGTGGATCTATCCTAGCGCTACGATACAGATCTAACGGCTGCTATCATCCTGGCCAAGAACTGGCGGCGGAGCGGTGGCTACCGGCGGCGGAACTGTCGGTCGACGACGGAGGCGGCACTACAGGGGGTAAGTGGGAACGGGGAGTAGCTTACCGGGCTCAGGGGGTCACGGCGAAGCTCGTCGTACTCGCGGTTGGTCAAGGGGCGCTCGGACACGGTTGCGATTGCTCGCCGGAGTGGAGGACGGCGTCGGTGTGTCGGGTGGTCGTCGTGGACGTCGCTGTGAATCACCCCAAGGCACGACGAGGACACGGTTAGATTCACAGAATCAAGGCAGAGTCGTGTGCTTGAACTAGAAGACGCGGGGCGGTCAGGGCTTACCACAAGAACTCGCCGGAGTTCGTGCAGAAGACGGTGGCGGTCCAGTCGTCGACGTTGCCGAAGCTATGGGTCATGCGAAGGCAAACGGAAAGTGTCAGAAGATGCACAGAGGTTCACTGAACAAGATAGCGTAAACGCAAGACCGAGGGGAACTCGAGACTCACCGGAATTCGCCGGCGCAGTCGTCGGAGACGGCGGGGTTGCAGAGAGAAATGCGCGCAGCCTAGGGGCGTTCTGTGCTTGGGGTTTGGGGGAAAAGAGAGAGGGGACAGAGGGGGTTTATATAGCCTGGTCAAGCGCGAGAATTGTTGGAGATATGCCCAAGAGGTAATAATAAAGTGGTTATTATCATATCTTCACACTTATGATAAATGTTTACATACCATGCTATAATTGTATTAACCGGAAACATTAATACTTGTGTGATTTGTAAACTAAAATAAGAGTCCCTAGTAAAGCCTCTTGTTAAACTAGCTTGTTGGTTAATATATGATCATGGTTTCCTGATCATGAACATAGAGATGTTATTAACAACAGGATCATATCGTTAGGAGAATGATATGGTGGACATACTCCTATAGATAAGCGTAGCATAAAGATCAAGTCATTTCAATAGTTCAATTGCTATATGCTTTCTGATACATAGTAACCTAATTCCTTCGACCATGAGATCATGCATATCACCTTTACCGGATGGATGCTTTGATGACATCAAACACCACACCGTAACTGGGTGGCTATAAAGGTGGCATTGAGTGTTCGGAAAGTATTGGTTGAAACACATGGATCAAGAGTGGGATTTGTCCATCCATATGACGGATAGATATACTCTGGGCCCTCTCGGTGGAATGTCATCCAATTAGCTTGCAAGCATGTGACTGGCTCACAAGGGATCACATATCACAGGAACGAGAAAAGAGTACTTATCGGTAACGAGGTTGAACTAGGTATGCAGAGATACCGACGATCATAACCTCGGATAAGTAAACTATCGTGAGACAAAGGGAAATTGGTATCGTATGTAAGTGGTTCATTCGATCGCAAAGTAATCGTAGAAATATGTGGGAGCCATATGAATTTCCAGATTCCTCTATTGGTTATTGTTCGGAGAAGTGTCTCGATCATGTCCGCATAATTCACGAACCGTAGGGAGACACACTTAAGGATTCGACGTTGTTTTGAGTAGTTATGGTATTATGAGAAAGAGACCGAATGTTGTTCGGAGTCTCGGATGGGATCCGGGATATCACGAGGTGATCCGGAATGGTCCGGAGAATAAGATTCATATAAGGAAAGTCTCGTTTCGGAGTTCGGGAATGATTCCGGTGTTTTCATCGGGAATGTTCTAGAAGGTTCCGGAATGTCCGGCACTCCGGGAAAGGGGAGGGGTACATGAATGTGTCATTACATATTGGAATGATTGCATCATGTACTAAGTGTTCTTGCTGTTCCAAATAAAGGATTAAATTGAATCCTAAAACAGAAAAGTCAAATGGCCAGTTTGAAAGTCAAACGGCTAAAACAAGAAACTGTGGGAAACAAGCAAGAGGTGGTTGAAACCGACTTGGGGGAGGAGTCTCCTCTCTAAGCCGGCGCGCCACCCAAGGACGACTTGGGGAGGGACTCCCCTCCCCTTGGCCGCACCTCCCACCGATAAGAGGAGGGGCAGGGCCTCCTCCTCTAGACACACAAGTTCCTATCCTCTAATCTCCGGTTTAGAGCCGTTTTGGTTTAGAGCTTCTAATTGCTCTAGCCTTCGGTTTAGAGCCTTCTAATTGGTGTGTCTAATCCCTAGACCACTAAAGCCTCTCTCATAATCCACCATACTCGCTCCGGCTTAAGGCGAAGCCCTGCAAGATCTCCCCTCTACTTCCGGTACCACGCCGTTGTGCTACCGGAATCGCGAGGAGAGTGCTACAACCTCCGCTGCCTGCTGGAACAAGGGAGAGGAAGGTCTTCGTCGAGTACCGAACGTGTGACCGACTGCGGAAGTGCTGCCGGAACGCAGCGCCGGAAGGATCGTCTACACGATCTTGAGATCGGAAGTGTACGACTACATCACCCACGAGAATCTGCTCTCGTTAACCGCTTTGGAATCTTCGAGGGTAAGTTATTCCATCGACTCGTTGCTACAATCTAGTAGATAGATCTTGGCTTGTTTGTTTGTATGCGATAGAAAATTTTTGTTTTCCATGCTGCGAACCCCTACAGTGGTATCAGAGCCGTGTCTATATGTAGATCTGTTGCACGAGTAGAACACAATGGTCATTGTGGGCGTTGATGCTTTTATTGTTGATTGCTTCTTGTGTACTTTGCATCTTGCGGTATGTTGGGATGAAGCGGCCCGGGCTAACCTTACATGACATCGTTCATGAGACTTGCTCCACGCTTGACATGCAACTTGTATTGCATAAGTGGCTTTGCGGGTGCCTGTTTCTCCTAGCATAGTTAAGATCCAATTTACAACGGGTGATTAACAATACTAGTATCAATGTTGTGGTTCTTGTTCGTAAGTTAGAACGACACTTATTGAAAGCCCCAAACCACGTAAAATATGCAAAGAAAGTAGAGGCGTCTAACTTTGTTTTGCAGGGTTGTGCAGTGATGTGATATGGCCATGATTGTGATTATATATGATGTATGCAATGTTCCTTATTGTAAGTCGGCAACCGGCAGGAGCCATATGGTTGTCTTTAATTTCTGTTAAGACCCGCGTGTCTATTCAAAGTAGTTGTAATAGTTGAAGCCGGTGGACGACAACCATGGAGCAGCGTCATTGACCTTGATGCAATGTCGATGATGATGGAGATCATGTTCGTGCTAGAAGATGGAGATCGGAAGCACAAAGAAGAAATGCCATATCATATCACATATTATGAATTGCATGTGATGTTTATCCTTTATGCATCTTGTATTGCTTAGTAGACGACGGTAGCATTATAAGATGATCCCTCATGCACATGAATTTCAAGTCATGAAGTGTTCACCCTTAGTTAGCACCGTTGCTAAAGCTTGTTGTTTCGAAGCACCACGTGATGATCGGGTGTGTTAGATTCTGCAAGTGTATACAACGTGAGCAAGCCAGATTTGCTCATGCGGAAACTAAGGTTTGATCTTGACGAGCCTAGCATGTAAAGACATGGCCTCAGGAACACGGATTACCGAAAGGTAGAGCATGAGTCATATAGTAGATATGATGAACATGTTGATTGTTCGCCATTGAAGCTATATCAACTCTCGTGATGATCGGTTTTGATGTGGTGGATTTGGTTCGTGTGATCACTAAAACAATGTGAGGGATATTGTTTTGAGTGGGAGTTCACCTAGACTAATTTAATTATTAATTAGAACTCAATTTATCATAAACTAAATCAAAGTGAAATTGCATAGTTGTTGTAGTCATTGGCATCCGTTTATCACCTTGCGCTTAGTTATAATTGATATAATAGAACTATAGAATTCTGGTTAGTTACTTTACGAACTGGTATCGTATTGTTTTGAAGTGTTAATCTAAAGTTTAAAAGTCCTATTGCAAACTTTCAGTAAGTTCCGGTTACTCCATGAAGTTTAATAATTAGTATTAAATCAAGAGTAACAATTCCAAGTGTTAGTATATAAGTATCATGTTTGTCTCCATGATTCTTGATATTCAAAGGATTCTCTTAATATCAAGGTTATCTAGGATCTGAAAGAGTTGTTTCAGAAACCATGATGTGTGGAAGATATTGTGATATCTGAAACGAAGTTTTGGTTGCAACATGATAGAGTATAATATGGCAAAGTTCATGTTCTCATATTTTGATGAGAATTTGCAAAGGGTTGTAGACACTTGTTGTCCTAATCCTCCAAAAGGTTTTGGAAAGCAACATTATACTCGTAATTCATTGTTATAAGCTAAAGGTAGTTTGATCATGGACGATTCCATGATAAGGATGAATATTTGATGTAGGTAAAATGTTTACTACACCAAGAGATTACTAAATAAAGGAATTTGAAAGAACACCAAACATTTGATGATGGTGATCTACTTCAAAGTGCAAGTCCAAAGACATTGGTATTTAACTATACATGTGTCATATGTATGACTCCACTATTGATGTTGATAGATTCTTTCAAACAGAAAAGGAAATACTGAAAGAGAATCTCATAAATATATGGCAGAAAAGAAAAGACTAGAATTGTTCAGTTTAAGTATATAGATGATATACATGTTATGGCTATATTCTTTGCTTATTAAACAATGTGGTTATTAAGTATTTGATACTAAATTTGTTGGTGTGAATCGTCATACGAAACAACACAATTCATGAACTACAATGGCCTAAGTAACTAGCAAAAGAATATGTGATGATGTTCATCGAGAACAAATAAAGGGTTATTGTGTTGCTCGTTAAACATCAAAGCTTGCCTTCAAGATTTGTTTTATCAGGTATTATGAGAACAAAAGGGTTGTTCAAATAATTGCCGTAATCCATAAAAGATGGATGATTCACAAATCTCGTTGGAGAAATCACATCCATAAAACTAGTGCTAAAAATGTCGAAAGACAAATTGATTGAAAGATCACTTAGGAAGTGACATCGCCGTTTAAATTATAATGGAAATAAAACATGAAGAAACTCCATGTGGATGGAATTTTGGAGTCTTCTGATTTTTGATCAAATGACGCTTGTGAAACTTTCCTAGAGATAATTAAAACTTCGTTCATAGGCCAAAAGGGAACGAATGACTAGCTTATTGGAACTTGTACATATTGTTGTACGAAATCCATTATGTGTAGTCAAGAGCGGTGGATTTCAACTTCATATGCCTTCTCCGAAAATTTGAGTGAATATATGAATATTTACTTAATAAGGATGAAGTATGAAATATTTGAAAAGTTCAAAGACTTTCAAGATGAAGTGCAAAATCATTGTAACAAGAATATAAACAGTTTATGATAAAGATCATAAAGGAAGATATTTGAGTTACAAAGTTTAGCATAATACCTAAGATTTATGGAATCGTTCCGTGGATTTGCATTTCCCGAAACACCATAAGAGTATGGAGCATTCGAGATATGTAATTAAACCTTGTTTGACATGGTAAGATCAAAGGTATAATTCATAAAACTGCCATTATATTTTAAAGATTAAAAGCTTTAGAGATTACCGTTTTTCCACTGAAAAGAGCTCCATCATAATCCGTTGAAATGACACCATATGTTATGGTTTGGGATAAAACCCAAGTAGTCCTTTCTTAAACATTGGTATGCTATGCATAAGAAAGATGTTTGCAACCAAAGTCGGATGAACCTGTCTTTGTATGTTATTTCGAATAACTGTTAAGTACTCCTCCATAACATCGGAGACAAAAGTGTTTTGTCACTTAAAATGTCAAGTTTCTTTGAGAAGGAATTTTTCGTGAAAAGTTAAGTGGGAGGACAATAGAACTTTGATAAGGTTAAAAGAACCTTAGCTATATGTGCAGAGTTGCACAGCGCCGAAAAGTGTTCCGGAGGCAGCAACAATGCTCATGGCTCACGTACCTCAAAGGTTGTGGTCACGGAGATCCAAGTTCCTATTGAAACAAGTAGGTCGGATGAACAATCAAATACCAAGATTTGAGAGTTAAATCATTATTTAACAATAATGATCCGACTACATGCAAAGAAGTGATGATGAGCCCTGACTCCGTCAAATGGCTTGAAGCCATAAAATCCGTGATAGTTCCATGCACGAGAAATCGAGTTTTGAACTTGAATGACACTCGAGAAAGGTGTAAGACCTTACAGTTGTGTTTGGATCTATAAAGAAATAGACATGGATGTTTCACATCTATGAAGTAGTCGACATATTGGGAAAGAATTCACAAAATGTTCAAAGGTTGACTATGACAAGATTTGATCTTTCATAGTGATATTTAGTCTAGACGGATTAATGTAGCAACCACTACATATAATTTGTTATATGGTAGTTGAATAAACAAAACAAGTTCTTCTAATAGAATCGTTACCTAGGACATGTGCATAACACGGTCCATAGGGTTTTGTTAATTCAAAGGATGCTAAAAGCATATGCAAACTTCAATGGTTAAAGTGAGCATCGCGGAGTTGGAATCTTCACTGTGATGAAACTGTTAAAGGAGTTTAAAAGTTCATTAGAGACGATGAAGATGCTTGCATTTGCAAGAAATTAAGTGGGACCGCTAAGACATGTTTCTAATACATTATGTGGAAGAACATATTGTTGATTGGAAATAATGTATCTTTTATTAACACATATTAAGAATTTCATCCCGATGAAAGACTTAGGCAAAACCCAAATATTTGGCATCAATAGGCGCTAATATGGTTGTGCTAGAAGTACATAGACAAGATATTGAATGAGTTCAATATAGAAACTACAAGAGAGGTTCTTGTCACACAGAAAGGATTGAATGAGTTCAATGTTGATGATATATTCAAGTGTATTGACATTTGGTAAAGTGAAACAAATAATCAAGTATAGATTGATACTTGATGTATGAAATCACAAAGAGTATTTATATCAATCATACTGTGATATGTACAAATCCAGATATGTCCTATGCTCTAAATGTTGTGAGCATATACCAGAATGATTCGTAAGATGATCATTGGACAATAGTAAGGATATTCTTATGATCTTTTGGAAGAACTAAGAGTATAATATTTGTAGAAGTGACAAATAGATGGTTAGTTCATTGTAAAAGTACTACATTGATACTAGTTTTGTCACAAAGTACAAATTAAGTTTATCTCAATCTAAACTAAGGGTGGCACAATATAATGGAAAGTAAGTTCCATAATGGATTTGGATGAGTTCCAAAGTTAAGACATTGTGACAGATACTACAACAAAAGGCTAAGTGTATGACTGCTATTTTAGTAGCAAAAGAGGGCATTTGTGTCAAAGTAGTTTGTTATCAAACTAGGTGTAGTTCACAGTGGGATAATACTATGAAGATATATTGTGCGACAATATTATCAACATGTTTTAACCCCAAAGAGCTAACGGTCACACCGAAAGACCAAATTTATACAAAGCCATCTCATTAGAGAATGAGTGATGCGGAGAGACGCAAAGACATGCAATTACACACGGACCTGGAAGTGTCAGATCCGGAGATCAGTTGACCACTAGCAATCGTGTACATACAACACTGGAAAGCCATAGGTGTTGAATACACAAAGGTTTGAAACTAGATTATTGACTCTAGTGCAAGTGGGAGACTGTTGGAGATATGCCCAAGAGGCAATAATAAAGTGGTTATTATCATATCTTCACACTTATGATAAATGTTTACATACCATGCTATAATTGTATTAACCGGAAACATTAATACTTGTGTGATTTGTAAACTAAAATAAGAGTCCCTAGTAAAGCCTCTTGTTAAACTAGCTTGTTGGTTAATATATGATCATGGTTTCCTGATCATGAACATAGAGATGTTATTAACAACAGGATCATATCGTTAGGAGAATGATATGGTGGACATACTCCTATAGATAAGCGTAGCATAAAGATCAAGTCATTTCAATAGTTCAATTGCTATATGCTTTCTGATACATAGTAACCTAATTCCTTCGACCATGAGATCATGCATATCACCTTTACCGGATGGATGCTTTGATGACATCAAACACCACACCGTAACTGGGTGGCTATAAAGGTGGCATTGAGTGTTCGAAAAGTATTGGTTGAAACACATGGATCAAGAGTGGGATTTGTCCATCCATATGACGGATAGATTTACTCTGGGCCCTCTCGGTGGAATGTCATCCAATTAGCTTGCAAGCATGTGACTGGCTCACAAGGGATCACATATCACGGGAACGAGAAAAGAGTACTTATCGGTAACGAGGTTGAACTAGGTGTAGGGGTTCGTAGCATGGAAAACAAAAATTTTCTATCGCATACAAACAAACAAGCCAAGATCTATCTACTAGATTGTAGCAACGAGTCGATGGAATAACTCACCCTCGAAGATTCCAAAGTGTTTAACGAGAGCAGATTCTCGTGGGTGATGTAGTCGTACTCTTTCCGATCTCAAGATCGCGTAGACGATCCTTCCGGCGCCACGTTCCAGCAGCGCTCCCGCAGTCGGTCACACGTTCGGTACTCGACGAAGACCTTCCTCTCCCTTGTTCCAGCAGGCAGCGGAGGTTGTAGCACTCTCCTCGCGATTCCGGCAGCACAACGGCGTGGTACCGGAAGTAGAGGGGAAATCCCGCAGGGCTTCGCCTTAAGCCGGTGCGAGTATGGTGGAGCTTATGAGAGAGGCTATTAGTGGTCTAGTAATTAGACACACCAATTAGAGGGCTCTAAACCAATTAGAAGGCTCTAAACCGCTGGCTAAAGCAATTAGAAGCTCTAAACCAAAACGGCTCTAAACCGGAGGTAGAAGATAGGAACTTGTGTGTGCTAGGAGGGAGCCCTGCCCCTCCTTATATAGGTGGGAGGGCTGGCCGGCCAAGGGGAGGAGAGTCCCTCCCCAAGTCGGCTTGGTGGGGCGCCGGCCAAGGGAGGAACCCTCCTCCAATTCGGCCTCCACCAATCCTCCTCTCTTCCCACTTCCCAAAATTGCCGTTTGACTTTCAAACTAGCCATTTGACTTTTCAATTTAGGATTTAAATAAACCCTTTATTTTGGACAGCAAGAACACCTAGTACATGATGCAATCATTCCAACTTACAATGACACATTCATGTACCCTTCCCCCTCCGGAGTACCGGACATTCCGGGACCTTCTAGAATGTTCCCGATGAAAACACCGGAACCATTCCCCAACTCCGAAACGGGACTTTCCTTATATGAATCTTATTCTCCGGACCATTCCGGATCACCTCGTGATATCCCGGATCCCATTCGAGACTCCGAACAACATTCGGTCTCTTTCTCATAACACCATAACTACTCAAACAACGTCGAATCCTGAAGTGTGTCTCCCTACGGTTCGTGAATTATGCGGACATGATCGAGACACTTCTTCGAACAATAACCAATAGAGGAATCTGGAAATTCATATGGCTCCCACATATTTCTACGATTACTTTGCGATCGAATGAACCACTTACATACGATACCAATTTCCCTTTGTCTCACGATATGTTACTTATCCGAGGTTATGATCGTCGGTATCTCTGCATACCTAGTTCAACCTCGTTACCGATAAGTACTCTTTTCTCGTTCCCGTGATATGTGATCCCTTGTGACCATGTCACATGCTTGCAAGCTAATTGGATGACATTCCACCGAGAGGGCCCAGAGTATATCTATCCGTCATGTGGATGGACAAATCCCACTCTTGATCCATGTGTTTCAACCAATACTTTCCGAACACTTAATGCCACCTTTATAGCCACCCAGTTACGGTGTGGTGTTTGATGTTATCAAAGCATCCATCCGGCAAAGGTGATATGCATGATCTCATGGTCGAAGGAATTAGGTTACTATGTATCAGAAAGCATATAGCAATTGAACTATTGAAATGACTTGATCTTTATGCTACGCTTATCTATAGGAGTATGTCCACCATATCATTCTCCTAACGATATGATCTTGTTGTTGATAACATCTCAATGTTCATGATATGGAAACCACAATCATTTAATCAACCAACAAGCTAGTGAAGTATAGAGGCTATACTAGGGACTTCAATTTAAGTTTACAATTCACACAAGTATTAATGTTTCCTTGTTAATACTATTATAGCATGAATATAAACATTTATCATAAACACAAAGATATAATAATAACTATATTTATTATTGCCTCTAGGGCATATCTCCAACAGTCTCCCACTTGCACTAGAGTCATCTAATCTAGATTACATGGTAATACACCGAACACCCATGGCAGTTTGGTGTTGGTCATGTTTTGCCCTCGGGAGAGGTTTAGTCAACGGATCCGCCACATTCAGATCTGTGTGTACTTTGCAAATCTTTATATCCCCATCCTGGATATGTTCTCGAATAGCGTGAAAACGTAGCTTGATATGCTTCAGCTTCTTGTGTGACCTTGGTTCTTGCGCATTGGCTATGGCGCCCATGTTATCACAGTAGATAGACATTGGGTCCAGCGCACTAGGAACCACACCCAGCTCTATAATGAACTCTTTCATCCATATCGCTTCTTGTGAAGCCTCCGAAGCAGCCATGTATTCCGATTCAGTTGAAGATCTCGCCACAACGCTTTGCTTTGCACTCCTCCAGCTAACTGCTGCACCATTCAAAATAAATACGTATCCAGATTGTGATTTAGAATCATCTGGATCGGTGTTCCAACTAGCATCGGTGTAACCATTAACAACGAGCTGTTCATCACCTCCATAAGAAAGAACCATATCCTTAGTTCTTCTCAAGTACTTAAGGATGTTTTTGACCGCTGTCCAATGATCCACTCCTGGATCACTTTGATATCTGCTAGTTAAACTAACAGCATATGCAATGTCGGGTCTGGTACATAGCATGGCATACATTAGAGATCCTATGGCTGAGGCATAGGGAGTCTTACTCATCCTTTCTCTATCTTCTGCCGATGTCGGACTTTGAGTTTTACTCAAGGTCGTATTGGGCAACATGGGCAAGAACCCTTTCTTGCTTTCTTCCATTCCAAACCTCTTTAGAACTTTGTCCAAATATGTACTTTGTGACAATGATATTTGGCGTTTCGATCTATCTCTATAAATCTTTATGCCTAATATGTAAGCTGCTTCGCCAAGATCCTTCATTGAAAAACTATTATTCAAATATTCCTTGACACTATTAAGAAGGTCTACATCATTCCCAATCAACAATATGTCATCCACATACAGTATTAAGAATGCTACAGAGCTCCCACTCACTTTCTTGTAAATACAAGCTTCTCCATAAGTTTGTATAAAACCAAAACTTTTGATTACCTTATCAAAACGTTGATTCCAACTTCGTGATGCTTGCTTCAATCCATAGATGGACCGTTGAAGTTTGCATACCTTGTTAGCATCTTTAGGATCGACAAAACCTTTGGGTTGCATCATATACAACTCTTCATCAATGTCTCCATTGAGGAATGCTGTTTTGACATCCATCTGCCATATCTCATAATCATAATATGCAGCGATTGCTAACATAATCCTCACAGACTTTAGCTTCGCTACCGGTGAGAAAGTCTCATCGTAGTCAACTCCTTGAATTTGTCGAAACCCTTTTGCGACAAGTCGAGCTTTATAGACAGTAACATTACCATCAGCATCTGTTTTCTTCTTGAAAATCCATTTGTTCTCGACAGCCTTCCGGCCATCCGATAAGTCCACCAAAGTCCATACTTGGTTTTCGTACATGGATCCAATCTCGGATTTCATGGCTTCTTGCCATTTATTGGAATCTGGGCTCATCATCGCTTCCTCATATGTCTCAGGGTCATCGGTGTTGTCCACCAACATGACATTCATAACGGAATCATACCAATCTGGAGTGGTATGAGTTCTCGTTGACCTTCGAGGTTCTGTAGTAACTTCAACCGAAGTTTCATGATCACCATCATTAGCTTCCTCTCTTATTGGTGCAGGCACCACAGGAACTTCTTCCGGTGCTGCGCTACTCGCAATTTCGAGAGAAGGTTCGACAACCTCATCGAGTTCTACTTTCCTTCCAGTCACTTCTTTCGAGAGAAATTCCTTCTCTAGAAAGGATCCATTCTTGGCAACGAAGATTTTGCCTTCGGATCTATGATAGAAGGTATACCCAATAGTTTCCTTCGGGTATCCTATGAAGACGCATTTTTCCGCTTTGGGTTCAAGCTTGTCTGGCTGTAACTTCTTTACATAGGCTTCGCATCCCCAAACTTTAAGGAACGACAATTTAGGTTTCTTCCCAAACCATAATTCATACGGTGTCGTTTCAACGGATTTAGATGGTGCCCTATTTAAAGTGAATGCGGCTGTTTCTAATGCATAACTCCAAAATGTTAGCGGTAAATCTGTAAGTGACATCATAGAACGAACCATATCTAAGAGGGTTCGATTACGACGTTCAGACACACCATTACGCTGTGGTGTTCCCGGCGGTGTCAATTGTGAAAGTATTCCACATTTCTTTAAATGCTCGCCAAACTCGTAACTTAGATATTCACCTCCACGATCAGAACGTAGAAATTTAATCTTCTTGTTACGTTGACTCTCTACCTCACTTTGAAACTCCTTAAACTTCTCGAAAGTTTCGGACTTATGTTTCATGAAATAGATATACCCATATCTACTCAAATCATCCGTGAAGGTAAGAACATAACGATAACCACCGCGCAATGCTACACTCATTGGACCACACACATCGGTATGTATGATTTCCAGTAAGTCCGTAGCTCGCTCCATTATACCAGAAAATGGAGTCTTAGTCATTTTACCCATCAGACATGCTTCGCATCTTTCAAGTGATTCAAAATCAAGTGATTCAAGAAGTCCATCGGAATGGAGTTTCTTCATACGTTTCACTCCGATGTGACCAAGACGACAGTGCCACATATAGGTCGAATTATCGCTTGATTTCAAACGTTTAGCCTCAATGTTGTTGATATGTGTATTTCTACTATCGAGATTCAATAAGAATAGACCATCTATCAAAGGTGCATGTGCATAAAACATATTACTCATATAAATCGAACAACCATTATTCTCGGATTTAAACAAGTAACCGTCTCGCAATAAACAAGATCCCGATATAATGTTCATGCTCAACGCAGGCACCAAATAACAATTATTTAAGTACAAAACTAATCCCGATGGTAGATAAAGAGGTAGCGTGCCGACCGCGATCACATCAACCTTTGATCCGTTTCCCACGCGCATCGTCACCTCGTTCTTTGCTAGCTTCCGTTTATTCTGCAGCACCTGATTCGAGTTACAAATATGAGCAACCGAGCCAGTATCAAATACCCAGGCACTACTACGAATACTAGTGAGATACACATCAATAACATGTATATCAGATATACCTTTCTTCTTGATGTTGCCGTTCTTCAAATCCGCCAAGTACTTTGGGCAATTCCGCTTTCAGTGACCTTCTCCCTTGCAGTAAAAGCACTCAGTATCAGGCTTTGGTCCAGCCTTGGTTTTCTTCGTCGGCGTGGTAACTTTCTTACCACCCTTCTTGAAGTGTCCCTTTTGCTTAGACTTGCCCTTCTTGAATTTGGTGGTCTTATTGACCATCAACACTTGGTGCTCTTTCTTGATCTCCACTTCTGCAGATTTTAACATAGCAAATAGTTCTGGCAACTCTTTGTTCATGTTCTGCATGTTGTAGTTCATCACAAAGTTCCTGTAACTTGGTGGTAGTGATTGGAGGACACGGTAAATCCCCAAAGCATTAGGAATCACTATACCCAAGCTTTGAAGTTTGTTTGCGTGCCCAGACATCTTAAGCACATGCTCACTGACGGAGCTGCCTTCTTCCATCTTGCAGTTAAAGAACTTTTCAGAAGCCTCATAGCTTTCAATTGCCGCATGAGTCTCAAAAATTAATTTGAGATCCTCGACAATATCATATGGGTCTGACTCTTCAAACCTTTTCTGAAGCTCCGATTCCAAACCATACAAGATAGCACACTGAACTATGGAGTACTGATTCTTCCGAGCAAGGTAAACATTCTTTACTTCATCGGGAGCATCAGCTGCAGGTGGGTCACCCAGCGGTGCATCCAGCACATAGGTCAAATTACCAGCTGTGAGGACAATCCTCAAATTGCGGAACCAATCCGCGAAGTTGCTTCCATTGTTTTTCAACTTTTCTTTCTCTAGGAACGCATTAAAATTGATGGTAGGGGCTGCCATTGATCTACAACATATTTGCAATAGTTTAGACTAAGTTTATGACAAATTGAGTTCAAATTAATTAATGAAATTAAACTAGGTGAACTCCCACTCAAAACAACATCCCTCACATTGTTTTAGTGATCACATGAACCAAATCCACTACATCAACACCGATCATCACGAGAGTTGATATAGTTTCAATGGCGAACAATCGACATGTTCATCATATCTACTATATGATTCATGCTTTACCTTTCGGTGATCCGTGTTCCTGAGGCCATGTCTGTACATGCTAGGCTCGTCAAGATCAAACCTTAGCTACCGCATAAGCAAATCTGGCTTGCTTACGTTGTATTCACCCGCGGAATCAAAGACACCCGATCATCACGTGGTGCTTTGAAGCAGCAAGCTTTGGCAACGGTGCATACTAAGGGTGAACACTTTAGAACTTGAAATTTATGTGCATGAGGGATCATCTTATAATGCTACCGTCGTCCACTAAGCAATACAAGATGCATAAAGGATTAACATCACATGCAATTCATAATATGTGATATGATATGGCCTTTCTTCTTTGTGCTTCCGATCTCCATCTTCAAGCACGAACATGATCTCCATCATCACCGGCATAGCATCAAGGTCAATGACGCTTCTTCATGGTTGTCGTCCACCAGCTTCAACTATTACAACTATTTTGAATAGACACGCAGGTCTTAACAGAAATTAAAGACAACCATATGGCTCCTGCCGGTTGCCAACTTACAATAAGGAACATTGCATACATCAAATATAATCACAATCATGGCCATATCACATCACTGCACACCCCTGCAAAACAAAGTTAGACGCCTCTACTTTCTTTGCATATTTTACGTGGTTTGGGGCTTTCAATAAGTGTCGTTCTAACTTACGAACAAGAACCACAACATTGATACTAGCATTGTTGATTACCCGTTGTAAATTGGATCTTAACTATGCTAGGAGAAACAGGCACCCGCAAAGCCACTTATGCAATACAAGTTGCATGTCAAACGTGGAGCAAGTCTCATGAACGATGTCATGTAAGGTTAGCCCGGGCCGCTTCATCCCAACATACCGCAAGATGCAAAGTACACAAAAAGCAATCTACAATAAAAGCATCAACGCCCACAATGACCATTGTGTTCTACTCGTGCAACAGATCTACATATAGACACGGCTCTGATACCACTGTAGGGGTTCGTAGCATGGAAAACAAAAATTTTCTATCGCATACAAACAAACAAGCCAAGATCTATCTACTAGATTGTAGCAACGAGTCGATGGAATAACTCACCCTCGAAGATTCCAAAGTGTTTAACGAGAGCAGATTCTCGTGGGTGATGTAGTCGTACTCTTTCCGATCTCAAGATCGCGTAGACGATCCTTCCGGCGCCACGTTCCAGCAGCGCTCCCGCAGTCGGTCACACGTTCGGTACTCGACGAAGACCTTCCTCTCCCTTGTTCCAGCAGGCAGCGGAGGTTGTAGCACTCTCCTCGCGATTCCGGCAGCACAACGGCGTGGTACCGGAAGTAGAGGGGAAATCCCGCAGGGCTTCGCCTTAAGCCGGTGCGAGTATGGTGGAGCTTATGAGAGAGGCTATTAGTGGTCTAGTAATTAGACACACCAATTAGAGGGCTCTAAACCAATTAGAAGGCTCTAAACCGCTGGCTAAAGCAATTAGAAGCTCTAAACCAAAACGGCTCTAAACCGGAGGTAGAAGATAGGAACTTGTGTGTGCTAGGAGGGAGCCCTGCCCCTCCTTATATAGGTGGGAGGGCTGGCCGGCCAAGGGGAGGAGAGTCCCTCCCCAAGTCGGCTTGGTGGGGCGCCGGCCAAGGGAGGAACCCTCCTCCAATTCGGCCTCCACCAATCCTCCTCTCTTCCCACTTCCCAAAATTGCCGTTTGACTTTCAAACTAGCCGTTTGACTTTTCAATTTAGGATTTAAATAAACCCTTTATTTTGGACAGCAAGAACACCTAGTACATGATGCAATCATTCCAACTTACAATGACACATTCATGTACCCTTCCCCCTCCGGAGTACCGGACATTCCGGGACCTTCTAGAATGTTCCCGATGAAAACACCGGAACCATTCCCCAACTCCGAAACGGGACTTTCCTTATATGAATCTTATTCTCCGGACCATTCCGGATCACCTCGTGATATCCCGGATCCCATTCGAGACTCCGAACAACATTCGGTCTCTTTCTCATAACACCATAACTACTCAAACAACGTCGAATCCTTAAGTGTGTCTCCCTACGGTTCGTGAATTATGCGGACATGATCGAGACACTTCTTCGAACAATAACCAATAGAGGAATCTGGAAATTCATATGGCTCCCACATATTTCTACGATTACTTTGCGATCGAATGAACCACTTACATACGATACCAATTTCCCTTTGTCTCACGATATGTTACTTATCCGAGGTTATGATCGTCGGTATCTCTGCATACCTAGTTCAACCTCGTTACCGATAAGTACTCTTTTCTCGTTCCCGTGATATGTGATCCCTTGTGACCATGTCACATGCTTGCAAGCTAATTGGATGACATTCCACCGAGAGGGCCCAGAGTATATCTATCCGTCATGTGGATGGACAAATCCCACTCTTGATCCATGTGTTTCAACCAATACTTTCCGAACACTTAATGCCACCTTTATAGCCACCCAGTTACGGTGTGGTGTTTGATGTTATCAAAGCATCCATCCAGCAAAGGTGATATGCATGATCTCATGGTCGAAGGAATTAGGTTACTATGTATCAGAAAGCATATAGCAATTGAACTATTGAAATGACTTGATCTTTATGCTACGCTTATCTATAGGAGTATGTCCACCATATCATTCTCCTAACGATATGATCTTGTTGTTGATAACATCTCAATGTTCATGATATGGAAACCACAATCATTTAATCAACCAACAAGCTAGTGAAGTATAGAGGCTATACTAGGGACTTCAATTTAAGTTTACAATTCACACAAGTATTAATGTTTCCTTGTTAATACTATTATAGCATGAATATAAACATTTATCATAAACACAAAGATATAATAATAACTATATTTATTATTGCCTCTAGGGCATATCTCCAACACTAGGTATGCAGAGATACCGACGATCATAACCTCGGATAAGTAAACTATCGTGAGACAAAGGGAAATTGGTATCGTATGTAAGTGGTTCATTCGATCGCAAAGTAATCGTAGAAATATGTGGGAGCCATATGAATTTCCAGATTCCTCTATTGGTTATTGTTCGGAGAAGTGTCTCGATCATGTCCGCATAATTCACGAACCGTAGGGAGACACACTTAAGGATTCGACGTTGTTTTGAGTAGTTATGGTATTATGAGAAAGAGACCGAATGTTGTTCGGAGTCTCGGATGGGATCCGGGATATCACGAGGTGATCCGGAATGGTCCGGAGAATAAGATTCATATAAGGAAAGTCCCGTTTCGGAGTTCGGGAATGATTCCGGTGTTTTCATCGGGAATGTTCTAGAAGGTTCCGGAATGTTCGGCACTCCGGGAAAGGGGAGGGGTACATGAATGTGTCATTACATATTGGAATGATTGCATCATGTACTAAGTGTTCTTGCTGTTCCAAATAAAGGATTAAATTGAATCCTAAAACAGAAAAGTCAAATGGCTAGTTTGAAAGTCAAACGGCTAAAACAAGAAACTGTGGGAAACAAGCAAGAGGTGGTTGAAACCGACTTGGGGGAGGAGTCTCCTCTCCAAGCTGGCACGCCACCCAAGGCCGACTTGGGGAGGGACTCCCCTCCCCTTGGCCGCACCTCCCACCTATAAGAGGAGGGGCAGGGCCTCCTCCTCTAGACACACAAGTTCCTATCCTCTAATCTCCGGTTTAGAGCCGTTTTGGTTTAGAGCTTCTAATTGCTCTAGCCTTCGGTTTAGAGCCTTCTAATTGGTGTGTCTAATCCCTAGACCACTAAAGCCTCTCTCATACTCCACCATACTCGCTCCGGCTTAAGGCGAAGCCCTGCGAGATCTCCCCTCTACTTCCGGTACCACGTCGTTGTGCTACCGGAATCGCGAGGAGAGTGCTACAACCTCCGCTGCCTGCTGGAACAAGGGAGAGGAAGGTCTTCGTCGAGTACCGAACGTGTGACCGACTGCGGAAGCGCTGCCGGAACGCAGCGCCGGAAGGATCGTCTACACAATCTTGAGATCGGAAGTGTACGACTACATCACCCACGAGAATCTGCTCTCGTTAACCGCTTTGGAATCTTCGAGGGTAAGTTATTCCATCGACTCGTTGCTACAATCTAGTAGATAGATCTTGGCTTGTTTGTTTGTATGCGATAGAAATTTTTTGTTTTCCATGCTGCGAACCCCTACAAGAATCACTCGACCATTGATTCGAATTGACGCCGCGATTTAAACACAGGAAACGGCCGCGTTGATTGGGGACGAACAGGTCGTGCGGGTGGAGACGACGCTGGCGTGGAGATGGCCCGCTTGTCAGCGAGGTGCGCGGAGTGCAGGTGGGGTCTGTTTGTCAGCGGCTCAGCGCGTGCGCTCGTGCGTGACAGAAGAATAGGAAGATCCTGGGTGGGCTTGCTGGGCTTGATTGGCTGCTGGGCCAGATTCTGGCCGCGCGGCCTTTTTCCCTTGGGAGTCCTTTTCTTTTTTCTAATTTCATTTTTCTGGTATGAATTTGATATGATTTCAAATCCTTTTTGAATCCCAACTGCTTTGGAAATTTTTGCAGGGTTTTGTGGGTTCAAAAACAGTCTTTTTAAACAAGTGGTTACTTTGCAAGGCTTGGTCAAGCTTGGGTTTCAAAATAAACAGAGATTTGCTCTAGTTTGCAAATATTTGAAAAAAAGGATTTTGAAACTATTTCTAAATTTGGAATCTTGGGTTAAAAGTTTCACCTAATCTTTCCATCAATGGAGGCAAGCAAACAAGTACTTAAACATTCAAATTTCAAAGGGTGATGGCCATTTGGAATAATTTGCCCACATGAAATCATAGCTCAACTTCTGTCTCTAAATGGTTTTTGAGAAAAACCCTAAATGAATGAATGATGCAAAGATGATTTGAATGAGTTTTGAAACTATGATTTTAGGGATGTTACAAATCTAACCCCCTTAAGGTGAATCTCGCCCTCGAGATTCGGATTGGCTAGCAAATAGGTGAGGGTGGTCCTTCCGAAGATCATCTTCTCTTTCCCATGTTGCTTCCTCTTCGGAGTGATGATTCCATTGCACTTTGCAAAACTTGATAGTTTTAGTCCTTGTGACTCTTTCTGCGGTCTCAAGTATCTTGACAGGCTTTTCCTCATAAGTGAGATCACTTTCTAGCTGAACTTCTTCCAAAGGTATGGTATCCTTTAGAGATGATTCCTCCATCTCTGGGTGACATTTCTTAAGCTGACTCACATGAAATACGTTATGGACAGCTGACAGAGATTCTGGCAATTCAACTTCATACGCAACTTCTCCCTTGCGACTTAGAATCTTGAATGGCCCAACATATCTTGGTGCCAACTTTCCTTTGACTCCAAATCTTTTCACTCCACGGAGTGGTGATACCCTGAGATAAGCTCTATCCCCAACTTCGTAGGTGACTTCTCTACGCTTAGAATCCGCGTAGCTTTTGTATCGGGACTGTGCTATCTTTAATCTGTCCTTAACCAATTTGACTTTCTCTTCGGCGTCTTTGATAAGATCCGGTCCAAATAAGCTCCTTTCTCCCACACCATTCCATAACAATGGGGTGGTACACTTCCTTCCGTAGAGTAACTCAAACGGTGCCATTCCAATACTAGCTTGATGGCTGTTATTGTAAGAGAACTGCGCGTAAGGCAAACTTTCATCCCAACTTGCTCCATAATCTAGAGCACAGGCTCTCAACATGTCCTCAAGAATTTGGTTGGTCCTTTCTGTTTGTCCATCCGTTTGAGGATGAAAAGCAGTGCTAAACTCCAATCTCGTTCCTAAGGATTCATGAAGTTGTCTCCAAAAGTGAGATGTGAACTGGGTTCCTCTATCTGATACTATACTCTTAGGCACACCGTGAAGGCATACAATTCTGCTCATGTAAATTTTAGCTAACTTGGCACTTGTATAGGTTGTCTTCACGGGTATAAAATGAGCCACTTTAGTTAGGCGATCCACTACTACCCATATGGAATCATACCCTGACCTGGTCCTTGGTAATCCGGTAATGAAATCCATACCAATATTTTCCCACTTCCATTCAGGAATAGGCAGTGGTTGAAGCAAACCTGCTGGTTTCTGGTGCTCCGCTTTGACTCTGCTACACACATCACACAAAGCAATATGTTCGGCGATGTCCCTTTTGAGATTGTTCCACCAAAACCTTTCCTTCATGTCCATGTGCATCTTGGTATTTCCCGGGTGAATAGAATACGGAGAGTTGTGTCCTTCCTGTAAGATCAATTTCCGCAATTCTGGGTCTTGTGGTACACATATACGTTTCCCGTGCCATAAAGTACCCTGTTCGTCAACATGAAAACTCTTAGCCTTCCCTAGACTAATATTTACCTTAATCTTTTCAATTTCCTCATCAGTCTTCTGAACTTCTCGGATTTTGTCCAATAGAGTGGGTTGAACATCTAAGGACATGAGATGTCCTTCTGGCACAATCTCCAATCTGAGTTCTTTGAATTGCTTACACAAGTCATCTGGCAAATCACCTTTGGTAAGGCCATTTACAAACGTCTTACGACTTAGAGCATCCGCTACTACATTTGCTTTACCGGGATGGTATTGCAAACTTAAGTCGTAATCCTTGATAAGTTCTAGCCATCTTCTTTGTCTCATGTTGATTTCCTTCTGGGTGAAGATATACTTCAAACTCTTATGATCGGTGAACACTTCACAACGCTTTCCCAAAAGGTAATGTCTCCATGTTTTGAGTGCATGGACAACAGAGGCCAACTCCAAATCATGAGTAGGATAGTTTACTTCATGAGTTTTGAGTTGTCTCGAAGCATAGGCTACGACTTTACCGTCTTGCATAAGTACGACACCCAAACCTTGATGAGAAGCATCACAATATACTTGGAAATCCTTTTCCAAATCTGGCAGACATAGAACTGGTGCTGTCACAAGCCTCTTCTTCAATTCTTGGAAACTGACTTCACAACCTTCAGACCAAGCAAATTTCTTGTCCTTCTTTAGCAATTCTGTCATAGGCTTAGCAACTTTCGAGAAATTTTCAATGAACCTTCTGTAGTAACCTGCTAAGCCGAGGAAACTACGAACTTCTTTCACATTCTGTCACAGCTGAAACCTTTGCAGGATCAACTGCCACACCATCCTTTGTCATCACATGACCAAGAAAACCAACTTTCTCTAACCAGAACTCACACTTGCTGAATTTGGCATATAGTTTATGTTCCCTCAGTTTCTCAAGTATCAAGCGTAAGTGTCTTTCATGCTCTTCCTTGCTCTTGGAGTAGACTAAGATATCATCGATGAAAACGACAACGAATTTGTCAAGAAATTCCATGAACACCTTGTTCATCATATTCATGAAGTATGCCGGAGCGTTGGTTAATCCAAAAGGCATCACAGTATACTCATACAATCCATACCTTGTGGTGAATGCTGTTTTTGGTATGTCTTGCTCTCGTATCTTGAGTTGAAAATAACCTGACCGGAGATCAATCTTCGAGAATACACATGCTCCTTCTAGCTGATCAAATAAGTCGTTGATTCTTGGCAAAGGATATTTGTTCTTGATGGTAACCTCGTTGAGAGAACGGTAGTCAATACATAATCTTTGTGTTCTATCCTTCTTCTCCACGAACAATACCGGGGCTCCCCAAGACGAAGAACTTGGTTGAATAAACCCTTCCTGTAACTGTTCTCCTAGCTGTTTCTTGAGCTCTTTCAATTCATCAACTGACATTTTGTACGGTCTCTTAGCTATTGGTCCTGATCCTGGCACCAAATCTATCAGAAACTCCACATCCCTATCTGGTGGCATTCCTGGTAACTCCTCCGGAAATACATCCGGATACTCACACACAATTGGCACACTGTCCATGCTAACCCCCTTAAGAGAATTTAACTTACTTCCTTTGGATTCAAAGTTTGACTTAAATTTTATTCTTTTTCCTTCGGGGGTTGTGAGCGTAACGGTACGATTGGCACAATCTAATACTCCTTCATACTTAGCCATCCAGTCCATCCCCAAAATTACGTCTAGTCCTTGGGAATCTAGGATTATCAGGCTTACTGGAAATTTATGTTTACCAAACTCTATGGTGAGATCCCGACATCCAAGGCTTACTATCATGTCTCCCCCCGGAGAACTAACTTTTATTGGACACCCAATGTTTTCTGATGCAAACCCATTTCTATCAACAAATGCCTTTGATATGAATGAATGAGATGCACCGGTATCAAAGAGTACAAATGCCGAAATTGAATTGAGTCTGAACTTACCAGCCACGGCATCAGGCTCCTCATAGACCTCCTCCACATTGATGTGGTTAACCTGTCCTTTCTGGAAAGGATTTGGCTTGTTAGGTCCTTCAACTTTCTTCTCAGGGCACTCATTAGCATAATGCCCTATCTTTTTGCATTTGAAGCACTCAACCTGACTGATGTCCTTTTTAGGAGGCTGGCCTCCACTTCCACTACCATTTCCACCATAGTGACTCTTATGTCCACCCTTGTGGTTCTTGTCCTTGTCATGACTGCGATGATGCTTGTTGTCATGACGGTTGTGGTTGTGCTTGTTGAATTTCCCATGTTTATGGGATCCTGAGTTGCCACTGTCATCATAGTGAGATCGTTTGTGAGACGATCCCGAGCTGTGTTTGTCGGAGTGTTTCCTCTTTCTACTCTCGACTTGCTTCATTTTACTTTCCAAAATAGCAGCCTTGTCACATAAAGACTGATAAGTTGGAACATATGCCACAGACAACTGCAGATTCAGCTCATCATTTAAGCCTTCCAGAAATTTTTCCTTTCTTTTGGCATCTGTGTCAACCTCATCCGGTGCATAGCGCGCCAGATTGTTGAACTCTTCTATGTATTCTGCCACGCTGCGGTGGCGCTGTTTCAGGTTGTGAAACTCTTTCTTTTTCAGACTCATTATCCCTGATGAGATATGAGCCGTGCGAAAACCATCCTCAAAGATAGCCCAAGTCACCTCATCAATAGGAGTGGTGATTTGGAAGTTGTCCCACCATGTGGCGGCTGGTCCTTCCAACAGATGTGCTGCAAACCTGACCTTTTCAGCATCCGTGCAGCCCACGGTCACTAAGTCTTTGTTCACAGAACTTAACCAGTCATCGGCTACCATGGGATCAGTTGTTCCCGAAAACTTTGCTGGCCTCAGACGCAGAAATCTGGTGAGCATATCGAAACCCGGTGGGTTGTTGTTGTTGTTGTTATTATTGTTGTTGTTGGGGTTGTTGTTGTTGTTATTCTGGTTTTGGATGAATGTCGTCATCATTTGCATAAGCTGTGTTTGCGCATTCATCATTTGTTGCATTTCCGGGGTGATGTTGTTGGGGTTGGGGTTCGCGCGGCGGGGAGGCATCTGTGGTTTGTTCAAATAGATAAGAATGAGATACCCATAGATGTTTCATGCACAATACAACATAAGCAAACACATAACAAGCAACATAAGAACAAAAGGTTCAACAACCACATAATAAGCTCATGAAGTAAAACACACAAGTGGCAAGCCATCCACATGTCGGATGGTCCAATAATAAGTTTACAATAACAAGTATGAATATGAAAGGTAAACGAGTAGTCAAGTCTACTCATCAGCATCAATCTCCTCCTCGACGAAGGTAAGACCTGCGTTCTCCATCGCGGTCTTGTTCTCCTCAATCGTAGTGGTCAAGGAATCGACCTTGGCCTTGAGAGCCCTCTTCTGGGAGCGAAGCCTCTCAATAACCATCTGCTGCTGCTCAAGTTCGAAGTCCTTGGACTTCAGTTCCTCGGTCATGTCCCGGATTTTCTTGTTCCTATCCTGGACGCGTTTCTCCTGACTCTTGAACTTGCGGTCCTGGGCTTCGAACTTTGTCTCCATCTCCTTGATCATCTCATCCTGCTGCGCAAAAAGCTTGTCCTTCTCGCGAAGCTGCACCTGAAGCTCGTCATTACCTAGCATGACGTTCGTCCCGTCCGTATCTACGTGCCTGAGAAGAGTCTCTAAGTCCTGAAGATAAAGACGTATCGGCTCTGCGGTGCTCCTCGAGTCGTCCTCAAAGTCGATGGACTCTCCATCAACATCACGTCTTCCGAAGACGTGAAAGTGAGTGCCCCTAACCTGTCGGGAGTGACGGCCTATCAGTCGTCCTATCAGGTCCTGCATTACTACCTCCATGCCTCTCTCCCTGTCGTCGTGCATCAGCTTGAACACGATAGCCTCCGTGGTAGGCTCAGTCTGGCGTCCGGGCTGGTTCACCTTGAAGCCCTAGAGATCCTTCCTCTCAAACTTGGTGAGTGGGTACACCGTGATGGTAGGAAGAGGGAGATCAAGCAGAGTGGTAAGCTCAATGATACGGGGACCAAAACGAGTAACCCGAAACTCCTCAACAGTGCTGATAGCAATAGGCATCTATTTATAAGATTGAAAAAGTTAGAACAACGCAATTCAAGGCAAATCAAGACAAACATTCATACATATCCATGAAACATAATTGTCACACAAGTCATGCATACATAAGTTCCTTACATCATTCAAGGTCCATACTTATTTAAAATATCTTTTGGAAATAAGGTGATAAGTGGTGGTCCAACTAACGAAGCGTCCTTACAATCCAATCTCACGGGATCTATTATTAAACACAATGTTCCTAGAGGCAATCCACCAATCTTGCTCTCTTGACTCTATCACTAAGTCTATAACATCTCCCCTTATCTCTTGGTTGGTGTCTTCCAACTCTTGAGTAAGTTCCTTCTCTTTCTCTAAGTCCTTTTGGAGGTTGAGCATTCTGCACTTGACTCTAGCACTTAGTTCTTTGATAGTCCTCCAAGCTGCATCCCTGGCTGACTCAAAGAATGTGGTGTGCATCGTAGTGTTGGTGTACATGCAGAATCCCCTTTCTTTGTGGTTGTCTTCCTTGTTTTTGTACAAGTGAAGTTGCACCCACCAATACTCCACTCCTTCATTCATCACTGGAAATCCCTTGTACACGGCTTCACCATGTGCATCCATTGCCTCCATGAGATCTTTGAGAATATTGGGAAACTCAGTTTCACACTCCAAGGTCATGGTCATGAGTGGTCCCTTCTTCACGGCTTCGTTGATGGAGTTCATCTACAAAGGAAGTTGAAAGAGATTAGAAAAGTTTTACGAGAAGAATAGACAAGTGTAGAAGTAGTTGAAAAACTTTTTCCTTAGTGGTTTTCCAATCCTAGGGTCATAATCCTACAGGCAACACAGTGCTCTGATACCATCTGTTAGACCCCTCCTTTATAAAGGAAAGGATCCCTGTGATTGCAATGCTAGTCCCTGGATCAATGCTAGCATCCACAGTTTAAGATGAAGTACACAGATACAAAGGTCGTTTATTACATTCATTCCAGAGATTTAAACATAGTCTTTTACAACTCAGGGCCATAGGCCTAATACAAGAGTTTAAGGAATAAGTAAATAAACATAAGTCTTCATCTTCATGTGCCACAGGCAAGCATGTTGAGTGTAGACTCATGACTCCTATTCATCATCGGAATAACCTGCAACATCACAAGTTACAGCCACAGAGGGTCAATACTTTGGAATAGTATTGGAAAGTGATACCTTATTATATTTTAAGTGGACTATATTACTATATGCATTTTGGCTAAGTGTAGCTTGGCTTGCTTTGCTTGAAAATAGGTTTTTCCTATTAGTTGAAATCACTAAGTTTTTCTTTGTCAAAAACATTCCCAAGGAGCCACCAATAGACATTGAGGTCCTTCACCCTTGTTCACCCACCAATTTTTATTTAGAAGTTGGAGTGATGAGATTCTTGTAGCTTCCATGTCTTGATGCTCAAAAGTGTCCATTTCCTTGGACAAGGCTAAGTACTTAGGTTTTTCCATCTGCAGAGGTTGTGCACTTTCCCCACCAGACTTGGTTTCCCAAGACAGGACCTTTCAGAAGCTTTTCCTTAGTCAAAATGGACGCGCTCCAACCTATCGACCCAACTACCACCAACTGTCCAAGTGACTAAGTTCTAGCAACCTATATGATCATGGCAGAGCCCATATTGCCAAGTGGTTGCACTGTAAGCTTTCTCAACACTTGGCCTCCAAATCCCTTTGTGCCTGGGTGGCTTACCACAAGTGAGATACACAACCCAAGTCCATGGCCTTGTGTAACCACTCAACATAACCCATACTTTCCATTCCACCCAGGAGGTTCATTTGACTTAGTGGTTTTATTAGAAAAGTATAAGTCTCTTGACTTAGAAATATTTTTCTTTATAGTAAGTGTAGTTTTTCACCAACCCTTGTTGCTATAAGCTAGGCTAAGCAAAGTATGGCAACTTATCTTAGGGATAATTCCTTAGCAAATCTACTAGACCACATAGGATTTCCCCATCTTTTGCATTAGACAAAATATCATGCAATACCATAACAAAATATCTAATGCTAGTTCAAAACATAGGACAAATTTATTCATGTAAATATCACTTGCCTTGGTAGTGGGGAGAGTAGCACTCTTCACAGTCACAATCACTAGTAAAATCTACACAAGAAATTTAAGCATACAATTACACATAATTATATACAACCAAAAATAATGTGGATGCATGCATGCAAGAATTTACTAAGTGATGATTTTTGAAAATTCTACCAAGTATGCTCATGTCTACAGAAACTTAACATGTCAAAAGAATTTACCAACTAAACTTATTTGGCACCAATTTAATTTACCAAAATAAACTTCTACTTAAAATGGCTTTAAACATATTCTACAAATAAAATCATTTTTAACTGTTACTATATGCTAAATAAATTGGATATTCTGAAAGGCCTTGTTTTACTGAATCCAACGGTATAAAGTTTGCAAAAATCTAACGTGGCATTCAAAAGTTATAAGCATTTGAAGTTTGAATCTAAATCAGGTTTTAAATTCTGTTTTTAGTTTAAACCTTGCCACGCGTCATGTTTTTATTCGCCCATACCGTTTCGCACTGGATCGAGCTCCACAGCCGTAGGATCTAAATGAAATCAGGCGGCTCAGATCGCGTACCGCTTCGGGTTAAGTGGATCTATCCTAGCGCTACGATACAGATCTAACGGCTGCTATCATCCTGGCCAAGAACTGGTGGCGGAGCGGTGGCTACCGGCGGCGGAACTGTCGGTCGACGACGGAGGCGGCACTACAGGGGGTAAGTGGGAACGGGGAGTAGCTTACCGGGCTCAGGGGGTCACGGCGAAGCTCGTCGTACTCGCGGTTGGTCAAGGGGCGCTCGGACACGGTTGCGATTGCTCGCCGGAGTGGAGGACGGCGTCGGTGTGTCGGGTGGTCGTCGTGGACGTCGCTGTGAATCACCCCAAGGCACGACGAGGACACGGTTAGATTCACAGAGTCAAGGCAGAGTCGTGTGCTTGAACTAGAAGACGCGGGGCGGTCGGGGCTTACCACAAGAACTCGCCGGAGTTCGTGCAGAAGACGGTGGCGGTCCAGTCGTCGACGTTGCCGAAGCTATGGGTCATGCGAAGGCAAAGGGAAAGTGTCAGAAGATGCACAGAGGTTCACTGAACAAGATAGCGCAAACGCAAGACCGAGGGGAACTCGAGACTCACCGGAATTCGCCGGCGCAGTCGTCGGAGACGGCGGGGTTGCAGAGAGAAATGCGCGCAGCCTAGGGGCGTTCTGTGCTTGGGGTTTGGGGGAAAAGAGAGAGGGGACAGAGGGGGTTTATATAGCCTGGTCAAGCGCGAGAATCACTCGGCCATTGATTCGAATTGACGCCGCGATTTAAACACAGGAAACGGCCGCGTTGATTGGGGACGAACAGGTCGTGCGGGTGGAGACGACGCTGGCGTGGAGATGGCCCGCTTGTCAGCGAGGTGCGCGGAGTGCAGGTGGGGTCTGTTTGTCAGCGGCTCAGCGCGTGCGCTCGTGCGTGACAGAAGAATAGGAAGATCCCGGGTGGGCTTGCTGGGCTTGATTGGCTGCTGGGCCAGATTCTGGCCGCGCGGCCTTTTTCCCTTGGGAGTCCTTTTCTTTTTTCTAATTTCATTTTTCTGGTATGAATTTGATATGATTTCAAATCCTTTTTGAATCCCAACTGCTTTGGAAATTTTTGCAGGGTTTTGTGGGTTCAAAAACAGTCTTTTTAAACAAGTGGTTACTTTGCAAGGCTTGGTCAAGCTTGGGTTTCAAAATAAACAGAGATTTTCTCTAGTTTGCAAATATTTGAAAAAAAGGATTTTGAAACTATTTCTAAATTTGGAATCTTGGGTTAAAAGTTTCACCTAATCTTTCCATCAATGGAGGCAAGCAAACAAGTACTTAAACATTCAAATTTCAAAGGGTGATGGCCATTTGGAATAATTTGCCCACATGAAATCATAGCTCAACTTCTGTCTCTAAATGGTTTTTGAGAAAAACCCTAAATGAATGAATGATGCAAAGATGATTTGAATGAGTTTTGAAACTATGATTTTAGGGATGTTACACTGCACCAATAAGAGAGGAAGCTAATGATGATGATCATGAAACTTCGATTGTAGTTGCTACAGAGCCTCGCAGGTCAACGATAACTCGTACCACTCCTGATTGGTATGATCCCGTTATGAGTGTCATGTTGGTGGACAACACCGATGACCCTGCGACATATGAGGAAGCAATGACGAGCCCAGATTCCAATAAATGGCTAGAAGACATGAAATCCGAGATTGGATCCATGTACGAAAACCAAGTATGGACCTTGGTGGACTTACCGGATGGCCGGAAGGCTGTCGAGAACAAATGGATTTTCAAGAAGAAAACAGATGTTGATGGTAATGTTACTGTCTATAAAGCTCGACTTGTCGCAAAGGGGTTTCGACAAATTCAAGGAGTTGACTACGATGAGACTTTCTCACCTGTAGAGAAGCTAAAGTCTGTGAGGATTATGTTAGCAATCGCTGCATATTATGATTATGAGATATGGAAGATGGATGTCAAAACAACATTCCTCAATGGAGACATTGATGAAGAGTTGTATATGATGCAACCCAAAGGTTTTGTCGATCCTAAAGATGCTAACAAGGTATGCAAACTTCAACGGTCCATCTATGGATTGAAGCAAGCATCCCAAAGTTGGAATCAACGTTTTGATAAGGTGATCAAAAGTTTTGGTTTTATACAAACTTATGGAGAAGCTTGTATTTACAAGAAAGTGAGTGGGAGCTCTGTAGCATTCTTAATACTATATGCAGATGACATATTGTTGATTGGGAATGATGTAGACCTTCTTAATAGTGTCAAGGAATATTTGAATAATAGTTTTTCAATGAAGGATCTTGGCGAAGCAGCTTACATATTAGGCATAAAGATTTATAGAGATAGATCAAGACGCCAAATATCATTGTCACAAAGTACATATTTGGACAAAGTTCTAAAGAGGTTTGGAATGGAAGATAGCAGAAAGGGTTCTTGCCCATGTTGCCCAATACGACCTTGAGTAAAACTCAAAGTCCGACAACGGCAGAAGATAGAGAAAGGATGAGTAAGACTCCCTATGCCTCAGCCATAGGATCTCTAATGTATGCCATGCTATGTACTAGACCCGACATTGTATATGTTGTTAGTTTAACTAGCAGATATCAAAGTGATCCAGGAGTGGATCATTGGACAGCGGTCAAAAACATCCTTAAGTACTTGAGGAGAACTAAGGATATGGTTCTTTCTTATGGAGGTGATGAACAACTCGTTGTTAATGGTTACACCGATGCTAGTTGGAACACCGATCCGGATGATTCTAAATCACAATCTGGATACGTATTTACTTTGAATGGTGCAGCGGTTAGCTGGAGGAGTGCAAAGCAAAGCGTTGTGGCGAGATCTTCAACTGAATCGGAATACATGGCTGCTTCAGAGGCTTCACAAGAAGCGATATGGATGAAAGAGTTCATTACAGAGCTGGGTGTGGTTCCTAGTGCGCTGGACCCAATGTCTATCTACTGTGATAACATGGGTGCCATAGCCAATGCGCAAGAACCAAGGTCACACAAGAAGCTGAAGCACATCAAGCTACGTTTTCACGCTATTCGAGAACATGTCCAAGATGGGGACATAAAGATTTGCAAAGTACACACAGATCTGAATGTGGCGGATCCGTTGACTAAACCTCTCCCGAGGGCAAAACATGACCAACACCAAACTTCCATGGGTGTTCGGTATATTACCATGTAAACTAGATTAGATGACTCTAGTGCAAGTGGGAGATTGTTGGAGATATGCCCTAGAGGCAATAATAAATGTAGTTATTATTATATCTTTGTGTTTATGATAAATGTTTACATTCATGCTATAATAGTATTAACGAGGAAACATTAATACTTGTGTGATTTGTAAACTAAAATAGAGTCCCTAGTAAAGCCTCTTTATAATACTAGCTTGTTGGTTAATAAATGATTGTGGTTTCCCAATCATGAACATTGAGATGTTATTAACAACAAGATCATATCGTTAGGAGAATGATATGGTGGACATACTCCTATAGATAAGCGTAGCATAAAGATCAAGTCATTTTAATAGTTCAATTGCTATATGCTTTCTGATACATAGTAACCTAATTCCTTCGACCATGAGATCATGCATATCACCTTTACCGGATGGATGCTTTGATGACATCAAACACCACACAGTAACTGGGTGGCTATAAAAGTGGCATTGAGTGTTCGGAAAGTATTGGTTGAGACAGATGGATCAAGAGTGGGATTTGTCCATCCATATGACAGATAGATATACTCTGGGCCCTCTCGGTGAAATGTCATCCAATTAGCTTGCAAGCATGTGACTGGCTCACAAGGGATCACATATCACAGGAACGAGAAAAGAGTACTTATCAGTAACGAGGTTGAACTAGGTATGCAGAGATACCGACGATCATAACCTCGGATAAGTAAACTATCGTGAGACAAAGGGAAATTGGTATCATATGTAAGTGGTTCATTCGATCGCAAAGTAATCATAGAAATATGTGGGAGCCATATGAATTTCCATATTCCTCTATTGGTTATTGATCGGAGAAGTGTCTCGGTCATGTCTGCGTAATTCACGAACCGTAGGGAGACACGCTTAAGGATTCGATGTTGTTTAGTAGATATGGAATGTAAGTAGGGAGACCGAATGTTGTTCAGAGTCTCGGATGGGATCCGGGATATCATGAGGAGATCCGGAATGGTCCAGAGAATAAGATTCATATAAGGAAAGTCCAATTTCGGAGTTCGGGAATGATTCCGGTGTTTTCACCGGAAGGATCTAGAAGGGTCTAGAAGGTTCACCAGACCAGAATGGGAAGGGTGCATGAATGTGTCATGAATAAGTGGAATGATTTCATCATGTCCTAGGTCACTTGGTTGGGCATTAGCAAGAAAGAAATCAAGCTCCAAATTGAAAGTCAAAAGGCAAGTTTGAAAAGTCAAACTGGGACAATGTGTCCTGATGGAGAAAGGAAAGAATCCTTCTTTATCTCCACCACAAGCCAACAAGGAGAGGGAGTTGGGGAAGGATTAAAACTCCCCTCTCCCAAGCTGCCCTCCCTCTCATAAATAGAGGAGAGGGGGTGCTCCAAGACCACACAACCAGCCCTTCCCACCAAGCCGCGCCGCCTCCGCCCCCCTCGCAGCGTCACCGCCGCCAGCCACCGCCACTGCGCCGCCGCCGGATCATTGCCGTCGCCCTAGCCTCCGCCGACTCCACCTCCTCCTCTCTGGCCCTCTAAACCTAGATTGCCGAAAACCCTATATCCACCATAACCTGCTCCGGCTTAGGCGAAGCCCTGCAGGATTTTCCCTCTACTTCCGACACCACGCCGTCGTGCTGCCAGAATCACGAGGGGAGAACTAGAACCTCCGCTGCCTGCTAGAACAAGGGAGAGGAAGGTCATCATAGAGTACCGAACGTGTGACCGACTGCGGAAGCGCTGCCGGAACGCAGCGCCGGAAGTATCGTCTACGCGATCTTGAGATCAGCAAGTGTACAACTACATCACCCATGAGAATCTGCTCTCGTTAACCACTTTGGAATCTTCAAGGGTGAGTACTCGAATCGACTCGTTGCTACAATCTAGTAGATAGATCATGGCTTGTTTTGTGTTCATGCGGTAGAATTTTTTTGTTTTCCATGCTACGAACCCCTACAGGTATGTATATAAGTGGAGCGACAAGGGATAGTCTCTGACCTAGCCGTCACTTTCTCCACTCCCAAATCGGGTTAGACAGGATCTAGTAGTCCTCTGCCCGAGATCCTTCGTGTACTTGTGGATACCGGTAGAGGCGCTGCACGTGCGGATCAACTGGCGCGCTATATCGATAATCCGCATCTACGCATCTAGTGGTAAATCTCGTGGCCCATTACCTGAGCTGGATCTTGGGAGCATCGTGTTAGATAAAAAGTTTTGTTTATCGGCCCGCGGCCCAACAGTGGTATCAGTGCGAAAGCTTCTGGTTTTAGGCTCTTGATCTATGCATATGAGATATGCATGCGGTGGTAGATCGGATCTGCTTAGGGTTATGGTGGTCAATCTATGAGATAGATTGGTTTTGTGTAGGATTGATTGGATCAATCGCACTCGGGGGTTAATGGATGATCAGGTGTGGCTGGTCAATGAGATTGGTCAGATCTGCACAGGGATCTGATTTGGGTAAAAGTGTTTTATCCAATGAAGGAATCCATGGTCCGGATTGTAGATGAAATCTACGATTTGGGTAAAAGTGTTTTATCCGCCATGTCGTAGAGCCTTAGAGGTCGTTGGGGGTTTCACAACACCGGTAGATATGGTATCTATGCATAACTTGTTTTTGCAGGGAGTTGTGAATGGTATGGTTCATATGCATGTGGTGTATGTGTGTAATCCGTACGTTATCTGTGCATCACGGGTTTGTCAGCCGGCTGGAGCCAAAGTGTTGTCAATGTTATTGTATAACCACCTGCGTGTCGGCATGTGATGCTCTCTTCTTGTAAGTTCCTTAGTGCTAGTGTAGCATGTTTGGAGGACTTGAAGGACACAGCAGCCAGAGGCATGACGAATAGGTTCATGGAGATGGAGATCGCCATGAAGAGAGCCATACCATTTCACATTATAATGAGATTATTTGTGATATTGTTATGTCTCTAGTTTTACCCTCTATTGGATAGTTGGTAAAATTTAATCCCTAAAAGAAGGTCTAGTTAGTCTCCCTGCTAGTGTTACACCACCACAAGTCAAACATTCTTGGTTAGTGGGCTCATAAAATTGAGGTGCTGCCAATTATTTTTGACTAAATGGGTTCGAGTCAGACTCTTATAGCAGAAGCACTTGGTAAGCTAGACGGGTCTATCACAACGGTTGTGGGGCTCGAGGAGAGGTCGGTCGTAGCCGGGGCATGAGATTCCACTCGACCAATAGGAGCGCATGAGATGCGATTGGCAAGAAGTTGCCTACCTAGATCACTTGACGGCTAGCGGTCATGCTAAATCTCACTAGTCGACTTGCTTATTTAGGATCCTGAATCACTTAGTAACCATCCGAGGGGTGTTGGTTCTAGTGGGAGCATAAGTATTCAATATTTAATATGCTTGATCTTTTATGAATACATATCTTAAGTGTTATTGCATTTTCTATTGTAGATAATGGCACCTAGTGGCAGTCTCCCTATGATATTTGGTTTTGCGTTGAGAACCATTCTTGAGAAAGATAAACTGAATGACACTAATTTTACCAACTGGTATCGTAATCTGAGAATTGTTCTCAAGCAAGAAAAGAAGGACCATGTTCTAGATAACCTGCTTCCAAATGAGCCGGATGAGAATGCAAGTGTTGTTGTCACCAATGCCTACCGTCGGACTAAGGATGAGTCCACGGATATCAGTTGTCTTATGCTTTCACACATGGAACCAGACTTGCAGAAGCATTTCGAGGATGTTGAGGCCTATGATATGATAGAAAGCCTCAAAAGTATGTTTCAGGCTCATGCTAAGACTGAGAGGTATCAAGTCTCTCAGGCTTTGCTGAGTTGCAAGCTTAAGGATGGCGATCCACTGAGTCCGCATGTGATCAAGATGGTTGGTTACGTGCAATCTCTGGAAAGGCTTGGCTACCCCATTAGCAAAGAGTTCGCTACAGATATAGTTCTGAACTCTCTTCCTAGTGCGTATGGTCAATTCATATCGAACTACCACATGCATGGTATGGATAAGAAGCTCACTGAATTACATGGGATGCTCAAGCAGGAAGATGCTGATCTCATGAAAGGTATCGATCAAGTGTTGATGGTGCAGAATAAGGCTAGGTTCAAGAAGAGTTCTTGGACTAAGAAGAAGAAGACTAAGTCAGGAGGTAACACTCAGGATGCGATCCCAAGCGCTTCCTCAGGGACTAAGTCATCTACTTCAGCCGGATCCACTTGCTTCTATTGCAAGGAGGATGGCCATTGGAAGAGGAGTTGTAGCAAGTATTTGGCCCACAAAGCCAAGAGCGGAGGTGTGACTTCTGGCTCAGGTACACTTGTGTGCAATGTTATAGACATTTATCTTGATGATGCACCTGATAGTTCTTGGGTATATGATACCAGATCAGTCATTCACATCCGCAACTCATTGCAGGGACTGGTAAGAACTAGGAGCGTAGCAAGAGGCGAGGTTGACATTCAGGTCTGTAACAAAGCAAGAGTTGCTGTGTTGGAAGTCGGCACGATGCAACTTCATTTACCTTCAGGATTCTCAATGGAACTAAATAAATGTTATATGTTCCAGTGCTTAGTCGAAACATCATTTCTGCCTCATGTTTGATGAGACAAGGCTATGCGTCAAATATTGAGAACAATGGTTATTATATATATTTGAATGACATGTTTCACGGCTTTGCACCTGTCCAAGACGGGTTATATGTTTTGAATCTTGATGGTGGGTTGGTCTATAACATAAATGTTAAAAGGTTGAAACCAAATGATCTGAAAATGACTTACTTTTGGCACTGTCGGCTTGGTCATATCAGTTGGAAACGCATGAAGAAGCTCCTTGATGATGGGCTCCTAACTTCGTTCGACTTGGAGTCGTTCGAGACATGCGAATCCTGCCTACTCGGAAAAATGACCAAGACACCTTTCACAAGGAGTTGTGAGAGGGCGTCTGACTTGTTGGGACTAGTACATAGTGATGTATGTGGTCCAATGAGCACGGCAGCCAGGGGTGGCTATGAGTACTTCATTACCTTCACTGATGATTTGAGTAGGTATAGATATATCTACTTGATGAAACATAAGTCGGAAGCCTTTGAAAAGTTCAAAGAATTCCAGAATGAAGTACAGAATCAACTCGGCAAGAAAATAAAATTTCTTCGGTTGGACCAAGGAGGCGAGTTGAGACATGAGTTTGATGGCCATCTAAAAGGTTGCAGAATAGTTCCACAACTCCGGGAACGCCGTAGAGGAATGCTGTCTCGGAAAGGCAGAATTAGACCATGTTGGACATGGTACGATCAATGATGAGTCGGACATATCTACCTTTATCATTTTGGGTTTATTGTCTAGAAACTACATCTTTCACACTAAAAATAGTACCATCTAAATCGGTAGAGAAGACACCACATGAGATGTGGACGGGCCAAAAGCCAAGATTGTATTTTCTTAAGATTTGGGGTTGTGAAGCATTTTTCAAGCGAATTTAGTCGGACAAGCTTACAACCAAGTAGGATAAGTGTATCTTCCTGGGGTATCCAAGGGAAACTTTGGGTTACTACTTCTACAACCGAGAAGAGGGAAAAGTGTTTGTCGCTCGGAAAGTTGTCTTCCTTGAGAAAGAGTTTCTCAGTCGGGAAGTTAGTGGGAGCACGGTGCAACTCAAAGAAGTTCGAGAGGGACCGGCTAGTAGCATCTCGGCAAAAGCCTTGGAGGTTGAGCCGGTCGTGGTAGCTAGGCCGGCAGCTGCACCTAAGCCGCGAAGATCTGCCAGATTATGAAGTGTTCGTGATGTATTGCTGTTAGAAAGTGATGAACCAGCTTGGAGCCATGAGATCCGAATTAAGGTCCATGGATGAGAATCAAGTTTGGAACTTGGTTGATCTGCCAGACGGTGCAAGACCCGTCGAGTGCAAATGGATCTTTAAAAGGAAAACTTATGTGGATGGAAATTTTTCTGTCTATAAAGCACGTCTTGTCGCGAAGGGGTTCTGATAGGTTCAAGGAGTTGATTATGATGAGACTTTCTCACCCGTAGCGATGCTTAAATCAGTTCGGATCTATCATGTTAGCTATATCAGCTTATTTCGATTATGAGATATCGCAGATGGATGTCAAAACAACTTTCCTTAATGTAAAATTAACCGAGGACATGTATATGATACATCCCGAGGGTTTTGTTGATCCGTCTAATGCTGAAAAGGTATGCAAACTTCACAAATCCATTTATGGGTTGAAGCAAGCATCTTGGAGTTGGAACATTCGCTTTGATGAGGTAGTCAAATCGTTTGGCTTCATCAAGAGCGATCATGATTCTTGTTTATACAAGAAGTTTAGTGGAAGCAAAGTAAACTTTCTAATCTTATATGTGGATGACATATTATTGATTGAAAGTGATGTCCAGATGTTGCAAGAAACCAAGGAGTCATTGGAAATGTGTTTCTCAATGAAGGACTTGGGTGAGGCAACATATATTCTAGTAATCAGGATCTATAGAGATAGATCCAGGCGGCTCATTGAATTGAGTCAGAGTACATATTTGGACAAAGTGTTGAAAAGGTTCAACATGGAATTGTCTAAGAAGGGGTTCTTACTGATGTCCCATGGTATAATACTAAGCAAGACTCAGTGTCCTTCGACAACTGATGAGCAAAGTCGGATGAATGAGATTACGTATTCTTTGGCAATTGGATCCATCATGTATGCCATGATTTGTACCAGGCCAGATGTTTCCTATGCTCTAAGTGTTGTGAGCAGATACCAGGCTGACCCTGGATAGATCCACTGGGAAGTGGCTAAAAATATCCTAAAGTACTTGAGAAGGACTAAGGATGTGTTTCTAGTTTATGGAGGTGATTGATACGCCCAATTTGCATCACCTTTCTATATCATAATTTATCTCTATTCATTGATATTTGTCTTATTATGAGGTATTGCTTATGGCTTTTTATCTGTTTATGCATGTTGGATGATTCTTGGAGGATGGACCGCCGGAGTCTGGATTCTGATGGAAAATAAGGCGTTTCGGTGCAATTTCGCAAAGATCAGAAAAATACCAAAAAAATATGGAAACATATTATTTTACCAGAAGAATGAGGGAGCTAGAATGAGGGACGGAGAAGGGCCTCAGGGGGCCCACACCCCCCTAGGCGCGGGCCCACCCGACCCCGCGCCTAGGGCAGGTGTGGCCTACCTGCCCGACCTCCGACTCCGCCCCTTTGCCTATATCTTCCCTATGAAAACCTAATACCAGGAGAGCGACCACAGATAGATTTCCGCCGCCTCTGGGGGGCGGAAAACACCGAGAGAGAAAGATCTCTCTGGCAGACAGATTTCTGCCGTGGGAATTCCTTCCCAGAGAGGGGAGATCGTCTCCATCAACACCGTCATCAAGCTATGCTTCATCGGGATCATCATCATCATCCACACCACCATCTCCACCAGCACCATCATCACCACTCCGTCCTGCTGTAACAATTGTGTTGTATATTGCTTTAGTTCTTTGGGGAAACTTTCCCGGTGTTGATTACTATTGTAGTTGATGCTTGTGAGTGGAATCATTGGATTATTGTTTATGTTCAGATTGTTATCCATTATCATATCATATTTGATCTTGATCCATATGATGTCTTGTGAGTAGTTCGTCTAGTTCTTGAGGACATGGGAGAAGTCATGTTGTTAGTAGTGAATCTGTGTTGAGTTATTATTCAATGGTTTAGTATTTAAGTTGTGGTGCTATTCTTCTAGTGGTGTCATGTGAACGTCGACTACATGACACTTCACCATTTATGGGCCTAGGGGAATGCATTGTGTATTTGGCTACTAATCGTGGGGTTGCCGAAGTGACAGAAACCTGAACCCCCGTTAGGACACCTTTGTACAAGGGAGTGTAGGATCTCAGAGTTTAAGGCTGTGGTTAGATTTATATCTTAATTACTTTCTTGTAGTTATGGATGTTTGCAGGGGGTTTAATCACAAGTATGTATTAGTCCTAGGAAGGGCGATATGTTAGCACAGGTTCACCCACACAACACTTACAAACACCAAAGAAGAGTACTCAACTATTTGAAGCGAAAGCACTTGACATAATTCCCATGTGTCCTCGAGAACGTTTGGTCCTTATTAGTATTTCCACCTGCTCCATACCACTGTTCAACACCTTCTGCTCCTTGTTGGGATCGACACTCCTATTTATCGAAAGTACTATGATACACCCCCTATACTTGTGGGTCATCAAGACTATTTTCTGGCGCCGTTGCCGGGGAGTGAAGCGCTATTGAAGATTGGAACTGGTAAGGGAAACTTTTACTATGAGTATTGATTTTGTTACTGCTTGTTACTTTGTTTCCAATATGGATAACCCACTTGGTTTTCTGTTTGGGAGAACTACTACCATTGCTAGGGTAGTAGATGAACCACCACCTGTTGAGATATATCCTTTTAAGATACCTACAAGCATTGTTAATCGTGTTATGAATAATTATTATTTTGGAGATGGAACTGTCCATCCTAGTGATCACTTGCTTTTTATCCATGAATTATGCGGGTTGTTTAAGTGTGCAGGTATCACAACTGAACAGGTGAAGAAGAAGTTACTTTCCATATCCTTGAAAGGGAGAGCTGAAGAATGGTATAAGCTGCCGAAGAATGGACAATCCATGGAATGGGATAAGATGGCATCTCTCTTTTACTCTAAATTTTATCCTCCGAGTGAGATTCATAAGGATAGAAATTTTATATATAACTTTTGGCCTCTTGATGGAGAGAGTACGGCTCAAGCTTGGGTGAGATTGAAGTTACTAATGCTTAAATGTCCTATTCATGAACTCCCTAACAATATTATTCTCAATAACTTTTATGCTAGGCTTCCTCTTCATGATAAAGATTTACTAGATGCTTCTTGTGCTGGATCATTCACACGTATGAAGGAAGAAGCTAAATGGGATCTCTTAGACCGTATTCAAGATAATACTGAAGCTTGGGAGAATGACAAAGGAAGAAAGTCAGGTATAAACTATGATTATGAATGCATTAAATCTTTTATGGGAACTGATAACTTCCGTGGTATTAGTAATGAGTTTGGTCTTGATTCCCAAAGTATTGCCAACTGTTTTAAGGCCTTTGCCTCTTACATAGAAATTCCCAAGAATAAGTGGAATAAGTACCATGCTCCGTATAAAGATGTTGTTAGTCATGTTCCAATTAGAAGTACTCAAGTTTGTACTACTAATCATATTGTGCCTTTCCCAGCTAAGGTAAAAGAGTATTCTATGATTATTAGTGCAAATAACAAAGGTACAATGAAAACTGTGGAGCCTGGTAAGCAATTGAATGTTGGACCTGTGGTAGCTATTGTGAAAGACCCTGTCACTAGAAATAGATAGGATGAGCACATTGTCTTCTATGAAGACGCTTCTAATATTATCTCTCATCCTAGTAAGGCTAGAAAATCTAGTGTTCCTGTGCTTTCTGTTAAAATTGGTGATCATTGATACTATGGTTTATGTGATATTGGTGCTAGTTCTAGTGTTATTCCTTATGAGCTTTATAGGGAAATTATGCATGAGACTGGTCCTTGTGAGCTTGAGGACATTGATGTGGTTATCCACCTTGCTAATAAGGAAACCATTTGCCCCATTGGCATTGTAAGAGATGTGGAGGTTCTTTGTGGTAAGATTAAGTATCCTGCTGATTTTCTAGTGCTTAATTCAGCAGCTAGCAAAACTTGTCCTATCATTTTTGGTAGACCTTTCTTAAACACTTGTGGATCTATTATTGATTGTAAGAAGGAAAAAGTTTTAACTAAGTTTGATGGAGATTCTTATCTTTTCCAAATTTTCTAAAACTCCTTGTAGATTGAGATGCTAATATGGTGGTGCCGAAAGTACATAGATGATATATTGAATGAGTTAAATATAAAAATTACAAGAAAGGTTCTTGTCGCACAGAAATGATTGAATCAAAATTCAAGTGTATAGACACTTGGTAAGTGAAACAAAGATTCAAGTATAGATTGATACTTGATGTATGAAATCACAAAGAGTATTTATATCAATCATACTGTGATATGTACAAATCCAGATATGTCCTATGCTCTAAATGTTATGAGCATATACCAGAATGATTCATAAGATGATCATTGGACGATAATAAGGATATTCTTATGATCTTTTGGAAGAACTAAGAATATATTATTTTGTAGAGATGACAAATAAATGGTTAGTTCATTGTAAAAGTATTAGATTGATACTAGTTTTGTCACAATGTACAAATTAAATTTATCTCAATCTAAACTAAGGATGACACAATATAATGGAAAGTAAGTTCCATAATGGATTTGGATGAGTTCCAAAGTTAAGACATTGTGACAGATACTACAACAAAAGGCTAAGTATATGACTGCTATTATAGCATCAAAAGAGGTCATTTGTGTTAAGTAGTTTGTTATCAAACTAGGTGTGGTTCACAGCGGGATAGTACCATGAATATATACTGTACGATAATATTATCAACATGTTTTAACCCCAAGGAACCAAAGATCTCTCCAAAGTACCAAATTTATACAAAGCCATTCATTAGAGAATGAGTGATGCGTAGAGACGCAAAGACATGCAATTACACACGGACCTAAAAGAGTCGGATCCGAAGATCAGTTGACCACTAGCAATCGTGTAAATACAACACCGGAAAGCCATAGGTGTTGAATACACAAAGATTTACTAGTATTTCCACCGGCTTGTCCTTTGCTAAGAAAGGATTGGGCCACTTTCTCCGTTTGTTCATTACTTGCTCTTTGTTTTGTTGCCTTGTCAGAAAACCACTAGAAATCCGTTTGCTAAGTATTCACAGGGATTTCCTGCTCCATACCACTGTTCAGCACCTTCTGCTCCCATTTGGATCGACACTCCTATTTATAGAAAGTACTACGATACACCCTCTATACTTGTGGGTCATCAGTGATGATGAACTCAGTGTAAGGGGTTACACGGATGCGAGTTATCTCACGGACTTAGATGATTCTTGTCAACACCCGGATTTTTAATCCCAGATGCCTGTTATGCCATACATCGCAATCCCAGGATTACCATTTTTGCGAGACATAACAGATTTGGATACCACAGTACATCATCCATTACAAACTATACATAAGGTCTTACACAAATAAGGATCTCATGATCCAGTTCTTAATACAACTCAAGCAGCAGAAATACGTAATAATAACGGTAGCGTAGGCAAAGCTCCATCTTCGGGGTCACAGGCAATGCTGACGATGGGAGATGATCCTAGTTGTCGTAACCTTCCTGGGGTCCATCCTCCAGGTACTCCTCTTCATAGTCTGGCCACGGGAATAGCCAGGGACAAAGCCATGAGTACTCTTTAAGTACTCGCAAACTAATACTAACAAGTGAAGGGGGTTTTTGTAATAGGACACTAAGCTCTAGGGTTGTTTTGCAAAAAGCCAGATTTACCTCTACTAAGTTCAGAAGCAAGAGAAAACTAGTCAAATTTTATAACACCTAAGTGGGAAATTGTATCTCATGCCACAACTCTGTTGTGGTCAAGTCAAAGTCTCAAGTCATTTCATAAGTCATTTTGAAAACATCTGACGGGGGAACAGTATGGCCACTCCAACTGTCCATAACCGCGGACGTGGCTATTCGAATAGTTTGACACTCTGCAGAGATTGTACACTTTCACCACAACATTCGATACATCCGTCAGGAACAAATCCTGAATTCACCATACTCAGTATGCAGATAATCAATCCCAACCTTTCAATTACACGCCCTAGTATAAGCACCTCTCCTGTGAGTTTGGCCTCCCAACCATGACCAACTGTCATCTTGGGTACTGCACAGGTGGACAATCTTCATAAGGTAGCCTCAGCTCAGACCTTGGCCGTGAGGGAAATAATACTAAGGTATATAAGTTTCCAGTCAAGCCCTACCCAATTCTCGGGTATTGTGGTTGTACGGTAAAATTGGAATGGTATCGCATCCAGACAACCATCAGTTTTATAAAGGGCTAAGGATCATGCCCCAACATTTTCATCACCATAATAAATCATCTGGTGTTCGGAAACACATGTCCAAAGCATTTCAATAGAATGATCCATCATTCCAAGGTTTTCATAACCATTTTTCCACCAAGTATTCCCATCTAAGTTGATCAAGTTTTATGCTTAGCACTAGAATCTACAAGTGGGGGTAAGTACTAATGAGGGGTGGTAAACTAGTGGAGTTTAACTAAGTTCAATCTCATGCCTTAGGATGACATAAAGATTATCTAGCCTAGGCCAAATTTTATGCTCCTTATGCAACCTTCAAATATCTTTCTAGTATCTACAAATCACTTAAGTAAGCTCTAAGTACTAGCTTTGATAAAGAAATAAAGTATAAAGCTTGCAAGTAAAACTAGGAATGGGTATCATCATATGTGTCTAACCAAGAATGCTTAGGGCATTGCATAGGTTATCTAACTTTCATAATTGCAAGTGTTAGCTTGCAAGGTTAATAGCTTGCAAGTATTGGCTTGCATATGTCAACTTGATTAGTAAGGCTTGCCAAAGTAGAGTATCTTGCAAGTGTTAGCTTGCACATTCAACTAGTAGTATTCGGCTTGCCTTGTGCAGAGCAGTGGTTGAAGTTCTCCTCGGCTTCTTCTTCGTAGTATCCTCCTTCTTCCTCGTATCCTTGGTCGGTACTAGCGTCTATAAGTAAATACGAGGTACACAATCACCAAACAATACTTAACTAATTTCAATCATCACACCAAAGGGTCCTATAGATGATCTAGCATCATCACTAACATTACAAGATTAAAGCTTGGTTTAATTTCTTTTATTTTTAGAAAAGTAATTTCTACTCATTGAAAAACTACTTAAGATTTAATATTCTCCAAACCAAACATGGGATCATGTTGACACATGTCATCACCACATATTTTAGTCCATGGGAATGTGATTTAAAGTGGTGTCACAATTTAATAAGGTTTAACCTTTTATTTTACTTAAATAAAGTGACTAGAAATGCCTATGTGGCATTCTTTTATTACTTGAACATTATTTCTGTAAGTAAACCCAAATGTTTTTATATATTCTGAAAGGTATGATCAAATGTGATTTTTGAGAGTTGGAATCAACTCAAAAGCTATTATGGTTTAAATTTGAAAAATGTTTGAATACAGAAAAGGTTCTGCCTTGTTATTTTTACCAAGGTTGATCTATAGATTCAAATTATTTGAATCCAACGAGCTTGGATTAAGCATTTCAATATATTTCTAACAAAATTGGTTTCATTCAATTTGGTTTACTGAATCGAGCTGGGTTGATTTTTGAAACTAGGTACAGAACCGTGTTTGAATTAAAATGGAAAAAGTTAAATTCAAACAACTGGGCTGCGCGGGAACTGCTAACGGGCCGGCCCAGTGTCACTCCGCGGCGCGGGGCTCAACTGACAGGGGGGTTCCACCAGTCAGTGGCTCTTTAAACGCGAAGTGGTACAGGGCAATCTCATCCGCAAGATCTAAGTCTAATCGCACGGCTGCTACTCATCGTCCACGTCGGGCTGCGCCGGCGAGACAGAAACCTAACGCGGCAGGTGGGGGTCGTCGGGGGCTCACCGGGGCTCAGGCGAGGGTTGGCGAGGCGGGCGAACGACGAAGTCGACGACGGCGAACCTCCTGGTACCGGTAGCTTCTCCTGGGGTGGACGAAATCGATGGCCCCCTTCTTCTCCAGAGCCGGCCTACTCCGGCCAAATTCCGGCGATGCGCTGCTCGGCTTGCTCCGGGAACGGGGTGGAACGATCAGTGAGGAGAGGGGAGTGAGATGGTGTGCTCAATTCGGCTGGGGGTCATCTCCTTTTATAGGCTCGGCGGTGAGACCGAACGGGATGGGCAAGCGACGGTGGCGACATGGCTACGGGCTGCTAGAGGCATGGCCGGCGGTGGCGATCGTTCGGTGGTCTCCTGGCGATGCTCTAAGGCTTTAATGCGCGTGTAGGGGCGGTGGCAAACGGTCTGGAACATGTGATGCTCTGCGCGGCAGAGGCGGTGTCTTCGACGGCGAGCGGTGGCTGTGAGGCATGGGGCGGCGAACGGGGATGTCTAGCGGTCTCCTGGGATGGTGGTGATCGTGTATGCACGCGGCGAGGGTGGCGCGCGGTCTGTGGGCGTGTGTCGAGGGTGGCGCTTTGGCGCATGCTCGGCATGGTTGCTGGCGAGCTTGGCATGGTCTGTGCGTGTGGTCCAGGGGCTGGCAAGGTTCGAGCGCTGGACAGGGGGTGGCGGTGGACGGTGGGCTGTGTCCTAGACATGCTGTTTAGGCTTGGTGCTTGCTCTGGCTAGCTAGCCATGGTCGGCTGGCAAGGGGGTGCTCGTGTTGGCATGGCACGGGGCAAAGGGTAGGGGCTAGGGTTTGTCCAAGCACTGTTTGGCACTGAGGGAGACAAGGGTGATCAATGGTGAACATTGCTTAGCCAGATTACTGCTCAAAACAGTGAAGTTAGGCCAGTTTGATTTGTTACCTCCAAGTGTTTGATGAAATGGCCGCAAGAACTCAAGTTTTTAATTTTGAAAACATTTTTGGTGGGTGTGATAGGCATGTGCTGGTGAGTCTGCAGATGCTTGGGTTTTGAAAGTTGAGCTTGTTTGAGTGGTTTTTGAAAAAGTGGGATCTTCCCATATGATAAAGATTCAATTTTGAACTGTCCTTTAAACTATGCATTTGAATGTTTCTGGATGATCACAAGGTGGGCCTTGATACTTTGTTATGAGTACTATCAAGGGGTGCAAAGATCCAAACAAGTTTTTGTTAAGTTCTGAAAGTTAGAGACAACCAAAGTAGGCATGGGAGTTAAATTGGCCAAAATGACCATTCCCTTATTTTGTTTGTTTTGATTTATTTGTCTTTTGGAAAAGTGTGGGGATTGTTTAGATGATGTTTATTTCACCTAAGAATCCTTTTACAAGCAAAGAAACACATAAACAAGGCAATTCAAAAGAATCCAAAATGGGATGCATACACACATGCATGCTTTCATATTTTTATTTAGAAAAGTTTTTGTTAACCCTAATTTTGAAGATTAGAGTTTGATGATCCAAGTTTAGTATTTTTGGGATGTTACAATTCTCGTTCGCAATCTGGATACGTGTTTATTATAAACGGAGGGGCTGTGAGCTGGAAGAGTTCCAAGCAAGAGACTGTGTCAACATCTACAATAGAGGCTGAGTATATTGCCGCCTTGGAGGCAGCAAAAGAAGCTGTTTGGATGAGGAATTTCCTCATGGATCTTGGTGTGGTTCAGGGCTCATCCAATCTGTTAGACGTGTATTGTGACAACAATGGTGCTATTGCACAAGCCAAGGAACCTAGACAACACCAGAAGAACAAACATATACTCATGCGATATCACCTAATTCGCCAGTTCGTGGATCGAGGTGATATCAAGTTATGCAAGGTACACATGGATGCAAATGTTGCTGATCCATTGACAAAGCCGTTACCACAGCTTAAGCATGAGGCGCACATAAGAGCAATGGGCATTAGATGCCTAGACATGTGATGTCAGAATGTTTGACTCTAGTGCAAGTGGGAGACTGTTGGGAATATGCCCTAGAGGCAATCATGTTTGATGATATTTCCTAATGTATTCGTAAAGTTATTAAGTTGTCTCTTGTGTGAACATCTGATATATATCATCGAATACGCGATTCGGTTGTGGAACTATATATTCTTGTTATTCTTACAAGTTGTCCTTAGTCGTTGAGGTTGTGCTGGACACACAACTTAGACTAATGTGAAGTTGGCTTGATGACTCGGTTCCACTTGTCATGGACATGGTGATGCTATTCCTACTTGCATGGACTCGGCTAAAGAGTTTAGCGAGTCGGACTGACCCATAGTTGAGATGCAACGAGCATGTTTTCATTTGCAGTCTCATACAATGGAATCCCTTGACCTGAGGTGATTGCATGATCCGAGTTGTGGATCGCCAACTTAGGTTCTATCAAACGCTGTTCCGTAAATGGGAAGTTATAAAGATAGAGTTCGGGTTGGTTGTGAATCAAGCTGCGTGACATGGATTACCAAGATGGGTTTTGCCCCTCCGCAATGGAGAGATATTCTCTGAGCCCTCTCGTGTGATATGATTTAGAAGCATGGCCATGCGCGACTTGGTTAAGTGTTAACTGAGGATTCAGACTAAGAGTTAGTCCAGTGAATCGTATATCATGGTACGAGAAGAGAGATTGAGCTATTAAAGGGATGACAACTACTCGCCTATAGCTTGACAAGGGATATCGTGTGGCAAAGGGACTTGGACAAAAGTCACATTGAAGGTTTGTCTTCCGGAATTTACGACACTTGGGAGATGGCACGTCTTGCTAGAGGCCGTTACCATCTATTGACTTGAGACCAAATGTTCATGGGAGTGGATGAGACTCAAAGCCATGACGGGATATTTGGAGGAGTAGCTCATGTCGTGTGCATGTGTATGTGAACCTGAAGGGTCACACACTTAAGGGTAAGGAACCCATGTGGATGAGATCCATGTGCTCGTTGGTGTATATCCTAGATGAGCCTCAAGAGTTGAGCCCAACTAGGTATGTATATAAGTGGAGCGACAAGAGATAGTCCCTGACCTAGCCGTTACTTTCTCCACTCCCAAATCGGGTTAGACATGATCTAGCAGTCCTCTGTCCGAGCTCCTTCGTGTACGTGTGGATACCGGTAGAGACACTGCACTTGCGGCGCTGGAGACAAAGGGATCTGGCGAAGGAGTTCGCGGGGATTCGGAAGAGCTGTTCGTGAGATCGATCGACACTGCATCAAGTGGCGCGCTACATCGATAATCCGCATCTGCGCGTCTAATGGTAAATCTCGTGGCCTATTACATGAGCTGGATCTTGGGAGCACCGTGATAGATAAACGTTTTATTTATCGGTCCGCGGCCCAACACAGTCGTGCTGCGTCGAAAATGAATTTCTTTAGCATTTACAAGTACTGGTCAAAAGAAAGGCACACCAAAATACAAGTTGCGATAGTAGTATCTTTCTGCCAAATGCCAATTTTCTCAACATGGTCAGAATAAAATAAGATCAAACAGTGATTTGACGGGAGACTGTATAATACACACGTTTCCACAGAAGTGCAACACCCCGATCATCTCCCGTCTATCGAGATGACCGGAACAACTCCAGTATCCTTTTCCTTTTCTTAATAAAGAGACTACTAGTAGTAGTTCAATTCAACCGGTAACTTCTTACCGTATACCAGCATGACACATTGCCACGTGTACCTGAGTCCGTCGCACAATAGTATATACTCCCTCCGTTTCAAAATATAAGATGTTTTAGGTTTGTGAAGAAAATGAATCTAGACTTCTTTTAGTTTGTAGATTCGTCCCAAAGTTGAGTGAACCTACATATTAAAATAAGTCTAGATTCATTTTTTTCATAAACCTAAAACATCTTATATTTTAAAACGGAGGGAGTACTATACTGTATATACTATATTAATTGATTTTGTAACGAGAGCAGACGTGCAAATTTTGAAACGGCACTGACAAAGTTATCCAGGAATTCTCGCACATCACTGCGGAATTCTGTTTGACAGAGTGGGCATCTCTGAACACGTTTTTTTACCCGGCACCATGCATTGGTAGTTAAGGGCATCTCTATCGGGCCGACGCATCCCGTCTGAGTGTATTTGAAACGGTCCGCATGGACGCGCGGGCGTGCGCGGTGCTTCAGCGGGCGATTCATCCGGACAAACGCGTCCGACTCGACTCATCCATGCACCTAATCTAGGCTTGGTTGCGTCATCCCGGACTACGCTTGTCCGAGCAGGTGTCCCACAATAATTCGCCCGGGCCTCTCTCCAGCGGCAGAACAGAAGCTCTCCTTCCCCAAACCCTCGCACCCTATATCCCGCGCCTCGAGCAGGCGCAATCTTTGCCGCCGCCACTGCCGACGCCCCCGCGATATCGAGCGCCACCGCAAGCCACGCGCGTTGCCGGAGTTGTCTGGACGCGCCACAGGCAATCCCGCCACCCTCGGCCTCCGCCTGTGGACTGGACGCGTGACACCCTCTGCGTGGCGCATAACCTGCTCGATCATTTGCCTGAGGTGCGTTTGCCGGTCTTTGTAGGTTTTATCCGGCCCGCTGCGGGAGTTGGCTTCGCCATTGACGGCCGCATACTTTGCAGACGGGCAGCAACCGAAGGGCAATGGAGTTCTTCTACAAGAACTTCGTGGAGTAATCGTCCGAGGAGGAATCCGACGGTGAGACCGAGATTCTGCTGGTGGCTGTATAGATGGTGCACGACCACTACCTCCTGCCGCCGCGCAGAGGTGGCTCGTCCAAGCGGCGCGAAGTCAACCAGGAGCGCGACCGAGAAGATGGCCACATACGCCTTTACAACGACTACTTCCATCCAACTACTCTGGTCTTTAAAGAGAAGGCATTTCGTCGCCGCTATCGGATGTCGAGGGGCCTATTCTTGCAAATTCTCAATGGTGTGACGGAGTATGACAACTAATTTCAGGCCAAGTATGATTGCATCGGTAAGATTGGCTTCTCCTCTTACCAAAAATGTTCTGCTGCCATTCGACAGCTTGCATATGGAGTTCCCGGTGACCTCCTCGACGACTACATGCGCATGAGCGAGTCCACATGCCATGAGGCTATATACCAGTTTTGCAGCGCTGTTATTGCGGTGTTTGACAAAGTTTACCTGAGAGCCAAACACCAAAGACACTGCCCGTATTTTGTCCATCAACAAGAAAAGGGGGTTTCCTGGTATGCTTGGCAGCATCGACTGTATGCATTGACAGTGGAAAAACTGTCCCTTTGGTTGGCAAGAGCAGTTCAAAGGACATGCAGAGGGGTGCACCGTCATACTAGAGGCTGTTGCATCACAAGATCTCTGGATTTGGCACTCCTTTTTTGGCATGGCTGGATCAAATAATAATATCAATGTGCCGCAGCGGTCTCCGGTGTTTGCTAGGCTGGCAGAAGGCAATGCCCCACATATTTCTTATCAGATCAATGGCAACCCATATGATATGGGTTACTATCTTGCTGACGGTATCTACCCTTCCCAGGCCACCTTTGTAAAGACAATCCACAATCCTGGAGATGATAAGTGCAAGAGGTTTGCGAAAGAGCAACAGACCTCTAGGAAGGATGTGGAGCGAGCATTTGGTGTGCTTCAGTCAAGGTGGGCTATTGTTTGATACCCTTCTAAAACCTGGAGCACAGAGAGGATGTGGGATGTGATGACCACTTGTATCATCATGCACAACATGATCGTCGAGGACGAGTATGATGATGGCATCTTGGACCAAGACTGGGACTTTCAGGGTCAGTTGGTTGAGCCTGAGCTAGGTCTAGCGTCTTGAAAAGATTTCATGCAAGTGCATGAAAATTTGCATCACAGACAAACCCATGGACGTCTTCAACTGGATTTGGTTGAGCATATATGGGCTCGTGCGGGAAATATCAACGTTTAATCCTTTATTTGTTTTGTGTAATTTGAATGACGGTTTAGTTATATTGTATCGAACCATGCGAGGCTAAACTATTTATGTGTAAGCACTATTTCAATTTGATTAATCTAGTTTATTTGCATTCCAAAAAATAATTTTGTGACAAAATTTGCAAACATATGAATCCCTAGCCCGCCCTGGCCAAGCGCGGCCAAATGAATCGCGCCGGCCGAGCAGGCCAAACCACGACCCCAAAACAACTGTGGCCCGATTCAAACGGATAAAAACAGACGGTTTAAGGTGACCGAATGGGTTGGTCCAGTGAAGATGCCCTAACGTCCATCCATGCAAGAAACAAGGCCTAGCTAACTTGTGCATCTGTTTTCCAGACCAGTCCAATCATTTTCTGGGAGGCAGATTTGTCCGCTCAGCATCGCCATCAATTCCGCCTAGCAGAGCAGGCCAGTGGATCGCAATAGCACGTACCGTCGTTGTTGGAGGCAAGACCTTCTCCGCCAGCCGAATTCGTCGTCAGCCGTATCATTGTACGTACGTGGTCTAATTGTCTATCGTCTTCGGCTGCACGCCAACTCACAAAGCGGTCTCCTTTTCTCCGCACTTGGTTTTCCCACCAACCATTCTCGCGGCCTACATGTATCCATCTACTTGCCTTTTCTCCAACCGATCTTTGATTAAGTCCTCTAACTTAACTCCAGACTGTCAGCAAACTGGATAAAGTTGAGACGAGATCATGCATGAGACTACTTGATATACGTAGTTTAATGAGTGTTCAAATTAAGGGTTGGGTCAAAATTGTTTCCAGTCAAATTGTCTCACCCAAAACACTAAACCCGAAGTCGTGTGGGCGAAGAAAGTTTAAGTTTGTATTTTCAAGGGGAATGTGGGAAGCAGATGTGTATCAAGACTTTCTTCCGTGGAACAAATCTGTGACCTTATCTGAATGTTTGGTGGGAAGAGAGCACGCATGCATGCACGGTTTTAGCTGAACAATGTGATGTGTGGTAGTACCACCTCACTGATAGTGTGGTGGTTGGAACCAAAGCCACTTTCTACTGCTAGTTAAGCAGTAGCCATCATCGATCCATATGTAAGCTTTAGGTCAACCATAACCATGAGATCGGTCTCTGTCTCACCAACCTCACCAGACCATTGAGAAAGAGAGATGCGCACCTCACGCATCTATGATCCTAACTGGTGTTACATGATGTGGGCTCATGAAATGGACAGGGAGCAGTCCTTGTTTGGTGGGTGAAAGTAACACATGCCCTCCTGGTTTTGTTTAGCCTACTGAACAAGCAAGCATAGCAACAGCCTTGTGATTGATTCATTGATGGGAGCTTTAAAGATTTCCCGAAAGACTGACTATGCGTCGGTAGTCGATCTCATCCTACCTGTGAAAACATGAATAATCAAACTATCACGACACTGTTTTTAAAATGTCCTCCGCTTCTTAATTTTGCTGATTCAGGATTAGATCCAGCTTTGCTGCAACATTAAGAAACATGATGCATTCTGCTAGCTAGCTAACAACCGAGATGATTAGTTAGCTGAACATGGCGACTAACTGGGGGGAAGATGATGCACCCAACCTAAACATTGCGCATCGTGATACCCATCACGATCGACGAGTGCTCTGTATGTGTCTCTCTGACAGACCAGCATAGTTTTTGTTCAGAGCGTTGGAGTAACTCTTTATCGAAAGTCAATCAATTGTTCTTGTATTAGGGAGTATTCAATCTCAGAGAGCAGACACATGCGAAGTAGTGGTATGCTACTTACCTGCGGGTTCAGAAGATGCAATACTATTGTTTTGTCGAGCAAAAGAATAGAGTCTCTGCATGTTCTAGCATGTTAACACAGAGATACTAATTTTACTATCCCTTAATTTCTGTCTGATTGAAGAGACAATTCTTTCTTCAGGGGTCACACTAGTTGGTCGTAGGATTCCCTATGGATGGATGCACATGGTATGCTTTTCTCCAGTTTTAGTGATCCAAATCAGGGGTCTCTAGATAATGCTCTACATGTACCAATGGCTGTCTTTGAGTGTGTGACTTCTATGTACCTTCTTCCATCGATAAGGAGGCCACCCAGCCACTAACCATGACTTTGACAGGCTAATCACCCCTCTGTTGCATCTCACTATCATGTACTACTAAGTATTATCTATTTATTTGTTGAATTATCCAAAAGTGTTTCTTACCATTACCCTTTTAAAGTTAAACTGTAACCGTCTACCTCAAATCTTGGTCTGAAGAACAGGTCGTACAGTTGGGTGCACCTCAACTAACCCGTATGTCGTCGGTAGCTTGTTTGAGTTATTCACTGACTAATAGCTCTTGCTATTGTTTGCAAGCAAGCTGTGGTTGGTAGATTCCATATTGTAAAATTGTGTTGTTTTCAGTATATATATTTCTTGGTGCCCTGCACTGGCATCACACTTGTTCGCGCCGAAAAGGACAACCTAAGCTTGGTCCAGGCTAGTATTCAATTATACTAGAATTAAGTTGGAACGTCAATTAGCTTCCCATCTATACGATCGTCCAACAAAAAACATTATTTAGTCTCGTACCTACTTTTTCAGTGCTATCGTCTTTTATTCGCCATATTTTGCCCATTGGAGCATTTTATTTGATGCGGGGTTGCAACCGTGGTAGGTAAACAATAAAGCTGTCGAGATCCGGTAGGTTGCCGTCTCAGAAGGTTTTTTTTTTGCTTAAGAAACTGTCTAGTATTACACTGACAGTTTACGGATCAGAACGTGAGTTCATGACCAACTACTCCCTCCGTTCTCTCAAAATAACATTTCGCCCGCTTTATAAAAAAAACTATAACGGCCGAACTGATATAAAGTGATAAGGGATCCTCTTACACACCACATCAAAGAAAAAAAACACATCAGGTATACAGAGATCAAACACTTGCCACACCGAAGACACCAAAACAAGACCAAGAGGATCGGAGCTCCATGACAACGCCCCCAAAAAGGTAACGACACACTACACTGTCGTCATCCCGACCGATGGTCGAGGGTTTTCACCTAGAGCTCTAGCACGGAGAAGGTATCCACAATGCCCCCCCCCTCAAGAGGGTTACAATACCCGCAGGCATCGCCGCCGTTGGCGCCGAAGCGCTGGGCTTTCGCCCCGAAAAACCATCGTACCGTGCCCGAGACCTCGGACCGCCCGCTGTCCCCAAGTCCGGTCTCCGCTTCGCGATATGGGAGTTGCTGCACCAACACCAGGTTCCCCCGCTACCCCTCTCTTCACCATCCTCACGGTCGAAGGGAGAGGCCACCACCATCGCCACGCCGCTCGCCGTAGAGTCGCACGCACAGTCCACGCTCCAGGGCCGCCGCCCCGGCATCCACGATCTCGCACCTGATGGACGAACGCCGTGATCAAGGCAAGACCTCTTGAGTGGACGGGTGAGGACAAGGCCAGCACAACTCTCAGACAACGAGGTAGGACTAGCAAGCTTCACCTGCCGGTCAAACTCATAGTGCCCAAATTGGGACTGCTAAGCAGTCGCCGGATCTTGCCCTCTCGGGCCGAATCTAGCACCCCAGCCATACCATGGCTAGGGGTGGGTTTCCAGCTGCACTAGGATCCTCTGAAACCGCTAGAACAACAAGGCCCACCCCCACCCAGAACGGGACCAAATGGGCCTAAATCTGGACCGAGTGAGCCTGGATCGGGTCGAGGCCCCCACCGTCCCCTGGCCAGCACCACCCGTCGATGTCCAGGAGCATGCCAGCGATGTCCTCTCCACCACCAGCTCGGAGATGCTCCGGCGCTCGCCAACCTGCCACCAGCCCACAGAGATCTCCGGCCCGAAGCCGAAGCCGCACCATCCGCCACGGCCGCAGAGCTTGGTTCGCCGCCTGCCACCACAGATGCACCATGAAGCTGCCACGCTGCCGCTGGAGTTGCCGCGCCATCGCGCCCCTCACTAGCAAGGCGCCCAGACGAGCCATCTCGCTCCGCGGTGAGACCTCCACGCGAGGGGGATGGAAGGGCCCTGCCAGCGCCAGCGCCTGGCCTTCGGCCGACGATGTCGTCCGATGGCGGCGAGGAGAGGGAGGAGGGGTCTGGAGGCGGCGGGCTAGGGTTCCCTCCGAGTCGCCCACGGGAGCGATGCGGGAGGGAGATGGGTCGGGTGTTTTTCATCTCGAGGTCAGCCTCAAGAGTTACCGAACTCTTTAGGGACGCACAATGCAACCGCGGACTCCCTCCATTCCAAAATATAAAATGTTTTACCTGTGTGAAGCACATATATCTATATGACTTTTAGTGTATACTCCCCCTGTCCGCAAATAAGTGTATTTCTAACTTTTTTCTAAGTCAAAGTTAGTAAAGTTTGATTAACTTTATAGGAAAATGTAGTAGTATTTATGACACCAAATTGGTACAACTAGACATATTTTTAAATTTAGTTTCACAATATATAAATATGATATAATATATATTGTTATATTTATCTACAAAGTTGGTCAAATTTAATAAAGTTTGTAGGCAAAAACTAAATGTACACTTATTTACTTATTTATAGAGTGAGGAGTAGTTTGGAATGAACCTAGTCTAGATACATTCATTGAAACATTTTATATTTTAAAACGGAGGAAGTACGTGTCATTGAAAATACCAATCCAGGCCGGTCACCACGTGAACTAAAATAAATCTGCTCATGGGGCTACCTTGTTCGATTCGATCTCAGATCCACATTTATTTATGGATCGGAGGGTGTACATTAACACCAGACCGAAACATCACAGTATAGCCTGTACGTCAGGTGTCACTCAGTAATCGACCCACTTAACTTAACTGAAGTCTATAGTTTCAGGCCTAACCTATAAAAAGCCGCGACTATTTAGTTCCGGAGAAAGGAAGCATGGGTCAAGTTGCTGCCTTTGATTACAACTCAAGAGATTATTACAAATGCTTGAAAGCGATTTAAGCATTGTCCAAGTGCGTCAGCAGTTAGCCCGCGACAATTCTTTCTCGTCAAGCTGTTGTCTCATGGCGCGGTAGGTAGGAGTGGCGAGACCATGGGTGATTGGCTTCGCGATCCATTGCGCAGTTGTGCTTGCCCACTACTAGCAACTGGCAATCATTATCGTTGGTGCAACTTGCTTCATATATGTATGAAGTTTTTTAGCCAAGGCCAAGCGACACTAAAAACATCTCCAACAGATGGCTTAAAATAGGCCATTATAAATTAGGATAGTAAAAAGAAATTGGCATGAAAGTAGACAATACGTTTTTTAGTCATCATGATAAGACAATTTGTCATTTATCCTTTTATTGTAAATTTGCTCGCTTTATATGGTCATTCATCCAAATAGCCTCTGGTTTATCTCTCTCATATTCGGTGGCCAATGTTTTTGGTAACTAGATGCATGGAATAGATGATAAATACATGATTTTGTTTAGGGTGGGAGCATTTGCTATTATTCACTATGACTATGTAGAAATGATAAGATTTTTAACAATATTGTGCCTTCTCCCATGCAGATTATTTATCGGGCCAAGGCTATCCTCCGATCATGGACTATCCTCCAACGTATGAAGTTTAGTGACTTGTTTGTGAAGGGATGTAAATAATTGAAGGACACGATGATGAATATTTTCTCCCAACATGGATGTGTGTGATTTGCGGATTAATCTGACATAGCTCGAGACCGTTTTTATCTTGATAGTCATATTTGTAATAGTACTTTCTCTCTTTTATCTAGTTGTGTGGTTTGTACGGCTGTGTGCATCTTAGCTATGCAAAGCGGGTGTAAACATTACTCAAAGTAATAAAAGCGCATATTTCCAAAAAATCAAATTAGGATAGGCCATCAATTTACAATTGAAATATAGATCAGGCGTTTTAGATGATGTATAATAGGGCGCAACCAAAACTCCAGATGCCCTAAAATAGGGCACCATACACATAGCAACATCTCATATGTATTTCATATTTGTAAAATATGAATTGAAATCTTTGCAAAATCAACATACAAGCATAACATATGGAATGAAATATTTCCAAAATGACAAGCATATTTTTAGATTTTCATTACATGTAAAGTTCGATACATTAGACATACACAGCTAAGATCATCGACACTAAACCATACTACTCCTCATCGCTACTAGTGAGGAAGAGGTCCAACCATTGTTGTCGGGGGGATAACCCCCGGATGGGGCAAGCCAGGCCTAAGCAGGCCGACTCCAGAAGATACCGGCCATCTGGCCTCCAAGCAGAAGAATTCTAGCCGGTTGGTTAGTCCCACCCGGATGGGCTTAAAGCTTTCTCGGCTGGCCCATCTAGCCGGGTAGCCAGAAGAACCGGGTGGGTGGCCGTTCCCACCCGGCTGGACGCTCCTTGCGGGGTACGCCTCTGACGCCTCCCATCACCAGACAGGCTGGCGCGTCGCCCTGACCGGCGCTACCAGACGAGGGTAAAGCAAAGTTGTCGGCTGACCGCCAAAGAAGCCCCGGGTGACCGTTAAAGCAAGGGATGACGCCCGAAGGAAGCCTGGGTGACCTCTAAAGTGAAGGGTGACGCTAAAAGGAGGGCACGGGGCTACTGCAGCGCCGTCCATTGATGTACCGGAGGCTGACTGGGTCCTGGTCCACCGACTAGGGCCCTACAGCCGGCCCGCCCTGCAAACCCAAATCCAAATAGTAAACCCTAGAGCCCACATTGTAACCTACCTCCCCCGACCAGTATATAAGGGAGGGTAGAGCTAGGGTTCTAGGTAGACTACACTAGGTAAAGTTTTCCTCTAGTTCATCTTCTTCCTCTAGCCTTCGATAGTTGCTAAGGAAACAACTCAAGGAGCACTTGTACTGGGCATTCGCCCCCCATATAGTAGATATTACAGGAGTAGAGGTGTTACCTCGCCGAGAGGGCCCCGAACCTGGGTACGTCACTGTGTTTGCAGTTCACCGTGCCCAACCCGTTGCGTGGGCCACCGATTGCATCCTAAGTGTCCCTCTTAAGCTATCCCCAATGGCACTGCCGTGTTCCACACCACGACAGTTGGCGCCCACCGTGGGGCACAACACTTCGGTTGGGATCATCTCTTGCACGGGACTTTCGCTCGTCGCCGGTGAGCGCGTGGCCTCCGGCCTCGTCCTCACTCTCGGCACCTTCGACTGCGTCATCAACAACGCCGCGTGCTTCGACGGGACACGTTTCTCGTCAGCGGATCCATACTATACTTCGGGGGCCACCGCATCTACGTCGCCACCATCGCCGAGGCCTTCCCAAGCAAGGTCGACGCCGTCTCCGACGTGCCTCTTGACCATGCCGCCCGCGGTGTCGCTGCGTCAAACGGCTGCGTCAAATTCATGGTGGTGAACGCCCGCGAAAACCACCGCCCACTGATGACCCACAAGTATAGGGGGTGTATCGCAGTACTTTCGATAAATAGGAGTGTCGATCCCAACGAGGAGCAGAAGGTGCTGAACAGTGGTATGGAGCAGGAAATCCCTGTGAATACTTAGAAAACGGATTTTTAGTGGTTTTTTGATAAGGCAACAAAACAAAGAGCAAGTAATAAAGAACAAACGGAGCAAGTGGCCCAATCCTTTCTTAGCAAAGGACAAGCCGGTGGAAATACATATAAAGACCAAACATTCTCGAGGACACATGAGAATTCTGTCAAGTGCTTTCGCTTCAAATAGCTGAGTACTCTTCTTTGGTGTTGTAAGTGTTGTGTGGGTGAACCTGTGCTAATGTACCGACCTTACTTGGACTAATACATACTTGTGATTAAACCCCCTACAAACATCCATAACTACATGAAAGTAATTAAGATATAAATCTAACAACAACCTTAAACTCTCAGATCCTACGCTCCCTTGTGCAAAGGTGTCCTAACGGGGATTCAGGTTTTTGTCACTCCGGCAACCCCAGAATTAGTAGCCAAATACACAATGCATTCCCCTAGGCCCATAAATGGTGAAGTATCATGTAGTCGACGTTCACATGACACCACTAGAAGAATAGCACCACAACTTAAATACTAAACCATTGAATAATAACTCAACACAGATCCACTAATAACAACATGACTTCTCCCATGTCCTCAAGAACTAAACGAACTACTCACAAGACATCATATTGATCAAGATCAAAGATGATATGATAATGGATAACAATCTGAACATAAACAATAATCCAATGGTTCCACTCACAAGCATCAACTACAATAGTAATTAACTCCGGAAAAGTTTCCCCTAAGAACTAAAGCAATATCCAACACAATTGTTACATCGGGACGGAGTGGTGATGATGGTGCTGGTGGAGATGATGGTGTGGATGATGATGATGATGATCCCGATGAAGCCTAGCTTGATGACGGTGTTGATGGCGACGATCTCCCCTCTCTGGGAAGGAATTCCCCCGGCAGAAATCTGTCTGCCGGAGAGATCTTTCTCTCTCGGTGTTTTCCGCCCCCAGAGGCGGCATAAATCTATCTATGGTCGCTCCCTGAGGCTTAGGGTTCCGTAGGGAAGATATAGGCGAAGGGGCAGAGTCGGGAGCCGGGCAGGTGGGCCACACCTGCCCTAGGCGCGGGGTCAGGTGGGCCCGTGCCTAGGGGGGTGGGCCCCCTGCAGACCTTCTTCGTCCCTCCCTCTGGCTTCCTCAATCTTCCGGAAAAATAATATTTTCCCATATTTTTCTGGTATTTTTCTGATCTTCGCAAAATTGCATCAAAACGCCCTCTTTCCATCAGAATCCAGACTCCGGCAGTCCATCCTCCAAGAATCATCCAACATGCATAAACAGTGGAAAAGACATAAGCAATACCTCATAATGAGACAAATATCAATGAATAGAGGTAGACTATGATATAGAAAGGTGATGCAAATTGGGCATATCAACTCCCCCAAGCTTAGACCTTCGCTTGTCCCTAAGCGAAAACTGAGCTCAGTAAACATGTCTACAGGTTTATGGAGTGAAGTGTCGATAAAAGAATACGAACAAGAAGCATCACACTTACCATTACACAACTCATAGAAGAAAGCAACTCACCATTATATAACTTAACTTGCAACCAGGTACAACAGTCACAATAGAGATGCATAAAGATAAATCATAATTGGAATTGGCAAACTTGTTCTTGGTCAGAGAACACCTGGCAAACAGTTTCACAAATAGCTTTTTGTAGAAGTTTTACAACAGGAGCACTCTTTGCTCAAAAAGGTTTTCTACAAGTGAAGGCTTTCAAAGTAATACTCAATAGATAAGAGTCTTGTGCAAACAAAGAAGATAGAGAACATGATTGAATAAATCACCATATGAATGCTTGAAACACAACAACTCAAATGCTTGCTGGAGATAGAGAGGAAGTAGGTTTACTGACTCAAACTGGTAAATATGAGAAAGGTCCCTTTATAGAGGGTAGCAGGGATTACAAGTCATAAAGAGCTTCCAAAAGATTATTGTACTTACTAGCTTTGAGCCCTCATTGCCCCTATCATAGGCATCTTGAGATGCTTAAGGTTAAAGTGCACAAAGATGGAGTATATGCTTGACGAAATATAAGTTGGCAATCTCATGTCCCTTGAATATGAGGGCCACTCCTCATGCTACTCAACTTTAGTCAACGGTAAGTTCTTGTCATTGTAAGTACATGCGTATCATAGAGAACCGCCAACGGGGTACCCCTTGCACATGGTACAGGAGCTATCCCGTAACCAAAATGACAAGGCAAGCAGACAATGAGCATCTCGGCGATCTTTTTATTTACTATGTGCATATATTTTATTGAGGATGCTTCATAGCTAGCTCACTATGGTGATGCTACAAGTTTCCACCATGATTAGGCATGGCTTAGGCTAGCGGCCCAGGCGTTTCTCCAACACAAAATACAAACTCCATGGACTTACAAGTTCCCTCTTTATTTCACACCGTTGACATCCATAGACAAAAGAGCATGATATCAACTGAGTACAAAGTACAGGTGCAATGTCGAAAACGTTCCCCGTGACAACACGGTTCTGCTAATTCCAACATATAGATGCAAGCATATACAACTTCGATGGCACAATGGTTCAAGTCTATTAGGGGCAAGAAAATAAGGTGTGCCATCAAGTTCGTGAGAGCTTTACTAACTAGTTTTCACATAACAAAATACTTTTTAATTCGAAAGGTAGATGAAACTTGAGAATTTGCTTGGAATAGCAAAAACTACTAGGTAGATATGGTGGACACAAGTGGCAAAGGTTTTGGTTCAAAGGGATTGGAAACATGAGAAGTATGCCTTGTCAAAACAGGTTTTTGGCTAGCAAGGCTGGGTAGCAAGCAAGAGAGTTGAAAGAAACAAGCAAATATACAAGTAATAAAGCCAAACATGCAATCTTCCTTGAAGACACAAAAGATCTTAAATAGAGAACACTAAGCTTATGAGCCAACAAGAAAGAGAGTAAATGATACAAAATACCTGTAATCTTTTTTCTCTATTTCTTTCAAATCTCAAAAAGTATTGCTACTGACCAGAACTCGGTTTGCCAAAAACAATTTAGATCCACTTGATGCTCCCAAAGTGATGCCAATACTTATCAACAAGATCGATCATATAATAGAGATTGCAAACTAAAATAAGAAGTGCAAAAAGTAAAAGATGAAACTTCTCATTAATATTCCAATAAAGGCACTCACACCAAGGGATACATAGATAACCAACTAAAGGAGAGATACTTCCACATGCAAACCAAACCATAAGATAACCTCTCTACCAAAAGTACGAATCCACTAAAAAGGTAAAAGATAAAAGATAATATTGGGGATATACTTTCCGGGTATACCCACAGGACTCGTTGACCAGGGTGGACCACTAATGGTTTAGAGCTTTGCTTCACGGGCGGCCTAGTCAGAGAAAGAGGAGGAGCCAGTTCCGGCTACGACAAGGCCCATAAGAGTTACCGACTAAGGCCTGTAGTATTACTTGTAGTCCAAGCTGTACATAGTTACCGACTCTATAACGTGGCCGGATATGTCTCTCCCTGTAACCCTAGGCCCCGTTGACTATATAAACCGGCCCTATGGGAGCCTTTAGGGCAACAACTCAATAGACAACCACAACCAACTCGCACAAGCGAACCTCTCTTGTAATCCATTGTAACATCCAACTTACACCGATATATTACTGGGTTGCTAGAAGGAGTAGGATCCGATCACCGCAGTTGGATCTGAACCTGGGTAAACTTGTGCTCACCGCTCCTGGAACATCCGACGTCTCACACCCCATCCTTCCAACGCCACTAGGACCCCCTTATGGCGTACTTGTTGACAATCCGACGACAGTTGGCGTCCACCGTGGGGCTGGTGACCTTTGGAGCATCGTTCCAGGCGGAATCTGCGCGTGCAAGAATCGGCGAAACAATCTCCATGGGTCGCGTGGTCTACGCCAGTGATGTGTAGAGGTCCCAACCTGATAAGGTATAAATCCTTGTGTTTACAATGCTAGTCCCCAGATTAATAGCTAGCATCCACAGTTTAAGATGTAATATCAAGAAAAAAATGTCATAATACAACTTTATAACCAGGAATAAAATAATTCATTACATCTTACATAGCTCATTTGGCTATCTCATTACAATGTAGCCGAAATATCTATATAGCATGGAGTCCTTCATCTTCAAAGTGCCATAGACAATCATGTTGATTGTAGACTTGTAATCCTATTCAACACATCTCACTAACATCAAACAAACCTACAACATAATAAGTTACAACCACAAGGGTCAATACATTTGAGTTGTATTGGCAAGTGATACTATGGTAGAATTGTGGTATCTATCATCTATATGCATTTGGCTAAGTGGAGTTTAGGCTTGCTTTGCTCAAAATAGATTTTCCTTAACATTTGGAAAACTAAGTTTTTGTTTGTCAAAATCACCCAAGGAACTACCAATAGAAATTGGTGATCCTTTAACCCTTGTTCAACCACAAGTTTTTAACTTAGAAATTGGGATGAGGATATCCTTGATAGATTCCATGTCTTGATGCTCAAATTGTCCATTGTCGGGGACACGGCTAAGTACTTAGATTTTACTCTCTCGAGAGGTGGTGCACTTTCCCCACAAGACTTAACATGCATCAAGACAAGATCTTTCAGAAGCCTTCCCTTAGACCGAATGGACGTGCTCCAAACCTATCACCCCTACCACCTTCCGTCCATCTGGCTAAGTTATTGCAACCTATATGATCCAGACAGAGCCCATAATGCCATGTGGCTGCACTTGAAGCTTCTCAACATTTGACATCTTAAATCTGTTTGTTCCTGGGTGGCTTTCCACAAGTGAGATACACATGGTAGGCCATAAATATGGGGCCTGTGTAACCATTCAACACAAACCATTCTTTCCATTCCACCCAGGTGATTCATTCACATAGTTGTTTTATTAAATAAAAAACACAAGTCATAGACTTTGCATAATATCATAGCATGAATGATCCACCCTTGTTTTCTAGTAGCTAAGCTAAGCATGGTAACATGGCAAGTTTCCTAACTTATAATAATTCTACTAAGACATCATATAGGATTTCCCATGACATAGCTTATACTTAGAAAAATTCCATGCAAGTCCTACTCAAAATTTCACTAATGCATAGTGAAAATAATAAGACAAAAAGTATGAAGCACCACTTGCCTTTTTGGTAGAGAAACTAGGTTCACTCCTTGATCTTGCAAATGTCACACTCTTCAAAGTTCACTACAATTCAATCAAGGCACAAATTCAATCTAGCATTCAAACAATTTCACCACATAAATAATGAAAACCAAACAATGCATGCAAGCATGCAAAAGATTGTTTTATTGTAAAAGTGGTTTCTAATAAGGTTATAAACATTTTAAAACACCTATTGGTCATTTATAAAAGTGGCAAAACCATTTTAAAACAAGTTAGTGAAAATAGGCCATTTAAATCATTTTTGTTTTGCTAGAACTGATTTATTCAAAGTAATAATTTCTATGTTAGCCAAATATATTTTTGAACACAATTGTTAGTGTTTATGGTCAAAGTGTTTAAAACTAATCCATTTTCAAAAGGTTTCACTCAAAAACCATTTTTAAATCAAGCAACATTTTTATTTTACTAGAAATTCTTTCTATTCAAAGGAATAATTCCTTAGTGTCACATAATATACTTTTAAATCCAAAAGTTAGTTTTTATGGTCAGTAGGTTCAAAACAAATCATTTGCAAAATATTTTACTCAAAAATCATTTCTAGAATATTTTTTATACTCAAAATAGGCCTAGAAATGTTTCTGCAAAAACACCCTATTTTACAGAAGAAAAATACTAAACTATGGGCATGGTTGCAAATTTCACATTTTTGTGAATCCATTGATATAAAATTTGTAAAATTTGGCCAAACAGAACAAAAGTTATGGATTTTTAAAGTTTAAACAATCTAAATTCATTTCTGAAATTTTAAACAGACAGGACATGCCACGCCAACCGGGTCGTTAGTGTCGTACTCATGGTGGAAAGGCCAGAAGAAGGGAAGGCACAGCCGGTCCAGCACCCCGTATACTACCTGAGTGAGGTACTCTCGCTCTCCAAGAAGAATTACCCCCACTACCAAAAGCTGGTGTACGGCGTATACATGGCTAGAGAGATGTGACGCTTTGGAGATGCTCTAACAAAGATTGGATGAGTGAAATGGTATATGACAAATGTTAGTACTCCCTCCGATCCAAATTAGCGGACTTAGTTTTTTCTAGATTCAGAGGTATCTAATACTAAAACATTTTATTTTGAAAATGAGCGCTCTTTATTACTTATAATAATGTTTACACCCGTCCTCTGCATAACTGAGATGCACACAATCGACAACCATCCACAAATAAGCAACAAAAAGGAACAAACTGGTGAAAAGTATACAATCATTTGGTAAACATTTCGCCTAGGTATATGGCAGGTCAATCCTTAGATTACACGACCATCTATGTCGGAAAAAAATATGTATCCTCCAAGCTTGTACTACCCTCCGTAAATAAGTCTCAAGTCTTCACATATTATAGAGAGGACCATAAACAGAGAGTAGCTATGCTCTAGTAGATAACCTGCAAACGAGAAGATAAATTATTATAAAAAATCTTGGAATACATAGCCAAAATCCACCCAATCCCATGTAACCAAATACCAACAAAAAAATTACATTAAAAAAATAAATGTTTAATTGTCTAATCTTGATGACAAAAACACATTGTTGTTTAATTGTCTAATCTTGATGACAAAAACACATTGTTTACTTTCTTGCCAATTTTGTTTTACAAGATTATCTTTTGTAAGAATAATGCCACAACATAAGTATCATTGACTAGAATATCAGGCTAACGCAATGCTCTATACATGGATTCTATTAATAATTTTCCATTCTGAAGTAACTTTCAGCGGAACTCATCAGAACCTTCAATTTTCTTGTGGATAATCGGTATAAGAGATCATTCCATGATGCCAGTCTAGGTCCAATGAGGTCCCTTCCGACCGTCATATTTGGAGGGTTCGATTCCATCACGGTGGAAAATTTTTCTCCTTTATGTTGCACAATATTGTATAGAGCAGGATATTATTCCCAAAGAGTACGTAGAATGAACCATCCATTTATCCTCTCAGAAACATATCTGTGATTCATCCTTGATATTAAAGGCACCAAAACAGAAGAAATGTTTTTTGGACGCCATTAGTCCAGCCCAAAAGTGCGAATCTCTCGGCTTCCATGACACTTGAGACATAGCTTTTGAGACAACATATTTACTCTAATGAATGGTTTGCCAAACACCATCCTCTGTGAGTAGTTTGTAAAGCCATTTACCTAGAAGTGCAATATTCTTAACTTGTAGATCATGAATACCAAGCCCACCTTGGTCTCTTGGTTGGCAAACCACACTCCATTTGGCTAGTAGATTTTTTTCTCACTATCACCTTGCCAAAAAAATCTTGATCGAAAATAATCCAATTTATTGAAGAGTCCTTTTAGTAATTGAAAGAACGAGATCATATGCAGCACCATATTAGTGTACTGAATTTATAAGTGTCAGTCCTCCACCAGGAACAGTAATTTACCTTTCCAATTACTAAGTCTCTTTTTGAAATCTTTCCTCGACGATTTTTCATTCAGCATTTGTGAGTCTCTGATAGTGGATCGAGATTCCCAAGTAATTGATTTGAAATTGACTCTGCCTACAGGCTCTCACCAAAGAATTACAAGTCAATTTTATGGAAATTTATCTTCAATCCGGAAAGTTGTTCGAATGCTGATCAATTTAATTTCAGATTCTTTCCTTTTTTTCAAATCATGTTTCATAAAAATAATTGTATCATCGACATATTGAAGAATAGAGAGACCCCATCAACAAGATGAGGAACTAGTCCTTCGATCTGGCCATCAACATTTGCTCTTTCAATCAAGATAGCCAACATATCTATCACTATATTAAATAGTATGAGTGATAATAGGTCATCTTGTCTTAATTATTTCTTAGTCTAGAATTATTTGCCAACATCGTTATTAAATTTGATGACCAAACTACCTCCAGACATGAAGGATCGGATTAGAGCACACCACTCCTCCAAAAACCTTTCGTACCGAGTGTTTGCTGAAGAAAAGACCATGACCTTATCGTAAGTCTTCTCAAAATTAATTTTAAACAATACCCCATTTAAATTTTTAGTATGAAGTTCTTAAACTGTTTCATGTAGAATTACTACACCATTCAAGATGTTTTTTCCTTGCATAGAGCCAGTTTGAGACGGACGAACTACATGGCCAGCAATCGAATTTAGTCTGACCATGACAACTTTAGTGAATATTTTAAAGCTAACATTAAGTAGGTATATATGTCGATATTGTTGTATCCTTTCTGTCTTATTAGCCTTAGGTAATACAATAATATCATCAAAATATAGTCTAAACAAGTCTAGTTGTTCAGCATGAAGAAAACTGAACAAGTCTAGAAGATTATTCTTGATGACAACCCAAAAAAATTGATAAAGTTCTGTCGGGAAGCTATATAGATCCGGTGCTTTATTATGTTTCTCTTCGCGCAAAAGTAGTTGGTACCACTTGAGCTCCTTTTCACACAAAAGACATGCTATTTTCGCATTTGATTGACTTTTCAACTCACTTTCTATTGCTGATAACAGCCTGACTTTCGCAGAAGCCTCCATGTCATTGATGATAGCTGAAAGACGGATCTTTTCTTTCTTTAAAATTCCTGTAATGTTTCTAGCACAATCCCGAATAATTTATGCGTGGCATGCACTTGATTATTCCATTGTTGAATAGGCGTATTTCCACTGACTTGTTTATTCCAAATGCCTATCACCAAATTATGAAAACCTTCAGGATGCAATCAACCTAGTTAAATCTAAACTAAATCTAACATTGAAACATGACTAGATACATTTGTTAAAATTCTGCCGGGATACCATCTGGAACTGATGCTTTATTATGTTTCTCTTCGCGCAAAAGTGATTGGTACCGCTTGAGCTCCTCTTCACACAAAAGTCGTGCTATTTTTTGCATTTAATTGGCTTTTCGGCTCAATTTCTATTACGGATAACAGTCTGACTTCCGCAGAAGCCTTAAAGTCATTGAACGGAACTTTCTTTCTTTAAAATTCCTGTAGCGTGTCTAGCCTAATCCCAAATGAATTTACTCGCGTGGCATACACTTGATTACTCCATTGTTGGATAGACGTATTTCCACTGATTTGTTTATTCCAAATGACTTTCACCAAATCATGAAAACCTTCACGATGCAATCAACCTAGTTTAAATTTAAACTCAATCTAACACTAAAACATAACATGAATATATACATTTGAATCTAGCAAATCTGAGTCCATTAATTTAGATAGAAGGGAGTAAGTCATTTCACGGCTCACGTGAGAGGTGACAAGTTTGATTCCCGACAGATAAAAGCGAATCTGAAAAGCTAGATCTCTGCAATCATAAGCCCCAACGATTCACCGAGACAAAATGTGTTGTATCATAGGAGCAAGACATTCTGGAATTAGGACAAGAAAATGGAAGCAAACATATTCAACCCCAAAATACAACGACAATATCTTAGTAGGAAAATGCTGCCCGACCGGCCATGGGCAGAGCAGCCACACAATTACCAACAACGCCACACGTCGATCAACACCAACGCACGAACAAAATGACAAACGCGACACGATCTGAAAGAACATACACGAATTAATGAAGCCCCTTATTCTTGGATGTATTCTCCTCTTGTGCAGCCTCCCCGGACGGTCACCCACGGACCACCGCCGCGCGCTCTAGACGTTGATGGGCAGGGGCTCGCCGTTCCACTCCTTGAGGCACTCCAGCATTGGGTCGATGAGCTTGCCCTGGCTGATGCCCAGGAACACCTTGTTGCACTCCTCGCCGGGGGACAGGAGCTTCTCGCCGGTGAGGTACACGCAGCCCAGCTCCTCGCGGACGAAGCGGTACAGCGGGAACGACCTGCTCTCCTTGATCAGGTTCGGGATCGGCGCGGTGCCGGTCTCGAAGGCGACGCGGGCGGCCTCGATCTCCCGTGGCAGCGCCGAGCGCAGCTCCTCCTCGAACTTGGTGATCTTGGAGAACACCGTGGCCTCGCCCTCGGCCTCGGCGGCGCCCGTGGTGAGGGCGTGGTCGACGAGCACGGCGCGCAGCTTCTGCATCAGCGGGTAGTTGGCGCTGCACGCGTCGTCGGCGTAGCTGAACACCGCCTCCTTGTCGATGGCCGTGATGAGGCTCTTCTCGCTGAAGCGCGCGCTGGAGAGGTCGCCGGTGGGGTTCATGGTCAGCACCTTCTTAGACGCCTGGGTGACGCAGTTCTTGACGGAGGTCTTGATGTTCTCCTCGAGGTGGCGGAGGTCGATGGCCTGGCACAGCGCCACCATGTACGTGGAGGACATGAGCTTGAGGATGTCCACGGCCTCGGCGGTCTTCCTGGCCGAGACGAGGCCGAGCGAGTTCACGTCCTGGTTGTGCTGCTCCGCGCTCTGGACGTGGTTGGTGACCGGGTTGGCGAGGTACTGCAGCTCAGAGCAGTAGGAAGCCATGGCGATCTCCGTGCCCTTGAACCCGTAGTCCAGGCTCGGGTTGCGGCTGCCCGCCAGGTTGGAGGTGAGCCCGTTGTTGTAGAACTCGTTGACGAGCTCGGAGAACTGCGCGAACATGAGCTTGCCGATGTTGGCAATGGCGAGACGGGTGTTGTCCATGGACACACCGATGGGGGTGCCCTGAAAGTTGCCGCCGTGGAGCGCCTTGCCACGGTGGACGTCGATGACTGGGTTGTCGTTGACGGAGTTGACCTCGCGCTCGATGGACTTGGTGGCGGAGCGGATGACCTCGATCTGGGGCCCGAGCCACTGCGGGGAGGTGCGGAGCGCGTACCTGTCCTGCTTGGGCTTGAGCTGGGTGTCGATCTCGTTGACCTTCTTGGCGTGGCCCATGAAGGCGCTGCCGGCCAGGATGTGCTCCATGATAGCCGCGGCCTCGATGGAGCCAGGGTGGTGCTTGAGCTTGTGTGTCAGGTGGTCGGTGAACTCGGGCTTGCCGTTCATCACCTCGCAGAAGACGGCGGACAGGACCTCGGAGAGGACGGCGAGGACGTTGCAGTCGAACAGCACGGTGGCCGCGAGCGCGGAGCCCACGGAGGTGCCGTTGACGATGGCGAGCCCCTCCTTGGGGTTGAGCTTGAAGAAGCCGCCCTCGATGCCGGCGACCTTGAACGCCTCGGCGGCGTCCACCTTCCTGCCGTCGACGGTGGTGGCCTGCGCGTTGGGGCGTCCCGTGATGAGGCCCGCGATGTAGGAGAGCGGCACGAGGTCGCCTGAGGCGGTGATGGTCCCGCGGAGCGGCAGGCAGGGGCTGACGCCCGTGTTGAGCAGCTTGGTGATGGCCTCGAGGATCTCGAAGCGGATGCCGGAGTAGCCCTGGAGGAGCGTGTTGATGCGCACCAGCATGGCGGCGCGGACCACCTCCGACGGCAGCGTGTGGCCATCGCCGCCCGTGCCGAAGATCCCCGCGTTCAGATGCCTGCAGTGCAGGGAAGAAGACAGCGACGCGCACGTGGTTGGTTAGTGCCGAACTACTAGTATCAAGTTGCAGGCGAAAAGAAACAAAATACTGAACTGGCCAAACATCTAGTCATCACTGGATCTGTATCAGAAAGTCAGAACATATAAAATGCACAGAACAATTGTACTAGAAGTATTCAATGTTAATTTTCACATCTGTTTTTGTTTTTGCGATAGAGAAAGCTTCAATGTCAGCAGAACCAATCTTGGTTGATCTGGATTTCTTCCAGACCAGACCATGTGAATTCAGGCGGCACAGAGGCGCAGGTGTCCTACGCGTGACTCAGTATTTCCGGGACGCATGAGTGGCAAGTATGCAACGCGCCGTCCCGGCCTCCCGGCGAGTCACCCGATCGAGTACGCATGAGTGGCACGCAATCGACTACGCCACCCGTGCAGTTAGATCTGGCAGTGCTACTTTCTATTTTCACTACTACTGCTGAGTCTCTTCGTGTTGTCACCGTCTGTGTATCGAGTGTGGCACGCAATTTAAAGCTTCGGTTTTAAATGCCTAGTATGATCTGTCTACTGCCATGTGAGGGGAGTATTTACTGTGGTATTTTGTTTCCTTTTTTTTTTGTTTGCCATGCCTGGATTTTCAAGCTACTAGAGCACATGAATCCCAGAGGGAAGCACCAGCCAGGCAAAAGCTCACACTTTTGTTTCCTTTTAAAATACTAGTTCAACTGGAGGTGGGACCCAGTAGACATGCCGAACAGATGATGAGTAGTAGTATAACAAAAGTGCATGCATCTCAGCTGGATGCTGATCAACGTGATTAATAAGATGCAGAAAATTAGAGATTTTTTTTGGAGGGTAAAAACTATAGGTAATTACCTGAGGAGCTCCACCTGGAGGGCGGGCCCGTCCTTGGTGCGGCGGTGGGAGGTTCCGCCGAAGCCGGTGGTGACGCCGTAGATGTCGCCGCCGCCGGCGAGGCAGCTGAGGATCCACTCGCTGCTGGCCTTCACGCGGGGCCGAGCCTCCTCGTCCAGCTCCACGGACACGCCGGACGACGCGTCCTTGGCCAGGGCCACGGCGGCCACCTGCCCCACGCGGAGGCTGGCGCCCTCGATCTTCACCACGGGCTCGCGGAACTGCGCGACCATGCGCTTCACCTCGTCCAGGTGGCTGCCGGTCAGCTCGGCCGCAGCCGCGCCCCAGTTGAGAGGGTCCTGCTCGCAGATGGGGCCGTTGCCTGCCATTGCTAGGTCTAGGTGGTGCTGCTGGGTGTTGGTTTTTGCTGGAGCAGGAGAGTGGAGGAAGAGACGGTGATGAGGAGCTCTTCTTGGAGGGAAATGGGAGCAGAGTGGCACGCTTAAATAGCGCCCGGGTAGCGAGGTAGGCGGGTTTAGGTGGGGGAGGAGGAGGAGGACCCTATCCATCGACCTTCTCTGCACTGCCTAGTGGGTTGGTTGGTGAATGATACGCTGGATCTGCCCAATTTATTTTTAGATCCTAATTGGTTTGCTGCTTTAATTCCCTTGCATTTATTTAAATAAATATATTCTAATCCTCCACTCTATTAGTACATCCAAGTATTTATTTCAGATGATTTTCCAATATATCCCAACAAATCTCTCGTAGATACTCTCTCTACTACGACCAAATAAACAGATCTGTCATTTAAGCAACATGCATGGTATGGTAGAAACCGCTGACGCTGAGGAGAAGATATATGTTATTAGGAAACACATACAACACGAACAAGAACGGGGTGCAGTGCAGGGTTCAGTCTTTCATTCTTACTTGAAGTGTGGGTGTGCTGCTGACAGGAAGATGAAGGGAGAAACTATGCCCAACTCAATTAGATCAAGAAGCCTATGATATGAAAAAATGGAAGGTAGAGAGAGGGAGATTTGGATGTGATCGGCAATATTTCTGGCATGCGCCTTGCTTAGTTTTTTATAGTATTCAATGAGTTACAGACGACAATAGAGACAGTTCTTAAAAAGATCGATTCCTATCTATCTATCTATCTATCTATCTAGCTTAGCTGTACAGGCTAACCAACTAACAAACTAGCTAACATACAAATATATACATGACAAGCACAAACATATATGTCTATACATTTTATCAGCCCCTTGTAAGATTTCTTGCTATGATATTTTACCTCATAGGTGTTACATTGTGTCGCACTTTACCCCACGTTGTAAACAAGAAAGGATAGATCGTGATAAAGCAGCTGTACACGGTGTCAGAGGGGCGAAGGGTCATGCCATGGATGTTGCAAGAGACCTTGTTGTACATCCAAAAGACAATGGTGTGCTTGATGCGCCCCCACTCGACATCTCCCAACAACGAGGCGAGCATCGGTGGAGTCTTCAATTTGGTCGAGGAGGACTAACTTTACAGACTGGGACATTAAGGGATTGAGCACCTCGCCGATGTTTTGCAGATAACAATCATCGGGCGAGTGTTGGCGAAGAAGGTAGCCAACACATGGTTGTCGAAGGGATTGCTGCTGGAGGCCTTGAAGTTAGTGCTGGAACTCATGGCGCGCAGTGGATATGGGTGTAGTGGCGGCGGCTAGAGGTGCAACTAAGGGTAGGGTTTGTGGCGAAAGAAAGAGATGACTCAAGAAGAGAACTCGATATCCGATACCATTTAAATCGGAAACAATAGATACATATAGGCTTAGTGTGTAATAAACCTAACAAATCTTTCTATACAACAAGGATAAGTAGAGATATTCTAGGGTTTGGTATATACAATGCGCCTAGATAATACATGTTGTATTAGCTATTTTCTATTGACCGCGATAAGTTGGACCCACACAAATGACGACTAGACACCAAATTGGAAAAGTATATCCTTGGCGTTTCTTATGTTGCATTGACCCGCGTTACCCGCATCTAACATACTTCCCCGCCCAACCGCGACACGTTGGGCCCCGTGTACTCGTAGCTGACATACTTCCCCGCCTAACCGCGACAAGTTGGGCCCCGCGTATCCGCAGCTGACATACTTCCCCGCCCAACCGCGACAAATTGGGCACACACAAATGACGTCTAGACACCAAATTAGAAAGTGAATCCTTGGCATTTCTTATGTGGCACCGACCCACATATGTGCAACCGACATACTTCCCCGTCCACACCCACGAAATTAAGCTAGAAGAACCACTCGAGTTGCATTGAATCTCTCGCTTTCTAGGTGTAGGGATTTTTACAGCGAGGGCGGCAGAACCGACTACAACATCGTGCCTGGTTTATGCGTTCCATGGGGTGTGTGGCGATGGTACTTGGGGAAGGCCATGACTCAGTGTTCATCGTAGTAAATAGGCGAGTGTTACCTAACTCATATTCCTTCACTCCTGGTCTAGTCTCCGGGCCACTAGTGTGTTGCGTCGGGTAATTCTACGACTTTGTCCTGTTTGGCCCGGAGAAACCGAAGGGATGCATATAGATGGGGTGGATCATGATAGGTGGGTTGTGGGTGTGGTGGATCCACTGCCATTTAGGGAAGGCATTGATGTTTTCATTTATGATTCGTGCAATTATTGTGTCTTGTCGGAAAAATATTAAAAGAGGTAAAATGTGACACAATGTGAGAATTAGGTGATAAAAATGTGAAAATAAATTTTAAATGTGGTAAAAACCAAGAAAAAGAACAGCACGCTATAGCAAATAGCAATGGTCTTAAAAATATGCCATTAGCATGCTATATCGCGCTATGACATGCCATTAGCGAGATATTGTATAGTGATTTATTTAGCGTGACATGGCTCATAATGCTATAGCGTGCTATTACCGGCTCTATAGCGCACTATCTTTTTTACCATGGGCAAAAACCATTACATATGTTCAACGATATGGTAAAAGTGCAATTCACTCTAAACATACATATTTTAATTGGTGGGTTATAATTAAACAAATAAATATCAGGAGAAAGGTCCCTGAAGGATTTACCTGCTGAGATGATATACACTTTTAATACGCTTATTTGTGTGTTTGTGTGTTGTTCACAACACAACAGCAAAAGGCTCTTTGTTTTGGGCACAAAAGCCAAAAGAGGTTTAAACGACCTAGACACCTAGCGAGGAGCAAAATGCAAAGCGTGGAAAGGGGCCTCCACCAACCCTGAAAAGGAACAAAACCAGGTTGCTCTCAAGTAGAAACTGGAGTTTCTATCGGTGGGCAAATTTAGGCGTGTCTGTGGGCTGTGGCTGTGTGTGGCTCTCGTCCACGGCATAACTAAGATCCGTGTGTTTTCTCGCTGGCCGCTCCAAGATTGTGACTCCATGGTTGTACACAACGAACACGTATTGTGACCCTCGGTACACCGCACTGTTGGCATTCATCTCGGTTTTTGTGCTAAACTGTTCTCTCGGCACGCGCTCCGAACTCACTACTAGTAAAATACCACGGGAGAGGCATCATAGAAAGCCAAATCTCCAATGGTTCTGATGAATACTAAGGAAGAACAGAAGTATGCTGACAAATTGTTCCATCCATTTTATTTTACTCGTTAGGTGTTCGTTTAAACCTCTTTTGACTTTGTTGCCCAAACATTGACACACACGTCCTAAGAGCATATTCACTCGGGACCCTAAAGCCTCTCTAAAGGGCTATCAGGTGTGTCGGTGCTCAAAATCGCACACATTCCTCACTCCTCTAATCCTTTTTCGTCCCGACGCCACGCATCTTGTTATCCAGCGTCTCCAGGCCGAATCCAACCCACGAGGGCTAGCGGGAGCGTCGGATGGAGATGAAAACGACACAGACAGTCCTGGCAGTGAGATAGACGGTTCGTCTCCCGAGCGCACACGGTGACAAAATTGCTTGCCAACGCGTCCTCCCGCCATGCCCTTCTTGTCTTTTCTACCGCTTCCCGCTCGGGTTTCTCGTCCTTTTCTCGCTATATGTAATCACGGTAGCCAGTGGCAGATACAGGGAGGGACGAGCAGGGCCAGGCCCCCCCTATGGCTCGGCCATCTCCAATACAATGCAAATGCTAGTTCTAAATTAGTTGCTGATCTTAATTAAATGTCTGGCAATTAGTATAGATGGAGGCCTGATCTCTAAGGCATGGGTTGTACGTGAATGATGGTGACAAGGTTCGATATCGTCAATGCCCATTGTTATGGACTTGGGTTTTTGGAGAAGATGGGGATGCTGAAAGTCGCGGAACGGTTAACAGACAAGCAACACAGGGACACGAGATTTACCCAGGTTCAGGTCCCCAGAGGGAAAACTCTACTCCTGCTTGTCTGCTCTTGATTATGGCGGAACTAAAAGTTACAGGGGTGCGCAGATGCAATCTGGCGTGAGGTGTGTATGAGGTGAGTTGAGAGATCCTTCTCGCCGTGCCCTCCTGCCTTTATATAGATAGGTAGGTCCCGAAGTCTTCATGGGTTGCATGTCCTTACGTGGTTCTTCTTTGGGCTGGACCAGATATACTAATGTTGTGCACCCGTAGAGTATATCCATGTTAGTAGCCCCCGAGTGTTCAATCGAATCGTAGATTCGGCTGGAGACTCTTGAATCTTTTGGATGCAGTTGAGCCTGCTTGACAAGGAAAAAATGTTTAGTTCATAGGGATTATTGATGCGTGTGCCTGGCTCACCCGACAGATCAGGGCTAGTTAACTGTCATAGGACAAAACAACACGATCTTCATCAAATTCGAGTCCCCGGACTTGAATTCGGAACGATTGCTGGTGTGATTCGACTCAGGCCGTTGCGGTCTTACATGAGTCAAATCCCAGTGATTTTCAAGTGATGTACCCAACGCGTCCATCGGGATTTTCATCGTGCCTATTGACATGGGAGTTTACTGACAGAGCGCAGTCAGGTGCGTTACCAGGCCATCAGATGATATCTGTAGGGCTTATCTTTGCATCGTAGACACAACATCCAAAGTTTTATCACCGTGGAGGTGTTTCGTGTGGCCAAGGAGACTGCTTCTCACTTAGTGTTGGTTTGGGCAAAGTTGCCAAAACGATTTTGTCGTATTTGATCCGAAGGATCGCAGTCGAAGAATTCATAGGGTGCATGGCCAGCGCTCCCTATGGGAGTAGCCCCCGAGTGTCTGTTCGAGTCGTAGACTCAAACAGAGACTTTTGTTCAGTCGTTTTTAGTGTAAGTCCGAAGGACACAATTTTTTCGGATGCTCAATCAATGCTCCCTACGGGAGTAGCCCCCGAGTCCGTAGTGGAGTCGCAGACTCGACGTAGGACTCGAAGATAATGTCGAGGTGATGTGGCCTTAGTAATTTCTCAGGTGCGTGACCAGCGCTCCTGATAGGAGTAGCCCCCGAGTAGTTTATCGAATCGTAGATTCGAGTAAGTACTTGAATGATCAGCCGAAATCTTCCAGCCGTTGCTAGCTTTGCCTTGATGACGGCAGTGATAACGATTGGTAATCTCAACTGTTTGCGGCAGCAGAGATGATGCGACGAGACGATCGTGGGTTCCACCGCCTGACTTGATGTTGACTAGTCACGCGTAGATATGGCGAAAATTACGGCGTCTCCTTGGTTTCCGTGCACAGTGGATACGTGCTGGCGACGGTTCGGTGTAGTGCTAACACGTGTATGGTGAGATTTGAGTGGCACGCTAGGGATTCTCAATCGACGGCTCGTGTGCATCGTCTTCGTATTTTATACCATAGGAAAATAGTGATTTATTTTTACCCTTCGTCATTTGCTCATCTCCATTGCCTTCATTTTTGCGAGCTTTCCTGCCCTCCGCTGCGCACTGGACATTCTCCACACTTTTCCTTCCTCGTTCTTGCGCTCTCATCGCCGCGCTCACCGCTGCAATATGGGAAAGTCCAAGAAGACTACTGCTGGAGCTGGGTCGAGCGCCTCCGGCACCGGCAAGAAGGTCGCCGCTATGGCCCACGCCACTGACAACAGATGGAAGTGCACGGATATGCGCGAGGCAGGTCTGCCCAAGCGGCACAATGCGGGTTTGATATCCAAGGACAAGGAGGATGCCATCCTCCCCGGCGATGAGGTAATCCCGCGCCCACCCGAAGGGTTTCGGGTGATGTTCTATGCCTTCGTTGTCCGGGGTCTTTCTCTTCCTGTCCACGAATTCCTTCGTGGACTCCTTTTTTTTCTACGGGATTCATTTGCATCATCTGTCTCTCAATTTTCTTCTCCGCATTGCTTGTTTCATCACTCTTTGCGAGTGCTGGCTCAGTATTGAGCCGTACTTTGGCCTCTTCTGGAAGCTCTATTCTGTGAAGAGGCAGTTCGGCACCGGCGGTGTTTATCCGCTTGGCGGCTGTATCATTTCCATTCGTTCTTCTCCCCTATTCTTCTCCTTTTCCATGTGCGAGTCCGTCCAATACTGGCAGAAGAAGTGGTTCTATATCCGCGACGCCAAGTTGGACGGGCGGCAATTTGGTCTCGCCCCTTTCGACTCGACCCAAATGATCATCCTGAAGAGGTCGTGGAAGAACCATGTCTTGGAGGATGAAACAGCGGAGGTGGAGGAGATCTACCATCGCGTGGAGGCACTCCAGCTGATGGTCGGCAAGGAGGTCAACGGTGTCGATATCATCCGCACCTTCCTCAAGCATAGGGTGCAGCCGCTACAAGCGAGGGCGCATCTGATGTTCCTGTATGCTGGCCACAACGATATGACAAGGGTTTCACCCGAGGAGTTGTCTTCCGGTGACCTTAATAGAGTGCTTCGGCCCTTGCTGAAGTACAAGGCCGACGAGGACATCCCGGGGAAATCCTTGACCTCCCCGTTCAGCGCCAAAAATGCAGTTCCGTAGGTGGAAACTTGTAGCTTGCGCGTTGTGCTTTTTCGAGTGCTTTGCTTCTTTGTTAGTGTCATTTATCCTGTTTTCTTTTGCCCTTTTCTTGCAGGACCTCAAGGTAGGTGGGATGATGGCCACTCTACCTAAGAAATTTTCGGTTGCGTCGAATAATGAAGTTGTGGAATCCGAATCCGAGCTTCCTCCGGCACAATCTCCTACCGCGGATGCCCCCGAGCAGAGCGAAGGGCGGACCCGAAAGCGTTCTCGGAGTGAATCTTCGGATGGGTATACGCCCCCCACTCCAAGGGGTTCGTCGTTCCTCAAACATCACGGCGAGGAAGAAGGTGCATCGTCCCGCCGTGCCCATTCGGGCGGTGGATCCGCAGCCGCTAGCCAAGAAGAAGAAGGAGAAGGTGGCTTCTGTCTTCAATTTATCGAACATCGAGTCGTAAGTCATTTTGTTTGAGTCTTGCTTCCATGTTCATCTTTGCAGTTGTAGCTTGTTGCTGATTTGATAAGTGATACCAGCAACCCTTCGGAGGAGTCCCTTGACGGGGACACCCAAGAAGTTATGGTGGAATCGAAGCCGATATCTTCTATTACCTAGGTGGTGGCCAACTCCGAGGACAATGCCCCGAACTCCGCTAGGCGAGAAGCTCGGGCAGTCGTAACTCGGAAGGCAGCATGCAAACCTTCGGAGTCCACACCTGAGCACGTAAGTGTTGCCCTTTTACTCTGTGGGGGGAGTCTCGAGTCCTTTATTATGTGATCTATTGTTTTTTGCTAGGGGGAGCCCTCGAGCCCTTTATTCATTGAGTTTGTTTGCTTCTGTTTGTAGCCTTTTGTCCACAGCGCCAATCTTCTGATCCAGCATCACCTGGTGTTGGAGGATGAGTTGAAGCAGCTCCGAGGTGCGTAGCTTTTCGCCCTGTTTATTGTTTGAGTGCTCCAAGTCTGTTGCTTGTGGTAATCCGGCGTTCCTTCATGCTACAGATGATAACAGTGCTGCGCTCCGAAGGCTGAACACTCTCGAAAAGAGCCTCGGCCAAGCGGATAAGAAGGCAGCTGATGCTGCGGAAGACAAAGAGCGCCTGCAGAAGGAGGTTGAAGATCGCGAGCAGCAGCTCACGGCCGTTGCAGCCACTCGGGAGAAGGCAATGGCCGACAAGCCCATGGCTGCTGCCAAGGCTATCTCTGGTAAGTTGCTCTTGTATCCTTTGGGTGTTCTGATTTTTGAGTGCATTTTATCCTTTCTCATTCGAGTCTTCTTTTCTTCTTCTTGTCAGATGCCTCTGGCATCACGTTTGATCGTGGTGATCTGGAGCACGGAGATATCTTGGCTGATGCTGCTGCTGCGATCGAGGATCGCTACTCCGCTATCGTTGGCTCCCTGGAGAAGGCCAAGAAGGTGCTCGCGCTTCTACAAGGAGGTCGTCCCCAAGGGCGTTGCCCTCGACGACGTTGACTCCCTTGTGTATGCTCTGTCAGAGGAAGCTCCGGCGGAGTACAAACGCAAGCAGAAGGGCATCGGTGCCTCCATGGGGCTGGCCATGGCGATGGCGTCCGGGGCCGATCTGGACGTGACCCAAGTCACGTCCAGGATGCCGACGGCGGCGGATGGCTCCGAGGTAGCTTTCGCCCTCTTTTCTTCTCACTATAAGCATTACGGGCCTAAGATCATCGACCTCCTGGCCGATTATGTGGCGAATCAACAGCAGGAGGCCAAGAGCAGGCAATCTAGCTCCGAGGCTGCTCCGGATGCGGGTGCTTAGGCCCTTGTACTATAGCTAGTGTAGCTTTTTTGCTTTTGTTGTTTCTTTGTAACATCTTGTGAATGAACAAGTCCCAATTTGCCACGACGTGGCTTTATTTATGTATATAAGTCTGCCCTTTTGCTGCCAAAAGTACTTGTTGAAGGGAATATGCCCGAGAGGCAATAATAAAAATGGTTATTATCGTATTCCTTATTTATGATAAATGTTTATTTCTCATGCTATAATTGTATTAATTTTGAAACATTAATACATGTGTGTTTAATAAACAAATAGAAAGTTTCTAGTTATGCCTCTCTTATAAACTAGCTCGTTGATTAACAAGATGATCAAAGGTTTCCTGATCATGGATATTGGATTTGTTAATAACGAGGTCACAACATTATTGGAATGACGTGATGAACATTCATCCGAAGTATAGCATTACGATCAAGGTCATTGTGTTTATATTTCTATAACATCATACGAAGTAATCTTAGTCCTTAGACCATGAGATCATCTCAATCACTAACATCGGAAGAGTATCTTGATAACATCAAACGTCACACCGTAATAGGGTGACTACAAAGATGGGTTCAGTACTACGAAGGTGTTATGTTGAGGCTCATGGATCAAGAGTGGAATTTGTCCATCCCGATAACGGATAGATATACTCTGGGCCCTCTCGGTGATATCACATTAGTTAGCTTCCAAGCAAGTGATTTGATCACTAGAATGTTATATCATGGGAACGAGAAAAGAGTATATGTCGGTAACAAGATCAAACTAGGTATGAAGATACCGATGATCGAATCTCAGACATGAAATATATCGCGGGACAAAGGGATTGAGTTATATGCGTATAAGGTTCACACGATCACATAAGTCATCATTGAATGTGTGTTAGTCAGTACGAATCTCCATGTCCCGCTGCTGATTATTGATCAGAGAGGGTATCGATCATGTCTGCATTATTCACGAACCGTAGGGTGGCATACTTAAGGGATACCGACACCATTCGGAGCAAGTAATATGCTAGAGAAAGAAAAAGTAAAGCGCAGGAATTTATTTCACTAGACACAGGAACTGTTTTGGTTGAAATTCTGAATAAATAAAAAAAAATTATATAAATGAGAGCTTGCATTAAATTTGGTGGAAATTTAATGCATGTGAGTGGATTTTTGAGTGGAGGCATTTTTATGGGAATGGAGGCTTTTCATTTTGAGTGGTAGCTCCACCCACATGAATGTGGAAGAGGTGGGGGCATCCACCATGGCTGGGCGCCATGCCCCTTGGGGTGCCCCCCTCTCCTCCTCTCACAACACACCTCCTCGCGAAGGATCTCTCTCCCCCTTTAGAATTTCCCCATGGTCTTGGATCAGCGAGATACATGTTCCCGGTGGCTTTTTCTGGAAGTATTTGTTGCTTCCGCTGCTTCGCTGGAGCGAGGGCACGGAGGTTGTTAGGGTACCCGAACGTGTGTGCGATCACGGATGCACCACTTCTTTGCGATGCTGGACTTGATGGTGCTGGATCGGCTGGACAAGATGGACTTCATCACGATCTTGAGATCAGCAAGCGTTCGACTACATCATCCACGAGTACAACCTCGTTAACGCTATTCGGCCTTTGAGGGTATGTATTCTATGGATGTATATCCATCCGTTGCTTGTATCTAGTAGACAGATATTGGTACTTAGTTGTTCCCATCATAGGAATTTTTTTGTTTTCTATGATGCGAACCCTACACTTGTGATTTTCATACTTGCTTATTTACCCCTAGGGTCCTTCGGATGGGGATCCAATGATTACTCTGACTGCGCCTAATCCTCGACCATCTTTGGATGAAGCGTCGCAATTGACCTTTCTGCGTGATCGCGTCCGTAGCCTAGAAAAGGATATCCTAAGCATCTGTGGCCACGCGGATGTGTGGAAGTCAAAGGTTGAGCGAGCCACTACCAGGGAGGAGTTCTTGCTTGGGGAATTGTAGCAGATGGGTGATAAACTTCAATGTGAGTCTTCGTGAACCGATGTTCTTTCGAGTGTACCTTTTTGTATGCTGGCTCATCCCGTGCTTTGTGTAGATGTGAATCTCATTCCGAGGGAAGAGAAAGAGTGCGTCGCAACTCGAATGAACTCCTTGACACAACAAGAGATGGAGGCTGGTGGCTTCTTTTGGATGGACCATGATCGAGCCATCGTCCTTACAACGGTGCAAGATCGCGTACACTAGGTTCTTCGGGTGCTGAGGCAGGCGAGGTCATCACTTGTGGCCATTTGGTCCATCATGTTCCCTTTGGACGATGCACCTTCTACTTTTTTGGGTCTTCTTGGTAAATTTCAGAATATAGGCCACGACAAGGAGTTGGTGCATCATCAGCTGATTGCAGGGGTCAAGGATGCCTTGTCTCTCGTTCGATTGCATCGTCGTGATGTTAATCTTGCAGAGGTAGCGAATGTACCGCCTCTTTGACCAGATGTCAGTTTATGGGAGATGTCCCCTCATTACGCAGGTGTGGCGCAACACGCCAAAGAAATTGTAGATTTATTCGAGCAGCGGGCGAATGTTATGCTTCAGAATAATTAGGTCATGTAAAGAAAACGAGATGATGTAAAATTTGTATTTATTCGAGTGGGTTTGTAATGCCCTTTGTAAAGTTTATATGTATTGGCACGTGGTGCTTTGTAATATGCATGTTCTTTTCGTTAGTCTAACGTGGTCGGCTACTCAGGTTGTATGCATTGTCTTCAGTCGACGAAGTCATGAGGTGAGGCATAGCCTCCGAGCGTATTTAGCGAGAAATAATGTAAGGAGAAAAAGATATTTGGGCCAAGGAACTTAGCTTTTATTCACAGCAAACTAGGAGGTACATTGTTCGGCTGAGTAGCCTTGGCTGAATAGCCTTATTGAAAGTAAAGGTTAACTAGGGATATAAGCGTCGCAGTTGTGCGACGTTCCAGGGGTTGGAGTATTCGACTCCTGATGCGACGTCCATGAGGCGGTAGGTGCCACCTGGGATGACTTCGGTGACGATGTAGGGTACTTCCTAGGGTGACTCGAGCTTCTTGTGCCCTTCTTGCTTGAGTTGCGGGACGAGGTCTCCTTCGACGAACAACATCTCGAGCCCGTCGCCGGTCTTCCCCATCTGGAAGCAGAAGCTCCCGAACAGTATCTCGAGCCCGTCGCCGACGGACTCGAAATTCTTCAGAGTGGCCGGCGAGTGGGCGGTGAAGTCGAAGGCTCCGAAGAGGAGGTGAATCTCTGTTTTCGATGAATCGTAGATCGCTCCGGATGGAACCGTCACGACTGCACGATCGACATCCCCGCTTCCCACAGACATCGCCAGTTGACGAGGTTCGATCTCGTCAATGCCCATTGTTATGGACTTGGGTTTTGGAGAAGATGGGAATGCTAGAAGAAGCGAAACGGTTAACAGACAAGCAACACAGGGACACGAGATTTACCCAGGTTCAGGCCCCCGGAGGAAAAACCCTAGTCCTGCTTGTCTTCTCTTGATTATGACGGAACCGAAAGTTACAGGGGTGCGCAGATGCAATCTGGCGTGAGGTGTGTATGAGGTGAATTGAGAGATCGTTCTCGCCGTGCCCTCCTGGCCTTTATATAGATAGGCAGGTCCCGGGTTAGGTCGCGTTGATACCCTTTGAAATTCTATCTAATCTAGACTTGTTCTCCAAGGAGTCGAAATCCTCAGGCCTTGGGCCACCTGAAATCTTAATGGACTGCATGTCCTCACGTGGGCCTTCTTTGGGTTGGACTAGGTATACTAATGTTGTGCACCCGTAGGGTATATCCATGTCAGACGGCCCAAGACCAAATCAGCTGCTCGTAGAAGATCCGTGGCACCCTTTTTGCCTATCCATGGACCCAACCACACCGACTTGGAGTAGATCTCCTTCGACGACTCCGGTGCAGCCAACACCGAGGATCTAGGCGGGGGCAGTTCTGACGCCGAGTCCGAGGAGCCGCCATGGGTGCCACTCGAACAATGGGTGATTAACCACCGCACTCGAGATGAGCGCCGATGAGAACTTCCACGGCCGCCACCATCCCACGGGCCGGCTTACCGGACCACCAGCGAGCCTTAAGGGTGGGATGTCTTCCACCATGTTTTCCTGCCAGAGCACTTCCGGCTGCAACAACTCGATAACGCCCACACGCGTCTTCGCCTTGCGACGTGTAGATACACCGATGACACGGACTTGTGTGCTAGCCATGATCGAGCCAAGTTGAAGGCCGAGACGCAGCTAGTGAGATACAACTCGTTGTTCGACCTGTAGGGTGTCGCCAGAGGGCCGCTACCGTCGCCGCCACACCCTCCTGGCGAGGGCAGCGCCTCCGACCTCCGGATGCGTTATTTCTATTTTCCGTTTTTATTTAAATTTGCATCAATATTTGGGTAAACATGTTTGAACAATTTATGGAAGCGTCGATTGCATAAATTTTGAAGTGTTTGAGTGTACGATTTTTTTGTATGGAGGCCATGGCTATGAGCCAGCATCCTCTAATTTATAAACTAATCCTGCGTCATCTATATGGTCTAAAATCAGACCATGCCGGACGTCCATATGTGACTGACGAGTGGAGAGACTAAGCAAACAACACACAGATCCCTCCCGCGACAAAAAACTGACCCGTGACAAAAAAAAACGCGTGTCGCACCCCAGGGCGACATCGGGGGTGCCATCGTCACCGCCAAAGTTCCCCCACCGCCGCTGCTCCTTGCGCCGCCGCTGCCGCTGGCCTCGCCGTGGTGGCGACGGGCCCAACCGCTGAAGGTGGTCCGGGGTGGATGGAGGCTGGAGTTAGCCGCCATGGCTGCTGGGGCAGATGTGATTGGATCGATGATGGCTGGCAACCAGGGCGGCGTCCTTGGTTGGGGTGGTGGCGGAGGTCCTTCCCGGCGGTGCCATGACCGACGGTGGAAGTCCAGGGCCAAGCCGTCTGGTGCTAGAAACCCTAGATCTTGAGATCTGGTGCTCCGACGTCGCCTTCCCGGACTTCTTCGCTTCTGGTAGGGACGGATCCGGTAGGGGTCGACCCTGCTCCGCTACCATCTCTCTCGGTACTAGCCTAGCCGCATGGCTACTGGTAGGGTTTGGTGCGGCGGATCTTGCAGGTTGCCGGCGGGTGGCGAGGGGGCTGCCGGTCCGGTTTGAATAAAAGGGGTGGTCCTTAGATTCCTCTTACACCAAGACGAAGATCTACTTGATGCTTGTCTCCATTGATTTGGCCGGAGTGGCTGGTTTCCGAAGGCTCCGCCGGCGAACTCCCATGGGCACATATGCCTGGAGCTTGCTGGATCGGAAGGAATTCGGTCATGCGCACCTGTATTTTTTGCTGGCCGTTTGGTTTCACTAGGAGCGTGGTGAAGCTCTGCTACCTGTTACCATCGTGTGACATGTCTATGACGAAACATATGGTGAAGTCAGATGCGGAGAATGTCATGAAGCTAGAGACATGTGGATGAGCTATGGTGAATTGAGTCTTTATGGCGATGGGGATCTGACTTGGTTATCTGTGACTCGCAGTAGCGTCTGTTAGGAGGGGGCGACATCACAGGGGGAGTTCATAGTCTTACCTTGCAGGGTAAAAACCAAGGTCTGGCCTTCATTTGTTGTGCCTGGCAATGGACTTGTAGAAGACATTGTTTTGCGAGTGAGGACTTTCTGCAGGGTGAAAACCTAAGATTTTTAATCGAACGATGACAGTGTTTGTGAATTGTTTCCTTCTTGAAGGCATCGCTTTTGAGAGGTGGACTTCTGGTGTTGTTTTTGATGGTGGTAGTGTCGCTACTACTAAGGATCAGATTACTATAACAGGACTTTTCTTTTTTATGATTTTTCTTTTTTTTCGGCTGTGTACATCCGTATTGCCAATAGGACATGTAATTGGTATCCATTTTTCTTTTTTTTCGAGTGTAATTAGTATCCATGTGATATTAATATATGCTCTTTTTCAAAAATAAAAAAGCAAGCAACACACATTACACCCGACGATGTATAAAAAGGGTGCGTCAAATTCAGAGTCATACTTGTAAGCCCGCTTATATAACTAGAAATAGTTCAGTTTGCAAACCCACTTATAACGAGTGAAGAAAAGAGGGCCAGGGTGGCTTCGCTAGTATAGATCAGCCCAATTAAGGCCCCGTCACACATGGTTGACCCTTTCTATTTGTGGTGTGGAAGATTACCGACACAGCAAAATTTCGACTGTTCCACTAAAAAAAAATCGACTGTCTGCCCTTATAGTTCAGGCAGGCTCTTTTCGGGAGACATCTCGTACAAAAATTTATCAGTGAACGTAACAAAAACAAGCACACGGCTGTCAAAGGAAAACCGTTTCTTTGTGTCACCGTTTCTTTGTGTCAAAACATTCTTCACGATTACTTTTTAAGGAATTGTGTGTCTATTTTTTTTTTTAGAAATGGGTGTTTTATTACTCAAAGTAATGTTTACACCCGGCCTCTGCATAACTAGGATGCACACAGCCAAAAATCCTTACAAGTTACAACGAGAAGTAATCGAAAAATAAGAACAAACGTATAGATAACACAGTGATATGTGACTATGATATATCTAATCGTAGGTCACGCTGCCATCCATATCTAGAAAAAATATCCCGCGCCATGGCCTCTAAACGCCTACACCCTTCCGCAAAGAGGTCTCGGAAAATAAATAGGGGGAGGATTTCACTTCCCCGGCCTCTGCACCAACTAGGGATGCACACCATTATCATAAAAAAAGGGCTCGTCCAGAACACCCTAACACTGTAACAGAGCCCACCACTACCGTTCCTCAACGTGCGACCGTCTCTGCTTCTTGAGGATCTAACAGTGTATCAGTTTGAGTCATCATCTTTGGCTCCATCTTCCTTCGTTGATCGCGAAGCTCCCACCACTATGTGGTTCTGCCGAAAACATGGCGCCTCCACGATGCCCCGACATCTGTCGCAACTTCCACCAATTTGGTAACTGCCGTTTTGGTGCACGGTACCGTTTTATCCACTCCGCGCCTTCCTAGCAGCGTGGCAACGTCTCCTCCAACACACCAGGAAGGGCCCACGGGCTCCCTGGCCATCCATGCAGAACCCCTGGGCGGGCTCCATCCATATGTGGGCCGGTCCGCCACCGCGCCTGTCCCCTCAGTACCATCATGCCATGATGTCGCTCCCATCTCCATGGCCCTATGGTGCTGCCTCGCCCATGCAATGGTCACCGGGAGCACCCACGCCTCCCCTGTCGTGGCAGCTAGGAGCGACATGACCGTCACAGATAGTTCCCGCCAGCACCGACATACAATGCTCCACCTCCGTCCTTCGACCAAGGCCACCTCATACAAGATTTCAACACCATGTCTCTAAAGCCATTGTCCTCGAATGAGTGGTTCATGGATTCTGATACGTCGGAAACGTATCCATAATTTTTGATGTTCCATGCTTATTTAGTATTTACTTTGCTTTGCTTTGTCTACACTTTGAGGTATTTTTATATGTTTTCTGGTACTAACCTATTAACAAGATGCCACAGTGCCAGTTGCCTGTTTTCTTCTGTTTTTGGTTCCAGAAAGGCAGAAAATCAATATTCTCGGAATTGGACGGGATAAAAGCCAAAGTTAATATTTTACCGTGGGGAACACGAAGCCTGAATACGAGACGGAGGAGGGCCACCAGGGGGCGCACCCCCTGACCGCGCGGCCAAGGTGGGCCCATGCCTGGGGGGTGTAGCCGCCCTGGCGAACCCCTGCCTCGCCTCTTCGCCTATAAGAAGCCTCTGATGCCTAAATCCTAAGTATCCGATCAATATTCCACGAAACCGTCTGTAGCCGCCACCACCATCGTCCCTAGATCGGGGGGATCTAAAGCTCTTCCCGGCACCCTGCTGGAGGGGAGATCATCCTGGAGGCCTTCTTCTTCATCATGCCAGCCTCCGGTATGAAGCGTGAGTAGTTTCACCTTGGACTACGAGTCCATGTAGTAGCTAGATGGTTGTATCTCCTCCTTTGTTCTTTCATGTTTAGATCTTGTGAGCTTCGTTCATGATCAAGATCTCATCTATTTGTAATCATGCATGTTGTGTTTGCAGGAATCCGATGGATTTGAGATTACTATGTCAGATCGATTAATGGTTTTGTCTTATGGATTCTATCATGTTTGTGTTGTTTGTGATCTTGTATGCTCTCCCTTGTTAGTAGCTATCTTGGCCAAGTAGTTGCTAGTGACTCCAAGAGGGGGTATTTATGCTCGATAGTGGGTCCATGCCTCTATTTAATCTAAGGGAAGTGACAGAAATTTCTAAGGTTGTAGATGTGTTGTTGCCACTAGGGAGAAAACAACGGTCTCTTCTTCATGGAACAAGTGGATTTTTTACCTTACACACTTTGCTTAAAGCAGTTGTCTGTTGCTTGCAACTTAATACTGGAGGGGGTTCGGATGATAACCCAAAGGTGAACTTCTAGTCATAGATGCAGTTGGATGGAGGTCTATGTATATTGTTGTATTGCCCAATCGAATCTCATAGGATCATGAAAGTTAAGTATTGCATTGTTATGCCTTGCTCAGTCCTATCAATTGCCCTGCTGTAATTTGTTTATCCAGCATGCCATGTTTGTTTATCTAACGAGAACACCTCTAGTGAACTATGGAACCTGGTCCAATCTTTACCATTGATACATCTTCCACTGTTACTGTTTACTTGCTGCAAACCACCATTATCTTCCACACCATACAGTTAATCCTTTGTTACAGCAAACCAGTGAGATTGACAACCTCACTGTTCGTTGGGGCAAAGTCTTGAGTTTGCGTTGTGCAGGTCTGCAAGTTGCTAGCAACACCTTTGAGTCGTTTCCTTCCTCCTACTGGTTCGATAACCTCGGTTTCTTACTGAGGGAAAATTGCTGTTGTGCTCATCATACCTTCCTCTTGGGGTATCCCAACGAAGTGTTCACGCACTCACCAAGCCTTTTTCGGATCCCGGCGCCTTTGCTCACATGACCGGTAATCTGAGTAATCTCTCACACTGCTACCCTCTCCCTCCATTCCTCTGCATGGCGTCGTTGGCAATGGCTATTCCCTTCCCGTCACCCTGTCGGTCACATAACTATTTCTACTCCTAATCATATGTTTTAGCCTAATAATGTATTAGTTACACCTAATCTCATCAAAATCTTATTTCTGTATGCAAATTCACCATTGATAATCTTGTTTCTACCGAGTTTGACCCTGTTGGTATCTTTGTGAAGGACCTTCGCACCAAGAACGAGATCGTTTGGTGCAATAGTTCTGGTGACCTCTACCCCTTCTAGTGGTTGTCTTCCCCTACGCATGATCTCTCCACCACTACATCATCATCAAAATCGTGGCATCGTCATCTAGGACATCTTAGTAGTCAAGATTTGTCACACCTAGCAAGTGATTTTCTTTTCCATGTAATAAGAACACTACCGGTGATCATCTATGTCATGCTTGTCAATTAGGGAAACATGTTCGTCTACCTTTTGATAATTCATCTACCCAAATGATTCGCCCTTTTCAACTGATTCACTGTGATTTATGGACTTACCCTCTTTCTAGTGTGTCTAGTTACAAATACTACTTAGTTATGTTAGATGATTTTTTCCATTAACTTTGGACCTTTCCTTTGCGCATCAAATCTGATGCTTTCCCTACCCTCAAAAACATATTTTTCTACGTATATACACAATTCAATATGACTACATAGTCTCTCCAATGGGACAATGGTCGTGTATTCGACAACAAAAACGCCTATATTTTCCTCCTATACATAGGCATCACCCTTCGTTTATATTGCCCATATACAATGCCCTAGAAAGGCAAAGCTAAACATGTCATTCGTTCTACAAACAACATGGTACGCTCACTTCTTTTCCAAGCTAGCATGCCTCCGGTCTATTGGGTTGAAGCTTTCACACCACCGTGTTTCTCTTCAACCTTCACCCTACTAAAACACTTCAACATCACACACCTCATGAGGTTCTCCGCAGCCTACCACTCCCTCTCTATCAACTTCATGTTTTTGGTTGTCTTTGTTATCCTAATCTCTCATCTACAACACATCAAAAACTACCTCCTCGCACAACCGGCTGTGTTTTCCTAGGGTACCCATCTAATCACCATGGCTATCGTTGTCTTGACCTTGCCACCCATTAAATTATCAACTCTCATAATGTCGTCTTTGATGAAAACTCATTCCCGTTTTACAAAACCTCATCAACACCTCCTACCACCACCGATCTCACCTTTCTTGACAATATGTCACCAATCCTCCCAATTCCCATTACTCTTCCTCCACCCGAGACACCAACCCCTCCTACACCTCCCAACCCTCCTACTCCACCCTCACCTCACCCCAGGTGGAGCTTGTTGATCTTGTGAGATGAGGGCTCTACTTGTGTGGAGCATTTTCCTTCTCGATCCACCCCGAGGGGTTCCTTAATGGGGCAGAAAAATCCAACGCCCATTCTTCTTATGGCATCTTGGGGTATTTCAACATCTGTGTCACAAACATCAACTTGCCCCCCATGGGAGCCATCATTTTCCTCGAACACCACACTACAAGATTCCACAACCGTTCCGAAGATCTTGTGGTAGACTCTATAAGTGTGGGATTCGGCACCGTAACCAACAAAAATACCTTCTAAAGATTTAGACTCAAATTTAGATAAACAAACTCCTTTAATGAGAAAGAAACACTTACAACCAAACACCCGGAAGTATGAAATGCTGGGCCTTTTATCGGTAAGTATCTCATAAAGTGTCATGTCCAAGATTTTGTGGAGGTAAAGCCGGTTTGACGAGTGGCATGCTGTGGATATAGCTTCAGCCTAGAAGTTGTATGGTGACTTGAATTTAGCCAACATAGACCTTGCCATGTCCATTAAAGTCCGGTTTTTACTCTCAGCTACACCATTTTGTTGAGGGGTGTACACAACGGAATATTGATATCTTATCCCCTCTTCACTTAGAAATCATTAAGAGTGTAGTTCTTGAACTCGGAGCCGTTGTCGCTTCTAATTTCCAATATAGGAACATTGTATTGTCGCTGAACCTCGTTGGCAAAGTCAATGATTGTTTGTTGAGTCTCACTTTTCTTCTTGAAGAAGTATACCCATGTATACCTTGAGTAATCATCAACAATGATGAGGCAATACTTCTTCCCACCAAGGCTTGCATGATATGGAGGACCAAAGATATCCACATGAAGAAGCTCCAAAACCCTCTTTGATGAAATAATTGTCTTCCTTCGATGGGGAGAATCATGTATCTTTCCTTCAACACAAGCCCTGTAAACATGATCTTTGGCAAAGGAAATATTTTCTTTTAGTCCAAGAATTTGGCCACCCTTGTGAAGGCTTTGCAAAGTTCTCATATTGACGTGAGCTAGAAGGCGATGCCCTTACCAGCCCGCCTCAGCCTTTCCAAAAAGACACATCGGACCCACAATGGTTTTCCCCGGAAAGTCCACCACATACAAGTCATTTTCGACGTATCCAACAAAAGCGACCTTTAGAGACTTGCTCCACAAGAGTACCACTAAATCATCATCAATGAAAACTGCAAAGCCCATCTTACCAAGGGCACAGACAGAAAGTAAATTATAACCAAGGGTCTCAACAAGCATGACGTCCACGAGAGAGATATCATGAGCAACCACAACCTTTCCAAGACACAATACCTTAGACTTTGATTTATAACCATAGGAGACGGTTATTTGATCATGATTAGGCCTCATATCCGTGATGATCTCCTTGCTTCCAGTCATATGACTTGTGCATCCAATATCAAGCACCCATTTTGACCCACCAGAAGCATAACCCTCCAGGAAATTACTTCTTGGTTTTACGTACCCATTTTTCAATGGGTCCTCTCATGTTAGTAATAAGGGTCTTTGGAACCCAAATATACCAAGCAATGTAATTATCAAAAGGACCAACATAATGAGGATAGTTAGACCCTGCAAAACCATTATAATCAGTTTTGTCCTTCATGATGTTCTTTTCGGAGGTGTGATGATGTGTAGCTCAGATCATTGTAGAGCTTCGTCGGGAAACCCCAAGAGGAAGGTATGATGAGCACAGCAGCAAGTTTTACCTCAGTAGAAACCAAGGTTATCGAACTAGTGTGAGGAAGGAAACGAACCAAAGGTGTTGCTAGCAACTTGGAAACCTGCACAACACAAACTCAAGACTTTTCCCCAACGAACAATGAGGTTGTAAATCTCACTGGTTTGCTGAAACAAATGATTAACTGTATGGTGTAGAAGGTAATGGTGGCTTGCAGAAAGTAAACAGTAACAGTGGAAGATGAATCAATGGTAAAGATTGGACCGGGGTCCATAGTTCACTAGAGGTGTTCTCCATAAGATAAACAACATAACATGATGAGTAATTTTTTTTACAGCGGGGCAATTGATAGGACAGAGCAAGGCATAACAATGCAATACTAGACATTCATGATCCTATGAGATTTGATTGGGAACTACAACAATATACATAGACCGCCATCCAACTGCATCTATGACTAGTAATCCACCTTCAGGTTATCATCTGAACCCCCTCCAGTATTAAGTTGCAAGCAACATATAACTGCTTTAAGCAATGTGTGTAAAGTAAACAATACACTTCTTCCATGAATAAGAGATCGTTGTTTTCTCCCTAGTAGCAACATCACATCTATAACCTTAGAGATTTCTATCACTTCCCTATATTAAATAGAGGCATGAACCCACTATCAAGCATAAATACTCCCTCTTAGAGTCACTAGCATCTACTTGGCCAAGATAGCTACTAGAAGTGGAGATCATGCAAGATCTCAAACAACACAAACATGATAGAATCAATAAGATAGAATCATTAACCAATCTGACATAGTAATCTCAATATCCATCGGATATCCGCAAACACAACATGCATGATTACAATTAGATGATCTTGATCATGAACGGAGCTCACAAGATCTAAACATGGTAGCACAAAGGAGGATAAACAACCATCTAGCTACTACATGGACCCGTAGTCCAAGGTGGAACTACTCACGCTTCATACCGGAGGCTGGCATGGTGATGAAGAAGGCCTCCAGGATGATCTCTCCCCTCCAGCAGGGTGCCAGGAAGAGCTTCAGATCCCCCTATCTAGGGACGATGGTGGCGGCGGCTACAGACTGTTTCATGAAAGATTGATCGGGTCCTTAGTGTTTAGGTATCGGGGGCTTCTTATAGGCGAAGAGGGAGGCCGAGGGGGTGCCCGAGGAAGCTGCACCCCCAGGCGCTGGCCAGTCCTGGCCACGTGGCTAGGGGGTGTGGCCCCCCTTGAGGCCCTCCTCCGTCTCGTATTCTGGCTTCGTGTTCCCCATGGTAAAATATTGACTTTGGATTTTGTCCCGTCCAATTCCGAGAATATTCATTTTCTGACTTTTCTGGAACCAAAAACAACAGAAAACGGACAACTAGCACTGTGGCATCTTGTTAATAGGTTAGTCCCAGAAAACATTTAAAATACCTCAAAGAGAAGACAAAGCAACGCAAAGTAGATACTAAACAAGCATGGAACATCAAAAATTATAGATACGTTTACGACGTATCAAGCATCCCCAAGCTTAACTCTTGCTTGACCTCGAGTAGGTAACTGACAAAAAGAATAATTTTTGAGGTGACATGCACCATCAAAATCAAGATCAAACAATTTGCAAGCATTCAAAGTTGGGATCAAAGTACTCTAAACATGAGCATGAAAGAAGAAGTTCTAACAGGAAGACAAAGTAACTTGGCTGCAACATGAAAGGTTACAAACAAAGATTCATGAATAACAATGCATTGATAGATGTTTGTTTGTTTCACATATAGAAAACATAGCATAGTGGCATTCAGCTTGTCCCTCATGGAGTAGCAAATAAATGCATATGACACCTTCAATGTTCATAAGGGTGACTAGATACAAATAGTTCAAGAGCAAGCAATATCAACAATATGAATCAATCAATAAGTTTTGGGACAATGCACATAGAACTAAGAATGGCAACTATGCTCTCTTAATCGGTGCCTAAGGATAGAAAGTGGAGACTCAATATAAAAGTGGAAGAAAGGCCCTTCATAAAGGGAAGCAGGGATTTCAAGTTTCATAAAGATCTTCCAAATATTATGGTACTTGTTAGCTTTCATCTCTCATTGCCCCTATGATAAGCATCTTGAAGTGATTAAGGTTAAAGTGAACAAACTATGGAGTATATGCTTGACAAAGTATAAGTTGGCAATCTCATGTCCCTTGAGTACGAGGGCCGCTCCTCATGCTACTCAACTTTAGTCACCGGTAAGTTCTTGTCATAGTAAGTACATGTGTATCATAGAGAACCGCCAACGGGGTACCCCTTGCACATGATACAGGAGCTGTGCCATATCAAAATGATAAGGCAAGCAGACAATGAGCATCTCAGCAATCTTCTTATTTACCATGGGAAAATGGTGCTTTTTATCTCTTTCCTCTTTTCTCCTCTTTTTTTATTTTTCTCAATATCTATCTCTTTTTTATAGGAAGAATGATTTATAGATTGCCCACTATGGTGATACTGCATGTTTCCACCATGATTAGGCATGGCTTAGGCTAGCGGCCCAGGCGTTTCTCTAACACATATACATAACTCCATGGACTTACAAGCTCCCCTTTCATTTCACACCGATGACATCCGCAAAAAAAGAGCATGATATCAACTGGGTACAATGTACAAGGGCAATGTTGAAAGTGTTCCCCATGACAACATGGTTCTGCTAATTACAACGTATAAGTGCAAGCATATACAACATAGATGACACAATGGTTCAAGTTTATTAGGGGCAAGAAAAATAAAGTGTGCCAACAAGTTTGTGAGAGATTTAATCACTATTTTTCACATAACAAAGTGTCTTTTTAATTGGAAGGTAGATAAAACAAGAATATACTTAGAATGGTGTAACACACCATGCATAGGAATTTATAGTGGGCACTTTGGAATAACTTGGTTTCTTGGGAGTTGGGAGCATGAGTAGAGCTTACTCATACAAGTGGATGTTGGAGATATGCCCTAGAGGTAATAATAAAAGTGGTTATTATTATATCTTTGTGTTTATGATAAATGTTTACATTCATGCTATAACAGTATTAAAACGGTGTAAGATCCCTCCTTTATAAAGGAAAAAGGATCCCTGTGATTGCAATGCTAGTCCCTGGATCATTGCTAGCATCCACAGTTTAAGATGAAGTACACAGAAACAAAGGTCATTATTACAGTCATTCCAGAGACAAACATAGTCTTTACAACTCCAAGGCCACAGGACTAGTACAAGAGTTTGAATAAGTAAATAAATAAAAGTCTTCATCTTCATGTGCCACAGGCAAACATGTTGAGTGTAGACTCATGACTCCTAATCCTCATCAGAGTAACCTGCAACATCACAAGTTACAACCACAGTGGGTCAATACATTGGAATAGTATTGGCAAGTGATACCTTAGTATAATTTAGGTGGACTAGATACTATATGCAATTTGGCTAAGTGTATCTTGGCTTGCTTTGCTCAAAATAGGTTTTGCCTATTAGTTGAAATCACTAAGTTTTTCTTTGTCAAAACTTTCCCAAGGAACCACCAATAGACATTGAGGTCCTTCACCCTTGTTCACCCACAAGTTTTTACTTAGAAATTGGGATGAGGAGATTCTTGATAGCTTCCATGTCTTGATGCTCAAGTTGTCCTTTTCCAGGGACATGGCTAAGTACTTAGATTCTTCCATCTGCAGAGGTTGTGCACTTTCCCCACCAGACTTGATTTTCACCAAGACAGGACCTTTTAGAAGCCTTCCCTTAGACCAAATGGACGCGCTCCAACCTATCATTCCCACTACCACCAACTGTCCAAATGGCTAAGTTCTAGCAACCTATGTGATCCAGGCAGAGCCCATATTGCCAAGTGGCTGCACTAGAAGCTTCTTAACACTAGGACTCTAAAATCTCTTTGTTCCTGGGTGGCTTTCCACAAGTGAGATACACAAGGTAAACCATAGAAATGGGCCTTGTGTAACCACTCAACATAAACCATTCCTTCCATTCCACCCAGGTGTTTCATTTACTTAGTTGTTTTATTAGGCAAAACACAAGTCCAAAGACTTAGAAATATTTTTATCATAGCATGTATATTTCACCAACCCTTGGTTGCTACTAGCTAGGCTAAGCATGGCATAGATAAGCATCTTAACTTAGAAATTTCTAGAAATTCTACAACTACTAGGATTTCCCAACATGGCATATAAGCAAAATATAGCATGCAAGACTAGCAAAATATTTCTAATGCTTAGTAGAAAACATAGGGATAAAAATATTCATGAAGCACCAGTTGCCTTGGTAGTTTGGAGAGTAGCTACACTCCTCACAATCACAATCACTAGCACCAAAATCTACACAAAGAATCATAGCCACAAATCACATACAAAACATATACAAACAAAAATATATGAATGCATTGAATATGACATGTGATGATTTTTAAAACTCAACAAAGCAAGTGTACAGTACTGGTTCATAAACAAGTTAAAAACTTTCCAAACAACATTTATTTAAACCTTAAAACATTTCCTAAACCATTCATATGCTCAAAATAGCCCTACATATGTTTCTGTAAATAAAACCATTTTAACAGAAGCAAAACATTAAACACATTGCATATTTAGAAAGGGCTTGTTCCCCTGATTCCACTGATATAAAATTTGTCAAATTCTAACATGGGGATCAAAAGTTATAGCCAAAACAAATTCAAACATCTAATAGATTTAAATCCTGATTTTAAATCTAAACAGCTGCCACACGTCTTAATCTGATTGGCGCGTACCGGTTCGCTCCGGATCGCGTCTGTGAGCCGTTAGATCTACTTAATCTGCACGGCCCAGATCTACCTATACCGCTTCGTTAAGTGATCTAATTTCACGCGCTGGATCTAGATCCAACGGTCCTAGATCAAACGACCATAGCTGGGCGGCGCTGGCGGTGGCTACTGGCGGCGGCGAGCTCTGCCTACGGCAGCGCGGCACTACAGGTGGCTCTAGGGTCGTCGGAGATGCTTACCAGAAACGTGACGATGCGCTGATGCTCAACCTGGCGACGGCTTGGCAAGGGGCGCACGGACACGGCTGCATGGGCTCGTCGGAGTTGCGGGAGGCGTCGGGCTTGGGTGGACAACGACGTTGGCGACGCTCCTGGTCACCCTAGCATGTACAAACAGCATCAGGCGATGCGCAAGACTACGGCGAACATGATCGTGTGAATCAGAGGCAGAGGGGAACAAGGGGCTCACCAAATTTGATCGCCGGAGTTGAGGACGTCGTCGGAACCTTGCTGTGCTTGTCGAAGACGACGACCTGGGGCGGTATAGAAGGAACCAACGGTGTCAGTAGGTGCGCAAAGAAGTGGCGAGGCTGTCTGCAAGAACCAGAGGGAGAGGGGCGCACGGGGCTCACCGGAATCGGTCATTGGAGTGAGCTCTGTCTGCGGCGGTGCGAGGAGGATTGTGGGCAGCCTGGGGGCGTATCTGTCTGGCTTTGTTGGGGGAAATGGCCGCGAGAGGGAGGTGGTCTTATAGCCAGAGCGGGGGCAAAGATCGCGCGCGGTATCAAGGGAATTTAAGTGAGGAATCAACACGGCAGTGAAGGGCGGAGGAAACGGCCGGCGACGTGGTCATGGGCGCGATTTGGGGAAGATGAGGATGAGCTGGCGAGGTCCACCAGTCATTGAGTGAAACAGAGAGGGGGTGGGGTCCTGGCGTCAGTCACTCAGTGGGTTCGTTCGCGAGTGAGAGAGAGAGGGGGAACCCGGGTGGGCTTACTGGGCTGGATTCGTAGTTGGGCCAGATAGGTGGCGCTGGCCTTTTTCTATTTCTTTTCTCCTTTTCTTTTTCTGTTTTGATTTTCTGAAATGATTTTCAAATCCAAATCAAATGAGTTTGAATTCAAATCTTCTCTAGGTTTTTATACTGCAAACCTTGCACTCAAATGTGTGTCAAACACTACTGTTTATTCAAAACACTTTGATCAAATGAAAATAAAAATAAAACCAAGCCTTTATGTGATATATACCATAGGCATAATATTGGTTTTATTTACTTATTTTGATTTTGAAACTTTGTTCAAACTTTTGATGGTGCCTAAGTTTGAATTTCAAACCTTACTGAATCAAAACAAGTACTCTTCTCATTGGAAGATAGCACTAAGGCTAGAGTAACTTACATGAAATGATAAGCATATATGCTTCTGTTTTGAAATGATTTGTTTGAAATGAAACTCATATGATCATGGATGCATGGATGATATGCATGTGTTTGAAACATGATTTTTGGGATGTTACAAATCTAACCCCCTTAATGTGAATCTCGCCCTCGAGATTCGGATTGGCTAGCAAATAGGTGAGGGTGGTCTTTCCGAAGATCATCTTCTCTTTCCCATGTTGCTTCCTCTTCGGAATGATGGTTCCACTGCACTTTTTAAAACTTGATAGTCTTAGTCCGTGTGACTCTTTCTGCAGTCTCAAGAATCTTGATAGGCTTCTCCTCGTAAGTGAGATCACTTTTCAATTGTACCTCCTCCAAAGGTATAGTATCCTTCAAAGAAGTTTCTTCCATTTCTGGATGAAATTTCTTAAGCTGACTCACATGAAACACATTATGAACAGCTGACAAAGACTCTGGCAATTCAATTTCATAAGCAAGTTCTCCTTTGCGACTCAGAATCTTGAATGGTCCAACATATCTTGGGGCCAACTTTCCTTTGACTCCGAACCTCTTCACTCCACGAAGTGGTGACACTCTAAGATAAGCTCTATCACCAACTTCATAGGTGACTTCTCTACGCTTAGGATCTGCGTAGCTTTTCTGTCGGGACTGTGCTATCTTCAATCTGTCCTTAACCAACTTGACCTTCTCTTCGGCTTGTTTGATAAGTTCTGGTCCGAACAAACTTCTTTCTCCCACACCATTCCATAATAATGGGGTGGTACACTTTCTCCCGTAGAGAAACTCAAATGGTGCCATCTCAATGCTGGCTTGATAGCTGTTGTTATAAGAAAATTCTGCGTAAGGCAGACTTTCATCCCAACTTGCTCCATAGTCTAGGGCACATGCCCTCAACATGTCTTCAAGAATCTGATTAGTCCTTTCTGTCTGTCCATCAGTTTGAGGGTGAAAAGCAGTGCTGAATTCCAACCTCGTTCCCAATGACTCATGTAGCTGTCTCCAAAAATGGGAAGTGAATTGAGTTCCCCTATCAGACACAATACTTTTGGGTACTCCATGTAGACACACAATTCTACTCATATAGATCTTGGCCAACTTAGCACTTGTATAGGTTGTCTTCACGGGTATGAAATGAGCCACTTTAGTTAGGCGATCCACTACTACCCAAATAGAATCGTATCCTGACCGGGTCCTTGGTAATCCGGTAATGAAATCCATACCAATCTTGTCCCACTTCCAATCAGGAATAGGTAGTGGTTGAAGCAAACCTGCTGGTTTCTGATGTTCCGCTTTCACTCTACTACACACATCACACAAAGCAATATGTTCGGCGATGTCCTTCTTGAGATTGTTCCACCAAAATCTTTCCTTCATATCCATGTACATTTTGGTGTTACCCGGATGAATGGAATACGGTGAGTTGTGCGCTTCTTGAAAAATCAGTTTCCAAAGCTCCGGATCTTGTGGAACACAGATACGTTTCCCATGCCATAAAGTACCCTGTTCATCTTCATGGAATCCTTTGGCTTTTCCTTTGCCAATCTTTTCCTTAATTTCTTCAATTTCACTATCAGTCTTCTGGGCTTCTTTGATCTTGTCCAACAAAGTGGGTTGAACATCCAAAGACATGAGATGTCCTTCAGGCACAATCTCCAATCTGAGATCTCTAAATTGGGCACACAAATCATCGGGCAATTCTCCCTTGGTAAGGCCATTCACAAAAACCTTACGTCTTAAAGCATCCGCTACCACGTTTGCTTTACCGAGATGGTATTGCAAACTTAAGTCATAGTCCTTGATGAGTTCTAGCCATCTTCTTTTCCTCATGTTAATTTCTTTCTGGGTGAAGATATACTTCAAACTCTTGTGATCTGTGAACACTTCACAACGCTTTCCCAAAAGATAGTGTCTCCATGTTTTGAGTGCATGGACAACAGAGGCTAACTCCAAATCATGAGTAGGGTAGTTCACTTCATGAGTTTTGAGTTGTCTCGAGGCATAAGCCACAACTTTTCCTTCTTGCATAAGTACTGCACCCAAACATGATGAGATGCATCACAATATACTTGGAAATCTTTTTCCAAGTCTGGAAGACATAAGACTGGTGCTGTCACAAGTCTCTTCTTCAATTCCTGAAAGCTGAGCTCACAACCTTCAGACCAAGCAAATTTCTTGTATTTCTTTAGCAATTCTGTCATAGGCTTAGCTACCTTGGAGAAATTCTCAATGAACCTTCTGTAGTAACCTGCTAAGCCAAGGAAACTACGAACTTCTTTCACTGACTTGGGAGATTCCCATTCAGTTACAGCTGAAACTTTAGCAGGATCAACTGCTACACCATCTCCTGACACAACGTGTCCAAGAAATCCAACTTCATTCAACCAGAATTCACACTTGCTGAATTTGGCATAAAGTTTGTGCTCTCTAAGCTTCTCAAGTATCAAACGCAAATGTCCTTCATGTTCTTCTTTGCTCTTGGAGTAGACTAAAATGTCATCGATGAAAACGACAACAAACTTATCAAGGAATTCCATGAACACCTTGTTCATCATATTCATAAAGTATGTTGGAGCATTGGTTAAACCAAATGGCATCACGGTATACTCATACAATCCATACCTTGTGGTGAAAGTTGTCTTAGGTATGTCTTGCTCTCTTATCTTGAGTTGGAAATATCCTGACCGAAGATCAATCTTTGAGAACACACAAGCTCCTTCCAGCTGATCAAACAAGTCATTGATTCTAGGCAAATGGTATTTGTTCTTGATAGTCACCTCATTGAGTGAACGGTAATCTATGCATAACCTTTGACTTCTATCTTTCTTCTCTACAAACAAAACTGGGGCTCCCCAAGATGAAGAACTTGGTTGAATAAATCCTTTCTGCAACTGCTCTCCAAGTTGTTTCTTGAGCTCTTTCAGTTCATCAACTGACATCTTGTACGGTCTCTTTGCTATTGGTCCAGATCCTGGTAGCAAATCAATAAGGAACTCCACATCTCTATCTGGTGGCATTCCCGGCAATTCTTCCGAAAACACATCTGGATATTCACTCACAATTGGCACACTGTCTATGCTAACCCCCTTAAGAGAATTTAGCTTACTCCCTTTTGATTCAAAGTTAGACTTGAATTTAATCCGTTTCCTTTCCGGGGTTGTGAGTGCAACAGTACGATTAGCACAATCTAGTACTCCTTCATACTTAGCCATCCAATCCATTTCCAATATTACGTCCAGTCCTTGGGAATCTAGGATTATCAGACTCACTGGAAACTTATGCTTTCCAAACTCTATTACTAGATCCCGGCATCCAAGACTTACTATCATATCTCCACCTGGAGAACTAACTTTTATTGGACACTGTCACATCCCAAGATTTTCCAAATCTTGTAATGTGAAAATAAATTAATAAAATAAAGCTTTGTTTGATTTTCAAGGCCAGAAGAAACTTTTTGAATTTAAATGGAACCTCAAACCCATTTGAATCAAATAAAGTCCTAAAGGGATTTAAAAAGATAAACATTTTAAATAAAGGAAAACAAAATATTTTGGAAATACTATTTTTTGATCATTAAAAATAAAAGGATTTGGTTTTCAATTGAAATAAAAGTTTTATAGATAAAGACTATTTTATAAAGCCAAATTAAACTTGGCCAAGATTTTTGAAACAAAAGAGTTTTCTTTAATTAAAATAATAAAAGTTTATTTTAAATAAAGTAATAAAAATTTAGCATCCAACCTTACTTGAAGATAAAAGGTTTTACCAATTTAAATTGAAACATCAAAACTTATTAAATTACTTAAAAATAAGTTTTCCCAATTATTTGAAATTCACAAATAAAATCTACTAAAATGTTTTGGCTTTACTTTAGATTTTAAAATAAATATTCTCAATAAAACAAACCCTAGTTGATTTAATAATGAAAGTCTATTTTATTTAATTAATAATGGACTCTAAAATAAAATGTTATTTTATTTTAAACAAGTTTTCCAAATATTCTTTATTTCCAAGTAAAACCTACTGATTGGGTTTTTGAAAGCATTTGGATTTCAAATGAAGATTTTATTAAATGAACCAAACCTTGTTTTATTAATAAACCATGGACCATTATATTTAATGGAACCTAAAAAGAATAAAAATATTATTTTATTCTGGAATTTGGGTATGTTGATAAACAGAATCAAATTCAAAATTACAAAGCTGAATGATTGTTTGAATTGATTGGGTGTGATTTGTTTGTTTGGAAATTCAAAACAGAATTCAGAAATAGAAATAGTAAAGGAAAAAGAATCAGACAGAAAAAAAATAGTGCAAAGACCCAGCCCAATAATCTGGCCCAACAACCCACTTAGCCCAGCTCCCCCTCACCCGAAAGAAAACATTTCCTCACTCTGTTTTCGACCCACACCGAGACTGACTGGTGGACCTCCCCCTTTCTCTCCTTTTCTCACTGACAAAGGACCCCACACCCTACTGCCCTTCTTCCCCACCCCGCGGACTGGTTCTTCCTCCCTTCGCCACCGTTGCAGGCTATTGAATCGCGGCATCAATACGCCTTAACGCAGCCACCTTAACTCGCAGTAATCAAGCTCGATAAAACGCCAGCACGTCCTCTCTCGTTTCCCTCTGACCCCTCCCTCAAGCGCGCCTCCAGGCCGAAGAATTTTGCCAGACACTTCCCTGTCTCCGACGACCCTCCTCGCCAATTCCGGCCAAGACTCGCCGCCCTCTCCTCCCCGAGAACACGATGATGATCTCCAAGCTCAGACGAACCTAACAACACTTTCCGTTTGTCTTAGGGCGCCCCCAATCTTCGCCTTCGTCAAGCACAGAGCGCCGCCGTGTCTGCTTCTCCTCCGGCGACGTTCCCCGGTAAGCCTCGACCGCCCCGAGCCCTCTCGTTCACGCTCACAGCTCCGTCATGATCTCCTGCGTCTAACCCTGCCTTCGGTCTGTCTTCTCTTGACCTGTAGCGTCGTCTTCAACCGCGGACAGAGCCGTCCTTCGCCGTTCCCAACTCCGACGAAGAATTGCGACTGCCTCTGAGCGCCCCTTGTCAAGCCAGCAGTACCCTGAGCTTCGCCGTGACCCCCTGAGCCCGGTGAGCATGCCCTTTTTCTCTCTCGCTTCCTGTATCGCCGGAACCGTCGTCGACCGACCGCTCCGCCACCAGACGCCACCGCCAGCACCGCTGCTTTTTGGCCAAGCGATAGGAACCGTAGGATGCAGATCCACCGGCTTGGATAGAACGACTTAAGCGAAGGGGTATCAAGCGATCTGTGCCGCACGATTAGACTTAATCCAACGCACCACAGCCGCGATCCAACCGAAACGGTACCGACAAATAAGAAGCCGCCGCGTGTCACCAGATAGATTGAAATTAGAATTTGAAATCAGAATTATTTACAAACTTCAAACCCTTATAACTTTTGATCCACACGTCCAAATTTGACAAATTTTATATCAATGGATTCAGGAGAACAAGCCCTAGCCAACCATGGTCTTAGTTTAGCAAATAGTATCTGTTAGCTTGTTTGAATTTGCAGAAACTTATGTATGCTTGTTTAGAGTATAAAAATTGGTTAAAATTAAATTTAAGGATAAAACCTTTGCAAATTGGTTTTTCGTGACCTTACTGACCCTAGGAACCAACCCTTGGTGTTAGAAATGATTTTAGTAAGATTTAGGTTAGATTACTTGACTTAGTCATTTTCTAGCCAAATAAAAAGAATTGATTTTATTATGGAAATGTTTATGGGAAGAAAACTTTGAGTAGATGGTTTGGACCAAACCTAATGACTAAAACACCAAGTTTTGCAATAGCAACTCATTTGGTGAACCCTATAGGCTAATGCCTTAGTAAAAAATAATTCTACACCACATAAAATAACACTTTGTTTTGAAAATGGTCTTAAAGTGAAACCTTTTGCAAATGACTTGGCCACTTTAGGAAATGACCATTAGATGTACCCAAATGACTATGACCCACTAGGAACCACTTTTTCAAACAAAACAAAGCTTGGCATGCTTGCATGCATTTCTTTGACTTTGTTATTTATGTGTGTTGTTTTGCTTGATTGGTAGATTGAGTTTGTGCCTTGCTTGATTGATTTGTAGTGACTTGAAGAGTGTGATTGTTGCAAAGATCAAGAAGTGAACCTATACTCTACCAAAAAGGCAAGTGATGCTTCATACTTTTTGTCCCATTACTTTTTCTATGCATTAGTGATTTTTCTAAGTAAACTTGCATGGATTTTGCTAAGTATAGATCTTGCTATAGGAAAACCTAGTAGATGAATCCTTAGTAGGATTTCCTAAGTAAAAATTCCTACTACTATCAAGCTTAGCCTAGCTAATAGAAAACATGGGTGGAATATATATTCACACTATGGAAAAATATTCTAAGTCTGAGGACTTAAGTTTTGTTTAATAAAACAACTAAGTTAATGAATCACCTGGGTGGAAATGGAAGGATTGGGTTATGTTGAGTGGTTACACAAGACCATGGACCTGGCTTGTGTATCTCACTTGTGGATGGCCACCCAGGAAACAAAGAGGTTTGAGATGTCAAATGTTGAGAAGCTTCAAGTGCAACCACTTGGCAATATGGGCTCTGCCATGATCATATAGGTTGCAAGAACTTAGCCATATGGACAGTGGGTGGTAGTGTTTGATAGGTTGGAACGCGTCCATTTTGGTCTAAGGGAAGGCTTCTGAAAGATTTTGTCTTGGGAAACCAAGTCTTGTGGGTAAAGTGCACCACCTCTACAGAGTGAAATATCTAAGTACTTAGCCATGTCCCTGGTAAAGGACAATTTGAGCATCAAGACATGGAAGCAATCAAGAATCTCATCATTCAAATTTCTAAATTAAAACTTGTGGTTTGAACAAGGGTTGTTTGAATTCTTCAATCATTGATGGAGAGATGGCTTGGTACAAGGATCTTGAAATCTTTGATTGAGGAAAATGATTTTGTCAAGCAAAAACTTAGTATTTTCAAAATGATAGGAAAAATCTATTTTGAGCAATGCAAGCCTCAACTCCACTTAGCCAAATGCATATAGTTGATAGACTCCACAATACTACCATAGTATCACTTGCCAATACAATTCAAATGTATTGACCCTTTGTGGCTGTAACTTGTATGTTGCAGGTTTGATTGTTTTTAGTGAAGAATGTTTGAATAGGATTACAAAGTCTACAACCAACATCTGCCTGTGGCACTTTGAAGATGAAGGACCCCATGACTATAGTTATTCCGCTGCAATGTAATGTAATAGCCAAATGAGCTATGTTTGATGTAATAAAATTATGTTATTCCTGGTTATACATTTATATTATGACCTTTGTATCTTGATATTACATCTTAACTGTGGATGCTAGCTATTGATCCAGGGACTAGCATTGTAAACACAGGAGGGATCAATCTTATTAGGTTGGGACCCCTACAGACACCCAATGTTTTCAGTTGGAAACCCATTTCTATCAACAAATGCTTTTGATATGAATGAATGCGATGCTCCAGTATCAAAAAGAACAAATGCTGGAATAGAATTGAGTCTGAACTTACCAGCAACAACATCAGGCTCCTCATAAATTTCCTCCACATTGATTTGGTTCACTTGTCCCTTCTGAAAAGGGTTGGGCTTGTTGGGTCCTTCAACTTTCTTTTCTGGGCATTCATTTGCATAATGCCCCATCTTCTTGCACTTGAAGCATTCAACCTGACTAATGTCCTTCTTGACAGGCTGGCTTCCACTGCCACTTCCATTACCACTGTGGTGGATCTTATACCCACCCTTGTGGTTCTTGTACTTGTCATTGTCATGACTACGGTGACGCTTGTTGTCATGACGGTTGTGGTTGTGGTTCTTGTTGAATTTCCCATGCTTGTGGGATCCTGAGCTTCCACTATCATCATAATGGGAACGTTTGTGAGACGATCCCGAGCTGTGCTTGTCTGAGTGTTTTCTCTTCCTGCTTTCAACTTGCTTCATTTTGCTCTCAAAAAAATAGCAGCCTCATCACAGAGAGACTGGTATGTGGGAACATAGGCTACTGATAGCTGCAAGTTCAGTTCATCATTCAGCCCTTCAAGAAACTTTTCCTTCCTCTTAGCATAGGTGTCAACTTCATCCGGTGCATAGCGCGCCAGATTGTTGAACTCCTCAATATATTCAGCCACGCTGCGGTGGCGCTGCTTCAGATTATGGAATTCTTTCTTCTTCAGACTCGTCACTCCAGATGAGATATGAGCAGTACAAAAGCCATCCTCAAAGATAGCCCATGTCACATCTTCTATGGGAGTGGTGATCTGGAAGTTATCCCACCAAGTGGCGGCTGGTCCTTCCAGCAAATGTGCTGCAAATCTGACTTTTTCTGCATCAGTACAGCCCATAGTTACCAAGTCCTTGTTCACAGAGCGTAGCCAATCATTGGCCACCATGGGATCAGTTGTTCCTGAGAACTTTGCTGGCCTCAATCTCAAGAACCTGGTAAGCATGTAAAAACCCGGTGGGTTGTTGTTGTTGTTTTTGTTGTTGTTGTTGTTGTTGTTGTTGTTGTTGTTGTTGTTGTTGTTGTTGTTGTTGTTGTTGTTGTTGTTGTTGTTGTTGTTGTTGTTGTTGTTGTTGTTGTTGTTGTTGTTGTTGTTGTTGTTGTTGTTGTTGTTTTGGTTCTGGATGAACGTCCTCATCATTTGCATCAGCTGAGTCTGAGCTGTCATCATTTGCTGCATTTCTGGAGTGATGTTGTTGTTGTTGGGGTTGGGATTGTCACGACAGGGAGACATCTGTGGTTTGTTCAATAGAGATAAGAATGAGATACCCATAGATGTTTCATGCACAATACATCACATAAACAATCGCAAAACATGCATCATAGCAATAATAGTTCAACAATAAAAAAACGACAAGTTCGCAAAGTAAACACACCAATAACAAGCCATCCACATGTTGAATGGTCATTGTGACACAAATAAAGTATGATAAATAAATGATAAATGAGTAGTCAACTCTACTCCTCGGCATCAACCTCCTCCTCAACAAAGGTAAGACCTGCATTCTCCATTGCGGTCTTGTATTCCTCGACATTGGCGGTCAAGGTCTCTATTTTGGCTTTGAGAGCCCTCTTCTGAGAACGAAGCCTCTCAATCACCGTCTGCTGATGCTCGAGCTCGAAGTCCTTGGCCTGCAGTTCTTCAGTCATGTCCCGAATCCTCTTGTTCTTATCCTGGACTCGCTTCTCCTGACTCTTGAACTTTCTGTCCTGGCTCTCGAACTTTGCCTCCATCTCCTTGACTATCTCATCTTGATCCGCGAATAGCTTGTCCTTCTCGCGAAGCTACACCTGGAGTTCGTCATTGTTGAGCATGACGTTGGTCCTATCAGAGTCCACGTGCCTAATGAGAGCCTCTAAGTCCTGGAGGTATAGGCGAATCAGCTCAGCTGTATCCCTCGAAGTGTCCTCGAAGTCGATGGCCTCTCCATCCTCATCACGTCTACCGAAGACGTGGAAGTGAGTACCTTTAACCTGTCGAGAGTGTCTCCCTAGCAGACGTCCTATCATCCTGCATGACTACCTCAAGGCCTCTCTCCTTGTCATCGTGCATGAGCTTGAAGATGATAGCCTCCATGGTAGGCTCATTCTGGCATCCGGGCTGATTGACCTTGAAACCCCAAAGGTCTTTCCTCTCAAACTTGGTGAGGGGAAGCACCATGATGGTAGGAAGAGGGAGATTGAGCAAAGTAGTGAGCTCAACAATACGAGGACCAAAGCGAGTTCCCTGGAACTCCTCAACAGTGCTGATGGTAACATTAGGCATCTATTTATAAGATAGAAAAAGTTAGAACAACACAATTTAAGATAAAACACAAGGCAAAGCATCACATACATATCCTTGGAAATCAAAAACACACAAGTCATGGCATACATGGGTCCATTACAACAACCAAGGTTCAACTTATTTTAAGCAACATTTGGAAAATAAGGTGATAAGTGGTGGTCCAACTAACGAAGTACGTTTACAATCCTATCTCACTGGATCTGTTGGCTAACATAATGTTTCTAGAAGCAATCAGTCTATCTTGCTCACATGACACCATCACTAAGTCTATAATGTCTCCTCTTAGGGTTTGGTTGGTATCCTCCAACTCTTGGGTATGTTTCTTCTCTTCCTTTAGGTCATTTTGGAGGTTGAGCATTCTGCACTTGACTCTATCACCAAGTTATTTGATGGTCCTCCAAGCTGCATCCTTTGCCGAATCAAAGAATGTAGTGTGCACCACTAAATTGGTGAACATGCAGAATCCTGATTCCTTGTGGTTGTCTTCCTTGTTTTTATACAAGTGAAGTTGCACCCACCAGTACTCAACTCCTTTATCCATCACAGGAAAGCCTTTGTACACAGCTGCACCATGTATTTCCATTGCAACCATGAGGTCCTTGAGAGCCTTGGGGAACTCTGTCTCACAATCCAAAGTCATTGTCATGAGTGGTCCCTTCCGTACGGCTTCGTTGATGGAGTTCATCTACAAATAGAGATGAGAAAGATGATTAGAAAAGTTTACGAGAAGAATAGACAAGTGTAGAAGTTGTTGAAATTTTTTCCTTAGTGGTTTCCAATCCTAGGGTCATAATCCTACAGGAAACACAGTGCTCTGATACCATCTGTAAGATCCCTCCTTTATAAAGGAAAAAGGATCCCTGTGATTGCAATGCTAGTCCCTGGATCATTGCTAGCATCCACAGTTTAAGATGAAGTACATATAAACAAAGGTCATTATTACAGTCATTCCAGAGACAAACATAGTCTTTACAACTCCAAGGCCATAGGCCTAGTACAAGAGTTTGAATAAGTAAATAAATAAAAGTCTTCATCTTCATGTGCCACAGGCAAACATGTTGAGTGTAGACTCATGACTCCTAATCCTCATCAGAGTAACCTGCAACATCACAAGTTACAACCACAGCGGGTCAATATATTGGAATAGTATTGGCAAGTGATACCTTAGTATAATTTAGGTGGACTAGATACTATATGCAATTTGGCTAAGTGTAGCTTGGCTTGCTTTGCTCAAAATAGGTTTTGCCTATTAGTTGAAATCACTAAGTTTTTCTTTGTCAAAACTTTTCCCAAGGAACCATCAATAGACATTGAGCTCCTTCACCCTTGTTCACCCACAAGTTTTTACTTAGAAATTGGGATGAGGAGATTCTTGATAGCTTCCATGTCTTGATGCTCAAGTTGTCCTTTTCCAGGGACATGGCTAAGTACTTAGATTCTTCCATCTGCAGAGGTTGTGCACTTTCCCCACCAGACTTGATTTTCACCAAGACAGGACCTTTCAGAAGCCTTCCCTTAGACCAAATGGACGCGCTCCAACCTATCATTCCCACTACCACCAACTGTCCAAATGGCTAAGTTCTAGCAACCTATGTGATCCAGGCAGAGCCCATATTGCCAAGTGGCTGCACTAGAAGCTTCTTAACACTAGGACTCTAAAATCTCTTTGTTCCTGGGTGGCTTTCCACAAGTGATATACACAAGGTAAACCATATAAATGGGCCTTGTGTAACCACTCAACATAAACCATTCCTTCCATTCCACCCAGGTGTTTCATTTACTTAGTTGTTTTATTAGGCAAAACACAAGTCCAAAGACTTAGAAATATTTTTATCATAGCATGTATATTTCACCAACCCTTGGTTGCTACTATCTAGGCTAAGCATGGCATAGATAAGCATCTTAACTTAGAAATTTCTAGCAATTCTACAACTACTAGGATTTCCCAACATGGCATATAAGCAAAATATAGCATGCAAGACTAGCAAAATATTTCTAATTCTTAGTAGAAAACATAGGGATAAAAATATTCATGAAGCACCACTTGCCTTGGTAGTTTGGAGAGTAGCTACACTCCTCACGATCACAATCACTAGCACCAAAATCTACACAAAGAATCATAGCCACAAATCACATATAAAACATATACAAACAAAAATATATGAATGCCTGCAATATGATATGTGATGATTTTTAAAACTCAACAAAGCAAGTGTACAGTACTGGTTCATAAACAAGTTAAAAACTTTCCAAACAACATTTATTTAAACCTTAAAACATTTCCTAAACCATTCATATGCTCAAAATAGCCCTACATATGTTTCTGTAAATAAAACCATTTTAACAGAAGCAAAACATTAAACACATTGCATATTTAGAAAGGGCTTGTTCCCCTGATTCCACTGATATAAAATTTGTCAAATTCTAACGTGGGGATCAAAAGTTATAGCAAAAACAAATTCAAACATCTAATAGATTTAAATCTAAACAGCTGCCACACATCTTAATCTGATTGGCGCGTACCGGTTTGCTCCGGATCGCGTCTGTGAGCCGTTAGATCTACTTAATCTGCACGGCCCAGATCTACCTATACCGCTTCGTTAAGTGATCTAATTTCACGCGCTAGATCTAGATCCAACGGTCCTAGATCAAACGACCATAGCTGGGCGGCGCTGGCGGTGGCTACTGGCGGCGGCGAGCTCTGCCTACGACGGCGTGGCACTACAGGTGGCTTTGGGGTCGTCGGAGATGCTTACCAGAAACGTGACGATGCGCTGATGCTCAACCTGGCGACGACTTGGCAAGGGGCGCACGGACACGGCTGCACGGGCTCGTCGGAGTTGCGAGCGGCGTCGGGCTTGGGTGGACGACGACGTTGGCGACGCTCCTGGTCACCCTAGCATGTACAAACGGCATCAGGCGATGCGCAAGACTACGGCGAACATGATCGTGTGAATCAGAGGCAGAGGGGAACAAGGGGCTCACCAAATTTAATCGCCGGAGTTGAGGACGTCGTCGGAACCTTGCTGTGCTTGTCGAAGAAGACGACCTGGGGCGGTATAGAAGGAACCAACGGTGTCAGTAGGTGCGCAAAGAAGTGGCGAGGCTGTCTGCAAGAACCAGAGGGAGAGGGGCGCACGGGGCTCACCAGAATTGGTCGTCGGAGTGAGCTCTGTCTGCGGCGGTGCGAGGAGGATTGCGGGCATCCTGGGGGCGTATCTGTCTGGCTTTTTTGGGGGAAATGGCCGCGAGAGGGAGGTGGTCTTATAGCCAGAGTGGGGGCGAAGATCGCGCGCGGTATAAAGGGAATTTAAGCGAGGAATCAACGCGGTAGTGAAGGGCGGAGGAAACGGCCGACGACGTGGTCGTGGGCGCGATTTGGGGAAGATGAGGATGAGCTGGCGAGGTCCACCAGTCAGCGAGTGAAACAGAGAGGGGGTGGGGTCCTAGCACCAGTCACTCAGTGGGTTCATTCGCGAGTGAGAGAGCGAGAGGGGGAACCCGGGTGGGCTTACTGGGCTGGATTCGTAGTTGGGCCAGATAGGTGGCGCTGGCCTTTTTCTATTTCTTTTCTCCTTTTCTTTTTCTGTTTTGATTTTCTAAAATGATTTTCAAATCCAAATCAAATGAGTTTGAATTCAAATCTTCTCTAGGTTTTTATACTTCAAACCTTGCACTCAAATGTGTGTGAAACACTACTGTTTATTCAAAACACTTTGATCAAATGAAAATAAAAATAAAACCAAGCCTTTATGTGATATATACCATAGGCATAATATTGGTTTTATTTACTTATTTTGTTTTTGAAACTTTGTTCAAACTTTTGATGGTGCCTAAGTTTGAATTTCAAACCTTACTGAATCAAAACAAGTACTCTTCTCATTGGAAGATAGCACTAAGGCTAGAGTAACTTACATGAAATGATAAGCATATATGCTTCTGTTTTGAAATGATTTGTTTGAAATGAAACTCATATGATCATGGATGCATTGATAATATGCATGTGTTTGAAACATGATTTTTGGGATGTTACAACCGGAAACATTAATACTTGTGTGATTTGTAAACTAAATTAGAGTCCCTAGTAAAGCCTCTTTGTAATACTAGCTTGTTGGTTAATAGATGATCGTGGTTTCCCGATCATGAACATTGAGATGTTGTTAACAACAAGATCATATCATTAGGAGAATGGTATGATGGACATACTCCTATAGATAAGTGTAGCATTAAGATCAAGTCATTTCAAGAGTTCGTTTGCTATAAGATTTCTGATACATAGTAACCTAATTCCTTCGACCATGAGATCATGCTAATCACCATCACCGGAAGGATGCTTTGATGACATCAAACACCACACCGTAACTGGGTGTCTATAAAGGTGGCATTGAGTGTTCGGAAAGTATGTGTTGAGGCACATGGATCAAGAGTGGGATTTGTCCATCCATATGACAGATAGATATACTCTAGGCCCTCTCGGTGGAATGTCATCCAATTGGCTTGCAAGCATGTGACTTTCCCACAAGGGATCACATATCACGGGAACGATAAAAGAGTACTTATTGGTAACGAGGTTGAACTAGGTATGCAGAGATACCGACGATCAAAACCTCGGATAAGTAAACTATCATGAGACAAAGGGAAATTGGTATCGTATGTAAGTGGTTCATTCGATCGCGAAGTAATCGTAGAAATATGTGGGAGCCATATGAATTTCCAGATTCCTCTATTGGTTATAGATTGGAGAAGTGTCTCGGTCATGTCCGCATAGTTCACGAACTGTAGGGAGACACACTTTAGGATTTAATGTTGTTTAGTATATATGGAATGTTAGTAGGGATACCGAATGTTGTTCGGAGTCTCGGATGGGATCCGGGATATCACGAGGAGATCCGGAATGGTCTGGAGAATAAGATTCGTATAAGGAAAGTCCGATTCTGGAGTTCAGGAATGTTTTTGGTGTTTTCATCGGAGAGGTTCTAGAAGGGTCTATAAGGTTCACCGGACCAGAAGGGGAATGGACCATGAATGTGTCATGGATAAGTGGAATAATTGTATCATATCCTAGGTCACTTGGTTTGGGAATTTGCAAGAGAGAATTAAAGCTCTAAATTGAAAGTCAAATGGGAAGTTTGAAAAGTCAAACTGGAACAATGGTTTCCTAGTGGAAGAAGGAAAGAGTCCTCTCAATCCAACTTGGGTTTGGGTTTGGATTCAAACCCACCCCTCCCAAGGCTGCCCCCTCTCATAAATAGAGGGGGAGGGCTGCCCCAAAGCTAAGCCCTAGCCCTCCCACACCCAAGCTGCCGCCGCCGCGCCAAGCCGCCACCGCCAGCCGCCGCTGCCGCGCCGCCGCCTCGCGCCACCGCCGGTCCGTCGCCGCCCCCCTAGCTGCCGCCGACACCTCCTCATCCTCCCGGTCTAAACCCTAGATCTCTGGGAAACCCTAGATCCACCATAACTCGCATCGGCTTAGGCAAAGTCCCGTGAGATCTTCCCTCTACTTCCGACACCACGCCGTCGTGCTGCCGGAATCGCGAGGGGAGAACTACAACCTTCGCTGCCTTCTGGAACAAGGGAGAGGAAGGTCTTCATCGAGTACCGAACGTGTGACCGACTGCGGAAGCGCTGGCGGAACACAGTGCCGGAAGGATCATCTACGCGATCTTGAGATCGGCAAGTGTACGACTACATCACCCACGAGAATCTGCTCTCGTTAACCACTTTGGAAAATCTTCGAGGGTGAGTGCTTCTATCGACTCGTTGCTACAATCTAGTAGATAGACCTTGGCTTGTTTGTGTGCATGCGGTAGAAATTTTTTGTTTTCCATGCTACAAACCCCTACAGTGGTATTAGAGCCGTGTCTATATGTAGATCTGTTGCACGAGTAGAACACAATAGTCATTGTGGGCGGCGGTGCTTTTATTATCAATTGCTTTTTGTGTACTTTGCATCTTGCGGTATGATGGGATGAAGCGGCCCGGGCTAACCTTACATGACATCGTTCATGAGACTTGCTCCACGCTCAACATGCAACTTGTTTTGCATAAGTGGCTTTGCAGGTGTCTATCTCTCCCATCATAGTATAGATTCAATTTACAACGGGCACTTGATAGTTCAAACATCAACGTTGTGGTTCTTGTTTGTAAGTTAGATCGACACTTATTGAAAGCCCCAAACCACGTAAAATATGCAAAGAAAATTAGAGGCGTCTAACTTTGTTTTGCAGGGGTGTGCTGTGATGTGATATGGCCATGATTGTGATTATATATGATGTATGCAATGTTCCTTAATGTAAGTTGGCAACCGACAGGAGCCGTATGGTTGTCTTTTAATTCCGTTAAGACCTGCGTGTCTATTCAAAGTAGTTGTAATAGTTGATGCTGGTAGACGACAACCATGAAGCGGCGCCATTGACCTTGACGCCACACCGGTTATGATGGAGATCATGTTCGTGCTTGAAGAAGGAGATCGGAAGCACGGGAAGAAAGGCCATATCATATCACATATTATGAATTGCATGTGATGTTAATCCTTTTATGCATCTTGTATTGCTTAGTTCGCGACGGTAGCATTATAAGATGATCCCTCAAGCACAAAAATTTCAAGTTATAAAGTGTTCATCCTTAGTAAGCACCGTTGCTAAAGCTCGTTATTTCGAAGCACCACGTGATGACCGGGTGTGTTAGATTCTGCGAGTGTATACAACGTGAGCAAGCCAGATTTGCTCTTGCAGAAGCTAAGGTTTGATCTTGACGAGCCTAGCATGTACAGACATGGTCTCAGAACACGGATCACCGAAAGGTAAAGCATGAGTCATATAGTAGATATGATGAACATGTTGATTGTTCGCCATTGAAGCTGCATCAACTCTCGTGATGATCGGTTTTAATGTGGTGGATTTGGTTCGTGTGATCACTAAAGCAATGTGAGGGATATTGTTTTGAGTGGGAGTTCACCTAGATTAATTTAACTATTAATTAGAACTCAATTTGTCATAAACTTAGTCTAAACTATTGCAAATATGTTATAGATCAATGGCGGCCCCTACCATCAATTTTAATGCGTTCCTAGAGAAAGAAAAGTTGAAAAACAATGGAAGCAACTTCGCGGATTGGTTCCGCAATTTGAGGATTGTCCTCACAGCTGGTAATTTGACATATGTGCTGGATGCACCGCTGGGTGACCCACCTGAGCTGATGCTACCGATGAGGTAAAGATTGTTTTCCTCGCTCAGAAGAATCAGTACTCCACAGTTCAGTGTGCTATCTTGTATGGTTTGAAATCGGAGCTTCAGAAAAGGTTTGAGAACCATGACCCACATGATATTGTCCGTGAACTCAAAATGATATTTGAGGCTCACGCGGCAGTTGAGAGTTATGAGGCTTCTGAAAAGTTCTTTAACTGCAAGATGGAAGAGGGCAGCTCCGTCAGTGAGCATGTGCTTAAGATGTCTGGGCACGCAAGCAAGTTTCAAAGCTTAGGTATAGTGATTCCTAATGCTTTGGGGATTCACCGTGTCCTCCAATCACTACCACCAAGTTACAAGAGCTTTGTGATGAACTACAATATGCAAAACATGGACAAGTCGTTGCCAGAACTCTTCTCCATGTTAAAATCTGCAGAAGTGGAGATCAAGAAAGAGCACCAAGTGTTTATGGTCAATAAGACCACCAAATTCAAGAAGCAAGGCAAGTCTAAGAAAAAGGGAAACTTCAAGAAGGGCGGTAAGAAAGTTACCGCACCGGCGAAGAAGACCAAGGCTAGGCCTAAGCCTGATACTGAGTGCTTTTACTGCAAGGCAGAAGGTCACTAGAAGCGGAGTTGCCCTAAGTACTTGGCAGATTTGAAGAACAGCAACATCAAGAAGAAAGGTATATCCGATATACATGTTATTAATGTGTATCTCACTAGTACTCGTAGTAGTGCCTGGGTATTTGATACTGGTTCGGTTTCTCATATTTGTAACTCGAAACAGGTGCTGCAGAATAGACGGAAGCTAGCGAAGAACAAGGTGACGATGCGCGTTGGAAATGGATCAAAGGTTGATGTGATCGCGGTTGGCACGCTACCTCTTCATCTACCATCAGGATTAGTTTTATACTTAAATAATTGTTATTTGGTGCCTGCGTTGAGCATGAACATTATATCTGGATCATGTTTATTGCGAGACGGTTACTTGTTTAAGTCCGAGAATAATGGTTATTCGATTTATATGAGTAATATGTTTTATGCACATGCACCTTTGATAGATGGTCTATTTTTTTTGAATCTCGATTGTGGAAATACACACATTAATAATATTGAAGCTAAACGTTTGAAATTGAGCAATAACTCGACCTATACGTGGCACTGTCGTCTTGGTCATATTGGAGTGAAGCGTATGAAGAAACTCCATTCCGATGGACTTCTTGAATCACTTGAAAGATGCGAAGCATGTCTGATGGGTAAAATGACTAAGACTCCATTTTCTGGTTTGATGGAGCGAGCTACGGACTTATTGGAAATCATACATACCGATGTATGCGGCCCAATTAGTGTGGCATCGCGCGGTGGTTATCGTTATGTTCTTACCTTCACAGATGACTTGAGTAGATATGGGTATATCTATTTGATGAAACATAAGTCCGAAACTTTTGAGAAGTTTAAGGAATTTCAAAGTGAGGTAGAGAATCAACGTAACAAGAAGATTAAATTTCTACGATCTGATCGTGGAGGTGAATATCTAAGTTACGAGTTTGGCGAGCATTTGAAGAAATGCGGAATACTTTCACAATTGACACCGCCGGGAACACCACATCGTAATGGTGTGTCCGAACGTCGTAATAGAACTCTCTTAGATATGGTTCGTTCTATGATGTCACTTACAGATTTACCGCTATCATTTTGGGGTTATGCATTAGAAACATCCCAATTAACTTTAAATAGGGCACCATCTAAATCCATTGAAACGCCACCGTATGAAAATTGGTTTGGGAAGAAACCTAAATTGTCGTTCCTTAAAGTTTGGGATTGCGAAGCTTATGTAAAGAAGTTACAGCCCGACAAGCTTGAACCCAAAGCGGAAAAATGCATTTTCATAGGATACCCAAAGTAAACTATTGGGTATACCTTCTATCATAGATCCGAGGGCAAAATCTTTGTTGCCAAGAATGGATCCTTTCTAGAAAAGGAGTTTCTCTCGAAAGAAGTGACTGGAAGGAAAGTAGAACTCGACGAGGTTGTTGAACCTTCTCTCGAACTTGCGAGTAGCAAAGCACCAGAAGTAGTTCCCGTGGCGCCTACACCAATAAGAGAGGAAGCTAATGATGTTGATCATGAAACTTAGGTTGAAGTTACTACGGAACCTCGCAGGTCAACGAGAACTCGTACCACTCCTGATTGGTATGATCCCGTTATGAGTGTCATGTTGGTGGACAACTCCTCCTCCTCCCGATCTTCTAAACCCTAGATCTCCAGGAAACCCTAGATCCACCATAACTCGCACCGGCTTAGGCGAAGTCCTGCGGGATCTTCCCTCTACTTCCGACACCACGCCGTCGTTCTGCCGGAATCGCGAGGGGAGAACTACAACCTCCGCTGCCTGCTGGAACAAGGGAGAGGAAGGTCTTCATCAAGTACCGAACGTGTGACCGACTATGGAAGCGCTGTCGGAACGCAGCGCCAGAAGGATCGTCTACGCGATCTTGAGATCGGCAAGTGTACGACTACATCACCCACGAGAATCTGCTCTCGTTAACCGCTTTGGAATCTTCGAGGGTGAGTGCTTCTATCGACTCGTTGCTACAATATAGTAGATAGATCTTGGCTTGTTTGTGTTCATACGGTAGAATTTTTTTGTTTTCCATGCTACGAACCCCTAAAGTGGAGGCTAGCAAAAGACTGGGAGCGACCAACTAAGAGAGCAATAATGGCCATAATCATGCAAAGCGACAAAACATTACTAATCAAGGCATATAGTGGTACTACAAGTCAAGGACTAAATGATCATATAGGCTATGGTGACTTGTTCATAGTCATAACATGGTGTGATCATGTGCCAAGTCAACCCAAACAAAGCATCAAAGGAGAATACCACAATACTATGCTTTTGTATGCTAAAACAATGCATGATTCTTTCAAGGCACATTAAGCAATACTAATTATTTGGAACAAGTCATGCTATAGGAATAATCACTAAGCATAAGGTCAAAACAACATCTAGCATGACATGATAAAGTCTAAGTCATAGTCAAAGCAAGCTCCTCTTGTACTACTAAAGCAAGAACTTCCTACTCCTTTCCAACACCAATCAACTTATTTGAAACAACACGGAGAAAATGGGGGTCCAACTACTTTATTCAAGAAAACTAAGCAAACAAAAAAAACGAAAACTAAGACACTCCAATAACAACACAACTATGCATGAAACAATAAAAACGAAGTGTTTAGAAAGATCTGAGATTTTTATTGATGAAGAAGGGGATGCGTTGGGCATCCCCAAGCTTTGACGCTTGTACCTCTTGAATATTTCTTGGCGTGACACAGGGTGGCATCCCCAAGATTGAGCTTTTGTCCATTCTTCATCTCATTACGACATTCTTCCTCTACACCTGCAAATTTTCCTTCATACAATACTTCACTCAATCTTCATTAGCAACATTAGTGCATTCAAAAGATAATAGACCTTTGGGGTTTAGTTCCAAAACAGCAAAACTTTCACTAAAGACACAAGATACTATAGAAATTCCCTCAAAAAGCTCAATTTCCCAAAAAGAACCCAAAAAGGAATCAATAAGAAGCAAATGCAAATAATGGCAGAAATCTTTCAAAATAGATTAGCAGGTAGAAACCGATTTTTTCGAAGACCTTTTGTTACTCAAATCAAAAAGTGTTGAACTAACGAAAGTTATCTAACAACCTGTGGGATTCATTCAGAAAATTACAGCTTAATCCGAATTACATATATTTTACACGAATTTTTACAGTGGAGCACAAAAATCTGTTTCGGGACAGCAACTCCCCAAATCTTACTTCCCTCTCATTAAAGGTTATTCTTGGCACAAAAATCAAATAAAAAGGATAAGGAGAGGTTATTACAGAAGTAATAACTTCCAAGACTCAATAAAACTATTGGGTTATCTCTCAAGAAGTACTTTTCTCTAACGCCTTTAAGTTAGGCACAAGAAGCAAGAATCAAGTATTTTCAAATGAAGAAGCATTAACATCAAACCTTGCTTTTAAAGAGGAGCAAAAGGCAACTTCTTTCTCCTCATAGGGAAGTATTTAATACCTTTCTTGAATGGAAATTGATATTTAATGGTGCCTTATTTTATATCAATGATGGCACCAACAGTTCTAAGAAAAGGTCTTCCCAAAGTAATAGGACAAGAAGCATTGTATTCAACATCAAAAAAATAGAAATCAACAGGGACATAGGCATTATAACCATAATAAGAACATCATTAACACTCCCCCTAGGTTTCTTTTTAGCATTATCATTAAGTGGGACATCCAAATATCAATCTTCCAAAGGTGGCGAATCAAGCATTTCATAAATCTTTCTAGGCATAATAGAGATACTATAACCAAGGTCACATGAAGCTTTGAGATCAAAGTCATTAACTTGCATATTAATAATGGGTTCCCAACTATCTTCTACTTTCCTAGGAATATAGGCTTTGTGTTTCAACTTTTCTTCCTTAATTTTAATAAGAGCATCTGTAATGTGTTTGGTGGAAGCCACATTCATATTACTAGCATTAGTACTTCTAGCAAGCTTTTGTAGGAACATAATCACTTCAGAAATATTGCATCCATCAAGATCAAAATCAAAATTAGCATCACTGGTAGTATACTCATTGGGTTTAGGCATTGTGGTAGGAGGAATAGGGATTTCTTGTGATTTGGTGGCATCCATATTGGTGGTGGTAATAGTGCAAACACTAGTGTTTCTAGCAATTTCAGCTTCTCTTTCCCACTTAGCATGTAGTTGAGCTAACAGTCTAACATTTTCATCAATAGTAACTTGTATGGCATGAGTAGAAGCAAAGGTGCTTTCCAAGGTTTCAGTCTTAGCAGCCATTTTATTAATCAAGGAGGACTGTGCTTCAGACAAAGAGGAAATATTTTTCTCAGCACTCAACAGCTTTTCCTCCACAGTCTTGTTAAAAGTGGTTTGTTTACTAATAAAATCTTTAAGCACGACTTCAAGTTCAGAGGGAGCACTTCTAGTATTGCTATAGGAGTTTCCATAGGTATTGACATTATTAGGAGGATAAGGCCTATAATTATTGTTACTACCAAAATTATTCCCATATGCATTGTTGCTGAAATTGTTGTTTCTAATGAAGTTCACATCAACTTGCTATTATTGAGAAAACAAAGAGGCTAAGGGAACATTATTTGGATCTACATGAGCTTTTCCATTAACAAGCATGGCCATGATAACATCAATCTTATCACTCAAAGAGGAGATTTCTTCAACAAAATTTACCTTGTTACCATGTGGAGCTCTCTCAGTGTGCCATTCAGAATAGTTAACCATCATATTATCAAGGAGTTTTGTTGCAGCACCCAAAGTAATGGTCATAAAGGTACCTCTAGCAGCAGAATCTAACAGATTTCTTGAAGAGAAGTTTAACCCTGCATAAAAAGTTTGGATAATCATCCAAGCAGTCAGTCCATGAGTGGGACAATTCTTTACCAAAGATTTCATTATTTCCCAAGCTTGAGCAACATGTTCATTATCAAGTTGTTTAAATTTCATTATTTCACTTCTCATAGATATAATCTTAGCAGGAGGATAGCATTTTCTAATAAAAGCATCTTTGCACTTAATCCAAGAATCAATAATATTTCTAGGCAAGGATAGCAACCATTCTTTAGCTTTTCCTCTCAAGGATAAAGGAAACAATTTGAGCTTAATAATATCTCCATCTACATCCTTATATTTTTGCATCTCACAAAGTTCAACAAAGTTATTGAGGTGGGCAGCAGCATCATTAGAACTAGCACCAGAAAATTGCTCTTTCATCACAAGATTCAACAAAGCAGGATTAATTTCATAAAAGGTAGCATCAGGAGCAGGTGGAGCAATAGGTGTACTTAGGAAATCATTGTTGTTTGTGCTAGTGAAGTCACACAACTTGTTGTTCTCAGCATAGTTCATTTTTGCAAAGGTGGAGCAAACCAATAGCAGCAGCAACTAGAGTAGGAACTAAATTTTTTTGTATTTTTGATAAGAGAAAGCAAACCAAACGAAACTAATTTTTCGTGATTTTTGATAAAAAATAGGAAAACAAACCAAGGCAAAAGAAATTAAGCAAAACAAAAACAAAGTAAATAGAAAGGTTGTGAAGGACTCCCCTTGTGAAGTCGTCCTTTGCCTCCCCAGCAACGACGCTAGAAAAAGCTTGATAATGTGTAGCTCAGATCACTGTAGAGCTTCGTTGGGAGACCCCAAGAGGAAGGTATGATGATCACAGTAGCAAGTTTTCCCTCAGTAAGAAACCGAGGTTATCAAACCAGTAGGAGGAAGGAAACGACTCAAAGGTGTTGCTAGCAACTTGGAGACCTGCACAACACAAACTCAAGACTTTGCCCCAATGAAATGTGAGGTTGTCAATCTCGGTTTTCTGTAACAAAGGATTAACTGTATGGTGTGGAAGGTAATGGTGGTTTGCAGCAAGTAAACAATAACAGTGGAAGATGTATCAATGGTAAAGATTGGACCGGGGTCCATAGTTCACTAGAGGTGTTCTCCTTAGATAAACAAACATGGCATGCTGGGTAAACAAATTACAACAAAGCAATTGACAGGACTGAGCAAGGCATAACAATGCAATACTAGACATTCATGATCCTATGAGATTTGATTAGGCAATACAATAAGATACATAGACCGCCATCCAACTGCATCTATGACTAGAAGTCCACCTTTGGGTTATCATCCGAACCCCCTCCAGTATTAAGTTGCAAGCAATAGACAACTGCTTTAAGCAAAGTGTGTAAGGTAAACAATCCACTTTTTCCATGAACAAGAGACCGTTGTTTTCTCCCTAGTGGCAACAACACATCTACAACCTTAGAGATTTCTGTCACTTCCCTTAGATTAAATAGACGCATGAACCCACTATCGAGCATAAATACCCCCTCTTGGAGTCACTAGCAACTACTTGGCCAAGATAGCTACTAACAAGGGAGAGCATGCAAGATCACAAAAAACACAAACATGATAGAATCAATAAGACAAAACCATTAATCAATTTGACATAGTAATCTCAATATCCATCGGATCCCCTCAAACACAACATGCATGATTACAAATAGATGATCTTGATCATGAATGGAGCTCACAAGATCTAAACATGGTAGCACAAAGGAGGATAAACAACCATATAGCTACTACATGGACCCGTAGTCCAAGGTGGAACTACTCACGCTTCACACCGGAGGCTGGCATGGTGATGAAGAAGGCCTCCGGGATGATCTCTCGCCTCCGACAGGGTGCTGAGAAGAGCTTCAAATCCTCTCGATTTAGGGACGATGGTGGCGGCGGCTACGGACTGTTTCGTGAAAGATTGATCGGGTCCTTAGGGTTTAGGTATCGGGGCTTCTTATAGGCGAAGAGGGAGGCCGAGGGGGTGCCCGAGGCGGCTGGACCCCCCAGGTGCAGGCCAGGCCTGGCTGCACGGCCAGGGGGTGTGGCCCCCTCTAGGCCCTCCTCCGTCTCGTATTATGGCTCCGTGTTCCCCATGGTAAAATATTGACTTTGGCTTTTGTCCCGTACAATTCCGAGAATATTCATTTTCTAACTTTTCTGGAACCAAAAACAACAGAAAACAGGCAACTGGCACTATGGCATCTTGTTAATAGGTTAGTCCCAGAAAACATATAAAAATACCTCAAAGAGAAGACAAAGCAAAGCAAAGCAAATTAGATACTAAACAAGCATGGAACATCAAAAATTATAGATATGTTTTGTAGAGGTCCCAACCTTTAATAAGGTAGAGATCCCTGTGTTTACAATGATAGTCCCTGGATCAATAGCTAGCATCCACAGTTAAGATGTAATATCAAGAAGCAAAGGTCATAATACAACTTTATAACCAGGAATAAAATAATTTATTACATCTTACATAGCTCATTTGGCTATCTCATTACAATGCAGCAGAATATAACAATAGCATGGGGTCCTTCATCTTCAAAGTGCCACAGGCAGTCATGTTGGTTGTAGACTTTGTAATCCTAATCAATAAACTTCACTAACATCAAACAAACCTGCAACATAATAAGTTACAACCACAAGGGTCAATACATTTGAATTGTATTGGCAAGTGATACTATGGTAGTATAGTGGAGTCTATCATCTATATGCATTTGGCTAAGTGGAGCTTAGGCTTGCTTTGCTCAAAATAGATTTTCCTTATCATTTGAAAACACTAAGTTTTTGCTTGACAAAATCACCCAAGGCATCTCCCAATAGAAATTGGTGATCCTTCAACCCTTGTTCAACCACAAGTTTTAACTTAGAAATTGGGATGAGGAGATTCTTGATAGCTTCCATGTCTTGATGCCCAAATTGTCCTTTACTAGGGACATGGCTAAGCACTTAGATTTTACACTCTGCAGAGGTGGTGCACTTTTCCCACAAGACTTGGTTTCACCAAGACAAGATCTTTCAGAAGCCTTCCCTTAGACCAAAATGGACGCGTTCCAACCTATCATCCCCTACCACCAACTGTCCATTTGGCTAAGTTATTGCAACCTATATGATCCAGGCAGAGCCCATAATGCCAAGTGGCTGCACTTGAAGCTTCTCAACATTTGACATCTCAACTCTTTGTTCCTGGGTGGCCATCCACAAGTGTGATACACCAGGGTAATCCATTTAAATGGGCCCTGAGTAACCACTCAACACAAACCAATCCTTCCATTCCACCCAGGTGTTTCATTCACGTAGTTGTTTTATTAAACAAAACACAAGTCCTTGACTTAGAAATATTCCGTAGTATGATTATATTCCACCCTTGTTTTCTACTAGCTAAGGTAAGAATGATAGTGGTAGGAATCTTAACTTAGGAAATTTCTACCAAGGTTTCATCTACTAGGATTTCCCATGGCATAGTTTACACTTAGCAAAAATTCCATGCAATTCCTACTTTAGAAATATCACTAATGCATAGTGAAAATATTGGGACAAAAGTATGTAGCACCACTTGCCTTTTTGGTAGAGAATATAAGTTCACTCCTTGATCTTGAAATGATCACACTCTTCAAATTCCACTACAATTCAATCAAGCAAGCAAAAATTGAATCTACCATTCAAGCAAAACATCACATGAAATAATAGAAACAAAACAATGCATGCAAGCATGCCAAAGATTGTTTTATTTATAAAAGTGGTTTCTAATGGGTTATAAACATTATAAAACACCTATTGGTCATTTTATATAAGTGGCAAAATCATTTGTAAAAGATTTTACTTATAAACCATTTTAAACCAAATCAATATTTTATGTGGTTGAAATACCTTTAGCAAAGTAATAATCTTTATAGGGTTCATCAAAGTATATTTTTAATTCATAAAACCTTGTGTTTAGGGTCAGATAGTTAACATCAAAACATTTTCCCAAAGGGTTTCTTCCAAAAGCATTTTTATACCATAATCAACATTTTTATTTGGCTAGAAATGATTTAATTCAAAGATTTATTCTTTTGCTTCACCAAAATATGTGTTTGAATCCACAAGTTGGTTTTTATGGTCAGTTTGTTCAAAACAATCCATTTGCCAAAGATTTTATCACAAAAATAATTTTAGAATAAATTTTATATCCAAAATATGCCTACACAAGTTTCTGCAAAAACAATCAATTTAACAGAAGCAATGTACTAAACAAAGGGCATGGTTAGATAGGATTTGTCTTGCTGATTCCATTGATATAAAATTTGCAAAATTTGGACGTGTGGTTTGGAAGTTATGAATTTTACAAAATTGAACATCTAATAGAACATAATTTATGTTTTAAATCAACTCTGGGCCACGCGTCGTGTTCTGATAGGCTGGTACCGCTTCGGTTGGATCAGCCTTTCTGGTGCGTTGGTTCTAAACAGATCGTGTGTAACATCCCAAAAATACTAAACTTGGATCATCAAACTCTAATCATCAAAATTAGGGTTAACAAAAACTTTTCTAAATAAAAATATGAAAGCATGCATGGTGTATGCATTTCATTTGGAATTCTTTTGAACCACCTTGTTTGTGTGTTCCTTTGCTTGTAAATGGATTCTTAGGTGAAATAAACATCATCTAAACAATTCCCAAACTTTTCTCAAAGACAAATAAATCAAAACAAAGCTAAATGAGTGAATGGTCATTTTGACCAATTTAACTCCCATGCCTACTTTGGCTGTCTCAAACTTTCAGAACCTAACAGAAACTTTTCTGGATCTTTGCACACCTTGATTGTACTCATAACAAAGTATCAAGGCCCACTTTGTGATCATCCAAAAACATTTAAATGCATAGTTTAAATGACAGTTCAAATTGAATCTTTATCATATGGAAAGATCCCACTTTTTCAAAAACCACTCAAACAAGCGCAACTTTCAAAACCCAAGCATCTGCAGACTCACCAGCACCAACCTATCACACCCACCAAAAATCTTTTCAAAATTCAAAACTTGAATTCTTGCGGCCATTTCATCAAACACTTGGCAGAAACAAATCAAACTGGCCTAACTTCACTGTTTGGAGCAGTAATTGGGCTAAGCAATGTTCACCATTTATCACCCTTGTCTCCCCAGTGCCAACCAATGCTTAGACAAACCCTAGCCCCTACCCTTTGCCCCATGCCATGCCAACCCGAGCATCCCCTTGCCAGCCGACAATGGCTAGTTAGCCAGAGCAAGCACCAAGCCTAAACAACATGTCTAGGAGGCAGCCAGCACCCCACCGCCACTCCCTGTCCAGCGCTCGAACCCTGCCAGCCACTGGACCACACGCACGAACCATGCCAAGCTCGCCAGCAACCATGCCGAGCATGCGCCAGAGCGCCACCCTCGACCGAAGCCCACAGACCGCGCGCCGCCCTTGCCGCGTGCATACGTGATCACCACCGTCCCGGCAACCCCGCAGATACGCTCGTTCGCCGCCGCGCGGACCACGCACGCTGTGCGCCATTAAATCTTCTGTCGGGCACGCGGAAAGCACCATCGCGTTCCTACCAAACCACACCGCCCCACGTATCGCCACCGTGTCGTTGATCATTTCGCCAGGGAGCACCGCACCGCCCCCTACCGTCGCCCACACTGATAGCCGTCTGTACCGTCGACCACGACAAGCTCACCTTGCGCCCCGTCGGTCCCCTCGCTCGACTATAAATAGAGGCCACCCCCAGCCGAATTGAGCACACCATCTCACTCCCCTCTCCTCACTGATCGTGCCACCCCGTTCCCGGAGCAATGCGAGCAGCACTTCACCGGAATTTCACCGGAGCTCGCCGCTACTGGAGAAGAAGGGAGCCAGCGATTGGAGCCGCCCCAGGAGAAGCTACCGGTACCAGGAGGTTCGCCGTCGTCGACTTATTCGTTCGCCCGTATCGCCGACCCTCGCCTGAACCCCGGTGAGCCCCCAACGACCCCCACTGGCCGCGCTAGGTTTCTGTCTCGCCGGCGTTGCCCAACGTCGACGATGACTCTCAGCCGTTGGATTAGAACCAGATCGAACGGACCACATCGCCCCATACCGCTTCGCACCCCCTCGTCTCACTGACGCGTGGGGACAACCACTTAACCAGCCCGCGTAAGCGCTGTGCTTAGCAGGCCGGCCCAGTATCGCTTCCCGCGCAGCCCAGCTATTTGAATTTAACCTTTTCCATTTTATTTCAAACATACTTCTGTACCCAGTTTCAAAAATCAACCCAGGTCGATTCAGTGCACCAAATCGAATGAAACTAATTTTGTTAGAAAGGTCTGGAAGTGCTGAATCCAAGCCCGTTGGATTCAAGTCATTTGGATCTATAGATCATCCATGGTAAAAATAACAAGGCAGAAGCTTTTCTGCATTCAAACATTTTTCAAATTTAAACCATAATAGCTTTTGAGTTGATTCCAACTCTCAAAAATCACATTTAACCATACCTTTCATAATATATAAAAAATATATAGGATTACTTACAGAAATAATGTTCAAGTAATAGAAGAATGCCCCATAGGCATTTCTAGTCACTTTATTTAATTAAAATAAAAGGGTAAAACCTTATTAAATTGTGACACCACTTTAAATCACATTCCCATGGACTAAAATATGTGGTGATGACATGTGTCAACATGATCCCATGTTTGGTTTGGAGAATATTAAATCTTAAGTAGTTTTTCAATGAGTAGAAATTACTTTTCTAAAAATAAAAGGAATTAAACCAAGCCTTAATCTTGTAATGTTAGAGATGATGTTAGATCATCTATAGGACCCTTTTTGTGTGATGATTGAAAGTAATTAAGTATTGTTTGGTGATTGTGTACCTCGTATTTATTCATAGACGCTAGTACCGACCAAGGATACGAGGAGGAAGGAGGATTCTACGAAGAAGAAGCCGAGGAGAACTTCAACCACTGCTCTGCACAAGGAAAGCCAATACTTGCAAGCTATTAACTTAGCAAGATTTACTAATCAAGTTGACCAATGCAAGCTAACACTTGCAAGATACCCTACTAATGCAAGCTTTACTAATCAAGTTGACCAATGCAAGCTAACACTTGCAAGGTACCCTACTAATGCAAGCTTATACTGATACTTATGCAAGCTAATACTTTCTTGTTACCATGACCACTATATGCCTTAAGCATATGTGATCATATACACTTGATAAACCAATCCTAGTTTTACTTACAAGCTTTATATTTTATTTCTTTATCAAAGCTAGTACTTAGAGCTTACTTAAGTAAATTGTAGATATTAGAAAGATAATTGAAGGTTGCATAAAGAACATAAAATTTGGCCTAAGCTATATAATCTTGATATCATCCTAAGGCATAAGATTAAACTTAGTTAAACTCCTCTAGATTACCACCCCTCATTAGTACTTACCCCCACTTGTAGATGAGCATAAAACTTGATCAACTTTAGATGGGAATGCTTGGTGGAAAAATGGTTATGAAAACCTTGGAATGGTGGATCATTCTATTGAAATGTTTTGGACATGTGTTTCCAAACACTTGATGATTTTGGTGATGAAAATGATGAGGCATGAGCCTTAGCCCTTTATAAAACTGATGGTTGTTTGGATGCGATACCATTCCAATTTTATCATACAACCACAATACCCGAAGATTGGGTAGGGCTTGACTGGAAACTGATATACCTTAGTATTAGTTCCCTCACGGCCAAGGTCTAAGCTGAGGCTACCATGTGAAGATTGTCCACCTGTGCAGTACCCAAGATGACAGTGGGTCATGGTTGGGAGGCCAAACTCACAGGAGAGGTGCTTATACTAGGGCGTGTAATTGAAAGGTTAGGATTGCTTATCCGCATACTGAGTATGGTGAATTCAGGATTTGTTCCTGACGGATGTATCGAATTTTGTGGTGAAAGTGTACAATCTCTGTAGAGTGTCAAACTATTCGAATAGCCGCGTCCGTGGTTATGGACAGTTGGAGTGGCCATACTGTTCCCCCGTCAGATGTTTTAAAAGAACTTGTGAAATGAATTGAGACTTTGACTTGACCACAACAGGGTTGTGATATGAGATACAAGTTCCCACTTAGGTGTTATAAAATTTCAACTAGCATTCGTTGCTTCTAAACTTAGTAGAGATAAATCTGGCTTTTGCAAAACAACCCTAGAGCCGAGTGTCCTATTATCAAAAACCCCTTTCACTTGTTAGCATTAGTTTGCGAGTACTTAAAGAGTACTCATGGCTTTGTCCCTGGCTATTCCCATGGCTAGACTATGAAGAGGAGTACCTGGAGGATGGACCCTAGGAAGGTTACGACAACTAGGATCATCTCCCATCGTCAGCATTGCCTGTGACCCCGAAGATGGAGCTTCGCCTACGCCACCGTTATTATTACGTATTCCGCTGCTTGAAGTTGTATTAAGAATTGGATCATGAGATCCCTATGTGTGTAAGAACTTATGTACGGTTTGTAATGGATGATGTACTAGGTATCCAATTTTGTTATGTCTCGCAAAAATGGTATTCCTAGGATTGCGATGTATGGCATAATAGGCATCTGGGATTAAAAATTCGGGTGTTGACAAGTTGGTATCAGAGCCATCCTGACCATAGGAGACCCTAGTTAGACTGGACGTTTGAATCAAAAACTTAGTTTCAAAACCAAACAAAACAAATATTTACAAAAACTTATTCTCATTCTTATCCCTTTGATTCTTTCATGAAAATTCATGTTCCTCAAAAACTCTTGCAAAATACATAAAATTTTGACACACTTGATCACTCTACTAACTTACTCATCCTATATTCTTATAGATGGACGTGAAGTACATAAAGTTTTATCAGTTGGGGAATGGAGGAGACATTATCTTTGAGAGGGATTTGGACCAGCTTTCAGAACTTCTGGAGCGTTCGCACCCCGAGTTCTTCGGAGCTCAGCTCAATGATCAAGGAGGAGAAGATCTGAAGTGGCTAATTGTTGCAAGTCTCCGAGGAAAGATTGAACCTCCCACTGCGGAAGGAATTCAGTTTACCTTAAGAGAGAACAACTGGCTCGATGGACTTGTTAGGGCCATGCAGGAAGCTCTTTCCCGTCTGTGTGGGCAGAGTATCAACCAGATCAAGGGTACTCGCTTTGAGTTTTGCCCAAGGCGTGATGCAAATGGACAACCACTGGAAGCCCCATATCACCCTGAGCTGAAGACCCAAGTGGACCACCTTAGCTTCATGATGTACGATCGTCAGCAGGAGCTGCATAACTGTCGTGACTACTCCAACCACAAGTCTGCCATCATCAAAACGAATGACCAAACCATTGCCATGCTTGCAAAGGATCGCAAGTCTCGCCGCCGTCATCTCGACAAGAAGGAGCGCATTATTGCCCGTCTTCGCCACCGTATCTCGTCTTTGGAGGAGACCATCCACGAGAGAGACATGCATGAGGAAAGGGAGAATGTCGGAGAGGATCTTTGCGGAGACCCCTACTCCTACCTCAGCGATGATGATGATTTTCTGGAGGATCAGGCCATGGATTTCTTCACGGATGAGGATGATTTCGCCTTCATCGATGACGATGAGGATGATGAAGCCACAGATTCCAAGGAGCAGTAGCACTTGAGCACTAGGGTAGTGAGTAGTATTCGGTCCCACTGTATCGTAGTTTCCAGAATGGTTCTTAAAACCATCTGTTTTTCTTTGTTGTGGTGTGTGTTGTACCGTGTGCTATGAATGAATGAATGAAAAGCAATTTGCTAGAAAATCTGAGTCAAACTTTAAAAACTTTTCAAAGACCCTAAACCTTAGAAATTTCCCTCTTTTCTCACGATCTATCTCAATCTTCAGATGCCACGCGGAGGAAGTGGTTCATCCCCGGACCCGATGTTGCAGATTCTGCAAATGTTGACTTCTGACCGCGAAGCTGAAAGAGCGGAATGTCAATCCAACCTAGCCACACTGCAACAGATAGCCTAGCTTGCCCACAACAACCAAGGCCACGGAAATCAGGACAACCATGGATCTAAGCTCAAGAATTTCCAGAATACCAACCCACCTGTTTTCACTAAGTCAGAAGAACCCCTAGACGCCGATGATTGGCTGCAAACCATGGAAAATAACCTAGAAGTCACCAGAGTGGAAGCCAACGAGAAAGTTCTGTTCACCACCCACTATCTAGCCGGAGATGCCAGGGCATGGTGGAACAGTGTTCGCGCAATGACCGAAGGCCAGATGATGACCTGGGAGGAATTCAAGGTCAAGTTTAGCAGAACCCATGTGCCATCGGGTTTGATCAAGAGAATGAGAGACGAGTTCAGAGAACTGAAGCAAGGACCGATGACTGTAGTGGAATACCGTGACAAATTCTTATCATTAGTTAGGTATGCCCCGGATGAGATCGACACCGAAGCCAAGAAGAAAGAAAGATTCCTGAATGGTCTGCATGATGAGATGCAGACGGTATTAGTCAATATCCCCTTTGCTGATATTGAAGCCCTTGTCGACTCGGCCATCCAAATGGAAGGAAATATCAACCAAGCCAATGAGAACCGCAAGCGTCGCATGATGCATCAACCAGGAACCCATCAGACCCCAAAGTATCGCCCTAACCCATCTCCCGGATTTGCCCCAAGAACCAACAGACCCCCGATGAACCGTCCGACCTATCCCAACCGTGGAAACCCTAGGCCCGGAGGAAATCACAACAATCCCGGCAACTCTAGCAATTTCAACCATGCCCCACCCAAGTTCAACAACAACAATGCTACCGCCAACACCAACCCTGCCCCGAGAACTGGAAGCAATGTTGTGCCTGTAGCAGCAAAGGACAAGTCGCAAGTGACTTGTTATGACTATGGAAATAAATGACACTATTCCAACGAGTTCCCCAACAAGAAGAATGCCGCAGCACCCAATGCCAATGCCCCAGCTCAGCAACAACGTCGTGTTCAGCCAGGAAGGAGATTTGCCCCAGGGAACTCGCTCAACCGCAATGGTCGTCTTTTCCTCATGCATGCTGAAGAAGCTCAGGAAGCGCCAGACGCCGTGCTGGGTATGTTTTCTGTTAATTCAGTACTTGCACGAGTGTTGTTTGATTCTAGTGCATCGCACTCATTTGTCACCGAAGAATTTGCATGCACTAGGAAAATTCAACCAACCAAACTGAAGCATGTTATGATTGTTCAAATTCCCGGATCAACCACTAAGGCTAGGCAAATTTGCAAAGCCGTCCCTATCCGAATCCATGGCATAGATTTTTATGCAAATCTGATAGTACTCGGAATTAAAGGTTTGGAAGTAGTAGTAGGAATGAATTGGATGTCCAAACATAAAGGATTGATTGACTGTGCCAAGAAATCCATAACCATGACCAGTACCGCCGGAATATCAGTTGAGCATATATCTGAAACCTTACCTCGTCAATTCAAATGCAACAAGAGTATAGCCCAACCTACCATTGACCAAGTACGGATAGTCTGTGAATACCCCGATGTATTTCTAGATGTTTTGCCCGGTATGCCCCCAGATCGGGATATCGAGTTTATCATTGAACTAATCCCTGGAACCGGACCCATAGCCCAGAGACCCTATAGTATGAACCCGTCTGAGCTAGCAGAACTGAAGAAGCAACTGGATGCCATGCTGGAAATAGGATTGATTCAACCAAGTGCGTCACCATGGAGGTCACCTGTTTTGTTCGTGGACAAGAAGGATGGAGGTAACCGTTTGTGTACGGATTATCGGAAGTTGAATGATGTCACTATCAAGAACAAATACCCCTTGCCCAAGATAGAAGATTTGTTTGATCAGTTGATCGGTGCCAAAGTGTTTTCTAAGATTGATCTTAGGACTGGCTATCATCAACTCAAGATTCGTGCAGAAGATATTCCCAAGACTGCCTTTACCACCCGATATGGATTGTAAGAGTATACAGTCATGTATTTTGGATTAACCAATGCCCCCGCTTATTTCATGAATCTCATGAATAAGATTTTTATGGACTTCCTGGATAAGTTTGTTGTTGTTTTCATCGATGACATTCTGATTTATTCCAAATCGGAAGAAGAACATGAGCCTAAGGACCATTCTTGGAACCCTTAGAGAGCATCAGCTGTATGCAAAGTTTAGCAAATGTGAATTCTGGTAACAGGAGGTAGGATTCCTCGGTCACATTGTATCAGCCGGAGGAATTGTCGTTGACCCTGCCAAAGTGAAAGATGTCGAGGATTGGCAAGCCCCAACCACTCAAACCCAAGTTCGTGCATTTCTCGGATTGGCGGGATATTACCGCAAGTTCGTAGAAGGATTCTCGAGTATCGCCAGACCCATGACCCAATTGCTGAAGAAGGACAAGAAGTTTGAATGGACCGACAAATGTGAAGCGAGTTTTCAAGAACTCGAGAGGAGATTAATTTCAGCCCCAATCTTAATCATGCCGGATATCACGAAGCCCTTCGATGTGTATTGTGATGCATCCAAGATCGGTCTCGGATGTGTGCTAATGCAAGAAGGCAAAGTTATATCTTATCTATCTCGACAACTGAAGCAACATGAGCAAAATTACCCAACCCATGACCTCGAGCTCGCATCCGTAGTTCTAGCCCTGAAGACATGGAGACATTACCTGATGGGAAACCGTTGTGAGATCTATACGGATCACAAGAGTCTGAAGTATATATTCACTCACAAGGAGCTGAATATGAGACAGAGAAGATGGATTGAGCTAATCAAGGATTACGATCAGGACATTCACTATCACCCTGGTAAAGCCAATGTGGTGGCCGATGCCCTTAGCAGATTGTCGTGCCGCTTCAACTCCATGATCTTGAAGGAGCAACCAAGCTTGCACAAAGAGATGGAAGATTTTCGAATGGAATTAGTAAGTAAAGGATTTTTGGCTAGCATAGAACTCCAGCCCACTTTGATCAGTCAGATTAAAGAGGCGCAGAAAGGAAATGCTAGTATTGACGGTATCAAGCGTCGTATCGGTACAGGCAAAGTACCCGGATTCACCGAAGACGAAGGAGTTCTGTGGTACAAAGGACGCCTTTGTGTACCAGCAGATTCTGAGTTGAAAGAAGTTATTCTGAAGGAGGCTCATGATACTCTTTATTCTATCCATCCCGGAGGAACTAAGATGTATCAAGATTTAAAAGAGCAATTTTGGTGGCATAAGATGAAGAGAGAATCGGAAGCTATATCGCCAAGTGTGATATATGTCAGCGAGTCAAGGCCGGACATCAAAGACCCGCTGGATTGTTGCAACCGTTGCAGATTCCGGAATGGAAATGGGATTCCGTTGGAATGGACTTTATCACTGGACTGCCTACTTCTAGTAGGGGAAATGACTCTATCTGGGTCATAGTGGACAGATTGTCCAAAGTCGCCCATTTCTTGCCCGTCAAGACCACATATCAGAGTTCGAAGCTAGCAGAGTTGTACATCGCTAGAATAGTTAGTTTGCATGGAGTCCCCAAGAACATCGTATCGGGTCGAGGAACTCAGTTTACCTTGAGATTCTGGAAGAAAGTCCAAGAAGGTTTAGGAACCCGCCTATATTTCAGTACCGCTTATCACCCTCAGACCGATGGACAAACAGAGCGAGTAAACCAAGTACTCGAAGATATGCTGAGAGCATGCGTGTTAGAATATGGATCCAAGTGGGAAGACTGTCTGCCGTTTGCAGAATTTTCATACAATAACAGTTATCAAGCCAGTTTGCAAATGGCCCCCTTTGAATTCATGTACGAAAGAAAGTGTCGCACCCCTTTGAACTGGTCGGAAGTAGGAGAGAGTCAGATTTTTGGACCCGACATCCTACGAGAAGCAGAAGAGAAGGTTCACGAGATTCGTGAGCACCTTAAGACCGCCCAGTCCAGACAGAAGAGTTACGCCGACAAGAGACGTCGAGACCTCGCCTTCAACATAGGAGATTTTGTTTATTTGAAGGTGTCGCCATTGAAGGGAATGCAGTGTTTCCAACTGAAAGGAAAGTTAGCCCCCAGATATATCAGACCCTTCAAGATTCTGAACCGTCGAGGAGAAGTGTCGTATCAATTGGAACTGCCCGAAGATATGTCAGCCGTGCACAATGTGTTCCATATCTCGTTACTTCGCAAGTGTCTCGAAGTCCCCGAGAAGACCGAAGTGTTCAAAAATATCGATCACCGGACCATAGAGATCAACGATGACCTGACCTATCCCGAAGTACCTATCCATATTTTGGAAGAAACTTTTCGAACTACCCGAACCCGAAGCATCAAGTTTCTCAAGATTCAGTGGAGCAACCACACAGAAGAGGAAGCTACCTGGGAGCGCGAAGATCACATCAGGACAGAGTTTCCCGATCTCTTCAAATCCTAGGTAATCTTTTTCGTCCTTTTTCAAATCTCGGGACAAGATTTTGTTTAAGGGGGGAAGGTTTGTAACATCCCAAAAATACTAAACTTGGATCATCAAACTCTAATCATCAAAATTAGGGTTAACAAAAACTTTTCTAAATAAAAATATGAAAGCATGCATGGTGTATGCATTTCATTTGGAATTCTTTTGAACCACCTTGTTTGTGTGTTCCTTTGCTTGTAAATGGATTCTTAGGTGAAATAAACATCATCTAAACAATTCCCAAACTTTTCTCAAAGACAAATAAATCAAAACAAAGCTAAATGAGTGAATGGTCATTTTGACCAATTTAACTCCCATGCCTACTTTGGCTGTCTCAAACTTTCAGAACCTAACAGAAACTTTTCTGGATCTTTGCACACCTTGATTGTACTCATAACAAAGTATCAAGGCCCACTTTGTGATCATCCAAAAACATTTAAATGCATAGTTTAAATGACAGTTCAAAATTGAATCTTTATCATATGGAAAGATCCCACTTTTTCAAAAACCACTCAAACAAGCGCGACTTTCAAAACCCAAGCATCTGCAGACTCACCAGCACCAACCTAGAACTCCCACCAAAAATCTTTTCAAAATTCAAAACTTGAATTCTTGCGGCCATTTCATCAAACACTTGGCAGAAACAAATCAAACTGGCCTAACTTCACTGTTTGGAGCAGTAATTGGGCTAAGCAATGTTCACCATTGATCACCCTTGTCTCCCCCAGTGCCAACCAGTGCTTAGACAAACCCTAGCCCCTACCCTTTGCCCCATGCCATGCCAACCCGAGCATCCCCTTGCCAGCCGATAATGGCTAGCTAGCCAGAGCAAGCACCAAGCCTAAACAACATGTCTAGGAGGCAGCCAGCACCCCACCGCCACTCCCTGTCCAACGCTCGAACCCTGCCAGCCATTGGACCACGCACACGAACCATGCCAAGCTCTCCAGCAACCATGCCGAGCATGCGCCAGAGCGCCACCCTCGACCGAAGCCCACAGACCGTGCGCCGCCCTCGCCGCGTCCATATGTGATCACCACCGTCCTAGCAACCCCGCAGACACGCTCGGTCGCCACCGCGCGAACCACGCGCGCTGTGCGCCATTAAATCTTCCGTCGGGCACGCGTAGAGCACCGTCGCATTCTGACCAAACCACACCGCCCCACGTCTCGCCATCGTGTCATTGAGCATCGCCAGGGAGCACCGCACCGCCCTACCGTCGCCCACGCCGATAGCCGTCTGTACCGTCGACCACGACGAGCTCACCTTGCGCCCCGTCGGTCCCCTCGCTCGACTATAAATAGAGGCCACCCCCAGCCGAATTGAGCACACAATCTCACTCCCCTCTCCTCACTGATCGTGCCGCCCTGTTCCCGGAGCAAGGCGAGCAGCACTTCGCCGTAATTTCACCGGAACCCGCCGCTACTGGAGAAGAAGGGAGCCAGCGATTGGAGCCGCCCCAAGAGAAGCTGCCGGTACCAGGAGGTTTGCCATCGTCGACTTCGACGTTCGCCTGCATCGCCGACCCTCGCCTGAACCCCGGTGAGCCCCCAACGACCCCCACTGGCCGCGCTAGGTTTCTGTCTCGCCGGCGTTGCCCAACGTCGACGATGACTCTCAGTCGTTGGATTAGAACCAGATCGAACGCACCACATCACCCCATACCGCTTCGCACCCCCTCGTCTCACTGACTCGTGGGGACAGCCACTTAACCAGCCCGCGTAAGCGCTGTGCTTAGCAGGCCGGCCTAGTATCGCTTCCCGCGCAGCCCAGCTATTTGAATTTAACCTTTTCCATTTTATTTCAAACATACTTCTGTACCCAGTTTCAAAAATCAACCCAGGTCGATTCAGTGCACCAAATCAAATGAAACTAATTTTCTTAGAAAGGTCTGGAAGTGCTGAATCCAAGCCCGTTGGATTCAAGTCATTTGGATCTATAGATCATCCATGGTAAAAATAACAAGGCAGAAGCTTTTCTGCATTCAAACATTTTTCAAATTTAAACCATAATAGCTTTTGAGTTGATTCCAACTCTCAAAAATCACATTTAACCATACCTTTCATAATATATAAAAATATATAGGATTACTTACAGAAATAATGTTCAAGTAATAAAAGAATGCCCCATAGGCATTTCTAGTCACTTTATTTAATTAAAATAAAAGGGTAAAACCTTATTAAATTGTGACACCACTTTAAATCACATTCCCATGGACTAAAATATGTGGTGATGACATGTGTCAACATGATCCCATGTTTGGTTTGGAGAATATTAAATCTTAAGTAGTTTTTCAATGAGTAGAAGTTACTTTTCTAAAAATAAAAGGAATTAAACCAAGCCTTAATCTTGTAATGTTAGAGATGCTGTTAGATCATCTATAGGACCCTTTTTGTGTGATGATTGCAAGTAGTTAAGTATTGTTTGGTGATTGTGTACCTCGTATTTATTCATAGACGCTAGTACCGACCAAGGATACGAGGAGGAAGGAGGATTCTACGAAGAAGCCAAGGAGAACTTCAACCACTGCTCTGCACAAGGCAAGCCAATACTTGCAAGCTATTAACTTAGCAAGCTTTACTAATCAAGTTGACCAATGCAAGCTAACACTTGCAAGATACCCTACTAATGCAAGCTTTACTAATCAAGTTGACCAATGCAAGCTAACACTTGCAAGATACCCTACTAATGCAAGCTTATACTGATACTTATGCAAGCAAATACTTGCTTGTTACCATGACCACTATATGCCTTAAGCATATGTGATCATATACACTTGATAAACTAATCCTAGTTTTACTTACAAGCTTTATACTTTATTTCTTTATCAAAGCTAGTACTTAGAGCTTACTTAAGTAAATTGTAGATATTAGAAAGATAATTGAAGGTTGCATAAAGAGCATAAAATTTGGCATAAGCTAGATAATCTTGATATCATCCTAAGGCATAAGATTAAACTTAGTTAAACTCCACTAGCTTACCACCCCTCATTAGTACTTACCCCCACTTGTAGATGAGCATAAAACTTGATCAACTTTAGATGGGAATGCTTGGTGGAAAAATGGTTATGAAAACCTTGGAATGATGGATCATTCTATTGAAATGTTTTGGACATGTATTTCCGAACACTTGATGATTTTGGTGATGAAAATGAGGAGGCATGAGCCTTAGCCCTTTATAAAACTGATGGTTGTCTGGATGCGATACCATTCCAATTTTATCGTACAACCACAATACCCGAAGATTGGGTAGGGCTTGACTGGAAACTTATATACCTTAGTATTAGTTCCCTCACGGCCAAGGTCTGAGCTGAGGCTACCTTGTGAAGATTGTCCACCTGTGCAGTACCCAAGATGACAGTGGGTCATGGTTGGGAGGCCAAACTCACAGGAGAGGTGCTTATACTAGGGAGTGTAATTGAAAGGTTAGGATTGATTATCCATATACTGAGTATGGTGAATTCAGGATTTGTTCCTGACGGATGTATCGAATGTTGTGGTGAAAGTGTACAATCTCTGCAGAGTGTCAAACTATTCGAATAGCTGCGTCCGCGGTTATGGACAGTTGGAGTGGCCATATTGTTCCCCCGTCAGATGTTTTAAAAGAACTTGTGAAATGAATTGAGACTTTGACTTGACCACAACAGGGTTGTGATATGAGATACAAGTTCCCACTTAGGTATTATAAAATTTCAACTAGCATTCGTTGCTTCTAAACTTAGTAGAGATAAATCTGGCTTTTGCAAAACAACCCTAGAGCCGAGTGTCCTATTATCAAAAACCCCTTTCACTTGTTAGCATTACTTTGCGAGTACTTAAAGAGTACTCATGGCTTTGTCCCTGGCTATTCCCATGGCCAGACTATGAAGAGGAGTACCTAGAGGATGGACCCCAGGAAGGTTACGACAACTAGGATCATCTCCCATCGTCAGCATTGCCTGTGACCCCGAAGATGGAGCTTCGCCTACGCCACCGTTATTATTACGTATTCCGCTGCTTGAAGTTGTATTAAGAACTGGATCATGAGATCCCTATTTATGTAAGAACTTATGTACGGTTTGTAATGGATGATGTACTATGGTATCCAATTCTGTTATGTCTCGCAAAAATGGTAATCCTGGGATTGCGATGTATGGCATAACAGGCATCTGGGATTAAAAATCCGGGTGTTGACATCATGCGGCACAGAGACACTCGTACCTCTTCGTTTAAGTGGATCTATCATATCCAATAGATCTAAATCGAACGGCTTAAAGCCACTAACCCTAAACGGGCGGCGCTAGTGGCGGCGACAGGCGGCGGCGTTCTCTGGCGGTGAAGTTGCCGGAGTTACAGGAGACGAGAGGAGTAGGGAAGGAGCTCACCAGAATCGCCGTGGCGAGGGGATGCTCGACGTGTGCTCGGTTGGCGAAGGGGCGTATGGAGTAGACGATGATTGCTCGTCGGAGATCGAGGCGGCGTCAGTTTCTCTCTGTTGGAGACGGAGGCGACGTTATGGGCCACGCTAAGAGGAGAAAAGGGTTGCGTTAGGTGCGCATGATGCTGGGGGTCACACACGTATCAAACAGAGGGAGAGGGGAAGCTGGGGCTTACGGGGGATGGTCGCCGGAGTTCGAGCAGACGGTGGCGGAGCTCAGTCGATGATGTTGCTGAGGATACAGGGCACGCGCGGGTGAGAGGGAGGTACCGAGAGATGCGCCTGGCGATGGGGAGTGTGCTCGTGTGATAGAGGAGGCGAGGGGCGACGGGTTTTGGCCGGAATCGTCGCCGGAAGGCGTCGGAGGCAGTGGCGGTGTGGAGATGAATTGGGACGGCCTGACGGCAGAAAGGGAGGGGCGAGAGAGGGGAAATGGAGAGGAGGTACATGCGCTTATTAGAGCGTGGTCGCAGGGGGTAATGGTTGCGTCAATGCTGCGAATTTACTCGGGCTTTAACGGGCAGAAACCGCCGGCGAGGTGAGGGGCGAGGTCATCGCGAGGTTGAAGACGCTGACGGGCAGGTGGGGTCTGGCGGCAGCGAGAGAGAGAGAGTGGGAGTGGGTCCAGGCAGTCATAGGCTCTGCGGGTTAAAACTTTGGTGCGAATCGTTTTCCTGCGGGGAAGAAGTAAATGGGCTAGCTGGGCCTGGACTGGGTCTGCCGGGTTGGGCTGGCTTCTGCTATTTTTTTGTTCTGATCATTTTTCTTTTTCCATTTCTTTTATTCAGTTTTGATTTTGTTTAATCAATTCAAACAACTTTTGAATTTCAAACTTCAACCAAACTTTGAGTATATTCAGATACTGTTTAATAACACATTCTGAAGTCAAATTTAGAATAATATATTTATTCTTTTTAGGGGATAATAATTAATTAAATAGTCCCTTGTATTATTTCAAATAAGATTTAATAATGTTTTTCAAACTCCATTTGAAATCTAAATTCTCCCAAATCTTTTTAGTACGTTTTATTTATGTGTCAAATAATTCACCTTGAATTATTAGGGATGTTTTTAATATGATTTATAAATCATTTGAATTGGGTATTTGTCTTTATTCCTATGAAATTAAATATAGTTTTAATTCCATAAATTTTATTTGGAAGATTTCTTTGATCTTATTTAAGTTAATTAAACAACTTCTATTCCACTTGGGTAAATTCCAAATATTATTTTCCCATGATTTAATTAATCATTTCTAATAGGGATTTTGTCTTTATTCAAATGGAAATAGAATTTGGTTAATGCCATTTTATTTAATTTGAAAATTCTTTATCCATTATTTTATTTGGATTTGGATTATATTTATTCCATTTGCTTATGGATTAGGCCAAGATTTAATTTGGTCTTTGAATATTCCTCATTTAATATTTCTATCTTTATCTTATAAGATATCTTTTATTTATAGATCAAAACTTGGTGATTCCAATTTGTAGAATCTTATTTAATATTTATTTATCCTTTTAAACGTCCTTAGGATTATTTGTTCACCATTTGGTATGGATTTTAGATAAGTGCTTTATTAGCCTTGGAAATTCAATTTCCTTATCTTATTAAATTCATATGATTTTATCTTTGGTTCCAAGATGAATGAAATTAATTTCTATGGTTTTATAATGTTTCTATTTGTCATTCTTGAATCATTTATAAATGTTGGTTGACCAAATTTTATATGGATCAAAACCATGGTCTTAGAGATATCTTGGAAATGATTTCATTCCATTAGGGTTTTAGGGTTTTGGTTTATTCTCCAAGTGTTTAAATTTCCAGATGCATTTATGAAGATTGCATTTCACTTGATTTGAATTTAGTTGGATTCAAACTTTACTCAAGTTTGTTCAAGATGGGATTTTAAGTTTCTATTTAGAAACAAAAGTTTCTTTTCACCCAATTTTCAACATTTATTTATTTTTTCACATTACAAGATTTGGAAATCTTGGGATGTGACATGTTTACAACGTATCAAGGTGCTTGTCTTTGCTTGAGCATTCTTGGCCTTCTTCTTATTATTCTTCTTCTTCTTCTTGGTCTTGGGAACATAGCCAAGTCCCTATTTTCCATTATTTGTCCATTGATTGCTAAGGACCTCATCGATAACTTCCTTACCTTTGGGAAGTGATGCCTTGGCAAGCTCATCTTTCAACCTAGCATTTACCTTTGGGAAGTGATACCATTGGGAAGTTTCTCTAATTTCTCGAAGAGTCTAGCATGAGCAGCCCCAAATTCAACCTTCCCCTTCTTTAGTTTCTTTGCCTTGGCAATGGCATTATCACGTTCCTTTACAATTTTGTTCACAATATCTTCATGTGACTCCTCAATAGACTCAAGTCTCTCCTCTAGAGAGGCCTGAATCTCTTCTTATTCTTCTTCTTCTATAGCATTCTTCAAAGATGCAATCTCCATTGCATCCTCTCTTTCAATTCTGCCCTTTTCTTCGAGGAGCTCTTCGGAGTGTACAAGTTGACCCATAAGGGCCTCGAAATTCATTCTGAGCTCACCTTGCAAGTTAGTGATAAAATATTCCAAAGCAATTACTTCTTCCTTAACCTTAATACTAGTGGAATCATCCATATCGACATTCATAGTAGTCTTAGGAAAAGAAGTGATGGAAGGTGATACCTCGGAACCTCTTGCCATAAGGCAAGTGACATTCTTGTTGATGACATTCTCATTTGGAGAGTCAAAGAGTGATGTAAGCGAAGAAGTGGTGGCTATGGCAGCCACCTCTCGTGAGCTATCATCATCCTATTCATCTTCACTTGCGGATGAGTACTCCTCTTGAGCTATAGTACAATCTTCGGTTGCTTATTATAAGGTGTATTCTTATTTACAGATGGCTTCTTGCGAGGTGACTTTGATTTTTTCCTTGAGAACCAACCTACCCCCATGATCTTTTCAGCTTTGGTAGAGGCACTTAGCTACAAAGTGCAAACGGTCTCCACAATTGTAACAATATCTCAGTTTTGGACTGTTTTCCTTTCGTCCATTTGACCCATTCTTGCGTTCAAGTTCAGATTTGGCTTTGGCGGGGTCCTTCAAAAATTTCCTTGCATAGAAGTCCATGTACTCTCCATGTGCCCGCTTGACATCCTCGGGACAGTCCATAGCAACAATGTCATCATCTTCTTGCTCAACAATATTTGCCTTCAAGGCCACATTTACCCCATTTTGAATTCCAATGGCTCATGCACGAGCATCTTCAGCGTTCTTGGCAGTGACTTTGAATGCAGCCATTTCTTGCATAACTTCATTGGAAGTCATTTGGTGATAGTTGTGTCTTCCTTGAAGGCTCTTCAAATCCGTGGGCTCAAATGGCATGAGAGCACTCACATACTTCCTCTTGATCCAAGCATCATCAACATATGTTGCACCATGATTTCTAAATGTGGTGGAAATAGACTTGAGTCTTCTATACATGTCTTCAAGGTCCTCACCATCCATCATATATAATCCTTCCGCTTGGTTGCTTAGTGCATCATACCTGTTTCTTCCCATGATCTCATTTCCAATGAATAATTCGGTGAGGGCATCCCAAGCTTCCTTAGCAGTGCTGAGATGTTCTATATGTGGCATGTCCTTGGGACCTACACCGAGCTGAATCATGTGTAGAGCCATTGCATTGAGTTGGCTATCCACAACCTCTCTTATTGTCAAGTTGTTTGGATCCCCAACATGAAGACCATTCTCGATTATTTTCCATAACTCAATGAACGAGCTACACACATGAGACTTCATCAAAAATTGCCATTGATAAAAAGGAGATGCAGTAAGGTTGGGTGCATCACCCCTATTGTTTATATGAGGGTGAGGGATTGGTGGATCAGGTGAATATAAGTGAGGAACCTCACTATATTCCTCCTTACCACTTCCCTTTTTTTAGGAGGAGCTTTTACTATGATCATCACCCTACAACTCGTCTTTCTTGGAGTTAAGTTAGATTTTTCCTTAGAAGACGGAGTGGAGGCCTCAGAGGAAGATGGAGGAGGGGTTGTGGGTAGAGAGAGACACACTATCATTTCATGCTTCGCTTCCATTTTATTCTCCATGGATTTAAGCAAAGTTGTTTCCAATGTATTGAGATCATCCATGGTGACCTTGTTCATAGCCTCACTACCATCAGCCCTAGTACCCATACTCTCTTAGGCGGTAAAGCCCGAATAAAGAGCCGAGGCTCTGATACCAATTAAAATGGATCGTATGGGCACCTAGAGGGGGTGAATAGGTGCTACTCCAAATTTTAATACTTTTTCAATTTTAGGCTTAACACAAAGGTAAATTCTCTAGATATGCAACTATGGAGAATTTCCCTATATGCAAACCTATCTACTAAGTGAGTAAAATTGAGGAACGAGATAATCGTAGTAGAGCACGTGGAGACATAGAATTTTTTTAACCAAAATTCCTTCCTTGTTAAGGGAAGTACGTTTGGGTTGGAGGGGTGGGCGGTACTAAGACCACCAGGCCACAATAGGCCTCACCCTGTTCTTCGATGGATCTTGACACCAAAGGCCTGATCCACCTTTCCACTATTGGCTACCCTTCGATGCGGGAATCGGTGCCTTTACAACACTAGCGGGGCACACATACACAACTGAATTAGAGGCTTCCGTGATGACAACAAGCTTCCACAAGAACATGGTTAATCAACAACCAAAATAGAGATCTAGATATTTGCAAGAAATATTAGATAAAGAATCCTCCAAGTGAATGGAGGGAAAGTGAAGCACTTTATTGGTGTCGATGAAGATCAAATCCTCCTCCTTCGATTACCCAAAGATCGGAGTCTTCGGGTGGATGAAAGTGGAGATCTCGGTTTGGGACTTGATGAACATTACAGAATTTTTTTAATGAATCAAGAAATCTATCAGGGGGAGTAATTGGGGTATTTATACCCCTGTCAAAACTCAGCCGTTGGAGAATTTGGGGCCGGATTATTCGGCCTAAGTGGGGGCCGGATTATTCGGTTGGGGGAAACACCGACTCGGAATCGGATTTTCCAGACAATTTTTTTCCCCCAATACCATGTGACGCGCCTTAGCTCCCTTTGGAAAATTCTGGGGGGGATATCCAGACCCTTTGAGGGGCAGATTATCCGGCCTGGGACGGACAATCCATAGGAAAGTCTTCCCCATACCGCGTGACACGCCTTGGCTGCCTTTGGAAAAATTCCTGGGACGGGGGGGGGGGAGGATTATCCGGCCCGGGCTAAAACTCTGGCCTGGTCAGACAATCCGTAGGAAAGTCCGCCCCCATACAATGTGACATGCCTTGTCCACCTTTGTCGATCGAGCTAGGGGTGGATAATCCGGCCATTGGCAGGGGCACACAATCCGCCCGCAAAACACTGTTTGGATGCTTTTTGAGTAGACAATTATCTGCAGCAGTCAACACACATTAAATAATCATTGATATTATTATCTAACACAAAAAACACTATAGATCATGAAATTTTCTTTCAACATGAGCATCAAAGGTATAGAAAAAACACATAGACTTAAGTCCTATGACATAGAAATGTGGAAGAGAAGACAAAAGAAAGGATCCAAGACTCACTTGACCGGTATTACCACCCAGCCTGCTACCATAAATACCGCCACCCGTTCTCTCTACTAACGATGAAGATCATATGGCCCTTGGAAAGCATTTAGTACACCTATGATATTTTAGAAGAAGTTGACTAGAACTTGGTCGGTACTAATGTGGGTACAAGACCGGTGCTACCCCCAGGCGCTAGTACTACCGCCAAGGCATACATGAGTTGCTGAATACAATGGGCCGTTACTACACTTGTGTGAAGGGGTTCGTAGCAGAAAACAAAAAATTCCTAACTAACATAACCACAAACTGCCCAAGATCCATCTAGAAGTAATGCATTAATGGAGAAAGGCTTTTAGTAACATACCCTTGTAGACCGAAATCTCTTAACACACATGTGGAACATGGATGATGTAGTCGTACTCGCCCGACCTTAAAGTAGCGAAGCCCTTCGCAAGTCACCCTGGTCCTCGCACGATGATCTGGTGCCACAAGTGGAAGCACCCCCCGAGGTATCACACATGTATGGTGCAAGATGATGACTCTCGGTTCTCTAATCCCTGCCAATATTGCTGAACTAGATCTTCTGGCCATAATCACCGCAGCACAACGACGTGCCATAGAGAAGCAGTCCCCTACTCGTGCATCTCTTACTTTGGGGCCGCAGTCGCAAGAGAAGAGAGAGAGAAATATTCCCTAAGGAAAAAATGCCTTAGAAAATATTGGGTGTGTTGGGTGTGATGGGATGCCCTTCATCTCCCATATGGACCTTCTTATATAGGGAAAAAGGAGGCACCCCCATCCACTAAAGTCCCGGGGTGGGACTAAAGGGAGGCAGATGGGAGGCATGTTGATGCATGTAAAATGCATACATGAACTTTGTAGTTTATTGACAATATTCCCACACATCTACACCATTTATAATATAATAATCATGTTTTATATTAATTTTTGGGATTTACCAATGATCCAATTTATTTTGGTTATGACTCTCTAGTATAGGAAAACCTGGTTTTATGTAGTTTGATCTTTTAGGGACCTAAACATAGTCCAATGGAGCTAAGATTCTAGGAAAGACAATATTTCGGGAAGACACATTATGGAGTTCTTGGACCTTTCGAGGGAGGCCCGGAGGCCCAAAGAGGTACGGTGGCGCGGCTTACCCTGGTGCACGCGCCTCCACACCTATTTCGGTCCTTGATCGTCCGATTCGCTTCAATATTTTTCCCACCGACTTGGTTTGACCTAAAAACTCTATAAAAAGGGTTCTCCAGGGCATCCTCGAGGAGAGTGTCGCATAAACACCAAAAAGGAGTCATAGCCAGTGAAGATTGGAGGGGGAAACTTTGTCTCTGCCGCCGGAGGGATCTCTACCTTCTCCAACATCTCCAACTTCATCACCATGATGAAGAGGGAGTATTCCACCTCTGGACTATGGGTTTGTGGAAGTAGCTTGATCCTCTCTCTCTCTTTTTCTTCATATATCTAGTATCCTATGAGTTGTCCAACATGATTATGGTCATATATGTAATTCCTATGTGGTGGATATTTATTTTATGATTTGATATATGAGATTGGAATCTATCTATGTGTAAGATGTATTGATATATGCATATGATGTACCCTGTTCTTAATTTCTTTTTTTGATCCAACTTGTATGCAAGAGCATGTGTGGGGGAAGTCTGTTTTAGATGGAGTAACATGGTGGTCGTGACTGAATAGTGACAACAAGTTCAAGATCTACTATGGTGTTTTTCTTTTGTTGCCTCACTAGGGATTAAGTGAATTCATGTACTATAATTATCTTGTGACAGCTTGATAATCTTGTTTGGTCAAGGTAGCATATTTTTTATTCAAAGATCATGTTAAAGTACTTAAGGCTATGCTTTGTTAATTCTTAATTCTAGATTGCTTGGAGTTCTCCCTTTCTAGAGGAGTATAAGAGAGACGTGTTGTATCATATCTATGTTAGGATGTGATGCCCATATGAATACTTATCAAACACATAGTGATATTCCACTAATATTATATTGATGATGATTTTTTTATGTCCACTACAACTTAAAAGAGAGTAGACAAGTGAACCCATGAATCTCGGTCTAACTTTTATCATAAGAAACAACCTTACACCACTACTACTATCATTTACCTTTGCTACAATTTATTATCTTAAAAACACAAAAATACTTTCTTTCTTGCAAATACAAGTCAAAACACAAAAGACCTTTTTATTTCATTTACTTTACTTGTTATTTTTATTATTATTTCATATTACTAATATGAAACCTTGTGCTTGACACCACACTGTGGAGTTGGGGAAACAAGGCAAAAACTTTGTTTTGTAGATTGCTTGATAAGAGAAGAAAAATATACTATTCACCAATTCCCCAAGAATTCGATATAAACCCTCGAGTCATCCTTGTGGGAAAAAGACGCTTCGTACAATACTCTGCACTCGGAGTCCCAATAAGTTGGTACACATAGAGTTGTTGCCATCACACTCGCACGGGGAGGAGGCGACCGACCGACCGACCAAGGCCAGGTGGTCCCCATGCACGCAGACCAAGGTGGGATGCAAGGCGCCGACCGCTGCTCCATGCGGTCCTTCCACTTGGGCCTTGTTCCCTTCGGGAACTTGGCCCAATAGGGAAGTTTCCCTATTAAAATTATTTAAATATTATTTTATTATTAATTACAATAATTAACAAAAAATACATATAAATTTAATCCTTTTGATCTGAAACACCTTTCGGCACACACCAATTTTCTTAGGAATTTCACGAAATGATTTCGGTTCTCTCATGGAAAATTCGGTGTTCCTTTATCTTTCTTCGTGTAATTCCACTAATTCCAAAATGATCTATAGGCGTCATAAAGTCCTTAAGTGTGTTACCCTACTGACATAGGCATGCCCAACGGGCATACGAATACAGCCTATCTGGCTCGGCCCAGCGGAAGGTCCACTCGACGACCTGCCAAAGTCCACGAAGCACAAGACAGTTCGGCTGATGCGAAGCCCATAAGGACACGGACTCCAAGCACGCAAGACAAGTAAAAATCAATACTAGAGTTCGAATCCAACTTATAACCTACTTGTATTGGTGTCTAAGACCTAGCCTCTCCATATATAAAGGCTTGGAGGGTCCAACGAGGAGGGCACGCCACAAAATATACAATAGATCTAGCAATCTAATCTCCCACTCATACACCGCTAGATTCAATTTGTGCAACCTTAGCCATGTCAGCGCTATTGTAACTTTCGGTTACTCCATCAATCAAGAACAGACAAGCAGGAGTAGGGTTTTTCCTCCGGGAGCCTGAACCTGGGTAAACCTCGTGTCCCCACGTTGCTTGTTTGTTAGCCGTCAAAGTCTCTAGCATGCTGCTATTCCTCAAAACTCAAGTCCATAACAATGGGGATTGATATGATCACCCCACGTCACCTACGGTTCGGGAACATCACAAACATGATCTATACGACTCTCGGATCAATGATTAATAGCCGGACCGGGATGCCCATAATGACCCCTGTGCATTTCACTATTTCAACATCATTTGAACCATAAACTTCGAGTCCAAATCCCTTTGTTACTTCGATACTTTACTTGTCCAAGATCTGATTATCGATATCATGATACATTGTTCAATCTAGTTTCCTACAAGTGTTGTTTTACTCGTTCCTGTGATATTCCATCCCCATTACCTAGTGAAAGGATACGGATGTCGCCTAGAGGGGGGTGAATAGGCGATTAAAACTTTTCCTAGAGTGGCTCAACAAAGGCGGAATTAAACTAGTGTTTACTTTGTAAAGGACAACCTAGAAACAACTAAGGTTTACCTATGTGCACCAACAACTTATGCTAAGCAATACAAACAACAAAGTGATAGCAAGATATATATTACTTCAAGCACGAAGGCTATCACAATGTAAAGTGCATAAGTAAAGAGCTCGGTATAGAGATAACCGAGGCACGCGGGGACACCGATATTTTACCGAGTTCCTCCCAACATGGAGTACGTCTCGTTTGGAGAGGGGGTGGTATCAAACCACCAACGCCACAAAAGGCCTCCCTTATTCTCCGGTGAATTTCACCCCAACGGGATCGATCCACGCTTCCACTATCGGTGCACTTGTCGGTGGCAACCGGAACCTCTCACAAGGTTGGGGCAAAACTCCACAACTTAATTGGAGGCTCCCAACAAATGCCACCAAGGCCACAAACCGTCTAGGGTTCCAAGAACCCAAGAGGGAAACGCTCCAATGAGTAACTCAAATCAAATCCTCCAAAGAGAACTCAAACCGATGCACCAAATGCAAATGGCAAGAACACCACAAAGGTGCTCAAATCCCTCTCTCCCAAATTCCACCAAAGCTACAAAAGCTTATGGGGGAATAAGAGAGGAAGAACAATGGAGAAAATCCACAAAAGACTCCAAGATCTAGATCCCAATATGTTCCCCTCACTTAGAGGAGAGATTGATTGGTGGGATTGTAGATCTAGATCTCCTCTTTCAAATCCCTCAAGAATATGCAAGAATCATTGGAGGGATTGAGGGAAAGCAAGCTCAAGAAGGTCAACAATGGAGGGGAAAACTTGCAAGTAGGGTTGAGGAACCATTGGGGAAGAAGGCCCCTTAAATAGGTTCCCCGAAAATCCAACCGTTGAAGCCAAAAAAACGCGAAACCCGGTAGTACCGGACATTCCCTACCGGACCCTGGTCCGGTACTACCGGTCAACCCAGAACGAAAACGGCCATAACTTTTGCATCCGGACTCCGATTTTGATGATCTTGGGCTCGTTTCGAAGAGGACAACAAGATCTAAAAGATCATGCAAAGAAACATTATAGTCCAGCAAGGGAGGATAGATCCAAATGACGAAAGGTTTAACCTCTATCAAAAAGACGAACTGATAAAACCTCCAACATCAAAAACGTAATAGAAAATGCATATGAAATCCGTTTTCGATGAACTAGAGCTTGTCATGTAGATTAACACAAGCTCTAAATCCTCACATGAGTAAGAACCAAATAATGGAAGGTTTTACTTATCTCTAAAATACAAATCGGTAAAACCTCCAAGATCAAAACGCAATAAGATATAAAAGGGAAATCCGTTTTTGATGAACTAGAGCTTGTTATGGAGATTACCACAAGCTCTATATCCTCACATGGATAAGACCAAATAACAACCAAATATGATGATGCAAGTATGCAAAGGTTTGATCTCTCTCCGAACGATGTGACCGAGTTACTCATTCGAGAGCCCCTCTTGATAGCACGGTTATCTATCCTAAACCCGGTCTCCCACACACAACATGAGACCGGCAAAAGGGAAAACCTATCAAGATTATACCTTTGCCTTGAGCATTCCACTTGAGCTCGATGTAGACGAACTTGAACTTCTCAAGATGGAACACCTTTCTTGATTTCTCATCATCGATCCATGATCACCGAGGATGACAAGCATCAAACATGAGATCTTCTATAGATGGAGCATTTTGAGCTTGCACAACACATCTTCTTCTCATTTCATCTATCTTGAAGTCAACACATGCTCCAAGCAATGCCAATGGACAAATCCTACAAGTATAACTTAATACACACATTAGTCCATAAAGATTGTCATTAATTACCAAAACCACACATGGGGGCCCAACATGTTCTTTCAATCTCCCCCATTTTGGTAATTGGTGACAATCCCTTTGAGAGGGTTTATAAGGAATATTAATGAATGAAATGGTAATACCAATATCAAATACTACAAAAGTAAGTGATATTAGTACCACCACCATATATAGAGCAAACTCCCCCACAATCTATGCATGTGTGATGAACTTGAATTTCATTGCATATATTGCCAATCATTATCATTGGTGGAGTTTCCTCTATATATACCACATGCTAAGCAACAACAAAGATGCAAGAGCATGAGAAGCAAATGCACAAGAACAAACTCAATGCATAAACCAACTTCCCTTAAACCCTCTAAAACTTCTCCCCCATTGGCATCGATTGCCGAAATGGGTGACAAGTTCTAGAAGGCAAATATAGTAATAATTCCTCCAAAGGTGTGTCTTCGCACATATCCAATGATGAATACTTGGGAGGGAGTAGAACTATATCGAGGACCCGAAGGTTGCAAAAATAAAGTCAAATGATGCAAGCAACTACAAGGTCCGACAAACCAATTTGAAAACAACAAATGAGTCCAAATGGAAACAACAAGATATTATGATATGAGCAAAAGAGTGTTTTAAATAACAAATAGAGAAGCTCCCCAAGGTTTGTGCACAATTCAAAATAAATGTATTGGAATACATAATGCACAAATATGGAATCCTTGCTCCCCCATAAGCATTTAAAACACAACAAATGTGAAAGAATGCAAATGAGTATTATTAAATGAATTAGATGAGCTCCCCAAAGAGAATGCACCAATTATGATAATTGCATTTGGGAACGAGGTGCATAGTCATGGACTCCTCACTCATCCAAATTTATTTAACAATACAAGACATGAAAGAACAAATATGAGTGTCCGAAGATGCAAACAAGAGGAACAAGCACTCATAGGAAAATAAATTTGGAAGCCACCGAAGAATCAAAAGGAATAGAAAGGTGGTCTCCAAGGATTAAAAATCAACTAAAATTATCTTCTCATATGTGTATATGTATCTAAGTGGAAAATATCACAAAGACATATTCCAAAGAAGAAAAATGCACACATCAAGAAGATTATACAAGAAAGCACATGAAAGGCAAAAATGAAGTCATAACATATATCAATAAGATTTTTGCTTCAAAGCATGGCCAAAGGCTCACATATATCTTATTGTACATAATGGACTTCAAACACAAACACACTACATATATTACAACTATCACCAAGGGAAAAGTTGAAAGTTGAAATATATGAAGAAAGGCAACAAGTATCATAAGAGAAAATAGACTAGCAAAATCTCACTATTGCATATGAGAGAAGTTGAGGAGATGATAGGCAATAAAATTGCTAGATTGATATATTTGGGATTGGAGGATCATATGCATGATTTTGTATAGTCCCAACTATATGTACTCATCTCAACTTATACACATTTACAATAGAGAGTTCTCTTAAAGCCATGGCTAGAACTAGAACAATTACAAATACATGAATTCATGCTAGAAGGCAACCGACAAACGGTTGGAATCAAGATATATGAGCATGAGAAAGAGATACTTGTTACCGAGATATAATTGGTAGGATGTAGAGTATATGAATTCGTTGATCATCCTATAGCTTGACTCAAATTTTCATGTACGCACCACTTCTTCAAAATTGAAAGACAAGCATCCAATATATCTCCAATGTACCTAAAACACAATTAAGTACAAAATGGTCCCCAAACTTATTGGGTCCAAAGTAGTTAGAGAAACTACAATACATAGGAGAGACTCCACATAATTATGTGCACATTGATATGAAATTGAATTTCATGCACAACTTAGCCGATGGGAATTGGTGGAGTTTCCCCTATATATTGGATCAAAGAAAGCAAGCATGCCATAATATAATCATATAGTAAATATGCATGCATGAAGCTTTCAAGAACCAAAAAGGAGATACAATTTTAACAAAACACCAAGTAAATCGAGATTGCACACACAAGAGTGTGACATGACAAACGATGTCCAAATTGTATCAACGAACCAATTCAACACATGAAAGATCACAAGTTCAACAAATGAACTAGGCATAATCCAAGGAGCAAAAGATAGATAGAAATAAAAATGCTCAAGGATTTATCTCATTCTAAAATGGTCAAATCAAGAAACAAGGAATGAGACAAAACCAACTCCCAAAAAGAGCAAGGTTCCAACAAGAAACCAAACTCCCCAAACTTCACATGATGGCACAAGTACCAAAATGAAAAGATTGAGGTTCCAAGCACATAAAACACGATATGGATCAAAACAAAGAAGCATAAATATGAGTGTTCTAAATAATATAGGATAGCTCCCCCATGGATAGTGCATTTTGTAGGATTTTCCTTTTAAATGCAAAATGCACACAAATGGGATCATCACTAGTACCTATAATAAGTAAAACACAAGAGGATATCAATAAAATAAGAAGATCCACAAGAAGCAAGGAAGGCTTGGGAGATAACACAAAACATTTTCTTGGCCAAATATAGGATAAAATTAAGCAAGGGCCAAAGTGAATATGATCAATAAATTCTACCATAAGTTGGGTACTCATTGTCCAAGGACAAGAAATAGAATAATTTTCCCAAGGTAGCTTGCATGCATATCCAAGATGATAGTCACAACAAGAAGCATATAACTAAATATAAGAAATTGAGCATGATACTTCGAACAAGATTCTTGGTAGCTTCCCCAAGTCACACAATCACTAGTGAATAGAGTAACTTGAAGCAAATGGTTTCCATGAGGATATATATCTAAATATGAGGAAACGCATACCAAGAAACACTCTCATATACAAGATCCAAAATAAGATCAATAAAGCCATTCATGGAAATAGGAACTTGTACAAGCCAATGTGTCACATAGGCGCTAGATAATTATCAATATCAATTCTAAGTGACATAACCTCGAATATTCACATTTTCTAGGATTGTAATATGCACTAAGCATAAGACTCCCCCATGATGTGATACTACCATAAAAACAACACGAGGCAAAAGGATACAAATAGAGATAATTAATGGACATTATAAAACTTAAATTTCTCATGAGAATTATACCACATAGAGACTAGACAAGAATCCAATATAAATACTAGGTGGTAATCCTCATGTACACACATTTTTAGGATTGTGGAATGCCTAAGCATAACACTCCCCCAAAATAGGATAATCCATTAATTTCTCACAAGAGCCAAATAGGATACCAAATATAACCAAGCAAGGCTCAAACACAAGAAACACACATACATGGTGTGCCACCTAATCATACACAAATAATCTTGATTTCAAGATAATTAAGTGGATAGCACAACATGTACAAAAACATGGAAGATACAAAACCAACACATGCACAAAGGGGCGAGTAACTTTCAATGTAAAGAGTTTAGCATATGTTACCGCAAGGAGGAACATTGGAAATATAATATAATCAAGATAATCAAAATGGCTTGGCTTGACAATAATAATTGATGAAGATCCCTCAATTCTTCATAATGTAGCCAAGACTCCAATGCCCTCCAAAACACACCTATTTATCAAGTTTTGGTTTGTTGTTCCCCAACCAAGTTGGGTCCTAAGAGGTTAGTCACAATAGGTTTGGCAACCCAAATGGTTCTTTTCTTGACACCACATTGAGCACCAACAAATTTGGCAAACACATTGCCAACCTCATCCTTCCAAAGAGAATAAGCATCATCAATAATGATAGGGTTGGATGAGGAGATACCGAGAGTGCATGAGGAAGAAATATGCCCCTTTTCACGGCATATGTAGCAAGTTCTACTCTTGCCATTTTTTTTCTTAGGAGACGCCACAACTCGAGGAAGAGCTCGAGTAGTCCTCTTAGGAAGAGGCCCATTAATGACTTGAGGTGGAGCTTGAGGCCGCTTCCCTTGTTGCTTCACACTAAGAGGCTTTTTCTTCAATGGGCAAGATCTAACATGGTGCCCTTCTTCCTTGCACTTGAAGCAAACAATGTTGGCCGGATTCTTGACTTGATCTTGGCCATTCTTCTTGTTGTCCTTGTGCTTCAACTTGATAGTGGACTTGTTCTTGACATTAGATTTGAATCCAAGCCCACTATTGTCATTGGGGGATTTTTGCATACTCAAGATTTTGTTGAGTGTGACCTTCCCTTGATGACCCTTTTTCAAGTCATTCTTCAAAGAAGTGACTTGAGCCTTGAGCCTTTTGATTTCCTCTACATGGTTAGTTTCAACAAAAACACTAGAGGAAGTAGATGCTACATTGTTAGAGCAACAAGGCACGGAATGTAATTCATCACAAGATATATCATGGTTGTGAGAGGATGAACTACAAGGACCAGCACATGGAAATATAACATTTGGATTAGATGTAGTGCTAATGTTCACATGAGGCCCACTAGATGTTACCTTTGACATGATGGCCTCATGAGCTAACTTTAGCCTACCATGGGAGACTAGAAGATCCTCATGCGAGCTTGAGAGCTTAACATGACTTTCTTCTAATTTCCCATAGTTGCTAGTTAGCAACGCAAGTTGAGCCTTTAGCTCAACATTCTCCTCCAAAATAGATGCTTCACAAGAAATAGAGTTAGTAGCACAAGCATCATCATTATTAGCGAGAGGTGAGGGCAACTTGGCAAGCTCTTTTGAATATGAGGCTTTAAGTTGCTCATGTGACTCGGTGAGTTTGATGAGCTCACCCTTTATGACCCTAGAGCCATTTTTGAGGTGCTCAAAATCCTCAAGGAGTTTAGCATAAGCAACTTGAGTCTCATCATTTTTACTTTTGAAGGAGTTTGCCACCACAAGTTCTCTATCATGGTATTCTTTTACTCTAGATAATTCTAGAGTGAAAGTCTCCTCAAGAGATTCTTTGGTGGTTTGTTCTTCTTCAAGGGAGTCATTTAGTTGAGCAATTTCATTAGCATACTTACGCTCAAGTACAAACTTTTCATCAATTATGTTTTCTTGCTCCTCAATAAGATCATTGCCTTCTATAGCATAATTCAAGATTTCAAGAAGGTTGGAAGAAGCAATTTTATTTTTGTAGAGAGCACTATAGACAACCTCACCCATTTTCTTAATAGAGGTAATATCATACTTACCTCGATAATCATCATTATCATTCTCAACCTCATCATCATCATGAGATACAATGGGATCCAAAGAGATTACCTTTGTTCCCTTAGCCATAAGGCACATGTGAGAACCGGAGGAAGGTGATGATGAGATTGCATTTGTAGCTCTCTTCAAGACCTTGTCTTGGCCCATAGAATCTTCATTTTCCTCTACATGGTTAGCAACACAAGCACTAGAGGAAATAGAAGCATTTTTATCATGGCAACAAGATAACACAAGAATATCATCACGAGATTCATTCAAGTCATTACTACATGATATGCAAGGACTATCAACACTAGCATGTAAGGATTTGTGAGTGCTAGAAGTGTTAAAGTCCGAAGATAGATCATTGCAACTAGATAGGGATGAAGGATTACAAATAGTAAGCACACTATCCTCATTGCAATTTCTATCACCACTCACCGTATCATTACCTTGTGAAAAATCATATGTTGGTGAAGTAGTAGAGGATGAGAACTCATCTCGACTGGAAGTGGAAGCAACACAATCATCCTCAATAATGTTGGACTTGCTATATTTATCTTGAAGCTTGGTCCATATCTCATGAGCGTTTGAATAAGGCATGATAGAAGAAAGAACTACATTGCTCACAACATGCAAGAGAATTTTAGTAGCTAGAGCATCTATATGAGAGTTCAACTTCTCCTCTAAAGATTCGTTTTGTGTATCCATAGGAGAAGAGAAACCCACATATAGATAGCCCTCAATAATTGGGTGAATTTCCCGAAATAAATTAAGCATGCGAATTTTCCAAACAACATAATTTGTGCCATCGAATGTGAGCATGTCCTTGTGCACTAATCCCCTAGCCGACATCTTTACTCTCAAGGCGGTGAAGCCTAAAATGAGAGACCGGGCTCTGATACCAATTGAAAGGATACGGATGTCGCCTAGAGGGGGGGTGAATAGGCGATTAAAACTTTTCCTAGAGTGGCTCAACAAAGGCGGAATTAAACTAGTGTTTACTTTGTAAAGGACAACCTAGAAACAACTAAGGTTTACCTATGTGCACCAACAACTTATGCTAAGCAATACAAACAACAAAGTGATAGCAAGATATATATTACTTCAAGCACGAAGGCTATCACAATGTAAAGTGCATAAGTAAAGAGCTCGGGTATAGAGATAACCGAGGCACGCGGGGACACCGATATTTTACCGAGTTCCTCCCAACATGGAGTACGTCTCGTTTGGAGAGGGGGTGGTATCAAACCACCAACGCCACAAAAGGCCTCCCTTATTCTCCGGTGAATTTCACCCCAACGGGATCGATCCACGCTTCCACTATCGGTGCACTTGTCGGTGGCAACCGGAACCTCTCACAAGGTTGGGGCAAAACTCCACAACTTAATTGGAGGCTCCCAACAAATGCCACCAAGGCCACAAACCGTCTAGGGTTCCAAGAACCCAAGAGGGACACGCTCCAATGAGTAACTCAAATCAAATCCTCCAAAGAGAACTCAAACCGATGCACCAAATGCAAATGGCAAGAACACCACAAAGGTGCTCAAATCCCTCTCTCCCAAATTCCACCAAAGCTACAAAAGCTTATGGGGGAATAAGAGAGGAAGAACAATGGAGGAAATCCACAAAAGACTCCAAGATCTAGATCCCAATATGTTCCCCTCACTTAGAGGAGAGATTGATTGGTGGGATTGTAGATCTAGATCTCCTCTTTCAAATCCCTCAAGAATATGCAAGAATCATTGGAGGGATTGAGGGAAAGCAAGCTCAATAAGGTCAACAATGGAGGGGAAAACTTGCAAGTAGGGTTGAGGAACCATTGGGGAAGAAGGCCCCTTAAATAGGTTCCCCGAAAATCCAACCGTTGAAGCCAAAAAACGCGAAACCCGGTAGTACCGGACATTTCCGGTACTACCGGACAGTCCCTGGGGATCCCAGGTCGCCAAACGCACCAAATTCTGTACCGACCGGTACTACGGGGCGGTACTACCGGACCTCCGGTACTACCGGACCCTGGTCCGGTACTACCGGTCAACCCAGAACGAAAACGGCCATAACTTTTGCATCCGGACTCCGATTTTGATGATCTTGGGCTCGTTTCGAAGAGGACAACAAGCTCTAAAAGATCATGCAAAGAAACATTATAGTCCAGCAAGGGAGGATAGATCCAAATGACGAAAGGTTTAACCTCTATCAAAAAGACGAACCGATAAAACCTCCAACATCAAAAACGTAATAGAAAATGCATATGAAATCCGTTTTCGATGAACTGGAGCTTGTCATGTAGATTAACACAAGCTCTAAATCCTCACATGAGTAAGAACCAAATAATGGAAGGTTTTACTTACCTCTAAAATACAAATCGGTAAAACCTCCAAGATCAAAACGCAATAAGATATAAAAGGGAAATCCGTTTTTGATGAACTCGAGCTTGTTATGGAGATTACCACAAGCTCTATATCCTCACATGGATAAGACCAAATAACAACCAAATATGATGATGCAAGTATGCAAAGGTTTGATCTCTCTCCGAACGATGTGACCGAGTTACTCATTCGAGAGCCCCTCTTGATAGCACGGTTATCTATCCTAAACCCGGTCTCCCACACACAACATGAGACCGGCAAAAGGGAAAACCTATCAAGATTATACCTTTGCCTTGAGCATTCCACTTGAGCTCGATGTAGACGAACTTGAACTTATCAAGATGGAACACCTTTCTTGATTTCTCATCATCGATCCATGATCACCGAGGATGACAAGCATCAAACATGAGATCTTCTATAGATGGAGCATTTTGAGCTTGCACAACACATCTTCTTCTCATTTCATCTATCTTGAAGTCAACACATGCTCCAAGCAATGTCAATGGACAAATCCTACAAGTATAACTTAATACACACATTAGTCCATAAAGATTGTCATTAATTACCAAAACCACACATGGGGGCCCAACATGTTCTTTCACCTAGTCATACGCTGCATAGCTTATGGATGTAATTCACTAAGTGGGCCCATTGTATCTTCCCCTCACGCAGGAGAACAAATCCCGATCTCAATGTATGTGCCTCAACTTGTACCTCTAGAATACTCAGCATACACATTTATGATCACCCAATTACGGTTGTGACACTTGATGCAGTCAAAGCAGCCATGGGTGATAGTGATTAAACATGATCTCATGGTATAAGCATTAGGATACTTCGTTTATAACTATTTCAACGATGTATCTATGAATTGATCGTGTTGCAATACTTATATATATTGGGTAATGTCCATCACATCATTCACTAATGATATGACTTTATTGTCAGTTGCCATAAATGCACCATGATCAGGAAATCTTGATCATCAGTTGTCCCATGAACTAGTTGTATAGAGGCTACTAGGGACCTTTCCAAATGCAAACGAGGCTGGAAAACGGTCTGATGGGTGTTAAGTTATGATTGCGGGTTGATTGCCAAATTTTAGGGTCTAAAATTAAATAAAAACGCAACATGCATACATACCTATTGGAATTTGACTTGGTATTTAAATTTAGATGAAACGTAATTGACAGCAGATCACACTGGAACGTGTCATATACTAGGTGGACGTGTTCGCCGCGCCGTCTACAGTATTTAACAGAGTGTGGTAGGTGTGTTGTACTCACTATTGATAATATATTTTATTTTGTTTGTGTTAGCATAAATTAAATATATGAACATTTGCGGGGTTGAGTGTTTTAATTGTTAGACAAATGTGTTATTTACGTGTTAGACCTGAAGAAGCAGGCCCTTATTTCATATTGAAACTCATAAGCAACATAGGGGTACCGGTGTTTCTTCAAGTAAACAAAAAAATACATCGAGCAAGCTTCAAACAAAAAAATCATCGAGCAATAGACCAAGTCCAGTACCATAAGAAACTGGCATATTACATGATCAAGGTAAAATCTAATGATGTCAAAACAAGCTAACTTATAAAGATCACACGGTAAACTTGTTCGACTGCCTTCAAAATCGATGCTTGCAACTATTTGCATTACAGAGCTCCAAGGTAAGGCACAACTTTGTATTAAACATTTATAAGTGGCTGGATTATTAAATGATTAGTTTACTCAATATAGACAACTAGATTACATATATACTAATTCTATGCAGGAGTTATACTCGATATATTCTAAATTATTCACTGATTCAATAAAATTTAAAAGATAAGGTATGGCTAGAAGTTGCCACGAATCTTTACATAAAATTAAGATCTAATATGTAATCAACTTTGATAATTTCTATACATTAACATGAAAAATAGAAGTTATGGCATTTCTTTTGGACCCACTTAGTCGATGGAACCCGCTTGTTCGTTAATCATAGAGCATGCTCTAAGTCAAGGGTACTGAATTTTTTATTAACTCGTGTAGAAGTAGAGGAACGTAGAACATGTATCAATTTACACACACATGTCATGTATTCTCGAGATATGTATTCAAAAGCAAATTCAGTTGCAGAGCCTAAGAAGGGCCAAAATCAGCTTATTCTGCTTTCTTTCAGGAATACATACATGTTAATTGTTGAAGTGACATGAAACGCGACCATTTCTCGCAAGGCGCGACCATTTCTCGCCCTGTTAGCGCTCCACGCTTTCTGTTCAGCGATTCTTTCATTCAGTTACTGTAGATTCCGGGTTCTGGTTAATCGCTCCGCGCCATGTCATCGCATGCCTCGCGAGCCTTCTCCTTTTCAATTTCTTTTTTCCGTCATCCGTCCCTGATTCTTCGAGTCAAAGTGGTGAGGATGATGCGATATCTTCCGGTAGTCCCACATAGGATCGTCTCTACCCGTGCCGCCCCTATCTCTCACCCCACCGTCCCACGCTATGACCTCCTCCTTATCTTCCTCACCATCGGCAAAGTGTGGCGGCGTATGGGTGTGCGAGGTGAGGGGCGATGTTGAATCGGTACTGGGCATGTTTGAGGCGGGGAAGCAGAGGCGGCTGACGCTGGATGCGGGAGCTGGATGGGGGCGGTGGCCTCGTGAGTGAAGGGGTGGATGGAGAGAGGTGAGAGAGAAAGCTCGGGAGCGGAGAGGCCTTTTCCTTTTCAATTTCTTTTTCTCCGCCATCCTTGCCTAATTTTCCCAGTCAAAGCAGTGAGGAAGATGCGACATCTTCGTATAGGCCCGCATGGGAGCGTCTCTACCTGCGTCGCCCCCTCTCTCTCACCCCCACCATCCCAAACGCTAAGCTCCTCCTTATCTTCCTCACCACCGTGAAAGCGTGGCGGTGTACGGGTGCACGACGTCGGGGCGATGTTGAATCGGTACTGGGTAGGTTCGAGGGAAGCAGAGGCGGCCGATGCTGGATACGTGAGCTGCACGCGTTGACCTCCTCCTTATCTTCCTCACCACCGGCAAAACATGGCGGCCTATGGGTGCGCGAGGTTGAGGGCGATGTTGAATCGGTACTGAGCAGGTTTGAGGCGGGGAAGCAGATGTGGACGACGTTGGATGTGGGAGTTGGATGGAAGGCAGGGGAACGGAGGTGAGACGGATATCTCGAGAGCGGAGGGGGCGGCGCACGTTGCTGGGGGAGATGGAGGAGGGGCTGGGATGGGCGAGAGCTCAGGACTCGGGAGCTCGATTGGAGGGGAACGGGATTGAGATGGAGGGTGGGGGGCGGGAACGGGAACGAAAGAGATCAACTCGTAAGACTTCGGTCAACACCTTGAACTGCACGGTTGAGAAGCCTCAAAGTGAACATCATACAGCCAGAGACGCGCGCGTGGGAAGATGGGCTCGGATGACTTGCTTTTGTTCAGGCTTAAGTTATAGTATAATATGACTCATATCAAATCAGGTTTCTTGAGGGAAAACATGTCCACAATTACACTCCACCACATGTACTAGTATCGGCACATGACTATTACTAAATGCACACACTGCATATACTTTACTTAAGTACAGTACAATATGTCGTACCGATCAAAGCTAGGTGGGTGAGAACAAACACCTTGCTCTCGTAACTACAGTAGATCATGGATTCGCCGTCGTAGCATATCGTGGATGCATGGTCCGTCATATGTTTAATAACTACTCCCTCCGTTTCAAAATATAAGATGTTTTAGGTTTGTGAAGAAAATGAATCTAGACTTCTTTTAGTATGTAGATTCATTCCAAAGTTGAGTGAACCTACATACTAAAACAAGTCTAGATTCATCTTCTTCACAAACCTAAAACATCTTATATTTTGAAACGGAGGGAGTAGAATTTAAAATCTAAGTGATACAAAACCTTAATTATTCTCCGTGGATACTCACATAGATAGAAAGATAATTTGCTTAGACATCGCTTAGACCTTCATAGAGTCGATAACTCTAGTTCCTCGAGCAAAATGTTCATAAAACCCGGCCATGTAGTCCCTGATTTTCACTTTCTTGTACCGTGCCGGTTGACCATCACGCAACAGACCAGCCGCTGGCTCAAGCTCTTTCTCAGGATCTAGGCCATAGAACATGGCCAGGTAGGTTCTCTCCTTCTCACTACTAGATTTAGGGGTGCGCCAGACCCCCCGACCTACGGAGTAATAAGGGCTTGTTTGATTTATAGAAATTGGGTAGGATTTGAATCCTATGGAAATTTTTCCTATGTTATTGTTTGATTCATAGGAACACATCCTATAGGAATTAATCCTATAGGAATCTTGTAGTGCAATTCCTATAGGAAAGAAACATTAGATCATACCTCATGAAAAAATTGCTTTGCTACATCAAACAAAATTCCTCTTCCCATAGGATTCAAATTGGTATGACATCTCAAACCTATGTTTTTCCTATTCCTATACTTTTCCTATCCTATGAATCAAACAAGCCCTAAATGTTTTGTATTAAGCAAGAGCAATATTGGTCACAAATAAATGCTATATCAATCTGTCATAAATGTACTGCTATATTAAGAGAGTCCCCGTCTTTTGCATTGGTAACCAGTCGGTAAAACACGTAATAGTACACCAAGACTTGCAACATGATGAAAATGAAATCATAGTAAACAAAACCTATTTTTTGTGTCAACCTATCCGAACCGATGAATGTAAATATTCTTCTACTCTCCAGCAGATCCAAATCATAGCTTCTTAAATAAAACACTGTCATCATCACTTACAACAAAACATATGAATAAAATATATAAAAAAACAAAACATATGAATAAGCAACAATACATCATCTTGATTATATTCAGCCATGCTCTCAAAACATCTTTCGCAATCAATCCTTCGTCACAAATACACAAAAACATCAATCCTTCGTCACAAATACACAAAAACATATGAATGAGCAACAATGCATCCTCTTGATTATATTCAGCCATGCTCTCAAAACTATACATCTTGTCGCAATCAATCCTTCGTCACAAATACACAAAAACATATGAATGAGCTACAATGCATCCTCTTGGTTATATTCAGCCATGCTCTGGAACCTATACATCTTTGTCATAACCAATCGTCACCAATGGTGGAGTTCCTAGTAGTGGCATGATAGTATTTTGGTAGCAATTCATATTTGTTTATTTTTCTGCTTATGAGTTACATCACATCTCGCATGGAAGGTTTTCATCTCAGCAAACCAATAATCCACGCCATCCATCCCTTTATTTTTCTCAGTCTACTATACGTGTAGAACAACCTGAATCTCTTTGGCGTTTTTAATCAGAATGAAAAGATAAAAAGGAGGTGCATATTGAAAGAACAAAATATTATGTTACCAAGAGAAATTGTTCCCGTAATGAGTAGAGTGTTGCACATAAATTAGATGGATATCTTCTCTCCTGAAAAAGCTAAAGGCAAGAAACGGTTTACTAAATCGAGCAACTTGGTCAACTGAAACGAAATAAAAAAATCTAGAAAATACTTATCGGCACTAACTGAAGTCAGAAGATCGACCGAACGTCCTTCGATATATGCATATTTTCTTTCAGAAAAAGGGAAAATCTCACTTCCATGTCCTCCAACAATGAATAGTGGTCAATAGAACATGCACGTAGACTGACTCACTCGTGTAGCAAGTAGTAATTACCCTGACAACCATAAAACCGTGGCATTTCTAGTTAAAACATAATATTCATCTGGCTAGAGTATTGATCAGTGCTAAAATGAGTGATCTAAACATTACTTTTAGATAGAGTATAACTACATATGCATCAAGCTTCAATTCATTCTAAAGCAGTTTGCATGAATAAGCTTAGACAATGAGGAAATCTGGCTTCATGACCCAACTTCAAAATAATTGGAAAGTAAAGCTAAGGATGCATTTTTACTAAATAAAATGCAGCTCATAGATCCATGTTTTGAGACCGAGAAGCAAAGCGAAATGTACATATTTCCAATGTATTGCAATCTGAATATCTCAACGCTGATATTCATCCAAATAATCATGGGCCGGACAGTTACCTTTCATGGTTTGCTAGCTTACTTACAAAAAAATATTCTTCTGACATGATGCATGATTAGCTTAGTTGGCAATTCATAACTAAGAAGCTCCTAAACAAGAAAACTGGAGCACAATAAATTCTGAACTGTTTTTCTACTATCCAAATAAGTCCATGCCTTTATGTTTGTTATGTGTACTTATCCTTGTTTTAGCAATAGTGGGCTATCGGTTTCTTTGAATACCAGAATTTATTTTGAGAGAGAAAAACACCAGAATTTAATGCTATTCGTTATCTAATCTTTGTCTTATTATCACTATTGTTTGCTAAATTTCCATAAATATTGGAAATCAGCTTCATTTTCCTCTCCTTACCGTATAGACTATTACTATTGGTGTGTTTTTGTAGCACTATTATCTGTATTTTACCAACCAATAGTGCAGGAGCTTATTCCTATTACATGAAGATCTGGTATTTAGTTTGAATCATTTATGGATCTTATCCTCCAAAAGATACCGTACAGTTTCTCTCCAATGTCTAATGTACCTTCTATAGTAATTCCTAGTCGTGGCAATGCTTTAATAAGTAATAATATTTTCCGTATATAAATATATCATGATGTAGCTTTACAAAAAGTGCGAGAAAACAAAAGTGTGAAAGCGACAAAGATTTAAAATAACAACAATAACCTGACAAAATGTTAACACCAGAGAATTGTGCTGAAGAACTGCAGCCAACACCAGGCGACAACACCAACAGGTCGACGGAGTGATCGAAACGGAAACCAGACACACCTGAAAAACAAAAAACAAAGTGAACATCAATAGGACAACATAACATGAATGACCAGAGATACTAAAATGAAATAACATCATAAAAAGCTCACATAAAATGCATGCCAACACAGTATCCGGAATATTGGTTAGAGGATATATTGAGAAAATAGAACAAAAATTACATATTGTTGATATATCGAGACAAAGCGAGTTAGCTGAAACAAATCATGTGCCAGACATGAAGTATGTGCAAGAAAAGATAAGTAATAGGGAAGAGGCCAAGTGTTTTCTTCATCACAAATTGCCATGTTTTGAGATAAGTTACTGAATATCCAACGTGGTGTGCTATGACGGAATATAAGATATAATGGAAGAAGTTGGAACCCCATTAATGAGCATGAGAAGATTGTTTCAGGAGTAAACTGGTGTATAGAGCAATTATAATAAAATATGAAGAGCGGGTTAAGCATTCGTGGTACATCATAAATTCTTACCATCATTTGCATTGTCTGCAGCTCTTTTCCTGTGATCATCTTTATCTCATAGAATCCTTTGGACGCCATTTGAATTTCGACCACTGAACTGAAACATCAAAGTAAAAGGAAACAAAACTATCAGAGGCATAAGCATCCATGCCAGAAGCCTGATTCAGGCACATATACTGTATTTTTTTCAGATTTGGAGTAACACCACAGAAAGAAACAAAAAATAGAAAGGATAAAGGTACAAAATCCAATACTTTATGAGACACACCCACGGGTTCCATGCCCAGAAACGCTCACTAGCACAATCATGTAAACAAATACACATAGGTGGTTGTGTCATTGCTCTGTACATTAGGAACTCTAGTTCGGTTAAATAATAAACAGAATTTTGATAACCATCTGACCAGCGTCCTGTCCATACATAGAAAAGATGCAGATACTGTTACTGGAATAGGTGCCTTAGCACAGATATAATATATGGGAATACGAACCGCACAAAATATATGTCCACCGACACTGAAAGATATATGACAAAACCCTTCTTGGCAGTGCTGTTAACAGATACTTACACATCTTCCATATGTTTTAAGGCTCATTAATGACACATATTGGTGCAGCTCAAGCAGGGCTGGATTAATAGATGGAAAATGGAAATGTTCCACTACAACTCAAGCAAGGTTAATTGGCTGTTATAAGATGTGATGGGCCAAATAGCGTGCTCCTCACATTTCTCTGTCCAGTGACACTGAATGCGATGTTCATGAAAGAAAATGATTAACCAGACAAGGATGGTCGTTGAAGGTGATATATCACTTTGGAAAACATACATACCTAGAAAGGTTTTTCCTGGTGGAGAGGCATGCGTGTTTCTTCATTTTGTCAATCAGTATCATCTTGACAAGTAAAGATCGAACAACCCGAAATTAGTCTAACGATATTTCTGTAAACCTACTTTAAAAAATTATATGATTCAGTCGATACAAAGTATATTCATCTTAAAGAACATTTTATAAGAAAGCAGCGGATCTCAAAACGGGAAAGTTTCTAGACCACAATTTTCTGAACTTAAGGTATCATCCTAACAAGAAAATTAATAGTGATACTGGTCTACCTAAATATGAAATGCACAAAACAAATAGAGCACAATTTTCTGAACTTAAGGTATGCATCCTATATCGATTGAAGGATAAAAGAAGACCACATGAAAATTCAAACATACTCAAAGTAGCCATTTCCAGACCAATATTAGAAAACTGAAATCCATGTCAATCATATGAGCTCGTTGTCTCAAGGGGAAGATAAGAGACACCGAAGAACGCATACAGTGTCCGCCAAGCTATGCTTGTAGAGTCACACCTGATCTCCTTGCCTATAACTACTCTACCGGCCGCATGCCACCAATGAGTCGAAGGCGTTACCGTATAGCCTCGCCTCTAGAATCAAATCCCATTGGTGTCCCTTCTCGATAGACCGGTGAGCTCCAGACGAACATATAGTGAAACTCATGATTTAATATGTAGGTATAATTATCATAAGAAGAACAGAAACCATTTCTCACTACAAATATATATGAAGGATAGAATACCAAATCATAAAGTAACTTTCCTTCAAAACACCAACTAAACCAGAAGGAATCAAAACCTACTTAGAAATGAATGGATTCAGTGATCCAAGAAGTTGACTGCAGATCAGAGCTAACAATGCAGATTAACCTTAAAACTGCTGCAACGAATCCCTTGGCGCGTTGTCTCTCTTAGAAGTTGGTATGCTGCTATCCTGGACACTCGTACTTGGTCATAGTCAGCCTGAACCTGGAAAACATGGAGAATACAAAATCACTTGAGCTTACTACCAGCAAAAGAATTGTAAATAAGAGGACATAAACATCACTTGAATTAACCAACAAAATAGCTCAGGTCAACCATATTTTTTTTTGAATCATACAACCGATACCAAGCAAACAATTTTGCACATGTACACTTCATGAGTAAATACAATTAAGCCGTTCACAAGCAAGCATGTACAAACCTAGATATTAAACATAATTAATACAAGTTCGAAAGATGTAAATGTAATTATGGAAAAATAAAAATAACAAAAAAGAAAAGAAAATGGTCAGGATGCCTCACTCCCCATGAATGAAAGAAGGAAAAAGATTAATCAGCACAACCAATTGTTCGAAGACGGAAATAGACAAAGAGACAGTCAATTATTCCCCACATGCAGGGCATGGTTTCTATACAGAAAACGTAATGCTGATGGATATGTACACCCAAGTTTCATTCCTTTTCAGATCTAGCACGAGTAAAGCTTTTGAAGAACAAAAGAAAAGAGAAAGAAGGATGAAGAGGACTGCTGCTGCTACTCTTCCCTAAGATTGAAAAGGCAGAGCGGGCAGAGGGCTATGCTGCACCCGCCGGACACTAACCTCTCCTCCCTGTGACGGCAGAGTGCACGGCAGCGGCGGTAGCTGTGCTGCACGGAGGCGGCGCAAGCAGCGGGCTGAGTTGCTCCGCCGGCCACCAACTGTTCCTCTCGGGGTGCGAGACGGCACGCGGACGAAGATGGCAATGCCGCGGTGGAGGAGGAGAAGGCGCTGGCCGCGGTGGCTGAGCCGACGACACGGAAGGACGAGAAGAGACAACGCAGGCTGGCGGAGGAGAAGGTGGCGCGAAGGGAGGCAGGAGCCATCGCCTGCTTGCTGCCGTCGCTGCACGCCCTGCCCCTGCTCGCCCGTGGCCGCCTGCTCGCCGCCGTCGCTGCACGACCTGAGCCGACGACGCGGAAGGACGAGAAGAGACAACGCAGGCTGGCGGAGGAGAAGGCGGCGCGAAGGGAGGCAGGAGGCATCGCCTGCTCGCCGCCGTCGCTGCACGCCCTGCCCCTACTCGCCCGTGGCCGCTTGCTCGCCGCCGTCGCTGCACAACCTGCCGCTGCTCGCCTGTGGCCGCCTGCTAGCCGCTGTCGCTGCTCGCCTGTGGCCTCGCCCTGCTCGCCGCCGTCGCCGCTCGGCCCGCGCCCATCTCGCCGCGCTTGCTTCCGTCGACGAGGGGGATTGGGGATTGGAGGGGCATTGGGGAGGATAGCACGGAGGAGATTGGGTTAGGGTTTCACTGCGTGCGTGCACTGGTTTTGTCTCAATGCGTAAGGGCAAATGCGGTTCTCGCTGCCCATGACATCCCCAGCAAATGTAACCAAACGTGATGCATAAAGCCACTGAGGAGCGGGCCAGATTGACGAGGCCCGGCGATTTATTTGTGGTGAAAGCACGTCCGGGTACGCACGGAGTACGCTTAGCATTCTATAATGGTCTAAGGACAAAAGGGCCAAACAAATAAATAACGTACCAGATTCGTCCACAGAGCACAATCGAACGGCTAAGACGTCCTAATCGCTGCCAGGGGTCTTCCCAATTATACTTTTAGATTTGCCACAACCCTATGCACTGGGCTCATGAAGACCCCGTTGCTCATTATCTGGGCCAAGAAACAAGAATCATCAGCTTGAAACATATTATCCGACCTCAACTAGCTTTCGCTAGCCCTTCCCACCTTCTCCTTGAGAGTCGCCCCAGCTTTACCGGGCCAATCCCGAGCGGTCTCCGGCGGCGTCGTCGGCCAGAGATGGCGAAGGAGAGGCGCCGGAGTAGGAGTTAGGTCTAGGTGTAGTTTTCCCGGCGCTTTGCCGTGTAGTTGGAGTAGGGCATGGGGATTCTTGGACCGATCCCTGTGCAGTTCGAGTGCTTTCCTCGCCGACGGAGCTCTAGTGGTCAGAGCCATCGCCGGCGGTGGCTTCCTCGAAGATCTCCGCAATAAGGTCCCCCCTGCGAGCTCCTATTCAGGTTTGCTGTGTCGTTGCTCCTCCTGTTCCTGGCCGGCCGTGGCGGCGAGGAGGAAGGGAGGTGCGTCTGGCCGGCGATTGTCTCTGGCGCTTCGCAAAGATCCTCCTATAGCTCGGTGCCTTGGTGTAGCGCCGGCTGGAGTCCGCTTTTGCTCTTGTCCCGTCTTCCATGGAGGAAGCGGCTGAGATCTCTGGCGGCGGATCTTCCAAATAATCACCTCTGCCTGCGCTTCATCGTCTCCATCGCTCGAAGCATCGTCCCGGCCGGCCAAGGTGGCGAGGGGGAAGTTGATTTGGATGCTGGTCTCGATGTTCTGCGCAGGTTGTTGCTGCACCGAGCTCATCGCCGTGTGGCCATGGCGGCCATAGGCATCTTCGGCCGCAAGAGCGGCAAGTTCGCGCGTCCCTGTGGCGTGCTTGCGACCTCCAGGATGGAGGCTCTCTCGGAGCCCTGCGCCGGCGCTCCCCCTCTTCTTCTCGCCAAGTGGTGCGTCCCCGGCGGGAGCAAGATGGCCGGCGGCGAGGCTTCTTCGTCGGTGGGTTGGTCAAAGGACCCGATTGCTTTGTTCAGGAAAATTTTAAGGTCCTCCGTGCATATGTTCAGGACTGCTTTCCTTCTTATTTTCTTGTTAGGTCCTGTTTGTAAAATGTAACCGACCGACAGTTATCTTAAGGCAGCACTGGGGTCCTTCGAGGCCCTTCTTTGTTCAAAAAAAATCAGCTTGAAACATTAGGAAGTAGGCTACCTATGAATCACACACTATATTTCTTTTTCTAAGAACTGCCCACCAAGGCGCCATTTGTCCACCAGCATAAGACAAGGCAGTCATGTATCTTTGCTGTTTTAATGTGCACAAGAAAAGAGAACTCGTCTGACAACTCAAGTCACGATCATGCCATGAGAAAACTTTAGCACAAGAGTTAAAATATAATGGCATGTGTGAGACCTATTTAATAATACAGAGTAAACATTAGCATCGTAGTGGCCATTTCTAACATTGATAAGAGATGATGTGAATCATTATTGGTTTGAAATATCAACTATTTTCTCTACTCCAGGACATAGTTATTATATACCCAGACCATCCGGTTGAATAGGTGGTTAACGAGTTGATCTAGCAGTTCAATAAGACATAATAAAGAGAATAATCTATAGCAGTGTGGTCAAATAGATACAATTTAAAGGGGTATTTTCAATGTACACACGGCAAGGAGCCACATATGGTTAGTGTTGTCCCAAAAATCTGCTCTTTATAATCTTGCCAAGGAGATCAATTCGGTTTGATATTAGGCTATGGAAAATAAATTTTGGTTTGATGCGTGTACACACCACGATCCTTTTTTGGTCTTGCCATCCAAGGAGAAGATCAACATGGCGAGTCAATTCCTTGGCACATGGAGTGTTCTATCTCCGAAGTCCATTGGATCAGATCCACCTATAGGCGTGTTGAAGATGGCAGTGCACCAACAAAGAGTCCGAGTCCTTTTATTTCTTTGGTTGTGTTTGTTTTTTAGTGCGAGTCAGGGTTTTATTGTATATTATAGAATCCAGGTCATGTTGTCGGTCATGAAATTTCATCCGGTTTAGGGTTTTGGTTTTGGTTTGTGCCTATCAAAACCAAACTAACTAGGTTTACTGGCTGCCTATATAAAAGATCTGATGGATAGGTTTTAGGGAAGTTGAATTTTGTTGAGTCTGAGAATAATACCGAAAGGTACTATATCAAGGGACTTGTTGATCTTAAAGGATCATTTTGCCGATAGTGGAGGAGATAAAACTTGCTCAACATTAGAATTTATTTATGGATTATGGTTGATCTTTGGATTGATAGGATTACCTTGGCTAGAATATATGTGTTTCGCCGTGGATGATTGGGCCACCTCATTTTGGTATCGGAGCGCCTAGTTGCTAATGGCGAGATCGGTGTATTGATAAAGTTCTAGATATTGGAGGAAGAAGACCAGGCTGCAAGTCTAGATTTTTTTCTCTATGCCGCCAATCTGATCCTTTTGCGAGATCAATGTTGCACCTCATTTCTGCAAGGGAAATTTCTCGTGACAGTTCTGCGCTAAAGATTTTCTACGAGGAACCCGCGACACCTTGATATGTTCTGCTAATAATATTGATTGGAGGCGTTAGGGTTTCTAGTGACGGTTGCTGCTCTAAGGGTTCTTGTCACACGGTGTGTCAAGACCCCTGCCGTAGGACCAAAACCCTATTTTAGCAACCTATCGCGCCAAGGTTGTTCTTCCGCATCTATTGCCATTCCATCTGCCCAATGTTTTCCTGCCGCGCCATTCTATAATTACACCATTCCTTTCCATGCAGGCTTGCTCTCTGCAGAGCCTGATACCATGATGTTGTTGTGGATCAATTTTCCTACAGCAACACAAGTCTTAGTCGCGGACCAGTGCATCATGTGCTACCACTCCTACCGTTGCACGCTTTTGCTGATATTCTCTGTGACAATACATTTATTAGGTTATCGTTTATGTTTACTCAACCAAAGACACCATGGATGATATGGCCATCATGCTTGCAAGATTCTGGCAAGAGGAGAGAGCCCACCATGATAAAATGTTTCACATGAAGTTGATTGTGTGGGACAGAGCATGTTCTTTGACGATTGATGATTGTAGTTCGATCAATGTTCTTACTATTGGGATGGTCGAGAACTTGGATTTGTCAAGGATGTTGCATCTCTAACCCCACCTGCTATGATGGGGCAAGACAAGTTCACCATCACGCACCAAGACAAGGTACAATTTTTTATGTGAAACTTTTTCATCTCTATTCACTACAACATTCTTCCAATGTATATGGTTCCTATGTAATCTGCTATTGGATAGGCCGTGGTTCCAATTCCAAGAGCAAGGTGCAATCCACTCCATAGAACATGAAACATGTAAGTACTCTCTGTGACAGGAAGAATTATACTCTTATGTCCATGGGCACGGCATGTTCAAAACTTGGATAGATGGACGACTAAAGAAGAAGGGTGAAAGAAGGAAGCCAGAGATTTTGAAAACCTTTGTGCACATGTTCAATCTATTGAATAAGAATCCAACACTATTGTTGATGTTGTGAAGCTCCCAACCCATAATCACATATCATTGTTGTTTTGAAAACTCAGAGACAAAGGACGGTTTCGCTTGAAGAGGGGGGAGAATGATAAGGTGTCGCATAGGGTTACTGCTATCCCTAAACCTATTGTTTATAGTCTTGCCAAGTACATCAATTTAGTTCTATAAGAATTTATGGAAATTTTATTTTGGTTCAATGAGCGTACTTCACGATCGAGGTTTTTGTTATTTTCTCTTCTGTCCGTGCAAGGAGAAGATCAGCATGACGAGTTGATTCCTCTGTATGTGGTGTGTTCGATCTCTGAAATCCATTTGATGATCTCACTTGCAGGTGTACTGATGATGGCGCCGCATCAACCAAGAGTGTGAGTCCTTTTTTGTTGTGGACTTAGATCTACAGTGGGATAACTACCGTGCACCACATAGCCAAACGGCATGACTACGAGAAATTGGGTAGACATAGGTTGAGAAAAAAGAATAACCAGTGAGGGATTATATTGATTGTCCCCAATGTGAATATATGTCATCCTTAAATAATAGATGTCCATGCTCATGACCTCTCCTAATACGAGTAGATATTATCTTTTACTAGTACAGTTAGACTCTATCCTAAACCTATACTTTCCAGTCTTACTATATTTCTCTCCCGTGGACTCCCACGCTGCTATTCTTGCTTTGATACTATGGACCCAAGTCCACAACACTACACCCCTCATGGACAAGGAGCTTGACCTTAAGATGGAAGATGGTGGCCATGGTTGTAGTCCTTCATATCTCCGAATTGATATAATACTATGACTCAATCCCTTAGTTTTGCTGGATCTCTAGTAAAACTTGTCCCCATGATCATGTTGTTCTGGTGAATCCCATGCAAACCAACCAAAGCTATTTTCTGTTTATGGAAATAGAACAACTAGGAGCAATGTGATTCACATCTGATTTTGTTCTCATACATGTAGAATAGATATCGTTCTTTTCTTTCCAATATGAAAGATAGTTTTTAAATATTGCATGTTCCCTAACTATCTTTTCCGCACGCATGCACATAGAACCAAATCATGCTTCCGCCGCCCTACGCACCAGCATGGCTTAGCCTAATTCCATCCACAACGCCAACTCCTGACCCATGTGCGGCATATGAGGGTTTCCCACCCAGAATTGACTCCGCCATATTGTAGAGGACTCTGCACCTGACGGCTCATAGATGATCAATTGTGTCTGTATGGGCTCTGTTTCTTGTGACGCATCTGATGCTTTTTCTTGCCGCAAAACCTCCGTTGCTAGAACCATAGTTATTACTTCGGTCGTGCCCACTGTCGTGACTACTGTGGCAATTGTGCTTGGATACACTGCTACAACTTTTTCTTCTTACTGCAATACCCTAGTCACTATTGCTACTTCTTTCGTCCTTGCTACCGAACATATAGTACCCATTTTTTCAAATGATGCCAGAAATAACTTGGTACCAAGTTGACAACAACCATCATATATGTTCTGTCCCTGCAAGCTTGAAAAGGTCGTGCATCATCGTGATCTTGGCCATATTTATGAACTCCATGATCCTTCGTTGATTCAAGATGCGAAGAATCTTCCGCGATGTCTTCTTAGTAGTGAGATCTATGGTGGTCTCCTTTGATACCAAATGTTATAGACTTAGATCCATGACGAATAACTACCATGCAAAAGATTGCCAAATGACATGGGGACGCGGGATCGGGTAGACATAGGTTGAGAGGAGAATAACCAGGGGTAGATAAGATTTATTGTCTATTGCTTGTCTCTAATCATGGATACATGACATCCTTATGTTTACACCCTTGGTCTCTCCTAATATGGATAGATCTAGACCTTTCCTAATATAAGTAGACTCTTTCCTAATCCTATACTTTTCTAATGAACTCTTACTATATTTCTCCCCCATGAACTCCTCCTATCACTACTAGGAAACCAGCTATAGATAGATAAATCTTCGGTGGCGCATATGTGTGACCATGCGCCATAGATAAAATCTAGTGGAGCATTTCAGGCAATGCTCCACAAAAATCTTCACTCTTCTGTGGCGCATATAGGAAAACAATGCGCAACAGAAGTTTGGTGGACCCGCCACCGGGATTGGGCTCCCTCACTTTCTGTGGCGCATATGGTCGTATGCGCTATAGAAGTTCAACAACTTTTATGGCGCATATGACCATATGCGCCACAGAAAGTGAGGGTATGCCCCACCATAGAATTTAGTTGACCAAAGTTCTGTGGTGTATACCTATATATGCGCCACAGAAGTTGTAACTTCTGTGGCGCATATAGATGTATGCGCCACAGAAGATGAAAACAGATCCCCCCCATGGATCGCCTTTTAACTTTTGTAAAAAATAAATGAAAATGATAAAAAATTCAAAAAAAAAATCCTTTGAGATATATTTATATTTTGGGTATAGTTGTAGGGAAAATTGAGAAACATGAATTTCGATGTATTTTGCAAAAAAAGGTCATGGGACAGTAAAATAGCCATAACTTTTGCATACAATGTCAGAAAAAATCAGTAGCGCATATTGGCAATATGCGCCACCGAAGTTTGAGATCTCGTTGGTGACTGAAGTTGAGTAGCATGAGGTATGGCCCTCGTATTCAAGGGACTTGAGATTGCCAACTTATACTTTGTCAAGCATATACTCCATAGTTTGTTCACTTTAACCTTAATCACTTCAAGATGCTTATGATAGGGGCAATGCAGACTGAAAGCTAACAAGTACCATAATTTTTGGAAGCTCTTTTTGAAACTTTAAATCTCTGCCTCCCTTTATGAAGGGCCTTTCTTCCCACTATTATATTGAGTCACCACCTTCTACCTTTAGGCACCATTAAGAGAGCATAGTTGTCATTCTGTGTGTAGTGTCCCAAAACTTATTGATTGATGCATATTGTGATATTACTTGTCCTTGTGCTACTTGTATCTAGTCACTCTTATGAACTTTGAAGGTGTCCTATGCATCTATTTGCTACTCCATGAGGGACAAGTTGAATGTCACTATGCCATGTTTTCAGTATGTGAAACAAACAAACGTTTTTCAATGCATGTTATTCATGATATTTGTTTGTAGTTTTTCATGTTGCATGCATAGTTACTTTGTCTTATTGTTAGAACTCCATCTTTCATGCACATGTTTAGAGTTCTTTGATCCCAGCTTTCAATGCTTGCAAATGGTTTGATCTTGGTTTTTATGGTGCATGCCACCTCAAAAATTATTCTTTTATCACTTACCTACTTGAGGACGAGCAGGAGTTAAGCTTGGGGATGCTTGATACGTCGGAAACGTATCTATAATGTTTGATGTTCCATGCTTGTTTAGTATCTACTTTGCTTTGCTTTGTCTACACTTTGAGGTGTTTTTATATCTTTTCTGAAACTAACCTATTAACAAGTTGCCACAGTGCCAGTTGCATATTTTCTTCTGTTTTTGGTTTCAGAAAGGAAGAAAATCAATATTCTCGGAATTGGACGGGACAAAAGCCAAAGTCATTTTTTTACCGTGGGCGTCACGAAGCTAGAAGACGAGACGGAGGGGCGTCACAGGGCGGCCAGACCCCCTAGGCGCGGGTGGGTCCACCCCGCGCCTAGATAGGGTGTGCCCCCCTGGTGGACCCCTGCCTTGCCTCTTCGCCTATAAGAAGCCACCGATGCAGAAACCCTAGGCACCTGATCAAAACTCCACGAAACCTTCTGTAGCCGCCGTCACCATCGTCCCTAGATCGGGGGGGTGTCTGAAGTTCTTCCCGGCACCCTGCCGGAGGGGAGGTCATCTCGGAGGCCTTATTCTCCGGTATGAAGCGTGAGTAGTTCCACCTTGGACTACGGGTCCATGTAGTAGCCAGATGGTTGTATCTCCTCCTTGTGTTTTCATGTATAGATCTTGTGAGCTTCGTTCATGATCAATATCTAATCTATTTGTAATCATGCATGTTGTGTTTGCGGGATTCGATGGATATTGAGATTACTATGTCAGATTGATTAATGGTTTTGTCTATTTGATAGTACCATATCTGTATTGTTTGTGATCTTGCATGATCTCCGTTGTTAGTAGCTATCTTGGCCAAGTAGTTGCTAGTGACTCCAAGAGGGGGTATTTATGCTCGATAGTGGGTTCATGCCTCTAGTTTCCAAGGGAAGTGACAGAAATCTCTTCGGTTATAGATATGATGTTGCCACTAGGGAGAAAACAACGGTCTCTTGTTCATGTAACAAGTGGATTATTTATCTTACACACTTTGCTTAAAGCAGTTGTCTGTTGCTTGCAACTTAATACTGGAGGGGGTTCGGATGATACCTAAAGGTGGACTTCTAGTCATAGATGTAGTTGGATGGCGGTCTATGTATATTGTTGTATTGCCCAATCGAATCTCATAGGATCTTTTTGTCTGGTATTGCATTATTATGCCTTGCTCAGTTCCTGTCAATTGTCCTGCTGTAATTTGTTTACCCTTCATGCCATGTTGTTTATCTAAGGAGAGCACCTCTAGTGAACTATAAACCCCGGTCCAATCTTTACCATTGATACATCTTCCATTGTTTACTTGCTGCAAACTATTCATCACCTTCCACACCATACAGTTAATCCTTTGTTACAGCAAACTGGTGAGCTTGACAACCTCACTGATTTATTAGGGCAAAGTCTTGAGTTTGTGTTGTGCAGGTTTCCACGTTACTTGCAACACCTTTGAGACGTTTTCTTCCTCCTTCTGGTTCGATAACCTCGGTCTCTACTTAGGGAAACTTGCTGATGTGCTCATCACACTTTGCTCTTGGGGTTTCCAACGAAGCGTCCCACGTCAACATTGGGTGCACGCATCACGGCTACGTCCTGAAGTCAGAATAAGATACTCTCCGTCATATCCTCGCTCCGGTGGTGTGTCTAGCATCGACGAAGAACGTATGGAGTCGTATGTCCGACAGATCCCTTGGGATCTGGTTGTTTTTTGTTGATGTGTTTTGACGTCAGTCTCTTCCTATCTACGTTGGTCATCTTCGGCGATGGTTGCTGCTCTGGTGCGTTGGTTCTTTGGGGCCTTAGCACGACAACTTCTCGTCTGTCTACTACAACAAACTCTACTACGATAAGCTTCCGGTGATGGAGGGACGAGGACGGCGACGCGCCTTCGGCTCGTGCCAATGTTTGTAGTCGTCGCTAGGTGGTCTATTAACCTATTTGTATTTTTATTACTTTTAGGACACTTTGTACTGCCGTTGATGATTATTAATAGATATATGAAATTTTGCAAAAAACAATTAACCAAATTATAACATCACGAGCTACAGATATAGTACCAAGGGTAAAGCGGATTTATAGTTACCTCCATGAAGTCCCCAATATTTATCAGTAAGGCGCGTCGGATTGGTTGGAACGTTGTACCACAGGCCATCCTTAAGAACTTGAAGTGCGCTTAGATCATTATCGACGAGAAGAATCGCAAGGACACCATCGTCAGAGTGAGCCTTGAAGCCAAGTACCAGATCTGGCTTTGAGCAGGGGACATAGTGGTTTATTCTAACAGTCGTGGGAGCCGCGTCGCTGAATTGGTCAAGAAAGTAACCTTCCTCAAGATCCAAGATCCTGGCAATTGTCCCAAGGATTATGTTTTTTATCCTCTTGCTTTTTGAGGTGTACTCCTGTAGAGCAAACCTAAAGAAGTTTGGACCGATCAATTGGATTAACTTACTCTTGGTTATTTACATAGATGCAACTACTTGCTCTGTATTTTTTGTGGCTAGATTCTTCAGCTGTTAACTAGTATATAGTTTGTTGAAAAAAAATCCGACTAACTATTAAGAAGAAGAAAAACCATGAGAAATCAACTACCGTTCAAAATCCCAACAAAGACGGAACTCTAGCGCATATATATTATTGAAAATGGAGAGGTATCCAAGTGTGTGATTTTGGAGCCCGGGCTCCATGGAGCCCGGTATTTTGGAAAAATGAATGATGGTATTTAGACGTTTAAAAAATTATGGTTTTGGATATGTGTGTTAGATGTATATATCTGTATATTGTATTTTCTCCATATGTTAGGGGGCTTTCTGCATATTTTCCCTGTACCTGTACTATATATTGTGGCATTTGGCCCTCAGAGAAATACAAGTTGCATATTCCTGACATGGTATCAGAGCTAGGTTAGCCTCCTCCTACTCGCAACTTCGTCGCTGCAGCTGTCACCGTCCCTGTCGCCGACGGCCTTGCCGTCGTCGCCGCCGTCGGTCGCCGCCTGTCCACACCGAGTTTCTGGCTGTCTGTCGTCGTTGCCGTTCCGGCTCGCGATCCAGATCCGATCCAAATTCGGTTCTCGGTCACGATTTCGTCTTCTGCGATTTTACAGATCGAATCTCGATCTTGTCTCCTCGACCGGGTCGATCTCCTCGATCTGCAGCCACGCGCGGGCCTCCTTCATCTGCAGCGCGCGGGCCTCCTCGATCTGCACTGCAGCCACCGTGGGGTCCTCGATCTGCACTGCAGCCATGCGTGGGGTTCTCCTCGACATGCGCCCGACGCGTCCTGCTGCGCCTGACGCGTCCTGCTGCTCCCCGACGCTTCGATCTGCACTGCAGCCACGCGTGGGGTGCTCCCCGACGCGCCACTGCTGCGCCCTGCTGCTTCCTGACACCAGCCCGCCCTTCCTAACGCCTTGACTGCTGCTCTCCGACTCGCTCTGCTGCTCCCTGACGCCAGACCGCGTGCCCCCCGAGCTCCACCGCCGACGCCCCGCTGCCGCCGGCCGCCCCACCGCCGGGAATTGCTCCCCGGCGGCCCGAATTGGTCTCCCCAGCCTCTTAGGCGTCGCCTCTCGCCCCGACTCGCCGGAATTTGGCCGGCCTCTGTCTGCTGCTCGGGTTGACCAGATCCAAAAAAAAAATTGAGAGATGTCTTCTACATCGGGCTATGTTGCGATTCCTCGCTGCCCGGTGATTTTCGATGGCGTGAATTATCCTGATTTCGCTGCTTTCATGCGCGTTCACATGCGTGGTCTTCGTCTTTGGGGTGTGCTCTCCGGCGAGGTCTCTTGTCCGTCGTGCCCCCCTGCTCCTGTGGCTCCTCTTCTGCCGACGCCGATTGTTCTCGGCGCTGATTCTTCCCAGGAGACCAAGGATGCTGCTCAGAGTGCCGATGATAGTGTTGTTGCTGCTTATGACTTGAAGTTCAAGCAGTACTCTTCTGATCTCGAGGCCTATCGCCACGACCTGACTGTCTACACCCAGTGGGTCGATGAGGATGCCCGTGCTACTGCTATCCTCACCTCCAGTGTTCTGCCCCAGTATGCTGCTGAGTTCATGAGTCTTCCTACTGTTGCCGCTAAGTGGGCACATCTTCGTCAGCGCTACCAGCCGTCTGGGGATGCTCTTTACCTGTCCGTGGTTCGACAGGAACATGCTCTTCAGCAGGGTGATTCTACTATTGATGAGTTCTATACTCAGAGTGCTGCTATCTGGCGTCAGCTTGATTCTCTTCGTACTGTTGTTTGTGGCACATGCTCGTGTTGCCAGATTGTGCGCTCGGACTTGGAGTTTCACCGCATCTATGAGTTTCTGTCTCGGCTCCGCCAGGAGTTTGAGCCCCGGCGTGCTCAGCTGAATGCTCGTGGTCGCGTTCCGCTCTCTGAGGTGCTGTCTGAGCTTCGGGCTGAGGAGACCCGTCTCCGTGGTGCTGGTCTTCTTGCGGTTCCATATGTGCTTGCTACCCGTGGTCCTCCTATGCCTTCTGTTCCCTCGACTCAGTCGCGGTCCTCTGTGCCGTCGCCGATCCTACCCACCCCTCCAGTTCAAGGTCAGAGTCAGCACCAGCAGTTTCAGGGTCAGAGTCAGCACCAGCAGTTTCAGGGTCAGACTCAGCACCAGCAGGCTCGTGGTCAGGGTCGTCGTGGTTCTCTTCGTCACTGCTCTTACTGTAATAAGGATGGACACACTTGGGCCACCTGTTATACACGGGATCCCAGTTTACGTCAGCAACACCAGGCTCGTGGGCAGTCGGCTCCTTCTGGATCTTCAGTAGTTGCTCTCTCCGATCAGGACATTATCAGGAGTCTTCGCGGTCTGCTTGCTGCTACAGGCTCTTTTTCGACAGGCACTGCTGGTTCTGTGACTGATTCTTCAGGCCCTGTGCGACCACCACCTTCTACACAGTCAGGTACGTCCCCATGGTATCTGGATTCTGGAGCTTCTTTTCATATGACCTCTGAGTCTTCTTTTCTGTCCGCTCTTCGTTCTCTCCCTTCTCATGTTCGTGTTTTTATGGCTGATGGTGCCTCTCTTCATGTTTCTAGTCGGGGCACCCTTTCTACTTCTTCTTTTTCTGTTCCTGATATTTCTCATGTCCCTCTTCTTAAGATGAATCTGTTCTCTGCTAGCTAGCTTACTGACTCTGTTTGTCGCGTCATTCTTGATGCTGATTCTTGTGTTGTCCAGGACCGTCGCACACAGGCCCTGGTTGGAGCTGGCCCTCGCAGCCGTGACTCTTCAGGACTTTGGGAGTTAGACTGGCTTCGTGTTCCTTCCGCTTCCACTTCATCTGCCAGTTCTTTTCCGATCGTCGCCTCTACTACCAGCTCCTTTCAGCAGTGGCATCATCGTCTTGGTCACCTCTGTGACTCTCGCCTGTCGTCATTAGTTCATCGTGGTCTTCTGGGGTCTGTCTCAGGAGATGGGTCTTTGCATTGTCAGAGTTGTAGGTTGGGTAAACAGATTCAGCTTCCCTATCCTACTAGCGCGTCTGTATCTCAGCGACTTTTTGATTTAGTTCATTCAGATGTTTGGGTTCCAGCTCCTTTTGCTTCGAAAGGGGGCCATCGCTACTATATTTTATTCATCGATGATTTTTCTCGGTACACTTGGTTGTATTTTATGCGCTCTCGCAGTGAAGTGCTTTCCATATATCAGCGTTTTGCGGTCATGGTCCGTACTCAGTATTCTACCCCCATCCGTGTTTTTCGTGCTGATTCTGCCGGTGAGTATATCTCCCAAATGTTGCGCGGTGTTCTTGCTAAGCAAGGCACCCTTCCTCAGTTCTCCTGTCCTGGCGCATATGCCCAGAATGGCGTTGCTGAGCGTAAGCATCGCCATCTTCTTGAGACCACTCACGCTATGATGATTGCTTCTTCTCTCCTGCCGCATTTCTAGGCTGAGGCTGTCGCTACGTCGGCTTACCTCATCAATATTCAGCCTTCTGCTGCCTTGCAAGGTGGTATCCCTCTTGAGCGCCTATCTGGACAGTCTCCAGACTACTCCATGCTTCTCTTGTTTGGTTGTGTTTTCTATGTTCTCCTTGCTCCTCGCGAACGCACCAAACTGACCGCTCAGTCTGTTGAGTGTGTCTTCCTTGGATACAGTGATGAGCATAAGGGCTATCGATGTTGGGACCCTGTTGGTCGTCGGATGCGTATCTCTCGTGATGTTACTTTTGATGAGACGCGTCCTTTCTATCCTCGTCCCACCGCTGGTACTTACCCGGTGGAAGATATCTCTTTTCTTCTCTTTCCTGACACACCTCCTTCTACACCTATTGTGTCTTCTTCCGGATCTCCTCCCCCTGATGTCTCTTCTTCGACACCGTCCTCCTCTGCTCCGTGTAGTTATCCTAGTTCTCCTTGTTCTCCGGAGTCTTCCTCTACTATTCCCTCTTCTTCATCGTCGTCTCCTGCGTCATCTTCCTCTGATGATCTTCCCTCTACTCGTCCTGTTCGTCAGCGTCGTGCCCCCAACCGTTACTCTCCTAGGCAGTATGGTCTTCCTGTTGCCTCCGAGCCGACTTCTTATCGGGATGCTGAGCATCATCCTGAATGGCAGCTGGCCATGGCTGAGAAGATTGCTGCGCTTGAGCGCACTGGCACCTGGGATCTTGTTTCTCCCCCTCTCGGTGTTCGTCCTATCACGTGTGGGTCTATAAGATTAAGACTCGCTCTGATGGATCTCTTGAGCGCTATAAAGCGCGTCTTGTGGCTCGTGGTTTTCAGCAGGAGCATGGTCATGACTATGATGAGACCTTTGCTCGTGTGGCTCATATGACCACTGTGCGTACTCTTCTTGCTGTTGCTTCTGTTCGTCACTGGTCTGTGTCCCAGCTTGATATTCAGAACGCCTTTCTCAATGGTGAGTTGAGTGAGGAGGTTTATATGCAGCCTCCTCCTGGGTATTCTGTTCCCGAGGGGATGGTTTGTCATCTTCGATGTTCTCTTTATGGCCTCAAACAGGCCCCTCGTGCCTGGTTTGAGCGCTTTGCTTCTGTAGTGACTGCTGCTGGTTTCTCCCCTAGTGCTCATGATCCAGCGCTGTTTGTTCACACTTCTCCTCGTGGACACACTCTTCTTCTTCTCTATGTTGATGATATGATCATTACTGGTGATGATCCTGCGTATATCGCCTTTGTTAAGGCTCGTCTTCGTGATCAGTTTCTTATGACTGATCTTGGTCCTCTTCGATACTTTCTTGGAATTGAGGTTTCCTCCACTTCTGATGGCTTTTACATCTCTCAGGAAAAGTATTTCAGGATCTTCTTGCCCGTGCTGCTCTTGGGGATGAGCGCACTGTTGAGACCCCTATGGAGCTTAATGTTAAGCTTCAACTTACTGATGGTGATCCTCTTTCTGATCTGACGCGTTATCGTCATCTTGTTGGGAGTCTTGTCTATCTTGCTGTCACTCGTCCTGACATCTCTTATCCTGTTTCTATTCTGAGTCAGTTTGTTTCTGCTCCTACCACTGTTCACTATAGTCATCTTCTACGTGTTCTTCGTTATCTTCGTGGTACGATCACTCGTCGCCTTTTCTTTCCTCGTTCCAGCTCCCTCCAGCTCCAGTGCTATTCGGACGCTACGTGGGTGAGTGATCCTTCGGATCGTCGTTCACTTTCTGCTTACTGTGTGTTTCTTGGTGGTTCGTTCATTGCTTGGAAGACGAAGAAACAGACAGCGGTTTCCCGTTCGAGTTTTGAGGCTGAGTTGCGTGCGATGGCCTTGTTGACTGCTGAGGTGACCTGGTTACGGTGGTTACTTGCGGATTTTGGGGTCTCTATTACCACACCCAGTCTGGTTTTGTCTGACAGTACAGGTGCTATTAGTGTTGCATGTGATCCGGTCAAGCATGAGCTTACCAAGCATATTGGTGTTGATGCTTCCTATACACGTGCTCAGGTGCAGGCTCAGGTTGTTGCGCTTCAGTATGTGCCTTCAGATTTACAGTTGGCGGATTTCTTTACGAAGACACAGACCAGAGCGCAGCATGATTTCTTACTCTCCAAACTCAGTGTTGTGGATCCACCATGAGTTTGAGGGGGGTGTTAGATGTATATATCCGTATATTGTATTTCCCCCATATGTTAGGGGGCTTCCTGCATATTTGCCTTGTACCTGTACTATATATTGTGGCCTTTGGCTCTCAGAGAAATACAAGTTGCATATTCCTGACAATGTGGATATATACTTATATTATCTGCAAAACTTGTGTTGAAATATTGAGAATTGTGGGCTACACAAAATGTGGCTGTAAAAATGAAAAAAACTTGTTTTTATCTCCATGTGTAGATCACGAACAGTGACACGTTGGACAAAACTTTTGCCGTACGTACTGGATGTGGATGTACTCATAAGTAAAAAAATTCAGATTATTTTCAGATAAAAAAATTTGGCTTTCAAAATTTTATTTTGATAAAAGGGCTCCATGGAGCTCGGGAGCTAATATCATTTTTCGGAGGCATCCTCTTTAGAGAAGGGAAATTAGAATTGTATTTCAGATGACAGAATGGTGACCTGAATGATTCTGGATGCGTGGGCCAATTGGCGAAGTTTATCGTATCCTCTGGTCCAACTCTAAGATGTAGTCGATCGGACCAGTCTAGGGTTTGATCTTGAGTTTTAATCTGGTCATTGCCGTACCCTTCAACCCGGAAATGCTTGCCATCTATTAGGTTGCTGCATTTCTGTTTCTCTTCAAGTGGCTGGTCAAAAAATTCATTTGATGCACTCATCACATCATCCAACAGACAGTCTTCTATTCCATGGTTGATAACCTGGGCAGGTGAACGCATAAGTTGCTGCACGTTAGTAAAAACAGCAAGATATTCATGAAGCAAAACAGAACTAAGGTGCAAGAAGAAGATAACCAGGAAAAGACCCCAGCCCCGCAGAGCCGCCTGGAGCTTGTCGGCCTCGTTGTCATCAACAGGCAGCCGGCTTAGATCAATTACTGGAAGGAGGTCCGGCATCTCGTTCGCTACAAGCAAGACACCGTGACGTGCTTGCTCCGGCAGTACGTACCGGCTTGGCAGATCCTTGACGCCGGCAGCCAGCTCTTGGACTACCTTTGGCAACCTCCACGTCTCCTCAAGCTCAGCCATCTCTTTTGCGTTTTTGGATAGTTGTTTGGTTTCTCTTGCTGGCCTGAAGATAGAGCGATTTATATAGCCTTCACAAATATCCACTTGTCTTTTCCTAATACATAGAAATTGCGACGGCTTTAATCTATCTACTACAACAAGCTTTACTATAACAAGTTTTGCTCGGCTCCGATGATAGAGGGGCCAGAGCGGCTCGCGCTAGTGTCTATAGTGACCGCAAGGTGGCCCATCGATCTATTTGTATTTTTTATTAGTTTTAGACCTCTGTGTATTGCTGTTGATGATGATAACTAAAAGATCAGTGGAATTTCAAAAAAAAAAATAGCGATGCCTCAACTAGATCCAACATTCAAACCTTTCTGGATTTTACTATTCCCTCCGATCCATATTAATTGACTTTGATTTGTTAAAATTTGAATGAACCTACATACTAAATAGTGTCTAGATTCATTCAAATTTAAACAAATTTGAATCAATTAATATGGAGCGAAGGGAGTACTAGAGAAACACAACTTTTCATGCGGCCAAAAAGGACGTAGGTTAATTAACAAGAAGTGCACCTCATCGCAACTGCCCCCTTGCTAGAGTCTAACATTGTTGAGTAAGGAGAGACAATGATGGATAAATAGCGGGGGAGGTTTGCATATGTAAGTCGATGCTTTATATATGATGACATGCTAGGAATGAGCAGTTTGGAAATACCTTAATACTTTTCAAGACTAGGCTGCTAGTGCTAGGAACGGTCAATTTTCTTTGAAAGGATTGTGGTAGTGGAGGGGGTATAATTTGTTTTATAAGGTCCATCGATCAAGACCTAATCAAGTGAGCTAAGCTAAGCTCTCTGGCATGCATTATGTTTTTTTTCTCGATAAAGAGAATATCAGAGTAAATAATAGTGTAAGATTATTTCGGTTTAAACTGTTATCCACGTCATCTTGATTTTTTTAGACCTCTATGTATTACTATTGATGATGATAATTAAAAGATCGGTGGAATTTCAAGAAAAAAAACGACGCCTCAACTAGATCCAACATTCAAACCTTGCTGGATTTTACTACTAGAGAAACAAAACTTTCAGACATAGGTTAATTAACAAGAAGTTGTGCACCTCATCCCAACTGCCCCCTTGCTAGAGTCTAATATTGTTGAGTAAGGAGACAATGATGGATTAATAACGGGGAGGTTTGCATATGTAAGTCGATATTTTACATATGATGACTTGCTAGGAATGAGCAGTTTGGGAAGACCTTAATACTTTTCGAGACTAGGCTGCTAGTGCTAGGCACGGGTCAAAGAAATTTTCTTTGAAAGGATTATGGTAGTAAGGGGTGGGGGTATAATTTGTTTTGTAAGGTCCATCTATGGAGACTTAATCAAGTGGCATGAAATATGTTTTTTCTCGATAAAGATAATATATTAATAATATGAAGATACCAATTACACCGTCTTTGCACCAACAAAATAGCATAAAAGACACCGAGGATGCACACAGCCTGAAAAGGAAATAAATAAGAAAAGGAAAAGGCCCTACCACGGTGATCAATTCCTCGCAGCAACATCGCACAAACCACCGTGAAAGACAAAACCCGATATAATAAAAGGTTCTCCAAAAGAGGTACCTCCAAGAAGGAAAATAGTGCACAAGCACCATCGTCGCCCGATCAAATATCTAGGTTTTCACTCTGAGAAAAATCTGAGCTCTCAAAACAATATCTTTAGAAGGCCATTGCCAGAAACAACCAATAAAGTCTGGACATTATGTTTTCACCTTGAAAGTCAAGACTCTGCCATCAAGTAGCACCACCAAACTAGAATGTCTCCCGTGCAACCGCCCCCACTTGACAAGGCCGCTCCTACAATTCATCAACCACCAGGCTCACAGGCACACTATCTGAATTGGATCCCAACAATGGCTTGGGCCTCTCATGGACTCTCATGACGTTGTACTAGTGCCTTGAAACTATGGACCCATGTCCACACCACTTATGTTTCTTTAGTTGTGTTTGTTTTTATTCAAGTCTAAATCGGTTTTCTATTGTATTATAGATTCCAGGCCATGTCGCAGATAATGAAATTTGGTTCGGTTTAGAGTTTTTTGCTAGTTTGGGCCTGTCCTAACCGAACCGACTAGGTTTCCTAGCTTCCTATATAAAGGAGCCGGCGGCTAGGTTTATGGGAGTTGAATTTTGACAAGTTTTATGGAATTCGGATATCATGAGATTGTACACTGTGTAGAATGTGTTGCAAGGTACAGTTTGTTCTCTGAAGTGCCATATATCTCATGAGGTGAACCACCTTCATGAAGGATTGAAGCATGTAAGTATCATTCCATTTATGATTTAAGTATTCAGTGGCAAAGTCAGTTTAATTTGCTACTACTCAAGTAACTAGCTATTTTCATACATGTGACCGTTCTCTAGAGAGTTGTAGACCTTCTGCTAAATATTCGGTGAGAAATGATTGACATACTTTTTTCTTACCTTTGTTTCACAATAAAACTTTGCTGACTAATGGGAACTACAACTAAACTTTAACTGAAATCTGGTCTAAAAGATGTAGTTAACTATGCAAGCCATAACGGTCAATTAACTGAAATTTCTTTTGCTCATAGTAATAGATATCAAACATGTTTGCTTTTATTCATGCATGGTTACTTCAATTTAGGAGTATATAATTCAAAGTTTCTTTGTGGCAGAACATAGAGTTTTGAGTTTTTACATGGTAGTTAATTAGATTCCCCTTGAACTATACCCATTGTTTAGTTTCGTCTTGTGTTAGGCTGCTAGCTAAGTATGAGGGTTCATGTAAATACAGAAACGAGCAAAAGTGTACACTCCATTGCATCCCAGAAGTATTGACTGAAAGGTTTTGAGTTTTGACAGAGTTCATGAGTGTTGTGAACTGTCTGATGAATACTTACAGTCCAAACAAGAGAACATGTGTTTTTTTACATGGACAGTTTATACAAAGGTCCTAGATAAAGACCTAATTCAAATTTACATACCGCTTGATCTTCCATATCTTCTTCCTGACCATGATCTTGCACATATTCAGGTACTCCATCCTCCTCTTTTGGAGGAGTGAAGTTAAGATCCAGGATCATCATCCTCTTGTGGACTGGAAAAGATGTGGAGGTCGGTGGTAGAGGCTGCCGAGCACGGCGATCTACGGAGTGGCTCGGGTTGCATCATGCAGAGGGGCGGTGTGCGGTGACCCATCATACCATAACATGTTATAGTACGCAAGTCATTGACATGATATTTCCAGAAGCCCCGCTCCGAAAATATCATATCCCTCAGAGTGATACAACAGAAACATTGCGGGTCCATATTACATCCAAACTTATTATTACAATACCAAAATAACGATACGGAGTTCACCAACTTACAACAACTAGCACTTACTTTAAAGTGACTCGAACATAAGAACAAAAGGGGAATAGTCTGCTGCCCAGGGGGATAGTTGCCCCCCTGGTGGATGTCCGCCAACTTGTGCGCTGAGATGCGTGCAAAACAACCATAAGCTAGACAGTTTAATTAAGCAGTCTGTAATAAAGCTGGCCTGATACATGAACGGTATTGTAAAGCTGACACGCTGCATGCGCAAAAATGTCCCCTCAATATACGTGTACTTTGTCTTGCTACATGCGTACAAAATGACACGTTAAAACTCACATGCTACAGGAGCGATTTAGTCTTGTGTGCGCAACAATGGCACTACGGGTCACGACGACTATGATGGAGCTTCTGCGCGTGCATGTTGCATTTTTGTTGGGAGCGTAATGCCGTGTTCTGTTCACATGCATGAACGAGCCCATCACGGTATACTGTTCTCGACTAGTTTGATGTATCCAGCGTGATGGAATTTCACATGCACTGAATCAAACAAGGTCTAGGTGTGTATAGCCTTGGGAGGTGCAACATTCATGACCTGAGATGGGACAAGCTGTCTTGGTATTCCTGAGAACACGTTTTGTTACATGCTTGTACTAGCTAGCATTGTTTATACTTGGGACACATGTAGATGACATAGGGTGACACAGAGAAACCAACATAATGACAAAAACACAGGTTTCTATGCTCTGTACATGCGCAATGCCACCCGAGGCAGTCCATGCAGACTACTGACAAGGCACAACAGTCCAAGCAAACTATAATCACCAATTAGTACCACATCTCCAGCAACACAACAAATGGTTGCCAGATGCTTGTTCATATCTCAACATGAATCGTACGGTGTAGGCTTGGGGGACAGCTATCCCCCGTGGCAGGAAATCCACACTCAAGAACAAAAAGATTCAAACTAATTAACAAGACGGGAGCTCAACAGCTTATTTTGTAGAGTTCTAGGCTGCCCGACTCAACCTTAATACTACTTCTATTATGATAACTACTCTGACTAATGGACTTTAGCTCTGTAGAGGATTTCATAATCCACTCCTTTAACTCCACCGGGAAGATCCGATTCTTCATGGAAGATATCATCTTGGCACTCTATAGCGTACACTTGAGTTTCTTCATGCTCTTGAGAGTCTAAGCATGCATCAAAGGAAATAGTGAGTAACCGTGTTACCCAACAAGTTCATTATATAAAAAGTGTGAAGTTTGATGCACTAGCTACCACGTTAAACTATAAGTCTCATGATCTATGCAATTTTTGTAAACATTTCTTCAAAGGTTGTTTTTATTATAAAAAAAACTATGTTTGTCGGTCTTCACAGGTTGACTAGAACTTCATGGAGTTCCTTTCCTACCGTGTTCGTAGCTCCTTCCCAAAATAGGACGTAACATATCACACTTTTATACACTTTGTAGAGGTGTGTTGCTTTACCTATAAGAGACTAAATCCTTGTTGCACAACCGAGCGTATTTTCCCATACACAATTTCTTGATGTAGGTACCAATAGATGATGCAAGCCAATCGCTGCCCTCCTCGCAACCCCGTATTCCCACCATCTTGTACACCCGTGGCCACCTATTGAATTACAACACGAAGTGCACAATTTTGAAATAGATGTCAGAAATACCATGGGACGTTGAGGGATTCCATCCACCTGCTGTATAATCCTCTCAATTTAAATCACTCTACAAGGATTTCATCCACGACCTACGCATCCGTTGACATGCAAAAGAAAGAAGATTCAGCTAACACCGTCGCATTCCAAATCTTATAGTCAATACACAATAAACAGTACCACAATCACTGACAACATTGGTTGTTAAATCCTATATGGCCTTCTTTCAAGCATATGGAACTTTAGATTCCACTTCTAATCATAATATATTATCAACACTTTAGGTTGATAATCGATATTTCATTGTATTGTGAAAATAGTATTTTCTGACTCCTTTTCGAAGATAGGTGATATTATAACATTTCAAATACTTTGTAAACACATCAAATGACATGAGCAAGTGATGAACTTGCCTTGTGACTGCAAGGTAATGTAGTCATATACTTTGACTTGATCTTGCGTTCCTGTTTCTACAAAACACCATTATTGCCCGATAAGGACAATATTTAAAGAAGCAAATAATGCATTTATGCGTAGTAATGTCATGAAATACTTAACTTTTATTTTAGTACCTTTCTTTGTTTGTTTACTCCCATTATTAAGTTTAAAGGAATCCTTTAAGATTTTAAAATTATTTATAAAGCCATATGATTATTTATTGAATAATTTATATATAACAACCGTAAGAATTTACTTGGTTTTTATAGAAAAAAGAAATTATCTCCCTTTTTATTTTGATAATTGTTAAGATTTTTAAATATCTTTAATTATTTATTTCTTTAAAAATCCTAAAACCTTATGGAATAATATAATTATTATTTTTCTAGTGAACTATATTTATTAAGTATCTTAAAATTACTTTTATGATTTATTCTTATTTTTGTATAATTCCATAAAGGAACTGATGTTTCCAAATACTTTGTTTTTGTTTATTTACTATTAAAGACAACTTAATATTTTTCTTGGATATGTTATATTTTTTGTGAACATTTAGAGATATCATATGTTTTTTTATGATTTTTCTTTATTTTTCTAGATCTTAAATACGCACGAGGGTATTTTTGGATTTTTTATTTTTTATTTGCATATTATTTATTTTAAACTGGGCTTGACCCTAGGGCTAGCCTTGCCTAGCCCATAAAGCCCATCTGGCCCACTGGGTTGGGTTCAACCCCGCTCAACCCTTATGTCTCGTGCATTGGCCCACCTCCTTCTCCGGACAATCGACCCCGACTCCTTTCTATCCCCCTCTCTAGCGATGCGGTTGCACTACCGTGCTCTCCTCCGATTTTGGCGAGCTCCAGCCACTCCAGCTGTCGCTGTGGTGTAATCGATGAATCACGGGATGCTGCATTGATTGGTCTAGTTTGATTCGTTGGCCGCTCTCTCTCCTAGCTGTGTTGACCCCTCTCTAGAGATTAGGGTTCGACGAACTGGCACCGTCGTCTACCGGTGGTGTGCTGTGGTGGCCTTCTCACTAGGCTACTATGGTGTTGTGGTGTCCATGGTATTGCGGTGTGGCTCGGCACGAGTTGAGTGATGTGGTGATCCTCGTGCCGCCATGCCATCGCGTTGTCGTTGTGCTTTGCCATTGTAGCCGATGTTTCATATACTTCCTCTTAGGCAAGCTAATACTCTCCCCAGGTAGGTGCCTCCTTTCGTTTCTCCCTATTTCTTGTTCTCTCCCCCCTCTTTCTCTAAGTCTCACCATCTCTCTGATATTAACCCTAATTAGGGTTCTTGCATGTGTAATCCCCATTAAGGATTTGCAGTAGTTAGTGTAGGATGATGATTAACCCTATCATGATCTAGTTAGTTTTAGTCTTAATCTAGTAGTAATCTTTGTGGTTAAATATGATATTCTAGATCCTTGATTATATCTTAGTTTGAATGATCTAGTGGTGGAAATTCCATTCGTTTATACTGGATATTATACACCACTAATGTCTATGTGATGTTGATAGAATTAATAGCATCTCATACCATGGGAAATTTATGCTAAGATGATGTTCCTGGTTAAATCATTTACTATGATTCAAACTGTTATCGCCATATTTTGGCCAAAGAAGGAGTTGGGCCGCAATCAAGATGGGCTTAGAAGATACGTATATGCAACGTGTTGTTGAATCGGCCTCGTGCGTTGATTTGGGCTAAATTGCCCGTGTATCTTATATTGTAATAGGTTCCGTTTCGATTTAGGTAAGAGATAGAGTTGTAGAGTTATTCCAAAGGTAGAAAGTCTCCGGACTATAAATATGTACCTAAGGTTATTGAGAAGAGGAGGACAATCACGTTCACAACAAACACAATCTCGGCGCATCGCCACCCCTTGTTTCTAGGGTTTTTCTCGGGTAAGTGCCATGCTGCCTAGATCGCATCTTGCGATCTAGGCAGTATCTACTTATGCGATTACTTGGTGTTACTCGTACTGAAGCCTTGTTGATGGCGAGTAACACTATTATCATAGATTTGTTTAGGCTAGCATCGGTACTTTTTGCTATGATCGTTTAGATATGCTGCCTCTAGTTATCTCGCCGCCTTTGCACCTTTTCCCGGGTGTAAGGGTGGCACTTTGCTTGATCTTTATTTAAGTCGATGTGATCTGTTATAGTTGTGCCTTGCTCTCCAAGGTTTAGTTTGATATCTACATGATCAGGCCTTGCAAACGGGTTGAACGATCCAGTAGTATGGAAGATATGGTTTACCAATCCAAGAGGAGTTGTTCCGGGAATTAACGTTACGTTGGTTTTTAGGCCTTCTCTAGGATTGGTTTTCTATTATCTTTTGTATTTACCAGGCTCAATTACGTGTAGGAAGTTCCAATTATATAGTGAAAACATTAAACTATCATGGATCGATTTAACTTGTAACGATGAAGCAAAACCCCATGTTATCATAGATCTAATGCAGAACCATGGGTTAATCGGCTCTAGGAGCCGATTCACAGGGAAACCTGGGAGCCGGTCACGGCTCGAATTTTACGTATACTTGTTTACCATGCAGGAAACCAATCGAAGCAATCCTTCACCTTCCTGACCAGGTATAGGTCAGGTGGCACGCCCTCGAACCAGCCAGGGCGCGTGCCGGAGTTTTGCGGGCCGTTGCCCGAGGGACCAGGGCCCACCAGCAGTCCTGGGAGCCTCCCGGCTCTCCGTGTGGCCCGTCGCTGCTCGCCGGTGGGTTTTGGTAGGCAACACATTCTGGCACGCCCGGTGGGACCTTCAACAACGTCTACATCAACATCCGACGCTACGATGGAGAACAGACCAGTCACGTACGATGAGCTGCCTGAGGAGCACAAGGCGAAGTATGATGACGTCAAAGCTCTCTTCGAAGCCGATCTCATCGGCTCTTTTGAGAGGACCCGTAAGCATGGCATCAGATGGAAAGGGTTCTCACCTGAAGGTGCTCTTGACGAGGTGGATCTCTCTGTTCCTTCAGAGGAGCGCACCAGAGCTCTGCGACAGGAAGTCAATTACATGGTAGCTCATTCTCTTCACCGCCATTCTGAGAGCCTAGTGAACGCTTTCGAGCGCGTCGCGGTTCGCGTAGTTCAAGAGATCATGAAACATCAGTACTCTTCGTCGGGTCCTACTCTAGGGACTCACCAGGGAGAAAGACCGCTCCAGACCAGGCCGCAGCTGCCATTCACGCTTGCAGCTCCGGAACCACCAGGGGCACCGGCTTACGTCGTCTACAAGGTTGGAGGTGACCCTGGCGATTACCAATTCCTGTTTGAACCACCTAAGGAGATCCCACATGGATATGTGTGCACCTACGTGCCGGACTGCAATAACCTGACGCGCACGAACCAGGTGGCAACTGCAGGGATTTCTGGAACAGGAGTTTCTGGAGCAGGGGCTTCGGGAGCAGGTGTTTCTGGAACAGGAATCTCTGGGATGGACGCTGATAAACAGGCATGGCTAGCCAAGTATGCCACTGGAACGAGTCATGAGAACCTAGCCCCTGCATCCCAGACAGTGGAGCAAATCCGTACCATCTTGAGAGACCAATTCGGCTTCGTGCCGAAGAGAAGGACAATCGGCTACTCCAAGCCGTACCCCAACGAGTTTGATCTGATTCCGCTGCCACCCAAGTATCGGCTCCCTGAGTTCTCAAGGTTTAGCGGATCAGAAGGGTCGAGCTCGATCGAGCATGTGAGCCGATACCTGGCACAGTTAGGCATGATTTCAGCATCAGATCAGTTACGCGTAAGGTTCTTTGCGCAATCTCTGACAGGACCAGCTTTTGGGTGGTACACCTCGTTGCCACCGGATTCTATCCAGACCTGGAAGCAACTGGAAGAGCAGTTCCACATCCAGTATCATTCAGAAGCTACCGAGGCTGGCATTGCAGATCTGGCGCAGGTGCGGCAAAAGCGGGGAGAAACTGTAGCCGAGTACATCCAGCGCTTCAGGACTGTCAAGAACCGATGTTACTCAGCTCGGTTGACTGAAAAAGAAGCAGTCGAGCTGGCGGCGTTGGGTCTCTCTGCACCTATCAAGGATCTGGCTTTCCAAGTAGAGTACAACTCATTGGCGCACATGGCCCAGAAGCTGACGATGTATGAACAGCGCCACCCTGAATTGTACCAAGACAAGTTCAAACGTCCGATAAGCCTGGTCGATGCAGAAGAAGAAGATCCTACACAAGACCAGGAGGTGGCCGTGGCTGAATGGGCTCGGGGGGGCAGCTCCTGTGTCCTGCAAATGGGTAAAACAGCAAGGGCCTGCAAAAGGGTTCGACTTCGACGTGAGCAAAGCTGAGCAGATATTCGATTTACTGCTGAAAGAAAAGCAGCTGAAGTTACCCGAAGGCCACAAAATCCCTACGGCTCAAGAGATGAACGGAAGACCATACTGCAAGTGGCATCACTCATTCACCCACACCACCAATGACTGCAAAGAGCTACGTCGCCAGATCCAAACGGCGATAGAGCAGGGCCGTCTGATCCTTGGGCAGTTCGCCATGAAAGTAGACACAAACCCATTTCCCGGCGTCAACATGGTAGAACACAGCCATTCCACAAGGCATCAGTTGGATTTCTCGTTTGATGTTAATATGGCAGGACCTGTGTACCACCGTGGCGCATATAAGGAGGAAGACGGTCGCTCTCGGGGCAAAGAAAGAGAGGAGGCTGGTCCACGCGACCGGCCCAGCTACAATGACAGGCGGTATTTGACCGAGGAACAGGTGAGGAGCGTGCGATATCAGAAGCCACATTCCACGCACCTCCTTAACAAGTATGAGCGCCAGTATGACCGACGTCGCCAGTGCGATGGAAACGATGAAGGATATGAGCACCTCGCTAGGGGACCGCCAAAAGAAAAGGAAGGCGTGGACAAACATTGGGACTGCCCTTTCTTCAAGTATTGCTGGGACGCGGGAATGAGCCGATTGCCTACAATCGATAACTGCCCGGAATGTGGACAGTAGAAGGAGGACACGGGGCCAGTGTCAGTGTTCAAGCGTCTGGGGCCTCTCCCACCTCAGAGCCGATACAGGAAGTCCGTTCGAGCAAAAGATCTCGAGAAGCCAATGAATGACAAAGAAGAAGACAGATATCACCGTCCAAGATGGTGTCCCGACGGACTCAGACACACCCAAAAGCGTAGAGTGCAGCGGCTGCGTAACTTGGAGGAAGCCGAAGCGCAGTATCTCTACGCTTTAAAGAAAGCACGGCCCGATTTGGCCGTTAAGATTCGGCAGACCTTGGAAACGGAAGATCGCCCGAAAAGGAAAGAGTGGCGCCCCAAACCAGTAAAAGCCGATGCAAAGACATCGGCTGGCACAGACATGGTGTTCATCCTTCCGTCAGAGTTCTGCGCGCCAAGAAACAACGAGCTACCAGTGGCACAGTTTGACTGCGGCCCACGGCCGGTTATCTTTGAGAAGCCACGTGAGAAGGGCTACAAACATCTGAAAGCCCTGTACCTGCGAGGTTACATCAATGGGCAGCCTGTCAGCAAGATGTTGGTGGACACCGGAGCGGCAGTCAATATAATGCCGTACTCCATGCTACGGCGTTTGGGACGCTCCACTGCAGATCTGATCAAAACCAACGTCACGTTAAGCGACTTCAACGGCCAAACTTCAGAAACGCAAGGCATCCTGAACGTGGATCTGACCGTGGGCAGAAAAACCATCCCTACGTCATTCTTCGTCGTGGACAGCAAAAGCACCTACGCTGTCTTGCTAGGGAGAGATTGGATTCATGCTAACTGCTGCATTCCATCCACGATGCACCAGTGCCTAATACAGTGGGATGGAGATGAGGTGGAGGTCATTCATGCAGATGATCCTATCGAGATCTCCATAGCTGGCATGAACATCTGGGAAGCAGAAGACCAAGAGCCGATCTCTGGAATCAGTCTAGACGGCTGCGAGCGCATTGAAGCTACAAAAAACGGGGTGAGGCTGGTCTTATCCACTGGCCTGACAGAGTAGCAAAGTCCACGATCATACGTGGTACGGCCGATCCCTGCGATCGGCCACAAAAAACAAAAAGCAGCAATCTCACGACAAGCAGATCATGTAGTCGTAGCAGGGAAATTCCCTGCCATTGTAAAACACAACTAAGGTGTAAACCGTCCTTGACTAATGCGATCAAAAAGGGGGCCGATTCAGGCAATCGGCCCAAATTATTTTTGTTATCCTCACCCTCTGTTTGCCCCGTGTTTAGCATCGATTTAACAGGTGACGGAAAGCTAGGGTATGGGTTTACATCCGCTGATGAGCTAGAGGAAATCGACATCGGTCCTGGGGATAAGCCACGACCAACATTTATCAGCAAGAAGTTAGATCCGAGGCTGCGGGGTCCGATGATAGCTCTGTTGAAAGAATATCCAGACTGCTTCGCCTGGGACTATACAGAGATGCCCGGATTAGACAGGAGCATCATTGAGCATCGACTCCCGCTTAAAAAAGGATTTCGGCCATTCCAGCAGCGAGCACGACAGATGAAGGCCGAAATTTTGGCAGAAGTCAAGAAAGAGGTCGAGAAAATGTTGACAGCCAAGTTAATCAGACCATGCAGGTATGCTGAGTGGATTTCTAGTATCGTACCTGTAGAGAAAAAGGATGGCCGCTGGCGTGTTGCCATAGATTTTCGGGATCTCAATAGGGCTACTCCAAAGGATGAGTATCCGATGCTAGTGGCAGAAACGTTAATCAACGCAGCGGCTGGTCATAAAATCTTGAGCTTCATGGATGGCAATGCCGGTTACAACCAAATTTTTATGGCTCCAGAAGATATACACAAGACCGCATTCAGAGTACCAGGCTCGGTGGGGTTGTTTGAATACATAGTCATGACGTTTGGACTGAAGAATGCCGGCGCCATGTACCAAAGAGCCATGAATTACATTTTCCACGATCTGATCGGCAAGCTGGTGGAAATTTATATCGATGACGTGGTGGTCAAGTCAGCTTCAGTACAAGGACATCTGGACGACCTGCGACGCGTCCTGGACCGAACAAGGAAATTCGGGCTACGGATGAATCCAAAGAAGTGTGCTTTCAGTGTGACGGCCGGTCAGTTCTTGGGTTTCTTGGTCCATGAACGCGGAATTGAGATCGGCCTGAAAAGTCAGGAGGCAGTGCGAACAATGAATCCACCTACAACAAAGAAAGAACTGCAGTCTCTCATCGGCAAGATCAACTTCGTCAGAAGATTCATCTCCAATCTGTCAGGAAGGATAGAGCCGTTCATGGGACTGGTAAAGATTAAATCTGATGAGGAGTTCAGCTGGGGGGCAGAACAACAACGAGCCTTCGACGAGATCAAAGAATATCTGACGAAGCCGCCAGTATTGGTTCCGCCCCAGCCGGATAGGCCATTCTACATTTACTTATCAGTAGCTGACACGTCCATCGCCTCAGTGGTGGTGCAAGTTTATGATGGGCTGGAGCGAGTTGTATTTTACATCAGCAGAAGGATGCTGGACGCAGAGACAAGGTATCCTGAGATCGACAAGTTGTGCCTCTGCCTGTTTTTTACCTGCACCAAGCTGCGCCACATTTTGCTATCAGCAGAGATTGTCATCATATGCAAATCAGATGTCATAAAGCACATGCTGTCGGCTCCTATGTTGAAAGGCCGACTGGGCAAATGGATGTTTGCATTATCAGAGTTTGACATCCGGTATCAACCCGTGAAAGCAGTTAAGGGACAGGCATTGGCCGACCTTATCGCTGAAAGGATCAACACTAATATAGCAGCACTATCTATACGAGCGTGGGCTATGTTTTTCGATGGATCGGTTTGTGATGATGGGTGCGGCATCGGCGTGCTACTCGTGTCGCCCCGGGGGGCAACATTCTCCTTCTCCATCAGGTTATCTGCCCCTCGCACCAACAACGTCGCTGAGTATGAGGCGATACGCAAGGGAATGGAGTTGCTCATCGAAGCTGGAGCAGAAGCAGTGGAAATTTTTGGAGACTCCAAGTTGGTGATTTCTCAGCTCACGGAAGAATACAAGTGTGAGAGCGAGTCGCTCTTCCCATTATGGCTGCAATGCCGTGAGATGATGGCACAGTTCCGGTACATAAACTTCACCTGGATCCCGCGGTCGCAGAATACCGAGGCGAATGATCTTGCACAAATGGCTTCAGGCTACAAGGACGTAGCAGAGGGAGCCGATGTTCAGGTACAGTTCCTGGACGCAGACGACTGGAGAGCCGATATCTTCAATTACTTGAAGGATTCGGCTCGGGGGGCACCTAAACGGATAAGGTACAAGGCCATGAAGTATGTGCTCATTGGGGACGACATGTTTTACAGGACTCTAGAAGGGTTATTGCTCAAATGTCTGGGGACAACCGAGGCCAATCGGCTCCTACACGAGGTACACGAAGGCGCCTGTGGAACTCACCAATCGGCTCACAAGATGAAGTGGTTGATCAGGCGATCAGGGTTTTATTGGCCTACCATGCTGGAGGACTGTTTTAAGTACTACAAAGGGTGTCAAGCATGTCAGAGATTTGGAAAAATTCAGATGGTACCCGTGTCAGCGATGAACCCCATCGTCAAGCCTTGGCCATTCCGAGGTTGGGGCATGGATATGATTGGCAAGATCAATCCTCCGTCAAGCAAAGGCCACATGTGGATTTTGGCCATTACGGATTATTTCACTAAATGGGTGGAAGCCGTCCCTATGAAGTCAGTAAGCTCGAAGGATGTTGTCGATTTTGTGAAAGAACACGTCATTCATAGGTTCGGGATTCCCCAGACTATCACGACCGATGGAGGTTCGGTCTTCACTTCTCACGAGTTCAGAAAGTTCTGTGAGGACACAGGGATTAAGCTGATTCGATCATCTCCATACTATGCTCAAGCAAATGGGCAAGCTGAAGCGTCCAACCAGAGCCTTATCAAGCTGATCAAGAGGAAAATCGATGAGCACCCTAGGCGTTGGTACGAGGTTTTGTCAGAGGCTTTATGGGCTTACCGCATGTCATGTCATGGAGCGATAAAAACCTCGCCATACCATCTAGTCTATGGACAAGAAGCCGTATTGCCCTGGGAAATTACGGCTGGATCGAGACGTGTCACTTTTCAGAACGATCTAACGACTGAAGAATATGCGGCCCTGATGAGTGACAGTGTTGAGGATCTGACTGAGCTTAGGCTATGGTCGCTTGAGAAAATCAAAGAAAACAAGGCCAAGGTAGCTCGTGCATATAACAAGAAGGTGAGACCGAAGGAGTTCCACGTTGGCGATTTGGTATGGGAAGCTGTATTGCCATTGGGAACTAAGGATGCAGCATATGGTAAATGGTCTCCGAATTGGCACGGGCCATACAGGGTCGATCAAGTTTTGAGGGGGAACGCGTACATGCTGGAGGAGCTGGATGGCGTGAAATTCCCAGTGGCTGTCAACGGTCAGCATCTCAAGAAATATTTCCCAAGCATGTGGGATGATGGACAGTGAGATATGGGGGCCGATACATGAAATCGGCCAATAGAAAAAAATATAAAAAATGTATGTTTCCCAAAGCATGTGGGATGATGGACAGTGAAAATGTATGTTTCCCAAAGCATGTGGGATGATGGACAGTGAGATATGGGGGCCGATACATGAAATCGGCCAATAAAAAGATACAGCCGATGCACAGCCATCGACTCTAGAGGTTCAGACTGTTACAAGCAGGTGCCAGTTTACATAAACGAGCTACTGAAGAAATGCCTCGAAGGCGTGAAGGGCGTCAGCACGGACACGGTCCACCTCGGCGATCTCGGCTTCGTCATCTTCGTCCTTGCCCGTCACTAGCTGCTTGTTCAGGGCACGTATCTCTGCCAGATCAGTCTTCAGTTGACCTCTGAGGCCTTCTGCTTCGTCGTGGGAGCGGGCGATGGATGCTTCCTTGTCACGAATGAGCTGTTTAGTCGCCCGGACCTTTTCTTCAAGATCTTCCAACTCCTTTTTTAAGGAGGCGAGCTCGGCGGTACTGACAGAGGTGTCAGTTTTGGCATCCAGAGACGCCTTTTTCTCGTTGAGCTGCTGACATCTGTCTGCAATATTGGCCTTCAGCGGAAGTTGGGCACGACGCAGGTTGATCCTTTCACGAGCTAGCTTCACCCTTGACCCGTAGAAAGACAGAGTTACAACGGGCCAAAGCTTCACCTGCAATGCTACTGGGAGTTGGTATTTTATTTCAGCAAGAACGCTCTTCACCTCCTCAGAACCCTCGATAAGCTCTTCGATCGGGGAAGACAGCAAGGCTCTAAGACGCTGGAATTGAGGTAGAACAGCCCTGGCTTGTGGTTCATCAGTGGCGACAGAGGGAGTTGGTTCGATGGATTCAGGGTCAAACGTCAGCAAGCCTGAAATATCACAACTCTGACAGCCCGAAAGTACGTCAGTATGTGTCCAACATGGAAGGATTAGCTGAAAGAAGCTAACATACCTCTCCTAAGATCGAGGGGATTGCGGATGACGAGGCAATCGGCTTGTGTGTAGCTGCTGGAGGCTTGGCCAAAGGGGTAGCCGGTTCATCTGCACCTTCGGGAATTGCTGAATCCGGATCGGCTAGAGGCATCGGCACTGCCCCAGCCTTCCCACTAGAGACGCCAGTCGTGTGCATTGAAGGTGTTTAGCCGATGTAAGTGATGATGAATCGGCAGATAAGAAGGAATTAAGTGGTAAGAGCATGAAGGGTGATGATTTTCGAAACCTCCTGGCTCGACGAAGAAGTTTGAGGTCCTTTGCGAGCTCTCTTGGGACCCACAGCTGGCCCCGCCTCGACTGATGCTCGGGGGGCAGCAGGTTCAGGAACGGGCCTTTTCCTGGGAGCCGATGGTGGCACATCTGGCTGGTTTGGTGTGGCAGTCCTCTCAGAGTCTGTTGGGCTCGATTCTCCTTGATCAGGTTGTGTGTCCTTGTCGGAGGTGTCTTCGACAGAAGCCTGCAAGAGAAGGAAAGCTATTAAACACGAGCATGTCTGCAAGGATGAAAGAATGAGAAGGATCGACCAAGACATGGGTCAGCCTACATGCGAGCTTTCTGGAGAAGGGCTCCGGCGTCTCAAGGTCTTCCTGGCAGCTACATTCCTCACCATCGTTCTTGTCTTAGTTGGAACTCGATGAGCAGCTGATTGTGAAGTTACTAGTTTCTTAGAAGCCGATTGTGGTGTGATCGGCTGTTTCTGCATCATGACCTTTTTCAGAGGTGGCGAGTTTTTGCAGAAGAGGACCACAGGAGCTGGCGGAAAGAACTCAAAGGGGGAGCCATCACTGTGCGTAGGTTCAGGGCCATCTTGTTGCTGCAAAGAGAAAGAGTGGGTTAGTAAAAGAGTTATTTGCAAGCTGCATCAAGAAAATTTACAAGTAGTGGTACCTGTTCCACGGGGATGTCATAGTCAGCGTCGAGCTGTTTCAGCAATGGTCCCAGAGCTCTCCTGAAGGCGTGAGTCTTCCACATCGACCACCAATCTTCGAAGCCATCGGTGGATGAGGCGAAGGTGAGGTCATTGGGAATTGGGATGGTCAGAGCATCAAAGAAGGAGTAACACCTTTGACTGGTGAGAGGATCAGGCAGGTCGGCTCTTCTCTTTGTCAGGTGATGAAGAAAGAGATGGGGAGGTACTTGTCCAAGGCCAAATTGCCGAGCCACTATGACCGGCTGGTAGAATTCATACCCAGGCTTGATGATTCTATTGGATGTACTCATGCCAACTGGAAGGAAACAGGGACGGATCACAATGGAAAAGAGTTGCCGGGTGCTGGTGTCATCGGCAAAGCTGTCTAGCCTGAAGGAGATGGGATTCTCAAAATGTTCTGATTCTTCCATGTAAGGGAAGAAGGTAGGATTATCTGGGCCTTGGAAGAAAATACTGAACCACTTGGAAGCTTCCTGAGGGGATAGTTTGCTACCTGGCAGTCTATACAAAGCTTGGCCATAGCTAGTGCATCGGATCTGCCTCCCTTTGACATCTGGAAAGGTGCAGCTCGCCAAAAGGGGGAAGTTTAGGACGTGGTTTTGAAAATACAGCTGAGCCCATAGCTGGATGAACCACCAAGGACCACCTGTTTTGACTGCTATGCCAGAGAACAGCTTGACAGACATCAACTGGAGATATCGGTAGACCTCTCCAAGGAACAATTTTCCGATGCCAAGTTGAGTGCCTTTAGCGAGTTCATAGGCCAGGGAGAGATAATTTTTGGTTGGAGCAAGGGAAGGGCCACAGAATATGAAATGTTCTAGCCAGAGGTTGAGGAAAGTCGTGTGTTCTTTCTCGGTGACAGGACCTCTAGTTTTCATGTGGCTTTGAATATATGCGCCCCAGTTCGTGCATTCTGTTTTGGAAGACAGTTTGTAGGGGACTTTGGTCAATTTAAAAGCAGAAGGGCTGGGTGATGTAACATCCAGACCAGTAATCATCACCACGTCTAACAGAGTTGGTGACATAGGGCCATGACCGAACATGAAGCAATTCAGAGCGTCAGACCAGAAGTAGACGATGGTTTTGAGAAGATTCTCATGTTTATCAAGAGGAGACAATGACAAATGCAAGGCATCGGCTATTCCCGTGGTTTCCCATTGGGATTGGTAAGCTCTAGCTACCCTGCTGAACCAAGTGACCCAATGTTCAGGAGGATTAGGCCAGGCTCGCAAGCAGTCGGCCCAAGAGTTTAAATCTAGGTCTTGGCTTACGAAGGGGATTCGGTTTGTTTCGCAAGAAATCAGATGGGCCGGACTAGATGCTGTACGAGGGCCAAGGCAGAGAGAATTTGGGAGAGAAGGATGTGGCAGCAGGATGTCTGGAACCTAGAAAATTTAATAATGGAATAAGGCATTAATTCAGGTGTTCGCCATTAATTCTAGCATCGCGTTCAGATTGCGGGGAGTAGGCGTACCTTCAGACCGGAGACCTCTGGGTTGGTGTTGGACGATTCCGCCATCTAGTTTGCTGGCGGAGATGGATCTGTGCAATTGGGGATCGAGGGGTCTTGTCGCTGTGAGCTCGATTTGGTCGATGAGCAATTGGAGATCTGGGTCACCCTTTTTGAAGAGGGTCGCAGGTTACCGTTTGAAACTGGAAAGTGGCCGCTCAGATTTGTCTAAGTATGCGACCGAACTTGACTTTGTCAACGTTTTTGGGAAAGTCGATGTTGTACCATCGGCTCTTTGGGCTGTGACTTGGTTGACTGTATGAGCGCAGCAGGGTAAAAGCCGATGCGTTGCTATCGGCTTCTGGAACATCGACCTATGTGACTATCGGTGAAATTGGGTCGGAAAAGCAATCTTCGAGTTGGAAAAGCAATCTTCGTTCATTCAAAAGACGATTATTTACAGTGGAGCTGATTGCTTACAAAAGGAGCCGATTGCTTACAGAAGGAAATCTACTACTGCTAATTCCTAATCTAGAGGCCGAGGTCGTCGCCGCTGTCTTCGCCGTCGTCTTGTTCGCCGTCATCAGCGCTGCTGCCGGCGTCGTCTTCGCTGCTGCTGCTGAAGATGCCAGCGGGGGCCTCCTCGTCCTCGTCGTCGTCTTCGGTGTCCTCGCTGGACCCGGCGCGGAAGCGCTTCACCGGTGGATACTCATCGGAGGAGGTGTCCTCCTCCGACTCCTTCTCGTCGGAGGATTCGACGCCGTCCCAGGACCAGGCGTCGTCGCTGCTCTCCGCCTCCAGTTCCCCACCGGCAAGGAATTGCAGGCCCTCCTCACCATCGGTCAAGGACTCGTCGTCCTCGGACCAGGTGGCGAAATCCCAATCCCTCTCGTCCCACCATTGTGGGGCGAGAGTGTTGTACGCCGCCGTCGGCGGGTGCTCTGGCGTCGGCTCCCGGTCGCTCATCGTGTTGGAGGCTTGGGAGGACAGGCGAGAGGAAGAAGAGGAGGCCATGGCGGAGAAAGAGGGTTTTTTCGGCGGAGGAAGAGGGTTTCTTGGCTACTAGAGGAAGATGGGGGCTGCAAACTGCGTGGATGAATTTAAATAAGGAATAGTGGAAGACGGTTCAATGCTATAGCGGTTTCCCAGAATGTGCTGCCGAAATTGTCAAATCATGCACTGCGGAGAAGTGGAGAAGACAGGGCATCATGATGAGGGGGTGGCGTGACGATTCTGTTCTGCAACGCATTCTGGCAACGTGTAACCCGATACAGAAAAAAGAGGAGAAGGAAAAAACGGAGTGGTTTTGGAATTATTATTGCCAAAACCAGGGGGGCATGTGTTATCGCCATATTTTGGCCAAAGAAGGAGTTGGGCCGCAATCAAGATGGGCTTAGAAGATACGTATATGCAACGTGTTGTTGAATCGGCCTCGTGCGTTGATTTGGGCTAAATTGCCCGTGTATCTTATATTGTAATAGGTTCCGTTTCGATTTAGGTAAGAGATAGAGTTGTAGAGTTATTCCAAAGGTAGAAAGTCTCCGGACTATAAATATGTACCTAAGGTTATTGAGAAGAGGAGGACAATCACGTTCACAACAAACACAATCTCGGCGCATCGCCACCCCTTGTTTCTAGGGTTTTTCTCGGGTAAGTGCCATGCTGCCTAGATCGCATCTTGCGATCTAGGCAGTATCTACTTATGCGATTACTTGGTGTTACTCGTACTGAAGCCTTGTTGATGGCGAGTAACACTATTATCATAGATTTGTTTAGGCTAGCATCGGTACTTTTTGCTATGATCGTTTAGATATGCTGCCTCTAGTTATCTCGCCGCCTTTGCACCTTTTCCCGGGTGTAAGGGTGGCACTTTGCTTGATCTTTATTTAAGTCGATGTGATCTGTTATAGTTGTGCCTTGCTCTCCAAGGTTTAGTTTGATACCTACATGATCAGGCCTTGCAAACGGGTTGAACGATCCAGTAGTATGGAAGATATGGTTTACCAATCCAAGAGGAGTTGTTCCGGGAATTAACGTTACGTTGGTTTTTAGGCCTTCTCTAGGATTGGTTTTCTATTATCTATTGTATTTACCAGGCTCAATTACGTGTAGGACGTTCCAATTATATAGTGAAAACATTAAACTATCGTGGATCGATTTAACTTGTAACGATGAAGCAAAACCCCATGTTATCATAGATCTAATGCAGAACCATGGGTTAATCGGCTCTAGGAGCCGATTCACAGGGAAACCTGGGAGCCGGCCACGGCTCGAATTTTACGTATACTTGTTTACCATGCAGGAAACCAATCGAAGCAATCCTTCACCTTCCTGACCAGGTATAGGTCAGGTGGCACGCCCTCGAACCAGCCAGGGCGCGTGCCGGAGTTTTGCGGGCCGTTGCCCGAGGGACCAGGGCCCACCAGCAGTCCTAGGAGCCTCCCGGCTCTCCGTGTTGCCCGTCGCTGCTCGCCGGTGGGTTTTGGTAGGCAACACAAACTCTATGAATATTAGTGGTACTACCTAGGTGATAGTGATCTCCTAATGTTCTGTATTAAGGTTTGTGGCTTGGTTAATACTTACTTAAACTTGATGATTCAGTCAGTGTTTAATGTTTGGATATATGTATCGTGTACATGTTTGATGTAGTGTTAGTGTGAAAGTGAGCTTATATTCTTAATCCCTGGTGTTGTATCTGAGAAATGTGTGCTTCCTCCACATGCTTTGTAATGAATTTCTTGTATGTGGTGAGCTTGTTCATCTGGCAGTAATGATATCCAAATGATTCCTAGTTTTTATACATAGAAAAATGATTTGAATCAGATCCTTTATTTGTAATGGTTGGTGATTGCTATTTTGTAGATGGACTTGATAAACCTTGGCCCTAGTGGCATTTGTGTTGCTAGGTTGCTATTGAGGTTCTTCCAATATTTGGAATGTTCCCAGTAGTGGCCAACCAGCAAGATTGTCTACTCTGTTTCTTGGATAATCCTTCTCCTTGCTCTAAACTAGGTCAATGATGCAAAGGATGAGACCTAGTCTCTTGATAGTTAAAGCACAAGTGCTATTCATTTTATTGGCCAATATTTAGTGATGATTTTACACTCCATTTGAGTGTAACTCTAAGGATATTCTCTAATCCCTACATTATTCCTAAGAAATAGTAAAAACAACTATTATGCATAGTTTGTAAGATAGTGCACCTGCTACTGGTGTTGTTGCTGAGTCTTGTGGTTCTAGATGTTGCTTGAAGTGGCTTGATGATTTTCTTCTAGTACTAGCCTAACCTTCTCCTCTTGGTTGGTCCTTGATCTTCTTCTAGCTCCTAGATTTCCATGACTTCTCCATACTTGCCCTTGCCCAACACCTTGGCTCCCGTCTCCTATGTCACCATGGTGATTTATTGGTTAATGATATTATGGTGGATTTATTGATGAAATAGTGATATCCAGTGGTGTTTATGTGGTTGCTTCTGATGTTCTTGGTGTTTTGGAATGAGGTTGTGTGTGCATCATCTTAGTGAAAGCGATATGCCCTAGAGGAAAATAATAAATGGATTTATTATCATATCTCAACTAGCAAGGTGGCCCTCACAATTACAAGGACATCATCTATAGTGTGTCGAAAGTGTTTGAGAAAGAAAGGTATTATCTCATATGTATCACATTTTATGATATGAATTAGTACAGTCCCATGAGTATCCAAATGTTATTGTAAGTAAAATAGCCCACGCGTGAGTGGAAATTTTTAGCATGTTAAAATTGTGGGAAAACAATTATTATTTTAACTGTTAAAAGACCAATGTGTTTTGCTAATAAGTGATATGAGATTATTAAATAGACCTATGGTTTTTTAATCATGTTAGACTAGTATGCAACATTAATTATCATTGATTCCTTTTTTTGATGAACCCAAAGGAGAATATTGTCATTCTCACTAATAGGCATGTCAAACTTAATAGCTAGAATATCTACATTTTTTGTTTCTTCCTTACTACACAATTTTAAATTTGCGAGTCGTATACATTAATAGAGTATCCATGGTAAAACTTTGACCATTATTTTTATATATTACTATGTTGCTGAAATAATGGTAATGCAAAATTAACACAACTTTTTATGATATTATTTTTCTTTTCAAAGGATTTTTTAAAATGTTCATACATCGGATTCATAGTTAGAAGTATCACATTATGGTTTTTAGAATGCCAATATATTTTCATCTATTATATCTGTTCTTATTCCAGAGGTTATACACATTCAATCATATGTATTTTACCTGTCTTTTATAATGATTCTACCTGAATGGCATACTTCTTGCCACTTAATCATTCATCGATTTTATACCATGATGAGAACATCTTGTTCTCTTAAGTTTATTTCATTACATCATATGAAACACAAAGAATATACTCCATAGATATCTAATAATTGAAATGAAAAATAGTCGTTGCCATGATTTATAATGTGGGTAAAATAGAAATACTATATTCTAAAATTTGTGTGATAACACTAAATTGTAGAAATATCGAGAAAGTCTGAAATACCTCGTATTTTCCTAATAACTTAGTTGTATAATGTTTCTGGCATGTATGTATGGTTGGACACATATTTTTATGAAAAGGCAAAATATGCACTAATATGTCGAAAACGTATCTATAATTTTTTATGTTCCATGCTTGTTTAGTATCTACTTTGCTTTGCTTTGTCTATACTTTGAGGTGTTTTTATATGTTTTCTAGAACTAACCTATTAACAAGTTGCCACGGTGCCAGTTGCCTATTTTCTTCTGTTTTTTGTTCCAGAAAGGCAGAAATTCAATATTCTCGGAATTGGACGGGACAAAAGCCAAAGTCAATATTTTACCATGGGCAATACGAAGCCAGAAGACGAGACAGAGGAGGGCCTTGAGGGGGCCACACCCCTAGCCACATGGGTGGGCCCACCCCATGCCTGGGGGGTGCAGCCGCCTCGGGCACTCTCTCGGCCTCCCTCTTCGCCTATAAGAAGCCTCCGATGCAGAAACCCTAGGCACCCGATCAAAACTCCACAAAACCGTCTGTAGCCGCTGCCACCATCGTCCCTAGATCGGGGGATCTGAAGTTCTTCCCGGCACCATGTCGGAGGGGAGATCATCCCGGAGGCCTTCTTCTCTGGTATGAAGCGTGAGTAGTTCCACCTTGGACTACGGGTACATGTAGTAGCTAGATGGTTGTGTCTCCTCCTTGTGCTTTCATGTATAGATCTTGTTAGCTCTGTTCATGATCAAGATCTAATCTATTTGTAATCATGCATGTTGTGTTTGCGGGGATCCGATGGATATGAGATTACTATGTCAGATAGATTAATGGTTTTGTCTTATTGATTCTATCATGTTTGTGTTGTTTGTGATCCTGCATGCTCTCCGTTGTTAGTAGCTATCTTGGCCAAGTAGTTGCTAGTGACTCCAAGAGGGGGTATTTATGCTCGATAGTGAGTTCATGCCTCTAGTTTACAAGAGAACTGACATAAATCTCTTCGATTGTAGATGTTTTGTTGCCACTAGGGAGAAAACAACGGTCTCTTGTTCATGGATCAAGTGGATTGTTTACCTTACACACTTTGCTTAAAGCAGTTGTCTATTGCTTGCAACTTTATACTGGCGGGGGTTCGGATGATAACCCGAAGGTGGACTTCTAGTCATAGATGCAGTTGGATGGCGGTCTATGTATATTGTTGTATTGCCCAATCGAATCTCATAGGATCTTTTTGTCTAGTATTGCATTGTTGTGCCTTGCTCAGTTCCTGTCATTTGCTGATACGCCCAATTTGCATCACCCTTCTATATCATAATTTACCTCTATTCATTGATATTTGTCTTATTAGGTATTACTTATGGCTTTCATCTGTTTATGCATGTTGGATGTTTCCTGGAGGATGGACTGCCGGAGTCTGGATTCTGATGGAAAAGAAGGCGTTTTGGTGCAATTTCGCGAAGATCAAAAAAATATGGAAACATATTATTTCACCAGAAGACGAAGGAAGCCAGAAGGAGGAGGGAAGGGGGGCTGCAGGGGGCCCAAACCCCCTAGGCGCGAGCCCACCTGAGGCAGCGCCTGGGGTGGGTTTGGCCCACCTGCCTGGCCTCCGACTCTCCCGCTTCTCCTATATCTTCCCCACGGAACCCTAATACCAAGGGAGCGACCACAGATAGATTTCCGCCGCCTCTGGGGTGCGGAAAACATCGAGAGAGAAAGATCTCTCCGGCAGACAGATTTCTGCCAGGGTAATTCCTTCCCGGAGAGGGGAGACCGTCGTCATCAACACCGTCATCAAGCTAGGCTTCATTGGGATCATCATCATCATCCACACCATCATCTCCACGAGCACCATCATCACCACTCCGTCCCGCTGTAACAATTGTGTTGGATATTGCTTTAGTTCTTAGGGGAAACTTTCCCGGTGTTAATTACTATTGTAGTTGATGCTTGTGAGTGGAACCATTGGATTATTATTTATGTTCAGATTGCTATCCATTACCATATCATATTTGATATTGATCCATATGATGTCTTGTGAGTAGTTCGTTTAGTTCTTGAGGACATGGGAGAAGTCATGTTGTTAGTAGTGAATCTGTGATGAGTTATTATTCAATGGTTTAGTATTTAAGTTGTGGTGCTATTCTTCTAGTGGTGTCATGTGAACGTCGACTACATGACACTTCACCATTTATGGGCCTAGGGGAATGCATTGTGTATTTGGCTACTAATTGTGGGGTTGCCGGAGTGACAGAAACCTGAACCCCTGTTAGGACACCTTTGCACAAGGGAGCATAGGATCTCAGAGTTTAAGGTTGTGGTTAGATTTATATCTTAATTACTTTCCTGTAGTTACGGATGTTTGTAGGGGTTTAATCACAAGTATGTATTAGTCCTAGGAAGGGCAGTATGTTAGCATAGGTTCACCCACACAACACTTACAAACACCAGAGAAGAGTACTCAGCTATTTGAAGCGAAAACTCTTGACAGAATTCCCATGTGTCCTCGAGAACGTTTGGTCCTTATAAGTAAGGATTGGGCCACTTGCTCCGTTTGTTTACTGTCTTTGTTACTTGCTCTCTGTTTTGTTGCCTTGTCAGAAAACCACTAAAAACCTGTTTGCTATGTATTCACAGGGATTTCCTCCTCCATACCACTGTTCAGCACCTTCTGCTCCTCGTTGGGATCGACACTCCTATTTGTCGCAAGTACTACGATACACCCCCTATACTTGTTGGTCATCAAGACTATTTTCTCGCGCCGTTGCTGGGGAGTGATGTGCTATTGAAGAGTGGAACTGGTAAGGGAAACTTTTACTGTGAGTATTGCTTTTGTTATTGTTTGTTACTTTATTTCCAATATGGATAACCCACTTGGTTTTCTATTTGGGAGAACTACTACCACTGAAAGGGTAGTAGATGAACCACCACTTGTTGAGATAGATCCTTTTAAGATACCTACAAGTATTGTTAATCGTGTTATGGATAATTATTATTTTGGGGATGGAACTGTCCATCCTGGTGATCACTTGCTTTTTATCCATGAATTATGCGGGTTGTTTAAGTGTGCAGGTATCACAACTGAACAGGTGAATAAGAAGTTACTCTCCATATCTTTGAAAGGGAGAGCCGAGGCATGGTATAAGCTGCTAAAGAATGGATAATCCATGGAATGGGAGGAGATGGCATCTCTCTTTTACTCTAAATTTTATCCTGCCGGTGAAATCCATAAGGATAGAAGTCTTATTTATAACTTTTGGACTCTTGATGGAGAGAGTACCGCTCAAGCTTGGGGAAGATTGAAGTTACTAATGCTTAAATATCCTATTCATGAACTCCCTAACAATATTATCCTCAATAACTTTTATGCTAGGCTGTCTCTTCATGATAAAGATTTACTAGATGCTTCTTGTGCTGGATCATTCATAAGTATGAAGGAAGAAGCTAAATGGGATCTCTTAGACCGTATTCAAGATAACACTGAAGCTTGGGAGAATGACAAAGGAAGAAAGTCGGGTATAAACTATGACTATGAATGCATTAAATCTTTTATGGGTACTGATAACTTCCGTGATATTAGCAATAAGTTTGGTCTTGATTCCCAAAGTATTGCCAGCTATTTTAAGGCCTTTTCCTCTTACATTGAAGTTCCCAAGAAGAAGTGGAATAAGTACCATGCTCCTTATAAAGATGTTGTTAGTGATGTTCCTGTTAGAAGTACTCAAATTTGTACTACTGATCATATTGTGCCTGAACCTCATGTTGAGAAAATGCCTTTCCCAGCTAAGGTAAAGGAGTATTCTATGATTATTAGTGCAAATAAAAAAGGTACAATGAAAACTATGGAGCCTGGTAAGCATTTGAGTGATGAACCTGTGGTAGCTATTGTGAAAGACACTGTCACTAGAAATATAGAGGATGGGCACATTGTCTTTTGTGAAGACGCTTCTAATATTATCTCTCATCTTAGTAAGGCTAGAAAAGATAGTGTCCCTGTGCTTTCTGTTAAAATTGGTGATCATAGCTACTATGGTTTATGTGATATTTGTGCTAGTTCTAGTGTTATTCCTTATGAGCTTTACAGGGAAATTATGCATGAGATTGGTCCTTGTGAGCTTGAGGACATTGATGTGGTTATTCACCCTGCTAACAAGGAGACTATTTGCCCCATTGGCATTGTAAGAGATGTGGAGGTTCTCTGTGGTAAGATTAAATATCCTGCTGATTTTCTAGTGCTTAATTCAGCAGCTAGCAAAACTTGTCCTATCGTTTTTGGTAGATCCTTTTTGAACACTTGTGGAGCTATTATTGATTGTAATAAGGAAAAAGTTTTAACTAAGTTTGATGGAGATTCTTATGAGTTTAACTTTTCCAAATTTGCTAAAGCTCCTTGTGAAAATAGCTTGCCTAATAAAGATTTCAGGATGGAACAACTTGCTTCTATTGATCCAGTCTATGACTTTGGACCTCTTTTTGATGACTGTAAGTATGCTTATTCTGATGATAAAGTTGTTTCCAGTGACAGTTATATTGTCAGCTTTATTCAAAGTGCTACTGAAGGTTATTTTGAGAGAGGGAAACATGGTTTTATGCATTTCAATGATGTTAAGTTTCCCCGTTTTATGTTGAGAGCTTTGAAGTTGCATTTGTTTTGTCTTCCTATGCTTGTAGCCTTTTGTTTCAACAATTCATTTTATCATGATACCCCCATGCATAGGAAGTGGGTTAGACTCAAGTGTGTTGGTTATTTGCTTCTTGATGCTCTCTTTCACTCCAGATATATATATCCTATGTGAGCATCTTTGGAAGTTTCAAGCCTAACTTAAAGGCATTAAAGAAAAGTACTTGTTGGGAGATAACCCAAGAGTTTTGTCGAGTCTTGGAAGTTATTACCTCAGTAATAACTACTCCTTATCCTTTTTGTTTTGGTTTTTGTGTCAAGTTCAACTACTTTTGTGAAGTAGAGGAGTTGTGAAAAGTGGCTGTCCTGGGACAGATTTTTGTGCTGCATTGTAAAAATTCGTGAGGAAGATCAGTACTTCGGATGGAGCTGAATTTTTCTGAGTTTGTTCTCCAAGTTGTTACCCAACTTTCATCAGTTCTGCACTTTTTTATTTGAGCAATAGAAGGTCTTCATAAAAATCAATATTTACCTGCTGGTCTGTTTTGACAGATTTCTGCCATCATTTGCATTTGCCTCTTACAAAAGCTTTTGTTTTGATGAGTTTTCAGTTGAAGTGTGTACCAAAGGTTTATTGTTTTTGCTTACACTAATGTTATCATTAAGTTTGTGCAAAAGTTTTGTATTAAGGAAATTCGCAGGAGAAAGAGAGAAGGAATCTGCAGAGTTCGTCTTTGAATAGGTAAAAGTGGTGAAAACAGAAGGTTCATGAAACCCCAATATTTTTATATTTGATGTTTTTAGTACATAGGGGAAGTTATGAGACGAAACTGAAGAGGAAACAGAGCCCGGGTGGACAAACCCACCCCAGGCGCGGGCCCATCCTGGCCGCGCCTGAGGGGGGTGTTCCACCCTCGAACTCTGCCTCCGCCTCGTTTACGTGTCAAAACCTTCCTTATGGTGTTCCACCCTCGAACTCCGCCTCCGCCTCGTTTTCGTGTCAAAACCTTCCTTATGCATTGAAACTTCTGTAGCATCCCAATTGTCTAACAATTGCAATGCTACTAGCCTAGTCTATAGAATGGCCACTTCATATATATAATTGTTGCATCATAATTATATCATGCTCATGTCATCATGCCACCTTGCATTTGAGCATTTGGTTCTTCTCTCATAAGCATCATCAGTTATATTTGCCTCTTGATATTGTATTTGGTTATTGATATATTGTTTAAATGCCCAAGTTGAGTTGGGGGCATATCTTTTAATCTACTCCACCACCCTTTCTTTTCACCACCTTATAATTCCACCATTCCATTATCCATGAGCTTGCATTTGATTTTCTTTTGGTATTTAATCTAGCTCATGGGAGATAGGATGGATCTACTTTTACAAATTCTTTTGCTTGGCCTTACTCCACATTTTGGGTAATGCATAGGAATAATTCCATGCTTATTATTTTGTTTTCACAAGATTAAGACATGGCATTTAATACCCTTGCATGGGCCATGCAACCATCTCCATCTTTTGACCTCCTTTGTTTTTATTTGATCTTTGGAGTGGATCATCTCCCATCTCATCTCTCTCCCTCTCTTTTGGCTTGATCTAGTTTGGTCTTGATAAAATCCACCACCACACTTCTATCTCTCTCTTCCACTCCTTTTGTTGATCTTGTTTGAGTTTGCTAAACCCTACACCAATTCCACCTATTCTTGTTGATCTAAGCTTGGTGCATGCAAGCATCTAAACCCTAAGCCATACCCTCTCTCTCTAATCCCTCTCCTCTCAAACCTAACCCGAGCTCCCCCTCTCTAAGCCACACCCCCTACCCTATCCACTCATGCCAAGGCTACCCCACCTAGCCACCCTCCCCCTGGTCGAGCTACCCTTCCCAACCCTAGCACAAACCCTAACCCGAGCCCCCTCTAGCTCCAACCCTAGCTACACCCGAGCCTACCCCCTCTCTCTTCTCTCTCCCTGCCAGGAGGGCCCCTCCAGCCCGAGCCTCCCCACCGTCCCTGCCGTCCCCACCTGGCAGCCCCCATCACCACCTCGCCCTGCCCTGCCCAAGCACGTGAGAGGAGGGAAGAAAAGGTGGCCGAGACCACCTTTTTCCTCTACCCACTCCCGCACGCCACCTCCTCCCTCTCTCTCGCTTGCCCTCATCCACACGCTTCTCTGCCTCCCCAGATCCACCCCAAGCCTTGCCGTACCTCCCCTCTCTCTCCACCATCGCCAGATCCCGCCGCCAGCCGCCGCCGTCTACCTCTGTCCCTCGCCGTTCCAGCCGGCGTGCTCGTCGTGGAGGTGGCCTGGTAGACCGAGGAGGCCGCCCTGCATCGCCCAGTAACTGCCAGCGAGGAGGAGAAGGACCCCGTCTGCCGCAGCACCGCAACACCGCCGAAAAACCCTAGCTCCGCCCGGCGTCTGCGTCCTCGCCTCTCCGTCGCCTCCCAGCCCGATCCGACCACACCGACCCTCTCCCGGTGAGCTCCCGAGTCTCCCAGACACCCTTGCAGTCACCGTCGTGTCCTGGTCGTGGCGATCCTTCCGTCGAACGCTCTCTGCGCGTCGGCGTTCGCGGTCGGGTTTCCACATGGTGGCGTCGCAGAGATAGTTCTAGCCGTGTAGCCCTCCCCTACCAGCATCCCCGCAGCCACCGTAGTGGTCTCAGCCTCTACGCGCACGCCCAGGTCCCGCATTCGAATCCCCCCCCCCCCCGCTCTGCACCGCGCGCGTTTTCCGTCAGACGGTGGAGAAGATCCACAGTACCGCGGCGCCGTTTTACAGAAAACCCCCCCACCTTTTTATCCCGTTAACCCGCGCTCCCCTCCGACCCCACCTGCCAGCCGCTGTGTGCTTTTTTACAGGAAAGCCCTCTGGTTTTCTTAACACCCAACCTGCAGTCCATCCCATCCCCGCTTGTCAGCCACTGCGGGTTTAGACGCTGGCGTGTGGGTCAGCAGAGCCTGGCCCCACCTGTCATACACTGTGGCTCGCTGTGGCCCGGTGAGGAAACCCTTTTTCTGTGCGCGAGTTTGGCCCAGTCAGCCTGGCCCCACCCGTCTGTGGCCGTGGCTAGGTCCGGGCTGAGTAAGAAAGGTCTCTGTTCTTTGCTGTTTTGATTTAAACTTTTCAAATTGTTTTAAATTCAAATTTAAAACTGTTTTTAAATAACTTTTAAAATATAAATCCAAATTAAACATATGATATATGTTTTGAAATCAGAAAAATGTGAGGAATTCAAATATGCCCTCCAAAATATATTTTGAACACTTAAAAGTTCAAGTTGATTAAAATTACAATAAAATGCCCTTTTGCCTTAAATAATTAATAACTTTTGTTTTATAACTCCAAATTTAACAAATAATATGTCTAAAATGATCAGCTCATTCCATGTTCTGTTTTGCAGCATGCATCATACAAATATAAAAATTACAGCAACTTATTGGAGTATAAAATGTGACCAAAACTCAATAAAAGGCTTTATTCTTGTATTCCACACCTCACCCATGCCATGCTACTTTATTGCCATGCAAATTGTGCATCATTCATCATGGCATGATTGTTTGCTTGTCGCATTTTATTCTTATGCTTGTGCACTTTATTTATGTTGGCCCTTGTTTGTTTGGTTCTTCTTCGAATAGACTCTGAGCAGGGGATTTATCAAGAAACCCAGGAGCACTACCCAGATCCTTCTCTCGCTTCAACTGAGCTGCCAGGCAAGCACTACCACATGCTTGCATACATATAGTACCTATTTCCTCTATCTTATTCTTGCATCATTGAGTCGCGATGCATTAAACTGAATCCCAAGTATTGCATAGCCTTTACTTTTAAACCCCACCGAAGCTTGTTCCTCCATCCCATGAGCCATTACTACATGAGTTGTTTGAGCCATGCGGGTCGTAGAACAGCATGTGTAGGGTATGTGAGTGTCTGATGGATAACGAGGTACCTAAACAACTTAACCTGAGTAGTATGGGATAACTAATGAAAGTGGCACCGGTGAGCAATATCTGCTATTTGTTTTTTCATGCTCACTTGTGTCCCGTAGGACCCTGAGTACTTGATTCCTGTTCCTTGAATATTCACGCTATCCACATCCGGGAGGCTTATGGGACCCCTCTGAGCCAGAGCTTGATTCATTCTTATTTCTTGGGGCCACAAACTAGTTTGAGGTTTTATTTACTATCCTGTACTTATGCCATGCTTTACTGCTTTATTTAAAATTGTGCGAGGTACTGCACCTGTACTGTTTAGGATCGGGACACGATTTCGCGGTATCGACAAGCCCAGTCACATTTTCGGGTTCCCAGTCGTTTACAGCCGTCCACCCAAACCTTGAGTCCGTCTCGGAGCCGGCCAGCTTCGTTGCGGGTATACTTAATGGGGTGGCCCCCTGAAATATTTCTGAATCTTGTGATTGCTTTGTCGTGAAAGCCTCGTTCGGTTTTGATTTGGGTTTTCCGAGGTTGATCGAGTGTGTGTTGCTATTTGTGCACCCCTGCAGGGTAAAACTTTCTGAAAGCCGTGTCCGCGGTGATGGACGACTTGGAGCACAGTTTCTCGATCATAGACAAGTATAACTAAAGTACCGTTTTTAATTTGACTAAGTAACTGACTAGTAAATAGTGCAACACTCATGGAATGGATAATAAAACTGCCAACGGATGGGGGGTGTTCGTCCGCTTCCTCGTTGGTAAGCGAGGAGGAGGATGGATCTGTTAATATTACTGTTATAACTGTTGTCATTAATTCACGGACATCCGTCTATCTTTGGTTAGGCGGATGGTTAGCGAGTATCTATAGAATTGCTAGGTATTATCTTTTGCTGCAATTGCGTCACCCCAGGTTGTGTCCCCTTTAGAGGCATAAAGACTTGCTGAGTACCCCTAGGGTCTCACACGATAAATTATTTGATTCAGATGAACAGGTACACTCACAAGATGGATACTGGGTGGAGGAGACGGACGATGTGGACAACGATCATTCGGTGTAGAGATTCCGGGAACGGGGATCCGTGAGATCTGTGGGCGGGATGTGTTTATTTATGGGGCATCTTATGCCGATTTGCTTCTTGTCCATACTCGGATCTTGTTTGCCGCTTCCGCCTGATACTCTGATGTTTGATGTATGAGGAGATATCCTAAACTATTATACCTATCTAGGACATTTTGATCTTGCCGTATGGCGTTGCAATATTTCTATTTCTTTTAGATGGAATGGCACTGAGGACTTTTGTATGGTGGCTTGCATACATACTCATTTGTGTATGTAGTTGATCCCTTCGCCTGCCGATTACGCCGCCCGTTCTTGTCCCGATGTTTGGAAATGGTTAGGACGGCCGAAAGGTCTACCTGTGAGTGGCACTTGGGCCCCACCGTACTATTTTAACCATTTCCGCTCATCCAGGCTTGTAACTAGGAGCGTAATTCACCGAGGTAGTTACAACTTCATAATATATAAACCCCCGGATCCCCCGAGGTTCATGCATCGTGTTCTCATCATGTTTTCATTTCGATATGTTTCTGTCTGGAAAATTCTCAAATTTGGAGCCTCAATGTCTTCCTCTGGATCACCCACGGAGAATTCCTCTGCGGATGTCCTCAACTCGTATATGTATAAGTTGAGGATTCATCCCAAAGAGTTGATCCTCAAAGAAGGGGAGGTACAGGTGAAAGAAGTTCAAGGCCCTAAAGGAGAAGGAAGCCTGGAAGACAGGATGGAAGCGTTGGAACAAAAAGTTTTCAGGTACAAGAAGATGGCAGAACGCGAAGTGGATTTTATTCACAAGATAAGTTCAGAACTCATCACCAAGCATGAGGGAGAATTTGCTGAGCTCCGAGAAGAGATCTTCTCACTCCATCATACCACCAATCAATTGCAAGCACAACTCTATGACATACAAAATCAAAACTGTGAGTATGAAGCTAGATTTGATCGCATTAGCCCTGCTGCTAGTTTCAGGATTGCAGAAACAAAGACATCCTTTTTGGATGGGGAACCATTGCCTTGGAAGTTTGATGATGACAAGAGAACACCCCCACCAAAGGAGTAATTCGTCATCAGGTTTGGCATCCCCTTGGCTTGTTCCAAGCTTGGGGGGAGTGTCACGGTATCACCACCATTATCTTTCAACTTTTACCTTTTTAGTGAATTCATATCTATGGTAGAGAGGTTATCTTATATTTTGCTTTGCATGTGGAAGTATCTCTCCTTTAATTGATTATCTGTGTATCCCTTGGTGTGAGTGCCTTTATTGGAATATTAATGATAAGTCTCATCTTTTACTTTTTGCACTTCTTATTTTAGTTTGCATTCTCTATTTTATGATGGATCTTGTTGTTCAGTATTGGCACCGCTTTGGAATCATCAAGTGGATCTAAATTGGTTTTGACAAACCGAGTTCTGGTCAGTGGCACTAGTTTGAAAGAAAAGAAAGAAAGAAAAAGCTTATAGGTATTTGGTATCATTTGTTTTCTTTCTTGTTGGCTCATAAGCTTAGTATTCTTTATTTAAGATTGTTTTGTGTCTTCAAGGAAGATTGCATGTTTGGCTTTATTACTTGTATGTTTGCTTGCTTCTTTCAACTCTCTTGCTTGCTACCCATCCTTGCTAGCCAAAAACCTGTTTTGAGAAGGCGTACTTCTCATGTTTCCAAAATCCTTTGAACCCAAAACCTTTTGCCACTTGTGTCCACCATATCTACCTAATAGCTATTGCTATTCCTAGCAAATTCTCAAGCTTCATCTACCTTTCGAATTAAAAAGTATTTTGTTATGTGAAAACTAGTTAGTAAAGCTCTCACGAACTTGATGGCACACTTTATTTGTTTGCCCCTAATAAACTTGAACCATTGTGGACATAGAAGTTGTATATGCTTGCATATATATGTTGGGATTAACATAACCGTTCTGTCACGGGGAAAATTTTCAACATTGCACTTGTACCTTGTCGTACATAGTTGATATCGTGCTCTTGGATGTCAACGGTGTGAAATAAAGAGGGGACTTGTAAGTCCATGGAGTTTGTATTCTGTGTTAGAGAAACGCCTGGGCCGCTAGCCTAAGCCATGCTTAATCATGGTGGAAACTTGCAGCATCACCATAGTGAGTTATCTATGAAGCATCCTTAATAAAAAGCTATATGCATAGTAAATAAAAATATCACTGAGATGCTCATTGTCTGCTTGCCTTGTCATTTTGGTTATGGGAAAGCTCCTGTACCATTTACAAGGGGTACCCCATTGGCGGTTCTCAATGATATGCAAATACTTACAATGACAAGAACTTACCTGGACCCAAAGTTGAGTATGCATGAGGAGTGGCCTTCATATTCAAGGGACATGAGATTGCCAACTTATATTTCGTCAAGCATATACTCCATATTTGTTCACTTTAACCTTAATCATCTCAAGATGCTTATGATAGGGGCAATGAGAGCTCAAAGATAGTAAGTACCATAATCTTTTGGAAGCTCTTTATGACTTGTAATCCCTGTTACCCTCTAAGAAGGGACCTCTCTCCCAGTTACCAGTTGAGTCAGTAAACCTACTTCCTCTCTATCTTCAGCAAGCTTTTGAGTTGTTGTGTTTCAAGCATTCATGTGGTAATTTATTCAATCATGTTCTCTATCTCCCTTGTTTGCACAAAACTCTTATCTATTGAGTATTACTTTGAAAGCCTTCACTTATGAAAAACCTTTTTGAGCAAAGAGTGCTCCTTTTTTGAAACTTCTACAAAAAGCTTTTGTGAAACTATTTACCAGGTGTCCTCTGACCAGGAACAAGTTTTCCAATTCCAATTATGATTTATCTTTATGCATCTCTATTGTGACTGTTGTACTTGGTTGCAAGTAAGTTATATAATGGTGAGTTGCTTTCTTCTATGAGTTGTGCAATGGTAAGTGTGATGCTTCTTGTTCGTATTCTTTTATCGACACTTCACTCCATAAACCTGTGGACATGTTTACTGAGCTCAGTATTCGCTTGGGGACAAGCGAAGTCTAAGCTTGGGGGAGTTGATACGCCCAATTTGCATCACCCTTCTATATCATAATTTACCTCTATTCATTGATATTTGTCTTATTATGAGGTATTACTTATGTCTTTTCATCTGTTTATGCATGTTGGATGATTCCTGAAGGATGGACTGTCGGAGTCTGGATTCTGATGGAAAAGAAGGCATTTTGGTGCAATTTCACGAAGATCAGAAAAATAACAAAAAAATATGGAAACATATTATTTCACCAGAAGACGAAGGAAGCCAGAAGGAGGAGCGAAGGGGGATGGGCCCACCTGAGGCAGCACCTAGGGTGGGTTTGGCCCACCTTCCTGGCCTCCGACTCCCCCCCCCTTCGCCTATATCTTTCCCACAGAACCCTAATACCAAGGGAGCGACCACAGATAGATTTACGCCGCCTCTAGGGGCAGAAAACACCGAGAGAGAAATATCTCTCCGGCACACAGATTTCTGCCGAGGGAATTCCTTCCCGGAGAGGGGAGACCGTCGCCATCAACACCATCATCAATCTAGGCTTCATCGGGATCATCATCATCATCATCCACACCATCATCTCCATGAGCACCATCATCACCACTCCGTCCCGCTGTAACAATTGTGTTGGATATTGCTTTAGTTCTTAGGGGAAACTTTCCCGGTGTTAATTACTATTGTAGTTGATGCTTGTGAGTGGAACCATTGGATTATTATTTATGTTCAGATTGTTATCCATTACCATATCATCTTTGATCTTGATCCATATGATGTCTTGTGAATAGTTCGTTTAGTTCTTGAGGACATGGGAGAAGTCATGTTGTTAGTAGTGAATATGTGATGAGTTATTATTCAATGGTTTAGTATTTAAGTTGTGGTGCTATTCTTCTAGTTGAATGAGATACCTTTCATAGTTGAAGATTTTGCAAGTATTGATGTTAATGCTTCTTCATTTGAAAATACTTGATCCTTCTTGCTTCTTGTGCCTAACTTAAAGGCGTTAAAGAAAAGTACTTGTTGGGAGATAACCCAAGAGTTTCCTTGAGTCTTGGAAGTTATTACTTCAGTAATGACCTCTCCTTATCTTTTTTGTTTGCTTTTTGTGCCAAGAATGACCTCTAATGAGAGGGAAGTAAGATTTGGGGAGTTGCTGTCCCAAAACAGATTTCTGTCCTCGACCATAAACACTCGTGAGGAGTCTCTGTAACTCGGATTGACCTGATAATTTACGAATAAATCCCCCATTATGTTAGATAACTTTCGTTAGTGCAACACTTTTTTATTTGAGCAACAGAAGATTTCCTAAAAAAAATTGGTTTCTACCTGCTGGTCTGTTTTGACAGATTTCTGCCATTATTTGCATTTGCTTCTTATTGATTCATTTTTGAGTTCTCTTTTGGGGAATTGAGCTTTTTGAAGGAGTTGCTACAGTATCTTGTGTTTTTAGTGAAAAGTTTTGCTATTATAAAGCTAAGCCTAAAAGTCTATTATCTTTTGAATACACTAATGTTGCTAATGAAGATTGTCCTTGTAAGAGAAAGAAAAAGAAACATAAGATAGTTGAGGAACCACTTGAACCTGCCGTAGATCCTAATAGTATATTTGTCTCTTATGCTGAAACTGAGAATGGTAATGATAAAAATGATGCTCCTGATAAGGAGGAAGTTGAGGAAGAACCTGAGAAGCACACTAAGAACACTAGGTACACAAAGGAAGATTTTATTGCTAATAAACATGGTAAAGAGAGAGAGCCTTGGGTGCAGAAACCTATGCCTTTTCCAGGTAAGAAACACAAGTCAAAGGAGAAGAACACTACAACAAGTTTTGTGAGTGGATGAAGCCTTTATTTTTGCAAATTTCTTTGACTGATGATATTAAGTTGCCTCCTTATTCAAAGTATATGAAGGATATTGTCTCTAATAAAAGGAAGATTCCTAATGAGGAGATTTCTACTCTGCTTGCTAATTATTCCTTCAATGGTAAGGTTCCAAAGAAACTTGGTGATCCAGGTATACCAACTATTCCTTACTCTATTAAGAATAATTATGTTAGAACTACTTTATGTGATTTGGGAGCTGTAGTTAGTGTTATGCCTTTTTTCTCTCTATAAGAGACTCCAGCTAGAAAAGTTGGTACCAACTGATATATCTTTGCAAATGGCTAATAAGTCAACTACTATTCCTGTTGGTATATGTGAGGATGTTCCTGTTCAAGTTGATCATAATTGCTTGGTTTTAACTGATTTTGTTGTGCTTGAAATGCCCGAAGATGATAATATGACTATTATTCTTGGGAGACCTTTTCTTAATACTGCAGGTGCTGTCATTAATTTTAATCAAGGAAAAGTAACTTTTAATATTAATGACAAAGAGCACACTATCTATTTCCCCAAGAAGGTTGCTAAAAGCTATTGCCTGAACTCCATTGAAAATGTTGAGAGCATCAAGGTTGGAGAAATATATTGTCCCATTCCACAAGAAAATTTTGAAATTATTATGATTGGGACTATTGCTATCAAGCTTGAGGTAACATAATCACTTGGTGGAATGCAAATTTTTGTTTCATATAATATTGTTTTGGTAATAATACTTGATCAACCTTGTTAACAAAATGATTTTAATGAACAAAATAATGTTTTCACTGTGGTTATACTTGCTCCCTTTTACTTTTCTCCTTCCGAGTCTTTGCTTTTTCTCTTGTTATCTTTAGTTTCTTGCTTGTTGGAGTGTCTTAGAACTTCTGTAGTTTGGTTTTTTGCTTTTGCTTCGACTGAAAAAAGTCTTTTCTGCGAGAAAATCAATTTTCATACCCTGAAAATTGGCCAAAAATAAAGTTTACTAAAAAATCCTAGAAAATTCAAAATAAATTTTTCCTCGAAAAAAGGGGAAGAGGGACACCTGGAGTGACCCAGGGGGCCACCCCAGGCACCCACACCCCTGGTAGGCGCGACCTCCCTATAGGTGGCGCCTGGGTGGGGTGTGGCCCACCTAGGCCCCTCCAAGGTGCCTCCTCACAACCATCTTCTTTCTATCTCCCGAAAAACACCGAAAAACTTTATCAAACTCGAGTTCTTGCTGTTCTTGCTCGTGATTTTCGATCTCCTTGCTCGTCCCATCTTTGCTGCTAATTTTTGGAGGGATTGCTCCTTGGTATGTGCCTCCTCCACTTGTCCAATTAGATTTGTGATTGGTAGATTGTATCTTGAGTATTTTGCTGGTATAGGTGTCAGGTTGTGTGAGCTTGCATGCTTGTTCTATGCTTAGAAATTTCATTTTGATGCATGTGTAGCCCTCTAGCAAGTTCCTATAGTAGTTTCTCATCATTTATCAACTTGGAAATCACTTGGTTTGATGTTTGTCTAAAAATTTCAGCAAGGAAGATGAATGCATATCCACTGAATCAATATGACTTGATGGTACCTGAGCCAATGAAAGTTCATCATGAGGAAGGATTCTTCCATATATCCATGCCAGGAATTTATGAGAGCTTCGGGAATCCTCCAGGATTTCCAAACTATGATTACCAATGCAGGGTTGGAACACTTTGTTGAATGTGAACCTTTTCATTATGTTAAGCTAACCATGGCTGTTGTGCAGGACTTCCAATTTACTTGATATTCATCTAATCCCATGGTCCATTATAAAATATACAATATAGCTGTCGACCTGCCATTTGCTGATTTCTGTGCAGCTATTAGAGTGCCTTGTTGGGATCTTGTGAGAAGATCAAGGAGAGGCCCAAGTTACTTATGGATTTATATGCTGAGATTTGCCAAGGTTTCGACTTCTCGAAGGAAAGTGGTAAAATTCGGAACATTCAGTTCCCATCTATTAGATATTTTGCCTATTTCATTACCAAGTGTGTTCTTGCTAGAAAGATTTCTAGGAAGTTATCCTCCTTTGATCTAGCTTTTATCGCAGCTGCTTTGAATAGGGATAGATCTTATAACCTGGGTGCCTTGATAGCTTACCGTCTTACTACTAACCGTGAGAAGGGTGGAATTTGTGGAGGTCTCATCGCTTCTAGGTTGCTAGCTTTCCATGGTTTAGAGCCTCACCATTCAGATTATCGGTTCCCAATAGATAGGCTTGATCTTGAATCCATGGTTCAGCATAACTTTGTTTCTTTGGGGGCTACTGTGATAAGTTTACCGTATGAGTTATCCTTTGCCAAGCATGGTTGGAGAGGGGGTAGGACTGAGAAAGTAGTTTATTTGCCTGCACCTGCTTTGTTTAATTTTGATAACTGGCAAGGATGGTCGCTCACGGAGGAGGAGTTTGACACATTGATGGCGCCCAACACTTGTCGTGGAACACTTCGCTGGAAACCCCAAGAGCAAGGTATGAAGCAGCACAACAGCAAGTTTCCCTCAGCAAGAAACCGAGGTTATCGAACCAGTAGGAGGAAGGAAATGCCACACAGGTGTTGCAAGCAATACGGAGACCTAAAAAACACAAACTCAATACTTTGCCCCAATGAATCAGTGAGGTTGTCAAGCTCATCGATTTGCTGTAACAAAGGATTAAACGTATGGTGTGAAAAGTAATGGTTTGCAGCAAGTAAACAAGTAATAGTGGAAGATGTATCAATGGTAAAGATTGGACCGGGGGCCATAGTTCACTAGAGGTGCTCTCCTTAGATAAACAACATGGCTTGAAGGGTAAACAAATTACAGCAGGGCAATTGACAGGAACTGAGCAAGGCATAACAATGCAATTACTAGTCAGAAAGATCCTATGAGATTCGATTGGGAAATACAACAAGATACATAGACCGTCATCCAACTGCATCTATGACTAGAAGTCCAACTTCAGGTTATCATCCGAACCCCCTCCAGTATTAAGTTGCAAGCAACAAACAACTGCTTTAAGCAAAGTGTGTAAGGTAAACAGTCCACATGTTCCATGAACAAGAGACCGTTGTTTTCTCCCTAGTAGCAACAACACATCTACAATCGAAGAGATTATTTTCACTTCCCTTGGAAACTAGAGTCATGAACCCACTATCGAGCATAAATACCCCCTCTTGGAGTCACTAGCAACTACTTGGCCAAGATAGCTACTAACAACAGAGAGCATGCAAGATCACAAAAAACATAGACATGATAGAATCATAAAGACAAAACCATTAATCAAACCAACATAATAATCTCAATATCCATCGGATCCCCGCAAACACAACATGCATGATTACAAATAGATTAGATCTTGATCATGAACAGAGATAACAAGATCTATACATGAAAGCACAAAGAAGGAGATACAACCATCTAGCTACTACATGGACCCATAGTCCAAGGTGGAACTACTCACGCATCATACCGGAGAGAAGGCCTCCGAGATGATCTCCCCTCCGGGAGGGTGCCGGGAAGAACTTCAGATCCCCCCCCCCGATATAGGGACGATGGTGGCGGCGGCTACAGACGGTTTCGTGGATATTTGATCGGGTACTCAGGGTTTCTGCATCGGGTGCTTCTTATAGGCGAAGGGGGAGGCCGAGGCGGTGGCCAAGGTGGCCAAACCCTAGCCAGGCGCGGGCCCACCTGTGGCCGCGCCTAGGGGGTGTGGCCCCTCTGTCTCGCCTCCCCGGCTCCCCTCTGGACTTCTTGTTCCCCACGGAAAGTAATTGACTTTGACGTTTGTCCCGTCCAATTCCGAGAATATTTCTTTACTAACTATTTTGAAATCAAAAATAGCAGAAAACACGCATCTGGCACTGTTGCAACTTGTTAGTAGGTTAGTACCAGAAAACATGTAAAAAAGCACCTCAAAGTGTGGAAAAGTAAAGCAAAGTAGATACTAAACAAGCATGGAGCATCAAAAATTATAGATACGTTTCCGACGTATCAACATCCCCAAGCTTAACTCCTTCTCGTCCTCGAGTAGGTAAGTGATAAACAGAATAATTTTTTAGGTGACATGCACCCTCACAATAAAGATCCAACCATTTGCAAGCATTGAAAGCTGGGATCAAAGAACTCTAAACATGTGAATGAAAGATGGAGTTCTAACAATAGGACATAGTAACTATGCATGCAACATGAAAGGCTACAAACAAATATCACGAATAACATGCATTTAAAAACATTTGTTTGTTTCACATACAGAAAACATAGCATAGTGGCAATCAGCTTGTCCCTCATAGAGTAGCAATATAGATGCATAGGACACCTACAAAGTTCACAAGGGTGACTAGAAACAAATTGTAGAGGTCCCAACCTTTAATAAGGTAGAGATCCATGTGTTTACAATGCTAGTCCCTGGATCAATAGCTAGCATCCACAGTTAAGATGTAATATCAAGAAACAAAGGTCATAATACAACTTTATAACCAGGAATAAAATAATTTATTACATCTTACATAGCTCATTTGGCTATCTCATTACAATGCAACAGAATATAACAATAGCATGGGGTCCTTCATCTTCAAAGTGCCACAGGCAGTCATGTTGGTTGTAGACTTGTAATCCTAATCAATAAACTTCACTAACATCAAACAAACCTGCAACATAATAAGTTACAGCCACAAGGGTCAATACATTTGAATTGTATTGGCAAGTGATACTATGGTAGTATAGTGGAGTCTATCATCTATATGCATTTGGCTAAGTGGAGCTTAGGCTTGCTTTGCTCAAAATAGATTTTTACTTATCATTTGAAAACACTAAGTTTTTGCTTGACAAAATCACCCAAGGCATCTCCCAATAGAATTTGGTGATCCTTCAACCCTTGTTCAACCACAAGTTTTTAAATTAGAAATTGGGATGAGGAGATTCTTGATAGCTTCCATGTCTTGATGCTCAAATTGTCCTTTACCAGGGACATGGCTAAGTACTTGATTTTACACTCTGCAGAGGTGGTGCACTTTCCCCACAAGACTTGGTTTCACCAAGACAAGATCTTTCAGAAGCCTTCCCTTAGACCAGAATGGACGCGCTCCAACCTATCAAACCCCTACCACCAACTGTCCATTTGGTTAAGTTATTGCAACCTATATGATCCAGGCAGAGCCCATAATGCCAAGTGGCTGCACTTGAAGCTTCTCAACATTTGACATCTCAAATCTCTTTGTTCCTTGGTGGCATTCCACAAGTGAGATACACAAGGTAAACCATAGAAATGGGCCTTTTATAACCACTCAACATAAACCATTCCTTCCATTCCACCCAGGTGATTCATTCACTTAGTTGTTTTATTAAACAAAACACAAGTCCTTGACTTAGAAATATTCCATAGCATGAATATAATCCACCCTTGTTTTCTAATAGCTAAGCTAAGCATGATGGTAGTAGGAATCTTAACTTAGGAAATTTATACTAAGTTCTCATCTACTAGGATTTCCCATGGCATAGTTTATACTTAGCAAAAATTCCATGCAAGTCCTACTTAGAAATATCACTAATGCATAGTGAAAATAATGGGACAAAAGTATGAAGCATCACTTGCCTTTTTGGTAGAGAATATAAGTTCACTCCTTGATCTTGCAATATTCACACTCTTCAAATTCCACTACAATTCAATCAAGCAAGCAATAACTCAATCTACCATTCAAGCAATTCATCACATAAAATAATGGAGATAAAACAATGCATGCAAGCATGCCAAAGATTGTCTTATTTGGAAAAGTGGTTTCTAATGGGTTATAAACTTTCTAAACCACTTATTGGTCATTTTATAAAAGTGGCAAAACCATTGGCAAAATATTTTACTATAAACCAATTTTAAACCAAAGCATCATTTTATGTGGTTGAAAATGCTTTTAGCAAGGCAAAAATCTTTATAGGGTTCACCAAATATGTTTAAAATCATAAAACTTGGTGTTTGGGGTCAGAGAGTTTAAATCAAAACATTTCCCAAAAGTTTTCCTCCAAAAAGTGTTTTCAACAAATAAACAATATTTTTATTTGACTAGAGATGCTTTAATTCAAAGATTTATTCTTTTGCCTCACAAAATAAGTTTTTGAAACCACAAGTTGGTTTATATGGTCAGTAGGTTCAAAACAATCCATTTTCCAAAGATTTTATCACAAAAACAATTTTAGAATGAATTTTATATTCCAAATAAGACTACACAAGTTTCTGCAAAAACAAACAATTTAACAGAAGCAAATCACTAAACAAAGTGCATGGTTGGGTAGGATTTGTCTTGCTGATTCCATTGATATAAAATTTGCAAAATTTGGACGTGTGGTTTGAAAGTTATGCAATTTACAAGATTGAACATCTAATAGAACATAATTTCTGTTTTTAAAATGACTCTGGCCACGTGGCGTAATTTCACTGGCAATACCGTTTTGCTCGGATCGGTCGTTGTGAAGCGTTGGATTTAAATTAGATCGAGCGGCGCAGAGACACTCGTACCCCTTCGATTATGAATCTGTCGTGGCGCTTGGATCTAGATCCTACGGTGCACGGCACATTAACCATCGAGTGGCGGCGGCGTGCTCTGCCTACGGCGTAACGGTGAGAACATGAAGCGAGAGGAGTAGGGGAGATGCTCACCAGAATCGCCATGACGTACTGATGCTCAACATGGTCTTCTCCGTCGATGGGGCGCTCGGGGTGGATGGCAATCGCTCGCCGGAGTTTAGGACAGCGTCAGGCCTGCACTGGCGTCGTAGTTGGCGAGGCTACATGCCACGGAAAAGCAAAACAGGGGGTCTCTTAGACGCGCGAGAGAGAGGGGAGCGTAGGAGTATCATCCTGAGAGGAAGGGGAGGTCGGTGTTGCCGGGGAGACGTCGACGAAGTTGGAGACAGACGGCAGCGCGTTCAGTCGAGGTAGCTGTCGACGATGGGGGGCACGCGCGAGCGAGCTAGGAGTACTGGGAGATGCGCCAGAGTCTGTGGGACAAGCTCGTGTGGTCGAGGGGGCGAGGGGAGGTGCGTCTTGGCCGGAATCTTCACCGGAACTCGTCGTAGTCAGTGGCGGTGTGAAGACGAATTGGGACGGCCTAGAGGCGGAAAGTGAGGGGCGAGAGAGGGGAAATGGAGAGGAGGGAGGGGCGGTTAAGAGGGAACGGTCGCGGGGTGGATTCACTGCAGCGTTAACGTGAATTTACTCGAGCATTTCAATGGCAGAAACGGCCGGGCGTGGTTAGCGCGGTGAGGAAGACGATGACGTGGCGATGGGGTCCGTTTGTCAGCGAAAGGAAGAGAGAGGAGGTGGGGTCCAAACGTCAGCGGCTTTGGGGGTGAGAGCAGTGGTGAGAAAACGGTTCGCTCGGGTGAGAGGAAGTGGGTTGCCGGGCCTGGACTGGGCTTTGCCGAGTTGGGCTGGTTAGTTTCATTTTTTTATACTGATTGTTTTTCTTTTTCTATTTTCAGTAATCTGTTTTGATTTTGTTTAATCTTTTCAAACATTCATTTGAATTCAAACTTCACTCAAACTTTGTGTGCAATCAAATACTGATTAATAATACATTTTAAAGTCAAAATTAGAATATTTCTTTTATTCTTTTTAGGGTCTTTTATTTATTTAAAACAAAGCCTTGCTTTAAATTCAATTAATATCAAATATATTTTTAGTCCTTATTTGATTTCAATTTTCACAAAACCCTTTTCAGTAAGTTTTATTCATTTATTAGGGTGTCAAATAATTCACTTTGAATTATTTGAAATATTTTTAATATGATTTATTAATTATTTAAGTTGGATATTTGCCTTAATTCCAATGAAATTAAATATAGTTTTAATTCCATAAATTTTATTTGGAAGATTTCTTTGATCTTATTTAATTCAATTAAACAACTTTTATTCCACTTGGGTAAATTCCTAATATTATTTTCCCATGATTTAATTAATCATTTCTAATAGGGATTTTTGTCTTTATTCAAATGGAAATAGAATTTGGTTAATGCCATTTTATTTAATTTGGAAATTCTTTATCCATTATTTTATTTGGATTTGGATTATATTTATTCCATTTGCTTATGGATTAGGCCAAGATTTAATTTGGCCTTTAAATATTCCTCATTTAATATTTCTATCTTTATCTTATAAAATCCATATCTTTTTATTTAAGGATCCCAACTCGGTGATTCCAATTGGTAAAATCTTATTTAATATTTGTTTATCCTTTATAAATGTCTTTAGGATTAATTGCTCACCCTTTGGTATGGATTTCTTGATAAGTGCTATATTATCTTTGGAAATTCAATTTCCTTATCTTATTAAATTCATAAGATTTTATTTATGGCTCCAAATTAAGTGAAACCATTTTCTATGGTTTTATAATATTTCTATTTGTCATTCTTGATCATTTATAAATGTTTGTTGACAAATTTTTATTTGGATCAAATCCATGGTCTTAGAGATAACTTGGAAACGTTTTTCTTCCATTAGGGTTTTAGGGTTTTGGTTTATTTTCCAAGTGTTTAAATTTCCAGATGCATTTTATGAAGAATGCATTTCACTTGATTTAAATTTAGTTGGATTCAAACTTTATTCAAAGTTTGTTCAAGATGGGATTTTTAAGTTTCCATTTAGAAACAAAAGTTTCTTTTCCCCCTAAAATTCAACAATTATTTAATTTGTTTAATTATTTTTCACATTACAAAATTTGGAAAATTTTGGGATGTGACAGGCTACCACCCTTAAAAGAAATCTCGTCCCGAGATTTGGGAAGGATAGGGGTTACAAGTTGGCTCAAAGAAACTAGGGTACTACCACCCTTAAAATTTTTCCAACTAGATTACTTCTTGGCTTGCTTGGGATCTTGATGTATCTTCTCTGGACAAACATCTGCATAATGGCCTAGCTCTTTGCATTTGAAACACATCACTTGGCTGATATCTTTCTTTTCCTTTGGTATCATTGCCTCTTGTTTGTTTCCTTGGTTCTTCTTCTTTTCTGGGCAATCACTAGCATAGTGTCCCATTTCTTTACAACTGTAACATTGCAACTGGCTTATGTCCTTCTTCTTCTTTTTGGGTCTCTCCAAAGCTAGGAGTTCTTCTAATTCATGCTCTTCATACTTCACCACAAAGGTGGGAAATCTTTCTCTCTTCTTAGGGCAGTTACTAGAGATATGACCTTCTTCTCCACATGAGTAGCAACACTTTGTGGTTACTTTAGATTTGGCCTTATGATGCATAGTTTTGACTTTGCCTTCATCCTCCTTGGTAGAAGTTGTTCCTTCATGAGGGTTTACAATCTGTTGATGCACTCCACCTTGTTTCCTTTGTTGAACTATGGAATAGACGGGGCATTGAATAGGGACATGATTATTTCCTTCACATAGGAAACAAGTAGCTTGAGATGTGGGGCATTGATTAGTTGGATGTTTCTCTTCACAATTGGGGCATTGATCTTCATGTTCTTTGGAAGTGTGGTCCTTGTCTCCATAAATATTACAAGCTTGGGTTCCTTCTAGAATATCATCCTTGACATCCTTGTTGTCACAAACTCCTTGGAAAGAGTTGTCTCCCATGTTGATCATTTGAGTGGCCATCCCTTGCAACAATTGGGATTGAATTTCCAAAAACTTTTGCATGGTTGGGTATAACTCATTGTTGTTGGCTAAAAACTGAGTTGTCACTTGGTTCAACTGGGTTTGGTTTGCTAGTAGTTGTTCTCTCATGTGCATATCTTGGTTGTTGTTGTCACCATTCTTGATGTTGGAGTTTCTTGGAGTAGTCATCTGTTTGGGTTGGATTGGAATTAGGATAGGCAAAAGATTTCTAAGGAAATAGTTCTAATCACACACAACACAATTCACACAAGCAATCACAAACAATCATTCCAATCAAACATCAAAGATTCAAGCACATTTTTAGACAACAAAATATTTTTGCTACACCACATAAGTTGGTGTGTTTTATTTAATCTAAATATGGTGGTCCAACTATATGGTTCACTTGAGATCATTCCATTCTTCTTAGTTGATTCTTCATAAACAAGATCATTGTATCCTTGGAAAATTCTTGTGTCTTGGTCACAAAACTTCAAAGGTGATGATGGTTCCTTCCTAGTTGTGTTTCCTTAGTCTTCAATTCTTGAGTAACACTTCTTGTCTCACTTGTTGTCCTTAGTGATATCCAAGGTTTAAGTCCTTGGTGAAAATAAAGTTTAAGTCCTTGGTCATGAAGAAGGCTTTGTCCATCAAGTTTGAAATAGAAGAGATGTAGAATCAAAACCAATATGGTTGAGGAAAGAGTTTACAAGATTTTTTGTAAATAAGTTTTGGAACAAATACAACTCCTATTTTTCTAAGGGGTTTTGCCAATCCTAGGGTTACAATCCTACAGGCAACACAGTGCTCTGATACCATCTGTAGAGGTCCCAACCTTTAATAAGGTAGAGATACCTGTGTTTACAATGCTAGTCCCTGGATCAATAGCTAGCATCCACAGTTAAGATGTAATATCAAGAAACAAAGGTCATAATACAACTTTATAACCAGGAATAAAATAATTTATTACATCTTACATAGCTCATTTGGCTATCTCATTACAATGCAGCAGAATATAACAATAGCATGGGGTCCTTCATCTTCAAAGTGCCACAGGAAGTCATGTTGGTTGTAGACTTGTAATCCTAATCAATAAACTTCACTAACATCAAACAAACCTGCAACATAATAAGTTACAGCCACAAGGGTCAATACATTTGAATTGTATTGGCAAGTGATACTATGGTAGTATAGTGGAGTCTATCATCTATATGCATTTGGCTAAGTGGAGCTTAGGCTTGCTTTGCTCAAAATAGATTTTTACTTATCATTTGAAAACACTAAGTTTTTGCTTGACAAAATCACCCAAGGCATCTCCCAATAGAATTTGGTGATCCTTCAACCCTTGTTCAACCACAAGTTTTTAAATTAGAAATTGGGATGAGGAGATTATTGATAGCTTCCATGTCTTGATGCTCAAATTGTCCTTTACCAGGGACATGGCTAAGTACTTGATTTTACACTCTGCAGAGGTGGTGCACTTTCCCCACAAGACTTGGTTTCACCAAGACAAGATCTTTCAGAAGCCTTCCCTTAGACCAGAATGGACGCGCTCCAACCTATCAAACCCCTACCACCAACTGTCCATTTGGTTAAGTTATTGCAACCTATATGATCCAGGCAGAGCCCATAATGCCAAGTGGCTGCACTTGAAGCTTCTCAACATTTGACATCTCAAATCTCTTTGTTCCTGGGTGACATTCCACAAGTGAGATACACAAGGTAAACCATAGAAATGGGACTTTTATAACCACCCAACACAAACCATTCCTTCCATTCCACCCAGGTGATTCATTCACTTAGTTGTTTTATTAAACAAAACACAAGTCCTTGACTTAGAAATATTCCATAGCATGAATATAATCCACCCTTGTTTTCTAATATCTAAGCTAAGCATGATGGTAGTAGGAATCTTAACTTAGGAAATTTCTACTAAGTTCTCATCTACTAGGATTTCCCATGGCATAGTTTATACTTAGCAAAAATTCCATGCAAGTCCTACTTAGAAATATCACTAATGCATAGTGAAAATAATGGGACAAAAGTATGAAGCATCACTTGCCTTTTTGGTAGAGAATATAAGTTCACTCCTTGATCTTGCAATATTCACACTCTTCAAATTCCACTACAATTCAATCAAGCAAGCAATAACTCAATCTACCATTCAAGCAATTCATCACATAAAATAATGGAGATAAAACAATGCATGCAAGCATGCCAAAGATTGTCTTATTTGGAAAAGTGGTTTCTAATGGGTTATAAACTTTCTAAACCACTTATTGGTCATTTTATAAAAGTGGCAAAACCATTGGCAAAATATTTTACTATAAACCAATTTTAAACCAAAGCATCATTTTATGTGGTTGAAAATGCTTTTAGCAAGGCAAAAATCTTTATAGGGTTCACCAAATATGTTTAAAATCATAAAACTTGGTGTTTGGGGTCAGAGAGTTTAAATCAAAACATTTCCCAAAAGTTTTCCTCCAAAAAGTGTTTTCAACAAATAAACAATATTTTTATTTGACTAGAGATGCTTTAATTCAAAGATTTATTCTTTTGCCTCACAAAATAAGTTTTTGAAACCACAAGTTGGTTTATATGGTTAGTAGGTTCAAAACAATACATTTTCCAAAGATTTTATCACAAAAACAATTTTAGAATGAATTTTATATTCCAAATAAGACTACACAAGTTTCTGCAAAAACAAACAATTTAACAGAAGCAAATCACTAAACAAAGTGCATGGTTGGGTAGGATTTGTCTTGCTGATTCCATTGATATAAAATTTGCAAAATTTGGACGTGTGGTTTGAAAGTTATGCAATTTACAAGATTGAACATCTAATAGAACATAATTTCTGTTTTTAAAATGACTCTGGCCACGTGGCGTAATTTCACTGGCCAATACCGTTTTGCTCGGATCGGTCGTTGTGAAGCGTTGGATTTAAATTAGATCGAGCGGCGCAGAGACACTCGTACCCCTTCGATTATGAATCTGTCGTGGCGCTTGGATCTGGATCCTACGGTGCACGGCACATTAACCATCGAGTGGCGGCGGCGTGCTCTGCCTACGGCGTAACGGTGAGAACATGAAGCGAGAGGAGTAGGGGAGATGCTCACCAGAATCGCCATGACGTACTGATGCTCAACATGGTCTTCTCCGTCGATGGGGCGCTCGGGGTGGATGGCAATCGCTCGCCGGAGTTTAGGACAGCGTCAGGCATGCACTGGCGTCGTAGTTGGCGAGGCTACATGCCACGGAAAAGCAAAACAGGGGGTCTCTTAGACGCGCGAGAGAGAGGGGAGCGTAGGAGTATCATCCTGAGAGGAAGGGGAGGTCGGTGTTACCGGGGAGACGTCGACGAAGTTGGAGACAGACGGCGGCGCGTTCAGTCGAGGTAGCTGTCGATGATGGGGGGCACGCGCGAGCGAGCTAGGAGTACTGGGAGATGCGCCAGAGTCTGTGGGACAAGCTCGTGTGGTCGAGGGGGCGAGGGGAGGTGCGTCTTGGCCGGAATCTTCACCGGAACTCGTCGTAGTCAGTGGCGGTGTGAAGACGAATTGGGACGGCCTAGAGGCGGAAAGTGAGGGGCGAGAGAGGGGAAATGGAGAGGAGGGAGGGGCGGTTAAGAGGGAACAGTCGCGGGGTGGATTCACTGCAGCGTTAACGTGAATTTACTCGAGCATTTCAATGGCAGAAACGGCCGGGCGTGGTTAGCGCGGTGAGGAAGACGATGACGTGGCGATGGGGTCCGTTTGTCAGCGAAAGGAAGAGAGAGGAGGTGGGGTCCAAACGTCAGCGGCTTTGGGGGTGAGAGCAGTGGTGAGAAAACGGTTCGCTCGGGTGAGAGGAAGTGGGTTGCCGGGCCTGGACTGGGCTTTGCCGAGTTGGGCTGGTTAGTTTCATTTTTTTATACTGATTGTTTTTCTTTTTCTATTTTCAGTAATCTGTTTTGATTTTGTTTAATCTTTTCAAACATTCATTTGAATTCAAACTTCACTCAAACTTTGTGTGCAATCAAATACTGATTAATAATACATTTTAAAGTCAAAATTAGAATATTTCTTTTATTCTTTTTAGGGTCTTTTATTTATTTAAAACAAAGCCCTTGCTTTAAATTCAATTAATATCAAATATATTTTTAGTCCTTATTTGATTTCAATTTTCACAAAACCCTTTTCAGTAAGTTTTATTCATTTATTAGGGTGTCAAATAATTCACTTTGAATTATTTGAAATATTTTTAATATGATTTATTAATTATTTAAGTTGGATATTTGCCTTAATTCCAATGAAATTAAATATAGTTTTAATTCCATAAATTTTATTTGGAAGATTTCTTTGATCTTATTTAAGTCAATTAAACAACTTTTATTCCACTTGGGTAAATTCCTAATATTATTTTCCCATGATTTAATTAATCATTTCTAATAGGGATTTTTGTCTTTATTCAAATGGAAATAGAATTTGGTTAATGCCATTTTATTTAATTTGGAAATTCTTTATCCATTATTTTATTTGGATTTGGATTATATTTATTCCATTTGCTTATGGATTAGGCCAAGATTTAATTTGTCCTTTAAATATTCCTCATTTAATATTTCTATCTTTATCTTATAAAATCCATATCTTTTTATTTAAGGATCCCAACTCGGTGATTCCAATTGGTAAAATCTTATTTAATATTTGTTTATCCTTTATAAATGTCTTTAGGATTAATTTCTCACCCTTTGGTATGTATTTCTTGATAAGTGCTATATTATCTTTGGAAATTCAATTTCCTTATCTTATTAAATTCATAAGATTTTATTTATGGCTCCAAATTAAGTGAAACCATTTTCTATGGTTTTATAATATTTCTATTTGTCATTCTTGATCATTTATAAATGTTTGTTGACAAATTTTTATTTGGATCAAATCCATGGTCTTAGAGATAACTTGGAAACGTTTTTCTTCCATTAGGGTTTTAGGGTTTTGGTTTATTTTCCAAGTGTTTAAATTTCCAGATGCATTTTATGAAGAATGCATTTCACTTGATTTGAATTTAGTTGGATTCAAACTTTATTCAAAGTTTGTTCAAGATGGGATTTTTAAGTTTCCATTTAGAAACAAAAGTTTCTTTTCCCCCTAAAATTCAACAATTATTTAATTTGTTTAATTATTTTTCACATTACAAAATTTGGAAAATTTTGGGATGTGACAGGCTACCACCCTTAAAAGAAATCTCGTCCCGAGATTTGGGAAGGATAGGGGTTACAAGTTGGCTCAAAGAAACTAGGGTACTACCACCCTTAAAAATTTTCCAACTAGATTACTTCTTGGCTTGCTTGGGATCTTGATGTATCTTCTCTGGACAAACATCTGCATAATGGCCTAGCTCTTTGCATTTGAAACACATCACTTGGCTGATATCTTTCTTTTCCTTTGGTATCATTGCCTCTTGTTTGTTTCCTTGGCTCTTCTTCTTTTCTGGGCAATCACTGGCATAGTGTCCCATTTCTTTACAATTGTAACATTGCAACTGGCTTATGTCCTTCTTCTTCTTTTTGGGTCTCTCCAAAGCTAGGAGTTCTTCTAATTCATGCTCTTCATACTTCACCACAAAGGTGGGAAATCTTTCTCTCTTCTTAGGGCAGTTACTAGAGATATGACCTTCTTCTCCACATGAGTAGCAACACTTTGTGGTTACTTTAGATTTGGCCTTATGATGCATAGTTTTGACTTTTCCTTCATCCTCCTTGGTAGAAGTTGTTCCTTCATGAGGGTTTACAATCTGTTGATGCACTCCACCTTGTTTCCTTTGTTGAACTATGGAATAGACGGGGCATTGAATAGGGACATGATTATTTCCTTCACATAGGAAACAAGTAGCTTGAGATGTGGGGCATTGATTAGTTGGATGTTTCTCTTCACAATTGGGGCATTGATCTTCATGTTCTTTGGAAGTGTGGTCCTTGTCTCCATAAATATTACAAGCTTGGGTTCCTTCTAGAATATCATCCTTGACATCCTTGTTGTCACAAACTCCTTGGAAAGAGTTGTCTCCCATGTTGATCATTTGAGTGGCCATCCCTTGCAACAATTGGGATTGAATTTCCAAAAACTTTTGCATGGTTGGGTATAACTCATTGTTGTTGGCTAAAAACTGAGTTGTCACTTGGTTCAACTGGGTTTGGTTTGCTAGTAGTTGTTCTCTCATGTGCATATCTTGGTTGTTGTTGTCACCATTCTTGATGTTGGAGTTTCTTGGAGTAGTCATCTGTTTGGGTTGGATTGGAATTAGGATAGGCAAAAGATTTCTAAGGAAATAGTTCTAATCACACACAACACAATTCACACAAGCAATCACAAACAATCATTCCAATCAAACATCAAAGATTCAAGCACATTTTTAGACAACAAAATATTTTTGCTACACCACATAAGTTGGTGTGTTTTATTTAATCTAAATATGGTGGTCCAACTATATGGTTCACTTGAGATCATTCCATCCTTCTTAGTTGATTCTTCATAAACAAGATCATTGTATCCTTGGAAAATTCTTGTGTCTTGGTCACAAAACTTCAAAGGTGATGATGGTTCCTTCCTAGTTGTGTTTCCTTAGTCTTCAATTCTTGAGTAACACTTCTTGTCTCACTTGTTGTCCTTAGTGATATCCAAGGTTTAAGTCCTTGGTGAAAATAAAGTTTAAGTCCTTGGTCATGAAGAAGGCTTTGTCCATCAAGTTTGAAATAGAAGAGATGTAGAATCAAAACCAATATGGTTGAGGAAAGAGTTTACAAGATTTTTTGTAAATAAGTTTTGGAACAAATACAACTCCTATTTTTCTAAGGGGTTTTGCCAATCCTAGGGTTACAATCCTACAGGCAACACAGTGCTCTGATACCATCTGTAGAGGTCCCAACCTTTAATAAGGTAGAGATACCTGTGTTTACAATGCTAGTCCCTGGATCAATAGCTAGCATCCACAGTTAAGATGTAATATCAAGAAACAAAGGTCATAATACAACTTTATAACCAGGAATAAAATAATTTATTACATCTTACATAGCTCATTTGGCTATCTCATTACAATGCAACAGAATATAACAATAGCATGGGGTCCTTCATCTTCAAAGTGCCACAGGAAGTCATGTTGGTTGTAGACTTGTAATCCTAATCAATAAACTTCACTAACATCAAACAAACCTGCAACATAATAAGTTACAGCCACAAGGGTCAATACATTTGAATTGTATTGGCACGTGATACTATGGTAGTATAGTGGAGTCTATCATCTATATGCATTTGGCTAAGTGGAGCTTAGGCTTGCTTTGCTCAAAATAGATTTTTACTTATCATTTGAAAACACTAAGTTTTTGCTTGACAAAATCACCCAAGGCATCTCCCAATAGAATTTGGTGATCCTTCAACCCTTGTTCAACCACAAGTTTTTAACTTAGAAATTGGGATGAGGAGATTATTGATAGCTTCCATGTCTTGATGCTCAAATTGTCCTTTACCAGGGACATGGCTAAGTACTTGATTTTACACTCTGCAGAGGTGGTGCACTTTCCCCACAAGACTTGGTTTCACCAAGACAAGATCTTTTAGAAGCCTTCCCTTAGACCAGAATGGACGCGCTCCAACCTATCAAACCCCTACCACCAACTGTCCATTTGGTTAAGTTATTGCAACCTATATGATCCAGGCAGAGCCCATAATGCCAAGTGGCTGCACTTGAAGCTTCTCAACATTTGACATCTCAAATCTCTTTGTTCCTGGGTGGCATTCCACAAGTGAGATACACAAGGTAAACCATAGAAATGGGCCTTTTATAACCATCCAACACAAACCATTCCTTCCATTCCACCCAGGTGATTCATTCACTTAGTTGTTTTATTAAACAAAACACAAGTCCTTGACTTAGAAATATTCCATAGCATGAATATAATCCACCCTTGTTTTCTAATAGCTAAGCTAAGCATGATGGTAGTAGGAATCTTAACTTAGGAAATTTCTACTAAGTTCTCATCTACTAGGATTTCCCATGGCATAGTTTATACTTAGCAAAAATTCCATGCAAGTCCTACTTAGAAATATCACTAATGCGTAGTGAAAATAATGGGACAAAAGTATGAAGCATCACTTGCCTTTTTGGTAGAGAATATAAGTTCACTCCTTGATCTTGCAATATTCACACTCTTCAAATTCCACTACAATTCAATCAAGCAAGCAATAACTCAATCTACCATTCAAGCAATTCATCACATAAAATAATGGAGATAAAACAATGCATGCAAGCATGCCAAAGATTGTCTTATTTGGAAAAGTGGTTTCTAATGGGTTATAAACTTTCTAAACCACTTATTGGTCATTTTATAAAAGTGGCAAAACCATTGGCAAAAGATTTTACTATAAACCAATTTTAAACCAAAGCATCATTTTATGTGGTTGAAAATGCTTTTAGCAAGGCAAAAATCTTTATAGGGTTCACCAAATATGTTTAAAATCATAAAACTTGGTGTTTGGGGTCAGAGAGTTTAAATCAAAACATTTCCCAAAAGTTTTCCTCCAAAAAGTGTTTTCAACAAATAAACAATATTTTTATTTGACTAGAGATGCTTTAATTCAAAGATTTATTCTTTTTCGTCAAAAAATAAGTTTTTTAAACCACAAGTTGGTTTATATGGTCAGTAGGTTCAAAACAATCCATTTGCTAAAGATTTTATCACAAAAACAATTTTAGAATGAATTTTATATTCCAAATAAGCCTACACAAGTTTCTGCAAAAACAAACAATTTAACAGAAGCAAATCACTAAACAAAGTGCATGGTTGGGTAGGATTTGTCTTGCTAATTCCATTGATATAAAATATTCAAAATTTGTACGTGTGGTTTGAAAGTTATGCAATTTACAAGATTGAACATCTAATAGAACATAATTTCTGTTTTAAAATGACTCTGGCCACGTGGCGTTATTTCACTGGCCGATACCGTTTCGCTCGGATCGGTCGCTATGAAGCGTTGGATTTAAATTAGATCGAGCGGCGCAGAGACACTCGCACCCCTTCGATTATGAATCTGTCGTGGCGCTTGGATCTGGATCCTAAGGTGCACAACACACTAACCATCGAGTGGCGGCGCTGGTGGCGGCAGCGTGCTCTGCCTACGGCGTAACGACGGGCACAGGAAGCGAGAGGAGTAGGGGAGATGCTCACCAGAATCGCCACAACGTACTGATGCTCAATGTGGTCTTCTCCGTCGATGGGGCGCTCGGGGTGGATGGCAATCGCTCGCCGGAGTAATTTTCAGTGAATTGGATTTTTCCATTCAGGACAGCGTCGGGCACGCACTAGCGTCGTAGTTGGCAAGGCTATAGGCCACGGAAAAGCAAAACAGGGGGTCTGTTAGACGCGCAAGAGAGAGGGGAGCGTAGGAGTATCACCCTAAGAGAAAGGGGAGGTCGGTGTTACCGGGGAGACGTCGACCAAATTGGAGACAGACGGCGGCGCGTTCAGTCGAGGTAGCTGCCGACGATGGGGGGCACACGCGAGCGAGCTAGGAGTACTGGGAGATGCGCCAGAGTCTGTGGGACAAGCTCGTGTGGTCGAGGGGCGAGGGGAGGTGCGTCTTGGCCGGAATCTTCACCGGAACTCGTCGGATTCAGCGGCGGTGTGAAGACGAATTGGGACGGCCTGGAGGCGGAAAGTGAGGGGCGAGAGAGGGGAAATGGAGAGGAGGGAGGGCGGTTAAGAGGGCACGGTCACGGGGTGGATTCACTGCAGCGTTAACGCAAATTTACTCGAGCATTTCAACGGCAGAAACGGCCGGGCGTGGTTAGCGCGGTGAGGAAGACGATGACGTGGCAATGGGGTCCGTTTGTCAGCGAAAGGAAGAGAGAGGAGGTGGGGTCCAAATGTCAGCGGCATTGCGGGTGAGAGAAGTGGTGAGAAAACGGTTCGCTCGGGTTAGAGGAAGTGGGTTGCCGGGCCTGGACTGGGCTTTGCCGAGTTAGGGTCTTTTATTTATTTAAAACAAAGCCCTTGCTTTAAATTCAATTAATATCAAATATATTTTTAGTCCTTATTTGATTTAAATTTTCACAAAACCCTTTTCAGTAAGTTTTATTCATTTATTAGGGTGTCAAATAATTCACTTTGAATTATTTGAAATATTTTTAATATGATTTATTAATTATTTAAGTTGGATATTTGCCTTAATTCCAATGAAATTAAATATAGTTTTAATTCCATAAATTTTATTTGGAAGATTTCTTTGATATTATTTAAATTAATTAAACAACTTTTATTCCACTTGGGTAAATTCCTAAAATTATTTTCCCATGATTTAATTAATCATTTCTAATAGGGATTTTTGTCTTTATTCAAATGGAAATAGAATTTGGTTAATGCCATTTTATTTAATATGGAAATTCTTTATCCATTATGTTATTTGGATTTGGATTATATTTATTCCATTTGCTTATGGATTAGGCCAAGATTTAATTTGGCCTTTAAATATTCCTCATTTAATATTTCTATCTTTATCTTATAAAATCCATATCTTTTTATTTAAGGATCCCAACTTGGTGATTCCAATTGGTAAATTCTTATTTAATATTTGTTTATCCTTTATAAATGTCTTTAGGATTAATTGCTCACCCTTTGGTATGGATTTCTTGATAAGTGCTATATTATCTTTGGAAATTCAATTTCCTTATCTTATTAAATTCATAAGATTTTATTTATGGCTCCAAATTAAGTGAAACCATTTTCTATGGTTTTATAATATTTCTATTTGTCATTCTTGATCATTTATAAATGTTTGTTGACAAATTTTTATTTGGATCAAATCCATGGTCTTAGAGGTAACTTGGAAATGTTTTTCTTCCATTAGGGTTTTAGGGTTTTGGTTTATTTTCCAAGTGTTTAAATTTCCAGATGCATTTTATGAAGAATGCATTTCACTTGATTTGAATTTAGTTGGATTCAAACTTTATTCAAAGTTTGTTCAAGATGGGATTTTTAAGTTTCCATTTAGAAACAAAAGTTTCTTTTCCCCCTAAAATTCAACAATTATTTATTTTGTTTAATTATTTTTCACATTACAAAATTTGGAAAATTTTGGGATGTGACACAAATAGCACAAGAACAAGTAATATCACAATATGCATTAATTAATAAGCTTTGGAACACTACACACGGAATGAAAACTATGCTCTCTTAATGGTGCCTAAAGGTAGGAGGTGGAGACTCAATGGTGGTGGAAGAAAGGCCTTTTTGTAAAGGAAGCAGGGATTACAAGTTTCAAAAAGAGCTTCCAAAAATTATGGTACTTGTTAGCTTTCAGCCCTCATTGCCCCTATCATAAGCATTTTGAAGTGGTTAAGGTTAAAGTGGCAAAGCTGGAGTATATGCTTGACGAAGTATAAGTTGGCAATCTCAAGTCCCTTGAATATGAGGGCCACACCTCATGCATACTCAACTTTGGGTCCAGGTAAGTTCTTGTCATTGTAAGTATTTGCATATCATTGAAAACTGCCAACGGGGTACCCCTTGCACATGGTACAAGATATTTCCCATAACCAAAATGACAAGGCAAGCAGACAATGAGCATCTCAACAATCTTTTTATTTACCATATGCATAGCTTTTTATTGAGGATGCTTCATAGATAGCTCATTATGGTGATGCTGCAAGTTTCCACCATGGTTAGGCATGGCTTAGGCTAGCGGCCCAGACGTTTCTCTAACACAGGATACAAACTCCATGGACTTACAAGTTCCCTCTTTATTTCACACTTCTGACATCCATAGACAAAAGAGCATGATATCAACTGAGTACAAAGTATAAGTGCAATGTTGAAAACGTTCCCTATGACAGCACGGTTCTGCTAATTCCAACTTATAAGTGCAAGCATATACAACAAAGTTGTCACAATGGTTCAAGTTTATTAGGGGCAAAGAATAAAGTGTGCCATCAAGTTCGTGAGGGCTTTAATCACTAAGTTTTCACATAACAAAATAGTTTTTAATTGGAAGATAGATGAAAACAAGAATATACTTGGAATGGTGTAACACACCATGCATAGGAGTTTATAGTGGACACTTTGGAATAACTTGGTTTCTTGGGAGTTGGAAGCATGAGTATAACTTACTCATACAAGTGGAGGCTAGCAAAAGACCGGGAGTAACCAACTAAGAGAGCAACAATGGCCATAATCATGTAGTGCAACAAAGCATACTAATCAAAGCAAAGAGTGGTACTACAAGTCAAGGACTAAATGGTCATAGAGGCTAATGGTGAGTTGTGAGAGTCATAACATGGTGTGAGCATGTGCCAATTCAACCCAAGCAAAGCATCAAAGGAGAATACCACAATACTATGCTTTTGCATGTTAAAACAACGCATAATTTTTTCAAGGCACACTAAGCAATCCCAATTATTTGGAACAAGACATGCTATAGAAATAATCACTAAGCATAAGATCAAAACAACACCTAGCATGTCATGCTAAAGTCTAAGTCACAGTCAATGCAAGCTCCTCTTGCACTTCAAGCAAGAACTTACTACTCCTTTCCAACACCAAGCAACTTACTTGCAAAACAACACAGCGAGAACGGGGGCCCAAACTACTTTATTTAAGCAAACTAAACAACCTAAGCAAAGCAAACAAAAACTAAGATGCTCCAAGAACAACACAACTGTGCATGAAACAATAAAAACGAAGTGTCTAGACATACCTAGGCTTTTTATTGAGGAAGAAAGGGATGCCTTGGGCATCCCCAAGCTTTGACGCTTGTACCTCTTGGATATTTCTTGGGGTGACACCATGATGGCATACCCAATCTTGAGCTTTTGTCCATTCTTCATCTCATTGCATCATTCTCTCTTTACACCTAAAATTTTTCCTTCATACAAAACTTCACACAATCTTCATTAGCAACATTAGTTTATTCAAAAGATATTAGACCCCAGGCAAAGCTTTGGAACAGCAAGGATTATCACTAAAAACACAATATACTGTAGTAACTCCTTCAAAAATCTCAATTCACCTAAAGAGAACTCAAAAAGGAATCAATAAGAAAGAAATGCAAATAATGGCAGAAATCTGTCAAAACAGACTAGAAGGTAGAAACTGATTTTTTCGAACATCTTATATTGCTCAAATAAAAAAGTGTTGAACTAACAAAAGTTATCTAACATACTGGGGGATTTATTCGTAAATTTTGATCTCAATCCGAGTTACAGAGCCTCCTCACGAATTTGTTTGGTGGAGGACAGAAATCTGTTTCGGGACAACAACTCCCCAAATCTTACTTCCCTCTCATTAGAGGTCATTCTTGGCACAAAAAGCAAACAAAAAGGATAAGGATAGCTCATTACTGAATTAATAACTTCCAAGATTCAAGGAAACTCTTGAGTTATCTCCCAACAAGTACTTTTCTTTAACGCCTTTAAGTTAGGCACAAGAAGAAACAAGAATCAAGTATTTTAAAATGAAGAAGCATTAACATCAAATCTTGTTTTCAAAGGAGGAGCAAAAAGCAACTTCTCTCTCCTCATAGGGAAGTGTTCAATACCTTTCTTGAATGTAAAATGATATTGAATGGTGCCTTCTTTCATATCAATGATGGCACCAACTGTTCTAAGAAAAGGTCTTCCCAAAGTAATAGGACAAGAAGCATTGTATTCAAATCCAAAATATAGAAATCAACAGGGACATAAGCATTGTTAACCATAATGAGAACATCATTAATACTCCCCATGAGTTTCTTCTTAGCATTATCATTGAGTGGGACATCTAAATAACAATCTTCCAATGGTGGCAAATCAAGCATTTCATAAATCTTCCTAGGCAAAATAGCGACACTAGAACCAAGTTCATATGAAGCTTTGAGATCAAAGTCATTTACTTGCATATTAATAATGGGTTCCCAACTATCTTCTACTTTCCTAGGAATAGAATCTTTGTGTTTTAGCTTCTCTTCCTTAATCTTAACAAGAGCATCTGTAATGTGTTTAGTGAAAGCAACATGCATATCACTAGCATCCGGACTTCTAGCAAGAGTTTGCAAGAACATAATCACTTCAGAAATATTGCAACCATCAATATCAAAGTCAAACGTGGCATCACTAGTAGTAGGCTCAATGGGCTTAGTCATAGTAGGGGGAGGAATAGGGACTACTTGTGGTTTAGTGGTGATGGTGCACACACTATTGCTTCTATCAATTTCAGCTTCCCTTTCCCACTTAGCATGGAGTTGAGATAACAGCCTAATATTTTCATCAATAGTAACTTGTATGGCATGAGCAGTAGCAAAGGTGTTTTCCATAGTTTCAGGTTTAGCAGTCATTTTATTAATCAAGGAGGACTGAGCTTCAGACAAAGAGGATATGTTTTTCTCAATAGTTAAAAGCTTTTCCTCTATAGTCTTATTGAAAGTGGTTTGTTTACTAATAAAGTCCTTGAGCATGACTTCAAGTTCATAGGGGGCACTTCTAGCATTATTGTAAGAGATTCCATAGGAATTTCCATTATTAGGAGGATAAGGCCTATAATTGTTGTTGCTACCAAAATTACTCATATAGGCATTATTATTGAAATTGTTGTTTCTAATGAAGTTCACATCAAATTGCTCTTCTTGAGCAACCAAAGAGGCTAACGGAACACTATTAGTATCTAAAGGAGCTTTCCCATTAACAAGCATAGCCATAATAACATGAATCTTTTCACTCAAAGAGGAAGTTTCCTCAACAGAATTTACCTTCTTACCATGCGGAGCTCTCTCAACATGCCATTCAGAGTAGTTAACCATCATATTATCCAGGAGACTTGTTGTAGCACCCAAAGTGAGGGAAATGAAAGTACCTCCAGCAGCTGAATCCAGCAGGTTTCTTGAAAAGTAGTTCAAACCTGCATAAAAAGTCTCGATAATCATCCAAGCAGTGAGTCCATGAGTGGGACAATTCTTAACCAAAGTTTTCATTCTTTCCCAAGCTTGAGCAACATGTTCATTATCAAGTTGTTTAAATTTCATAATATCACTTCTCATAGCAATAATCTTATCAGGAGGATAGTACTTTCCAATAAAAGCATCTTTGCACTTAGTCCAAGAATCAATACTATTTTTAGGCAAAGAAAGCAACCATTCTTTAGCTTTTACTCTCAAGGAGAAAGGAAAAAGCTTGAGCTTGATAATATCTTCATCTACAACCTTATACTTTTGCATCTCACAAAGTTCAACAAATCTATTAAGATGGGTAGCAGGATCATCAGAACCAGCACCAGAAAATTGCTCTCTCATCACAAGATTCAACAAAGAAGGCTTTATTTCATAAAAGGTAGCATCAGGAGCAGGTGGAGCAATAGGATGCTTAGGAAATCATTGTTGTTGGTGCTAGTGAAGTCACACAACTTGGTGTTCTCAACAGAGTTCATTTTGGCAAAGGTGGGCAAGCCAAAAACAGCAGCAGCAGCTAGAGCAGGAACTATTTTTTTGTGTTTTTTGAAAAGAGGCAAACAAAACCAAGCAAAAGAAACAAACCAAACTAAAAACAAAGTAAAGAGAAAGAAAGTGAAGGACTCCTCTAGTGAAGACGTCCTTAGCCTCCCCAGCAACGGCGCCAGAAAATAGCTTGATGGCGCCCAGCACTTCTCGTGGAACGCTTCATTGGAAACTGTTGGAGATATACCCTAGAGGCAATAATAAATGTAGTTATTATTATATCTTTGTGTTTATGATAAATGTTTACATTCCTGCTATAACAGTATTAACCAGAAACATTAATACTTGTGTGATTTGTAAACTAAATTAGAGTCCCTGGTAAAGCCTCTTTATAATACTAGCTTGTTGATTAATAGATGATCATAGTTTCTTGATCATGAGCATTTGAGATGTTGTTAATAACAAGGTCATATCATTAGGAGAATGGTATGATGGACATACTCCTATAGATAAGCGTAGCATAAAGATCAAGTCATTTTAATAGTTCAGTTGCTATAAGCTTTCTGATACATAGTAACCTAATTCCTTCGACCATGAGATCATGCTAATCACCATCACCGGAAGGATGCTTTGATGACATCAAACACCACACCGTAACTGGGTGGCTATAAAGGTGGCATTGAGTGTTCGGAAAGTATGGGTTGAGGCACATGGATCAAGAGTGGGATTTGTCCATCCATATGACGGATAGATATACTCTGGGCCCTCTCGGTGGAATGTCATCCAATTGGCTTGCAAGCATGTGACTGGATCACAAGGGATCACATACCACGGGAACGAGAAAAGAGTACTTATTGGTAACGAGGTTGAACTAGGTATGCAGAGATACCGATGATCAAAACCTCGGATAAGTAAACTATCGTGAGACAAAGCGAAATTGGTATCGTATGTAAGTGGTTCATTCGATCGCAAAGTAATCGTAGAAATATGTGGGAGCCATATGAATTTCTAGATTCCTCTATTGGTTATTGATCGGAGAAGTGTCTCGGTCATGTCCGCATAATTCACGAACCGTAGGGAGACACACTTAAGGATTCGATGTTGTTGAGTAGTTATGGAATGATGAGTAAGAGACCGAATGTTGTTCGGAGTCTCGAATGGGATCCGGTATATCACGAGGAGATCCGGAATGGTCCGGAGAATAAGATTCATATAAGGAAAGTCCTATTTCGGAGTTGGGGAATGATTCTGGTGTTTTCACCAGGAACGTTCTAGAAGGGTCCGGAAGGTCCGGCACTCTGGAGGGGAAGGGTACATGAATGTGTCATAACAATATGGAATGGTTGCATCATGTACTAGGTCACTTGGCTGGGCAAAATAAAGGGAGAAATCAAATCCTAGTTTGAAAGTCAAACGCCAATTTGAAAAAGTCAAACGACAAGTTTGCTTGGTGGAGGGAGAGTAGGAAACCTACTTGGGGAGGAGTTCCCCTCCCTCCACCCGTCGGCCAAGGAGGCCGAGTTGGGGGAGGACTCCCTCCTCCCAACCGGCCACCCTCCACCTATATAAGGAGGGGTAGGGCGCCCCTACCCCTTACACCCAAAACCCTAACCCCAAGCCGCCGGCACCACCACCTCCTTGAGCCGCCGCCTAGGGCACCACCAACTCGGCGAGTTGGGGGTTTCCCCAAACCCTAGCCGCCGGCAAAGATTTCCCCTTGGTGCTTCTAAACCCTAGATCGCCAAGGCACCTCTCTTGCTCCACCATACTCACACCGGCTTAAGGCGAAGCCCTGCGGGATCTCCCCTCTACTTCCGACACCACGCCGTGATGCTACCGGAATCGCGAGGAGAGCACTACAACCTCCGCTGCCTGTTGGAACAAGGGAGAGGAGGTATTCATCGAGTACCGAACGTGTGACCGACTGCGGAAGCGCTGCCGGAACGCAGCGCCGGAAGGATCGTCTAGACGATCTTGAGATCGGCAAGAGTATGACTACATCACCCATGAGAATCTGCTCTCGTTAACCGCTTTGGAATCTTCGAGGGTGAGTTGCTCTATTGACTCGTTTCTACAATCTAGTAGATAGATCTTGGCTTGTTTGTTTGCATGCGATAGAATTTTTTTGTTTTCCATGCTACGAACCCCTACAGTGGTATCAGAGCCGTGTCTATAAGTAGATCTGTTGCACGAGTAGAATACAATGGTCATTGTGGGCGGTGGTTCTTTTATTATCAATTGCTTTTTGTGTACTTTGCATCTTGCGGTATGATGGGATGAAGCGTCCCGGGCTAACCTTACATGACATCGTTCATGAGACTTGCTCCACGCTCAACATGTAACTTGTATTGCATAAGTGGCTTTGCGGGTGCCTGTCTCTCCCGTCATAGTATAGATCAAATTTACAACGGGCACTTGATAGTTCAAGCATCAACGTTGTGGTTCTTGTTCGTAAGTTAGAGCGACACTTACTGAAAGCCCCAAACCACGGGAAAAATGCAAAGAAAATTAGAGGCGTCTAACTTTGTTTTGCAGGGGTGTGCTGTGATGTGATATGGCCATGATTGTAATTATATTTGATGTATGCAATGTTCCTTATTGTAAGTTGGTAACCGGCAGGAACAATATGGTTGTCTTTAAATTCCGTTAAGACCCGCATGTCTATTCAAAGTAGTTGTAATAGTTGAAGCTGGTGGACGACAACCATGAAAGGCGCCATTGACCTTGACGCTATACCGGTGATGATGGAGATCATGTTCGTGCTTGAAGATGGAGATCGGAAGCACAAGAAGAAAGGCCATATCATATCACATAATATGAATTGCATGTGATGTTAATCCTTTATGCATCTTGTATTGCTTAGTTAACAACGGTAGCATTATAAGATGATCCCTCAAGCACACAAATTTCAAGTTTTAAAGTGTTCATCCTTAGTAAGCACCGTTGCTAAAGCTCGTTGTTTCGAAGCACCACGTGATGATCGGGTGTGTTAGATTCTGCGGGTGTATACAACGTGAGCAAGCCCGATTTGCTCATACGGAAGCTAAGGTTTGATCTTGACGAGCCTAGCATATACAGACATGGTCTCAGAACAGGGATCACCGAAAGGTAAAGCATGAGTCATATAGTAGATATGATGAACATGTTGATTGTTCGCCATTGAAGCTACATCAACTCTCGTGATGATCGGTTTTGATGTGGTGGATTTTATTCGTGTGATCACTAAAACAATGTGAGGGATATTGTTTTGAGGGGGAGTTCACCTAGATTAATTTAACTATTAATTAGAACTCATTTGTCATAAACTTAGTCTAAACTATTGCAAATATGTTGTAGATCAATGGCAGCCCCTACCATCAATTTTAATGCGTTCCTAGAAAAAAAGTTAAAAAACAATGGAAGAAACTTCGCGGATTGGTTCTGCAATTTGAGGATTGTCCTCAATGCTGGTAATTTGACCTATGTGCTGGATGCACCACTGGGTGAACCTACTGCAGCTACTATTATCGATGAAGTAAAGAATGTTTACCTCACTCGGAAGAATCAGTACTCCACGGTTCAGTGTGCTATCTTGTATGGTTTGGAATCGGAGCTTCAGAAAAGGTTTGAGAACCAAGACCCACATGATATTGTCCTTGAACTCAAAATGATATTTGAGGCTCACGCGGAAGTTGAGAGTTATGAGGCTTCTGAAAAGTTCTTTAACTGCAAGATGGAAGAGGGCGGCTCCGTCAGTGAGCATGTGCTTAAGATGTGTGGGCATGCAAACAAACTCCAAAGTTTGGGTATAGTGATTCCTAATTCTTTGGGGATTTACTGTGTCCTCCAATCACTACCACCAAGTTACAAGAACTTTGTGATGAACTACAATATGCAAAACATGAACAAGACGTTGCCAGAACTCTTCTCCATGTTGAAATCTGCAGAAGTGGAGATCAAGAAAGATCATCAAGTGTTGTTGGTCAATAAGTCCACCAAATTCAAGAAAGGCAAGTCTAAGCAAAAGGGAAACTTCAAGAAGGATGGTAAGAAAGTTGCCACACTGATGAAGAAGACCAAGGCTGGGCCTAAGCCTGATACTGAGTGCTTTTACTGCAAGGGAGAAGGTCACTGGAAGCGGAATTGCCCAAAGTACTTGGCGGATTTGAAGAACGGCAACATCAGGAAGAAAGGTATATCCGATATACATGTTATTGATGTGTATCTCACTAGTACTCGTAGTAGTGCCTGGGTATTTGATACTGGTTCGGTTGCTCATATTTGTAACTCGAAACAGGTGCTGCAGAATAAACGGAAGCTAGCGAAGAACGAGGTGACGATGCGCGTTGGAAATGGATCAAAGGTTGATGTGATCGCGGTCGGCACGCTACCTCTTCATCTACCATCGGGATTAGTTTTATACTTAAATAATTGTTATTTGGTGCCTGTGTTAAGCATGAACATTATATCTGGATCATGTTTGTTGTGAGACGGTTACTTGTTTAAATTCGAGAATAATGGTTGTTCGATTTATATGAGTAATATGTTTTATGCACATGCACCTTTGATAGATGGTATATTCTTATTGAATCTCGAACGTGGAAACATATTAATAACATGGAAGCTAAATGTTTGAAATTGAGTGATAACTCGACCTATATGTGGCACTGTCGTCTTGGTCATATTGGAGTGAAGCGTATGAAGAAACTCCATTCCGATGGACTTCTTAAATCACTTGATTTCGAATCACTTGAAAGATGCGAAGCATGTCTGATGGGTAAAATGACTAAGACTCCATTTTCTGGGATGATGGAGCGAGCTACGGACTTATTAGAAATCATACATACCGATGTGTGTGGCCCAATGAGTGTAGCATCGCGCGGTGGTTATCGTTATGTTCTTACCTTCATGGATGACTTGAGTAGATATGGGTATATCTATTTCATGAAACATAAGTCTGAAACTTTCGAGAAGTTTAAGGAATTTCAAAGTGAGGTAGAGAATCAACGTAACAAGAAGATTCAATTTCTACGTTCTGATCATGGAGGTGAATATCTAAGTTACGAGTTTGGCGAGCATTTAAAGAAATGCGGAATATTTTCACAATTGACACTGTCAGGAACACCACAGCGTAATGGTGTGTCCGAATGTCGTAATCGAACTCTCTTAGATATGGTTCGTTCTATGATGTCACTTACAGATTTACCGCTATCGTTTTGGGGTTATGCATTAGAAACAACCGCATTCACTTTAAATAGGGCACCATCTAAATCCGTTGAAACGACACCGTATGAATTATGGTTTGGGAAGAAACCTAAATTGTCGTTCCTTAAAGTTTGGGGTTGCGAAGCTTATGTAAAGAAGTTACAGCCAGACAAGCTTGAACCCAAAGCGTAAAAATGTGTCTTCATAGGATACCCGAAGGAAACTATTGGGTATACCTTCTATCATAGATCCAAAGGCAAAATCTTCGTTGCTAAGAATGGATCCTTTCTAGAGAAAGAATTTCTCTCGAAAGAAGTGACTAGAAGGAAAGTAGAACTCGACGAGGTTGTTGAACCTTCTCTCGAACTTGCGAGTAGCGCAACACCGGAAGTAGTTCCTGTGGCGCCTACACCAGTAAGAGAGGAAGCTAATGATGATGATCATGAAACTTCGGTTGAAGTTGCTACAGAACCTCGCAGGTCAACGAGAACTCGTACCACTCCTGATTGGTATGATCCCGTTATGAGTGTCATGTTGTTGGACAACACCGATGACCCTGCGACATATGAGGAAGCGATGATGAGCCTAGATTCCAATAAATGGCAAGATGCCATGAAATCCGAGATTGGATCCATGTACGAAAACGAAGTATGGACTTTGGTGGACTTACCGGATGGCCAGAAGGCTGTCGAGAACAAATGGATTTTCAGGAAGAAAATAGATGTTGATGGTAATGTTACTGTCTATAAAGCTCGACTTGTCGCAAAAGGGTTTCGACAAATTCAAGGAGTTGACTACGATGAGACTTTCTCACCAGTAGTGAAGCTAAAGTCTGTGAAGATTATGTTAGCAATCGCTGCATATTACGATTATGAGATATGGCAGATGGATGTCAAAACGGCATTCCTCAATGGAGACATTGATGAAGAGTTGTATATGATGCAACCCAAAGGTTTTTTCGATCCTAAAGATGCTAACAAGGTATGCAAACTTCAACGGTCCATATATGGATTGAAGCAAGCATCCCGAAGTTGGAATCAACGTTTTGATAAGGTAATCAGAAGTTTTGGTTTTATACAAACTTATGGAGAAGCTTGTATTTACAAGAAAGTGAGTGGGAGCTCTGTAGCATTCTTAATACTATATGTAGATGACATATTGTTGATTGGGAATGATGTAGACCTTCTTAATAGTGTGAAAGAATATTTGAATAATAGTTTTTCAATGAAAGATCTTGGCGAAGCAGCTTACATATTAGGCATAAAGATTTATAGAGATAGATCGAGACGCCTAATATCATTGTCACAAAGTACATATTTGGACAAAGTTCTAAAGAGGTTTGGAATGGAAGATAGCAAGAAAGGGTTCTTGCCCATGTTGCCCAATACGACCTTGAGTAAAACTCAAAGTCCAGCAACGGCAGAAGATAGAGAAAGGATGAGTAAGACTCCCTATGCCTCAGCCATAGGATCTCTAATGTATGCCATGCTATGTACAAGACCTGACATTGCATATGCTGTTAGTTTGACTAGCACATATCAAAGTGATCCAGGAGTGGATCATTGGACATCGGTCAAAAACATCCTTAAGTACTTGAGAATAAATAAGGATATGGTTCTTTCTTATGGAGGTGATGAACAACTCGTTGTTAATGGTTACACCGATGCTAGTTGGAACACCGATCCAGATGATTCTAAATCTCAATCTGGATACGTATTTACTTTGAATGGTGCAGCAGTTAGCTGGAGGAGTGCAAAGCAAAGTGTGGTGTCGAGATCTTCAACTGAATCGGAGTACATAGCTGCTTTGGAGGCTTCACAAGAAGCGATATGGATGAAGGAGTTCATTACAGAGCTCGGTGTGGTTCCAAGTGCGCTGGACCTATTGTCTATCTACCGTGATAACATGGGCGCCATAGCCAATGCGCAAGAACCAAGGTCACACAAGAAGCTGAAGCACATCAAGCTACATTTTCACGCTATTCGAGAACATGTCCAAGATGGTGACATAAAGATTTGCAAAGTACACAGAGATCTAAATGTGGCGGATCCGTTGACTAAACCTCTCCCGAGGGCAAAACATGACCAACACCAAACTGCCATGGGTGTTCGGTATATTACCAAGTAATCTAGATTAGTTGACTCTAGTGCAAGTGGGAGACTGTTGGAGATATACCCTAGAGGCAATAATAAATGTAGTTATTATTATATCTTTGTGTTTATTATAAATGTTTACATTCATGCTATAACAGTATTAACTAGAAACATTAATACTTGTGTGATTTGTAAACTAAATTAGAGTCCCTGGTAAAGCCTCTTTATAATACTAGCTTGTTGATTAATAGATGATCATAGTTTCTTGATCATGAGCATTTGAGATGTTGTTAATAACAAGGTCATATCATTAGGAGAATGGTATGATGGACATACTCCTATAGATAAGCGTAGCATAAAGATCAAGTCATTTTAATAGTTCAATTGCTATAAGCTTTCTGATACATAGTAACCTAATTCCTTCGACCATGAGATCATGCTAATCACCATCACCGGAAGGATGCTTTGATGACATCAAACACCACACCGTAACTAGGTGGCTATAAAGGTGGCATTGAGTCTTCGGACAGTATGGGTTAAGGCACATGGATCAAGAGTGGGATTTGTCCATCCATATGACGGATAGATATACTCTGGGCCCTCTCGGTGGAATGTCATCCAATTGGCTTGGAAGCATGTGACTGGATCACAAGGGATCACATACCACGGGAACGAGAAAAGAGTACTTATCGGTAACGAGGTTGAACTAGGTATGGAGAGATACCGATGATCAAAACCTCGGATAAGTAAACTATCATGAGACAAAGGGAAATTGGTATTGTATGTAAGTGGTTCATTCGATTGCAAAGTAATTGTATAAATATGTGGGAGCCATATGAATTTCCTGATTCCTCTATTGGTTATTGATCGGAGAAGTGTCTCGGTCATGTCCGCATAATTCACGAACCGTAGGGAGACACACTTAAGGATTCGATGTTGTTGAGTAGTTATGGAATGATGAGTAAGAGACCGAATGTTGTTCGGAGTATCGGATGGGATCCGGGATATCACGAGGAGATCCGGAATGGTCCGGAGAATAAGATTCATATAAGGAAAGTCCTGTTTCGGAGTTGGGGAATGATTCCGGTGTTTTCACCAGGAACGTTCTAGAAGGGTCCGGAAGGTCCGGCACTCCGGAGGGGAAGGGTACATGAATGTGTCATAACAATATGGAATGGTTGCATCATGTACTAGTTCACTTGGCTAGGCAAAATAAAGGGAGAAATCAAATCCTAGTTTGAAAGTCAAACGCCAATTTGAGAAACTCAAACGACAAGTTTGCTTGGTGGAGGGAGAGTAGGAAACCTACTTGGGGAGGAGTTACCCTCCCTCCACCCGCCGGCCAAGGAGGCCGAGTTGGGGGAGGACTCCCTCCTCCCAACCGGCCACCCTCCACCTATATAAGGAGGGGTAGGGCGCCCCTACCCCTTACACCCAAAACCCTAACCCCAAGCCGTCGGCGCCACCACATCCTTGAGCCGCCGCCTAGGGCACCACCAAATCGGCGAGTTGGGGGTTTTCCCAAACCCTAGCCGCCGGCCAAGCTTTCCCTTGGTGCTTCTAAACCCTAGATTGCCAAGGCACCTCTCTTGATCCACCATACTCGCACCGGCTTAAGGCGAAGCCCTGCGGGATCTCCCCTCTACTTCCGACACCACGCCGCCGTGCTGCCGGAATCGCGAGGAGAGCACTACAACCTCCGCTTCCTGCTGGAACAAGGGAGAGGAAGGTATTCATCGAGTACCGAACGTGTGACCGACTGCGGAAGCGCTGCCGGAACGCAGCGCCGGAAGGATCGTCTAGACGATCTTGAGATCGGCAAGAGTACGACTACATCACCCACGAGAATCTGCTCTCGTTAACCGCTTTGGAATCTTCGAGGGTGAGTTTCTCTATCGACTCGTTGCTACAATCTAGTAGATAGATCTTGGCTTGTTTGTTTACATGCGATAGAATTTTTTTGTTTTCCATGCTATAACCCCTACAGAAACCCCAAGAGCAAGGTATGAAGTAGCACAGCAACAAGTTTCCCTCCGTAAGAAATCGAGGTTATCGAACCAGTAGGAGGAAGGAAATGTCACATAGGTGTTGAAAGCAACACGGAGACCTGCACAACACAAACTCAAGACTTTACCCCAACGAATCAGTGAGGTTGTCAAGCTCACCGGTTTTCTGTAACAAAGGATTAAACTTATGGTGTGGAAGGTAATGTTTTGCAGCAAGTAAACAAGTAACAGTGGAAGATGTATCAATGGTAAAGATTGGTCCGGGGTCCATAGTTCACTAGAGGTACTCTCCTTAGATAAACAACATGGCATGAAGGGTAAACAAATTACAGCAGGGCAATTAACAGGAACTGAGAAAGGCATAACAATGCAATTACTAGTCAGAAAGATCCTATGAGATTCGATTGGGCAATACAACAAGATACATAGACCGCCATCCAACTGCATCTATGACTAGAAGTCCACCTTCAGGTTATCATCCGAACCCCCTCCAGTATTAAGTTGCAAGCAACAGACAACTGCTTTAAGCAAAGTGTCTAAGGTAAACAGTCCACATGTTCCATGAACAAGAGACCGTTGTTTTCTCCCTACTAGAAACAACACATCTACAACCGAAGAGATTATTGTCACTTCCCTTGGAAACTAGAGGCATGAACCCACTATCGAGCATAAATACCCCCTCTTGGAGTCACTAGCAACTACTTGTCCAAGATAGCTACTAACAACGGAGAGCATGCAAGATCACAAACAACACAGACATGATAGAATCATAAAGATAAAACCATTAATCAAACCAACATAATAATCTCAATATCCATCGGATCCCCACAAACACTACATGCATGATTACAAATAGATTAGATCTTGATCATGAACGGAGCTCACAAGATCTATACATGAAAGCACAAAGGAGGAGATACAACCATATAGCTACTACATGTACCCATAGTCCAATGTGGAACTACTCACGCATCATACCGAAGAGAAGGCCTCCGGAATTGCAGTGATCCAGCATACCACTGCATGTGTAGTACACTATAGTCGTTGACATGACATCCACAGAACACGGTTCCGTAAATATCACATCCCTTAGAGTGGTACAACAGAAACATTGCGGGTCCATATTACAAAAGTACACACATTATTATTATTACAATACCGGAAGTTCGAGACTTCCAAAAGATCCAACTTACAAACCAAAATATAAAGTGTTCAACGGAATTTAAAAGTAACAACTCCGACTAGGAATTGAGCTCAACAGCTTATTTTATAGAGTTCATGCTGCTCGGCTCCGTTGGTTACTACTAACTAGGGGAACTTAGTTGGATTCGTTATCATCGACACCATAACGGATTTCGTAATCCACTCCTTCAACTCCTCCAGACAGATCAGGTTCCTCGTAGAACACATCTTCTTGGCATTTGACTGCATACATTGGCACGTCTTCGGGATCCTCAGAGTCTAAGCAAGGGATCAAAGGAAAGAATGAGTAACAGCGTTACCCAACAAGTTCATTATATGCAAGGTGGGAAGTTTGATGCTCTCACTACCACCTCGGATTATAAATCCTTGGCACTATGCAATTTTTTGTAAATCTTTGTTCATAGATTGATTTTATTCTAAAAAACTATGACAATCAGCCTTCACAGGTTGACCAGAACTTTCATGGAATTTATTTCCTGCCGCGTTCGTAGCTCCTTCCCGGAACAGGGAGTAACAAGTTACAATTCTTACACTCTGCAGAGGTGCGTTACTTTACCCATGAGAGATCAACTCCTTGTTGCACAACCGGGCATACTTTCCCGTCCACAATTCCATGATGTGGGGCCCATTAGTTGGTCCAAGCCAATCACTGCTCCCTTCGCGACCCCGCATGCCTCCTTGGTGTACACCATGCCCACATAATGAATTACGCCAATGGTTTGTACAAACCGTTAGATGCCAGAACTATCGTGGGACGATGAGGATTCCCACCCATATGCTGCATATCCTCCACGAGTTACCAATTAATATGCATGCTACGAGGATAACAGCCACGACCTGCACATTCGGCTTCATGCGAGAGGAAGAAGATACAGCTGACTTCTCTGCCCCCATTCCAAATATCATGGCTAACGCGTAATATACGGCGCTAGAATCACTGATGTCAGGGGTTATTAAGTCCCTACTTGATCATCATTGTTACAATTAGAACTCTAAATTCTATTGCTCCATTATATCATCACTTAGGCTGATATCTATGATTTCTTTATTTATGAAAATAATATTTTCTTTCTTTTATAGCATATATGATAACACACAATTTGACAATACTTTGATAAAAACTCTTCAAAGGACATGAGCAAGTGATGAACTTACCTGGTGATGGCAAGGTAGTGAAGTCTGATGCTTGCACTGGACCTTGAGCTTCTATGTCTACAAAAACATCATTATTGCCCGGTAAGGACAATATTTAAAGAAGCAAAATGATTATGCAAGTAATGTAATGCATTATTTAACTTGATATGCATTCACCCCATTATTATAAAAAGTTCTTTTTAATAATAAAGGATTTATGAATATTACTTTTTAGTGTTTATAACATATATTGAAATATTTTATTTTATTTCCCTTTTATTTGACTTTTATTGATTTAATAATTCTTTTAGGAATTATCAATTATACCTTAAAATTGTTATTAAATATTTATTTAGTATTTTTCAAAAATACTATAATATTAATATATAATGAAAGTGATTTTTATTTATTTTTATCATCTTTCAATAATTTTGTAAAATTCCATAAGGAATATATAAATTACAAAATTCTTATAAAATTTTAAATGTCTAAAACTTATATTTCATTTTATTGGAATAGTATGGATTATTGTGAATCCAAAAGTATTTTATTTATAATTTTTGGACTTTTATTTTATTTTTTAAAATTTATTTAAGTCTAGGGGTATTTTGGTCTTTTCCTTTTTATTAAAACAGGGCTGGAAATGTTTCTGGGCTGGTTATTCTTATTGGGCCCTGGTGGCCCATTAGTCCTAGACAAAAGATCCACCCCGAAGGGTCTGGCCCAGCTCGACCCACTCATCACTGCCTCTCTCTCTCTCTCGAGTTCATCTTCTACTCCTCTGACCCCTACCCTGTGGTCGGCGATGCCGCCACCGGCGATTCCCGCCGCCGTCGACCGTTCTAGTCGCCGCAATGGTGTAACAGGGGGTTGTCGATGACGCTCGTTCGTTCTATCCAATTAGATTCAAGCCTAGGGCTCTCCTGCGATGGATCGATGTCATCCCGAACCCTAGGGTTTGGGGGTTGGCATGGATTCAAGTGATGTCGTGGTCGTCGTGCGTCGAGGTGATGCTCTGCACCTCCAGGCGTGATCAGGGTCATTGCCGTGGCGCCGTGCGGGTTGCAGCGCCCCCTCTAGGGTGCTCCCCGTGCCGCCATGGTCGTCGGCCCCTCTGCTTTCTCTGCTCTCCTTCAGCGAGGACCTACGGTGAGTTTGATTCCCCTCCCCTGGTGCTTTCTGTACTTGCTGATTTGATGCTAGATGTTGGCAGTGTCCTCTCTGGCTATTGTCTGATTCAGATTAGGATGATTATCCATTTAGGGTTCCTGTGATGTGATTGATCATGTGCTGGATGAATTGAATCATGTTTGGATGGTTTGTACACATGCTAAATGATTATTGGCCTGAGGCTTGTTGCTTAAAATGATCTATGATGTTTCTGGTGGCTTACTAGATGATTTGATGCTTGGATTGCATCTGATTCAGATGATGTAGTTGTTTGGGAAACATGCTTGGTAAAGCCAATGACTTGATAGATTTCCACTGTTTATTTGATTCATGGTCATAATTATGATAGGATACAACTACTGTCTTAGTTTTGTTAGCTTGGGAATTAACATGTGGTATCATGATCTCAAACAGTGAAGTGTAACATAGAAATATCCTAGTTATGATTCTTGTGTTAACAGGAAAATGATTAGTTAGTTCATTATCTGAATCTATGATGATTTACCGTCTTTCCTGATTCATATTGGATTGTTCTTGTGAAACCATCCTGGTATGGCACACAAGAATAACCTTAATCCATTGATTGGGTTGTTTGAGGCTTGAGACAAACTTGGCTTTATAAGATAAATAGAGATGCTCTTCTCTGAATTCCCTAAGACCAATGATGTTGGTCTGAGGCTTAGGGATTCAGATCTTATCTAATTGGTTCATCTAGAGAGTCCTGGTAGTGGTACCAGCTATTCTTTATTGAATCAAAACTTGGAAAAAATGATAGTGAGCTTGATCAATCTATGGATCCCAAAGATTTGTTTCTAAGGTGTTACCCTTCCTTTAGGGATGTGCCTAGAAATAGATCATAGGTATATGTATCATTGAATTGTAAAATATATTTTGACAACCAGAGCAAGGATGTTGCTCTGAGCTCTGGTTGGATTCTGGTACTTTGTTGTTTGCCTTTAGAGTTTCGGAAATCCCTATGATGGATTCACCCCACTTGGGTGCTTTCTGAGGGTTTGTTTTATAAAGCAACACATGCTTTTATCTAAATAAGATGATTAGATCATGTGAAGGTTTTATGAAACTCACCACAAAATCTGATGCTTGTGGAGTAAGTTGGTGATGATGATGTTGATCTGGTTTTGCTGGACTCCTGTGCTTGATCTTGAGATAACCTGCTCCTCCTAGCTCCTGAGCTTGATCTTGCTGTCCACCTGATCCATCCCCCTCCTTATGTCACCATCCAGGTGATGTTTGGTTGATCCTTAGTTGTTGTGGTTGCTGGCTGTGGTGCTTGGTTTAGCTGCTGTCTACACTGGATGTTCTTGTGTGCTGTGCAGTGGAGTGATGCACTAGTGCCTCCCACGGCTGTGCTTGTGGTTTTGTGAGATTGGGCTGTTCTGTGAGGTTGACAACACACCACATGCATGCTGGTGTGTGTCCTGCCTGTGTGCTTGCTATGCACTTGTGGATATGTTCAGAATTTTGAACTTACTCTTACCAGGTTACTTTCACCTGGCTGGTGAATTTATCCCTCTTGGCTGTCATTTGACTTCTGGCTTTGAATTTATGAAAGATGGATTCTTTCATATTGGTGAAACTTGCCCCTTTTATAAATTTCTCAATGATGAATTTGTCAAGTGCATTTCACTAACATATCTGAGAGAAATAATAATAACACTAACCCTCTTTTGTTTCTATTTAGTCTTTGTTTTTGCAGGTACAGATATATGGATGAAGATTTAGTTTAGGTTTAGTTATAGGATAGTTATAGAATGTTCCAATGTAATTTTCTTATTCTTTTGTACTTTTTCATTTTATTATTTTGTAATTTTCATTTTCTTCAATTGTAATAAAGATTATATTATTATTAATAAAGAATATTCTTATTCTTTATTCTGTTGTAAATTTTGAAGTTTGAAAATAGTTTCAGTAAGTTACATTCTTTGTAACTTGTTTATATATTTATAATATGAAATAAGTTTTCATATTCATAATTGTTTCATTTAGATAATGTTTGGAGTTAAAATAATTAACTCATAATTAAATCAAGATTCAAACCTTTTTTCTAATTCATCTGAATTATAATTCAAACTCCTAAGTTTAAAATTCAAATTCATTTTCAACACACATAATTCCTTAAAGATCATATCAAAGTTTATAACAATCCTCCTTTAAGACTAAACCTAATCTCAAAGTAAGAAAGAAACATTGATCACTTAAGATTTTTATTTGGCGAAAATTTTACCCACATTTTCACAAATGAATGCATGCAACATTCCATATTCCTAAATCTACCCTTTGTTAGTTCCTAAATGCTGGGATGTTACAGGGATGATCTTCCCTCCGGTAGGGTGCCGGGAAGAACTTTAGATCCCCCCGATCTAGGGACGATGGTGGCGGCGGCTACAGACGGTTTCGTGGATATTTGATCGGGTACTCATGGTTTCTCCATCGGGGGATTCTTATAGACGAAGGGGGAGGCCGAGGCGGTGTCCAGGGTGGCCAAACCCTAGCCAGGCATAGGCCCACCTATGGCCGTGCCTGGGGGGGTGGCCCCTTTGGCTCACCTCCCCGGCTCCCCTCTGGACTTCTTGTTCCCCACGGGAAGTAATTGACTTTGATGTTTGTCCCGTCCAATTCCGAGAATATTTCTTTACTAACTTTTCTGAAACCAAAAACAGCAGAAAATAGGCATCTGGCACTGTTGCATCTTGTTAGTAGGTTAGTACCAGAAAACATGTAAAAAGCACCTCAAAGTGTGGACAAGTAAAGCAAAGTAGATACTAAACAAGCATGGAGCATCAAAAATTATAGATATGTTTCCGACGTATCACACATACGTGGCGAAGTTCTCCCAGCAAAAGGAGAATGTTGGAGAGGATGCCGAAGATTCGGTTCAGCCCTCCAACTTGGGAGAGTCTTCATACCAGCAGCCCTCCTATGATTGGGGCGCGTCTTCTTCTTCATCGCAAGCGCCTGACTATGATCATTCCTATGATGACCCACCAGCTTGGGGTTACTACCCGCGCTATTGAGCCCCACTTAGGACAAAATCCTAAGCTTGGGGAGAGGTATACCGATATCACACTCATTTGTATACCATCTTTCGTCGGTTCTTTGTATATCCGTTGTTTCGCTTTATTTTTGGTACTTGTTGCTGCTTTTTGAAAAACACAAAAATACCAAAAATATTTTTGTTGTTTCTCTTGGTTTTTTTCTTTGATTTTAAGCTTTGGTTTGCCTTAAAACAAAAATCCAAAAAGATTTTTCTTTGTTTGCTTTTGCTCTATTTGCTTTTGTTTGGTTTGTTTTTGCTTTGTTTGATTGTTTGAAAAAAATCGAAAACACCAAAAATATTTGTTGTTCTTCTTTGGTTTTGTGAGTTCTTTGCAGGGTTCGGCCGTCCTCAGTGGAGTTTGGTTTCATGTTATTATTCAAGTCACACAAGTGAAGGGCAATAATGAAGATTAAGACAACTTGAGGTGTGGTAAGAGGATGGTAACAAACTCTATTTGTTTTCATTTTTGTACATATACTCATCATTGTGAGCATGCTTAGTCTGTTCATGTAAGGTGTATGTTATTATGAATGCTTAGTAGTTCTTTCTTGCTTGTGATTAGCTCCAGCTTGCTAATAGTTTGTAGCATGTCATATGAATGTTTGCTTTCATTGTTTTATTCACAACTTGGTATGATATTGTGGTATCCTCCTATGAAAGTTTCATGTGAATCGACTTGGGACATGCTCATGCATGCATATGACTAAACAATAGTCAGTAAGCCTCGATGATTTATTTTGCCTCAGAGTTCATGTATCACTTTCATGCCATAATTAGTCATGTTTTGTTGCAAGCATGATTATGATAGTTATTGCTCTCTCGTTTGTCGCTCCCTCTCTATTGCTAGCCTTCACTTGCACTGAGTATGAGCTCTACTCGTGTTTCCAACTCCCCAAAACCATTATTGCCAAATGTGTCCACCATACCTACCTATTAGCATCATTTGCTATTTCAGTGCATATTCTATATGCCTTGTTTTCTTTCAAATAAAATGTTTGTATGTTTTGAGGAAGTTAGTTAGTAAAGATCCCACAAACTTGATGGCACACTTTATTCCTTGCACTTAATATTCATGAACCATTGTGACATGTCCATGAAAGTTATATGCTTGCAAATTATAGGCTGGGAGTTAGCAGAACCGTGCTGTCACGGGGAACGCTTTCAACACTTATGGATACATATCCAGTTGATACCTTGATCTTTTGTTTGCGGCTGTCGTCGGTGTGAAATAAAAGGGGAGCTTGTGAGTTCATGGAGTATATATATATGTGTTAGATAAACACCTGAGCCGCTAGCCTAAGCCATGCCTAATCATGGTGGAAACTTGCGGCATCACCATAATGAGCATTTATGAAGCATCATCAATAAAAATATATGCACATAGTAAATAAAAAGATCGCCGAGATGCTCATTGTCTGCTTTCTTGTCATTCTGATCACGAGATAGCTCCTGTATCATGTGCAAGGGGTACCCTGTTGGCGGTTCTCTATAATATGCATATATTTACAATGACAAGAACTTACAGGTAACCAAAGTTGAGTAGCATGCGGAGCGGCCCTCGTACTCAAGGGACAGGGGATATCTAGTTTATGGTATGTCAAGTATATAACTTAGATTGGACCTTACTTTCACTTTAACCACATAAAGATGCCTATGATAGGGGCAATGAGACCTCAAAGCTAATAGTATCTTTCTTTCAGCATTTTGAAGCCTTTCAAACTTTTCAAACCCTTTTCACTTCCTTATTGAGTCACCACTTATTCTATGAGCACCTTCTTGAGAGCATAGTTGTCATTCTTGTGTTTGTCTCAAAACTTGGTTAATTATGTCATGACTTTGATGCTTGTATCTCTGATATCTTTACTTCTAGTCTTCACTTGAACTTTAGAGGTGCCTTGGCATTTATATTGTGCTCTACAAACAAGGCAAGCGATATACCACTCTATCATACCTTATTATGAGCATTGCAATGTTGCTTATGTTCATGTTTCATGCTACTTATTGTTATTGAGTTGGTTTCTTTTCATAGCTTGCAATGACTATTGAGTAGACTTAGTTGCATACTTCTTATTATGAATGGTTTAAGTATCTACTCCTGTGATGGGAATATATACATCATGTGAAGCAAATGTGGTCGTGAAAGTTCTTTTATCGCACTCGGTTTTCAACCGAATTGTTGGAGGACAAGCAATAAGCTAAGCTTGGGGGGAGTTGATACGTCCAAAACGTATCTACTTTCCCGAACACTATTTCTATTGTTTCTCCTCTAAACTTGTGTGATTTGGTTACAACTAACACGGACTGACGTTGTTTTCAGCAGAATTACCTTGGTGTCTAGTTTTTGTGCAGAAAATCAATTATTAGGAAAAATCCCGGAAAATATGCCAAAAATCCTATTTCACCAGAAGATCCACGCAGCCAGAGTACGAGATGGAGGGGATCCCTGGGTGGCCCACACCCTCCTGCCACGCGGGTGGGTTCTCCCCGTGCCTGGGAGGGGTGTGGCCAGCCCAGGAACCTCCTCGGCCTCCCTCTGCGCCTATTAGTTACCCCTTGACCTAAAAACCGAGGGGGGGTCGTCGTTTTTCCAGAAAGAGTTCCGCTGCACCGCCACCACCACAGACCAAGATTCGGAACCAGAAACTCCGTTCTGGCACCCTGCCGAGACGGGGAATTTGGGGAGGATCATCGCCATCGCCATCACCAACGCCTCTCCATCAACCATCAATGTTTCCCTCATCCATGAGTGAGTAATCCACCACTGTAGGCTATGGGGATGTGTGGCATCCCGCAAAACCACTACTAGAAAATCGCGTTGTTTTTGTGCATTGCATCATCATGACCGCATGCTCATGTCATCATGCCACTTTGCATTTGGGCATCGTCATCATCTTGCATGTGCTGGTATAAAACTATTTTCGGAAAAACCGGTTCTTGTTTTCCAAACGCCCCGTCTTTATTCAAACGCAAACCCGGGTCGCCGGAATATTTTGTTTTGACTAAATATGTTTTGCAAACGGTCCGTTTAAATAAATAAAATGTTTAATTATTTTTAGTGGGGCAGTCGAACGGGCCGAATGACCCGAACGACCACCCCAGAAATTAAATCGGTCCACCTAACCCGCCCTTCTAAATCCTAAGTTCACCCAACCTAATCTACCCACACCCCCCTCCACCTCACCCCAGCCTATCCCCTCTCGCCACCTCACCTCTCTCCCTCTCCCCTCCAATCGGCTGCTGACACCTAGACCCACCCTCTCTCAACCTGCCACCCAGCCCACCCCTGGCCACACAGTCACGCACACACGCAACCTCCTCACGCGCCCTTCCTCTGGCCCAACCCCACGCCACGTCCCCACCTGGACCCGATCCCCACGCCCCCGTCCCCACCTGCCGCGCTCCCGTCCCTGTTCCTCTTCTTCCCCCGTTGGTCTTCCTCCCTCCTCTCCGCGTGCCCGCTCGCTCCGTCCCGCCCCATCTCTGCCTCGCCGCAGTGCTCCCCTCCTCACCGGCTCGCTCCACCGCCGCCACCTCCTCCGCTCGCCCAGGCGTCCGCCGCCGCAACCCCCCCCCCCCAGAGCACCTCCTCACCAGCTCGCTCCACCGCCGCCACCTCCTCCGCTCCGCCCTCGCCCTCCGCGCGCGACGCCCCGGCGCCGCTCGCCGCCTCGGCCCGACCGCGCCTGCGCCTCCCCTCTCGCCGGCGACCCCGCGCCCCGCCAAGCTTCGCCCGGCCCCGCCGGCGCCGCGCCAGCCTCCGCGCCGCCGTCGCGCCTGCCGCACGCCTCCCACCTCCCCCTTGCGCCGCTCCCGCGTCCTGCCTCCTCCCTGGCAGCCGCCGCCGCCGCAGGAACCCTCCCCTCCGCCCTCTGCCGTGCTCGCCCGGCCGGCCTCCTTTTCCTCCGACGAGCGCGCCACCCGCCGCTCTTCTCCCACCGGCGCTGCTCCCCCTTCGCTCCTCTCCGCCCCGGCCCCGCGTGCTCCGGCCAAGGCGCCACCGCCCGCGCGCGTGCTCAACCTCGCCGCTGCCGTCGCCCGGCGACCTCCCCTCGTCTGCCCCGTCCGCCCGTGCAGGCCAAGAGCTCCCCGGCGTGGGACTCGCTGCAGCGGCGCCGCCTCCCTCCGCAGGCTCGAGCCGGTCGTCCTCGCCCTTGTCCTCGTCGGCGCTCCGTCTCCTGCCTCCCCGGTCCCTGTCTCCGGCCCCGCCATCCTCTGTCCGTGCGCGAGGCGTCAAGTTCTGCAACAAGTCGGGCAAGTGTGTTGGGACGCCGCGACACATCATGAGCGCCACGAGAACGACAAGTATTGATAGCCGAGCACCAGACCGATCCGATGCCGACCCAAGTTCTCCCTCCCGGAACCATCAAGACCACCGTCACGGCCGACATGATCTTCCTCGGTGGCAACGACAATCGGACAAGGATCACCAAAAATAATTGCCGACAAGATCTCCAGCATGGATAAGATGCCCAGACCCCGAAGACCGATCCCGGCGACCACATATGCGACAAGACCTTCGCCCCGAATGCGGAATCGAGAACCCGAACACCAAGAACACCGATGCGGATACGACAAGCACTTCACCCCGTAACGACAAGTACTCCCTCGAGGACGCCTGTAACACCCTCAGAATCGGACCTATGCAAGTTTTAGCGAAGCCCGCCAAACCCGCATAGAAACGATTCAAAGGTGCCCACCAGGCACTTTCGTGCGGGTGGAAAACGAAGTAATAACATTACACAACAGTCCTCGATGGGACCCACAGAACAGATATATACAACAGCGACTCAAAAGAGTCAAGAATACAGATATAATATACAAAGATCCAAATCACCTTGAAAATGATAGAGCGTCCAGCTACGGACAAGATGCAAATGGGGCTAAGAGCCCTGAAGAATAACCAATGGCGTCCATAACCCTACCCAGGCCAAGCCGGAAGGGTAACCCTGCTAACGACGTCGATCTCAAAACCTGCTCAAACAAAAGGGGTGCCGACAAAGGGCAAAGGAAAAAGAGGAGCGTCAGTACTGAGGCCAGTACACGGCGAGACTAGAATTCGGCGGTCCTCGCCTACATAGGTATAGTGGACTGAAGCGGCAGCGGCAGCATGCGCTAAACAACCTATAGAGACTCAGCACAACTAGCGGTTATCAGAGAGGGGTAAGAAGGATCTATTCGGAACCCACCTGATGCTACCATCAAACAAACCCATTCTGGCGTTTCCCCCTCGAGACCAAACGAGGAAGTCAACCGAGGAACTCACACGGTTTGGCAGTTTTATTTATTCAGTTATCGTTGCAGCAATTACTAGTCAGGTTTGGATTTGAAAACAAGACAGGGCGTTTTAGAAAACAAAACGGGCTTTGCGAAAATAGTTTTAGACAAACAACACATGATGATGACGATGAAATGCACAAATTCAACGCGATTTTCTAGTAGTGGTTTTGCGGGATGCCACAACGCCGAGTACTTCACCCCGGACACCGAGACCCTGGACGACAAGCTCTTCCCGGAAGCAGTGACGCTCATGCGACAAGATCTACCACCCCGACCCGAAGACCCTAAATCCCGGAGTCCGAGAACGTTTCCGTCGAACCCTGGACCCCGACCCCGAACCCCGTCGAACCCTAACCAAGATCTGCCGAACCCTAATGTGTGAACCCCTTCCCGAAACCCTATTTTATAACATAATACAACTTGTCGCATAATAATTGTCTTGCATGCATACATTCATGTGGTTTGGGGGCCTTATGCCGATTCACCATATAATTAAATATGGGGCCCATATGCGGGCAAATCTAGTCTCATAGTGGCCTCATTTAAAACTGGGTAGCGAACCAGTAACTCATCTTTCCTTGTTAATACAACATTTAAATTGCGGGGTAGCTAAACAACATGAACCATTCAATTAAATTGTCGGGACCCCGGTTCCACTTAATATGACCTAATTGCACCGCATCTTTGCCATGTCATACATCATGCATGCATCATGCCGATCTTCTGCCGTGTATTGAATATTGCATCCGGTGTTTCTTCTAGTGTTTTGCTTCTTCGCGGATAAGGCCGTTGAGTTGATGTGAGCTTCGCCCCGACCTTCGGATGAACCCTTCGACAATGTTTTCAGGAGAGCATCTCCCCCTTTCCACCTATCTTACTTTTATAGTATTTATTCCCTCCTGTTGATCTATTGCTATCTGTGTTGCGATGCTCTAGTTTCCGTACCCTTGATATTACTTGCAGCCTTATATTGCCTTGGACACATCCTATTACCTGTTGTTTGGTAGATAGTTGGACTTGCGCGTCGTAGTCGCTTGCTCAAGTGCCGTTGCGTGTCGTCAAGTGCCACAGTTGTTGATGTATTGCCGCATGTTGATGTTGGATGTGATCATGGTTTTACTTATTGTTCACTTTAATTCCTGTTTAACAACTAAAATTGAAATAAGCAGAGGCATCGGTGGGTGATAGAAAATATTTGGTTTCCGAACGCCCACTTGTGTCCCGTAGGACCCCGAGTACTTGATACCTGTTCCTTGATTTATCGCGCTATCCACATCCGGGAGGTATATGGGACCCCCCCTGAGCCAGAGCTTGACTCAGTCTTATTTCTTGGGGCCACAAACTAGTTTGAGGTTTTATTTACTATCCTGTACTTATGCCATGCTACTTCTGAATTTACGTTTGTGCGAGGAGCACACAGTACTGTTTAGGATCGTGGCACGATTCCGCGGTGTCGACAAGCCCAGCCACACTTTCGGGTTCCCAGTCGTTCACAGCCGTCCCCACAACCTTAAGTCCATCTCGGAGCCGGCCGGCTTCGTTGCGGGTTCTACTTTAAGGGGTGGCCCCCTGAAATATTTCTGAATCTTGTGATTGCTTTGTCGTGAAGGCCTCGTTGGGTTTTGATTTGGTTTTTCCGAGGTTGATCGAGTGTGTGTTGCTATTGGTGCACCCCGGCCGGGTAAAACTTTCTGAAAGCCGTGTCCGCGGTTATGGACGACTTGGAGCACAGTATCTCGACCATAGACAAGCATAACTAAAGTTTATTGCTATAAATTTGACTTTATAATGACTAGTAATCAGCTTCACTATAATGGAATGGCTAAATAATACTGCCCACAATTGCTTGTTTGGAGTGTCGCTCGCGACCATTGTACCTGACTAGTAATTATGGCAACTACAACGGAATGACTGAATAAAAGTACCAACAACTGTTGGGTTTTGGGTTATCTCATGCTAATTGTATAATGACTAGTAAGTGTCGCAACTACAACGGAATGGTTAACTAAAATGGCCCACTGCTTACTTTATCAGGATGATTATCTATACCTGACTAGTAATTGCTGCAACGATAACCGAATAAATAAAATTGCCAACTATGTGAGTTCCTCGGTTGACTTCCTCGTTTGGTCTCGAGGGGGAAACGCCAGGATGGGTTTGATTGGTGTTAGATTCAGGTTGGTTCCGCATAGGTCTTTCTTACCCCTCTCTGATTGTCGTTAGTTGTATCGAGTCTCTATAGGTTGTTAGCGCATGCTGCCGCTGCTGCTTCAGTCCACCATACCTATGTAGGCGAGGACCGCCGAATTCTAGTCTCGCCGTGTACTGGCCTCAGTACTGACGCTCCTCTTTTCCTTTGCCCTTTGTCGGCACCCCTTTGTTTAAGCAGGTTTGAGATCGACGTCGTTAGCAGGGTTACCCTTCCGGCTTGGCCTGGGCAGGGTTATGGACGCCATTGGTTATTCTTCAGGGCTCTTAGCCCCATTTGCATCTTGTCCGTAGTCGGACGCTCTATCGTTTTCCAGGTGATTTGGATCTTTGTATATTATATCTGTATTCTTGACTCTTTGAGTCGCTGTTATATATATCTGTTCTATGGGTCCCATCGAGGACTGTTGTGTAATGTTATTACTTCCTTTTCCACCCGCACGAAAGTGCCTGGTAGGCACCTTTGAATCGTTTCTATGCGGGTTTGGCGGGTTTCGCTAAAACTTGCATAGGTCCGATTCTGAGGGTGTTACAGAGTGGTATCAGAGCTCAGCAGTTGCGATACCCCACAAGTCCAGCCTGTAGGATAACCTAGCTAACGGCCGCAGTAGAGTATCAAAACTATTTTTGCAAACTCGGTTGGATAGTTCTGATTAGGTCTGATTTTACTCCTGACCCCTTTGCTATTCCTCTCTTACCTCTACGTGTTTTGAATCCGCTCTCGTCCCTTTCTTCGAGTCCAGGAATTCTCGTGGTTGGGTTCCGTCGTACCTTCAGGGTTTCGCTTCCTTCTTTGATAACGGTGCTCTACCATCCGGTGTTCATGCTGCTTGAGGAATCCGTCTGTTGTGGTACCATTCTTTGTTCTTTGTTTGTGCCTTCCGGTGTTTTCCGACGCGACGACATCATCTACGCCAGATCCGATGCAGAGTCTGCATCACTCCCTTGTTCCGAACCTCGTTTGTCGAGATCTTCAGTCTGATTCCGAGAATGGTTGCAAGCTTTTCCACTGATTGTGCGGAGTAATAGTTTGGGTGCGTGATGGATTGGCCCCCATGCCGACTACCCCTTCTATTCGCTTGTGTACATTGAAGTGGATGAGAATGCATCGGTTCCCCTTTTCTATCGGAGCTAGAGGTGGCTTTATTTGCGGATACCTCTACCTTTGACCTTTTGTTCCCGGAGTGCCCTCTTGACGATCACGGACAACGACCTCTTGTTAGTGGTGTCGCGAGGATCTACACGAAGCGAGGAGACGCAGAACACCGACCTTCCTTCCGGTACCATGAGGCGGATCTCGAGGGCGAGATCCATTGTTAGTGGTGTCGAATTGTGGCATCCCGCAAAACCACTACTAGAAAATCGCGTTGTTTTTGTGCATTGCATCATCATGACCGCATGCTCATGTCATCATGCCACTTTGCATTTGGGCATCGTCATCATCTTGCATGTGCTGGTATAAAACTATTTTCGGAAAAACCGGTTCTTGTTTTCCAAACGCCCTGTCTTTATTCAAACGCAAACCCGGGTCGCCGGAATATTTTGTTTTGACTAAATATGTTTTGCAAACGGTCCGTTTAAATAAATAAAATGTTAAATTATTTTTAGTGGGGCAGTCGAACGGGCCGAATGACCCGAACGACCACCCCAGAAATTAAATCGGTCCACCTAACCCGCCCTTCTAAATCCTAAGTTCACCCAACCTAATCTACCCACACCCCCCTCCACCTCACCCCAGCCTATCCCCTCTCGCCACCTCACCTCTCTCCCTCTCCCCTCCAATCGGCTGCTGACACCTAGACCCACCCTCTCTCAACCTGCCACCCAGCCCACCCCTGGCCACACAGTCACGCACACACGCAACCTCCCCACGCGCCCTTCCTTTGGCCCAACCCCACGCCACGTCCCCACCTGGACCCGATCCCCACGCCCCCGTCCCCACCTGCCGCGCTCCCGTCCCTGTTCCTCTTCTTCCCCCGCTCGTCTTCCTCCCTCCTCTCCGCGTGCCCGCTCGCTCCGTCCCGTCCCATCTCTGCCTCGCCGCCGTGCTCCCCTCCTCACCGGCTCGCTCCACCGCCGCCACCTCCTCCGCTCTCCCAGGCGTCCGCCGCCGCAACCCCCCCCCCCCCAGAGCACCTCCTCACCGGCTCGCTCCACCGCCGCCACCTCCTCCGCTCCGCCCTCGCCCTCCGCTCCGCCCTCGCCCTCCGCGCGCGACGCCCCGGCGCCGCTCGCCGCCTCGGCCCGACCGCGCCTGCGCCTCCCCTCTCGCCGGTGACCCCGCGCCCCGCCAAGCTTCGCCCGGCCCCGCCGGCGGCGCGCCAGCCTCCGCGCCGCCGTCGCGCCTGCCGCGCGCCTCCCACCTCTCCCTTGCGCCGCTCCCGCGTCCTGCCTCCTCCCTGGCAGCCGCCGCCGCCGCAGGAACCCTCCCCTCCGCCCTCTGCCGTGCTCGCCCGGTCGGCCTCCTTTTCCTCCGACGAGCGCGCCACCTGCCGCTCTTCTCCCACCGGCGCTGCTCCCCCTTCGCTCCTCTCCGCCCCGGCCCCGCGTGCTCCGGCCAAGGCGCCACCGCCCGCGCGCGTGCTCAACCTCGCCGCTGCCGTCGCCCGGCGACCTCCCCTCGTCTGCCCCGTCCGCCCGTGCAGGCCAAGAGCTCCCCGGCGTGGGACCCGCTGCAGCGGCGCCGCCTCCCTCCGCAGGCTCGAGCCGGTCGTCCTCGCCCTTGTCCTCGTCGGCGCTCCGTCTCCTGCCTCCCCGGTCCCTGTCTCCGGCCCCGCCATCCTCTGTCCGTGCGCGAGGCGTCAAGTTCTGCAACAAGTCGGGCAAGTGTGTTGGGACGCCGCGACACATCATGAGCGCCACGAGAACGACAAGTATTGATAGCCGAGCACCAGACCGATCTGATGCCGACCCAATTTCTCCCTCCCGGAACCGTCAAGACCACCGTCACGGCCGACATGATCTTCCTCGGTGGCAACGACAATCGGACAAGGATCACCAAAAATAACTGCCGACAAGATCTCCAGCATGGATAAGATGCCCAGACCCCGAAGACCGATCCCGGCGACCACATATGCGACAAGACCTTTGCCCCGAATGCGGAATTGAGAACCCGAACGCCAAGAACGCCGATGCGGATACGACAAGTACTTCACCCCGTAACGACAAGTACTCCCTCGAGGACGCCGAGTACTTCACCCCGGACACCGAGACCCTGGACGACAAGCTCTTCCCGGAAGCAGTGACGCTCATGCGACAAGATCTACCACCCCGACCCGAAGACCCTAAATCCCGGAGTCCGAGAACGTTTCCGTCGAACCCTGGACCCCGACCCCGAACCCCGTCGAACCCTAACCAAGATCTGCCGAACCCTAATGTGTGAACCCCTTCCCGAAACCCTATTTTATAACATAATACAACTTGTCGCATAATAATTGTCTTGCATGCATACATTCATGTGGTTTGGGGGCCTTATGCCGATTCACCATATAATTAAATATGGGGCCCATATGCAGGCAAATCTAGTCTCATAGTGGCCTCATTTAAAACTGGGTAGCGAACCAGTAACTCATCTTTCCTTGTTAATACAACATTTAAATTGCGGGGTAGCTAAACAACATGAACCATTCAATTAAATTGTCGGGACCCCGGTTCCACTTAATATGACCTAATTGCACCGCATCTTTGCCATGTCATACATCATGCATGCATCATGCCGATCTTCTGCCGTGTATTGAATATTGCATCCGGTGTTTCTTCTAGTGTTTTGCTTCTTCGCGGATAAGGCCGTTGAGTTGATGTGAGCTTCGCCCCGACCTTCGGATGAACCCTTCGACAATGTTTTCAGGCGAGCATCTCCCCCTTTCCACCTATCTTACTTTTATAGTATTTATTCCCTCCTGTTGATCTATTGCTATCTGTGTTGCGATGCTCTAGTTTCCGTACCCTTGATATTACTTGCAGCCTTATATTGCCTTGGACACATCCTATTACCTGTTGTTTGGTAGATAGTTGGACTTGCGCGTCGTAGTCGCTTGCTCAAGTGCCGTTGCGTGTCGTCAAGTGCCACAGTTGTTGATGTATTGCCGCATGTTGATGTTGGATGTGATCATGGTTTTACTTATTGTTCACTTTAATTCCTGTTTAACAACTAAAATTGAAATAAGCAGAGGCATCGGTGGGTGATAGAAAATATTTGGTTTCCGAACGCCCACTTGTGTCCCGTAGGACCCCGAGTACTTGATACCTGTTCCTTGATTTATCGCGCTATCCACATCCGGGAGGTATATGGGACCCTCCTGAGCCAGAGCTTGACTCAGTCTTATTTCTTGGGGCCACAAACTAGTTTGAGGTTTTATTTACTATCCTGTACTTATGCCATGCTACTTCTGAATTTACGTTTGTGCGAGGAGCACACTGTACTGTTTAGGATCGTGGCACGATTCCGCGGTGTCGACAAGCCCAGCCACACTTTTGGGTTCCCAGTCGTTCACAGCCGTCCCCACAACCTTAAGTCCGTCTCGGAGCCGGCCGGCTTCGTTGCGGGTTCTACTTTAAGGGGTGGCCCCCTGAAATATTTCTGAATCTTGTGATTGCTTTGTCGTGAAGGCCTCGTTGGGTTTTGATTTGGTTTTTCCGAGGTTGATCGAGTGTGTGTTGCTATTGGTGCACCCCGGCCGGGTAAAACTTTCTGAAAGCCGTGTCCGCGGTTATGGACGACTTGGAGCACAGTATCTCGACCATAGACAAGCATAACTAAAGTTTATTGCTATAAATTTGACTTTATAATGACTAGTAATCAGCTTCACTATAATGGAATGGCTAAATAATACTGCCCACAATTGCTTGTTTGGAGTGTCGCTCGCGACCATTGTACCTGACTAGTAATTATGGCAACTACAACGGAATGACTGAATAAAAGTACCAACAACTGTTGGGTTTTGGGTTATCTCATGCTAATTGTATAATGACTAGTAAGTGTCGCAACTACAACGGAATGGTTAACTAAAATGGCCCACTGCTTACTTTATCAGGATGATTATCTATACCTGACTAGTAATTGCTGCAATGATAACCGAATAAATAAAATTGCCAACTGTGTGAGTTCCTCGGTTGACTTCCTCGTTTGGTCTCGAGGGGGAAACGCCAGGATGGGTTTGATTGGTGTTAGATTCAGGTTGGTTCCGCATAGGTCTTTCTTACCCCTCTCTGATTGTCGTTAGTTGTATCGAGTCTCTATAGGTTGTTAGCGCATGCTGCCGCTGCCGCTTCAGTCCACCATACCTATGTAGGCGAGGACCGCCGAATTCTAGTCTCGCCGTGTACTGGCCTCAGTACTGACGCTCCTCTTTTCCTTTGCCCTTTGTCGGCACCCCTTTGTTTAAGCAGGTTTGAGATCGACGTCGTTAGCAGGGTTACCCTTCCGGCTTGGCCTGGGCAGGGTTATGGACGCCATTGGTTATTCTTCAGGGCTCTTAGCCCCATTTGCATCTTGTCCGTAGTCGGACGCTCTATCGTTTTCCAGGTGATTTGGATCTTTGTATATTATATCTGTATTCTTGACTCTTTGAGTCGCTGTTATATATATCTGTTCTGTGGGTCCCATCGAGGACTGTTGTGTAATGTTATTACTTCGTTTTCCACCCGCATGAAAGTGCCTGGTGGGCACCTTTGAATCGTTTCTATGCGGGTTTGGCGGGTTTCGCTAAAACTTGCATAGGTCCGATTCTGAGGGTGTTACAGGATGGTAGGGATTGGATGAGTTCTATCATGTATCAAATAATATTGTTAGGGCATAGTGCCTAGTATCTCTATTAGTGCTATTTGACTTTGTTGCAACTTGTTATGCTTAATGCTTGTCACTAGGGCCCGAGTGCCATGATCTCAGATCTGAACTTATTATTGAATCATTATGATAGTATTGTTTGTGATCTTATCTGCAAGTTGTGTACACATATCATTGTCCGGATCCAAAGGCCCCGAAGTGACAGAAATTGGGACAACCGGAGGGGATGGCTGTGGTGTGAGGATCACATGTGTTCACGGAGTGTTAATGCTTTGCTCCAGTGCTCTATTTAAAGGAGCACCTTAATTGCCAGTAGTTCCCTAGAGGCCCCGCTACCACGGGTTGGCTGGACAGAAGATGTTGTGCAAGTTCTCATTGCGAGCACATATGACTATATATGGAGCACATGCCTAGGATTGTTTAGTACTTGGATGCTTATTCTTATTTATCTGCAATGCCCTAGATCTTGAAGTTACATGTTTAGACTCGTCCATGCAACACCCGTCCATCCATCCCTATGCCTACCGCACTCGAATCCTATTGTTACCGTTACTTTTACTATTGCTCTTGTTCTACTGTAGATGTTGCTTTGCTGTTGCTACTACCAAACTGCTGCTACTGATAAACTTCTGTGAGCAAGAACTATTTCCAGGTGCAGCTAAATTGACAACTCAGTTTTTAAGGCTCGCAAGTATTCTTTGGCTCCCCTTGTATCGAATCAATAAATTAGGTAATACTACCCGCGAAGACTATTGCGATCCCCTATACTTGTGGGTCATCACTTAACTATGCGGTGGATGCCCTGGCAGAGATTTTGGATAAGGCCAAAATCGTTGGCCATATCTCAAGTGTGGTAGGGCATCTGATCCCCGGAGATGGGGTCACTCACCTCCAATATGCGAATGATACTATGATTATGGTACAACGCTCGGAGCTTGATATCATCAATCTCAAGTTCCTACTCTTGTGCTTCGAGACTATGTCAGGGCTCAAGATCAACTTCCACAAGAGCGAGGTCATGATCTTGGGGTTCTCGGACGAAAACAAACAGCGGATCGCGGATAACCTCCACTGTAGATATGCGGCTTTCCCCATTACCTACCTGGGAATGCCCATTCGAGACTCGGGGGTTCTGATCAAGGACCTCACTTCTTTGGTCACGAAGGTTTAGTCTAAGGCTGAACCATGGCAGTCCTGACTCACGTCCAAGGGGAGTAAGACCGTACTAATCAACTCGTGTTTGTCTAGCCTCACCATGTATCATATGGGGCTCTATCTCCTACCCAAAGGAACCCATGCAGACTTTACGAAAGAGTTGTCCAAGTTTTCTTGGGTATCTTGGGATGCGAACCAGAAATACCATATGGTGGAATGGGAGGACATATGCACCCCCAAGATCATTGGGGATTTTGGGATCCTCGACTCTCACTGCTTCAATGTGGACCTGCTTCTTAAGTGGGTCTGGCGGATCCTATAGGACGATGGAGGCTTGTGGCTCCAGCCCATTAAGGCCAAATATATCCGGGGACGCCCCCTGATGGAATGTGAGTGGCGGGAAGGCTTGTAGTTCTGGAGAGCTCCAGGACATAAAACATACTATCCGGAGGGGGGCCTCCTTCGTTGTTGGTAGTGGACAAAGTTATGTTTTGGCTGGACCCATGGGTACAGGAGGTCCCCCTGTGCCAGGTGTTCCCGACCTTATTCGCTATCTGCGCAGCTCCCACAATGTTCGTGGTCGAAGCAGGTCTGGGATGAACCTGGAACATCCCATTTTGGCAGACCTTCAGCAATGTTGAGGCCGATGACCTCCGGAGACTACGGGGCATCTTGCCCTTGTCCCTCTCAGAAGAGAGGGGCAGGGTGTCTTGGCGCCAGTCTCCTTCGAAAGCCTTTTATGTTAGTTTGGTCTGGTGTATAGGACCCTCTTCCAAGGACTGGAACTGGCATGGACGACACACCTCTAGAAGGCTCCTCTTCCCCTAAGTCTATGGATCTTCCTATGGCAGCTTCTACGGGACCACCTACCTTCTAGGGTGGTGGTGTCTAAGCGTGATTGTCCAGGCGATGGGATGTCTTCGCTATGTGGGACATCGGAGACGTGCGCCCACATTATGTTCACGTGCCTTGCCTCTTAGTGCCTACGGAATTTTATCCGGAAAGCCCTTGGACCTGCCTGGCAGGCCCAAGATCTCGGTGAATTCCTAGAAATAGAGGCTCACCATACCGGAATTAGGCGACACCTCTTCTGGCTACTGTTTGCGGCCATTATTTGGACCCTATGAAATATTCGTAATAAGATGGTGTTGAGAGGATCTTTCCTAGACGCGCTTCTGACTCTATTTTTGATCTTCTTGCCTATCTCCAGCAGTGGCTCCCGTTGTCTAGGTGGCACGACCAGGAGAGAGTGGATAGTATCGTTCAAACGCTGAGGATGTCAGCGCAGCTCTTCACGGCCCCTACTAGTATCTCTTCGGAGGGACCTATCTAGGGGCATGCTACCTCTCTGTCTCTAGTGTGTTTTTCCTTTTTGGTTTGGCCATTGTTGTGTTGTTGCCCCAGCGGTCCTTCTTTTTTCTTTTCTCTTCGGCGCCTTGGCTCCGGTGGCACTGTATAACTATGTACTAGGTTGTGGCGTTATTTATAAAGCTGAGCGGAATCCTGTTTCGAGGAGTTATTTTGAAATTGAAATGGTTCCTTGAAGTAAATTTCACAGGCCATTCTTCTATAGAATAGTAGAAACCATTGAAAATTACTTCCATAGTGAATGAAGTACTTTACTAGCATTTTTTTACTTGTTGGGAGCTTCACTGATTAGATGGGTGCCTAATATACTTTTGTCTTCATCGTATATTGTCAGTTCTAACATTGTAATTTCATCTCTTAAAAAACATTGTAATTTCATGAGCTTAGGGTTTGCATAACACACATGTTATTCAGAAAAATAGGCACTTTTTGGCATCGACTATTTGGCATCGGTTTGTTCTGTATCTATAGCAAGCAATGAAAAGTAACTAAATGGGGGGAAATAGGGATATTACTTGGAATGAAGCTTTGGTCAGGAAGATTTGCTATAGTGAAGATGCTGACAGTTTCCTAAAGCTGAAACTGCTAAATAACGCATCAGATGACTTCATGGCCTAGCACTATGAAAATTCAGGGGGTTTTACTGTGAAAAGCGCGTACATATTGGCCTACAATCTACACCATGGGCTCATTTGGCATGCAGTTAGCGTAAGAACCAGGATAACATAAAAAATATGTGGAATCTTTTCTAGAATGCGAATGTACCTAGAAAGGTGAGGATCTTTTGTTGGAGATATGCTCATGACAACCTCGCAACCAAAAAACAAGTTGAAGAGAACACCAGAAACTGGTGGTATTTGCAACATTTGTGGAAGGGAAGAGGAAGACAACTTTCATGGTACTCTAAGCTGCACGAAGTCAAGAGCTTTGAGACACGAGATGAGAAAGCATTGGAAGCTATCACCAGAGCGCAAATTTTCCTTCACGAGCCTGGAGTGGCTTAAAAACCTTCTTATCAACTTAAGCAAGACAGACAGAAGCCACGTCTTGATGCTTTTATGGAGATCCTGGCATCTTCGTTGTGATACCTACCATGGTAAGGGCAAGTAAATAATCGCCAGGTATGTTGCCTTTCTTCTCAGCTATGACAGCTTCGTCCAAGACCCAAGCATCCACATCAATACTGAACCTGGGTGTTTGTCACATGTCCCAAGCAGGAAGAACCTCCACTGGATCTTGCGCTAGACTCCATCGAGCTATGGTAATCTGAAGATCAATGTGGATGTTGGCTTCCGCTATGTCGGGAGAGACCATGACGAGGATCTCTATGTGAGATCATCTTGGACCAATCATGGTTGCTCCTAGCATTGTAGGAGAAGGATGCAGAGACGCATAGCGGTCTGAGCTCTGAATCTTGCTATAGGCCACAACCTGAACCCAGTGATGATGGAACCTGATTATGCTGCGGCGTTGGCTACAGTGAATGAACCGTCCTCCAAGACGCCCAAGATTTGGCACGTGTACGAAGACGTTAGTCTGCTAAGATCTTTGCTTCTTTGTTTCTCATAATTTATAACCAAGATTGGAAGAAAATGTAATAGTGTTCCTCATGATTTAACATGCCTAGCTAAGCATAGTGCTTCCAGCTAGAGGCGGACCCAGAAATTTTTCAAAGCCTCGGCGGGACTCAAAGCAACTGAAACTTTTCTCCACCAAATATGTCGTATCACATGACCAATTCTCTTTAACCTTATGAGCAATTATTTTGTTCTACAAGGACATATATTTCTCTCACACGAATTTAACCTTCCAGGCAACTTTTTTCGAAGTACACAGACCTTTTCTTAACCTCGTGAATATCTGTTTTGAAATACATGTCCATTCTTTTAAACCATGTGAATAATAATTTTGTACTTATTACATATTTCCCTCACATGAATATTTTCTACCCCTACTGATATTTTTTTGAAGTACACAACATTTTTTAAAACTTGGTGAACATCTTTGATCTAGATGGAACATTTTCTCTTTTAAAACTTTTTTAAACTCTATGATTATTTTCGCTCGGTGTGTTTTGCTTTACTGCTTCCCTCCTTGTGCCAAGCGCCATCTTTATTCCTTCTTTTTTAGATAGCCCCTCACTCTTTCGATTTGAATTTCCGTCTAGACTCGTGTCGATACCGAAGAAGTATTACTTTCTTCCTAAGAGCATCCTATTATTTTGCCAATATAAGTTCATGCTTGTGTAAACAAATAGCCATCCTCGTGTCAAGAAATGTTCTTACTTGCAAATAATTATCTAATAAATTATGTAAATTTGTTTTCATTTTTTTAAACGATTAGAAGAAACAATTGCCCATACCTTTTTCAACTTGCAAGTTTTTTTCAGAATTACAAGGGGATTAATTTTGTGTTCTATGAGACATGTGAAAAACATGCTAGTATTACTATTAAAGGCTTGAAAACTAGCTAAAAGTAAAGTCCACGACAGTGTGAAATAGTTCTAGAAACAGCACAAATAGTACACTACTCAAAAAAAGTACTTCGTTCGTCCAAAATAAATGACTTGGATTTTCCTAGACTTGTTTTAGTCTGGGATATATCCGAATCTAAACAAATACATTTCACTTATTTTAGGGTATATAGAACTTGCGCCTTCGGTATGGAGCCAGAGGGCATACACGATGGTTCTTGGAATCTGCGCAGAATCGTCAAACAGGAGCACCCCAATTGATGGCACCAAGAAGCACAGTCAAACTAGGAGGGTGGAAGGGGCATGGTTTATCCAAGGCGGGAAGAGAGGCGTTGGTGAAATCTATCCTACAGGCTGTTCTGACTTATACCATGGGCTGTTTTAGACTATCGAAATCTATGTGCCAGAAGCTCACGTCAATCTCGTCGGGGTTCTGACGGGGTGCTTCTAAAGGCTAGAAAAAGGTTCATTGTATAAGTTGGGAGAAGATGTGTGTCCTGAAGAAGAGGGGAGGCATGAGCTTCCGAGACTTTGAAGATTTCAATCAGGCGCTTCTGGCCAAACAGGCATGGATGATGGTTACTAGGCCAGATTCTCTATGTGCACGTGTGATGAAAGCAAGATATTTCCCAGATAGAGACTTCCTACATGCAGGGTGCCTGAAGACAGCTTCGTTCACCTGGAAGAGTATTATACACGGCAGGAAGCTGCTCAAAAAGGGTCTCATTTGGTGTGTTGGCTCAGGGACTAACATCTTGGTTTGGGAGGATAATTGGATCCCGAGGGCTAGTGCTAATAAGCCCTGAGGCCATAAGCCTGATGTGGTGGTTAACAATGTGAGTGAACTATTGCTGCCAGGTGGTAATGGATGGAATGCTCAAAAATTGCAGGAGTGTTTCTATGATGTGGATGTTGAAGATATTAAAAGGATTTCCGTAGGTCGAGCCCGAATAAATGATTACCTTGCTCGGAACTATACCAAAAACGGGATCTTTTCAGTCAAATCAGCATACCATCTTCAGAGACAGGTGAAAGCAATGGCGGCAGGACAAGCTAGTTCATCATCTACGTGTGACGATCACAAAGGGTGGCTAGCGTTATGGGCTGCAGATGTGCCCAATAAAGTGAAGGTTCATGCATGGAGGATAGCTAAGAATGGCCTTGCAGTTGGACAGGAATTATAGAGGAGAAACATCAAACATGGGGTCAGTTGTGTTGTCTACAATAGAGATGAAACACTGATCCATAGATTTTGGAGATGTCCACATGCTGTCAGGGTGTGGGAGTGTAGCATAGAACTGTCGAAGCTACAGCTAAAAGCCCCACCGGATATAGTCAGAAACCAGAGGGACCTGTCGAACTGGTTGCTGGAGTGGATGGGAGGGTTGAACCCTGACGATCTAGCTGTTGGCTTGATGACAATATATCAGATGTGGTTAGCCAGAAATGATGCTAGAGACACTGCTTAGATCGAAGATCCTATGACGACGGCGCGCAAAGCCCTGTTCTATGTGGAGGAGTGGAAGGATGTGAATTTAGTCACGCCGACCACGGGCCAATCGTGGCAAGAGGAGCACTAGCTCCTACCGTCAGAAGGGTGGCACAAAGCAAATGCAGATGATTCTTTTCTCAAGGATTCAGGCCAAGGTGGCGGTGGTGCGGTTGTTCATGATCACCATGGCGAGTTTGTGGCAGCATTATGCCATTTTTTTCCGACGACGGTGGATTCGGAGAGAGCTAAACTTCTTGCATGTGGTAGAGCGGTGCAACTAGCTGCTGAAATGGGGGTCGTCAAGCTGGAGTTGGAGACGGACTGTCTTGAGGCTGTGAAGAAGTTGCAGTGTAAGGAGATGGATCGGTCTATCCATGGACCCCTAGTTGAAGAAGTGAAAGCAATGCTGGCTCTGTTTGGCGACGCTGTAGTAAAACATAATGAAGATGTACAAATAGTGTGGCTTATCGTCTAGCTAAGGATAGCTGTGAAAATAAATATTGTAAGACTTGGCTCGGGTATCTCCTGGGTAATCGAATGGTGCTGGTATTGAATAAAATTGCAGCATAAATTTTCTCAAAAAAAAAATAAGTTTTGCTAAAGGAAAAAGAAAAGAGCCACGACGCAGAATGCCCATCGGTAATCTCTATTTTCCTGCCTTGGGAGCCACTCGCTGTTGACGCACGCGGCATCGAAGCCCGGGCAGCCGCCGGGTAATAGGAGCGTTGGGTCCCGTTACAACGTACGGTCATGTTTCTTAGGACATGTTTCTTAGGATCTCATAGATAAAAGAAATTATCATGTGTTAACTAGTATGAAAAGTAAAAAAATTAACATATTTTTTGTAATGCGAGGATAAGAGATTGCTCGGTGCTGCTCACCACGAGAACTCCTATTCAACGCTTTAAGCGTCGATACAGTGAGCGTACGCCTATCCTCCAGGACTTCACGGCATCGGTCCATTTATAGTCCTTCCAGTGTTTCTTTTATGTTTCTGTTCTGTTACGTGATTCTCGTTGTTAGATTCCAACCCCAAGTGCTTCTCAAACAAAAACTAGCGTGATGTTCCCCCTCAAAAGAAGAGAAAAACCAGTGTGCTGTTTCCTCGCCGAAAAAAAAAACTACCGTGTTACTTTTTCCTCGAAAAAAATCTAGGGTGCTATTTCCTAGAATGAATATAAATTGAAAACTTTGTTGGAGATACTCCATAAAAACCATGTTTCTTGGTTCTATAGGAAATCTTACGATCTTCCATGCTGTTATCAAAACAGATTTCGACTCTTGATAATTATTTGTGACGATCAAAAATAATAGTTAAAAATAGTTCATGAGGTTAAAAATAAATATTCTCATAGTTCAGAATAACTTCACGAGGATCAATTTAAATGTTCATGTTGTTCAGAATAATTGTTCACGAGGATCCAAATAAGTTCATGCATTTTGAAGATAAGATTAATCACAATGGAGGGTATCATATGTTAGTATCATCCATATAATACTAGCGTATGATGGCAGAATGGACGAAAATAACCTAAAAAAATAACAATTTCACGAAATGAACTCTGGCCAGAAGAAATTCACAGAACTAACCCTTTTTGCAACGCCATACGACGTGGCGCCGCTGTGCGGCGCCGTTACACCTGGCGTCGCGCACCTGCCAGCGTGGCGCCTCGCGGGCCCCGGTCCCGCTAGTGCGGCGCCTTGTAGCGTGGCGCCGCACTGTGTAGTGCAGCGCCGTTGCGCCTGGCGCCGCACTTTAGGTCTTGTACCAGCGCGACGCCAGCCCTCCCCAGACTCAGCCCATTCTTTCTCACCCACACACGAGCTGCAGCGGCGGCAGCGGCTCTTCTCCCCCCTCCACCTTCTCCCTCCTAGTGTCCAAATCGGAAGCCTCTCTCCGTGGAGTTCGATCCCCCCAAGTGCCTTGAGGTATTCTTCCCCTTCATCTTTGATTTGACCCACTAATTTCTTGTTTTGGTCCATATCTTGCAAACCCTAGTTTGTTTTGTAAGATGCATGGTAGAATGTTGTTGTATTGGCATATGGGTTGGTATTGTGTTAATGTTAGCATGGGTATCTATTGAGTGTGTTGACCATGATATTGTTGTTGTGATTATGTTAGGCATGGCAAGAATTGTTCATGTTCACCATGTATACAAGGATGCTTTTTTGAGAGGTAACATAGAACCGGACCCGGACGAGCTCGATTTGGTGTTTGAGCGTACTCCAACATATGCCGAGGTCTTGGAGCAATTGAGGATTGAATTGAAATGGATGGACCCAAAGGATGATATTGAGTTGGAGGGAAGACATAATGTTGGCTTGGGAATGCATGTCCGTTGGAAGACCATGCGTATCTTCTCCGAGGTCCGTTGGCTTGCATACAAGGAGGTGGTGGCCGAATCACTAGACAAGGCTCTTGAGATATTTGCCACCAAGAAAGTTGGTAGTTCATTGTCTTTGGACTTAAACCGTATGGCATCCCCATTGCGTACTATGAGTCCTCCACCCGTAGACCAAGAGCTAAGGCGTGAACCTCCCTTGACCCAAACATTGAGCCCGATTTCAAGACACCAAGATGATGATTGTGGGGGTGAAGATGAAGATGACAATGATGATGTTGAACTCCACGACAACAATATTGGAGATTTAGAGAAATATATCACACAAGATGACATGGACCATGACCTCCCGTATTCTCGAGGCTATGCATCGGACTCGGATGATGATGGTCCCGAAGAAGAAGTTGACGAGGAGAGTTTCACGGCTAGAGAGGCCGAAATCCACCATACCGTATTGGGTCGGGATCATCGGGTGCCTTTGTTTCATGATCTCAGTCTCGCGGATGAAGCCACGGTTGATGGTGGCAAAGGCATTGTGCTCGGACCAAGGACAAGTTCTTACCGGGATGGCAATGAAGTGAATAGTGGCTTTTGCAAAGGATCAAGGTTCAGGACCTTGTTGGAATTTAAGCAATGGATAAAGGACTTCTCGGTGAAGCATCATCGTCCTTACACGGCCGTGCACTCGGACATCAAGAAGCGTTACACGGTGAAGTGCGAGGAGGAAGGATGTCCTTGGATAGTGCGTGCAAGACCATTCAAGGGAGGTCCTGATTGGCACATATCTAGTTGCGTATCAACTCACATGTGCCGAGGCCCGGTGTTGGATGGGAAGGATGCGAAGAATGAGCACCGGCAACTCACCGAGTTCCTCGCTTATAGGCTTTCCAATGACATCGCGTCGTTTCCAATAATGACCATCAAGCAGGTCATAGAGTTTGTGAAAGCCCTCTTTCACTACGAGGTGAAGTACGGGAAGGCATGGAAGGCTAAGCAATCCGCATTCAAGATGTTGTATGGTGATTGGGAGGAATCTTATAACCGAATCCCAAGGTTGTTGTTAGCGATGGCCAATGCTAACCCCGGCATGGTTCATGTGGTTGAACCTTATGGGAACAATACAAGGGTTGTAAATGGGAAAACCGTGCGAGTATTTGGCCGTGCATTTTGGGGTTTTGAGCAATGTGTCCGGGCTTTTGAACATTGTAGACCGGTCATCTCTGTTGATGGCACCTTTATGACCGGACAATTCAAAGGCACTATCTTGATTGCAATAGCCAATGACGCGAACAACCGGTTGATTCCTTTGGCGTTTGCTTTGGTGGAGGCAGAAAGCAATGATAATTGGGAGTGGTTCTTCTATCTTTTGAGAACCAAGATATTAACCCCTAAAAGGGAGATATGTGTCATCTCTGACCGTCATCAAGGAATTCTCAATGCTGTGATGATTGATATTCCCGGCCATGCTCCATTACACCATCATTGGTGCATGAGACACTTTTGTTCAAACTTATATAGGGCATGCAAGAGCAAGGATTTGTCCGATGATCTACAAGATTGTTGCCTCGCTTTCACGGAACGTCGTTTCTCTAACTTGTACAACAAATTGCTAGTCAACAAAGAACTCAATGTCGGTGGTCGCGAGTTTCTCAATAGGAACATTGAACATATGGGAAAGTGGGCACGAGCTTTTGATGACGGTGGCCGGAGGTATGGCCAAATGACAAGCAACATGGAAGAGGCATTTAACAAGTTGCTAAAAGGTGTCCGTGCATTGCCCGTCACGGCAATAGTCCGATATACATTCGACATGATGAATGGGTATTTTCTGAAATACTCACATGAAACGGACCGACATATTGCGGGGGACAACAAGAACAAGTACAAATACAAGTTCCCTCCGAAGGTTGACGATTGGATGCAATTTCAGACAAGGAAAGCGGATTCCCAAGTTGTCACGGAATATGACAATGACGAGCTAATTTACCAAGTTACGGAGCCCGGAGGTACAACGGCTGATGGTGTCCAACATGGTGGCCGAGCTTTCAAGGTCTCGCTTAATACCTGTGAGTGCACATGTGGAAGGCCATCATTGCTTAATCTTGCGTGCTCGCACTTGGTCGTGGCGTCTCGCAGACGACATTTGGATTAAAATAATCCGCTCACGGTGCGAGAGGCTGAGTTCTCTATTGAGACTACTAAGAAGACATGGGCTCCTAAATTTCGTCCATACTTGGACCAATCACAATGGCCGGAGTACCATGGAATTCAACTATGGACCGATCCAAAATGGAAGGTTGTTGGACGTGGAAGACGCAAGACAAAGCGTTTTAGGTGGTGGTGGTCGGGAAACGGGCAACGACCAATTCCAAGAGCCTGGTGTGGAACGTGCAATGGTGAAGGGCACAATGCAAGAAAGTGTTCTCAAAGGAAAAGAGCAAAAGGAAATCAAGGAAGTAGTAGCCAACCAAGTAGTATCCAACAAGCTCCAAGTCAACCAAGTGGTAGCCAACAAGCTCCAAGTCAACCAAGTGGTAGGCAACCAAGGACTAGCCAACATGCTCCAAGCCAACCAAGTGGTAGCCAACCAAGGACTAGCCAACATGCTCCAAGCCAACCAAGTGGTAGCCAACCAAGGACTAACCAACAAGCTCCTAGACAACAAAGAGGTCGACAACTTGGGCTACAAAGAGGAAGAGGGCGTGGTGGTTTTAATCCCGCTAGTATGATAGGTTACTTAGCCGGACCAAATCCGTATGCTCGTAGGTATGTTCACATTTATGCATATTTTACTATCATTCATGTTTATTGGGTTAAATGCATCCTTTACTAACTTGCCGCTTTTATTCTTATAATAGGTATGGCGACTCAACCCAACAAGGCCAATGATGGGGAAGGTGTGAACTACTCGAAGATTTGGGCGAATGCTATGGAGGTGGTGGAGAAGAGGAAGGAGGCCGAGGAAGAGAGGAAGAGGAAGGAGGCCGAGGAAGAGAGGAAGAGGAAGGAAGCTGAGGAATAAAAGCGGAGGAAGGCATTCAAAGAGGTAGTTCAACTTGCTCGTGACTTGGCAAAAAAGAAGGACAAAGAGGACGAGGTGAAGAAGAAGAAGGAAGAGGAAGAGAGGAATAGGAAGAAGAAGAAGAAGAAGAAGAAGGAAGAGGAAGAGAGGAAGAGGCAAAAGGAGAAGGAAGAGGAAGAGCGGAAGAGGAGGGCCAATGCTAGGCCACCTTGCGCCGATCAAGAGGAAAGGCCATGGAGGGAGTTTCGTACTGACGAGGCCCATGGGAAGGAGGTTCCTATTTGTTGGTGTGGAACCGATTGCACTGTTAAGGAGTCCCTAGACTACCATTCCGATAGTTGGGGAAAGAAGTTATTCATGTGTGCCAACTACAATCGCTCTCCCGTGCGTAGCCGCAATCCATACGACACTCCACCGGTATGCACAAAGCTTTTTAGTTCTTCATGTGTCCCAACTATTCCATATCATAGCCTCTAACATGCACTATTTTCTTGTAGTCTCCCCCTCCGGTATGCAGGTACTATACTTGGATAGATATCGAGCAACCTCAATCCAAAAAGGCTATCCAAGAGATCGATTGGGCCATAAAAAGAAGGCGCTACTACGAAGAATAGCGTGACGAGGAGATGGCGAAGAAGCGCAAGGAACGTAATGACGAGCTCCGCAAGAAAGAGGAGGAAGAGAATCGTCGTGCTAAGGAGTCTCGGGATGCCGAGAGGGAAAGGCTGCGTCAAGCGGCATGGCGTTCCATGGAGGAAGAGGAAGAGAAGAAGAGGAAGGGAAAAGGGCCTATGTTCTAGACTTTGAGTATGTAAACGGGAGTCATGGAATTGTATGTGTCAAGATTTGCTCGAGAACCTCTTGTTATTTCATGAACTCGTGTTATTTCATGAACTTGTATGTTCTAGACTTTAAGGGCAAGAAACTCGTGTTATTTCGTATGTGTCAACAAACATTTCCCCCCTCAAAGCTTTTTTGTTAGATGTGTGATCATTTGCCCTCGAAACAACCGCTGAAAGCTGGCTGTAGCAGGATCTTCAAAGTGTGGCGCCAAGCCTGGTGGCGTCGCAACGTGCGGCGCCGTCCAGCGTGGCGCCGCATATGCGCTCGAAAAGAGACAGAAGCTTCTGTCTATTTTCTAGCGCATGTGCGGCGCCACGCTGTAAGGCGCCGCACGGTGCGGCGCCACCAGTCTACATGCTGCATGTGCGGCGCCGTCCGTAGTGGCGCTGCAAATGCGCTCGAAAATAGACAGAAGCTTTTGTCTATTTTCTAGCGCATGTGCGGCGCCATGCTGGACGGTGCCGCACATGCAACGCGTAGCCTGGTGGCGCCGCACCGTGCGGCGCCGTCCAGCATGGCGCCGCATATTGACTTAGCCGATTCCTGGGCCACCTTGCACCATGTGCGGCGCCAGGCGTCATGGCGCCGCACCTTCCTGACTAGTGTGTGTCTGTTTCAGTTGTTCTGTTTCGGTTGGTTTTCAAGCATGTTTGTTCGAGCAGGTTTGTTCGATGTTGTTCGAGCAGGTTTGTTCGATGTTGTTCGAGCATGTTTGTTCCAAAAAGACAACAACCATTAAAGTTCACGAGAACCATTCAAGTTCACGACAATAACATCTAAGTTCACGACAACAACATCCAAGTTCACGACAACATCCAAGTTCACGACAACAACCATAAGTACCGAGTTCACGACTACAACCATTCAAGACAAAGTGCAACATATACTCTACTTCCCACGGGTGGTCTTCGCCCCTCGGCCCCTTCTCGTGGGCATCTTCCTCCTCCTCATCGGTTCCTCTTCATCCTCCACCTCTAAGCGATATGGATTCTTGGGCTTCTTTGTCTTGGTCGTGGAAGGGTTGGGTGTGTAAGGCTTCTTGGGTTGCCTTGGCTTGAGCACGTAGTCGGACCGCTCATGTACCTTGTAGCGAGTGTAGTTGCCCAATGTCATCTCGTCGGGGACGCTTTCCTCATCTTGCGGTTGTCAACAAAAGAAGATTGGTAAGGAAAAATTCAGGAGAAATGCAAGGGAGGGTGGGGGATGCAATGGTTGTACTACCTCGGGTGTGTTCGACTCGTCCTCGGATGTGGAGTGATGATCGCCAGAATTGTCACCTTCGGGCGTGTTGGACCGTGACGCGGACGGTGTTGCCACCTCGGGGTCACGGCAACCTAGCAAGTTCGACAGCCGCCTTAACCGTTGGCCCTGCTTCTTAATGAACTCACGAAACAGACCCTCTCCCTTCTCTCCGCGAGGGTATGTGTCCAAAGAGTCCTCGCATGCATCAGCGGACTTCCTTACCTGATCGCGCTGTCATAGACAAGAAACTAGTAAGTTATCCATGCAAGGTGTGAGAAGCTCCTAGACGGAAAACATATTATTCGGCACACTTTACCACAAAGTTGACCAAGGGAGCAAACTCGGTTTGTCGCCCTTCTCTGACCATGATGTTGTATTGTTCGGTTGAAAGCTCATCAAACACCAATGGCTCCTCCAAGATCGAATCCCGAAATGCTCGTGGGTATATCTCCACCGGCGCATTGTCAACGAACCATGCGATGTAGTTGTTGAAAGCATCCCGATTGAAGGGCCTATCCTGTGCTCCTTTTGCTTTCCTAGCCTTGGTCACACACCTCCTGAATTTCTCAAGGTGCTTCCTATGAAGCTTGGGCCAATCCTTCTCCTTCCTCTGCTTCTTCCTGTCCAAGCTGCACACAACAACAACAAGTCAAAAAGCGTTATTTGGCGAATGATAAGCACATCACATGGTAAGGCAGTTAATAGCTTACCTATGGAGCCCTAAGTCCGTGTCCTTCCACTCAGGCGGGACAATCTGAAATAACCCAAACTGGGTCATGACACGGTGAGGCTGGTGATACTCAACAGCCCACATGCACACCATGGGGCAACGCATTAGCCACAGACGAGATTCTCTGAGGCAAATAGGGTTAAGGCGATAGTCCTCCGGAACACCAAAGCGGTCCCGTCGACCGTATGGCTCCCACGTCACCTGCATCATACCACACTCATGTCAGGGTCAAAGATTACAAGTTCAAGACATATAATTGACCGCACCCGTGGAAATTACCTGATCCATGGTGATCGTGTCAAACTCGTTGGTGTACCTCTTGTACGCCTCCAGTGGGTCCGTTGGCGGTTCGGAGACCACATCCCACTTGTAAGCCCACGCGGGGAGAAGGTAGTCGTTGCCGTTATCAATGTAAGGATTGAATGACAACAATCTCGGCCGTCCAATGGATAAGCGTTCCCAGCTCCACATCGGAAGAAGGAGCAAACAACCACCAATCCCTGAATCGGCGGCGCTCCTAAGGCAAGCGTCATCCAGCTGCAGATGAAGTGAACAACCATTTGCTAAGAACAAATTTTTTTGAGATAGTGCAGAAATATACAACAACATTTGTAAATAACTCATTACCTGACGGTACAACCAGGCCAACGCCGTAGAACCCCAACTGAAGGTAGAGTCGAAAAAACCCAGCAACTTGAGCCAATGCCACTGAGCACGATCCCCACTGCTGTCAGGTCCTCGTGATAATGTACCACACATACACACGAGTGTATGTCTTGATCGTCTCCTCATCGGAATCTTCGGGGCAAATCTTGAAATTCTGGATGATCCAAGTAAAAGTATCCCCGGCAGCGACCCTCAGTCTTTCCCCCTTCGAGTTTATAGCCTCGGGTGGATCCTTCCCTATAAGGAAGACCATCTGCTCACGCCACCCGTCTGAATCCGAAGACATGCACACAGGGTTTCCCTCGATTGGGAGTGCCAGGATCATGCTCATGTCCTGCAAAGTGACCGTAGTCTCACCGGTCCTAAGGTGAAATGTGTGCGTCTCCGGCCTCCATCGGTCCACAAGCGCGATGATAACAGCAGGGTTGAAGGCCGGTGTGGACCGAGTGACCATGTGGATAAAGGGGAGGAGTCCTAGATGCTGGATGTACGGAGTGTACCGTGCATCATAAGGCATCTTGCCGGACGAGACCTCGTGGTACCTAAGTCGAAGGGGTTGAAGCTCCTGCAAACATACAATGGCAAAATGTTAGATTTCCATCTAAACAAACATGGCATCTTGTTCGACTTGCATTGAAGTTTTTAGTACCTGTCTCTTCTCCGACATCTTGTAGGCACGGTGTTGAACATCATAGTGAGCATTGTTTAGAAGGGGGTTGTCACATCCCAAAATTCTCCTAATTTTGGAATGTGAAATAATTAAATAAGTTTGGTTGATTGTTTGACTATGTTGAAAATTCTCAAAGAGAAGAAACTTTTTGAATAGAAAATCCTCTCAACCTTGAATTCAAAATCTTATATTCTTTTGTTATGACCTAAGTAGCCATATAGGCAAAAGGGCATGGATTGATTATGGATTGTAGAATTGGTGTGCAAGATTTCAAAATGAAAATCATGAAGCATTCATAAGCATTTCATTACATCCATGCAAAGTTCTCATAAACTAAATCCAAATCCTGGTATCTAAATCCTATAGTCGATTCGCCCAAATGTTCCTAAGGGTAATTAAATTGACTTTATAAAAACCATTGTTGTTAAGGCATAAATTATTTATAATTATAGCCTAAATAGATCCAATTAATACTACAAAATTTTAGAAACAAAATTGAGCTCATTTGGAGCTAGTATGAAAAAGTTATGGAATAAATACAAACAAATAAAGATATAAATAAAATGGAATATACAAGGATTTATAAATCCACTACTTCCAAACTAGTAAAAATATTACAAATTTGATCCTATGATGATCTATTCGATTTTAGAAAAATTTAGAAACAAGAATCATGTCATTTGGAGTTCGTATGCAAAAGATATAAGGAAAACAGGTAAATAGAAAAAGAAAAAAAAAAGAAAAAAAAACCTAAACGGGCCGGCCCACACGGACCGACCCAACCAGCCACATACAGGAGGGAGAGGGATCGATCCCATTGGATTGCTTTAAAAAGCGTGCGAAACAGTTTTTAACAAACCTATCTCTATTCAAACTCTTATATCTTTTGATCTACAACTCCGAATTGACTTTCGTTTGTTTTTACTTGTTCCCTACTCCAATACCTATCTCCCCACCATCCTAAATCCCCGTATAAACTCGTGGATCCACGGCTGTACGAGTTTCTATTCTCGAAATCCCGAATCTACATATTCCCGAATCTTATTTCGCTTTTTAACCCATCTAGACTTCGTCGTTTGCCTTCGGTCAAAAAACGAAAGTTGTAGGAATCGTCGAAATATTTCAGTCCCGACAAACCTCACCTATTTTCATCCACCACAGCCGGAGAATTTCGTATCGCAATATTTCAGATCTTACGGTGTAAATCCAAGATCTACTCGCGCTCGTTTCTTCAAATCCAAATTCCTTTGGTGAGAAGGTAGGAATAATGATTCCCCACAACTTTCATGTTCTGAGTTTTTCAATTTGACCTACGGATTTGTCTCTCTAACACAGATCTATTTCTTGTCTATTCTGAGCCAAAATCGGGTCAATCTCTTCTTCTAGCCACCGGATCCTATCCAGACGGTCGAGATCCAATCAAACCGGTGCGTGCCATGTCGTCATCCCGGTCATCTTCATCATCAACACCACATCAACGTAAGGTCAACATCTAGTCCCAGTCAGCATGCAAAGTCAACCTGTCCAGTCAGCGGAATATTCTCTGAAATATTCCGTTCGAATTTAAAATTGCATATTATAGATCTAACTTGTAAAATTCATTAGAAATTTATACCACGTCCAAAATTTGCGTATAATATATCAAATTGAAGATAATTTCACGTAGAATCATCTTATCAGAATAGATCCAACTTTTACTGTACGTGGTTACTGCAATAATTTAATTAGTTTTAATGGTCTTTTAGGTTAATAAATTCATAAGAAATTATCTATAACTCTGAAAAATATGAATAATATATCAAATTGAAGCTACTATAATGTACTTTAAGAATATCTGGTTGGATCTAGCCTTTGCAGATTATTTAACCCGTAGCAATTTAATTAGTTTTAATGGCTTTATAAATCATTAAATTCATAGTAAATTAATTGCTTGTCACAAAAATATAAATAATATACCGATAGAAAGCTGGTTCCATGTAGATCATCAATCTGCAAATGGTTCAGTAAAATACTATAAGGTTTCGCAGCAATTAAATAAATGGTTTAATGGCTTATTTAGAGTAATAAATTCATAAGAAACTAAATACTATTCAGAAAATTACAAATAATATGTCCCTGGAATCACAATTCCGTGGAGATTACAGATATAATTTTAGTTTGATTTTTAGGCAACAGAAACTGTATGAATCATTTAAAACCCATTAAACACTATTTAAATCATATAAAAAGATCTATAACTCCGATTAGGGTAAATCCAACGTCTACTGGTTCGTATTAACGTCCTCTATCCAGTAAACCCAAGAAACAAATTTAATTCTACAGTTATAATAGGCGTTACAACAGAACTATCAAAACCCTTATGTTGGCAAGTAATCATTAATAACAAGTACCCTATTGCATTAAATGAACTCATACATGCATCATATGATATATTAATGTTCATAAAACTAATTATAACCATTGTGTCATGTTAAATCATCATGCATGTTTTCGATCATCCTTGTTGTGTTTGCTATGTTTGCAATTGTTTTGATTGGAACTACCTTGTCCTCGTATTAGATTGTTCGGAGAGTGCGATTGCTGCGAAGAAATACAATCAACACCCATATTATCAACATAAGGCAAGTTACACCACTTGTTCATAATTTTGTCCCAGTTTTGATTCTATGCATGTGATCTTCAAAATTCTGTAGTATGCATGTGTAGGATGATCTAGTAGAATTTTTCCTTAGTATTATTTTGCAAGTGCGATGATTTTGTAGTATGCCATGAGTAGCTCTATACTTAGGATTTCCCATCCTAATAGGTTACCCCTGTTTTTACTAAGTATTGCTTGCTATGCTATATATACAAAGTACCGTTGGGGGGTTCGAAAGACAAAGAATTTTTCTAAGTATAAAGGCTCTCTAGAGCAAACTTTTCTTCTCAAATCCACTTCAAAATAAAACTAAGTTTTCTTCTGGGCGAAATGGTTGTCGGGACAACGAGTGAGATTTTAGTGGAGGACGGCCGCCCAGGAATCAAAGAAGTCTGCCATGTTTCAGAATTCAGAAGCTTCCAGTGCAACCACAATACATTATGGGCTCTGTCTTGGCCTAATACTTAGTGGGAAACCTCACCTGGGTACCAACATTTGGAGGTTCTTGGCACGGTTGGATCCGGAAGGTAGAGGGGCTACTAAGGGAAAGCCTCGCCATGGTCTTGTCTGTAAAAGGACATGATCGTGGATTGTGGGTAAAGTGCACAAACTCTCGAGAGTATTGCAATCTGATCGATCAGCCGTGTTCACGGAAACAGAACAACATTGAGCATCTGAAGGATGGAGCCTCTGAAGGATCTTCCTCTCTCTTTTCTAAAACAAAGTTTTGAAACCCCATGGCGTGCGTAATATCGCTAATGGGTGGGAATTTGGGAACTTGGTGTGTAATATCCAAGTGACGCTTGGTGCGTAATATCCAAGTGTTTGGTTGTTTGGACACTTGGTGCGTAATATCCTCGTGTGCCACTCGACCTTATTTTATCTAAGCAAATGTTTACAAAGTAGGACAATCCTCTCTTCTTCTCTCTACTTAAGAAAATTAGCTTTATGCAAATGAACTCCAAAGCCTAAACTAGCCTTGCATGTAGAGTTACTCTTTCCTTCCTTGGTGTAATTTGCCAATACATTCAAAGTATTGACCCAACTTGTTGGCTGCACGTTTTATGTGCAGAATTTCGGAGATCGTTGAAAGGTGCGCTAGGATCGCGGGTCTTCACTCAACCTGCCTGTGGCATTGATGGGACTCCAAGTTGTATTTATATCGCTTCTGTTGTAATAATGTAAACTGGATTATTCGATTCATGTAATAAAGACTTGTGTTTTACATGATATTTCATCGACTGTGAGTGCTAGCTATTGATCCAGGGACTAGCATGTTAATCACAGAGACTTAGGATCTTACTTGATCCGAGGTCACTACAGGGGTTTAGAGACATCCTACATATTCAAAATAATAGAGAGAATAAGAACAATTACAAAATGTCCATCTTATAGTTCTAGCATCTAGAATTGCAAGCTAAATCAACCATCTTATAGTTCTAGCATATAGTTCTAGCTTTTGTCCATCTTATAGAGACATCCTACTTATTCATCCTACTCTACCTATAGTTCTAGCATCTAGAATTGCAAGCTAAATCAACCAACTAGAGTTCTACCATATAATTGTAAGATAAATCAAAACACCAACTAGAGTTCTACCATATCTCCATCTTACTCTAGCCATATGGAATTGCTAATATGAAAAAGCACCTAACATATACTTCAAAGATAAATAGACCAACTAGAGTTCTACCAAAGAGTACTATGCCATATCTAAACCTAAATATCAAATAAGCATTGCAATGGTTCATCTCAATCTCTACATCTAATTGAACCTAGGGTTTCACCGAAATTTGAACAAAAGGGGAAATTAGCAAGAAATTATTGGACAAATAGCAAGGGATTTGAGAGGAGATACCTGGGGAAGGGATTGGGAGCAAGATCCTTGGACAAATCCAGCAAATCTTGGGTTTTTGGAGAGGGGAATCACCGGGGCCGAGAAACCCTAGCCGTCGTGCGCTCGTGTGTGTCTGAGAGGAATGAGATGGGTCTGGGGAGGGCTGGTGCCGCGCGGGTACAAAACCTAAAGTGCGGCGACAGGCGCAACGGCGCCACGCTACAAGGCGTCGCACTAGCGGGACCGGGGCCCGCGAGGCGCCACGCTGGCAGGTGCGCGGCGCCAGGCGTAACGGCGCCGCTCTTCAGGGTGCGGCACCACGTTGTATGGCGTTGCAAAATGGGTTAGTTACGTGAATTTCTTCTGGCTAGAGTTCATTTCGTGACATTGTTATTTTTTTAGGTTATTTTCGTCCATTCTGCCAGCGTACGATACTATATCTACAATTTATGGCATCATGTATTAGTATCATCGACTTATAGTATTTATTATTTTGTAGAATCTCAATGCAAATTTGTGTACAATATTTTTTTGACACTAAGTTTTGTATTTTTACATGCTATGATATTTTATAAACATAATGATGCTACTAGCATAAATGTTACAATAAATGTTCATGTGGGTCAAGACAATTGTTCATGAGGGTCAAAATAAATGTTCATGTCGTCCATGATATTTTTTTCATGAGGACTAAACTAAATGTTCATGTGGTTCACGAGAATTAAAATAAGTGATCATTCGGGTGAATATAATTGCTCATGAGGGTCAAATAAAATGTTTATGTCGTCCAGGATAATTGTTTCTGAGTATCAAAATATTGTTCATGCAGTTCAGGATAATGGTTCACGAGAATTACTGCAAATGTTCATTTGGGTCAATATAATTGTTCACAAGGGTCAAATAAAATGTTCGTGCCCTCCGAGGGTGATTGTTTAGGATGATCAAAATAATATTCATGGAGTTCAGGACAGTTTTCATGAGGATTAAAATAAAAATGTTCATACAATTAAAAATAATTTGTTCACATGGCACAAAATAAAAAATGTTCATATAATATGTAAAACATATTCATATAATCTTACAAATTTAAAATAAAAATAAGAATTGTTTATGTATATACAAAAGAAATAAAATAGGATAGAAGCAATAAACAAAAAAGTATAACCAGAAATAGAAAACAAAATAAAAAGAAAAGGACGAACAATAGAAAAGAAGAAGAAAATATATATAAACGGTAAAAAAGAAAACACAAAAATGAAATATAAAAAATAGAAAACTAAACAAGAACGCGAGGAAGACGATAAATGTCATAGAAAAACTGTTGTTTCGAACAGAAGCCAATGCACACGAGGAAATAAACAGTCTGAAGAGGAAAAAAGATGGGCCGACCCAAATACATCCGCCGGGTAAGAAAAGGGTATGCGATAACCGGTTATTTGACGAAATAGGCGTCAAGTAGGGTTCATCTCTATACGCGTAACAAGAAGGTTACGGTTATGACGTCGACGCGGGGATTCGGGATGGCCCGACTCAATTGGGTATCGATTATCCGTGTATTCAACAGGTAAAAACCCATAAAGAGTACATATATGAGTAAAAAATTCCCATAGATATGCAATTAGGAAAATATAATATCCATCGGGTAGAGCGGGGACAATTATGGACTCGAAGAACTCATATTCGCGTATCCATGTACCCGTCACAAAATTGATAAGTGTTCTATTTAATATTCTAAAGTAATTAATTTTCCTCTAATCACGCATGTAGCTATGCCGAACCTCGTGCTTGCCGGTCAATATTAAATAAATGTTATGCCATGGTCTTTGATTTTCTGCTATTAGATGTTTTGAATTTATTTCGATAGAACTTGTTATGATGTTGAAAATTTATTGTAATGTATGTATTGTGGTCAAATCGCTTTCATACTTTTAAAAAATTATGAACGTAAAGTGTTTGACTATGTGTTGTTGTTCATAATTATGTGTTGTTGTTCACCTTTTATGATATGTTATTTATATGAGCAAGTACGTGTTAATATTTATAATGTGTTGTTGTTTATAAATTATGGTTATATATTGTTGTTTATGGCTGATGTGTGTATTTTTATCCGCGGGTAGCCCATTTACCTTGACACGGGTGATGGGTCTGAAAAAAAACTTATACTCATTGATATGTATGGTATAGTGTTGTGAAAAATTGAAGTTGACGGGTACAGGTATGGGACATCTCCATCCGTACACATACCCTACCCTGCCGGTGTCATCTTTGCCCATGTGTGTTCATGTTTTCATCCTTTTTCGCTCGTCTTGCTAAAAAACGTTCAGATTTCAGAAAAAATATTTAGATGTAAAAAAATTGTTTAAATTAAAAATTGTTCAATTTTATTTTTTCAAATGTAAAATAGTTCATATTTAAAAAATGATCAGACTAAAAAATGTTCATTTTCTAAATTAAAAAATAATAGAAAAAAGAAATAACAGAAAAACTCAACCGAAGAACCAGAAAAACCAAACCAAAAGGTTATTGAACCTTCACAAAACAAGAAAAAAACCAACAATAACAATGTCTTACTAGGCCAGCCCACTTACATTGCTAGCGACAAGAGTAGCGCACATTGCGTCTGAACAACGACGGAATCCTATATGTCGCTCGTTACGTTGTACTACTACCTTTGTTCGGATTATTAGTCCTAAGAGTTTTTTATATTGTTTGAGATTATAAGGGCTATCTCATTTTGTTCAATGCATGTTCTCCTTTTTCTCTCACTTCTCTCGTGCATGTAGTATTATTGATGTATGCATATATTAATAAGAAAGAGTTATGAAGTCTCTTGTTATTAGCAACTTGGTTTTTAAGACTAATAATTCCAAACAGAAATATTATATACCCTGCAACCTCTTTTTTGCATACTCTTGTGTTTACATGCCAGACCCAGTTACAGAGACGACTTTCTTTCTTTTTTTCTCAGTTTCTTAAGGCACGTACAAGGTATGTCTTCTCTTAGCTCTTCATATTATTTAGAGAAGACAGAATATATAACCTGTACAATGCATTATCTCTTAGTACTATCTCTAACAATTAGTAAAAAATATTTATTTTTAGTAAGAAATTGGTTGGCTAAGAGAAGACTTATGATACAATAGAGAAAATAGTCTCTCTTGTTTTTAAAAGATTATTCCTTATCTAAGAGAAGACAACATTTCTCTTTCTTGTTTCTCTTTTCTTCAACTAAACAAAAATCTAATATGGCAAACATACAAAAAGACTAACATCACCGTATTGTATTGTACGTGCCCTTAGTTATTTCTTCCAATTTTGACTAAAAAAAGTTAGTCTTTGCTATCCAAATTAATTTGACTTAAATCTGTCTATATTCGAATGTATCTATTATGTTTTGCATCATCCGGATCTGGACAAATCTAAGTCAATTAATTTGGATTGGAAGAGATATTTTTTCTTTTATTTTCTTTTTCCCTTTATTAAATAAATAAAAGTTTAGATCTGCAAATATTTCTAGTTTCCAAATTCGTGCAGATTACTAATTCGTTTAAATAAAATTTATTTATATCTCGCATTTGTTTAGATTTCGAATTTGTGAAAAATCATTAATATTTTTGAAATTCATGATTTTTTCAAATTTTGCATTTGTTCAGATTTCAAGTCTGGACAATTTTAGAACATAAAACCTTCATATTTGAAAAGTATTCGTATTTGAAATTGGATTTGAATTTCGTTCACATTTGAAATTTGTTTGGATTTGAATTTTGTTCATATTTTTAAATTTTTTGGATTTAAAATTAGTCTGGACTCTAGATTGCTAAGATTTGAAAAACAGGAGCAATGTGAATAGTTGGAAGACAGCGAAGAAACAGGGAAAAAACCGTCCGGATACAGGAGCGGCGTGGAGGAAAGTGGGCTGGCTCACTTTCAGTCCTTCGCGGCACGTTGCTTCCGTGCCGCTAAGAGCAGCGTCGAGGAGCACCCTAACAACGGCTCGTATAGGGTTTGCACGAGAGCCTTGGTGGGCGCCCTTCTCCGCGCTATAGTCTAACGCCTAACGCGCGCGTGCAAGCGAGCTGTCGACTGGGCCGACCCGTTTAGTGTATGTTTTTTCCTGTTTTCTACAGTTTTTCTTTCAGTTCCTCTGTTTTCCCTGGTTCCTGGTTTTGCACAGGGTTATTTGGGCGGTCGGTTTTTTCGGATAATTTTGGAATCTGAACTTTTTTCAAAATTGAATATTTTTTTAATCTGAATTTTTTTAAATCGGAACGTTTTTTTTAATCTAAATAATTTTTTGATCTGAACAAGTTTTAAATTAGACCATTTTTATATTTGAATATTTTTCAAGTTTGAACATTTTTTAAATCTAAACAAATTTTAAATTAGAAAATTTTCTAAGTTTGAACTTTTTAATCTGAACAATTTTTAAATCATAAAATTCTTTACATGTCTGAAAGCCTGAATAATCGGAAAGAAAAACTGGCTAATATATGTATATAGCGTTGCGGTCACAATGGGCCAGCCCAATCAGGGAGCGCGCGGGCGAAGCGCTAAGCGCATGCGTGAAGCGTTGAATAGCACCACCGGCGATTCCCCCGCTAGGAATCGCGCTCGCGCTCGCGATCTCATTTCCAACACCGCGTGCTCGATCTCTATCCAGGTTTATCACGACATCTTCTTTGACTGTCTCGCAAATAATTAAATTTTGACTAAAAAATGTTAAATAATCAGAAAGAAATTTGACATATTCCCTCCGTCCATAAATAAGTGTACTTCTAGATTTTGTCTATGTTAAATAGCAAATTTAACATAGATTTGGAGGTGAAAGACACATAGAAAGAAGATCCCTCCCGTGTCGCTCCCGCGAGCGACCGGGGGGACAACCCTACCCCCTCCTCAGGCCGCCGCCACCCTCCTTCCCTCCCCTCGCCGCCGCCGGGGCACGCTGGCGGGCATCGGCGGCGGCGAGGGGAGGGAAGGAGGGTGGCGGCGGCCTGAGGAGGGGGTAGGGGAGCCTGACCGGCGTCGGCGGCGGCGGGGCTGCTTCTCCCTCCCCAAGGCGACGGACCGCGCGGGTGGACCGTACTGAGCGGGGCGGCGCGAAGGCGGGCGGCGGCGGCGGCGGCGGAGGTCGCGGCGTCACAGCTCGGCGCGGAGGGCTGCAAGGTGGATGGTTCCGGCGGAGCGTTCCGGCGCGCCTCATGCGGCGGCGGTGTGGCTGCCTCGTGCGGGCAGGGCACATCCGGAGGTCAGCGGCGGCAGTGGTTTCTTCGGGCGGCGCGGCGCTGCACTCTGGTGACGCGGTGGGGGGTCATGGCTTGCCTCCAGGAGCCGTGGTGGCGGCGTGGGGTGCCGGCAGGAGCTGGCAGGGTGGGGCATCGCGGGCGTGCATCCTCAGGAAGCTTCGGCTAGCCCAGATCTGGGCCCACTTGGGCCCGATCTGGGCTTGGGGTAGGCCTTTCGCGACGCTGGCACCTTCTGGAGGAGGGGTTGCGGTGTGGGGCTTGTAGGACGGCAGCGGTTGCGGCTGCGCTGTAGCAGCATGGCGGTGGAGACTTTACGGGCCCTTTTTTGGGCCCGGCCGGGCCCGAGACCTGGTGTGTCTCTGCTGCCGCGTCCGGACGGCAACCACCATTGGTGGTGGAGGTTGATCTCCTCCATGCGGCTGCGCCGCGGCCGCCATCCTACATCAACCAAACCTACCCCCACCTTGCAGGTCACACGACGAACCTGGCTCGTTGGGTGCGAGTTCGGCTCGGTGGACGCCAGGGCGGCGGCCTCGGAAGGTGGACGGCTTCGACGTGCCTTCGGCGGAGGAGGCTCCGGGAGGTGACGTGTGCTCCCCAGTCCGTTGGTGGTCCGGCAGGCCCGGGGGAGCTCGGTGGCGATGGTGCTACTGCTTGGTGGCTAGGATTTGCCGTGGTGGCGGATCCCCTGGTGGAAGGAGGAGTAGAACTTGGGCGGCGGTTGGCGGGTTCGATGGCACCCTTGCTGCAGTGCGGCGGTGGGACTTCACGAGCCTCCACGGGCTCGGCCGGGCCAGAGGGTCTGGTTTGTCTTGCTGCTACATCCGGTCGGCTACCACCTGCTGGTGGTGGAGGTAGGTCCCTCCCGCGTGCTGTTGACAGGCCGACCCTCGCCGAAGTCTCCACTCTCTCGGCCTACCGGCTTCGCTCCATGGCTCTCGGTGTGATGGCGATGGCGACTTCAAGACTGGTGACGAGGTTTAATCTCGTCAATGCCCATTGTTATGGACTTGGGTTTTGGAGAAGATGGGGATGCTGGAGATCGTGGCACGGTTAACAGACAAGCAACCAGGGGACACGAGATTTACCCAGGTTCAGGCCCCCGGAGGGAAAACCCTACTCCTGCTTGTCTGCTCTTTGATTACGGCGGAACCGAAGGTTACAGGGTGCGCAGATTCGATCTGGCGTGGATGCGTGTGCGAAAGTATGAGTCGAGTTGCCCTAGGACGTGCCCTCCTGGCCTTTATATTGACTTAGGCAGGTCCCGGGCATAGTCCTAGTCGGTTATAAGTTCTAGGGTTTTACCCCTTTGAATTTCCTATCTCCTCTAGTCTTGCTCTCCAAGGATCCAAAGATGTCATGGGCCTCGGCCACCCTAAAATCTTCATGGGCCAGCGTATGTCTGCCGTGGGCCTTCCTTGGGCTGGACCAGGTATGCTGAAGTTACGTACCCGTAGGGTATAACCATGTCAGTAGACCCCGAGTGTTCAGTCGAATCGTAGATTCGGCTGAGGACTCTTCCATCCTTCGGGAGCAGCTATATGTTAATAGTATATGTGTGTAGGGATTGTTGATGCGTGTGCCTGACTCACCCGATGGATCAGGGTCAGTTAACTGTCTTAGGACGAAACAACACGATCTTCTTCAGGTTCGGGTCCCTTAACCCGAGCCTGGAACATATGCTGGCGTAATTCAACTCAGGCCGCGGAGGACTTATAGGAGTGGAATTCCGGTGATTTTAATTGGTGTACCCAACGCGTCCGTCGGGATTTTTCATCGTACCTGCTGGTACGGATTCATACTAGCAGAGCGCAGTCAGGTGCGTTGCCAGGCCATCAGATGATATCTGTAGGTCTTATCTTTGCGTCACAGACGCAGCATCCGAACATTTATCACCTCGGAGGTGTTTCGGGTGGCCAAGGAGATTGTTGCTCACTTAGCGTTTTGTTGGGGCAGAGTTGCCAAAAAAGTTTTTGCATGCAGATCCGGAAGATCGCAGTCGAAGATTTCATAGGGTGTGCGACCAGCGCTCCCTATGAGAGTAGCCCCCAAGTGTCTGTTGGAGTCGTAGACTCGAACGGAGACTTTTAGTTCAAGCATTGTTTCAATCATTAGGTCCGCAGGACTCGAAAATTTTCGGATGCTTAAATCCATCCTCCCTATGGGAGTAGCCCCCGAGTCCATAGTGGAGTCGTAGACTCGACGTAGGACTCAGAGAAGTAATTTTGTCCTCATTTGTCTGTCGGGTGCGTGGCCAACGCTCCTGATAGGAGTAGCCCCCGAGTATTTAGTCGAATCGTAGATTCGAGTGAGTACTCTTAGCTGTGGAGCCGAAGTGGTGCTAGTATAGCTTTTGATGACGTCAGTGCTTACGATCGATGACCTCAAGCGTCTGCTACGCCAGAGATGACTTGACTGGACGAAGCGTGGGTCCCACTTGCTGACTTTGAATTGACCGGTCACGCGGGGCGTGGAGATGATTACGGTGCCTCCTCGATTTCCGCGCGTAGTGGACGGCGTGGTAACGATGGCTCGTTGTGGTGTTGACACGTGTACAGCCAGATCTACCGTTGGCGTTAGGTCTTCTTGATGGACGGCCAGCGTGCATCGTCTTCGCTGTTATAATCCCTGGTGAAATCGTGGTTTGTTTTTCACCGCAACAGTTCATCTGTTCACTGCTTCCTTGTTCTTGAGCGATTCTTGCTGCGCGCTGAGCTTTCCTTCCACATTTCTTTTGTCCTTCGTCGTTGCCAACGCCACCACCGCTGCAGCGCCATGGGGAAAACAAAGAAATCGTCATCTGCGGTTGGGACCAGCGCCGCCGGAGGCAAGAAGAGCACCGCCGCTGCTCGCGTCACCGATGGTGGCTGGCGGCGATCAGAGACGCGGGATAGCGATCTCTGCAAACTGCGCGAGCGGAGCCTGATCCCGCAGGATACGACGGCCGTCAAACTCCCCGGCAATGAGGTAATCCCCCGTCCCCCATCTGGGTATCGGGTTATATTTCTTGCCTTCGTCTTGCGTGGGTTTTCGTATCCAGTCAATGACTTCCTTCGTGGACTGCTCTTCTTCTATGGGGTTCAGTTGCATCATCTGTCTCCCAATTCTCTTCTCCACATTGCTTGTTTTATCACCCTTTGCGAGTGCTGGCTAGGCATTGAGCCGCACTTTGGCCTCTTCCGGAAGCTTTATTCCGTGAAGAGGCAGTCTGGTTCGGATGGTGTGTATCCCATTGGGGGTTTCATCATCTCCCTCAGTCCCAATGTGCAATTCTTTTCCTTTTCCATGTTCGAATCTGTCCAGTACTGGCGGAGGAAATAGTTTTACATTCGTGACTCCGTACTGCCTGGGCAAGATTTTGGTCTCGTTCCTTTTGACCCCTCCCAATTGATTGAGAAGAAAAGATCCTGGAAGAACCAAATCTTAGACGGTGAGGTGGCGGAGATAGAGGCCCTGTACCGTCGGGTGGAGGATCTCCAACTAATTCCTGAGAAGGAGGTGAACGGTGTCGACGTCATTCGGACGTTTCTTGAGCGTCGGGTGCAGCCTCTCCAAGCGAGGGCGCATCCGATGTTTCTTTACTCTGGGCGTCGTGATCCGACGAGGGTTTCGAGTGAGAAAATCTCCGAGGTAGAACTTGACAAGGCTCTTCGCGCGCTGTTGAAGTTCAAGGCCGACGAAGAAATTCCGGGGAAGTCGCAGACTCCTCCCTTTTCTTCGACGTTGGCCGTACCGAAGGTGTAGATTTGCGCATGTAGTGCTCCCCTTTTGTTTTTGTCAGCTGTGTACTTTTTCCTTTGTTTGCTAACAAAGTTCCTTTTCCTTTTGTAGAGCTTCAAATTCCCAGGCATGGCACCACCGTTGCCCGAAAGGTATCCGAATGCCCCGGATAATGAAGTGGTGGACTCCGTGTCCGAGCTACCGTCAGCGCGATCTCCAGCGGAGGATGCCGACGAGTCGAGTGAGGACCATTCGCGCAAGCGATCACGGAGCTCCAGCGAGTCTTCGGATGCCTCGACTCCTCCAACTCCCAGAAATCCTCTGGGCCTTGAGCGTCATGATGATGTTCATGGGGGTTCTTCCTCTCCTCTTCCTGCCATTCCTGTGCGAGCTGTTGCTCCGCACCCGCCAGCAAAGCGGAAAAAGGAAGAAAAGAAGGAGGAGAAGAAGGAAGAAAAGAAGGAAGAGAAGAGGGCCCGAAGGGCTTCTCCTATCTTCGACCTGAGCGCGTTGGGCTCGTAAGTTTTCTTGTTGCCGTTGTTGTCCTTTTTCCTTGATGGTGTTTGCACCTGTGTTGATTGGCTTCGTATGCAGGCAATCCTCCGACGGCTCTAGTGATGGTGGGCAGGAGATGATGGGGGAGTCGAACATTGCGTCGCCTCCTCCTCAGACTGTGGCGACTTCTGGTGACGTTGCGCCAGTTCCTCCTGTGCAGGAGAGGCTGGTGGTTGCGCCCCAGAATTTTGCAGGCGGGCCTGCGGGTTCGCCTTCGGAGCACGTAAGTTTTTCTGCTTGATGTTACGGGGGGATCCCCCGAGTGTCTTCGAGTGCTGATGTTGTTTTTGCTTCTTTGTGTTGGGCGTAGCCCCCAAGTCCTGTTCTTACTGCTATTGCCTTTTTCTGCAGCCTTTTGTCCAAGAGGCCAAGCGGCTGGTGGAGGAGCGCCTGACGCTGGAGGCGAAACTGCGGCAGCTTCAAGGTATTCGTCTGCCTTGTAGTACTTCTCTTGCTTATCCTGGTCCTGTTCTTTGACACTTGCTTGTTGTAAATGCAGAGGAGCATAACGACTCTCTCCGTGAGGTCGATGCTCTGAAGAAGAGCCTTGGCCAATCGGAGCAGAAGGCCGAAGCTGCCGCTGGTGCGAGAGAGCGCCTTGAGCTGGAGCTGGCGAAGGCAGCCGAAGCGAAAGAGCGTCTGCAGCAGGAGTCCGCAGATCGTGAGGAGCAGCTGGCCACCGTTGCGGCTGCTCGTGAAAGAGGGGTGGCGGATAAGCTCATGGCTGCTGCCAAGGCTATTTCGGGTGAGCGTTAGCTTTTGTACTTGCTTCTTTTTCGACGGATCTTCTTCTATGTTGCCTTTCTTCATGTTTTCTTCTTTTTTGTCTCAGATGCCGCAGGCATCGAGTTCGACCGCGGTGCTCTGGAGCACGGGAGTGCTCTAGATGATGCCACTGTAGCGGTCGAAGACCGCTGCAGCACCGTCGTCAACTCCCTTGCCAAGGCGAAAGAGGTCCTTGGTCGCTTCTACCAGGAGCTCTTCCCGAAGGGCGCATCCCATGAAGATGTGGATACCCTGGCAGAGGCTCTGTCAGGCGAAGCTCCCGCAGCGTATAAGCGCAAGCAGAAGGGCATCGGTGCGTCCGTCGGTTGGCGATGGCCATGGCGGCTGGGGCGGAGCTGGACCTGCCCCAGATCACTTCTCGGATGCCGACGGCTGCGGATGGATCCGAGGTAGCCTTCGCCGCCTACTCCGCTCGCTATAGACGATATGGGCCCAAGCTCATTGACTTGCTGTCTGAGTACGCACTGCGGCAGCAGGGCGAGGCCAAAGCTAGGCAGTCTGGTTCTGAGGCGACTCAGTGTCCTGCACCTTAGGCATAGTAGACGTAGGGTAGTTTGTAGTCTTATTTTGTTTTAAATATCTGTTGTAGTACCATCCTTGTGCCACGTAGTGGCCTTATATATTTTAATGAATTCCTCCGACTTGTGCTCTATCCTTGGCTGAATGTCTGTGTGCCTTTTTTTCTGCTGCTATAGGTTCCTTCGGGTGCTGACCCAGTTGACACTTCATCCGAAAGGCCCTTGCGAGCATCATTGGATGATTCCTCGCAGCTCGCTTTTCTTCGAGATCGCGTGCGCAGCTTGGAGAGAGATTTGCTTGGGTTACGCGGTCGCGCTGATGTTTGGAAATCCAAAGCAGACCGTGGTGCAGCCAGAGAGGAGTATTTGATGGCGGAGCTGGGTCGGCTGTCCGAGCAGCTGCAATGTAAGTTGATCCTTCTTTCGGGCTGTAGCATAGTTATTCGAGTGAGCCTGCTGGCCTTACTCTTGTTTTGTGCGGTTGTCGCAGGTGCCAATCTTGCTCCGAGGGAAGAAAAGGAGTGTATTGCTGTTCGAGTCAATTGCTTGACTCAACAGGACATGGAGGCCGGCGGCTTCTTCTGGATGGATCGTGATCGTGCCATAGTTCTGGCGACGGTGCAGGATCGTGTCTACCAGGTTTCGCTGGTGCTCCGCCAGGTGCAGACATCACTTTCCTCGGTGCTGCACGTTGGATGCCGTGCCAACGACCCTTGCAGGTCTTCTGACGAAATTTCGGAGTGCCAGCAATGTCAAGGAGCTGGTGCGACAGCAGCTCGTCGCAGGGGTGAAGGCTGCCTTGTCTCTTGTGAGGGTACACCGCCCTGACGTAGATTTGGCTGCTGTGGCGACTGGGCCACCTCCTTGACCAGATGGTGGCGAGTGGGATATGCGTCCGTATTACGCGGCTGTAAGGCAGTATGCCGAACAGATTGTAGATTTGTTTGAGCAGCGTGCTCAGGTTATTCTTCAGAATAGGTAGGACCTGAAAATAAACAGATAAATGTAAAATTTGTATATTGCGGCTGGGCGTTTATGTGCCCTTTGTTGTAAAGGTTTGTGAGCACGCAGTGCTTTGATTGAGTACGTGCCATTTTCGTTTGCCTGACGTAGTCAGCTACTCAGGTGTACACGTTTGGTCCTCAGTCGATGAAATCGTGAGGTGGGGGAGCCCCCGAGTGCGTTTGTAGCATGTAGTAAAGTTGCAGAAAAATAGTCAACCGAAGGTTGGGGGCGAGACACTTAGCTGTATTTATATCGTAATGGAGGAGGTACATGGTTCGGCTGAGTAGCCTTGGCTGAAAGCCTTATTGAAAGTAAAAGGGGGTAGGTTGCTACGGGTATAATCGTCGCAGGTGCGAGATGTTCCATGGGTTGGAGTATGCGACTCCAGACTCCACGTGCTTGAGGCGATAGGCGCCACCTGGGATGACTTCGGTGATGACATAGGGTCCTTCCCATGGTGACTCGAATTTATTCGGTCGCTTTTGCTTGAGTCGCAAGACGAGGTCTCCTTCGACGAAGGACCTTGGGCGCAGCCGGCGGCTGTGGTAGTTGCGGAGACTTTGCTGGTACACCGCTGATCTAGCTGCTGCTATATCCCGTGCTTCGTCGAGTGTGTCGACGGCATCTTCGAGTGCAGCCGTGGACTCGGCTTCGCTGTAAGCGACGACTCGTAGAGCCTGGTGGCGTACTTCGCCTGGTAGTACGGCCTCAGCTCCGTGCACCATGAAGAACGGTGTGTAGCCGGTGGAGCTGTTTGGCGTAGTACGTAAGCTCCACAGGACAGACGGTAGCTCTTTCGTCCAGTTTCCCGCTTTGTGCTCGAGTGAGCTCATGAGGCGCTTCTTAATGCCGGCGCCGATTACGCTGTTGGCCTTTCCACTTGCCCGTTTGTTTGCGGGTGTGCCACTGAGGCATACGTGATATTGATCCCGAGGCCTTCGCAGAAGTCCTGGAATTCTTCGGAGATGAAGTTCGATCCGTTGTCGGTGATGATGCTGTGCGGTACGCCAAACCTATAGACAGTGGATTCGAAGAACTTGACGGCGGTCTTGCCCTTCTGGTTGGTGACTGGCATGGCTTCGATCCACTTGGTGAATTTGTCGACTGCGACCAGGAGGAAGACGTGTCCTCCCTTCGAGGATTTTGGCAGTTTGCCGATCATGTCAAGGCCCCATTGGGCAAAAGGCCAGGCTATGGGTATGGGTCGAAGTTCGGACCCAGGTGCGTGCGGTTTGTCGGCGAACCGTTGGCACCCGTTGCATCTTCGGACGATGTCCTTCGCGTCGCTCATGGCCATTGGCCAGTAGAATCCTGCTCGCAGAGCTTTGGCGACGAGGGAGCGACTGCCTGCATGGTGGCCGCAGATGCCCTCATGGATATCTTGGAGTATGGCCTTGCCGTCGTCGATGGTGACGCACCGTTGTAGTACACCCGTAATGCTGCGTTTGTACAGCTCGCTGTTGATGATGGTGAAGGCTTTTGACCGACGAGATATGCGTCGGGCATCTGTCGGGCTGTCAGGCAATTCTCCGTTTATCAGGAACTGGAGGTATGGACGTGTCCAAGTTTCTTCGACTGCCATGACCTGCATCAGGTTGACCATGGCAACTTCGGTATCCAACTTTTCGGGTCCTTCGTGACCTTCGGGTAGCGTAGCCCCCGAGTGTTCTGCTTCTTCGGGTGAGCCCTTGGGGAATTTCCGCTTGATGGATGGCACGCAGATCTGTTCGAGGAACACACCTGGTGGTACCTTTGCACAGGTGGAGCCGATGTTGGCGAGTCTATCGGCCTCCTCGTTGCTCTCTCTTCCAATGTGCCGAAGTTCGCAGCCGTCGAATTCTCCTTCGAGTGCGTTGTATAGCGCGCGGTACGTGATCATGTTTTCGGCGTGTGCGTCGCACTCATTCATCGTCTGCTGTACGACAAGGTTGGAGTCACCGTAGATGACCAGGCGCGTTGCGCCACATATTTTTGCCATCTTCATGCCATGGATGAGGGCTTCGTATTCGGCCTCGTTGTTGGAGGCTCTGAATTTCATCCGAAGAACGTACTTCATCTTGTCACCTTGTGGGGAGGTCAGTATGACTCCTGCCCCTGCTCCGGCTTCACGCTTCGAGCCGTCGAAATGCATTGTCCAGGACTGCGACATTGTGGCATCCCGCAAAACCACTACTAGAAAATCGCGTTGTATTTGTGCATTGCATCATCATGACGTCATGCATATTCTTCTGTTTCAAAGAACTATACCGTAAAATCCTATGTTGTTTTCTAATTAGACCTCATCTTTAATTTCAAAATTAAAGCCTCGGTCGGTTCAGATCTTGTATTTGTCTAAAAAGTATTTGCAAAATATTTTTTTTTAATAAAACAAATAATAAAAATATTTTTCCGGGGGAGACCGCCAGTCTGCCAGGCCCAAAGGCCTAGCTAGCCAGCAGCCTACTACCCCAAAACCCTAATCAACCCTAACCCTAAACTGCTAACCATCCCCTAGTCCCTCCCTGCCTCCGCCACCCAGGAGCCCCACGCCGCACACGCTGTCGCATGCACCTCTCCCCTCCACCCCGCGTTCGAGACGCGTCCAACCACCCCCACATGGACCCCACCCCGCAACACCCACGCGCCGCGCCAGACCCCCACACACGCAACACCACAGGCACGCACGCACTCGGGCACACCATCCTCGCCCGCCTCCGGCCTCCCCTCCCTCTCCTCAGCTCGACGGTGTCGCCACCCCGCGCCCTCGCCTCCATCCTCGTCACGCGCGCCGCCAGTCCTCTTGCGCCGCCGCCGGGTTCCTCTCTCCCGCCGGCCGGCCTCGCTCCTCCTCCCCGACCTCCACTCGCCCGGCGTTGCCCGAGCACACCGTTCCCGACCAGCGCCCCATTCTCCTCGCCGGCGCGCTCGATGCTGCGAGCTCGTTGCGCCTCGACCTCCTTCCCCGAGCGCCCCGCCGGTAGACGCTCCCTCACCTCCGTCGTCCTCGACCTGGCCCCTCCCCGTCGTCCCGCAGAGCTCCTCTGCCCCGCCGCCCTCCGCTTGTCTCTGCGGCCGCCGGTCCAAGCTTCTGCGCCGGTCGATGCCTCTCCAGTGCCCTGGCCTACATCGACGGAACCATGGCCCCTGTCCCTAGGACCGGCCTCCGCCATGTGCTCCTTCAGCGAAGCCTCGGCCTTGTCCTCGCCAGCCTGATGCGGCCTTCCCGCCGCTGCATCCCCGCCTCTGCGGCCGCCCTCTTGTCTGCGCCCACCTCTCCCTCGAGCACGAGCCAGCACCCTCATCGCCGACCACGCCTTCGAGCTCTTCAAGGATTGCTCCACCGCGACGTGCCTCAGGAACCGCAGCGTCGAGGCGCTGGCTACCGCTGCGCTCGTCCAGGCCATCCGCGAGGCACGGGAGCCCAGGACCCTGCAGGTGTGGTGACTGTGTGGTGCTGTTGCAGCCTCGGCAGACCAGATCGACATTGTTTTCGTGTGCTGCTGTCCGTAATATCTTCCGAGGAGAGTTGGTCCAAGACAAGTTCTTCTATTGTCGACGCTTGAACCCGATACATCGCGCACATGCCAACGTTGATCTGAAGACCACGTCGCCCGAACCAAGTCCGACCTCGAATGTAGACGCCGGAACAACAGGATCTTCCTCACGGAGCACCAAGGTCTTCTTCACGGATCCTGAAGCCCCGTTCCAGACCCGAGTCTTCATCACGGACGATAAGATCTTCCCGGATACGACAAGCACTTCGCCGCGGAACGCCAAGTTCTGCATCCCGAACGCCAAAACCGACCAGATACACGGACCCGACAAGATCCTCGCGACGGCAAGATCGACCGCTTGGATCCAAGTTCTCCGTCACGACACAACAAGTTCTCCATCTTGAATCTGAACCTCGATCCCTGTTGAACCCTGAGACCGAACCCCGAACCCCCGGAACCAAGACCTTCGACCCCAGATGTGTGACCCTAATCCGAGCCCCCTATTTTATTAAATTCTATATATACTTGATACATATTAAATTGATCATGCATGCATACTTGTCGGTGGTTTGGGGGCATTATGCCGATTCACCTCATAATTAAATATGGAGTATTTAAGCGGGATATACTTGTATTATACCGCCTCCATTTAAATTGGTGTAGCGAATCGATGCCATGTTTCACCCTGTTACTACAACATTTAAATTGCGGGGTATCTAAATAACATGAACCATGTAATAAATTGTCGGGACCCCGGTTCCGCTTAATATTGCCGTAATGCATCGCACCTTTGCCATGTCATACATCATACATGCATCATGCCCGATTTTCTACCGTAGTATTAAATAGTCCATCCGGTGTTTCTTCTAGTGCTTTGCTTCTTCACGGATTAGGCCGATGAGTTGATGCGAGTGTCGACCCGATCTTCGGATAAATCTTCGGCAATGTTTTTCAGGCGAGCACCTCCCCCTTTCTACCTATCTTACTTTTATAGTATTTATTCCCTCCTGTTGATCTATTGCTATCTGTGTTGCGATGCTCTAGTTTTCGTAACCGTGATATCCCTTGCAGCCTTATATTGCCTTGGACACCTCCTATTACCTGTTGTTTGGTAGATAGTTGGACCTGCGCGTCGTAGTCGCTTGCTCAAGTGCTGTTGTGTGTCGTCAAGTACCACAGTTGTTGGAGTATTGCCGTGTGTTTATTGTTGGAGATGATCAAGACTTTAATTAATGTTTAATAACTAAAATTGAAGTAGGTAAATGCAGAGGCACAGGTGGGCAATAGATGTTATTTGGTTGTTAACCGTCCACTTGTGTCCCGTAGGACCCCGAGTACTTGATACCTGTTCCTTGAATATTCGCGCTATCCACATCCGGGAGGATTATGGGACCCCCCTGAGCCAGAGCTTGATTCATTCTTATTTCTTGGGGCCACAAACTAGTTTGAGGTTTTATTTACTATCCTGTACTTATGCCATGCTTTACTGCTTTATTTACGATTGTGCGAGGAGCACCTGTACTGTTTAGGATCGTGACCCGTTTTCGCGGTATCGACAAGCCCAGTCACACTTTCGGGTTCCCAGTCGTTTACAGCCGGCCCCACAAACCTTGAGTCCATCTCGAAGTCAGCTAACTTTGTTGCGGGTATACTTAATGGGGTGGCCCCCTGAAATATTTCTGAATCTGGTGATTGCTTTGTCGTGAAGGCCTCGTTGGGTTTTGATTTGGTTTTTCCGAGGTTGATCGAGTGTGTGTTGCTATTTGTGCACCCCTGCAGGGTAAAACTTTCTGAAAGCCGTGTCCGCGGTTATGGACGACTTGGAGCACAGTATCTCGATCATAGACAACTATAACTAAAGTAGTGCTATAAATTTGACTTTATAATGACTAGTAACCAGCTTCACTATAATGGAATGGCTAAATAAAACTGCCAACAATTGCTTGGTTGGGTTGTCGCTTGATACCACGGTATCTGACTAGTAAGTATTGCAACTACAACGGAATGGCTAAATAAAAGTACCAACAACTGCTGGGTTTTGGGATATCTCATGCTAACTGTATCTGACTAGTAAGTGTTGCAACTACAACGGACTGGTTAACTAAAACTGCCCACTGCTTATCTTATCAGGATGACTATCTACACCTGACTAGTAATTGCTGCAACGATAACTGAATAAATAAAACTGCCAACTGTGTGAGTTCCTCGGTTGACTTCCTCGTTTGGTCTCGAGGGGAAATACCAGGATGGGTATGTTTGGTGGCAGTATCAGATTGGTACCGAATAGGTCTTTCTAACCCCTCTCTGATAGCCGCCAGTTATATCGAGTCTCTATAGGTTGTTTAGTGCATGCCGCGCTGCCGCTTCAGTCCACCATACCTATGTAGGCGAGGACCGCCGAATTCTAGCCTCGCCGTGTACTGGCCTCAGTACTGACCGCTCTCTCTTTTTCCTTTGCCCTTTGTCGGCACCCCTTTTGTTTAAGCAGGTTTTGAGATCGACGTCGTTAGCAAGGTTACCCTTCCGGCTTGGCCTGGGCAGGGTTATGGACGCCATTGGTTATTCTTCAGGGCTCTTAGCCCCATTTGCGTCTTGTCCGTAGTCGGACGCTCTATCATTTTCAAGGTGATTTGGATCTTTGTTCTGTATATCTGTATTCTTGACTCATGGAGTCGTGTTGTATATATATCCGTTCTGTGGGTCCCATCGAGGACTGTTGTGTAATGTTATTACTTTGTTTTCCACCCGCACGAAAGTGCCTGGTGGGCACCTTTGAATCGTTTCTATGCGGGTTTGGCGGGAATCGCTGAAACTTGCATAGGGTCGATTCTAAGGGTGTTACAGACATGTCTAGGGTGTCAGGCAGCTGCAGCTCCATCCAGTGTACCAGGAAGTCCGGAAGGGCTTGAGATTTGATTGTGTGTCGCTTCTCGTAGACGATGTCCAAGGGTGATAGTTCAATGCCCCACAGGGCCACACGTCCTATGGCCTCTGGGTTATTCAGGATGCTGTTCAGGGGTGCCTCGTTGACGACCATCACCTGATGCTCCTGGAAGTAGTGGCTCAGTCGTCGAGCCATCATGAACACGCTGTAGGCCAGCTTCTGGTAGTGCGGGTACCGCTGTTTTGTTGGAGTGAGAACCTCGCTGAGGTAGTAAATTGGGCGTTGTACCCCGTGGGTCTTGCCTTCTTCGGGTCGTTCGACCACGAGTACTGTGCTGACCACCTGGTGTGTGGCTGCTATGTCCAGCAACAGGGGCTCGCGCTCTTTTGGCGTGACCAAAACGGGCGAGGTGGAGAGGAGCCGCTTGAGGCTTTCGAATGCGTCGTTGGCTTCTGGTGTCCACTCGAACTTGTCTGCCTTGCGCAGCAGCTGGTAAAATGGTAGGGCCTTCTCGCCCATGCGGCTGATGAACCTGCTTAGTGCCGCTACTCGCCCTGCGAGCTGCTGAACGCCTTTGAGGTTTTTTGGCTTCTCCATTGTCATGATAGCTTTGATTTTCTTCGGGTTCGCTTCGATCCCTCGTTGAGAGATGAAGTACCCGAGCAGCTGACCCGAGGGGACGCCGAAGGCGCACTTTTATGGATTGAGCTTGATCCTGTAGCGATCAAGGTTGTCAAACGTCTCGCGGAGATCGTCGATAAGTGTTCTTGCCTCCTTGGTTTTTATGACTATGTCGTCGACATAGAATTGGACGTTGCGACCGATCTGGTCCTTGAGGCAGGCCTGCATGCATCGCTGGTACGTGGCACCTGTGTTCTTTAGCCCGAAGGGCATTGTGTTGTAGCAGAATACTCCGAACGGTGTGATGAACGCCGTTTTCTCTTGATCTTCGACCTTGAGTCGAATCTGGTTATAGCCTGAGTAGGCGTCGAGGAAGGAGAGCTTCTCACAACCTGCAGTCGAATCGATGATCTGGTCGATCCGAGGAAGAGGGAATTGGTCCTTTGGGCAGTGTTTATTTAGTGACGTGAAGTCCACGCACATCCGCAGGATGTCCGTGTCCTTCTTCGGGACCATCACCGTATTTGCCAGCCACTCGCTTTCCTTGATTTCCCGGATGAAGTCTGCTGCAAGTAATCTGTTGATCTCCTTGCCGATAGCTTCGGCTCGTGGCTCCGACAGTCTTCGGATAGACTGATTGACTGGCTTGGTGTCTGGGAAGACATTGAGTGCGTGCTCGGCGAATTCCCTGGGAACTCCTGGCATGTCCGCAGGACACCAGGCGAATATTTCCCAGCGCTCACGGAGGAATTCGACGAGCGCGCCTTCCTATGCTGTGCTGAGGTCGTTGGCGATCAGCGCCGTCTTGGAGGCGTCTGTCGGATGGACCTGCACTTTCTTGGTGTTGATGGTGGAATCGAAGGACATGTCGGGTACGTTCTGCCTTGTGACTGGGGGTAGCCCATTGTCCGTCACCTCGCGGAGCCTTACGAGCTCGTCTTGCATGCCGAAGGACTGGGAGATTTTGTTGAAATCCCTGTCGCATTGGTCCGATCGGGTGAAGCTTCCGTGGACTGTGATGACGCCCCTTGGTCCTGGCATCTTGAGTAGTAGGTATGCGTAGTGTGGGACGACCAGGAACCTTGCGAATGCTACACGTCCCAGGATGGCATGGTATTGCGACGGCCAGTCCACCACTTCGAATTCTAGGCGCTCCTGCCGAAAGTTGTCTGGCTTCCCGAAGATGACGTCGAGCCCTATTTTGCCCAGGGGGAAGATGCCCTTCCCTGGGACAATGCCGTGGAACGTTGTGTCTGATTGTTCCAGGCTGCATTGCAGGATCCGCATAGCTGCTAGAGTGCTTGCGAACATTAGGTTGATGCCGCTGCCGCCGTCCATGAAGACGCGACTCATCTCGAAGCCTCCGATCTGCGCCTCCAGCACCAGGGCAGCATGACCTGGGCGAGGGATCTGGCAAGGGTGATCCGCGCGAGTGAATGTGATGCAGGACTCCGATCCGCTGAGGTACTCAGGGATTTGCAGGCGGAGTTGCCACGGCCAAGTTGATTTGTCGGGTGATTTTCTTCTGCACCCTGTTTGTTGGGCGTCCCTTCTGGATCATGTTTAGTGCTCCCTTTGGTGGGGGATATGGGACCCCGGTGTTGTTTTGCGCTGGTGCGACTGGTTGGTTTGGCCTCCAATAGGCGGTGGAGGAGCTCCGTATGCTATTTCACCTGGTGCAGGTGCGTTTCCAAACGCAGGAATTGGAGCTTGTTGCCTCATCTGCATCATGCCTTCGCTGAGTTTCTGGAACTCGCGACAGTCCTTGAGCATGTGGCTGGCTTTCTTTTTGCCATCCTGTTTGTTGATGTAGAAGTGGATGGTGCATGGACCCGAAAGTTTGTCGAATGCTGAGGGTCCGTTGTCGTGGTCGCGGCGTTGCCACGACTGCGTTGGTCGTCCGTTGTCGCGGAAGTTTCCGCTGCGGTATCCTCCGCTGTTGCGGCTGTTGTCATTACGGCGGTCGGCGTAGCATGCTGTGACCATGTCGGGTCCGTCGCGGTCCTCGTAGACGCGCGATCTCCTCTTACTGCGGCGTTCGCGTCTTCGGCCGTAGTCGTCCTCTTCATCTGATTGCGCCCGCTGGATGCAATCTTCGCCGTCTGCCCAACTGTTGGCAATTTCCATGAGGTGGTCGAGTGTCTTGGGCTTTACACGCCCAAGTTCCTCCTTGAAGTCTGGGCGTTTGACGCCGTCCCTGAAGGCGTCGATGGCCCGCTCTTCGGAGATGTGTGCCGCGGAGTTCTTGGTTGTAGACCAGCGTAGTATGTATGAGCGAATAGATTCACCCGTTCTCTGGGTGCAGGCTCGCAACTCTTCGATTGAGGCGGGCCTCTTGCTGGTGCCTTTGAAGTTTCGGATGAAGCTGTAAGCGAGCTCCTCCCAGTTTCGGATGGATCCTGATGATAGGCTGCTAAGCCAGACCCGCGCTGCGCCTGTCAGCTGCAGCTGAAGGCATTGCATGGCGGTTTCTTTGTTGCCTCCATGAAGCTTGACGGATGACAGATGGTCACTGAGCCAGGACTTTGGATCTTGCGTGCCGTTGAACTTCGGAGTATCCGAAGGAAGCTTGAAGTTGCGTGGCATCTGTGTTCGCCGAACAGATCTGCTGAAGCATCGGGCTCCGCAGAGTTCTCCTTCGTCTTCATCCATCTCAGATTCAGACGAGCATGCGCGTTTGGCGCGTGCTTTGTCGATCTTGCGCTGTGTAAGCTTGTTCGTAGTCGCGTTTGTGGCGGTTGGAGCTCTTCTTCCTTCGAGGAAGATCGTGCTCCTCTTCCTCTTCGGATGAGGGTGTGGGGCTCCGGTCGCGCCTGGCCGGAGCTTTCTTCTTCGGCTCCGCAGGAGCGTCTTCGTGGAGCACAGCTCCGATTAGTCCTAGTCCGGTGAGTGCGGACTTATGCATGTTCCTTTTCGGGTCCCCCTCCGGAGGTGGGTGAGCCGCGAGATACGCAGTGGCTGCCATGATCGCAGCTTGTGGCGTCTTCGGGATGATGTTGCCGTCAGCGTCCATATCCATGAACGATGTATGGAGAGTTCGGGTCACGTCACGCCGCTCCTTGGGGTCCATGTTTTCCACCCGAGAGCGGTGCTTGTTTCCCTGATTTCTGTTTGTGCTAGAGCCGGGTTCCATGGCGGAGAGCGCAACTCGTCGCGCACTGGACTCAGAGGCTGCTTGCTTGCATTTGTCGAGCGTCTTCTGCATCTCGACTTGTTTCTTGTGCTCCTCGATGAGGAGGTAGTGGTATGCCCTCAGCAGATCACGTGGGGAGTCCAGAGGTTGGACTATTTCGCCCGCGACGGCGCGGCATGCTTCGACCCATCCTTCTTTGCTAAGTTGGATGAGGTGGCCGCCGTTTTCCCCGTTATCGCCGTTTCTGTCCTGCGGGTTGGGGTTGGGCGGCGGGTTAGGCGTTTCCTCGTCGGTTTGGATGAATGTGGCGCACAGATAGCGCCTGCAGATTGGTTGGCTGCTGCCGCAGCTTTTGGATCCGGAACCGTAGGTCCCTTCATCCGAAGGTGGATCGCATAGATCGGAGTTGCAGCAGCTGCTGTTGTAGAACTCATCTGTTGATGGTGATGTGCGTAGCACGGGGTGTGGAGCCCACGAAGCGGGCCTGATTGACGGCACGGGCACCCGCTCAGGGAGGCGGAGGGTGCCAGTTTGTCCCACCTGGAAGCAGAAACTCCCGAACAAGATTTCGAGTCCGTCGCCTACGGGCTCGAAATCCTTCATGATATCCGGCGAGTGGGCGGTGAAGTCGAAAGCGCCGAAGAGGAGGTGACTCTCCATCGCCGCGGAGTTGTAGATCGATCGGGTCGGAACCGTCACGACCGCACAATCAGCAACCCCAATTCCCACAGACGGCGCCAATTGACGAGGTTTAATCTCGTCAATGCCCATTGTTATGGACTTGGGTTTTGGAGAAGATGGGGATGCTGGAGATCGTGACACGGTTAACAGACAAGCAACCAGAGGACACGAGATTTACCCAGGTTCAGGCTCCCGGAGGGAAAACCCTACTCCTGCTTGTCTGCTCTTTGATTACGGCGGAACCGAAGGTTACATGGTGCGCAGATTCGATCTGGCGTGGATGCGTGTGCGAAAGTATGAGTCGAGTTGCCCTAGGACGTGCCCTCCTAGCCTTTATATAGACTTAGGCAGGTCCCGGGCATAGTCCTAGTCGGTTACAAGTTCTAGGGTTTTACCCCTTTGAATTTTCTATCTCCTCTACTCTTGCTCTCCAAGGATCCAAAGACGTCATGGGCCTCGGCCACCCGAAAATCTTCATGGGCCAGCGTATGTCTGCCGTGGGCCTTCCTTGGGCTGGACCAGGTATGCTGAAGTTACGTACCCGTAGGGTATAACCATGTCAACTGGGATGGCGCGTGCTCGTGGGTGACGTGATTGGTGGAGCTTTTCAAAGTGCTCGGGAGGGTGGTTTTGGATGGGTCGGGAGAAATCCTTGTCTGTTGACACTGGCACGGTGACGCCTGAGGGTGTCACCTTCCTTCTTGAAGGGTGTCGGGGGCTTCCCTCCCCCATCCCCCTGCTGCGTATCGGGGGAAACCCTAGGTCCCGGCCGGACAGTAGTGTCGTCGTCGTGTCTCCCTTCTTGGAGTTGCTGTTTTGGTACGCAGGCGCTTTGGATTGCGGGTTGTGTGGTGGTACTTCTCTGGAGGGCGCACCGGTTGCGAGTTGTTTCCGTTTTCGGCACACCGCCGTTATCGGCTTTCTTCTTCTTTTATTTCTTCTTGCTTTTCGTGTTGGGCTTGGGGTCTCCCCGCGCCGCGTACCCTATGGTGTTTGTTCTTTTGGGCGATGTGCTGTCTGGCCCAGCAGCGGTCTCACCTGTGTGCTTTATTTATAAAGCGGGACGAAAGCCTGTTTCGAGAGAAATAGCAAATTTGGTCAACTTTATGAAGAAATATAGAAACATATACATTAAATTAAGATATTATCAAACTATATTAGATCAGTTAGGACTAGAAAAAAATGAAGCGTTTTTCTCTCTATGGCGATCCCCTGGCGACCTACACTACAGGAAAGATTCGCTACGCCGACGGCCGGCTGTTGTCGGCGTAGCCTCCTCGTAGGCACAGCCCCGTGGCCATCAGCACAGCCACCCCCCTCGGCATAGCGTCTTTCAGCGGGCCACGCATATCAGTCAACGGCCGTCTTCGATAACGGTCCAGCCTGAAGCTACGCCGACGGTCAGGCCGTCGGCACAGGAATGGAGCTACGCCGACGGCCTGGCCGTCGGCATGGCCTAAATTATTTTTTATTTTATTTTTCAAAAAAAAAATTTATTTTTTTTATTTTTTTAATCTTTGAATTTTTTGACTCCTTAATCTCTCGCTTTAATCATTTTAACACTATTTATAGTTAATAATTGATTAAATTGCAGTCTAAGTCAGAATTCCCGTTCGGTCACCCATCCTAGCACTACTCCAGCTCTAGCGCGCTTAACTTCCTCGTTTCTTCAGAATCTCTTACCGCAAAACAATTTACACATTGTTGTCAATACTATGATAGCATTCCTATTAACTTATTTTGGATCGTTTTGAATTTATAATGTCTGTTTTAAACTATATACAATGTTTTATGTTTCACTTATTTTTTTTATAAATGTGTAATATTTGAGTGTAGATAGATAGGTCTTATTTTTCTGCAAATTTTCATATATTATTTGTATTTTTCTGAACTAGAATGATTTAGTTATGATTTTTCAAAAAATAATGAGATAAAAGGAAAAATCTGGAGACCTACGCCACGGCTAAGCCGTCGGCACAGACCAAACAAAAAATTTAAAGAGCTGTGCCGACGGCCGTTTCCATCGCCGTGTCTAAACTGGGCTACGCCGAGGGCTGTACCTATGCCGAGGGCCACCGTCGGCACAATCCTCTGTACTACGCCGACGGCCACGCTACGCCGACGGCTACCCTCGGCATCGTCACCTACGCCGACGGCCGTTCCTACGCCGACGGCCAGGCTGGTCAGCTGGCCAGCCGGCCGTCGGCACCTTCGTTCTTTCTTGTAGTGCTAGGTCTTGATGGCCGCTGCCGAGCGTTTCCTCCGGTGCCTCGCTAGGCAACGTATCAGTCCCTGTTTAGGGTTTCTTTCCTCTCCCGGACCCAATCCGGCGTTGAGTTTTTGATTTCCTGTTCCGATCTTGGAGAGGCTCAGGGTTTGTTTTGTGGATAGCTTTGGTCTGTTCGTTTTGGATCTGATCTACGTGCAGTTTCCGATCTGGGAGTTTGTTCTCGAGCAGTTTTGATCTGTTCGTGTGGTGTTTCTCATCGTGGAAGTTCTTTGGGCTTGATCCCAGTTGTTTTGGTTTGCGCAAGTCTAACCTAGGTAATTTAGCTGGCCGTGGTTATTTTGCTCTGATCGTTTGCTTGTAGACTGTGTGGAAGTCCAGTCTAAGAGAGATTCTGAGCTGGTTTGTGGAGCTGTTTGGCCGGGTGACGGTACTGCAATTCTGAGGCTACTACTGACAGCGGCTTCTGAAGCGCAATGAGTATCTTCATCTGGAACGTCCGGGGGACCGGGCAACCTAGGACGATTCAGGACCTGGTTTGCCAAGTGCAAATCCATAAGCCAAGTATTGTGTTCCTAATTGAGACAAGGCAAAGTGAAGAACGGGTGAAAAATTTGAGTGCATTGGTATGCAACACTGTTAGTCTGTTACCATGCAAAAGGTGAGGGAAGTGGTGGAGGTATTGCACTGTATTGGATGGATGGTATTGATATTGATTTGCTCTCCTTCGGTCCGAGGTATTTCGATGCACACATCCAAGGTGGACCCTTTGCAACTAAGTGGAGGGGGACGTTTGTGTATGGGGAGCCGAGAGGTAGTGATCGTCACCACATGTTGACTCTGCTCTGGAGAATAAAGCCAAGATCTGCAGAACCTTGGATGTTAGTTGGTGATTTCAACGAAGCTATGTGGCAAGAGCATATATCTCGGTCTCGGAGATCAGAACGCTTAATGAAGGATTTCCGTGATGTCTTGTCGCACTGTGATGTACATGATTTTGGCTATACGGGGAAACGCGTGCACTTACGATAATCATCAGTATGGAGAAAGGAATGTTCGTGTCCGTTTGGACAGGGCTGTTGCTTCGCCGGCATGGTCGTTGTGCTACCCGGATACGCGGGTTCTACATCTCAGGTCGTCGAGATCAGACCATTGCCCTTTGTTGGTCTGTACTGAGCGCGAGACAGGCTATCGGCCAGCCAGGCCGATGCGCCGATATGAGGCTGCATGGGAACGTGAACCAACGCTCGCTGCAGCTATCGAAGAAGCCTGGGCTAGACGGCCAAAAACTCCAGGTCTTGGCCGGATTAGTAGTGCATTTGATGGGCTCTCTGTACTCCTGGCGGGCCAAGAAATTTCCTTCCGTTGCGAGAGAGCTAGAGAAAAAACGTGCTGAACTTCCTCTCCTTGATCAATGCACAAATGAGGCCAGCAAGACCCGTCGCACGATGGCTTTCCTGCAATGTTTTTGTAACGCAACTGGGGTATGCTGAAGGAGGATGTGATTGTGGCGGTTCAGAAATTCTTTGCTGATGGAGTTATGCCTGCTGAGGTGAATGACACCTCCATAGTTCTTATTCCAAAGAAAAATGAACCAGAGGAGCTGAAAGATTTCCGGCCGATAAGCCTATATAATGTGGTGTGTAAAGTGGTATCTAAGTGCCTTGTCAACCGTCTGAGGCCGTTGTTGCAAGACATTATTGTGCCATATCAGAGTGCTTTTATACCAGGCCGGTTAATTACTGATAACACACTCATTGTGTTTGAGTGCATTCATGCAATTCAGACCGGATTAGCAACACGGAATTTTTGTGCGTATAAATTAGACATGGCCAATGTTGTGGATATACCAAATAGATATACCTACGACATAGTCTCATACCGGTAAGCCCGGGTGGTCCACAGTTGGTGGTTAGACATATGGCATAACCGGGCGGCCCAGTTGTTGATAGACAAGACGGAGGTCTAGCCAGGAGATGTAAGGCGACGTGCCACCGCCTTAGATGGAAGCCGGCGCCTTGGAGGACACGAAGACTAGTTAGTATTAGTCTAGGACTCTGTAACCGTATCCGGCTGGGACTCTGCATGTAACCCTAGGTTCTAACGTCCTTATAAGCCGACCTACAGGAGCCTTTAGGGCATAACAACAAGTGCATAGCACAACTCGCACACAGCGAACCCCACAATCTTGTAACTCGGCGTATTGCCATTATAGTGATTTATAGCAGGTATAGGATCTCGCCACCGTCGTGAGATCTGAACCTGGGTAAACTATGTCAGGCCATTTCGGACGCTCTCCGTCTTTCCCCATGTCTCTAAACTCGCCGTTGGGATACCCCTATGACGTACGTGTCGTCAATACTACGACAGTTGGCGCCCACCGTGGGACAAGAGGCGCTTACAACACGAATCCGGGCGGGATCCCTCGCCGTATTTGAAGGCGGCCAGATCGATCTCCATCGACGCGCCGGCTTCGTCATCGCGTTTGAGTCTTCGGAGGATTTATTGTCTCTCTGCTCGAGCGTGTGACCTAGTCGGCGGTTCATCAACAAAAACGACGGTGGCCTTGTCTAGTTGTTTCCTTGTCGACATACTGACGGAACCGGCAGCCTTACGTCTCGGATAGGGATTGACATCATAGTCATGTTGGAGATATGCCCTAGAGGCAATAATAAAAGTGGTTATTATTATATCTTTGTGTTTATGATAAATGTTTACATTCATGCTATAATAGTATTAACCGAAAACATTAATACTTGTGCGATTTATAAACTAAATTAGAGTCCCTAGTAAAGCCTCTTTGTAATACTATCTTGTTGGTTGATAGATGATCGTGGTTTCCCGATCATGAACATTGAGATATTGTTAACAACAATATCATATCATTAGGAGAATGGTATGATGGACATACTCCTATAGATAAGCGTAGCATTAAGATCAAGTCATTTCAATAGTTCATTAGCTATAAGTTTTCTGATACATAGTAACCTAATTCCTTCGACCATGAGATCATGTTAATCACCATCACCGGAAGGATGCTTTGATGACATCAAGCACCACACCGTAACTGGGTGGTTATAAAGATGACATTGAGTATTCAGAAAGTATGTGTTGAGGCACATGGATGAAGTGTGGGATTTGTTCATCCATATGATAGATAGATATACTCTGGGCCCTCTTGGTGGAATGTCATCCAATTGGCTTGCAAGCATGTGACTGGATCACAAGGGATCACATATCACGGGAACAAGAAAAGAGTACTTATCGGTAACGAGGTTGAACTAGGTATGCAGAGATACCGACGATCAAACCTCGGATAAGTAAACTATCGCGAGACAAAAGGAAATTGGTATCGTATGTAAGTGGTTCATTCGATCGCAAAGTAATCGTAGAAATATGTGGGAGCCATATGAATTTCCAGATTCCTCTATTGGTTATTGATCGGAGAAGTGTCTCGGTCATGTCCGCATAATTCACGAACCGTAGGGAGACACACTTAAGGATTCAATGTTGTTTAGTAGATATGGAATGTAAGTAGGGATACCGAATGTTGTTTGGAGTCTCAGATGGGATCCGGGATACCACGCGGAGATCCGGAATGGTCCGGAGAATAAGATTCATATAAGGAAAGTCCGATTCCGGAGTTCGGAAATGATTTCGATGTTTTCATCGGAGAGGTTCTAGAACGTTCTAGAAGGTTCACGGACCGGAAGGGGAATGGACCATGAATGTGTCATGGGTAAGTGGAATGATTGGATCATATCCTAGGTCACTTGGTTTGGGCATTTGCAAGAGATAACTAAAGCTCTAAATTGAAAGTCAAACGGGAGGTTTGAAAAGTCAAACTGGAACAATGGTTTCCTAGTGGAAGAAGGAAAGAGTCCTTCCTTCAATCCAACTTGGGTTTGGGTTTGGATTCAAACCCTCCCCTCCCAAGGCTGCCTCCCTCTCACAAATAGAGGGGGAGGGCTGCCCCAAACACACAAGAGCCAGCCCTCCACCCGTGCTGCGCCGCCGCCACCGCACGCCGCCGCTGCCGCGCCGCCTCGCGCCATCGCCGTCTCGTCGCCACCGCCGACACCTCCTCCTCCTCCCGGCCTTCTAAACCCTAGATCGCCGGGAAACCCTAGATCCACCATAACTCGCACCAGCTTAGGCCAAGCCCTGCGTGATCTTCTCTCTACTTCCGACACCACGCTGTCGTGCTGCCGGAATCGCGAGGGGAGAACTACAACCTCCGCTGCCTGATGGAACAAGGGAGAGGAAGGTCTTCATCGAGTACCAAACGTGTGACCGACTGCGGCGCTGCCGGAACGCAGCGCCGGAAGGATCGTCTACGTGATCTTGAGATCGACAAGTGTACGACTACATCACCCACGAGAATCTACTCTCGTTAACCGCTTTGGAATCTTCGAGGGTGAGTGCTCCTATCGACTCGTTGCTACAATCTAGTATATAGATCTTGGCTTGTTTGTGTGCATGCGGTAGAATTTTTTTGATTTCCATGCTACGAACCCCTACAGTGGTATCAGAGCGTTGTCTATATGTAGATCTATTGCACGAGTAGAACACGATGGTCATTATGGGCGGTGGTGCTTTTATTATCAATTGCTTTTTGTGTACTTTGCATCTTGCGGTATGATGGGATGAAGCGGCTCGGGCTAACCTTACATGACATCGTTCATGAGACTTGCTCCACGCTTAACATGCAACTTGTATTGCATAAGTGGCTTTACGGGTGTCTGTCTCTCCCATCATAGTATAGATTCAATTTACAACGGGCACTTGATAGTTCAAGCATCAATGTTGTGGTTCGTGTTCGTAAGTTAGAACGGCACTTATTAAAAGCCCCAAACCACGTAAAACATGCAAAGAAAATTAGAGGCGTCTAACTTTGTTTTGCAGGGGTGTGCTGTGATGTGATATGTCCATGATTGTGATTATATATGATGTATGCAATGTTCCTTATTGTAAGTCGGCAACCGATAGGAGCCATATGGTTGTCTTTTTTAATTTCGTTAAGACCTGTGTGTCTATTATTCAAATTAGTTTTAATAGTTTATGCTGGTGGACGACAACCATGAAGCGGCGCCATTGACCTTGAGGCCATGCCGGTGATGATGGAGATCATGTTCATGCTTGAAGATGGAGATCGGAAGCACAACAAGAAAGACCATATCATATCACACATTATTAATTGCATGTGATGTTAATCCTTTTATGCATCTTGTATTGCTTAGTTTGCGATGGTAGCATTATAAGATGATCCCTCAAGCACAAAAATTTCAAGTTATAAAGTGTTCATCCTTAGTAAGCACCGTTGTTTCGAAGCACCACGTGATGATCGGGTGTGTTAGATTTTGCGAGTGTATACAACGTGACCAAGCCAGATTTGCTCATGCGGAAGCTAATGTTTGATATTGACGAGCCTAGCATGTACAGACATGGTATCGGAACACGGATCACCGAAAGGTAAAGCATGAGTCATATAGTAGATATGATGAACATGTTGATTGTTCGTCATTGAAGCTACATCAACTCTCGCGATGATCGGTTTTGGTGAGGTTGATTTGGTTCATGTGATCACTAAAACAATGTGCGGGATATTGTTTTGAGTGGGAGTTTACCTAGATTAATTTAACCATTAATTAGAACTCAATTTGTCATAAACTTAGTAAACTATTTCAAATATGTTGTAGATCAATGGCGGCCCCTACCATCAATTTTTAATGCATTCCTAGAGAAAGAAAAGTTGAAAAACAATGGAAGCAACTTTGCGGATTGGTTCCGCAATTTGAGGATTGTCCTCAATGCTGGTAATTTGACCTATGTGCTGGATGCACCGCTGGGTGACCCACCTGCAGCTGATGCTGCCGATGAGGTAAAGAATGTTTTCCTTGCTCGGAAGAATCAGTACTCCACAGTTCAGTGTGCTATCTTGTATGGTTTGGATCAGAGATTTAGAAAAGGTTTGAGAACCATGACCCACATGATATTGTCTGTGAACTCAAAATGATATTTGAGGCTCATGCGACAATTGAGAGTTATGAGGCTTCTGAAAAGTTCTTTAACTGCAAGATGGAAGAGGGCAGCTCCGTCAGTGAGCATGTGCTTAAGATGTTTGGGCACGCAAGTAAGCTTCAAAGCTTGGGTATAGTGATTCCTAATGCTTTGGGGATTCACCGTGTCCTCCAATCACTACCACCAAGTTACAAGAACTTTCTGATGAACTATAATATGCAAAACATGGACAAGTCATTGCCTAAACTCTTCTCCATGTTAAAGTCTACGGAAGTGGAGATCAAGAAAGAGCACCAAGTGTTGTTGGTCAATAAGACCACCAAATTTAAGAAGCAAGGCAAGTCTAAGAAAAAGGGAAACTTTAAGAAGGGCGGTAAGAAAGTTACCGCGCCGGCGAAGAAGACCAAGGCTGCGCCTAAGCCTGATACTGAGTGCTTTTACTACAAGGGAGAAGGTCACTGGAAGCGTAATTGCCCTAAGTACTTGGCGGATTTGAAGAACGACAACATCAAGAAGAAAGGTATATCCGATATACATGTTATTGATGTGTATCTCACTAGTACTCGTAGTAGTGCCTGGGTATTTGATACTGGTTCGATTGCTCACATTTGTAACTCGAAACAGGTGCTGCAGAATAAACGGAAGCTAGCGAAGAACGAGGTGATGATGCGCGTTGGAAATGGATCAAAGGTGGATGTGATCGCGGTCGGCACGCTACCTCTTCATCTACCATCGGGATTAGTTTTATACTTAAATAATTGTTATTTGGTGCCTCCGTTGAGCATGAACATTATATCCGGATCATGTTTATTGCGAGAAGGTTACTTGTTTAAGTCCGAGAATAACGGTTGTTCAATTTATATGAGTAATATGTTTTATGCACATGCACCTTTGATAGATGGTCTATTTTTATTGAATCTTGATTGTAATAATACACATATTAACAACATTGAAGCTAAACGTTTTGAAATTAAATGATAACTCGACTTATATGTGGCACTGTCGTCTTGGTCATATTGGAGTGAAGCGTATGAAGTAACCCCATTCTGATGGACTTCTTGAATCACTTGAAAGATGCGAAGCATGTCTGATGGATAAAATGACTAAGACTCTATTTTCTGGTATGATGGAGCGAGCTATGGACTTATTAGAAATCATAAATACCGATGTATGTGGCCTAATGAGTGTAGCATCGCGCGGTGGTTATCGTTATGTTCTTACCTTCACGGATGACTTGAGTAGATATGGGTATATCTATTTCATGAAACATAAGTCCGAAACTTTCGAGAAGTTTAAAGAATTTCAAAGTGAGGTAGAGAATCAACGTAACAAGAAGATAAAATTTCTACGATCTGATCGCGGAGGTGAATATCTAAGTTACGAGTTTGGCAAGCATTTGAAGAAATGCGGAATACTTTCACAATTGACACCGCCGGGAACACCACAACGTAATGGTGTGTCCGAACGTCGTAATCGAACTCTCTTAATTATGATTCGTTCTATGATGTCAATTACAGATTTACCGATATCGTTTTGGGGTTATGCATTAGAAACATCCGCATTCACTTTAAATAGGGCACCATCTAAATCCATTGAAACGACACCGTATGAATTATGGTTTGGGAAGAAACCTAAATTGTCGTTCCTTAAAGTTTGGGGTTGCGAAGATTATGTAAAGAAGTTACAGCCCGACAAGCTTGAACCCAAAGCGGAAAAATGCGTCTTCATAGGATACCCGAAGGAATCTATTGGGTATACCTTCTATCATAGATCCGAGGGCAAAATCTTCGTTGCCAAGAATGGATCCGTTCTAGAGAAGGAGTTTCTCTCGAAAGAAGTGACTGGAAGGAAAGTAGAACTCGACGAGGTTGTTGAACCTTCTCTCGAACTTGCGAGTAGCACAGCACCGGAAGTAGTTCCTGTGGTGCCTACACCAATAAGAGAGGAAGCTAATGATGTTGATCATGAAACTTTGGCTGAAGTAACTACGAAACCTCGCAGGTCAACGAGAACTCATACTACTCCTGATTGGTATGATCCCGTTATGAGTGTCATGTTGGTAGACAACACCGATGACCCTGCGACATATGAGGAAGCGATGATGAGCCCAGATTCCAATAAATGGCAAGAAGCCATGAAATCCGAGATTGGATCCATGTACGAAAACCAAGTATGGACTTTGGTGGACTTACCAGATGGCCGGAAGGCTGTCGAGAACAAATGGATTTTCAATAAGAAAACATATGCTGATGGTAATGTTACTATCTATAAAGCTCGACTTGTTGCAAAAGGGTTTCGACAAAATCAAGGAGTTGACTACAATGAGACTTTCTCACCGGTAGCAAAGCTAAAGTCTGTGATGATTTTGTTAGCAATCGTTGCATATTATGATTATGAGATATGGTAGATGGATGTCAAAACGGCGTTCCTCAATGGAGACATTGATGAAGAGTTGTATATGATGCAACCCAAAGGTTTTGTCGATCCTGAAGATGCTAACAAGGTATGCAAACTTCAACGGTCCATTTATGGGTTGACGCAAGCATCCCAAAGTTGGAATCAACGTTTTGATAAGGTAATCAAAAGCTTTGGTTTTATACAAACTTATGGAGAAGCTTGTATTTACAAGAAAGTGAGTGGGAGCTCTGTAGCATTCTTAATACTATATGTAGATGACATATTGTTGATTGGGAATGATGTAGACCTTCTTAATAGTGTCAAGGATTATTTGAATAATAGTTTTTCAATGAAAGACCTTGGCAGAAGCAGCTTATACATTAGGCATAAAGATTTATAGAGATAGATCGAGACGCCTAATATCATTGTCACAAAGTACATATTTGGAAAAAGTTCTAAAGAGGTTTGGAATGGAAAATAGCAAGAAAGGGTTCTTGCCCATGTTGCCCAATATGACCTTGAGTAAAACTCAAAGTCCTGCAACGGCAGAAGATAGAGAAAGGATGAGTAAGACTCCCTATGCCTTAGCCATAGGATCTCTTATGTATGCCATGCTATGTACTAGACCCGACATTGCATATGTTGTTAGTCTAACTAGCAGATATCAAAGTGATCCAGGAGCGAATCATTGGACAGCTATCAGAAACATCCTTAAGTACTTGAGAAGAACTAAGGATATGGTTCTTTCTTATGGAGGTGATGAACAACTCGTTATTAATGGTTACACCGATGTTAGTTGGAACACCGATTCGGATGATTCTAAATCTCAATCTGAATACGTATTTACTTTGAATGGTGCAGCAGTTAGCTGGAGGAGTGCAAAGCAAAGCATTGTGGCGAGATCTTCAACTGAATCAGAATACATAGCTGCTTCGGAGGCTTCACAAGAGGCAATATGGATGAAGAAGTTCATTACAGAGCTCGGTGTGGTTCCAAGTGCGCTGGACCCAATGTCTATCTACTGTGATAACATGAGCGCCATAGCCAATACGCAAGAACCAAGGTCACACAAGAAGCTGAAGCACATCAAGCTATGTTTTCACGCTATTCGAGAGCATGTCCAAGATGGTGACATAAAGATTAGTACACACAGATCTGAATGTGGCGGATCCGTTGACTAAACCTCTCCCGAGGGCAAAACATGACCAGCACCAAACCGCCATGGGTGTTCGGTATATTACCATGTAATCTAGATTAGTTGACTCTAGTGCAAGTGAGAGACTGTTGGAGATATGGCCTAGAGGCAATAATAAAAGTGGTTATTATTATATCTTTGTGTTTATGATAAATGTTTACATTCATGCTATAATAGTATTAACCGGAAACATTAATACTTGTGTGATTTGTAAACTAAATTAGAGTCCCTAGTAAAGCCTCTTTGTAATACTAGCTTGTTGGTTGATAGATGATCGTGGTTTCCTGATCATGAACATTGAGATGTTGTTAACAACAACATCATATCATTAGGAGAATGGTATGATGGACATACTCCTATAGATAAGCGTAACATTAAGATCAAGTCATTTCAATAGTTCATTTGCTATAAGCTTTCTGATACATAGTAACCTAATTCCTTCGTCCATGAGATCATGCTAATCACCATCACCGGAAGGATGCTTTGATGACATCAAACACCACACTGTAACTTGGTGGCTATAAATATGGCATTGAGTATTCGGAAAGTATGTGTTGAGGCACATGGATCAAGAGTGGGATTTGTCCATTCATATGACGGATACATATACTCTGGGCCCTCTCGATGGAATGTCATCCAATTGGCTTGCAAGCATGTGACTGACTCACAAGGGATCACATATCACGGGAACGAGAAAAGAGTACTTATCAGTAACAAGGTTGAACTAGGTATGCAGAGATACCGACAATCAAACCTCGGATAAGTAAACTATCGCGAGACATGTAAGTGGTTCATTCGATCGCAAAGTAATTGTAGAAATATGTGGGAGCCATATGAATTTCCAGATTCCTCTATTGGTTATTGATCGGAGAAGTGTCTCGGTCATGTCCGCATAATTCACGAACCGTAGGGAGACACACTTAAGGATTCTGTGTTGTTTGATAGATATGGAATGTAAGTAGGGACACCGAATGTTGTTCGGAGTATTGGATGGGATCCGGGATATCACGAGGAGATCCGGAATGGTCTGGAGAATAAGATTCATATAAGGAAAGTCCGATTCCGGAGTTCGGGAATGATTTCGATGTTTTCATCGGAGAGGTTCTAGAAGGGTCTAGAAGGTTCACCGGACCGAAAGGGGAATCGACCATAAATGTGTCATGAGTAAGTAGAATGATTGGATCATATCCTAGGTCACTTGGTTTGGGCATTTGCAAGAGAGAATTAAAGCTCTAAATTAAAAGTCAAACGGAAGGTTTGAAAAGTCAAACTGGAACAATGGTTTCCTAGTGAAAGAAGGAAAGAGTCCTTTCTTCAATCCAACTTGGGTTTGGGTTTGGATTCAAACCCTCCCCTCCCAAGGCTGCCCCCCTCTCATAAATAGAGGGGAAGGGCTGCCCCAAACACACAAGAGACAACCCTCCACCTTTGTCGTGTCTCCAGCCGCCGCCACACCGCCGTCGTCGTCGCCGCCCTAGCCGCCGCCGACACCTCCTCCTCCTCCTCCCGGCCTTCTAAACCCTAGATCGCCGGGAAACCCTAGATCCACCATAACTCGCACCGGCTTAGGTGAAGCCCTGCGGGATCTTCTTTCTACTTCCGACAGCACGCCGTCGTGCTGCCGGAATCGTGAGGGGAGAACTACACCCTCCGTTGCCTGCTGGAACAAGGGAGAGAAAGGTCTTCATCGAGTACCGAACGTGTGACCGACTGCGGAAGCGCTGCCGGAATGCAGCGTCGGAAGGATCGTCTACGTGATCTTGAGATCGGCAAGTGTACGACTACATCACCCACGAGAATCTGCTCTCGTTAACCGCTTTGAAATCTTCGAGGATGAGTGCTCCTATCGACTCGTTGCTACAATCTAGTAGATAGATCTTGGCTTGTGTGTATGCATGCGGTAGAATTTTTTTATTTTTCATGCTACGAACCCCTACAAATCGTCCACGCGTGCAACACATTGGATCGGGATTATCGATCGACTAGAAAGCGCATGTATCTTGGCTATCGCATGGCCGGGTAGCTGGCCGCTTTTGGTTTTGATCGATATCCGCTTCCGAGGTGTTGCTCACGTTCAAAAAATCAATGGGAAGTGGCGAAGGGCATGTATTAGCATACTTTTTTCCGCCGTGATGCGCTACCCCTTTGGACCCAACAATGGCTGAACCCGTGTGATGTTGCCACGTTGGTTTGTTTTATTATCGGATTGGTTCGATTTCGTGGATGCTTCCATACGGCTGGATGGCTGTTATGGACGACAGGATCTGGGCTCCCGTACATACACAAAAAGCAACACGAGTCCTAAGCCTGTTGATTTTGGCTACACGTGAACACAAGGATCTGGATACACGAACTTCTCAACGTGGATTTCCGGCTAGAAAGCTATACTTCCAATCGGACGGAAATTAAGCCATGCACTAGTGCGTGTGTTTCGTTCCATTTCGTTTTGCCTGAATGATTCAGTTAAGGAGATGGACAGCTATGCGCTGGTTTTTGACCGCGGCCAGCTACACTTTCGTCTTAGTCGCACCTGACTGTTTTCGATTGCGGTTCTTTTTTGTCTTCGTCGTCACGGAGTACACTTCGTCGCTTCAGTCTCGTCGTGGATAGGATCCGTCTTCGTCGCAAATAACATCCTTCGCTCTTTTTGAACTAAGTATTTATATTTACTATTTAATTGTTTATGATCATAAGATTAAGATTGGTTCACTCATATCCTTAGTCTTTTATCGCTTTCGTTTTAGTCATATTTTTTCCACGATTTACCTTGCGCTGCTCGTGAGTATAATTTTGTACTGACTTGCCGTTTAAAGGCCCCCGTACCATGCAAAAAAATCGTCTTTGGGCGTTAGCTTAAGTTTTCTGGATACACGTTTTCTGTTATTTTTATGTGGATTCCGAAATAGTGACTTTTGGGCGCTCAAAGCCGGCGATTTGGCCTTGGGTTCTGGATGATGCCATTAGACATCATCACCTACGGACATGGTTCTGTTCTGCGAATCTTCCGTCTCACGAAAGATCAAGTATAAAAACCAGAATAATGAATAAGCCAACACTTGCTTAAATAAATTTTTACATAAACTGTTTAAATTAGTTGAGTTTTTTCCTCATAAACAGTTTTATGTGTTCAATTGCTGCATTATTTCAGCTTTAAAGCATTTGTTCAAAGGCCATGTTTGTTCCGCCTTACATTTGTTTGTTGGACACGATTTAAAGGAACAATTTAATACATTTATATTTTTTATATTTATATTTCAAGTACATGACGCTTGGACATTGTCGCGTTCTTCAGATTAAGGTGATTTTTGAGCTGGCTTTGCGCTAGACTCGGCACCTCTGGGCTGGAATCGCAGTGTTGACCAAGACTTGAGCCGCCTTTGAGAAAGTGGACTCGACCGCTCGGGGCTTGACATCTCTAACTTAGGAGCTTTGTCCCTCTTTGAGCATCAAGTCGGAACAATCCTCGGAAGCTACAGTATGTTGATCTCCAAGATATGGTGCAGTTCTCTTTGAGCATCAAGTCGGAAAATTCATGTGAATTCCACCTTGACGCTCGGGGGCTACACTGATGCTGAATTTTCGTGAAGTTATCTCTAGATCACCAAGCCAAAGTAATTCCGACTTGACGCTCGGGGGCTACACAATTGACATTTTTAATAAAGATACTCTGAGAGCACCGAGACGATTTTCTTTTCAAACTCCGACTTGGCGCTCGGGGGCTACAATCGTTTGATGTACAATTATGCATATTCTTTTGAGCATCAAGCCGTCTTCATCATGGAAGCCGACTCAATGCTCGGGGGCTACATATGATTATGTCAAGAAACTTTCAAGACGGTGAAAAATCCAGCTAGAGATACTCGGGGGCTCAACATGAACTTTGCCTTCACGGAAGTTTCACTGAGTTACACGATTCGATGGCCTAAACGTCCATGATATGAGAAGCTCTAAGACCTTAATTTGGCAAGCTCTTATATTTGTGACTTTGCTGACTCTAAGTCGGCAGTTTGGCAGCCTTTACGATCGTGGCCCGGTAGTCCTGATTTTTTCTGGCTTACATATCGTCCTACATAGATGATGATATTAAAAATGTTCCTAGAGCTTGGAAGAATCACTAACGATTCGTTAGAGAGTTCTCCGCCTTGGATTCGTTTGCAGAAGCATACACGCAACTATCTGTCTAGGCTTAGTCGGATGAGAATATGATATGGGAGCTCTCCAAGATTCTTCGCGAAGCACGCCTACAAATTGAAGACAACGTGATACTTACGCTCAAAGATAGATGGAGGAACGCGAGGATCTTGAAGAACTCCGGGGGCTACTGTTGTGGATATACCAAATAGGTATACATACGACATAGTCTCATACCGGCAAGCCCGGGTGGCCCACAGTTGGTGGTTAGGCATATCGCATAACTGGGCGGCCCAGTTGCTGATAGATAAGACGAAGGTCCAGCCAGGAGATATAAGGCGACGTGCCACCGACTTAGATGGAAGCCGGCGTCTTGGAGGACACGAAGACTAGTTAGTATTAGTCTATGACTCTATAACCGTATCCGGATGGGACTCTCCATATAACCCTAGGTCCCGGCGTCCTTATAAGCCGGCCTACGGGAGACTTTAGAGCATAACTACAAGTGCATAGCACAACTCGCACACAGCGAACCCCACAATCTTGTAATTCAGCGTATTGCCATTATAGTGATTTATAGCAGGAGTAGGATCTCGTCACCGTTGTGAGATCTGAACCTGGGTAAATTGTGTCAGGCCATCCCAGACGCTCTCCGTCTTCCCCCACGTCTCTAAACTCGGCGTACGTGTTGGCAATACTACGACAACCAAGGCATATGACCGTGTGGATTGGGGTTTCCTAGAGGGGGTTTTGGAGAAATTGGGCTTTCAAAGTCGATGGATACAGTGGGTGATGGCGTGTGTAACCATTGTACGATACTCGGTTCGCTTTAATGGACATCTATTGGACTCCTTCACCCCGTCCCGTGGGTTGCGCGAAGGTGATCCTTTGTCACCGTATATTTTTCTTTTTGTTGCTAATGGTCTATCAAATTTGATCAAACAGGAAGTTGATTCTGGGAATCTATGTGAACTCAAAATATGCCGAAGTGCTCCTGGCATACATTTGTTGTTTGTGGATGATTGTCTCATGTTCTTTGAGGGTTCAATCAACCAGGCTACTATGGTGAAATCTATTCTAGACAGTTATGGAAAGGGTACTGGACAACTTGTGAGTCTCGGCAAGTGCTCCATCTTGTATGGGGAGCGGTGTACTATGGATGCGCAAACATATATACAGGACATCCTTCGGTACTAAACAGTGGCATTTGAGGAGAAGTACCTAGGCCTACCAGTGTCGGAAGGGCGCATGAAAAAGGGTAAATTTCAACCTTTGAAATCAAAGTTCGTGAAGAGAGCAGAGGATTGGGTTGAGAAATATATGACAGGCGCTGCTAAGGAAATATTGGTGAAGCGGTATTGCAATCTTTGCCTACATATGCTATGGGTATTTTTCCATTCCCTCTAGGACTTATTGACGAGCTGAGCCAAGTTATTCGTAATTTGTGGTGGGGTGATGAGCATGATCGAAGATGGATGCACTGGATGTCATGGGAAAAGATGGTGAGACAAAATCACAAGGGGGTATTGGTTTTCGGGATCTGCGGGTGTTCAATCAAGCTTTACTAGCCCGTCAAGCATGGCGGCTTATCCACTATCCGGATAGTCTTTGTGCACGTTTGATACGGGCAAAGTATTATCCAAACAACAATCTCCTGGACACAGCTTTCATATAGAACCCCTCTCAATCGTGGCAGGGTGTGATGCATGGGTTAGAATTGTTAAAAAAGGTGCTATATGGAGGATAGGAACTGGGACGCAAGTCCGAATATGGAGGGATAATTGGATAGTTCGAGGAGATTCTTTGAAGATCTCTGGCATGCGAGAGCACTCAAGGCTCAGGTGGGTGTCGGATCTGATTAATCCAATAACTTGATCGTGGGATGAGGAGACAATCAGGAAAATATTCTATCACCATGATGCCGAGGAAGTTCTCTCTATTAAGCTACCAGCTAGGGTATCAGAGGATTTTGTAGCCTGAAACTTTAAGGATAATGGCATATTTACTGTATGTTCGACATACTCCAGCGATTGAGTTTCGGGCAGTCCAGCTCATCGTCGTTGGGTGATCGTCCCATTTGGGATATTTTGTGAAAGGCGGATGTACCACCGAAGATCCAAGTGTTTGCGTGGAAGGCAGCATCTAACACGCTGGCGGTCATGGAGAATGTCCATCTTCGTTTAGAAAACGTATCAGCAACATGTGTTGTGTGTGGTGTGGCCCCAAAGGATGCTCACCATGCTTTGGTCCTTTGCACCCCTGCAAAAGCTCTACGTGACCGGCTTAGGCATGTTTGGTTACTACCGCTAGAGAGTGAGTTCAACTATACAAGGAGTGAATGGTTTCTACAGCTGATATCTAATGTGCCAGCTGAATCAAGATCGCAACTGCTGTTTCTATTTTGGAGGGTTTGGCACCATAGAAATAACATAGTTCATGGTGACAGAAAGGCATCCGTATCAGCGTTTGTTCCATATCTTCAGAATTATGCAGAAACATTCAGATTTGTGACCTCAACAGAAAATGATTTGAAAGGGAAGACGCCTATTTTCAGGATGGATCCTTTGGTGCCTGACACCGGTGGTGGCTCAAGCTGGCGTCCTCCTGAGGCTGGATGGACTAAAACAAATGTTGATGGTGGCTGAGACTGGGCAAGTAAGGAGGCAGGTTGGGGTCTTATTGTGCGGGATTCGGCAGGTGCTTTAATTCTCTCGGCTTGGCAGCATATCCCAAATTGTGCAAGTGCCGAGGAAGCGGAAGCCCGTGCATGTCTGGAAGGGCTCAAACACATCATTGATCTGCGGTGCTGGCCGACAACTATAGAAACTGACTGTCTCCGAGTAGTTAAAGTCGTGGCGGCCAATGCGATGGATAGGTCGGCACTTTGGTATATTTATAAGGAGATACAGGAGCTGCTTAGAATTTATTCAGAGATCTCAATTTAGAAAGTAAACCGTGAGTGTAATAGGTTTGCGCATACACTAGCGCAAGTAGGCAAGAGTAAGCAGTGTGGGGTGTTACGCGTGCCAGCTCCGACATGTGTGTCGGCGATGATCGTAGATGATTGTAAAAACTCTATTGCCTAATAAATAAAACTCACGACCACCCTAAAAAAAGATATTATCAAACTAAATTTAAAAATAAATTTAATGGTATCAATTTAGTGTCAAATATTGATACGTTTTCCTAAAAAAGTTATTCAAATTTTACAAAATTTGACTTAAGACATGTCTAGAAGTATATCTGTTTGCGGACTGAGGGAGTATGCACTTGCATTCCGGAGTTTAGACTATGGAGTAGTAGTTGAAGTTCGCTGCTGCTACTACATACAGTAGATCGGTCGGTCATTGACTTCCGAGTGTACAGTTTAGATAGGACAAATCTCTGTATGCGTTGTACCATAGGCTGTACCATAGGTCCGCAAGACCATTGAATGTGTTGTAGCTTTGTAGGTAGTACCACCTTCTACTACCTAGCAAAGCCAAAAGGACCATGTCAGCCGTGACATCAGTGCATAGTTTGTTGGCACGAGTTTGGTCGAGCGCCACCTCTCGTCGGTAGTTGGAACAGACATTTCTGGTGAAAGAGACCATATCACGCCAACGCTTAGGTCAATCGGTACCTTGGTTTGATGGCTGCTTCTCACGGTCTCACCTATCTCAGCGGAGCTTGCTCTGTTTTTTTCAAAATTTCCATATAAATAGTTGACCGGCTATGCTTTTGTGCACGTGTAGCAGATGACGACCTGACATAGTGACATGCTCGTCGGTTCAGAGGTAGAAGCGAAACCAAAATGGTAGGCAACTAAGTACGTCCTATGCTGGGATTACTACTTCTTTGTCACTCCAGTTTCACCGAACTGACAAAGTACATCTTCCATTTCCTACTCTCTAGCTAGCTCTACAGAAACGTGAGGATCTCTACTCGTCATTTTTGCAAACAACATCTCGTTCAAGTAATCAAGTACAGTATCTCGGGTAGAAGAAGCACACACGTAGTATGGCAAGAAGGAACAATGAAAGCAAATATCTAGATCTGGTCATTTTGGTTATTGGGTAGGTAAGAATTCAATTGAACCTTCAGCTGTCAGACCACGTCACGTGCAACCAATGATCCGAAGAGCCGCGCTACGACATCCCCAGGGATCGAAAACTTTCTGTCCACCGGCTCCATTGATCGACATGTGTTTTGTTACGAGCGGTGTCACGAAAAATGCCATGAGTAGCTTAAGTTAGAGGTTGAATGGACGCTTGAGTTAACCGGAAAGAGTGTGTGCGGTCAAGCCGCACACGAAGAACACGAGGAACATGATGAACTATTCAAGACTTGTGATTTTATTTCTCCCAGTAACTTACAAATGCTCCTTGAGCAGTTTTTGCATTGCCTCGTGGCACTAGTTGCCTCTCTTCCTAAACTCTAGCTATGCTTCTCCTTATATAGCAACGGGAATAGCTAAGTTACAGTTTGAGCCCTAGGTTTTACCGTTTGGATCTTGTTCTTACTATGCGGGCCGGGTCAAGGGGCCCTTGACCTAGTCAGCAAAGCTGCACAGCCAACGGTCCTTCCGTACGTAGACGCCAGGTCTACGGCATTATACGGTGTTTTATACGTCACTTGGTGCTTTTAGCGTCACCCGGCTCCTTTGTTGTCACCCGGCGGCACCTTTCTCTTTTGACTCTACTTTAATGTGGTCCCTCCCGGATCTTACTCGGAAAGGGGACACGCGTCCTTCCTCACTCGACTTCCCCTTGTGAGATCCGGCTCGTCGTTTCCTGCAAGTTAAACCTTCTTGTCATGTACGGGCCGACATACTTTCTATGTAGGCCTTGCACAGGGTTGTATCCTAGCCGTTAAGACCCGGCTGGTGTTTTCTTGACTCGGCCTAAGCCAAGCAAGCTGGGTAATGTTTTACCCCTTATGACCCTACCGAGGGTTATCCCCCCGCCATTAGTCCCCGAAGCTGGTGAGGCCTAGCAGGTTTTGCTGTGAGGCGTCTCTAGGTTCCTTTAATGAATCTGGAACTTCTCTTTTTCTTCTGCATTCCTCATGCAGGATGACCTTTTAGGCATGATCTCGCTCTTCGCCGAGGCCACCAAAGCGCTGCTGAGTCTCGTTTTGACTTAGCAGGATTATCTTATGTTTAGCCGAGTCATTTTGGCTTACGCTGAGTCATTGTTGGCTTTTAATATTAGCCTTAGTCACTGACGGATTGTAATCATAGCGGTTTGCCTCAAATTTTTCTCAAATCCTGACAGCACGGTGACGGCGGCGCAGTTACGCCCATCACTGTGGCAGTCCCATCGCGCAGCGCCTCGGGTCCTTCGCTGTGTGATGCGGTGTGGCCTAAGTCGTGTACTGCGCACACGTGGCGCTTACTAACGCGTCCATTGGCCGCATACATGGCCACACCTTGGCCACACAGCACACACTGATCCCGTGCTTGGGGTTTTTCCTCCCCTAAAGTAGAGGCGTGGTGGGAATAACCGCCCTGCCGCTTCAGTTTTCCCCCACCCTTCTTTTTCCTTGCACCGTTCCAATCTTCATCTGTCTCATTGATCATCTTCTTGCTCGCACTACTGGATAGGCATTTTCCCCTGCCCTCCTTTTCTTCTGATCCCTCAACGGGTCCTTGGCAGTCCAGGCCGCTTCCGTCGGAGGAAGCGCTAGAAGCTCTGGAGCACATGGACGCCCGCGACGGTGGTGAGGAGGTGGAGTAGCACGAGACCGGCGAACGCGGTGCCTGGGAAGGCTCGGAGGTCACCCTAGAGGATATTGAATGGCTCCGCTCCACCAGGCGCATTCCTCTTGGCATTGGTTGTCGCCTCCTCGTCGGTGAGATTTCTCCTAAGCCCGAGCCAGATAAACGCATTGTCTTTCTATCTCATTTCGAGCGCGGTTTTGCTCTTCCTGTTAGTGATTTATTTGTGTCATTTTTTTCGACTTTCCATCTACAAACTCACCATATCCCCGCCAATGCTATTGGCTCTCTGTCCTGTTTCATCTCTGCCTGTGAGGGTTATCTTGGTCTTTGGCCCACAGTCCTTCTCTGGGCCAAGTATTTCTCCTTTCGCATATAGGTGGTTCCTGATCCTGGTGTCCCTTCTTTGGAGAAGAGGCCTACCCAGTGCGGCGCTACTAGTATCACACCTAGGAGGGGTTCTGTCTTTCCCCGAGTCACTCGCTTGGACTCTTGTAAAAAGTGGCATAGAACCTTTTTCTATGTCAAGAACTCCTAGCACAATGATTACATTCGCCTTCCCCCCTTTAAGGACGAAGTGCCCAACAAGGATTACTGGAAGTTTGACCCATAGGATAAGTACCCGGTGGTGAACGAGGATGATGCCGTCATTGAGAGGATGCTTGACCCGGCAGAGGGGTTTAACTTGACTGGGGAGGACTTAATGTGCACATTCATTACCCGCCGAGTCAGCCCCCTCCAAGCGAGGAGTCACAAGATCTGCTTCATGAGTGGCTTGCGCGATCCCACTCGCCACTCAACTTTTGATCTTCCGAATGATGCTGTTGCTCGCCGAGTCATCTCTATCATCAAGATGACGTTGGCGGACGACTGGGCCTGGAGTTTTCCCCCTTTTATCCGCGAGAAACTCGTCCCCTGGGTAAGTTTCCGAGTAACATGTTCTTGCTGACATGCTTCTTACTCGGCTTTCATTGTACATCTGTTATTTGGCGTTCTTATGTTGATCTTGCTCTATATGCTTTTCGCAGAACCTTGTGCCCAGGGTAATGACAACGTTGTTCCGCCTATTGGCTATTATGAGTATCTCCCCGATGAAGATGGCGAGGGCTTTGACTCGGAATGCTTTATGCCTATTCCTTTTGCAGCTGCCGTCCCTTCTCCGGGTAAGAATCCTACCCGAACTACTTTGAGAGATTGGCCGGACGATGATGATGATGATGATGACTGTCAGGTTCTAGAGGTACTTGATCCTTGCCTTACGATCTTGTCCTATCCCATTGAACTTTGCATTTGCTGATGTAGCTGGTCAGGTACACGAGGTTGCTCCTCTTGCCATGGGAGGTTGCGGCAAGAACCCCGCTGCCAAGTTGACCAAACGTCGTTGCACCTCCACCAGTGGTGCCCAACCTTCAAAGAAGCGCCGAGTCACTGCCGCCGCGGCCCCAGAAGCTGGGACTTTGCAGCCCTGAAGACTCTCAAAGTTGGTCGACACGCGCCACGTGATCCCATCGTTTCGGCAGTTCGTCATTCCTTATCTTACTCACAGTGCTTCCTTTACGAGCTTTTAGCTTTTATTTTCAGCCATGCCATGTGCGTGAATCAATCTGACACCTGCATGGCGTCATCTATCTCCAAGACAGTCTCTCCTGCTCGTGCTGTTCTCGAGCCGCAGAGCCCTGTTAGGGTCTATGCTTCTACGATTGAGGCTTCCGAGCCTCATCATGAAGCCGACCCGGCAGCCCAGCCTGAAGGAGAGACTCGTCCTGCATCACCAGTTGCCCCTGAAAGTTTGAACCGGGGACCCGACGCCAGCAACATTGACGCCGAGTCTGACCATAATGCCCATAGTACAGTTCCCCTTGTGAACAAGCTAAAGGAAAAGTTTGCCTCTTCCTCCCAGCAAGTTACTCAGTCAGCTCAGTCGGCACCTCCGTCGCAGCAACAACACAGGAGACCTACTCCTCTACCGCTAGCACAAAAGAGCCAGACCCGGCCCCCTCCGGTTGTCCAGACTCGGACCGTGCCAGTCAAAGCGACGGATTCCAAGCAGCAGACCCTGAGTTTTGGCCAAGGCACAGATCTGCAGAAGAAGCCAACAACAGCAACAAAGCCACCCGCTTTGGCGGGTTCATTGGATAACACTGCAGCTGTCCCTGGATCCGGCGATGCTCCTGGTGCAACAACTTTGCATGCTAGCCCTGCTGCCACTCGCGCTGCTATTGGAGCAGCCTTGAAGAAGGGCCAAGTTCTTACTCGGACGCTAAGTGGGCATAGCCTTGGTTCTGCTGAGCCTTTTGCGCTAGAGTGGAATGCTGCAAGTGATCATGAGGTGAACTCTGGCCTTCCTTCGGTGTCTGGTCAACATCAAGTGCAGCTGGATGACTCAACAAGCTATCGACATTATGATGCGAGTTCATCGGGTGAACGAGGTATGCCACTGTTTCACTCTTTTATGTTCTGAGTGTTTTTATATGTACATATTCCCTAGTCCCAGAGGTTACTGTCGAGTGAAGCATTTACTCGGCCGTAAGCTCATAGTTAGGACATGTATTTTCCTTCTGTTTGTCGTGATCTTGTGTCGAAAATCTGACCCCTAACCCCAAGGTTACTGCCGAGTAAAGCATTTACTCGGCTGTAAGCTTAGAACTAAACTGCCATTATTTTTTGCTGTTTGGCAGGATCAAATGTGTGACAAAATCAAACCCTAGCACCTGAGGTTACTGCTGAGTAAGGCACTTACTTGGCTGAAAGCTCAGAACTAAGTTATATCCCTTCTTCGTTGTTTTGCCGAGATCAACTGTTTCGGAAAAATCGAACCCTAGTCCCCTGGGACCGGTAACGCACACGGGGAGTCACCGATCGGGAACAAATATCCCCTTCTGTAGCGCTCCCCATTATGGTTGGTCAGATCTTTTGGTTGCCGGTTTCCCCATGACACCTCCCTGTGTGATGACCCTCCGCCGGCGAGGAAGCTCCACCTCTGGCTTGCAACTCCGCCGCCTGCAGCCCAAGGTAGCAGAGTCAGCCGATGTAGGTAGCAGAACCGGCCACTGTATGTAGCAGCCTCCATCGCCGAGTGTAGCAGCCGCCGTCACTGCCAACGCGTGTAGCAGCAGCAGCCGCGTTCGCGAGTAGCAGCGGTCGTCGCCACCTATAGGAACGCCCGCCAACACGTGTAGTAGACTCCACCGCCGCATGTAGAAAACGCCATATCCGCCATGTAGCAGACGCCGCCATCTCCGGTAGCAGAAGTCGCCGCCGCATGTAGCAATCGCCACAGTTATCGACAGCAGATGTCGCGACCTCATGTAGTAGAAGCATCCGCCGTCGCCATGCGGTAGACGCCACCACCACATGTAGCATACGCCTCCGTCTCCGGTAGCAGAAGCCTCGGCCGCATGTAGCAAATGCCATCGTCGCTGGTAGCGAACGCCGCCTTGGCTGGTAGCCGTGGACACCACCTCATGTAGTAGAAGCAGCCACCGATGCCGATTGTAGCAGCGACCGACGATCGTCCTTCCAGCATCGCCCTCATCCTACTACACTATAAGGTGAGTAGCAGCAACGGGGCGACCAACTACGCCATCACCACCACCTCGTTGGAGAGGGCCTCCACGGCACCTCCGCACCCCATCGGCCACACATAGGTGAGAAAATTGTGAAAAGAGAGGAGCAGGGGAACATTCAATTTCACAACCGTGAAGAGAAAATAGGGGAGGAGCTTGGACACGTCTGATTCCACGAACGAGCAGCGATGCTGGTGCTAGATAGGTGAATTTGGTGGCAGAATCGAGTGGGAACACACGATGGGATTGTGGAGGCATTGTGTGGCATGCGTCTTGGGCAGCGGCAGCGTACGGCTTGGGCGGCGGCATCATGTGTCTTGGGCAGCGGCAGCGTGTGTCTTGGGAGGTTGCTGCGCTGGGCGCGAAGGAGGAAGTGGAACGCGAGATAAAACTAGTGGTGAGCAAAAGGATAACACGCAGATTCGATGGTGTGGGCCCATAGGAGGGGCACGTGGAGGAGGACCCGGACGATGTATCTCGCTCGAGACGCGCGGTGCGGCGGACCTGGGGGATCGTTTCGTTCGATCCCCCGAATGATATGTTTCCTTTTCCTAATCTGAATATCCATACAGTCGGTCGTGGCTTCATCCGTATATGCCCGCTAACTAATGACATTTACGTGTTCGGCTCTTCTATTCTTGTTACGCCAAGTCATCGATCTGCTAGTTTGGATCTGTCGAAGATTTTCGCTATTTGGTGGAAGACGTCCCCAGATATCTAGATCGAAGTCGATCCATGGTATTCACAGAGGTGGTTAAATTCATGTGGCTATGATTGGAGGTTTTGAAGTTATGACGGAGGAGTGTTTTGGTTGCGATGAAAACTATGTTGTGGAAGCTCTTTCTGTGTGTCGAATGTTTAATGACTTGCAACACACTTTAACCCCCTCCCCCTGCCCCGCCCTCGTCCCTGACACTTTTTTGAAGAGGCACAAGCAAAACGTACTTTGAAAAGTCGGTTAGCAGGCGGATGTGCTTTCCTCGGCGACTAATAAGTTGGCGACCTCATATCGACTGCGGCACACAAGATGTCGGTACTCCAAGAGCCGCGGTACGTGGCACACCAAAATGGCACTTTGTAATACCGCGCCAAAAGAACAGAGGCATTGTTTTGTGCGTCATGCTATGTGAAGGACGTTATATGTGGGTCCCCACCGCATAATTGTCATCTTTGCTGTGACGACTAGTTAAGCCCATTGTCACTGACATGTGTGTCCCACCAAAGGAGTTGTTCGCCTACTTATCACCGTTCGCCAGCACTCACACACGCATCCCAGACCACTAATCATTGTCTCTACACTATAGCAACCTCGTGCGATGGACGTTCGAATCCATTGGCGGGTGCAACACTGTATCGGCGGCGCCAATGACAAAACATGATGTCGATCGATAATGTGGCTGAGTGCGGCGGAGGCATCATACATTACCCTTTATCTATTGTTTTTTTCATCGACAAATGTTACTGTTCGATTTTTCAATCTTGGTCGGGAACAATTGGCGCTTTTCTTCTCATGAGGGCAAAGTGCCCAGGTGGATTCACAACAAGCACTGGAATGTCATTGACAAGACATGGTGGAAGTGCGAGTGCGGGTTATTCCCGCGTTGTCTCGTGGAATACTAATGCGTGGACACCGACCGCAAGTTCATGGCGCCACTATAAATCACCACCAGAGTGCGCAATGGTTGAATGGATCAATGATTCACACTTGCCTCAGCTTTCGCATGCGATTGCTTGAGATGTGAAGCCTTGCCGAAACCAAGAAATTCGTGATGTATGACTAGGAACTTCATAAGCGTCTGGAAGAAGAATGGAAGGATAAGAGAGACAAGGTAAACACAATTAAGCCATCCTTCTTGGCTTTAGCGGATGTGATGGCGCCGATCCAGGAGAAGCTAGAGGCCATGGCTAAACATGATTGATATGATTCGATCATGTTGTTCTTCACATGGATTGTACTCGATAATTAAGACCTATGAAGTGTTTCCTACTATTTTCTGTAATGATTGTACCGAATAATTAAGGTAGTAGTTAAGTTATGTGAAGTGTTTAATTACTGCCGTTGTCGCCCCACCAGACCCAGGCGAAGGCACGAAGCCAACCTGGATGATGGGACCACTACGAGAGGAAGGTAGCCACCACGGGAGATCGTACATATATAGAGGGCCCAGTGATCACGATTGCTGCCTCACCGGAGTTTAGATCCTAGAAAATCGCCTGCTGCGAGAGCTGTAGCAAAACCCTAGGTTGAACCAACGATTTCATCTAGGTGTAATTTGTATCTCCATAATATTAATATATTCTCCTTATAAAAAATGCTATTAAGTGTAAAAAAAGCCCATATGTAGTAAATATAAGCAGACATGTCACGACATACTCCTAAAAGACCCCAACCCTAGCTGTCGCTGCCATAGACTTTGGCCGTGGTGTTGGCACTATGTAACAACACTAGTTCTACTAATAGTAATTAGGAAATGTTTGTGCATTCATGAGCATTATCATCATTGCTTAAGAAAATCTCATTGAAGAAAAGGTTCCTAAAACCATAAACCCTACTTTTCCTCCCTATTTGAAACATGTTCAAAATGGTTTTGAATTTTGAAAACTACAAAAAGATAAATTGAACACAAATTGATTACAAGGGTCTCTAAAATATTATAAATATTTGCAAAAGTTCTGGTATTTTGAAATGTACCAAAACAGTTTTGAAATTAATTTACAAAAGAGAGAAATCAAAACAAAAAAATAAAAAAGCTTTAGGAAATAAAAAAATAGCAGCAGCCCACGCCGTAGCCCACCATGTTCCTCTCCCTGCCGCTCAGTGCGCCCACAGCCGGCCCAGGAGCAGCCCACTCCTGGCCCATACCCCTTCGTCCCTCTCCACCGTCGTCTTCCTCCAGGCAGGCTCATAGCTCTGTGTCCTCTGCGCGGCTGCCCGATCCTCGCCGCAGCGATTCCCGCCGCCGCTGAGGTCGCCTCGCCCGGATAAGAATTCCACGAGAACCGTCGTGTGATCTCTCTCTCCCCATACCCTTATCCCTTTCCCTCTTGCTCTCCATCGCAAGCTCCTACAAGCTCCCGAACCCTAGCTCCGGCCACCGTCTGTCGCCGTCGTCTCTAGCTACCCCTCGTCCATTTGAGCACACCGACGGGACCTCCATGCTCGAATCCTTCATCTGCCCGACTCGCGCAAGCCGGAGCCGTCCCTAACGCCGCAATCGGTACCTCCTTCCCCGTCACTGGCCGTCGCCTCACCGTCGATTCCGGCGCCCTCCGACCTCGCCCGGCCTCACCGACCCTTCCATGCCATTAATGGTGAGCTCCTGCATCTTCCAATGCCCTTCCTTTGCCCTCTCCCTCTCTGGTTCGCCCTGTCACCGAACATTGTCGTGCTCCACGGACATACAAGCTCGTTGACGCTGCTTCGGTGACCCAAAAGGGGCGGCGCCACCACCGTTTGGCTCCCTACAGCCTCGTGCATCCAACACACACGACCACGCATGCCCGCTTTCCATACTCCGTCGTCCCGTTCGTCAACTGGGAGGAGCACCGTCGTGCTGGCGTCATGCTGGCGTCGGCATGACGTCAGCGACGCACAGTCAACCCAGTCAAAATCCGTGCGACCCGCTCTGTCGATGTGGAGGTTGAGTTGGTACTGGGGCCACTCCGTCGGTCTCTGGCTAGATGTATCCCAGGTGTAAAAAGTAATTCCCATTTTTGTTTTAAATTCCAGAAATTGTTTAAAACTTGTAAATTTAATAACTAATTATTTATAAGTTAGAAAAATGCAAATAATATATCAAAATGTTCAGAAAAATGATATCTACCTCATTAAGCTATAGTCATGAATTGTTGAACAACTTTAATTGCAAGTTAATTAGAAGAACTAAATGAACCCTCTCTTATGCATCTGGGGTTTCTCTGAATTAGGGTTTGGACCCCTCAGACCCCGTTTAAAATGACCAAGCATGTTTAGGGTTTTAATTTCAATACAATTCAACTTGTCATATCATCATCCTTGATTTAGCATTTCATCAATATCATGTGTTGATTGTTTCCTTTCTTTCCGGTATTTGGTTCTTCTCCGATAGAATACAATATCGGAATCGAGTCTAAGATTGAAGATCGAGATCAAAAATATCGAAGGTCATCGACAAATAATGCCACCAATATGAACCCTAGAGTGCTATATCCTTGTTACTGACAAACAAGTGAAGCTGATGAATCCGAAGATCTGCTTATCGGTTATCAACGGGCAAAGGCAAGCGAAACCCCACACAAGATATAATCCATTAATTTTAAAGTATTTCAATTCTTGCCACGTGCATATGATTCTAAAGTCTTTTATCGATAGATAGAGTAATTCTATCTGATGCATGTTCCCTTTGAAACTATAATCCCTGATCCATTCCTTCTAGCATAACTAGGGTTTGACTTGTGAAGCGTTGATAGAGCTATTGTATCTGTTGTGCTTAGCCATGCTTAGTTGTTATGCTGGTTCACCTGGCTGATGGATCCGAGCTCCAAATAAACCTAGTTGGACAGAAGAACGTGGTATGATTGGTGATATGAATTAAACATGCTAAGGCTTGTATCGGAGGCCACATGGGTTTTGGTTTTTGCAGTCCCATACTTGCCACCCTTAGGACCCGAGGTTCTTGCCTCTTGAACCAAGATGAGGGTACAGCCACATGGGGCTTAGGAAACCCCTTGACCCAAACTTGCCTAGTTTGATCCATGAGTCCGTAGTTTGAGATTTGGAGTTGGCATCTGCATTTTGGATGGGTTGAAGATGGTGCATCATATAGGACATGGCCGGGTGAAGGGTGCATGACACTGAACTGGATCCCGAGTCGAGGACCGCCTGGGAGTATGTCCAACTACCACAGCAGGGAGCCTTTCTGGTGACTCATGGATTAGGCAAAAGCAAGGGAAAGGTTCTGGTCGACCACCCTCGGTCAGCACACCAAGGAAGTGTGTCAAGTGACGCTAAGAGTCGGTCGGCGCGTGTGGGTAAAGTTGTACACCCTACAGGGTAATAATCTGTAAGGTTCCCAACCTTTAATAAGGTAGAGATCCCTGTGTTTACAATGCTAGTCCCTGGATCAATAGCTAGCATCCACAGTTAAGATGTAATATCAAGAAACAAAGGTCATAATACAACTTTATAACCAGGAATAACATAATTTTATTACATCTTACATAGCTCATTTGGCTATTACATTACATTGCAGCAGAATATCTATAAGCATGGGGTCCTTCATCTTCAAAGTGCCACAGACAGACATGTTGGTTGTAGTCTTTGTAATCCTAATCAACACACTTCACTAAATCAATCAAACCTGCAACATTACAAGTTACAGACACAAGGGTCAATACATTTGAATTGTATTGGCAAGTTTCACTACTATGTAGATTATGAGTGGATCCTATCATTACATGCATATTTGGCTAAGTAGGGTTTTAGGCTCATTTGCAGAAAGCAATATAGTTTTATCCTATCTTTTCAAAATAGTTTTGATCTTTTTGAAATCTTTCTGAGCTCCTTGGTACACCCCAAGTGCTTCAAGTCTTTTGTTGCCACTTTAAAGTTTTTCTTTTTAGAAATTGGAATGTCGAGATTTCCCATAGCTTCAGGCTTTAGTTGCTCAGTATTGTCTATAACCGGGGACACGGCTAAGTACTTAGATTTTTATCTTCTGCAGAAGTTGTACACTTTACCCACATGACACAATCTCATCTTGTTGCCACCAGTGGCCGCTGGATAAGTACTCACCAAGATGGAATACTGGCAGATTGAGAATGTGACGAAGTCTTTTCATAGGGTCCTCCCATACACAATGCTAGCTTGTCTTCAGGCACCAATGTAGGGTTCCTAGTTCCCTCATTTCCAGTTAACCTGAAGACCAATGCATGGGTCTTCCCAATGTAGTTGACTAAGCCAGTGCCCATTTAGCATGTGGCTGTACACGGAAGCCACTGTTGGAGAAACATGTTCAATCTCTAAGTCCCTGGATGGTTTTCATCTGGTGCACAACAAAAAGAGATTGCCATATAAACATGGTTCCTCTTATTGCCACCTTGTCCAAAACTTGAGTATCCTTGTCCACCTAGGTGGTTCATTGAGTACTTGTTTTATTATATAAAACATAAGTCTTTTCTCAACTTCATAAAATCTCAACATGTATCTCTTCTCAAAATATATAGCATGGCTAAGCATTTTACAACTACATTGTTTTCACTAAGTAATGTATAAGGGTATCCTATTAGGATTTAGCATAGCATAAAGTATAGAAATCCTTTTTCATGCATGTTTCAAAAATCCACTAAGTATAATGAAAATATTAGGACTTTGGATGATAGTGTAACTTGCCTTTTTGGTAGAGGAGTGTCGGTTCACTTCTTGATCTTGATAATCTCACACTCTTCTAACTTCACTACAAATCAATCAAGCAAACACAAATTCAACTAGCATTCCAACCAATATTCAAACAATCTAACACACAAAAAATAATAGAAGCAAAGTCATGCATGCAAGCATGCAAAAGTTAGTTTTATTTGCAAAGATGGTTTCTACTAGGCTCTAAACATTGTAAGGTTCAAAGTGGTCATTTTCTAGCGTGGCAAAACCATTTGCAAAAGGGTTTTATCTATAAACCATTTTTACATCAAATCATTAATTCATGTGGTGGAAAATGTTTTTAGCAAAGCAACAATTTTATATTGTTCATCAAATAAGTTGTTAAATCACAAAACTTAGTGTTTAGGGTCAGTAGCTTTGAATCAAAACATTTTCCAAAGGTTTTTCTCAAAAATCATTTCCATAACAAAATTAACATTTTTATTTGACTAGAAATGAGCTAATTCAAGTTTTTATTCCTAAACTTCACCAAATACATTTTTCAATCCATAAGTTGGTTCCTAGGGTCAGTAGGTTCACAACAAACCAATTTGCAAAGATTTCATCCTCAAAAACTTTTTGGAATAATTTTTATAACCTAAACAAGCATACACAAATTTCTGCAAAAACACACAATTTCACAGAAACTTTTTACTAAACAAATTGCATGGTTGGCTAGGGTTTGTTCCACTGATTCCATTGATATAAAATTTGCAAATTTTGGACGTGTGGATCAAAAGTTACGAGGTTTATAAATTTGCATCTAAATCAGATTCTAAAATCTGTTTTAAATCATCTGGTGCCACGCGGCGCAATACTACTGGTCGGTACCGGTTCGCACGGATCGGGATTGATGGACCATAGGATCTAACTTAGATCGAGTGGCGCAGAGGCACACGGTACCCCTTCAGTCAGATCTAATCGCAGCCGCAGGATTTTAATCGCACGACGCACAGCACACTGGCCATAGACGGGCGGCGCTGGCGGCGGCAGGCGGCGGCGGCGTGTCTGGCTACGGCGGAGCTGGTGCTAGAGGAAGCGAGGAAGAGGTTGGCGAGGCTTACCAGGCTCGCAGGGTTGCGGTGAAGCTCGAGGTGGTGCTGTTCTGGCGAGGGGCGCACTGGAGCGGGAGTAATCGCTCGCCGGAGTGGAGTTGCGCCTCGAGTTCGTACGGTCGTCGACGGAGGCGGGGCTAAAAGGCATGCCAGATCAAAATAAGGGGTGTTTTAGACGCGCACGGTACCAGGAAACATGTGAGCATCAAAGAATGACTTCGGGGCGGTCTGAGCTTACCAGGGGAGGTCGCCGGAGAAAGAAGCAGACGCGGCGGCGCTCAGAGGTTGTCGAAGCCGAGGCTCTGGGCGAGCGCGGGCGAACTAAAGGCACGGGGAGGTGCGCCTAGGTCTGGGGAGTGTGTGAGCTTGGTCGATGAGGCAAGGGGCGGTGTCCACTGGTCGGAATTGCTCGGTGAGGCTCGCCGGAGCAGCGGCGGTGCAAATCCGATTCAGGACAGCCTGGTGGCTCTCGTGCAGCGGTGTTTGAGGGGAAGAGAGGAGGAGACAGAGGAGATTAAAAGGGCATAGACGTTGGAGAGATTAATGCCTCCATTTACGCGAATTGATCGCTGCAATTCAAGACAGAAATGGCGAGGAGTAATCGGCGCGGGTTTGAAGACGATGAACAGGAGGGGTGGGGCCTTGCTGTCAGCGAGGGAGATAGATAGGGAGAGGGTCCACTCGTCGGTGTCTGCATGGGTCAGTAAGTGGGTGCGAATCGTTTTCTATGGGGAGAGAGGGAGTGGGCCGGTTGGGCCTTGTTGGGCTGGCCGGCTGGGCTGAATCCTTTAGCATTTTTTTTGTACTGAAACTTTTTCCTATTTTCCATTTGATTTTCTGTTTTTGAATTTCAATCAAACAATTCAATCATTCAAAACAATCAAACTTCCACCACACTTTGCAATTGAGTTTGGTTCTGTTTAATAACACAAAACCAAGTCCCAAAAAAATAAAATAATATTTTTATTTTGGGGTCCATTAATAAATAAATGACTAGACCTTAATCATTTAATTCAAATGGGATTTGTTTGATTAAAATCTTTATTTTTTGAAATCTAAATATAAAACCAAAAACACTTCAGTAGGTTTTATTTGAGGCTATAAAATACTTGGAAAACTTATTTAAAATAAATTAGCAAGTTTTGGTGTTTAATTAAAATGGGAAAAATCTTTACTTTAATAAAATTGGTTTATTAATAAACTCTCATTTATTTTATTTAAATAAACCTTTACTCTTTTAATCAAAGCAAATATTTTATTTCAAAAAGTTGGCCAAGGTTTAATTTGGCTCTATAAAATAATCCTTATTTATACTTCTACCTTTTTATTTGAAAACCAAATCTTTTTATTAAAGATCCAAAAATAGTAATTCCAAATATTTTTAACTTTATTGTTTATTTATCTTTTTAAATCCCTTTAGGATTTTATTTGATCAAATAGGTTTGAAGGTTTCCAATTGGAATCAAAAGTTTCTTCTCACCCTGAAAATCAACAAAGTTTTATTTTATTCATTTATTTTTCACATAACAAGATTTGGAAAATCTTGGAATGTGACATAATCTTTTCGAAAAGTCGTGTCCACGGTCATGGACGACTTGGGAATGGACGTGGGATCATAGAGAAGAATAACCTAATCGTAAAACTTGGGAAAGTAAAGTGTGCTTAAGGATGCTTCCTCTTGGGTACGAGGGGGTGATCCTAGATGAGGTTCGATGATGATGACTTGGTGGATATCAAAAGATGATTATCAATACTTTGGAGATGTCACTCTCTTATCCTATTTTAAAACACTCTGATTAGACGGGATTCTTCTCCCTCCTGTTTTATAAACAAGGATACCTTTATGCAAAACAACTCCACCAGCCATAAGTCTTGCGGAGTACACCCTGTACTCACCCTTGCTTTGTTGATACTTGTGCAGCAGAGTAAGTGTTACCATAGAATATGAGTTATTTACGGTATCAACATCGATGAGTAGGTTGGGGTTCATGGCCAGCAACATGGAATCTATGGAATGTGATGTTATCGTTATGCTTCAGGCCTCTTAGGCCATTTGTTAATTTTGCTATACTTAATAGCCTAATTTGCCTTCTGTTGTTTGATGTTTTTGCTTAGTGACCTCTGCTCATAATATTTTGGTTCTTTGCTCAGTTATGAGCTTGGTGTAATAATTTTTGTGTCGAAGGGTCACTGATGTGTTACCGATTCTTCATTGGATATTCTCGAGCTCAAGGTTAAGCTTATGTCAGACGGAGGTCTGGGATTTGTTTAGCCCTGATCCCGGGGGTGTCATAGGTTTTGGTATCAGAGCATTACCGACTATAGGAACCCTTTCTATTGGTCGATGTTGAGTCTAGTCCTTGTGAAAACTATTTTCCAGGATGAAAATTATTTGCGGAAACTCTAGTATGCTTTTTTCTTCTTATCCAGTTTCTCTCTAATTCTAGATCATCCTACCTTGTGTTGATTTGGAAAAGTTTTGCTATCTCGTCCAGTGTTTCAAAACTTAGGTGCCTCTTCAGGCATGCTGGTTCTCAACCATTTGACCTAGTGTTGAGTTATCTAAAGTCAGTTGTTTGTGTTCCTTGTTTCCCTTTGTTTTGTTTCTTCTGAGAGATTTATTTCTATCATAATCTCTCTATTTTATGGGTCCACAACATCATGTTGATGGTTCCTCAATGTTCCGTTCTAGGTCTCGAGGTTTCCTTTCGCCTCGTGTGCCTCCTTTTCATTTGTTTGGGTACTTCCGAAGTTGTTTCTTCTTTTGGAAGCTACCTTGTGATTGCTATCTTGTAGTGTATGCTTTGTCACTCAAGTAGTAGTTACTCTTTCTTTGGGTTTTAACCCTCAAACTTGAACCGAAGATCCCTGATTGTGCTAGATTCTGGTGTTGTGAATCTTGTACATGAAGCTGACCTTTAACCCAAGATCCATTTATTTTACCCCTATGGTTAATGTTTACACATTACCTCATGATGGCTAGTACCTTCTAGCATAGCCTTCAAGCCTGTGGATATTTTCGCTATTGAACAGTGACGATAAAGGACTTCCCCTACCACATGATACGGCAGATGTTCTTTAATGGAACCAAATAGTTCACGACAAGAGTTCTCCTAGTGAGTCTTGCATCTACATTCGTGACTCTGCTACACCTTCCTTTCTATGCATTGGTTTTCGGAAGATTGTTGACTTATGCGTCCACATCTCGGGATTCTATCTCGAGCATGTTCCTTTTTCCTTGTTGTTTTTGACCTCTGCCTACCAGTTGGTAGCCAAGTAGTAAATGTGCATTGGTTCTTTCCGATGCAAGATACTCTTGTGATTCGTCATGACAAACCAGTTCGGGATGTCAGGAGAAATGAACTCCAGTACCTCGTCACTTCTAAGACCAGGTCAAAGTGTTGTAATCCGCAGATCAAGGGTGAATGACTAGCTTGTATCTATTCCACCTTAAAGTGTCACACTCTTTTATCTCAAGAGGTCGTGCTGAGTTTTATGACCCTCTTAATGAAGTGATGCTCTTACACATATATACCCACCCTTCCTCTGAGTTGTTCACGCTCATGAGTGTTGTGCCTATTGATGTGGCCATCAGAGATTCTTAGCAATTCTTATTGCTTAGAACTCAAAGGACATTTGTGTCATTCTTAGTGTGATGGTTAACCCTATCGCTAAGCAAAGTTTGATTGAGCTACCAAGTACGATATTCTGGTACACCCTCTTCAGTCAAAGAGTTAGGCTCATGCCGACGCTCTGAGACTATATATTCTTGCCTTACCAAGCAAGTTTCCTCTCGAGCTAAGTGACCTATCGGTGGTTCATGATATTCTAGACGTATTTCTAGAAGTATCGCCATGTTGCCACATGACCGTGTTGTCAGGTTCTTGAGTAAGCTGTTTCTTTAAACCGCTCCTTTCTCCAAGGATCCGTACTGAATACCCCTGAACTAGTTGGTTGAGCTTAAACAACAACTTGAAGAGTTGTAAGACAAAAGTTCTATTCAACTTTGTTCCTTCTTAAAGGGATGTTTAGTTTTGTTCGTATTGAAGTAAGATAGTATGTCCTTTGTGGATATGTTATCTTCCCTCCCTTTGGTTTGATTTGGGCTATCGTCAAATCACACTCAGTTCCAAGAACTATCTCATGGTGTATTTATTTGTGATGTCTCGCCTAAGTGCATCTTCTTGTCCATTGGTTTGACCAATGTATATCCCTTATTCATACACCATATGAGTCCATCTTCTTGGAGTGTCTCGATAAGTTTGTCGTTGAACCCATCGATGACATCCTTATTTTCTCCATGCTAGATTAGATTCATATGGAACATTTGGCATTAATGTTGGAAACTTTTGAGAACCATCCTCGAGTCATCTCGAAGTATGTGTTCTGGATGTTAGAAGTAACCCTCTCTAGTTCATGTGCAAATGTTGAAAGATGTCGCCATTGATTCAAGTAGAGTTATCTTTGCTTCCGCGGGAATCATTTCAAGTTAGTTAAGCATGCACGAAGAATTCTTGATATGGTAGGTTGTTACCTTCATAATTCGAGAAGATCCTCTAAGCACACCAAGCCACTGACTGATTTGTCATAGAAGATAAGAAGTCCTACAAACTTCTGTATCCTCCTAATGCTTTCCAACAAGAATATAGTTGTATTTAGTTGCAAACAACTCATGTAAGTGCAATTGTCTTTTATAATTTGTTAATACACGGGTTTTACAACCTAGCTCATCTTTTGGAGCTTGACACTGAAGTCCATTTCTTGAGAATCTAGTGACTTTACCTCTGTGGTAAATGTTGCAAATATTCTATTCGGACATGCTGAGTCTGAATTATCGTCCCACCTAACCAAATCTGAATCTCAAGCAGATATGATGGTTGGTGTTCTTCAAGGATTGACATAGGTTTCTTTGTAAATCTGGCAGGATTGATGTAATGGTTGACACAACTAGCCGGAAAGCCTATTACCATATTCCTTGAATTAGCAATAACAACCACTCTTCATGAGGCTTCTTCTATAATTTAATATAGGAGTTGTTCTTATGGTTTCCTTTGCATCCGAAGTCCAACCTTTACTTGATGACAGGTCAAAGGCTTGTCAGTAGCCTAATATCGGTGTTTCAAACATCAAGGAGAACATTTAAAGTAGAGTTGCTAAATGTCGCTCGGTCGATCCTCCAGATCCTTTTATGTTGGCAATCATTTTGTTGTGCCAAGTAATCGGAGCCTGAGAATGAAGTTTCTTTCTTCTCGTGTCATCAGGAATCTCCTCCACTATTCATCTTGGTGGTGCAAAGTGATATCAAGATCGATGGTAAAGATTTTGATAGTCCTGGATGAATAAAGAGTTTCCTTCCCGCTTTCTTAAAACATGTTCCAAGAGCAACTATGATTTTGGTAATCAAAAGTTTTTATTGTTACATATTCCTTATGACTCTTATGAGTCCTCGCCACAAAACACGTTTTTGTCTTAACCTTCTGTTGGATGAAAGAGTGACCCTTCTGTTTCAAAAGTAGTTCAGCAGCTTGGTTTTGTTGGTATCTATCTTTTCCACCTGTAATCTCTACTAAGATGTATAGTAGAGGTTACCTCTCGAAGTTTGTGGTCATGTTCTCCCCGTTGGAAGTTTTCTTCCCTCAAAAGTCAAAACTCTTCTATAAGTTCCATGGTCTCAATCCTTATGAATACCAGTTACATGTCACCTTGAGAACCATCTCTTTTTGTTTCCTACTCTACCTTGGTGTGTTTCATGTCGTTGGCTCCAGAGATGTTTGTGAAACATCTATCCATGAGTTGATCATGAGATACTCAGTTTGTGGTTCCATGTCATTCCCTCTCATCTTAAGTGTGAGAAACCACCTCGAAGATTATGAAGAGCTTCGTCCATTCGTCATGGTGTCATGGATCAACCTCTTCGAGAAGATCGTAGAAGTTTAGTGTAACCCTGTTCCTTCTATCTTCCTACGTAGGAATCTCGGGACGAGATTCTTTTAAGGGGGATAGAATTGCAACAACCCTAGTTCTACTAATAGTAATTAGAAAATGTTTGTGCATTCATGAGCATCATCATTGCTTAAGAAAATATCATTGAAGAAGAGGTTCCTAAAACCCTAAACCCTACTTTGAAACATGTTCAAAATGGTTTTGAATTTTGAAAACTACAAAAATATAAATGGAACCCAAATTGATTACAAGGGTCTCTGAAATATTTTGAATATTTGTAAAAGTTCTGGTATTTTGAAATGTACCAAAACAGTTTTGAAATTCATTTACAAAAGAGAGAAATCAAAACAAAAATAGAAAAAGCTTTAGGAAATAAAAAAAGCAGCAGTAGCCCAAGGCGTAGCCCACCCTGTTCCTCTCTCCCTGCCGCTCAGTGCGCCCGCAGCCGGCCTAGGAGCAGCCCACTCCTGGCCCATACCATTTGTCCCTCTCCTCCATCATCTTCCTCCAGGCAGGCTCACAGCTCAGTGTCCTGCGTGCGGCCGCCTGATCCTCGTTGCTGCGATTCCCGCCGTCGCTGAGGTCGCCTCGCCCGGATAAGAATGCCACGAGAACCGCCGTGTTGATCTCTCTCTCCCATACCCTTATCCCTTTCCCTCTTGCTCTCCATCGCAAGCTCATGCGAGCTCCCGAACCCTAGCTCCAGCCACTGTCTCTCGTCGTTGTCTCCAGCCACCCCTCGTCCATTTGAGCACACCGACAGTACCACCGTGCTCGACTCCTTCGTATGCTTGACTCGTGCAAGCCGGAGCCGTCCCTAACGCCGCAATCGGTACCTCCTTCCCCGTCACCGGTCGTCGCCTCACCGTCAATTCCGGCGCCTCCCGACCTCGCCCGGCCTCACCGACCCCTCCACTGCCTCAATGGTGAGCTCCTGCATCTTCCAGTGCCCTTCTTTCATCCTCTCCCTCTTTGTTTCGCCATGTCGCCAAACACCTCCGTGCTCTGCCGCCATACAAGCTCGTCGGCGCTGCTCCGGCGACCCAAAAGGGGCGGCGCCACCACCTTTTGGCTCCCTGTAGCCTCGTGCATCCAACACACACGACCACGCAGGCCCTCTTGCCCTACTCCGTCGTCCCATTTGTCAACTGGGAGGAGTGATACGTCGGAAACGTATCTATAATTTTTTATGTTCCATGCTTGTTAGTATCTACTTTGCTTTGCTTTGTCTACACTTTGAGGTGTTTTTTACATGTTTTCTAGTACTAACCTATTAATAAGTTGCCATAGTACCAGTTGCCTATTTTCTGCTCTTTTTGGTTTCAGAAAAGCTAGTAAAGAAATATTCTCGGAATTGGACGGGACAAACGTCAAAGTCAATTACTTTCCGTGGGGAACAAGAAGTCCAGAGGGGAGATGGAGAAACGAACCAGGGCAGCCAACCCCCCCCCAGGCGCGGCCAGGGCTGGGCTCGCGCCTGGGTAGGGTTTGACCCCCTGGTCACCCTCTCGGCCTCCCCCTTCTCCTATAATAAGCCCCCGATGCAGAAACCCTAAGCACCCGATCAAATATCCACGAAACCATCTGTAGCCGCCGCCACCATCGTCCCTAGATCGGGGGGATATGAAGTTCTACCCGGCACCCTGCCGGAGGGGAGATCATCCCGAAGACCTTCTCTCCGGTATGATGTGTGAGTAGTTCCACATTGGACTATGGATCCATGTAGTAGCTAGATGGTTGTATCTCCTTCTTTGTGCTTTCATGTATAGATCTTGTGAGCTCCATTCATGATCAAGATCTAATCTATTTGTAATCATGCATGTTGTGTTTGTGGGGATCCGATGGATATTGAGATTATTATGTTGGTTTGATTAATGGTTTTGTATTTATGATTCTATCATGTCTGTGTTGTTCGTGATCTTGCATGATCTCTGTTGTTAGTAGCTATCTTGGCCAAGTAGTTGCTAGTGACTCCAAGAGGGGGTATTTATGCTCGATAGTGGGTTCATGCCTCTAGTTTCCAAGGGAAGTGACAATAATCTCTTCGGTTGTAGATGTGATGTTGCTACTAGGGAGAAAACAACGGTCTCTTGTTCATGGAACATGTGGACTGTTTACCTTACACACTTTGCTTAAAGCAGTTGTCTGTTGCTTGCAACTTAATACTGGAGGGGGTTCTGATGATAACCTGAAGGTGGACTTCTAGTCATAGATGCAGTTGGATGGCGGTCTATGTATCTTGTTGTATTGCCCAATCGAATCTCATAGGATCTTTTTGACTAGTAATTACATTGTTATACCTTGCTCAGTTCCTATCAATTGCCCTACTGTAATTTGTTTACCCTTCATGCCATGTTGTTTATCTAAGGAGAGCACCTCTGGTGAACTATGGACCCCGGTCCAATCTTTACCATTGATACATCCTCCACTGTTACTTGTTTACTTGCTGCAAACCATTACCTTCCATACCATACGTTTAATCCTTTGTTACAGCAAACCGGTGAGCTTGACAACCTCACTGATTCGTTGGGGCAAAGTCTTGAGTTTGTGTTGTGCAGGTCTTCGCATTGCTAGCAACACTTGTGTGAAGTTTCCTTCCTCCTACTGGTTCGATAACCTCGGTTTCCTACTGAGGGAAAGCTTGTTGCTGTGCTGCTTCACACCTTGCTCTTGGGGTTTCCCGACGAAGCGCTCCCACTTGGACTGGCGCTACATCAAGCTTTTTATGGCGCCATTGCCGGGGAGGCTAAGGACGTCTTCAAAAGGGGAGTCATTCACTTCCTTTCTCTTTACTTTGTTTTTAGTTTGCTTTGTTTCTTTTGCTTGGTTTTGTTTGCCTCTTTTCAAAAAACCCAAAACAAATTAGTCTAGTTTGGTTTGCTTGCCTTATTCAAAAACACAAAAAAAATTGTTCCCACTCTAGTTTCCACCTTGCTCTAGCTCACCATGTTGTTCCCCAAGTTCGCCCTGAAAGATCTTGCAATAGGTAGTGGCTCCATAATTGGGAAAGATAATATTGAAGAATTTTTTAATCATGTTAGCAAGCATGAGGATATTGAGGATAAATCTATAGGAGAGCTTGCTCCTAACTATGAGATTGATGCGGATTCTTTAGTTCATATGTTGGAGGCTAGGTTTGTTAGACTTAACCCCTTCATACTACTTGTTCCTAAAACTAAAAGAAGAAAAGAATGCTAAAAAGAGAGAATTCGTCCTTGAAACTTTATCAAAAGAATTTCATGATGTTGCTAGGGAAGCCAAAAAAGTCTTTGAGCGTTTAAATATGCTAGGGTCAAGTGTAGATGTTGTGGGTATTTCTGATAAAACTAAGCCTAGAGAAGAATTTAAGATACCGATACCCTTTAAGCTTGTTGGAATGAATGAAGCCTTTGAAAAGAATTTTGATTGAATTGCTCCTGAGAATCTTTTTGATGAAAGTAGTAGACCAAAGAGAGATGAGAAGGGATCCTCCAAAACCCATTTGGATGAGATACCTTTCATAGTTGACGACTTTGCAAGTATTGATGTTAATGCTTCCTCATTTGAAAATACTTGATTCTTCTTGCTTCTTGTGCCTAACTTAAAGGCGTTAAAGAAAAGTACTTGTTGGGAGATAACCCAAGAGTTTACTTGAGTCTTCGAAGTTATTACTTCAGTAATGACCTCTCCTTATCCTTTTTGTTTGCTTTTTGTGCCAAGAATGACCTCTAATGAGAGGGAAGTAAGATTTGGGGAGTTGCTGTCCTGAAACAGATTTCTGTCCTCCACCAAAAAAAATTGTGAGGAGTCTATGTAACTCGTATTAAGCTCAAAATTTACGAATAAATCCTACAGTATGTTAGTTAACTTTCGTTAGCTCAACATGTTTTGATTTGATCAACAGAAGATGTTCTAAACAATCGGTTTCTACCTGCTGGTCTGTTTTGACATATTTCTGCCATTATTTGCATTTGCTTCTTATTGATTCCTTTTTTAGTTCTCTTTTGGGGAATTGAGATTTTTGAAGGAGTTACTACAGTAGCTTGTGTTTTTAGTGAAAAGTCTTGCTGTTCCAAAGTTTTGCCAGATGTCTAATATCTTTTGAATAAACTAATGTTGCTAATGAAGATTGTGTGAAGTTTTGTATGAAGGAAAAAATTTCAGGTGTAGAGAGAGAATGATGTAATGAGATGAAGAATGGAAAAAAAGCTTAAGCTTTGGGATGCCACCATGGTGTCACCCCAAGAAATATCCAAGAGGTACAAGCGTCAAAGCTTGGGGATGCCCAAGGCAGCCCCTTCTTCATCAATAAAGAGCTCAGGTCTGTCTAGACACTTCGTTTTTATTGTTTCATGCACAGTTATGTTGTTCTTGTAGAATCTTAGTTTTCATTTGCTTTGCTTAGTTGTTTAGTTTGCTTGAGTAGTTTGGACCCTCGTTCTCGCTGTGTTGTTTTGCAAATAAGGTTGCTTGGTGTTGGAAAGGAGTAGTAAGTTCTTGCTTGAAGTGCAAGAGGAGTTTGCATTGACTGTGACTTAGACTTTAGCATGACATTCTAGGTGTTGTTATGGCATTATGCTTAGTGATTATTGTTGTAGCATGTCTTGTTACAAACAATTGGGATTGCTTAGTGTGCCTTGAGGAAATTATGCGTTGTTTTAGCATGCAAAAGCATAGTATTGTGGTATTCTCCTTTGATGCTTTGCTTGGGTTGACTTGGCACATGCTCACACCATGTTATGACTATGACAAGTCACCATTAGCCTCTATGATCATTTAGTCCTTGACTTGTAGTACCACTCTATGCTTTGATTAGTAATGCTTTGTTGCTCTGCATGATTATGGCCATTATGCTCTCTTAGTTTGTTGCTCCCAATCTTTTGCTAGCCTCCACTTGTATGAGTAAGTTCTACTCATTCTTCCAACTCCCAAGAAACCAAGTTATTCCAAAGTGTCCACTATAAACTCCTATGCATGCTGTGTTACACCATTCCAAGTATATTCTTGTTTTCATCTATCTTCCAACTAAAAACTATTTTGTTATGTGAAAACTTAGTGATTAAAGCCCTCAAAAACTTGATGTCACACTTTATATTCTTTGCCCCTAATAAACTTGAACCATTGTGACAACTATGTTGTATATGCTTGCACTTATACGTTGGAATTAGCAGAACCGTGCTGTCACGGGGAACGTTTTCAACATTGCACTTGTACTTTGTACTCAGTTGATATCATGCTCTTTTGCTATGGATGTCACCGGTGTGAAATAAAGAGGGAACTTGTAAGTCCATGGAGTTTGTATTCTGTGTTAGAGAAACGCCTGGACCGCTAGCCTAATCCATGCCTAATCATGGTGGAAACTTGCAGCATCACCATAGTGAGCTCTCTATGAAGCATCCTCAATAAAAAGTTATGCATATAGTAAATAAAAAGATCGCTGAGATGCTGATTGTCTGCTTGCCTTGTCATTTTGGTTATGGGAAAGCTCCTTTACCATGTGCAAGGGGTACCCCGTTGACGGTTCTCAATGATATGCAAATACTTACAATGACAAGAACTTACCTGTGACTGAAGTTGAGTATGCATGAGGTGTGGCCCTCGTATTCAAGGGACTTGAAATTTCCAACTTATACTTCGTCAAGCATATACTCCAACTTTGTCACTTTAACCTTAATCACTTCAAGATGCTTATGATAGGGGCAATGAGGGCTAAAAGCTAACAAGTACCATAATTTTTGGAAGCTCTTTTTGAAACTTGAAATCCCTACTTCCTTTACAAAAGGCCTTTCTTCTTCCACTATTGAGTCTCCACCTTCTACCTTTAGGCACCATTAAGAGAGCATAGTTGTCATCCTATGTGCAGTGTTCCAAAGCTTATTGATTGATGCATATTGTGATATTACTTGTTTTTGTGCTATTTGTTTCTAGTCACCCTTGTGAATTTTGAAGGTGTCCTATGCATCTATATTGCTACTCTATGAGGGACAAGCTGATTGCCACTATGTTATGTTTTCTGTATGTGAAACAAACAAACGTGTTTTAATGCATGTTATTCATGATCTTTGTTTGTAGCCTTTCATGTTTCATGCATAGTTATTTTGTCCCATTGTTAGAACTCCATTCTTTCATGCACATGTTTAGAGTTCTTTGATCCCAGCTTTCAGTGCTTGTAAATGGTTGGATCTTTATTGTGAGGGTGCATGTCACCTAAAAAATTATTCTTTTTATCACTTACCTACTCGAGGACGAGCAGGAGTTAAGCTTGGGGATGCTGATACGTGGGAACATATCTATAATTTTTTATGTTTCATGCTTGTTAGTATCTACTTTGCTTTGCTTTGTCTACACTTTGAGGTGCTTTTTACATGTTTTCTGTTACTAACCTATTAACAAGTTGCCACAGTGCCAGTTGCCAATTTTCTGCTGTTTTTGATTTCAGAAAAGCTAGTAAAGAAATATTCTCGGAATTGGACAAGAGAAACGTCAAAGTCAATTACTTTCCGTGGGGAACAAGAAGTCCAGAGGGGAGACGAAGAAACGAACCAGAGCAGTGTGACACCCCCGGGATCAGGGCTAAAAAAATCCTAGACCTCCGTCTGACATAAGCTTAACCTTGAGCTCGAGAATATCCAGTGAAGAATCCATAACACAGCAGTGATCCTACGACACAAAAATTATTATAGCAAGCTCATAACTAAGCGACGAGCCAAATTATTACAAGTAGAGGTCACTGACCACAAACATGAAACAACGGAAGGCAAATTATGCTATTAAGTATAGCAAACTTAACAAATGGCCTAAGAGGCCTGAAGCATAACGGTGACTTCCCAGCCCATATATTTTAGGCTGTCGGCCGGGCTACTCGTCGATGTTGATGTAGTATTAAGTATGTTCAAGTAACACTTACTCTGCCAAAAGTATCAACAAAGCAAGGGTGAGTACAGGGTGTACTTCGCAAGACTTATGGCTGATGGAGTTGTTTTGCACAAAGCCATCTATGTTTATAAAACAAGAGGGAGAGAAGAAGCTCGTGTATTCAGAGTATTTTAAAAGGGGATAAGAGAGCGACATCTCCGAAATATTGATCATCATCTTTTGATATCCACCAAATCATCATCATCTGAACCCTATCTAGGATCACCCCCTCGTACCCATGAGGAAGCATCCTTAAGCACACGTTGATCTGCCAAGTTTATAGTGGTTAATTACCCACACGTACTAACCTTCTCTTAATGCCACATGATTAGCCATGTTCCTTGGAAGGCCGGTAGAGGGTGGTTAGACACGACCTTTACCTTGCTCTCGCCGAGACCATGAGTCACGCAATAAGTATGGTTCCGCCATAACGGGTCAAATCCCGAAGCCGGTACTTAAAGATGTGAGGCGAGGTTGGTTTACTAGGGGCTCCATCGACCCCAAGCAACCCGGTCCAGGCTTCCCTACCTGTTATGAATGCATCTTCACCCAGCTAATCTTTCAAAAGGTTTTCTATGCATATGTCGAATGGAACGCCCGAACTATGTGACTCATGGAATCTACTAGGCAAGTTAGTTAGTCATGAGGTTGTCCAGGCCCCGTGTGGTTGTACGCTCGTCTTGGTTCCAAAGGCAAGAACTCAGGTCCTAGTGGTGGCGAGCATGGGACTACAAAAACCACATCCCACCGTGGCCTCCCATACAAGCCTTAGCATGTTTAACTCATATCACCTCTGATCTCAACTCATCACATCACGTTCTCCTGTGATACTAGATTATCTGCATCTGATACATCATCTGGATGGACTAGACTCAACAGCTATGAAAGGCTAAGCAGGACATAGATATAATCTCTAGCAGTGCACACAAGCCTAACCTAGTTATGCTAGGAGTAGTGGATCGGGTAATATAAGCTCAGAGGGAGTAATGCAACAGATAGGATACTCTATCTATCGATAAAAGACCATAGTAGAATTGTATGCAACATGGCAGGAATTGAAATGCTTTCGAAATCATAGGGTTATATCGTGGTGGGGCTATGCTTGCCTTTGCATGTTGATAACCGATAAGCAGATCTATGGGAGCCTTGTACTTGACTTGATTATAGTTGGTCAAATATTGTTCGTCGATCTTCGATGGTCTTGATCTCGGTCTTCGATCTCGATCTTGATGTCGATATTGTATTCTACCAGAAAGAACCAAACACCGGAAAGAGAGGGAAACAATCAACACACGGCATCGATGCAATGCTCAAGCAAGGATGATGATATGGCAAGTTAATTTGTATTGAAATGTAACCCTAAAGCATGCTCAACAGTTTAAACGGGGACCCGAGGGGTGAAAACCATAACTCGGGGAAACTCCAGATGTATACAAGAGGAGTTAGTTTGTTCTTCTAATTGAACTTGTCATGAAAGTTGATTAACAATGCATGATTATAGCTTAGCTATATAGTTCTCATTTTTCTGAACATTTTGATATATTATACACATTTTTCTGAATTATAAATAATAAGTTATTGATTTTATAAGTTGTAATCAATTTGTGAAATTATTTAAAAAGGTTTATTGCATCATTATGACATAAGCTGGGGGGTTTAATCTTTTTACACCGCTACTGGACATATTCTCTATGGCTGACAGGTGGGGCACTGGCCATCTCAGCCTCCACGTGGGCAGGGTGGAACCCACCTGGGGTTTGACTGGGCTTGACCGCGTGCGCTGGCGTCACGGTGACGCTGGCGTGACATCACGCCGGCGGTGACCCTCCCAGACGGCAACGGGGACGGAGCTAGGGGGCGAACTAGCTAGCGAGGATGCGCGCGTTAGAACCGGGGCTGCCTAGTGAACCTAAAAATGGCGGCGCAACTGCAGGGTGGTCACCGGAGACATGGCTACGATGGTGACTGACGGTGGAGCACGGCGGTGGTCGAGGCGAGGGCGAACCAGAGAGGGAGGGGGTCAGCGGAGGGGTGTGTGAGCACCGCAAGCTCACCCTGAACGCGTGAGGACGGTCGAAGAGGGCGCCTGAGGTCGCGTTTGAGCGGATCGACGCCGACGAGCTTCATCGGGGACGAGAAAGACGACACCAGCAGCAACGATTAGAGGCGCGCGGCCTCGATTCCTTCATGCAGGTGACCATGTCCACCATGGCAGAGCTTCTAGGCACCTCTACGAGGCACGAGGAGGCCGGGAACGGCGGGGGAAGAGGTCGACAAGCTAGGGTTCGGCTTCGCGCGAGAGAGAAGAGAGAGAGGTCTTTGGGGAGGGGGAAGAACGGATAGGGAAGCGAGGACGATGTCATGGCGACCTTATCCTCCTCCCGAGCTCGACAAACGGCGAGGATCAGGCGGCGGGATCGATGGCGGCGCCGGCGACAGACAGCTGCCTGCCTGTCTGCAGGTAGGCGACGACAGTCGGGGCGAAGGGGTACGCGGGCCTTAGCTGGGCCGCGACTGGGCTGCAGACGCTGCGCGGGCGTTAGGGAGAGGGGAGAGGGAACTGGGCTATGGCCCAAATAGGTTAGCTGGCTCCATTTTTTCTGTAAACATTTTTCCTTTTTCTGTTTTCATTTCTTATTTTGTAATTCCATTTTGTAAACTGTTTTGAGGATTTCAAAAATACCAAAGAGGTTATAAAATATCTAAAACACTCAAGAACCCTTATATTCAATTTGGGCCCACTACTTTTGTGATTCAAAAATATTCAAAACCACTTTGAAAGGGTTTCAAAGAGAGGGGAAAAACTAGGGTTTTAGGTTTTTACTTTATTTCTTGTTGCATGCATCTTTAGAAATAAATAAATAAGGACTATTTAAAAGCCAAATTAAATCTTGGCCAAACAAATGAAATGAAAGATTTTTGTTTAATAAAAAGAGTAAGAGATTATTTAAATAAAATCATAAGGATTTATTAATATCCGTTTTAAATTAAATAAAGACAATTCCCAATTTAAATGAACATTAAAACATATTAAAGTATTTTAAATAATAATAATAATTCAAAGTGAAGTTATTTTGAATAAATAAAACATACTGAAAAAGGTTTGGTAAAATTTAGAATTCAAATAAAGTTTGACAACACAATTAAAACCTTATTTGAATTAAGACAAGGGCCTATTTTAAATAATTAATATGCCCTAAAAGAATAAAATAAATACTCTAAATTGGACTTTAGAATATGTTAATAAACATTATTAAAATATACTCAAAGTTTGGCAAAGATTTGAATTCAAAAGGGGTTTGAATTATTTGAACAAAAATCAAAACAGAATAATAGAAAAGGAAAAAGAAAAAGATTTAGTATAAAAAAAGAAACAAAACCCAGCCCAGAGACAAGGCCCAGTCCAGCCCAGCAACTAGCCCATCTTCTCTCCCCGCGGCGAAACGTTTTTCACCCGGCAGCACACCCGCGCAGTCGCTGACAGCAGGACCCCACCTAACCTCCACTCACCTCACTGACGAACGGGACCCACTGGCCAGCGCATCGTCATCAACCTCGCGACCGTTCCCCCCCATCACACCTCGCCGTTCTGCCGCGATTCAATCCTCGTTAATTTGAGTTATTGACGATGTTAATTCCTCCAGCAATGACGCATTCTTAAACGCCCACTCCTCCTCTCTCTCTTTTCCCCCAGGTGCCATCTCCTCTCGGCCACCAGGCTGCCACAATCGCAACCTCGAAACCCCCTGCCCCGAGGAGCGACTCCGGTCGATTCCGGCGACGTAGATCCATTCCTTGCCTCCCAGTACCCACGAGACTACTCCCCAGACCATTGCGCATCTACCGGTGGTTCCAGCTTGGCCGCGCTTGCCCCAGAGCGTCGGCAAGAACGACCTCTGAACGCCGCCGACGTCTGCCACAACTTCGGCGACCCCTCCCCGTAAGAACAGACTACCCCTTTCTCTCTGCTTGTTAGCCGCATGTTCAACATGTGTAGGCAGACGTCGGCGAATAGAGACTACGTTGGAACCACCGTGAGCTATCACTGCTACTCTCGAGCGCCCCTCGACGAATAGAGACTACGTTGAGCATCGCCACACTCATGCGAGTCTGGTGAGCATCCTCTCTCTCTCTCTCCCGCGCGACCTAGTTCATCGGCAACGTCACCTTCTGAGCATGCGCCGCTGTCAGCCGCGGCCAAAACTGCCAGTACTTGGTCTAGTTGCTGTGGTCCGTTGGATCTTGATCGAAGGAGTAGGATTAGATTTTAATCGAAGGGGTATGTTTGATCCTGAGCCGTGCGATGCACTTTAAATCTAACGGCCCACAGAGCGCGAACCGCTACGCGCCAATAAGGTTAAGACACGTGGCCTAAGTATAGATTTAAGAACAGAAATATATCTATTAGATGTTCAAACTTGCAAAATTCATAACTGTTAATATACATGTCCAAATTTTGCAAATTTTATATCATTGGAATCAGGAAAACAAAACCTTTCCAACCATGCACTTTGTTTAATGATTTGCTTCGGGAAAATTGGTTGTTTATGTAGAAACATGTGTAGGCATATTTTGAATATAAAAATTATTTTAGAAATGTTTTTAGGGTAAAATCTTTTGTAAAAGGATTGTTTTGAACCTACTGACCATGGAAACCAACTTTTGTTATTAAAAATATATTTTGCGACACTTAGGAATTATTCCTTTGAATTAAAGCATTTCTAGCTAAATAAAAATATTGATTATGGTTTAAAATGCTTTTAAAGTAAAACCTTTTGGAAAATGATGTGATTTAAACTCTCTGACCCTAAACACCAATTTTTGGGACTTGAAAACATATTTGACAAACCTTAGTACAATAATACTTTGTTAAAGGCATTTGTAGCAAATAAAAATATTGCTTTGAATTAAAAATGGAGTTAGATGAACCCTTTTGCAAATGGATTAATATTAAAACACTTTGACCATAAAACTAACATTTGTGTTTAAATAATATATTTGGCTAACCCTACAAATTATTACTTTGATTTAAATCATTTCTAGCAAAACAAAATGATTTAAATGGCCATTTTCCCTAACTTGAATTTAAATGATTTTACCACTTTTATAATGACCTTTAGGTGTTAAAATGTTTAGAGCCTACTAGAAACCACTTTTCCAAATAAAACATTTTTTTTGCATGCTTGCATGCATTGTCTTGTTTTTATTATTTTATGTGGTGAATTGTTTGAATGTTAGTTTGAATATGTGCTTTCTTGATTGAATTATAGTGAAGTTAGAAGAGTGTGATATTTGCAAGATCAAGGAGTGAACCAATATTCTCTACTTAAAAGGCAAGTGACACTATCATCCATGTCCTACTATTTTCATTACACTTAGTGGATTTTTGTAGTATGCATGATAGGACTACTATATTTCTATGCTATGCTATATCCTATTAGGATATCCTTATATCTTCCTTAGTGAAAACATTGTAGTTGTAGTATGCTTAGCCCTACTATAGACTTGGGGTGGGATACCATTTTATGAGTATATGAAGTATTATAAAAATGTATGTTTTATATAATAAAACAAGGACTCAATGAACCACCTGGGTGGAAAGTGGATACTCAATTTTGGACAAGGTGGCAACAAAGGGAACCATGTTTACATGGCTATCTTTTTGTATGTGCACTACAAGGAAACCACCCAGGGACTTAGAGATTGAACATGTTTCTCGTACAGTGGCTTCTGGGTACAGCCACATGCTAAATGGGCTCTGGCTTAGTCAACTACATAGTGGAAGACCCTTGCATTGGCATCTTCAGGTTAACTAGAATTGTGTATTGGAAATATATCCTTACATTGGTGCCTGGAAGACAATCTAGCATTGTGTATTGGGAGGACTTCTATGGAAAGACTTTGTCACATTCTCGATCTGCCAATACTCCATTGTGTACTTATCCAGCGGCCACTGGTGGCATCAAGACGAGATTGTGTCATGTGGGTAAAGTGTACAACTTCTGCAGAAGATCAAATTCTAAGTACTTAGCCATGTCCCCGGTTATGGACAACTCTGAGCAACTAAGGCCTGAAGCTATGGAAGATCTCGAGATTCCAATTTCTCAAAGTAAAACTTGATGGTGTCAACAAGGGATTAGAAGCACTTGGAGTTTTCCAAGGAGTTCAGAAAGATTGTCAAAAGATCAAAACTATTTTGAAAAGATAGGATAAAACTATGTTGCTTTTTGCAAATGAGCCTAAACCCTACTTAGCCAAATATGCATGTATTGATAGGTTCCACTTATTTCTACATAGTAGTGAAACTTGCCAATACAATTCAAATGTATTAACCCTTGTGGCTACAACTTATTATGTTGCAGGTTTGTTTGACATTAGTGAAGTGTGTTGATTAGGATTACAAGTCTACAACCAACATGATTGCCTGTGGCACTTTGAATATGAAGGACTCCATGCTATAGTTATTTCTGCTGCATTGTAATGAGATAGCCAAATGAGCTATGTAAGATGTAATGAATTATTTTATTCATGGTTATAAAGTTGTATTATGACCTTTGTTTCTTGATATTACATCTTAATTGTGGATGCTAGCTATTGATCCAGGGACTAGCATTGTAAACACGGGGATCTCTACCTTATCAGGTTGGGACCACTACAGTTTCAAAGAGAGGGGAAAAACTAGGGTTTTAGGTTTTTACTTTATTTCTTGTTGCATGCATCTTTAGAAGATGACGCTAATGATGCACAATCAAACCCTAAATATATATTATCTAAAACTGGGTATTACAGATCTATCCCCCTTACGAGAATCTCGACCCGAGATTCCTAATATAGGAAAAGAGACAGAGAGAGAGAAAGAAACAGGGTCACTCTAAAGACAAGAGGGAAACACACTAAAACTCATAGAGTATCTCATGGTCAACTCATGAAGGAGTGTTCGTAAACGACTCTGAGATGACGAACATGAAACATGTCAAGGTAAAGAAGGAAACAAGAGGATATGGTTTCAAACTGTTAGATAATTGGTCTTCATAAGGATTGAGACCATGGAGCTTACAGGAGAGTTAGAGCTTCTGAAGAGAAAAGCGTCCAACAGAAAGAACATAACCATAGACTTCGATAGGAAACCTCTACTAGATGTCTTAAGTAGAGATTTTAGGTTCAAAGATATGGATCAACAAAACCAAGCTGTTGAACTACTTTTGAAACAGGAGAGTCACTATTTCATCCAACAGAAGACCAAGACAGAAAGGTATTTTGTGGCGAGGACTCATAAGAGTCACAAGAAAGATGTAGCAAGGGAAACTTCTGATTACCAAAATCATAGTCATTCTTAAAACATGGTTGAGAACATGAAGGAAACTCTTTATTCATCTAGGTTTATCAAAATCTTTGCCAAAGATCGTGATATCACTTAGCACCTCTAAGATGAATAGTTAAGAAGATTCCTGATGACACGAGAAGAAAGAAACTTCATTCTCAGACTTTAATTACTTGGCACAACGATATGCTTGCCAACATAAAAGGGTCTAGAGGATCGACCGAGAGACATTTAGCATCACTACTTTAAATGTTCTCCTTGATGTTCGAGACATCAACCATCAAGTAAAGGTCGGACTTCGGATACAAAGGAAACCATAAGAACAACTCATATGATAAATCATAGAAGAAGCCTTATGAAGAGTGGTTGTTATTGCTGATTCAAGAGAATATAGCAAAAGGTCATTCTGGCTAAGTGTGTCAACCATTACATCAATCTTGTCAGATTTACAAAGAGGCTTATGTCAAAACCTTGAGGAGAATCAACCATGATTGTTGCTTTAGGTTCAGCTTTGGTTAAGTGAGATGATACTTCAGACTCAGCATGTCCGAATAGAAAGTTTGCAACATTTACCGCAAAGGTAAAGTTACTAGATTCTCAAAATATGGACTACAGTGTCAAGCTCCAAAAGACGAGCTAGATTGCTAGACCCGCGTATTTAGCATCTTGTCGAAAGACAACTGCATACATATAAAGTACTAACAATAAAACACACATGTGTCCTTAAAGAAAGGGAGATAACTCTTTTCAAATCCACGGCGACATATTTCAGCAATTACACGTGAATTGTACAAGGTCACTTCTAGCATCCAGAACACATTCTTCAAATTGACACGAAGATGGATCTCGAAAGTTTCCAACATTAATGCCAATTGTTCCATATGAATCCAGTCTAACATGGAAAGAATAAGGATATTGTCGATGGGCTTAACAGTAAACTTATCGAAACACTCCAAGAAGATGGACTCATATGTTTCCTGAACGAGGCAAACATATTGGTCAGACCAAAGGACATGAAGATGTACCCAAGTGAAACTTCACAAGAAGAAACATCATCAAGATAATCCTTGGAACTGAGTTTGATTTGACGATGAGCCAAATCAAATCAAAGGTGGGGAAAAATAACATATCCATGGGAGGTATTATCATTCTTCAACACGAACAAAACTAGACATCCCTTTAAGAAGGAACATAGTCGGTTAGAAATTTTGTCTTACAACTCTCCAAGTTGTTGTTTAAGCTCAACCAACTTGCTCAGGGTTATCCAGTACGGATCCTTGGAGAAAGGAGCAGTTTAGAGAACTTGCTTGCTCAAGAACTTGACAACACGGTCATGTGGCAACAAGGCGATACTTCTAGTAGACATCTAGAATATCACGAACCACCTATATGTCACTTAGTTCGAGAGGAAACTTGCTTGGTAAGGTAAGAAGGCATAGTCTCAGAGCTTCGACACAAGCCTACCTCTTTGACCGAAGAGAGTGTACCAGAATAACAGACGTGGTAACACAATCATCATTTGCTTAGTGATGGGTTAACCAATCACGCTAAAAATGATAGAAATGTCCTTTGAGTTCTAAACAATAATAATTGCTAAGAATCTCAGATGGTCACATTATTACGCACACACATCATTCACGAGCGCAAAAGCTCGAGGGAGGGTGGGTAAACATGTGTCAGAGCATCACTTCATTAAGGGGTCGTGGATCTCAACACGACCTCTTAGCATAAAGAGTGTGATACTTTAAGGTACAACAGATAGAAGCTAATCAATGCCTCTTTATCTGCGGATTACAACACTTTGACCTGGTACTAGAAATGACGAGGTACTGGAGTTTGTATCTCCTAACATCCCGAAATGGTTTGTCATGACGGACCACAAGAGTATCTTGCATCGGAAGACACTGATGCATGTTTACTACTTGGCTACCAATTGGTAGACAAAGGTCAGAAAACAACAAGGAAAAGAAGGAACATACTCAGGATGGAATCCCGAGATGTGGATGCATAGATTAACAATTTTCCAAAAACTAATGCATAGAAGGGGAGGTGTGGCAGAGTCACGAGTATAGATGTGAGACTCTCGAGGAGTACTCTTGTCGTGATCTATTTGGTTCCATTAAAGAACATCTGCCATAGCATGTGGTAGGGGAAGTCCTTGGTTTTCACAATTCAATCGTGACAAAGACCACACGCTTGAAGGCTAGAGTTGTAGTACCAGCCATCCTGAAGTAATGTATGAACATTAACAACAAGGGTCAAAGGATTGGATCTTGGATTAAAGGTCAGCTTCATGTATAAGATTCGCAACACCAGAATCCAGCACAATCGGGGATCTTCGGTTCAAGTCCAAGGGTTAAAACCTGAGAAAATAATAATTACTACTTGAGTGACACAGAGTGCATCATAAGGTAGTAATCACAAGGTAGCTTCCAAAAGAAGATACAACTTCTGAAGTACCCGAACAAATAAAAAGGAGGCACACGAGGCGAAAGGAATCCTTGAAGCCTAGAACAGAACACTGTGGAACTAATCAATATAATATTGTGGGTCCAAAAGATAGAGAGATCATGATAGAAAGGAATATCCCAAATGAACAAGTGCAAAGGGAACAAGGAACTCACAACACACAACTCTAGAGAACTCAACACTAGGTCAACTGGCTAAGAAATGACATGCCAAAAAGGCACCTAAGCTTTGAAAGACTAGGAGAGATATCAAAACTTTTCCAAAATCAACACCAAATAAGATGACCCAGATTAGAGAGAAACTGGATAAGGAGTAAAATAAGCATACTAGAGTTTTCGCAAATACTTTTTATCTTCTAAAATAGTTTTCACAAGTACTAGACTCAATATCGACCAATAGCAAGGTTTTCCTACGGTCGGTACTGCTCTGATACCAAGACCTGTGACACCCCCGGGATCAGGGCTAAACAAATCCCAGACCTCCGTCTAACATAAGCTTAACCTTGAGCTCAAGAATATCCAGTGAAGAATCGATAACACTTCAGTGACCCTACAAAACAAAAATTATTACAGCAAGCTCATAACTGAGCGAAGAGCCAAATTATTACAAGGAGGTCACTGAACACAAACATCAAACAACGGAAGGCAAATTATGCTATTAAGTATAGCAAACTTAACAAATGTCCTAAGAGGCCTGAAGCATAACGATGACGTCCCAGCCCATAGATTCCAGGCTACCGGCCGGGAACCCCAAGCTACTCGTCGATGTTGATGTAGTACAGAACTCGTCTTCAAGGAACACTTACTCTGCCAAAAGTATCAACAAAGCAAGGGTGAGTACAGGGTGTACTCCGCAAGACTTATGGCTGGTGGAGTTGTTTTGCATAAAGCCATCTTTGTTTATAAAACAAGAGGGAGAGAAGAAGCTCGTCTATTCAGAGTATTTTAAAAGGGGATAAGAGAGCGACATCTCCGAAATATTGATCATCATCTTTTGATATCCACCAAATCATCATCATCTGAACCCTATCTAGGATCACCCCCTCATACCCATGAGGAAGCATCCTTAAGCACACGTTGATCTGCCAAGTTTTATAGTGGTTAATGTTATCTATGATCTTGAGTCCGGTAGCCAAGTCGTTCATAACCGTGAACACGACTTTTAGAAAAGATTATTACCCTGCAGGGGTGTAAAACTTTACCCACATGTACTAACCTTCTCTTAATGCCACATGATTAGCCCTGTTCCTTGGAAGGCCGGTAGAGGGTGGTTAGACACGACCTTTACCTTGCTTTCGCCAAGACCATGAGTCACGCAATAAGTATGGTTCCGCCGTAACGGGTCAAATCCCGAAGCCAGTACTTAAAGATGTGAGGCGAGGTTGGTTTACCAGGGACTCCATCGACCCCAAGCAACCCGGTCCACGCTTCCCTACCTGTTATGAATGCACCTTCACCTTACAAATCTTTCAAAAGGTTTTCTATGCATATGTAGAATGGAACGCCCGAACTATATGACTCATGGAATCTACTAGGCAAGTTAGTTAGTCATGAAGTTGTCCAGGCCCCGTGTGGTTGTACGCTCGTCTTGGTTCCAAAGGCAAGAACTCAGGTCCTAGTGGTGGCGAGCATGGGACTACAAAAAACCACATCCCACCGTGGCCTCCCATACAAGCCTTAGCATGTTTAACTCATATCACCTATGATCTCAACTCATCACATCACGTTATCCTGTCATACTAGATTATCTGCATCTGATACATCATCTGGATGGACTAGACTCAACAGCTATGAAAGGCTAAGCGGGACACAGATATAATCTCTAGCAGTGCACACAAGCCAAACCTAGTTATGCTAGGATTAGTGGATCGGGTAATATAAGCTCACAGGGAGTAATGCAACAGATAGGATACTCTATCTATCGATAAAAGACCATAGTAGAATCGTATGCAACATGGCTGGAATTGAAATGCTTTCGAAATCATAGGGTTATATCGTGGTGGGGCTATGCTTGCCTTTGCATGTTGATAACCGATAAGCAGATCTTTGGGAGCCTTGTATTTGACTTGATTATAGCTGGTCAAATATTGTTCGTCTATCTTCGATGGTCATGATGTCGATCTTGATGTCGATATCGTATTCTACCAGAAAGAACCAAACACCGGAAAGAGAGGGAAACGATACACACTGCATCGATACAATGCTCAAGCAAGGATTATGATATGACAAGTTAATTTGTATTGAAATGTAACCCTAAAGCATGCTCAAAAATTTAAACGGGGCTCCGAGGGGTGAAAACCCTAACTCAGGGAAACTCTGAATGTATATGAGAGGGGTTAGTTTGTTCTTCTAATTAAACTTGTCATGAAAGTTGATTAACAATGCATGATTATAGCTTAGCTATATAGTTCTTATTTTTCTAAACATTTTGATATATTATACACATTTTTCTGACTTATAAATAATAAGTTATTGATTTTATAAGTTGTAATCAATTTCTGAAATTATTTAAAAAGGTTTATTGCATCATTATGACATCAGCTAGGGGGGTTTAATCTTTTTACACCGCTACTGGAGCTAGCCTCTGTGGCTGACAGGTGGGGCACTGGCCATCTCAGCCTCCACGTGGGCAGGGTGGAACCCACCTCGGGTTTGACTGGGATTGACCGCACACGCTGGCGTCACGGTTACGCTGGCGTGACGTCACGCCGACAGTGACCCTCCCAGACGGCAACGGGGGCGGCGCTAGGGGGCGAACTATCTAGCGAGGATGCACGCGTTAGAACCGGGGCTGCCTAGCGAACCTAAAAAGGGCGACGCAACTACGGGGTGGTCACCGGAGACATGGCTACGGTGGTGACTGACGGCGGAGCACGGCGGTGGTCGAGGCGAGGGCGAACCAGAGAGGGAGGGGGTCAACGGAGGGGTGCGTGAGCACCGCAAGCTCACCCTGAACGCGTGAGGACGGTCGAAGAGGGCGCCTGAGGTCACGGTTGAGCGTATCGACGCCGACGAGCTTCATCGGGGACGAGGAAGATGACACCAGCAGCGACGATTAGAGGCGCGCGGCCTCGATTCCTTCGGGCAGGTGACCATGTCCACCATGGCAGAGCTTCTAGGCACCTCTACGAGGCACGAGGAGGCTAGGAACGGCGGGGCGCCGAAGAGGTCGGCAAGCTAGGGTTCGGCTTCGCGCGAGAGATAAGAGGGAGAGGTCTTTGGGGAGGGGGGAAGAACGGATAGGGAAGCGAGGATGACGTCGTGGCGACCTTATCCTCCTCCCGAGCTCGACGGACGGCGAGGATCAGGCGGCGGGATCGACGACGGCGCCGGCGACAGACAGCTGCCTGCCTGTCTGCAGGTAGGCGACGATGGTCGGGGCGAAGGGGTACGCGGGCCTTAGCTGGGCTGCAGACGCTGCGCGGGCGTCAGGGAGAGGGGAGAGGGAACTGGGCTGCGGCCCAGATAGGTTAGCTGGCTCCATTTTTTCTAAAAACATTTTTCCTTTTTCTGTTTTCATTTCTCCTTTTGTAATTCCATTTTGTAAACTGTTTTAAGGTTATAAAATATCTAAAATACCCAAGAGCTCTTATATTCAATTTGGGCCCACTACTTTTGCGATTCAAAAATATTCAAAACCACTTTGAAAGGGTTTCAAAGAGAGGGGAAAAACTAAGGTTTTAGGTTTTTACTTTATTTCTTGTTGCATGCATTTTTAGAAGATGATGCTAATGATGCACAATCAAACCCTAAATATATATTAGCTAAAACTGGGGTGTTACAGGCAGCACCCCCCAGGCGCGGCCAGGGGTGGGCCCGCGCCTGGGTAGGGTTTGACCCCCTGGTCGCCTCCTCGGCCTCCCCCTTCGCCTATAAGAAGCCCCCGATACAGAAACCCTAAGCACCCGATCAAATATCCACGAAACCGTCTAGAGCTGCCGCCACCATCGTCCCTAGATCGAGGGGATCTGAAGTTCTTCCTGGCACCCTGTCGGAGGGGAGATCATCCCGGAGGCCTTCTCTCCGGTATGATGCGTGAGTAGTTCCACCATGGACTATTGGTCCATGTAATAGCTAGATGGTTGTATCTCATCCTTTGTGCTTTCATGTATAGATCTTGTGAGCTCCATTCATGATCAAGATCTAATCTATTTGTAATCATGCATGTTGGGTTTGCGGGGATCCGATGGATATTGAGATTATTATGTTGGTTTGATTAATGGTTTTGTCTTTATGATTCTGTCGTGTCTGTGTTGTTTGTGATCTTGCATGCTCTCCGTTGTTAGTAGCTATCTTGTCCAAGTAGTTGCTAGTGACTCCAAGAGGGGGTATTTATGCTCGATAGTGGGTTCATGCCTCTAGTTTCCAAGAGAAGTGACAATAATCTCTTCGGTTGTAGATGTGATGTTGCTACTAGGGAGAAAACAACGGTCTCTTATTCATGGAACATGTGGACTGTTTACCTTACACACTTTGCTTAAAGCAGTTGTCTGTTGCTTGCAACTTAATACTGGAGGGGGGTCGGATGATAACCTGAAGGTGGACTTCTAGTCATAGATGCAGTTGGATGGCGGTCTATGTATCTTGTTGTATTGCCCAATCGAATCTCATAGGATCTTTTTTACTAATAATTACATTGTTATGCCTTGCTCAGTTCCTGTCAATTGCCCCGTTGTAATTTGTTTACCATTCATGCCATGTTGTTTATCTAAGGAGAGCACCTCTAGTGAACTATGGACCCCGGTCCAATCTTTACCATTGATACATCCTCCACTGTTACTTGTTTACTTGCTGCAAACCATTACCTTCTACACCATACGTTTAATCCTTTGTTACAGCAAACCGGTGAACTTGACAACCTCACTAATTCGTTGGGGCAAAGTCTTGAGTTTGTGTTGTGCAGGTCTCCGCGTTGCTAGCAACACCTGTGTGATGTTTCCTTCCTCCTACTGATTCGATAACCTCGGTTTCTTACTGAGGGAAAACTTGTTGTTGTGCTGCTTCACACCTTGATCTTGGGGTTTCCCGACGAAGCGCTCTCACTTGGACTGGCGCTGCATTAAGGATGAAAGGATACGGATGTCGCCTAGAGGGGGGGTGAATAGGCGATTAAAACTTTTCCTAGAGTGGCTCAACAAAGGCGGAATAAAACTAGTGTTTACTTTGTTAAGCACAACCTAAAACAACTAAGGTTCACCTATGTGCACCAACAACTTATGCTAAGCAATACAAGCAACAATGTGATAGCAAGATATAGATTACTTCAAGCACGAAGGCTATCAGAATGTAAAGTGCATAAGTAAAGAGCTCGGGTATAGAGATAACCGAGGCACGCGGGGACGACGAAATTTTACCGAGTTCCTCCCAACATGGAGTACGTCTCGTTTGGAGAGGGGGTGGTATCAAACCACCAACGCCACAAAAAGGCCTCCCTTATTCTCCGGTGAATCTCACCCCAATGGGATCGATCCACGCTTCCACTATCGGTGCACTTGTCGGTGGCGACCGGAACCTCTCACAAGGTTGGGACACTTCTCCACAACTTAATTGGAGGATCCCAACAAACGCCACCAAGGCCACAATGCCACCAAGGCCACAATGCCACCAAGGCCACAAAACGGTCTAGGGTTCGAAGAACCCAAGAGGGACAAGCTCCAATGAGTAACTCAAACCAAATCCTCCGAGGAGAACTCAAACCGATGCACCAAATGCAAATGGCAAGAACACCACAAAGGTGCTCAAAACCCTCACTCTCAAGTTCCAACAAAGCTACTAAAGCTATTGGGGGAACAAGAGAGGAGGAATCAAAGAGAGACACAAAATCCCCCAAAATCATGATCCCCAAAGATGCACTCACAAAGAGATGAATCGGTTAGGTCAAAACGTGGGTCTAGATCTCCTCTCTCTTCCACTCAAATATGGGCAAGAATCATCGGAGGGAAAAGATTAGGCAAGTTTCAAGATCTAGAACAAGTGTGGACAAAGCTTTGCCTAATAGATAAGAGAGAAGCTTACTAAACATAAAACGGGCAAAGCCTTAAATAGGGCCCCCCAAAATCTAGTAGTTGAGGCATATTTTCAGAACGGTCCGGTACTACCGGATTTAACCAGTAGTACCGTATGCCCCAGGAAAAAGAAAAGCAGCAGCGGAGCAGAGGGGATCGGTGGCAGTGCGTGCGTGCAGCGAGGCAAGTGGGGCCAGCGAGTGGGCGCAGCAGCAACAGCGATGCAGGCGCGCGCGTGTGAGGCAGAGAAAGCGGCGCCAGCGAGGAGGCAGCGCGCCAGCGGGGTCCAGGCCAGCGACGGGAGCGGCAGCAGGCGCGCAGCAACGCGGGCGGGGCCACACGCGGGCAGCGCGCGCGAGAGAGCAGGGCGGCGATACGCGGGGTCAACGCGGCGAGCGGGGCCCATGCGCGCGGGGCAAAGCAGCTGGCGGCGCGCGTGTAGATGATTTTGGCCAACCGGGGTCGGTCGGTAGTACCGGATGATGCAACCGGGCCAGGCAGAAAATAGTTACGCGCTGCCAGATGCGGGCGGTAGTAGGTCGCTACTACCGGTCGGACCAGAAAACAGAATTCTCCTTTTCTTTTTAGAATAAAATCGGCGAATATTCAAACGGTCATAATTTTTGAATGGTAGCTCCGATTGGTCCGATTCCAATTGCGTTGGAAAGAGGACGACATAGGCTACCCTATAATAATGTGGGATACCTCACTTGGTGAGAAACTGAAAAACCGCATAGATCAAAATCGTAATAAGATACAAACGGAAGATCCGATTTTGATGAACAAGAGCTTGTTATGGAGATTACCACAAGATCTATATCCACACATGGATAAGACCAAATAACAACCAAATACGATGATGCAAGTATGCAAAGGTTTGAGCTCTCTCCGAACGATGTGACCGAATTACTCATTCGAGAGCCCCTCTTGATAGTACGGTTATCTATCCTAAACCTGGTCTCCCACACACAACATGAGACCGGCAAAAGGGAAAACCTATCAAGATTATACCTTTGCCTTGAGCATTCCACTTGAGCTCGATATAGACGAACTTGTTCTTCTCAAGATGGAACGCCTTTCTTAATTCCTCATCATCGATCCATGATCATGGAGGATGGCAAGCATCAAATATGAGATCTTCTATAGATGGCGCATTTTGAGCTTGCACAACATATATTCTTCTCATTTCATCGACCTTGAAGCCGACACAAGCTCCAAGCGATACCAATGGACAATTCCTACAAGTATAACTTAATACACACATTAGTCCATAAAGATTGTCATTAATTACCAAAACCACACATGGGGGCCCAACATCTTCTTTCAAAGGAGTACCGCCGTGCTGGCATCACGCTGGCGTCGGCATGACGTCAGCGATGCACAGTCAACCCAGTCAAAAGCTATGAGACCCGCTCTGTCCACGTGGAGGTTGAGTTGGCACTAGGGCCACTCCATCAGTCTCTCTGGCTAGTTGTAGCCCGGGTGTAAAAAGTAATTCCCATTTTTGTTTTAAATTCTAGAAATTGTTTAAAACTTGTAATTCAAGAACTAATTTTTTATAAGTAAGAAAATTGCAAATAATATATCAAAATGTTCAGAAAAATGATATCTACCTCATTAAGCTATAGTCATGAATTGTTAAACAACTTTAATTTCAAGTTAATTAGAAGAACTAAATGAACCATCTTATGCATCCGAGGTTTCTCCGAACTAGGGTTTGGACCTCTCGGACCCTATTTAAAATGACCAAGCATGTTTAGGATTTTAATTTCAATACAATTCAACTTGTCATATCATCATCCTTGATTGAGCATTGCATCAATGCCATGTGTTGATTGTTTTCTTTCTTTCCCGTATTTGGTTCTTCTCTAGTAGAATATGATATCGGAATCGTGTCCAAGGTCGAAGATCGAGATCAACAATATCGAAGGTCATCGACGAATAATGCCAACGAGATGAACCATGGAGAGCTATATCCTTGTTATTGACGAACAAGTCAAGCTGATGAATCCGAAGATCTGCTTATAACACCAGACATGATATAATCCTGTAATTTCAAAGTATTTCAATTCTTGCCATGTGCAAACAATTCTAAAGTCTTTTATCGATAGATAGAGTAATCCTATCTGATGCATGTTTCCTTTGAAACTAGAATCCCTGATCCACTTATCCTAGCATAACTAGGGTTTGGCTTGTGAAGCGTTGATAGAGCTATTGTATCTGTTGTGCTTAGTCATGCTTAGTTGTTCTGCTGATAAACCTGGTTGATGGATCCAAGCTCCGAATGAACCTAGTTGGCAGAAGAACATGGTATTATTGGTGATATGAATTAAACCTAGTTGGACAGAAGAACATGGTTTTTGTAGTCCCATACTTGCCACCCTTAGGACCCGAGGTTCTTGCCTCTTGAACCAAGATGAGCGTACAGCCACACCGGGCTTAGGAAACCCCTTGACCCCAACTTGCCTAGTTTGATCCATGAGTCCGTAGTTTGAGATTTGGAGTTGGCATCTGCATTTTGGATGGGTTGAAGATGGTGCATCATATAGGACGTGGCTGGGTGAAGGGTGCACGCACTGAACTGGATCCCGGTACATAGAGTCAAGGACCGCCTGGGAGTATGGCCAACTACCGCAGCAGGGAGCCCTTTTGGTGACTCATGGATTAGGAAAAAGCAAGGGAAAGGTTTCGGTCGACCACCCTCTGTCAGCACACCAAGGAAGTGTGTCAAGTTACGCTAAGAGTCGGTCGGCGCGTGTGGGTAAAGTTGTACACCCCTGCAGGGTAATAATATTTTCGAAAAGCCATGTCTACGGTTATGGATGACTTGGGAATGGACGTGGGATCATAGAGAAGAATAACCTAATCGTAAAACTTGGTAAAGTAAATTGTGCTTAAGGATTCTTCCTCTTGGGTACGAGGAGGGTGATCCTAGATGAGGTTCGATGATGATGATGACTTGGTGGATATCAAAAGATGATTATCAATACTTTGGAGATGTCGCTCTCTTATCCCCTTTTAAGACACTCTGATTAGACGAGCTTCTTCTTCCTCTTGTTTTATAAACAAAGATAGCTTTATGCAAAACAATTCCACCGACCATAAGTCTTGCGGAGTACACCCTGTACTCATCATTTCTTTGTTGATACTTTTGCAGCAGAGTAAGTGTTACCATAGAAGATGAGTTCTATGGCATCGACATCGACGAGTAGGTTGGGGTTCCCGGCCGGCAGCCTGGAATCTATGGAATAGGACGTCATAGTTATGCTTCAGGCCTCTTAGGCCATTTGTTAAGTTTGCTATACTTAATAGCATAATTTGCCTTCCGTTGTTTGATGTTTGTGGTCAGTGACCTCTGCTCGTAATATTTTGGTTCTTCGTTCAGTTATGAGCTTGCTGTAATAATTTTTGTGTCGTAGGGTCACTGATGTGTTACCGATTCATTATTGGATATTCTCGAGCTCAAGGTTAAGCTTATGTCAGACGGAGGTCTGTGATTTGTTTAGCCCTGATCCCGGGGTGTCACACACCCCATCCCAAAAGAGGTCGAGGTACCTCCGGTCTTCCTTTGTGGTGGCAAAGTTAGGGCTCCAGGGCAGCGGCCCTGGCTCTTCGAGACTATTCGGCTGCTGCTGCCGCTTGGGTGGGGTGGTGGCTATGTCCGAAGGATGCACGTGGTGCCGCCCAGCGGCATAGGTGAGGCTAGGAGTGTACAGACTAGTCGGGAGTGTATGTACCTCATCTACTACCATGCATGGTTGGCGCCTCGCCAAGATCAGGGCATCCACGATGCGGGTGGCACATCACTGACCATTGTCTGCATGTCTGAATCGAAATACGAACGACGTGGGGGCTGCTGGCTTTGCCTATTAATAATGGTGGTTTGTCCCCTACAATATTCTTCCGCAAAGTTGTCTTTCTTCTGGATGTCGACCTCTTTTATCTGACCACCGACGAGTTCCGGTGTTCCCCATCGGAGATCTATACAAACTGGCGTATGTCGTCCCTAGATATCTTGATTAAGAAGGCTCCGGTCACACACGCCTATGTTATCTGCCAACACGGCCTCAACAGGGCACGGTGCCTTTCTTATTGGTTCCATTGGACATATCTAAGTCCAAATTCCCATGGTACCGGTAGAGGTGATGAAAGTCATGGAATCGCTTTCTTATTGGTGTCAATCAAGCCATATGATTGCGGTAGCATTAGAAGATTGTATTTCTTTTAGACTCATATATTATTAGGTCTGCAAGCCGTCTCATTAAAATATTTTAGTCCCTGTAGGTACCTTGGTAAGGAAAAAGAGTGCGTCAAGAACTTGCAGCCTTTAAACCAGTCACTTACATCGTGTTAAAGACACTTATATCGTTAATCAAAAGAGGCAAAATAAAACTAAAGAGATCATCATCCCAGATACAAGAGCTAAAAGAATAAAAAATTATATCTTTAGCCAGCTCATGCGCCAGTGAGTTGGCTTTTTTTGGACAATGTTTGAAGGTCACTTTACTAAAACATACAACCATAATGTTATAGTCATAAAAAATCGCCGCGGCCAAGATTGCAGAAAATCTCTCTTCTCTCATAGTATCTACCACCTCCATGTTATCAGATTGAATAATAAACCGGTTGCAACCAAAATTCTGTGCAAGAAGAATCCCCTCACAAAGTGCATAGGCCTCAACCATCATCAGATCAGCCACAAAAGGTTGGTTTTTTGTAGAGACATTTTTTATGATGCTCCTCCAGTACCGAGTCATGATTGCTAGGTTGAAAACTTAAGGTTTGACCTTTGGTTGTACATGATAATGGGTGAGTTTGGACTTTCTCTAGGGTAAAAACCAAAGATCTTAGATCGGACGGCGACAACGCTTATATATTTTTTTATTCTTAGAAGCGCTGTTTTTAGAGAATCTCTTTTGTAATCCGGATGTTGTTTTTGGTGACGGTTAGTTCATCACTGTGAAGGTTCTTTGTTTTTTATTTCTTTTTTGTTGTTGTATGCCTTTTTGATGTTTTTGAACATCTCGTATTTGCAAGGACCGAGTGTAATTGATATCTTGCTAATATTAATATATTCCTCTGCATCGCACTCTCGTCCACGAAATGAAAGCTCCAGAGCCTAGATCCGATCTTCCTGGCTGTCTGTCCATGCGCAGCTAGAAATTCAACTGAACCTTGCGGCCAGATCACGTCATGTGCGACATATCATCCGTATCATGGGAAGATGGCCGCTAATTAATGACACGCAGTGTCGTTCTTCACCCGTGGAGCACGCGCATACAATTTTATTTGGTTGTTTGGCATCTGCAGCCAGCATTCTCGGGTGCCGCAACCAACCGGACCGGTGCTAACTGCACTGCGATACAGTATTAGCTGTCAGACTGTACTACAGTACTTCTAATCGTGGATCGATCATGAACTGTAATCAAAGGGGGGTGATGGCGCAGACGGGCAAGGCAAGTCGACACCTGAACTAATTATAAATCACCTTGCTGCTCCCCACGGAACTTTTCCGATCTTGAAGATGAGCCGTCACATCACGTGGCCAAGCCCGGGACTAGAAAATTTCCTACTGAAGTAGATCATCTAGCGTGTAAGAGTTGTTTTCAGTATCCTTCCTTCTGAAGTTGTTGGTGTTGGTGGACAGTAGGACGCCACCGATCAACAACAAAAACTACGTACTCTAATAATTCGATGAAGCCAAGTTGGTACTCCGAAATCGATTTTTAAAAAGCAAAGAGGATCGAGACTCTGAATGCGTACCTCCGGAGTACATAATTTTAGAGCATCTCCGCCTATCCAGTACGGCGTTCCGGACGTCGAATTTAGGTCGGACGCTGAAATTGGGTCAGTCGCGCGCCTAGGAACCTAGTTTCGTTCGGATTTTGGCCAACTTTTGTACGGACTTCCAAGGTCATATCCAGCATCCCGGATACGCCCTGAGGACGTCGGACGCAGTGAACTTGGCGGAAAAAAACGAAGCGGCGTGTGGATCCGCCGAGTCAGCGACAGAAGCCGAGTCATCGTCATCCTCGGAACCATGCGGCGACAGCCGGACAATAATTGCCCGTTGCTTCGGTCACGCATCGCCGAACTGCTACGCCACCGCCGCTGCCTCGGCTCACGCGACGGACCGGCGGACACTAACTTCCCGCCGTTTCCCTTTCTCCCGCCCTCGCCGCTACACCGCTCTCGCCCTCGCCGCCCCTCTCGACCTATATAATCAGCCGTCATCGCCGGCTCATTTCACTCACCTCCGACGCTCCTCCACAGCTCCCCAACTCCGGCAAAATTCGAGTTCTCCTTTTCGGCAAACCATGGGCGAAAGGTACCCGACGACCCAACCGCGGCGAATGGCTTCATCCGCCACACCCTCCAGCCTTGGGAGGCACGCATGTTGTACGAGGCGGGCTACATGGCGCCGCCGGACATCCGCCTCCCAGCCTGCTGGAGGCTCAGCGCCGGTGGAATCCCTATCCCGCCGGAACGGAAGCCCGAGGAGCTCGATGACGAGATAGCGACGGCCATCGCCGCCATGGACGACCCCGACCTCGCCGAGGATCCGGGCAACCACGTGTTCTGGGAACAGTACCTCTCCGACCGGCGGCAGCAGGCGCTCACCCGCCACGAGGGGCCGTTGGGCTCGTCGCCGAAGAGGAACAACGCGGCTGGGCGCCGCCGCTTATGGAGCGCTCCTGGGCGCACACTCGCCGCCGTGCTGGAGCACATCCACGCCGGCAACGAGCCCCGCCTCGCCTTCCCCCGCAATCCCACGCCAACGGCCAGGTCGGGGCGGCGCCCTCCGGCCAACTGGATGCCGAGGAGAATGGCCAACCTCTCCTCGTCGTCCTCCCACTCGGCCGGCTCAGTGCCGGTGGCTTCGCCGCCCTCCGGCCCGTTAAGTGGGAGCCGGTGGCGCCCGTCCATTCGCCGCCGAGGACCAGGTCCCGCGGCATCGTCATCAACGAGGGGGGTGCTCCGACGCCACCTACCGGCCGCCTACGCCTTCGCAGGCCGAAGCCGGAGCTGCAGGACTGGGCGGTGACGGTCGACAAGGACGCGTTCGTCGTCAAGATGGTGGTGGAGGAGTCCCTCCGGGAGGCGGCGCCATAGCCGCCGGTGGAGCCGTACTCGCCGAACATCCTGGAATGATCCAGGATGGACTGAGAGGAGACGGAGCGGCGTCGCGTCCATCGCCTGCAGCAGGAGGCCGAACGCCAGGCCTGGTCTGGCCGCGTCCTCGCCTACCAGGGTCCACCGCTCGTCATGCTCAACGACGACGACGAAGCCAGACCCTCCTACCAGCCGTGGAGGTGCGGCGACGCCGGCCAGGGGAGCTCCCGTCCGCCACAGCCGCCGAGCAACGACGACAACAGCGGCAACGAGGATGATGGCAGGACCGATCCCGGCTACACGGCGTTCTACAGCAACTTCAGCATGTAGAAGCGGCGACAGCCTTTTTAATATTTTTTAGTTTATTATCTTCTACTTCAGTTTAAATTCGATGTAATCCCTTATATTCCCCCCTATATTCGTCCATCTTTAATGAAATTTTCTGAATTGCCACTCGGCTGAAATTTAGCCGAACACGAAACTACGCCTGAGAACCCGAGTGAAAAACTCGGCGTTTTCGGGCCAAAATCAAGTTCCGTCTGACCAAAATTTAATCCGCAATTCGGACTGAGTTCACCCAACCCGTGGAGATGTTCTTAACAACCCAGGAGTTGGCTAGCGATCCAATCGTCCAAAGCGAACAGATCAATTCAATTCACGGTCTCTTCAGAAGAAAATCAATTATTGGCCACCGGCAGAAGTAGCTGGTTCAACTGAAACATGGACACGTCTGAGAGGCGCCGACAGTTCGGAAACTGAATCCTGACAAGACCGAGGAACGAAATCCCTTTCCTGATCTAATGCGAGAACTTTTTTGTTTTTTGACAAAGAAAACAAGTTAATGCGAGAACATGGCGTGTATTATATGAAACAAAATAATGTACTTTCTTCATAATCTCCCATCGTACAAGTTACAACAACACACGAGTTTGAGAAGCTGCCTGCCTTTGCCTGTTCATGGCATCGCGGCAGCCGGAAACAACAACAACAACAGTAACACATCAACTTAACTACGTACAAAGAAACATAGACAGATCGTATCGCCAATCTAGATAACAACAGGAACCCCTCCCGCTTCACAGTCTTGGAATGTGTTCTAGTATATTCAGTGTGTGTACGTCTTCTTTTCCTTTCCTTTGGTAGTACTATTACCTTTTGCTCAGCAGAGCGGCAGGGGCTCGCCGTTCCACTCCTTGAGGCACTCCAGCAGCGGGTCGATGTGCTTCCGCTCGTTCATGGCCACAAGGACCTTGTTAAGCTCCTCCCCTGGCGACCGGGTCTTCTCGCCGGTGAGGTACTCCGTGCCGCACACCTCGCGCACGAACTGGTACAGCGGGTAGGAGCGGCAGTCCTTGATCCGGTTCGGCGCCACGGGCGTCCCGTTCTCCACGGACGCGCGCGCGGCCTCCACCTCCTTGGGCAGCGCGGCGCGCACGTTCTGCTCGAACTCCGCGACCTTGGCGAAGATGGACGTCTCCAGGGCGCGCTCGCCTTCGCCGTTGGCCAGCGCGTGCTCGATCAGCACGGCCCTGAGCTTCTGCATCAGCGGGTAGTTGGCGCTGCAGGGGTCGTCGGCGTAGGCGAACACCGCCTCGCGGTCGATGGCGGTGAGCAGGTCCTTCTCGCAGAAGCGGGCGATGTGGAGGCCGCCCATGTTGTTCATGCTCAGGGTCTTCTTGGCCACCTGCATCACGCAGTTCCTCACAGCTGTCTTCATGTTCTCCTCCAGGTGGCGGAGGTCAATGGCCTGGCACAGAGCGATCAGGAACGTGGAGGACATGATCTTCAGGATGTCGATCGCCTCCGCGGTCTTCCTGGACGAGATCAGGCCCAGCGAGTTCACGTCCTGGTTGTGCTGCTCCGCGCTCTGCACATGGTTGGTCACCGGGTTGCCCAAGAACTGCAGCTCAGAGCAGTACGACGCCATGGCGATCTCAGCGCCCTTCATTCCATAGTCCAAGCTCGGGTTGCGCCCACCGGACAGGTTGGACGGGAGGCCGTTGTTGTAGAAGTCGTTCACCAGCTCCGAGAACTGCGCGAACATCAGCTTGCCAATAGCAGCGATGGCAAGGCGGGTGTTGTCCATGGAGACGCCGATGGGGGTGCCCTGGAAGTTGCCGCCGTGGATCGCCTTGCCACGGGAGACGTCGATGAGCGGGTTGTCGTTGACAGAGTTGATCTCGCGCTCGATCGACTTGGTGGCGAACCGGATGACCTCGATCTGAGGGCCAAGCCACTGCGGCGACGTGCGGAGCGCGTACCGGTCCTGCTTTGGCTTCATCAACGGGTCGAGCTCGCCCTGTATCTTGGCCTGCTTCATGTACGAGCTTCCTTCCAAGATGTGCTCCATGATCGCCGCCGCCTCGATCTGCCCCGGGTGGTGCTTCAGCTTGTGGGTGAGGTGGTCGGTGAACTCCGGCTTGCCGGTCATCACCTCGCAGAACACCGCCGACAAGACCTCAGCAAGTATGGCCTGGATGTTAGCCTCAAACAGCACGGTCGACGCGAGTCCGGACCCCACGGCCGTCCCGTTCACCATGGCAAGCCCTTCCTTGGGCTGCAGCTCAAAGAACCCGTGCTCTATGCCCGCGATCTTGAACGCCTCGGCCGCGGTCACCTTGCTGCCATCGGGTGCCACCGCGACGGAGTTCTGGCGGCCGGTGATGAGGCCCGCGATGTAGGAGAGCGGCACGAGGTCGCCCGAGGCGGTGATGGTGCCCCGCAGCGGCAGGCAGGGGGTGACGTTGGCGTTGAGCAGCTTGGTGATGGCCTCGAGGATCTCGAAGCGGATGCCGGAGTAGCCCTGCAGGAGCGTGTTGATGCGCACCAGCATTGCCGCGCGCGTCGCCTCCGCCGGCAGGACGTGGCCGTCCGTGCCGGTCCCGAAGGCGCCGGCGTTGAGGAACCTGTGTCAAACAAAACGGAGGGAGATGCAGACCGGTCAGTTCCCTGAACTGTTCGTTCGTCATTGCTGACATTAGACAATCATAACTTGGTCAGAAACAGTACAAAGTACTGTATAAAAATGGCACGGTCCCGCTATATTATTCGTTATGTTCTTTGGATTTTTCCTGTGGTGTACTAGCGCAATGACAGAAATGGTATCAGCATCAAGTAGGCAGTTACGTGTTGCGCCGGCTCTCGAATATGTTAGGACATGCTCCCTGGTGGCGAGGAACCACCAAGTCGGGCAGATGCGCGTTTTTTGCGCAAGTGTATTGGGAGGCATACAGACTAGTACTACAGAGTAGCTGTCGGTGCAAACCAGCTGCAGGTGTGCCACTTGACCATTCAACTGGACTGAATATTCCACTATCACCTACTCCCTCCGTTTTAAAATATAAGATGTTTTAGGTTTATGAAGCAGATGAATCTAGACTTGTTTTAGTAGGTAGGTTCACTCAACTTTAGAATAAATCTACACACTAAAAGAAGTCTAGATTCATTTTCTTCACAAACCTAAAACATCTTATATTTTGAAACGGAGGGAGTACTACTGTATAAGAAAAAACAAGACATGTCTTTGAGACTTATCTGCCAAAGTGTTGACAAGCTCCATGATTAGTCCTCCGGCTAGAGGCGGAGGAAAGGTGCGAGAGAACAACAAACCTCACCTAACCCTCTCACTTGCGTGTGACGCCCACGTCCTCGACGTGCGATCGATAAACTATGCGGTGCCCAGGACTGTGTCAGTCTGTCTGTATGATAGATTGACACGGCGCCAGCCAGCCAGCCCAATACCAAGCTACTATTCAACCAACCCCCCACCAACCGATCAGCGAACGAAAGCTTTCACGTTCGTGGAGTGGAGTCAAAGCAAAGAACCCAAGTTCCCGGTGAAGCCAGGCAGCAATGGTGGAGCACGGCGGGCGAGAGCCCCCGGCCGGTGTATTTTGGTAGGCGGGCTCTCCGTGTCTGATAACGAGCTGTCGATCGCTGCCACTCTGTAATAAGGTGGAGTGTTTAGGCGTGCAGGGATCGGCAGCGATTAAGATGCCCCACCCAACACACCGGACCTAGTCTGGTGTCAAATACTGTGGGCACCGAACAAATTCAGTGATGCGCAGGCTCTTTCAATTGCTCGTGTTGCCACTTGGATACTACATCATGAATCAATTCATTATTCATCATGTTGCTACTTGGGTACAGAGTACTGGGAATATGCTGAGAGTAGTGCTGGATTCTAGTACTCTACTTGCAAAGTAATAAATCAGATACTAGCAAATCTTTTATTTTTTTAAACCTCTGTCAGAGAGCAAATCCTTTCTTTTTTTAGATCTTTGTCAGGGAACAAATCCTTTTTTTTTTGAATCTGTCAGGGAGCAAATCCTAGTAGAGTATATAAGGATCACAGCGCGATGGATGCATGGCTAATTACGGAAAACACTAGGGTTAGTTTATGGATACTAGTTAGTTCCACTAATAACGACATACTAGCAGCCCCAAAAAGCATCTTTTAGGCTTCCAACAACTAATGGGATCCCGTGTCCACGCCGAAGCAGAGCACATGCGCCGACACAGTCCAAGCTCTAAACTAGTACTACGAATTCGGTGATTTTATTCTACCACTACTCCTCCGGATCACCCGTCCTAGATCATCAATACTGTACTGCTACACTAATTGAACTGCAAGGAGAAGCTAATCCATCAGAGCAGAAGAGAAGAGAAGCAGACTAGCAATTGTTCACCTGATAAGCTCCCTCTGTAGCGCGCCGCCCTCCTTTGTCCTGCGGTGTGATGTGGCCCCGAACCCCGTGGTGACGCCGTAGCTGTCGGTGCCGTTCATCATGCTGTTCATGACCCAGTCACTGCTCTCCTTGACGCGGCCGCGGGCGGACTCGTCGAGCGCGACCCTGGCGACGCCGGCGCCGGCGGCCACGGCGGCCACCTGCGCGATCCCGAGGGTGGCGCCCTCGATGGTCACCAGCGGCATCCGGAACTGCGCCACCATCTTCTTCACCTCGTCCAGGTGGCTCCCGGTGAGCTCCTCGGCGGTCTTGACCCAGTTCAGCGGGTCGGACCGCGGCGCCGACATGCACAGCCCCTCGCCGTTGAAGGAGCCCTCGCACTCCATCGCAGCAGGTACAGGGTAGAACCGGTTACAGGGAGGGAGGGAGGGAACAAACACAAGAGTACAGGTACAGGTACTAAGGGGGAAAAGTGGTACTAGTAGTAATTGAGTTTAGTAGTGTGGAAGAAGAAGAGCTTGAGGCGAACAACCCGAAAGCTAAGCTCTTCTTGGAGAACAGCGGGAGGGGGGAGGGAAGGTTAAATAGCGCGGGGCGGCGACGGGTGGGGGGTTGTTGGGGCCAGTGGTTTGGTTTCCTTTGGGTTGGTTGTTGGGAGAGCTGACTCTTCAGCCTCGCCCTTGGATGGACCTGCCAACCATGCGCTGATGTGCGCCACGTCGGTCGGCCGCCCGGGGTCGGCCAGGCCGCCGCGCGGTGGCCTGCGTGGCTGCCTCGGCGCCGTCCGCGCGCGCGCACCTAGCCGGAAGCTGCGACGCGGGGGCCACGGCTGCGGATGGGACTTGGCACTTGGGGCCACAGCCTTCCGGCACGGATCGGAAGCTTGAGTTGAGCTCGATCGGTTGCGTCTGCGCCGTGCGTGGTGGGTGGGCAGTGGTGCTCCGTGTTTGGTAGGGTTGGTGACGGGTGGTTCGCGTGTGGACGTGGGCGTCTACTATTCTGTTGGTGAGAAAAAAAGCTCACCGGACGCCCGCACACGGTCTCTCTCTCGCGCTCGGTCAGTCGGTCGGTCCGGCCCGTCCGTCCGTCTCCACAGCACGTCCCCGACGCTGCAAAGCAAAGCCTGACTGACCGACTGACCGAAATTACTCAACACAGACGGATTCGAAGTGACCAGTCAGTCCAGATCCTTTCCATATCCAGGAAAATTCAGACTCCGGACCGCCGTTCTGGGATTGGATTGGATTTCAGAATCTCCTCGGCGTGTTTGGCTGTCTCGTGTCGTGGTTAGCAGATCGACATCAGGCAGCTAGTTATATGCTTTCGCATGGTTTGGAAGAAAACAAAACAAAAATCGTAATGTAGCATCGTGTACTGCATGTTGCCGCATTTGGTTCCTGTTGGCAACAGCAAGATGGCTTGCAAGGAAAGCAAGCAAGAAGACGCGCTTCGGGTCATGTACTACTACCACGCACCCGTTCTCTTTCCCCGTGACCGCACATGACAGAATTTATGGCAACCTTCCTTGACAGAAACCACTCGTGCAAAAAAAGTTCTTTCCTCCGCTTTGGATCATTTCTCATAAATAATGGCTTTGAAATTTGTTTTTGCAAAGACAAGTGGCTTAAAAATGCTACATTCCGGAAAAAATATTGACATTGTCCATCGCAAGCGTGATACCATTGTTATGGTTTTAAAATCTTTTCCAGCGAATGTGACGTTCAGAAGTGATTTACTTGCCCTAGACTTGCAACGTTTAGTCACGGTGCAATTATCACATGGAGCTGATGAGTTTCGGTGGAATCTACATGTGACTATGTGATTGGTAAATTCTTTGTAGCGGAGCATTGGTTCAGCCGAACGAGTTGAATTCTTTGTAGCGGAGCATTGGTTCAGCCGAACGAGTTGAATTCTTTGTAGCGGAGCATTGGTTCAGCCGAACGAGTTGATAATAACAAAAAAAACTGAAAGAGAAGGATCCGAAACTAAAATCTTCGCATGGTACCTTTTTAAAGAGTCATTCTCACATAGGACAACCTTGTACAAAGGATTGGCATGAAAGTATAAATTGTGTATTTTGTTGTCACGATGAGGTAATTAGACATTTATTTTTTCAAAGAAAATTTGCTCATTTTATATGCACAGTAATCTAAATAGCTTCTCGAATGTATCCTTCTCGTAGTGTTGCCAACATATTTGGTAATTGGCTCCATGAGATTGATAACAGATTCAGATTTCTGATTAGGGTAGAAACTTATATATAAATGATAAGGTTTTAATGATAAAAAAATCTCGTATGTTGGTTATTGGTTATCTATTTGTTTATGGTCCTCCCTACATCGTCGAGTATTGGGGTCTATTTACGAATGTTCGTATACGGTTGGAGGATACGGCGAGAGATATTTTTATTCAACATGGATGACTATGCAATCTTCGGATTAGCCTTCCGTTTTGCAGTTTCTACTTGATATCATGTATTTCAACTTTTTTTATGTCTAGACTTGTTGCAGTCATATACGTCTTAGTTATGCAGAGGTCAAGTGTAATGCACCTTTTAACTACTAAAATGTTCATTATAAAAACAATACAAATTTCAGATATAAAATGGTTGATCCTGGTCACGGGATAATCACAAAAGCGCAGTTGAATCATGAAGATTCCATGTTACTCGCTTTCAGGATGAAGAAATATTGTAAGGGAAAGAGCCGGAGAGCACTGGTTTAGGGCGGGTACAAATGCATAATCAATTCAGTGCACAAAATTGTTATTTTCCATAGCCGCGCTTTGTGCCTATGGTAGGTGTCAACGAACTCTCGTGGTCACCAACTCATCGAGTCCGCCAGGTAAACACAACGTGCTCGGCGACTAAGCTAGCAGAAAACAAGTTAATTGCTATCTGATTCTCGCTTAATTTTCAACCAGTCGTATCATGTATCTCTTGCCTTGTCTCTTAAACATGTACAAATATCTCCTCGCACCAAACTTTCCTGCCTCAAAAAATATATCATCCGTTGCACCAAGCTCCAACTTGCCTCCTTCAGATTAGAAGCTGATAGACCATTGACAACTTCAGCATCATTTGAAAATATATGAACTGAATAAACCTAAAGGGGGCGGGAGAACAAGACCCCAACGGAACACTGAAACAATGAAAACCAAGCGCTAGCTGCAACAGAGCACTGGGGAGAAAAACAAAATAAAACTATGAACATACATCAGGGTGACTACTAACTACTTCAGCATTCTTCCTAAACAGAAGGTTTAATCCTAACATTAGATTATTAAACCCAAATAGCACCCAAGTTTCACCGACAAACCACGTAAAATTTTAAGATACATTCCAATAAAATAAAACGTCTCACAATGGAGACGGCAAGAGGAGATCAATGTTTTTTTTTTTTTGAATGGAAGAGGGTCTAGAAGACCCCAGATGCTGCATTAGTAACCACGTAGCAGGTATAATTTTACAAAGAAGCCTTTAAAAACGCTCGCACTAAGAAACCTAGTATTTAAAGAAAAGGGCTTCCAAATTACAAAGAGCACCCCAGAACAAAAATAAAGAAAGCGATCAAGTCCTTGGGTACCTCTGCCACCAATCGCCGGCGACCTCAAGGCGATGAACACGCCGAGATTGTGGAGGATTATTGCGCATGACACTCCCAAAGCCGGAGAAGAAGCACTGCCGCCGGCCATATCGCCCTCTCCGAGGACGAACCACTTGGCGAGAACGAGCTGTCGAGCTCCGACGCAGAGCTTCGAAAGAAGGGCCTCCAGAGGAGGTTGGATCCCTAGGTTGCCATTCGACTAGAAAGGGAAGTGGCCCAGCGGCATCCCGCCACCATTGGACCACTACGAATCGACACCGACACTAGTAGGGAAACCTCACCGCCGGCGCACCAAATATGCCTACCGCCGGCGAGCCCGGAATTTGGCGGCGAATAGGCGGGGGTAATGCCGGCGGTAATGCCACATCACCGGCGATTCCGGAATTCAGCGGGGGTATTCTATGTTATCGCCGGCGAATAGGCCTATTTGCCGGGGGTAGTGCTCCCTACCACCGGCGCCCATCTGTTTTCGTCGGGGCTAGTGCCCCTACCACCGGCACCCAGCACTTTTCGCCGGGGGTACTATCCCTACCACCGGCGAACACAAACTTGTCGGGGATAGCACATACGTTCGCCGGTGATGTAATTAACAGGAGTAAAAAAACTGCTCGAAATACACTATATATACACCAGAATATACACAGTAATATGCACATAAATACCAGAATGACAGCAAAATGTACACATCAGTGACACATTATATACAAGCAATACCTAAATGTTCATAGCATGCATTAATAACACAAATAGATAGCACAAGTATAGAAATTCGACCATATATGGTTAAAACTTCGAATCCAACTAGCAAATATTACATAGCAAACATGACACAAGTCTCCGGAGTTGCACGACCTAGCTAAACAACAATGGCATAATAGACTAGAGAGGCGGCTGTGGCTGAGAGCATCATCACGACAAAGGGGGGCATCTGTCTCCTCCACGTCTCTCTCCTTTGTCGCGCTAGAAAGTTGGCGTATCGAGTTTCTTCCTCCTCCAAAGTGGTGTATCCCTTGTAACAGTTCCTGCTAAAACGGTGGACCTGCCTCCTACAATCTTCCCAGTCGTCGTAGACCCCGGGAGGCTTGCCCTTGTACACGATATACCACGTCATCTATGCACACACACAAGAAAGAAATGTTAGTTGTTAACACATTCATAATAGAGAGATAACATGTAGGTATTCAAAAAGAAAAGCATCACATATACTAAAGTAATTCTATGACAAACATTTGCAGGGAGAGATAGGTATGCAAAAAGAAAAGGCATCAAATATACTAAAGGCCTACCGTGACTAACACGTCGATCAAGGACCATGACTCCCGTTATATGCATTCGGCAGGAAGGGATGGATGCCATCGAGCGTCCTGAATGTCCTCATGTCACACGCTTCTAAGCGGCTTTCTATCTCTGCATTTCTCAGCACTTTACCGTTGTAGTTGAACAAGCCACCCCTTTTAAATACATCCCTCATGAGTATCGTGTCAATCTGGCACTGGATGGCACGTAACTTAGATCTGATGTTTGCATCGGTGGTATTCGCCATGTCTGTGCCTCTTTTCTGGAGACCAGATGGAAACAAGAGAAGCTATTGATCCTTTATGAACTCCCTCATTTGTAGGATGGTGAACCAGGCCTCCATCCCATTGTCACCCGACGATTGTTTGAGGAAGGGGAAATTGGTTACGTGGGAGCACGCTTGGCAGCCTTTAACTTTCTTGTCATACTTGAGTGGGCCAATCGTGGCTCTGAAGCCGTTGAGGGATTTATCAAGAGTATACTTGACGTCGGTGTAGTCTTTCCACAAGTCTCTCCCGGAGTCGAGATACATGACATTGGAATAATACGGTTGAAAGGAGATGAGCACGCAGCACTTGTGACTGCGCAAAACAGTTGGAATAAACCATCATCCTCGGCTATTAAGGAAATTCATGTAAGAATGTAAGAACGGGTAATTTAGCGACCGACTACTTACTCGGGAAAGTATGGCATGAGAAAGCAACTCTTATGCTTATTCGCCGCCAAGAAATCCTGGATATACTTCGTGACAAACGCATGTTCCTTGTTGTTGTTGGTTGCAGTCATGTAGAAGGGGTCCATGATAGCGATGTGTGGGGTCTTCTCCATGATGATATCATACGCCATGCTAAGCGATACCAGGTGGACCAAGTTTTTCTCGAGCCGGAACATGTGGAAGACCCTGAAGATGTCTTTATACCTAATGAAGAATAACTCCGTGGGGTTGGTGGTGACGAATCCACAGTCAGTGTGCACCCTGACCGTGAAGACCGGGTACGAGAGATTTTTATCTTTGAGGAGTGACTGCTACAAATACAGAATAGACTCATGCAGGCTCGACATGTCCGCCATCAGCGTCTTGACAATGTGTTCCGGCAGTATCAGTTCACCAAGGTAATGCATCGTCCTCCACGGGGTCGGCAGCCTATCGAGAACCACTTTCTTGCTTGCTTCATCGTTTTTCCCTAGATTCTTCTTCTGCTTCTTGATGACCTTCTTATTGCATGGGGGAGTGCTGGTTTCTTTCATTGCCTCCATGGTCACACCAAGGAGTGTCCTCGGGGTAACCTGAGCTTGCGGCGGAGTGGTGAAGGCAGTAGAGTCTTCCTGGTCGGTTGTTTCTTGAGAAGGGAAGAGCTTCTTCAGGGTATCACAGTCGGGTGGCTCGTAAAAAACAAGGTCGGCCTCCATATCAGCGATGAACGAATCGATGGGAGCCTTAACAATGTCCAACGTGTTATCGTTCTCATGTGTCTTGGGCTCGGGAGGATCATCAGCCGGTGGAGGAGTGACCCTGTCTTGGCTTGCCGCAGGCACAGATGCTGGACTAAACCTGGCTTGGATCGATTCCCCCGACGCAACCTTAGGAGTGACCCTGCCATGGCTTGCCTCTGACCCCTTGGCGGTGTTCAGACGAATTAGGGATTTCAGAAATAGAAGGATATGATTCTTGAGTTGTACGACCTTCAGCATGCTATCAGCATCCACAGGTTGAGAAGGAGGATCCAAGTTTCCGCATCCCGGTAATGACCGATCCACTTGAACTCGTTGCATGCTATCGTCCATAGGCTTGAAGTGGTATGACCGGATGAGTGGCATGCTGACGTTTCCCTTCGCAACATCCTTCAACTCGTTGTCCACATTTATGAGCAAGGTGCAAGGGGTCATTTGCTCCTATAAAAACATGTAGATTAGATAGGATGAAGTAATTAATTTGCAGAGGCTTTGAGAGGCTCAACTAATTACCGTGAGGGCGTCGAGCTCGGCTCGCGTCGAGGGACCGAGGCAGGGGCAGGGGCAGGGCGTGCAAGTGACTGAGGGGCTGCTGGCGTCCCCCAAGGCCGGCGAATCCTCGATATCATATGCATTGGCACCGATGGGTGGAGTCACCAATATGGGTGCGTCTTGAGCCCGTGTAGAAGAAGGTAGGTTGCCCGAGTTGTTGCCGCATAGGCTGATCACCGGGAGCGGTCCCTTTTGGACGTTGGCGAAATAATTGGAGAGCGACTAGATCATTCCAGGGATGATTTCATGGACCCGCATGGCCACCGCATCATCAACCTTGCTAGCCACCTCTGTTTGGACCCTGCTTTGTACTGCATCTTGGACGTGTTGTTCCATGGTTGCTTCCAAATTGGACACCTTTTGCAATAGAGCCTCATGCTCCTGGTCCTTCTCCGCCTGTCGCGGCTCCTTGGTGCTAGGCACGGCTAAGCCATGGTATACATGCTTTCGACCTCCTCCGGTTCCGGGGACACCGCCTAAGTGCAGCCTCCTCAACAGCGGATGCTCCTTCACGATGTTCATGCCCCTGATAAAAGTTTTGTCCCACGGGTCTTTGCCCGTCGACGCCTAGGACAAGGATCTAGATTCGGACGCTTCTTCCACGAACTGCAAGAAGTAGCATAAACAATTTTAGAGATGGAGTTGGTGAGAAGTATCAAACTAACAAGCTGGTAAAATTGCTTACCACTGCATGGTCAACTTGCACCACCTTCGGGTCGGTGATCAAGACAACACCCTCCACCACTTTCGGTGTCGTGACAAGTTTCCCATCCATTTCTTTATGGTACTAGCACCTGACAAATGCTCTGAAGAGTGGGTATTTGTACTTCTCCCAAGGGTTCTCGATGCCCTTGTCTGCGTACACCTGGTCCTCCTCTGCCACGTCTCCTGCTTGTCGTCATATCCACGACAACCGAGACAGTGGAAACCGATGTTATTCTCCGCCAGCTCCTTCCCCCAGATCGACTACGACTTGGTGTACTCTAGTTCCTCGTTTTGCAAGAAGAGCGTGTAGTCCTCCAACGTAATCCATGGAAAGTGGCGCTTGATGTCTTCGAAGCTCTCATTATCACTAATCATCCCCCTCAGCATGATTTTATAAACGCTGAGGTTCTTGGTGAACCTAGAGAGGGATAGCCTGTTCACGATGTTCTCCTTGGGATCCAGGCTCATGTAGCCCTCAGGGAACTGGTACCTCACGTGAAACCGCAAAAGGAGTTGGTCCTACAGATTCTTCTTGTTCGTTCGGAGTTTTGTCTTGTTCACATTGACGAAATCCCGAACGATAGCTCCCAGCTGGAGGTCGTACCCCTTCGCGGGCCACTTCGGCTCCGTAGGAATACCTGTCTTGGGGTCCACCGTGGTGAGTAGCCCTCAGGGAACTGGTACCTCGCGTGCAACCGCAAAAGGAGTTGGTCCTACAGATGCTTCTTGTTCGTTCGGAGTTTTGTCTTGTTCACATTGACGACATCCCGAATGATAGCTCCCAGCTGGAGGCCGTACCCCTTCGCGAGCCACTTCGTCTCCATAGGAATACCTGTCTTGGGGTCCACCATGGTGAATGTTTGCCTCGTGGTGCCAACCACGTTTGGATGTCGCTTATTCCGTTGCCTCTTGTCGACATCTGTAGTAGTCTCCGAGCCATCCCGAAAACTCCACTATCAGTGGTCTCGTCACCCCTATCGTCATGACCATCAAGGGCATCATCATCGGTGGTATCGTCGCCTTCTTCGCCCCTTGCCGTCTCCAGATTTATCTCCTGCTCCATGCCTGTAGTGCTCCTCCAAGTTTCACTGAGAAGACCCGTAGAGATCCAAGTCTTCGTTGCGGTTTCTAGTAGACGACATGGCCATACCTAGCACTACACAAGCAAAGAAAAGATTTAGGACACTTATACTCACGGCAAAATTCGTCATGACCTTTGCTAAAAAATGGTCATGCCGGAGTGCCAGAAATTCGACGGAACGGAAGTTAATCAACATTCCGGCAAAACATTGGCAACTCATTATACCTGCACAATATATATGGAGCTCACAACTGCCAACTGCAGCATAAAAACAGTACCAAAAGTACCACCACAGGGATTCCAGTAGCCCAAAATATCACAAAATATTCACCGTGTAATATTACAGTGGCAGCAAGTAATATTTGTAATTATTTTTTTACATGTACTAAGCTACCAAATCCGAGGTAGAAATTTGAGGGAGAAGTTCGGCAATTCGAGACAGTAATTTGAGATAGAAATTCGAGACAGCAATTCGAGACAGTAATTCGAGACAGTAATTTGAGACAACAATTCGAGACAGTAATTTGAGGCTGTCTAGCGATGGGAAGAAGGGGATAGGGGAGAAGGGGGAGAATGGGAGGGCGATGCTCACCACCGAGACAAGGATGATGACTGATATGTCGAAAACGTATCTACAATTTTTGATGCTCCATGCTTGTTTACTATCTACTTTTCTTTGCTTTGTCTACACTTTGACGTGTTTTTATATGTTTTTTGGTACTAACCTATTAACAAGTTGCCACAGTGCTAGTTGCATGTTTTCTTCTGTTTTTGGTTCCAGAAAGGCAAAAAATCAATATTATCGGAATTATACGGGACAAAACTCAAAGTCAATATTTTACCGTGGGGAACACGAAGACGGAGTATGAGACGGAGGAGACCCACCAAGGGCCCACACCCCCTGGCCGCGCGGGTGGGCCCACCCCGCGCCTGGGGGGTGCAGCCACCCTGGTGGCCCCCTGCCTCACCTCTTCACCTATAAGAAGCCCCCGATGCAGAAACCCTAAGACCCGATCAAAATTCCAAGAAACCGTCTGTAGCCGCCGCCACCATCGTCCCTAGATCGGGGGAATCTGAAGCTCTTCCTGGCACCCTGCCGGAGGGGACATCATCCTGGAGGCTTTCTTCTTCATCATGCCAGCCTCCGGTATGAAGCGTGAATAGTTCCACCTTGGACTACGGGGCCATGTAGTAGCTAGATGGTTGTATATCCTCCTTGTGCTTTCATGTATAGATCTTGTGAGCTCCGTTCATGATCAAGATCTAATCTATTTGTAATAATGCATGTTGTGTTTGCGGGGATCCGATGGATATTGAGATTACTATGTCAGATTGATTAATGGTTTTGTCTATTTGATTATGTCATGTCTATGTTGTTTGTGATCTTGCATACTCTCTGTTGTTAGTAGATATCTTGGCCAAGTAGTTTCTAGTGACTCCAAGAGGGGGTATTTATGCTCGATAGTGGGTTCATGCCTCTAGTTTCCAAGGGAAGCGACAGAAATCTCTTCGGTTGTAGATGTGCTATTACCTCTAGGGAGAAAACAACTGTCTCTTGTTCATTGAACAAGTGGATTGTTTACCTTACACACTTTGCTTAAAGAAGTTGTTTGTTGCTTGCAACTTAATACTGGAGGGGGTTCGGATGATAACCTGAAGGTGGACTTCTAGTCATAGATGCATTTGGATGGCGGTCTATGTATATTGTTGTATTGCCCAATCGAATGTCATAGGTTCTTTTTGTCTAGTATTGCATTGTTATGCCTTGCTCAGTCATGTCAATTGCCCTGCTGTGATTTGTTTAGCCTGCATGCCATGTTTGTTTATCTAAGGAGAGCACCTCTAGTGAACTATGGACCCTGGTCCAATCTTTAACATTGATACATCTTCCATTGTTACTGTTTACTTGCTGCAAACCACCATCACCTTCCACACCATACAGTTAATCCTTTGTTACAGCAAACCGGTGAGCTTGACAACCTCACTGTTCGTTGGGGCGAAGTCTTGAGTTTGTGTTGTGCAGGTTTCCATGTTGCTTGCAACACCTTTGAGACGTTTCCTTCCTCCTACTGGTTCGATAACCTCGGTTTCTTACTGAGGGAAGGCTTGTTGTTGTGCTCTTCACACCTTGCTCTTAGGGTTTCCAACGAAGCGTCCCACGTCAACACCTGGCGCCATCAAGCTTTCTGGCGCCGTTGCCGGGGAGGCTAAGGACGTATTCACAAGGGGAGTCCTCCTCAACCTTTCTCTTTACTTTGTTTTTGGTTTGCTTGGTTTTGTTTGCCTCTTTTTATAAAAAACTCCAAAAAAATAGTTTAGTTTGGTTTGCTTTCTCTTATCAAAACAACAAAAATTAGTTCCTACTATAGTTGCTGGTCTGTTACTGCATTGCTTTGTCATGCTTTCTATCAATGGATGGTTTCTTTGAAACTAGTTCTTATTGGCAAGGTGGGTTCACGGAAGAAGAAAAGTATTATTATAAGGAACAACGTTTGTCACAAAAAGGGAAATTGATAAATTGAATACTATTGATAGAGAGGTGTGTTCTACTTAAAATGTTACTTATTGCTTTGATAAAGCTTGTTGCTGTAGGAGGTATAAACACCTCCCTTTTCAATGTGAGTATAATGATAATGTTACCATATCCTCTTATGTTAAAGGAAATTATGACTTTTATGCTGTGGAACAAATTGAAGAATTTATTGCCTTCAAGGGTGCATTTGAACTTGCCAGTGTGCTTGAAAATACTGATGATGCACCTTATGAATATGAGGTTTATGAGATACTTAAATTTTCTTTGATAATTACAAGGAAGAAAATGGCTATATTCTTAAATATTTTAGTAGATGCTTTCCACAAATGGAAGAGACTAATGCCTTGTAGGAGCCTCTGGAAGAAGAAATTGTTGAAACTGGAAGCTCATTAGATGAAAAAGAGGAGAGTGATGAACAAAAGGAGGAGGAATGGATCTACCCATGCCTACCTTCTAATGAGAGTAACTCTTTACATCTTACATTATTTGATTGTTCCCCATGCTTACCAAAGAAGGATGAATGTTATGTCCCTGTGGATCCTTTTGAAATATCTACTTTGGGTAAAACCTGCGAAGGTTTTAATCCCACTATTTTTGAGCTTGATAGAAATTATGTGTTTGTAGATCATGAAAAGAATGATTTATGTGATAGCTATATTTTTTAGTTTATTCATGATGGTACTGAAAATTATTATGAGAGAGGAAAGTATGGTTGTAGAATTTTTCATGGTACTCAAACACCTCTCTATGTGCTGAAAGTTTTGAAGTTACTCTTGCTCTATCTTCCTATGCTTGTCACTTTGTTCTTTGTGAATTTATTTGTGTACAAGATTCCGATGCATAGGAAGAGGGTTAGACTTAAATGTGTTTTGAATTTGCTTCTTGATGCTCTCTTTTACTTTAATTCATATTTCTTATGTGAGCATCTTTTCAAACTTTCTGTGCCTAACTGAAAGGCGTTAAAGAAAAGTATTTGTTGGGAGATAACCCAAGAGTTTTCTTGAGTCTTGGAAGCTATTACTTCAATAATTACCTCTCCTTATCCTTTTTGTTTGATTTTTGTGCCAAGAATGACCTTTAATGAGAGGAAAGTAAGATTTGGGGAGTTGTTGTCCCGAAACATATTTATGTTCTCTACCATAAAAATTCGCGAGGAGTCTCTGTAAGTCGGATTGACCTGAAAATTTAAGAATAAATCCCCCAGTATGTTAGATAACTTTCGTTAGTTCAACACTTTTTGATTTGAGCAACAGGAGATTTTATAAAAAATCGGTTTCTACCTGCTGGTCTGTTTTGACAGATTTCTGCCATTATTTGCATTTGCTTCTTATTGATTCCTTTTTGAGTTCTCTTTTGGGGAATTGAACTTTTTGAAGAAGTTGCTACAGTATATTGTGTTTTTAGTGAAAAAATTTGCTGTTACAAAGCTAAACCCAAAGGTCTATTGTAACACCCCAGTTTTAGTTAACCTATATTTAGGGTTGATTGTGCATCCATGAGCATCATATCAAATTTTGCATTCAATAAGAAATAAAATGCAAACCCTAAACTCTAATATTCTTCCTCTGTTTGAAAAGCATTCAAATGGTTTTGAATTTGAAAAGCTACCAAAACATTTGGAGCCCAAGTTGAATAAAAAGGGCCCCACACTATTCTACTATGTTTTATAAAAGCCCTGATATTTTTGAAATATTCAAAAAAACTGAAAAGGATTTGTAAATAAAAAGAGGAAACCTAAATCAGAAAATGAAAAAGGTTATTCTAAAAAACAATAGCAGCCAGAGCACTCCTTGGGCCACAGCCCAGCAGCCCAGCTACCCTCTCCCCTCTGCCTGTCGCACACCCGCAGTAGCCTGAGGACCAGCAGAAGCCCACTCCGGCCCGTACCCCTTCGCTGTTTTTTCTCCTTTATTCTTCCTCCCGACGACACAAGCAGCTGCCTGGCGTGCCGCCAGCCGTTGATCGTCGCCGGGCACGTCAAGATCCCCGCTGCGGACCCTGGAGAGGATAAGATCCACGCTGTCGTGTTCCTCTTGCTCCCGTGTCTCATTCCTCCTAGGCTCGCTCCCTCTCTCTGCCAAGCTACCGAACCCTAGTTCGTCGGACCCCGACCGTCGTCGCCGTCTCCGGCCTCCCCTCACCCAGCTGAGCACGCCACCAGAACCGCCATGCTCCCCTGCTTCGATCCGCCCAAGGAATCGAGCCCGGGTGCTCGCATTCGTCGGTCGCGACTCCATCTTCCCCGAGCCCGACGCCGTCCGCCGTTGCCATGTACGCCATTCAGGACCTCCCTGCGCCTCCTCGTCACGTCCTTGAGCACCAGGGTGAGCACGCGAATCTCGCCGACCCTTTATCCCTCTCTCCCTTGCTCTGTAGCCACCGCTCGCTGACGACCTTCAAGCGTCGCCGCCACTGCTCGCCGTGCGCCGTGCTCCGGTGACCTTCTTCGAGCGGCGCCGCCTCCTTTGCGCTTGCCTTGCAGCGCTGATTCGATTAGGCTAGCTACTGCGTCCCCGCTCGCCCTCTGTCGCCGTCCCGCGCCGCCGTCTGGCCATGCTCGCTGGCGAGGCCCGCGTGGCGCCTGCGTGGACCGCCAACGTGGCCCAGGCCCCACCTGGCAGCCGCAGCGGCTAGCTACCGCCTTGGTGAGAAACACCCCACCGCCCCCCTATCCCACTTACCTGCGTGGCTTGCCCATGTGGCCTCTGTCCCACATGTCAGTCACTGTGGCTAGGTATGCCTCGGTGTAAAAAGTAATTCCGGTTTTATTTAAATTAATAAAAGGTTTAATAATTTCAGAAAATTGTTTTGAATATTGTAAATTCAATAACTTTTAATCTGTAATTCAGAAAATACAAATAATATACCAAAATGTTCAGAAAAATGAAACCTATCTATCTAACCTATAATCATGCATTGTTCAACAACTTAAATGACAAGTTTAATTAGAATAACATAGTAACCCCTCTCATATGTTCCGGAATTTCCCCGAGTTAGGGTTTTCAACCCTCGGAACCCCGATTAATGGTCAAGCATTCTTTAGGGTTACATTTCGATACAAATTAACTTGTCATATCATCATCATTGTTTGAGCATTGCATCGATTCCATGTGTTGATTGTTTCCCCCTCTCTTTCCGGTGTTTGGATCTTCGCGGTAGGATACGATGTCGAGATCGAGATCGAAGACCGAGGACAACACCATCGAAGTTCGAAGATCGACGAATAATACTTGACCAACTATAATCAAGTCAAGTACAAGGCTACCGAAGATCTACTTATTGTTTATCAACAGGCAAAGGCAAGCATAGCCCCACCATGATATAATCCTATGATGTCGAAAGCATTTCAATTCCTGCCATTATGCATACGATTCTACTATGGTCTTTTATCGATAGATAGAGTATCCTATCTGTTGCATACTCTCTTTGAGCTTATATTACCTGATCCACTGCTCCTTGCATAACTAGGTTTGGCATGTGTGCAATGCTAGAGCTTTTATCTGTGTCTTGCTTATCCATGCATAGCTGTTGAGTCTGGTCCATCCAGATGAGGTATCAGATGCAGAGAATCTAGTATGACAGGAGAACGTGATGATCAGTGATATGAGATTAAACTTGCTAAGGATTGTATGGGAGGCCACGGTGGGATGTGGTTTTTCTAGTCCCATGCTCGCCACCATTAGGACCTGAGTTCTTTCCTTTGGAACCGAGACGAGCGTACAACCACACGGGGCCTGGAAAACCTCACGAGCAACTAACTTGCCTAGTAGATTCCATGAGTCACATAGTTCGGGCGTTCCATTTGACATACGCATTGAAAATGTTTTCGAAAGAGGAGGTGAAGTAGGTGCATTTATACAGGTAGGTAAGCATGGCCGCGGTTGCTTGGGGTTGATGGCGCCCCTGGTAAACCAACCTCGCCTCACATCTTTAAGTACCGGCTTCGGGATTTGACCCGTTACGGCGGAATCATACTTATTGCGTGACTCATGGTCTCGGCGAAAGCAAGGGAAAGGTCGTGTCTAACCACCCTCTACCGGCCTTCCAAGGAAGAGGGCTATTACTAGTGGCATTAAGAGAAGGTTAGTACGTGTGGGTAAAGTTGTACACCCCTGCAGGGTTAAATATTTTCGAAAAGCCATGTTCACGGTTATGAACGCTTGGTGACCAGATTCTAAGATCATAGAGGACTTTAACCTAATCGTAAAACTTAGCAGATCAATGTGTGCTTAAGGATGCTTCCTCATGGGTACGAGGGGGTGATCCTAGTTCAGATGTTGGTGATTCAGTGGATATCAGAAGATGATGATCAATGTTTCGGATACGTCGCTCTCTTATCCCCTTTTAAAATACTCTGATTAGACGAGCTTCTTCTCTTTCTCTTGTTTTATAAACAAAGATGGCTATATGCAAAACAACTCCACCAGCCATAAGTCTTGCGGAGTACACCTTGTACTCACCCTTTCTTTGTTGATGCTTTTGGCAGAGTAAGTGTTCCTTGAAGACGAGTTCTGTACTACATCGACATCGATGAGTAGCTTGGGGCTCCCAGCCGGCAAGCTGGAATCTATGGGATGGGACGTCATCGTTATGCTTCATGCCTCTTAGGCCATTCGTTAGGTTTGCTATACTTAATATCATAATTTGCCTTTAGTTGTTTGATGTTTTTGGTCAGTGACCCCTGCTTGTAATAATTTTGTTCTCTGCTCAGTTATGAGCTTGCTGTAATAAATTTTGTGTTGTAGGGTCACTGTTGTGTTACCGATTCTTCACTGGATATTCTCGAGCTCAAGGTTAAGCTTATAACAGACGGAGGTCTGAGATTTGTTTAGCCCTGATCCCGGGGGTGTCACAGTTATTTGTATCAGAGCAGTACCGACCGTAGGAAAACCTTGCTATTGGTCGATGTTGAGTCTAGTGTTTGTGAAAACTATTTTAAAAGCTAAAAAGTATTTGCGAAAACTCTAGTATGCTTCTTTTCTCCTTATCCATTTTCGCTCTAACTCTGGGTTATCTTATTTGGTGTTGGTTTTGGAAAAAGTTTTGATACCTCTTCTAGTCTTTCAAAGCTTAGGTGCCTTCTTGGCATGTCGTTTCTAAGCCAGTTGACCTAGTGTTGAGTTCTCTATAGTTGTGTGTGTTGTGAATTCCTAGTTTCCCTTCACTCTTGTTCATCTGAGAGATTCCTTTCTATCATGATCTCTCTATCTTTCGGACCCACAATATTATATTGTTGGATCTGTAGTGTTCTGTTCTAGATTTCGAGGTTTCCTTTCTCCTCGTGTGCCTCCTTTTTGTTTGCTTGGGTACATCCGAATTTTTTCTTCTTTTGGAAGCTACCTCGTGATTTCTACCTTGTAGTGTACGCCATGTCACTCAAGTAGTAGTTACTCCTTTCTTTGGGTTTTAACCCTTGGACTTGAAGCTAAGATCCCTGATTGTGCTAGATTCCGGTGTTGAGAATCTTGTACATGAAGCTGATCTTTAAACCAAGATCCATTCCTTTGACCCCTGTCGTTAATGTTTACACATTACCTCAGGATGGCTGGTACTAACTGTTGGAGATATGCCCTAGAGGCAATAATAAATGTAGTTATTATTATATCTTTGTGTTTATGATAAATGTTTACATTCATGCTATAATAGTATTAACCGGAAACATTAATACTTGTGTGATTTGTAAACTAAATTAGAGTCCCTAGTAAAGCCTCTTTATAATACTAGCTTGTTGGTTAATAGATGATTATGGTTTCCTGATCATGAACATTGAGATGTTGTTAAACAACAAGATCATATCATTAGGAGAATGGTGTGATGGACATACTCCTATAGATAAGCGTAGCATAAAGATCAAGTCATTTTAAATAGTTCATTTGCTATAAGCTTTCTGATACATAGTAACCTAATTCCTTCGACCATGAGATCATGCTAATCACCATCACCGAAAGGATGCTTTGATGACATCAAACACCACACCGTAACTGGGTGGTTATAAAGGTGGCATTGAGTGTTTGGAAAGTATGGGTTGAGGCACATGGATCAAGAATGGGATTTGTCCATCCATATGACGGATAGATATACTCTGAGCCCTCTCGGTGGAATGTCATCCAATTAGCTTGCAAGCATGTGACTACCTCACAAGGGATCACATATCACGGGAATGAGAAAAGAGTACTTATCGGTAACGAGGTTGAACTAGGTATGCAGATATATCGCCGATCAGATCCTCAGATAAGTAAACTATCGTGAGACAAAGGGAAATTGGTATCATATGTAAGTGGTTCATTCGATCGCAAAGTAATTGTATAAATATGTGGGAGCCATATGAATTTCTAGATTCCTCTATTAGTTATTGATTGGAGAAGTGTCTCGATCATGTCCGCATAATTCACGAACCGTAGGGAGACACACTTAAGGGTTCGATGTTGTTGTGTAGTTATGGAATGATGAGTAAGAGACCGAATGTTGTTCGGAGTCTCGGATGGGATCCAGGATATCACTAGGAGATACGGAATGGTCCGGAGAATAAGATTCATATAAGGAAAGTCCTGTTTCGGAGTTCGGGAATGATTCCGGTGTTTTCACCAGGAATGTTCTAGAAGGGTCTGGAAGGTCTGGCACTCCGGAGGGGAGGGGTACATGGATGTGTCATGACAATGTGGAATGGTAGCATCATGTACTAGGTCACTTGGCTGGGCAATATGGAGAGATAAATCAAATCCTAGTTTGAAAGTCAAACGCCAATTTGAGAAGTCAAATCCGAAGTTTGCTTGGTGGAGGGAGAGTAGGATACCTACTTGGGGAGGAAGTCCCACTCCCTCCACCTGCCGTCCAAGGAGGAGGAGTTGGAGGAGGACTTCCTCCTCCCAACCGTCCACCCTCCACCTATATAAGGAGGGGTAGGGCTGCCCCCTACCCTCACACCTAAACCCTAGCTCCCAGCGCCGACACCACCTCCAAGTGCTGCCGCCGCCTAGGGCTCCTCCCAAGTCGGCGACTTGGGGATTCCCCAAGCCCTAGCCGCTGGCCACACCCTCCCCTTGGTGCCCTATAAACCCTAGATCGCCAAGGCCTCTCTCATACTCCACCATACTCGCTCCGGCTTAAGGCGAAGCCCTGCGAGATCTCCCCTCTTTCCGACACCACGCCGTCGTGCTGCCGGAATCACGAGGAGAGTGATACAACCTCCGATGCCTGCTGGAACAAGGGAGAGGAAGGTCTTCATCGAGTACCGAACGTGTGACCGACTACGGAAGCGCTGCCGGAACGCAGCGCCGGAAGGATCGTCTACGTGATCTTGAGATCGGCAAGAGTACGACTACATCACCCACGAGAATCTGCTCTTGTTAACCGCTTTGGAATCTTCGAGGGTGAGTTCCTCTATCGACTCGTTGCTACAATCTAGTAGATAGATCTTGGCTTGTTTGTGTGCATGCGGTAGAATTTTTTTGTTTTCCATGCTACGAACCCCTACAGTGGTATCAGAGCCAGGTCTATATGTAGATCTGTTGCACGAATAGAACACAATGGTTATTGTGGGCGGTGGTGCTTTTATTATCAATTGCTTTTTGTGTACTTTGCATCTTGCGGTATGATGGGATGAAGCGGCCCGGGCTAACCTTACATGACATCATTCATGAGACTTGCTCCACGCTCAACATGCAACTAGTATTGCATAAGTGTCTTTGCGGGTGTCTGTCTCTCCCATTATAGTATAGATCCAATTTACAACGGGCACTTGATAGTTCAAACATCAACATTGTGGTTCTTGTTCGTAAGTTAGAAGACACTTATTGAAAGCCCCAAACCACGTAAAATATGCAAAGAAAATTAAAGGCATCTAACTTTGTTTTGCAGGGGTGTGCTGTGATGTGATATGGCCATGATTGTGATTATATATGATGTATTCAATGTCCCTTATTGTAAGTTGGCAACCGGCAGGAGCCATATGGTTGTCTTTTAAATTCCGTTAAGACATGTGTGTCTATTCAAAGTAGTTGTAATAGTTGAAGCTGGTGGACGACAACCATGAAACGGCGCCATTGACCTTGACGCTATACCGGTGATGATGGAGATCATGTTGGTGCTTGAAGATGGAGATCGGAAGCACAAGAAGAAAGGCAATATCATATCACATATTATGAATTGCATGTGATGTTAATCCTTTATGCATCTTGTATTGCTTAGTTTACGACGGTGGCATTATAAGATGATCCCTCAAGCACACAATTTCAAGTTTTAAAGTGTTCATCCTTAGTAAGCACTGTTGCTAAAGCTCGTTGTTTCGAAGCACCACGTGATGATCGGGTGTGTTAGATTCTGCGAGTGTATACAACGTGAGCAAGCCAGATTTTCTCATGCGGAAGCTAAGGTTTGATCTTGACGAGCCTAGCATGTACATACATGGTCTCGGAACACGGATCACCGAAAGGTAAAGCATGAGTTATATAGTAGATATGATGAACATGTTGATTGTTCGCCATTGAAGCTACATCAACTCTCGTGATGATCGGTTTTGATGTGATGGATTTGGTTCGTGTGATCACTAAAACAATGTGAGGGATATTGTTTTGAGTGGAAGTTCACCTAGATTAATTTAACTATTAATTAGAACTCAATTTGTCATAAACTTAGTCTAAACTATTGCAAATATGTTGTAGATCAATGGCGGCCCCTACCATCAATTTTAATGCGTTCCTAGAGAAAGAAAAGTTGAAAAACAATGGAAGCAACTTCGCGGATTGGTTCCGCAATTTGAGGATTGTCCTCAATGCTGGTAATTTGACCTATGTGCTGGATGCACCGCTGGGTGACCCGCCTGCAGCTACTGCTACCGATGAAGTAAAGAATGTTTACCTCACTCGGAAGAATCAGTACTCCACAGATTAGTGTGCTATCTTGTATGGTTTGGAATTAGATTTTCAGAAAAGGTTTGAGAACCATGACCCACATGATATTGTCCGTGAACTCAAAATGATATTTGAGGCTCACGCGGCAGTTGAGAGTTATGAGGCTTCTGAAAAATTCTTTAACTGCAAGATGGAAGAGGGCAGCTCCGTCAGTGAGCATGTGCTTAAGATGTCTGGGCACGCAAACAAACTCCAAAGCTTGGGTATAGTGATTCCTAATTCTTTGGGGATTCACCTTGTCCTCCAATCACTACCACCAAGTTACAAGAACTTTGTGATGAACTACAATATGCAAAACATGGACAAGACATTGCCAGAACTCTTATCCATGTTGAAATCTGCAGAAGTGGAGATCAAGAAAGAGAACCAAGTGTTGTTGGTCAATAAGACCACCAAATTCAAGAAGCAAGGCAAGTCTAAGCAAAAGGGAAACTTCAAGAAGGGCGGTAAGAAAGTTACCGCGCCGGCGAAGAAGACCAAGGCTGGGCCTAAGCCTGATACTGAGTGCTTTTACTGCAAGGGAGAAGGTCACTGGAAGCGGAATTGCCCAAAGTACTTGGCGGATTTGAGAATGGCAACATCAAGAAGAAAGGTATATCTGATATACATGTTATTGATGTGTATCTCACTAGTAATCGTAGTAGTGCCTGGGTATTTGATATTGGTTTGGTTGCTCATATTTGTAACTCGAAACAGGTGTTGCAGAATGAACGGAAGCTAGCGAAGAACGAGGTGACGATGCGCGTTGGAAATGGATCAAAGGTAAATGTAATCGCGGTCGGCACGCTACCTCTTCATCTACCATCGGGATTAGTTTTATACTTAAATAATTTTTATTTGGTGCCTGCGTTGAGCATGAACATTATATCTGGATCATGTTTATTGCAAGACGGTTACTTGTTTAAGTCCGAGAATAATGGTTGTTCGATTTATATGAGTAATATGTTTTATGCACATGCACCTTTGATAGATGGTCTATTCTTATTGAATCTCGAATGTGGAAATACACACATTAATAACATTGAAGCTAAACGTTTGAAATTGAACGATAACTCAACCAATATGTGGCACTGTCGTCTTGGTAATATTGGAGTGAAGCGTATGAAGAAACTCCATTCCGATGGACTTCTTGAATCACTTGATTTCGAATCACTTGAAAGATGCGAAGCATGTCTGATGGGTAAAATGACTAAGACTCCATTTTCTGGTATGATGGAGCGAGCTACGGACTTATTGGAAATCATACATACCGATGTGTGTGGCCCAATGAGTGTAGCATTGCGCGGTGGTTATCGTTATGTTCTTACCTTCACGGATGACTTGAGTAGATATGGGTATATCTATTTCATGAAACATAAGTCCGAAACTTTCGAGAAGTTTAAGGAATTTCAAAGTGAGGTAGAGAATCAATGTAACAAGAATATTAAATTTCTGCGATCTGATCGTGGAGGTGAATATCTAAGTTACGAGTTTGGCGAGCATTTGAAGAAATGTGGAATACTTTCACAATTGACACCGCCGGGAACACCACATCGTAATGGTGTGTCCGAACATCGTAATCGAACTCTCTTAGATATGGTTCGTTCTATGATGTCACTTACAGATTTATCGCTATCATTTTGGGGTTATGCATTAGAAACAGCCGCATTCACTTTAAATAGGGCACCATCCAAATCCGTTGAAACGACACCGTATGAATTATGGTTTGGGAAGAAACCTAAATTGTCGTTCCTTAAAATTTGTGGTTGCGAAGCCTATGTAAAGAAGTTACAGCCGGACAAGCTTGAACCCAAAGCGAAAAAATGCGTCTTCATAGGATTCCCGAAGGAAACTATTGGGTATACCTTCTATCATAGATCCGAGGGCAAAATCTTCGTTGCCAAGAATGGATCCTTTCTAGAGAAGGAATTTCTCTCGAAAGAAGTGACTGGAAGGAAAGTAGAACTCGACGAGGTTGTCGAACCTTCTCTCGAACTTGCGAGTAGCGCAACACCGGAAGTGGTTCCTCTGGCGCATACACCAATAAGAGAGGAAGCTAATGATGTTGATCATTAAACTTCGGTTGAAGTTACTACAGAACCTCGCAGGTCGACGAGAAATCGTACCACTCCTGATTGGTATGATTCCGTTATGAGTGTCATGTTGGTGGACAACACTGATGACCCTGCGACATACGAGGAAGCGATGATGAGCCCAGATTCCAATAAATGGCAAGAATCCATGAAATCCGAGATTGGATCCATGTACGAAAACCAAGTATGGACTTTGGTGGACTTACCGGATGGCCGGAAGGTTGTCGAGAACAAATGGATTTTCAAAAAGAAAACAGATGTTGATGGTAATGTTACTGTCTATAAAGCTCGACTTGTCACAAAAGGGTTTCAACAAATTCAAGGAGTTGACTACGATGAGACTTTCTCACCAGTAGCGAAGCTAAATTCTGTGAGGATTATGTTAGCAATCGCTGCATATTACGAATATGAGATATGGCAGATGGATGTCAAAACGGTGTTCCTCAATGGAGACATTGATGAAGAGTTATATATGATGCAACCCAAAGGTTTTGTCGATCCTAAATATGCTAACAAGGTGTGCAAACTTGAAAGGTCCATATATGGATTGAAGCAAGCATCCCGAAGTTGGAATCAACGTTTTGATAAGGTAATCAAAAGTTATGGTTTTATACAAACTTATGGAGAAGCTTGTATTTACAAGAAAGTGAGTGGTAGCTCTGTAGAATTCTTAATACTATATGTAGATGACATATTGTTGATTGGGAATGATGTAGACCTTCTTAATAGTGTCAAGGATTATTTGAATAATAGTTTTCAATGAAAGATCTTGGCGAAGCAGCTTACATATTAGGCATAAAGATTTATAGAGATAGATCGAGGCGCCTAATATCATTGTCACAAAGTACATATTTGGACAAAGTTCTAAAGAGGTTTGGAATGGAAGATAGTAAGAAAGGATTCTTGCCCATGTTGCCCAATATGACCTTGAGTAAAACTCAAAGTCCTGCAACGGCAGAAGATAGAGAAAGGATGAGTAAGACTCCCTATGCCTCAGCCATAGGATCTCTAATGTATGCCATGCTATGTACTAGACCCGATATTACATATGCTGTTAGTTTGACTAGCAGATATCAAAGTGATCCAGGAGTGGATCATTAGACAGTGGTCAAAAACATCCTTAAGTACTTAAGAAGAACTAAGGATATGGTTCTTTCTTATGGAGGTGATGAACAACTCGTTGTTAATGGTTACACCGATGCTAGTTGGAACACCGATCCGGATGATTCTAAATCTCAATCTGGATACGTATTTACTTTGAATGGTGCAACAGTTAGCTGGAGGAGTGCAAAGCAAAGCATTGTGGTGAGATCTTCAACTGAATCGGAATACATAGCTGCTTCGGAGGCTTCACAAGAAGAGATATGGATGAAGGAGTTCATTACAAAGCTTGGTGTGGTTCCAAGTGCGCTGGACCCAATGTCTATCTATTGTGATAACATGGGCGCCATAGCCAATGCACAAGAACCAAGGTCACACAAGAAGCTAAAGCACATCAAGCTACGTTTTCACGCTATTCGAGAGCATGTCCAAGATGGTGACGTAAAGATTTGCAAAGTACACACAGATCTGAATGTGGCGTATCCGTTGACTAAACCTCTCCCGAGGGCAAAACATGACCAACACCAAACTGCCATGGGTGTTCGGTATATTACCATGTAATCTAGATTAGTTGACTCTAGTGCAAGTGGGAGACTGTTGGAGATATGCCCTAGAGGCAATAATAAATGTAGTTATTATTATATCTTTGTGTTTATGATAAATGTTTACATTCATGCTATAATAGTATTAACCGGAAACATTAATACTTGTGTGATTTGTAAACTAAATTAGAGTCCCTAGTAAAGCCTCTTTATAATACTAGCTTGTTGGTTAATAGATGATTATGGTTTCTTGATCATGAACATTGAGATGTTGTTAAACAACAAGATCATATCATTAGGAGAATGGTGTGATGGACATACTCCTATAGATAAGCGTAGCATAAAGATCAAGTCATTTTAAATAGTTCATTTGCTATAAGCTTTCTGATACATAGTAACCTAATTCCTTCGACCATGAGATCATGCTAATCACCATCACCGGAAGGATGCTTTGATGACATCAAACATCACACCGTAACTGGGTGGTTATAAAGGTGGCATTGAGTGTTTGGAAAGTATGGGTTGAGGCACATGGATCAAGAATGGGATTTTCCATCCATATGACAGATAGATATACTCTAGGCTCTCTCGGTGGAATGTCATCCAATTAGCTTGCAAGCATGTGACTGGCTCACAAGGGATCACATATCACGGGAACGAGAAAAGAGTACTTATCGGTAACGAGGTTGAACTAGGTACGCAGAGATACCGACGATCAAAACCTCGGATAAGTAAACTATCATGAGACAAAGGGAAATTGGTATCGTATGTAAGTGGTTCATTCGATCGCAAAGTAATCATAGAAATATGTGGGAGCCATATGAATTTCCAGATTCCTCTATTGGTTATTTATTGGAGAAGTGTCTCGATCATGTCCGCATAATTCACGAATCGTAGGGAGACACACTTATGGATTCGATGTTGTTGTGTAGTTATGGAATGATGAGTAAGAGACTGAATGTTGTTCGGAGTCTCGGATGGGATCCGGGATATCACGAGGAGATCCGGAATGGTCCGGAGAATAAGATTCATATAAGGAAAGTCCTGTTTCGGAGTTCGGAAATGATTCCGGTGTTTTCACCAGGAATGTTCTAGAAGGGTCTGGAAGGTCCGGCATTCCAGAGGGGAGGGGTACATGGATGTGTCATGACAATGTGGAATGGTAGCATCATGTACTCGGTCACTTGGCTGGGCAATATGGAGAGATAAATAAAATCCTTGTTTGAAAGTCAAACGCCAATTTGAAAAGTCAAATCCGAAGTTTGCTTGGTGGAGGGAGAGTAGGAAACCTACTTGGGGAGGAAGTCCCACTCCCTCCACCAGTCGGCCAAGGAGGAGGAGTTGGAGGAGGACTTACTCCTCCCAACCGGCCACCCTCCACCTATATAAGGAGGGGTAGGGCTGCCCCCTACCCTCACACCTAAACCCTAGCTCCCAGCGCCGACACCACCTCCAAGTGCTGCCGCCGCCTAGGGCTCCTCCCAAGTCGGCGACTTGGGGCTTCCCCAAGCCCTAGATGCCGGCCACACCCTCCCCTTGGTGCCCTCTAAACCCTAGATCACCAAGGCCTCTCTCATACTCCACCATACTCGCTCCGGTTTAAGGCGAATCCCTGCGAGATCTCCCCTCTACTTCCGACACCACGCCGTCGTGCTGCCAGAATCACGAGGAGAGTGCTACAACCTCCGCTGCCTGCTGGAACAAGGGAGAGGAATGTCTTCATCGAGTACCGAACGTGTGACCGACTGCGGAAGCACTGCCGGAACACAGCGCTGGAAGTATCGTCTACGCGATCTTGAGATCGACAAGAGTATGTGACATGGTTATACCCTACGGGTACGTAACTTCAGCATACCTGGTCCAGCCCAAGGAAGGCCCACAGCAGATATACGCTGGCCCATGAAGATTTTTGGTTGGCCAAGGCCCATGAAGCCTTCGGATCCTTGGAGAGCAAGACTAGCGTAGATAGGAAATTCAAAGGGGTAAAACCCTAGAACTTGTAACCGACTAGGACTATGCCCGGGACCTGCCTAAGTCTAAAGGCCAGGAGGGCACGTCCTAGATCTCTCGACTCATACTTTCGCACACACCTCCACGCCAGATCGAATCTGCGCACCCTGTAACCTTCGGTTCCGCTGTAATCAAGAGCAGACAAGCAGGAGTAGGGTTTTCCCTCCGGTGGCCTGAACCTGGGTAAATCTCGTGTCCCCTGGTTGCTTGTCTATTAACCGTTCCACGATCTCCAGCATCCCCATCTTCTCCAAAACCCAAGTCCATAACAATGGGCATTGACGATATTAAACCTCGTCAATTGGCGCCGTCTGTGGGAATCGGGGCTGCTGATTGTGCGATCGTGACGGTTCCGACCCGACCGATCTACAACTCCGCGGCGACGGAGAATCACCTTCTCTTCGGGACCTTCGACTTCACCGCCCACTCGCCGGCCACCATGAAAGATTTCGAGCCCGTAGGCGATGGACTCGAGATTTTGTTCGGGAGCTTCTGCTTCCAGGTGGGACAAACTGGCACCCACCGCCTTCCTGAGCGGGTGCCCGTGCCATCAATCAGGCCCGCCTCGTGGGCTCCACACCCCGTGCTACGCACGTCACCATCGACAGATGAGTTCTACAGCAGTAGCAGCTGCAACTCCAATCTGTGCGATCCACCTTCGGATGAAGGGACCTACGGTTCCGGATCTGAAAGCTACGGCAGCAGCGAACCGATCTACGAGTGCTACCTATGCGCCGCGGTCATCCAGGATCAACAAACGCCCAACCCGCCGCCCAACACGAACCCCAACCCGCAGGACGGAAATGGCGGAAACGGCAGGAATAGAAGAAGCCAATCCCCCCCACCCGAAGGGGAGAACAATGGCCACATCATCCAACTTAGCAAAGAAGGATGGGTCCAGGCACGCCGTGCCGTCGCAGGCGACATAGTCCTGCCTGTGGATTCACCACGCGACCTACTGATGGCGTACCACTACCTCCTCATCGAGGAGCACAAGAAGCAAGTCAAGATGCAGGAGACGCTCGATAAATGCAAGCAAGCAGCCTCCGAGTCTAGCGCACGATGAGCTGCGCTCTCCGCCATGGCACCCGGCTCTAGCACGAATGGAAATCAGGGAAACAAGCATCGCTCGCGGGTGGAGAACATGGATCCCAAGGAACGCCGTGATGTGACCCGAACTCTCCACACGTCGTTCATGGATATGGATGCCGACGGCAACATCATCCTGAAGACACCACAAGCTGCAATCCTGGCAGCCACCGCGTATCTCGCGGCCCACCAACCTCCGGAGGGGGACCCGAAAAGAGCCATGCATAAGTCTGCACTCACCGGACTCGGACTCGTCGGAGCTGCGCTCCACGAAGACGCTCCTGCGGAGCAGAAGAAGAAAGCTCCGGTCAGGCGCGACCGTAGCCCCACCCCTTCATCCGAAGAGGAGGAGGAGCACGACCTTCCTCGAAGGAAGAAGAGCTCGCATCGCCATAAACGCGACTACGACGCCATAGACGCGCTTACACAGCGCAAAATCGACAAAGCGCGAGCCAAACGCGCATGCTCGTCCAAGTCCGAGATGGATGAAGATGAAGGAGAACTCTGTGGAGCTCGATGCTTCAGCAGATCTGTTCGGCGAACAAAGATGCCACGCAATTTCAAGCTTCCTTCGGATACTCCGAAGTTCAACGTCACGCAAGATCCAAAATCTTGGCTCAGCGATCACCTGTCATCCGTCAAGCTGCACGGCGGTAACAAAGAAACCGCCATGCAATGCCTCCAGCTGCAGCTGACAGGCGCGGCGCGGGTCTGGCTCAGCAGCCTATCATCAGGATCCATACAAAGTTGGGAGGAGCTAGCTTACAGCTTCATCTAAAATTTCAAGGGCACCAGCAAGAGGCCCGCCTCAATCGAAGAGTTGCGAGCCTGCACTCAGAGAACGGGGGAATCTATTCGCTCGTACATATTACGCTGGTCTACCACCAAGAACTCCGCAGCGCATATCTCCGAGGAGAGGGCCATCGACGCCTTCAGAGACGGCATCAAACGCCAAGATTTCAAGGAAGAACTTGGGCGTGTCAAGCCCAAGACACTCGACCACCTCATGGAAATTGCCAACAGTTGGGCAGACGGCGAAGATTGCATCCAGCGAGCGCAATCAGATGAAGAGGACGACTACGGCCGAAGGCGAGAACGCCGCAGCAAGAGGAGATCGCGTGTCTACGAAGACCGCGACGGACCTGACATGGTCGCGGCCGGCTACGCCGACCGCCGCAACGACAACAGCCGCAACAGCGGAGGTTACCGCGGAGGAAATCTCCGAGACAACGGACGATCAGCACAGTCGTGGCAACGGACCCTCAGCATTCGAAAAACTTTCGGGTCCATGCACCATCCACTTCTACATAGACAAACAAGATGGCAAAAAGAAAGCCAGTCACATGCTCAAGGACTGCCGCGAGTTCCAGAAACTCAGCAAAAGCATGGCGCAGATGAGGCAACAAGCCCCAATCCCTGCGTTCGGAAACGCACCCGCGCCAGGAGAAATAGCACACGGAGCTCCTCCACCACCACCTATTGGAGGCCCAAACCAACCAGTCGCACCAGCGCAAAACAACGCCGGGGTCGTATACCCCCCACCAAAGGGAGCACTAAATATGATCCAGAAGGGACGCCCCACAAACAGGGTGCAGAAGAAAATCACCCGACAAATCAACTTGGCCGTGGCAACTCCGCCTGCAATCCCTGAGTACCTCAGCGGATCGGAGTCCTGCATCACGTTCACTCGCGCGGATCACCCTTGCCAGATCCCCCGCCCAGGTCATGCTGCCCTGGTGCTGGAGGCGCAGATCGGAGGCTTCGAGATGAGTCGCGTCTTCATGGACGGTGGCAGCGGCATCAACCTAATGTTCGCAAGCACCCTAGCAGCTATGCGGATCCCGCAATGCAGCCTGGAAAAATCAGACACAACGTTCCACGGCATTGTACCAGGAAAGGGCATATTCCCCCTGGGAAAAATAGGGCTCGACGTCATCTTCGGGAAGCCGGACAACTTTCGGCAGGAGCGACTCGAATTCGAAGTGGTGTACTGGCCGTCACAATACCACGCCATCCTGGGGCGTGTAGCATTCGCAAGGTTCCTGGCCGTCCCACACTACGCATACCTACTACTCAAGATGCCAGGACCAAGGGGCGTCATCACAGTCCATGGGAGCTTCACCCGATCGGACCAATGCGACAGGGACTTCAATAAAATCTCCCAGTCTTTCGGCATGCAAGACGAGCTTGTAAGGCTCCGCGAGGTGACAGACAATGGGCTACCCCCAGTCACAAGACAGAACGCACCTGACATGTCCTTCGACTCCACCGTCAACACCAAGAAAGTACAGGTCCATCCAACGGATGCCTCTAAGATGGCCTTGATCGCCAATGACCTCAGCACCGCATAGGAAGGCGCGCTCGTCGAATTCCTCCGTGAGCGCTGGGAAATCTTCGCCTGGTGTCCTGCGGACATGCCAGAAGTTCCCAGGGAATTCGCCGAGCACGCACTCAATGTCTTTCCAGACACCAAGCCAGTCAAGCAGTCCATCCGAAGACTGTCGGAGCCACGAGCCGAAGCTATCGGCAAGGAAATCAATAGACTGCTTGCTGCAGACTTCATCAGGGAAATCAAAGAAAGCGAGTGGCTTGCAAACACGGTGATGGTCCCGAAGAAGGACACGGACATCCTGCGGATGTGTGTGGACTTCACGTCACTAAATAAGCATTGCCCAAAGGACCACTTCCCTCTCCCACGGATCGACCAGATTATCGATTCGACTGCAGGTTGCGAGAAACTCTCCTTCCTAGACGCCTACTCAGGCTATAACCAGATTCGGCTCAAGGTCGAAGATCAGGAGAAAACGGCGTTTATTACACCGTTCGGAGTATTCTGTTACAACATAATGCCCTTCGGGCTAAAGAACGCGGGTGCCACGTACCAGCGATGCATGCAGGCCTGCCTCAAGGACCAGATTGGTCGCAACGTCCAAGTTTATGTCGACGACATAGTAATAAAAACCAGAGAGGCAAGGACACTTATCGACGATCTCCGCGAGACGTTCGACAACCTTGATCACTACAGGATCAAGCTCAATCCCGAAAAGTGCGCCTTCGGCGTCCCATCAGGTCAGCTGCTCGGGTACTTCATCTCTCAACGAGGGATCGAAGCGAACCCGAAGAAAATCAAAGCCATCATGACGATGGAGAAGCCGAAAAACCTCAAGGGCGTCCAGCAGCTCGCAGGACGGGCAGCGACGCTAAGCAGGTTCATCAGCCGTATGGGCGAGAAGGCCCTACCATTCTACCAGCTGATGCGTAAATCAGACAAGTTCGAGTGGACACCAGAAGCCAACGACGCATTCGAAAGCCTCAAGCGGCTCCTCTCCACCTCGCCCGTTTTGGTCACACCAAAGGAGCGCGAGCCCCTGCTGCTGTACATAGCAGCCACACATCAGGTGGTCAGCACCGTACTCGTGGTCGAACGACCCGAAGAAGGTAAGACCCACGGGGTCCAGCGCCCAACTTACTACCTCAGCGAGGTACTGACACCAACAAAGCAAAGGTACCCTCACTACCAGAAGCTAGCCTACGGCGTATTCATGATGGCTCGACGGTTGAGCCATTACTTCCAGGAGCACCAAGTGATGGTCGTCAACGAAGCACCCCTGAACAGCATCCTGAATAATCCAGAGGCCACAGGACGGGTGGCGCTGTGGGGGCATCGAACTATCACCCTTGGACATCGTCTACGAGAAGCGACACGCAATCAAATCTCAAGTCCTTCCGGACTTCCTGGTGCACTGGATGGAGCTGCAGCTGCCAGACACCCCAGACATGTCGCAGTCCTGGACAATGCATTTCGACGGCTCCAAGCGCGAAGCCGGAGCAGGGGCAGGGGTCATACTGACCTCCCCGCAAGGTGACAAGATGAAGTACGTTCTTCGGATGAAATTCAGAGCCTCCAACAACGAAGCCGAATACGAAGCCCTCATCCATGGCATGAGGATGGCAAAGATATACGGCGCAACGCGCCTGGTCATCTACGGTGACTCCAACCTCGTCGTCCAGCAGACGATGAATGAGTGTGACGCACACGCCGAAAATATGATCGCGTACCGCGCGCTCTACAACGCACTCGAAGGAGAATTCGACGGCTGCGAACTTCAGCACGTTGGAAGAGAGAGCAGCGAGGAAGCCGATAGACTCGCCAACATCGGCTCCACTTGCGCAAAGGTACCACCAGGTGTGTTCCTCGAACAAATCTGCATGCCATCCATCAAGCGGAAATTCCCCAAGGGATCACCCGAAGAAGCAGAACACTCGGGGGCTACGCTACCCGAAGGACATGAAGGACCCGAGAAACTGGACACAGAGGTCGCTATGGTCAACCTGATGCAGGTCATGGCAGTCGAAGAAGCTTGGACACGACCATACCTCCAGTTCTTGATAACTGGAGAATTGCCTGATAGCCCAATAGACGCCCGGCGCATATCTCGCCGGTCAAAAGCCTTCACCGTCATCAACGGCGAGCTGTACAAGCGTAGCATCACGGGTATACTTCAACGGTGCTTCACCACCGACGACGGCAAGGCCATACTCCAAGACATCCACGAAGGCATCTGCGGCCACCACGCAGGCAGCCGCTCCCTTGTCTCTAAAGCTCTACGAGCAGGATTCTACTGGCAGACGACCATGAGCGACGCAAAGGACATCGTCCGAAGATGCAACGGATGCCAACGGTTCGCCGACAAACCGCACGCACCTGGGTCCGAGCTCAGGCCAATACCTATAGCTTGGCCTTTCGCTCAATGGGGCCTCGACATGATCGGCAAACTGCCAAAATCCTCGAAAGGAGGACATGTCTTCCTCCTGGTCGCAGTCGACAAATTCACCAAGTGGATCGAGGCCATGCCGGTCACCAACCAGAAAGGCAAAACTGCCGTCAAGTTCTTCGAGTCTATTGTCTACAGGTTCAGCGTACCACACAGCATCATCACCGACAACGGATCGAACTTCATCTCTGAAGAATTCCAGGACTTCTGCGAAGGCCTTGGGATCAACATCACATATGCCTCAGTGGCACACCCGCAAACGAACGGGCAAGTGGAAAAGGCCAATGGCCTAATCGACACCGACATCAAGAAGCGCCTCATGAGCTCACTCGAACAAAAAACCGGAAATTGGACGAAAGAGCTACCCTCCGTCCTGTGGAGCCTACGAACTACGCCAAACAGCTCCACCGGCTACACACCGTTCTTCATGGTACACGGAGCCGAAGCCATGCTACCAGCCGAAGTACGCCACCAGGCCCCACGGGTCGTCGCCTACAGTAAAGCTGAATCCACGACTGCCCTCGAAGACGCTGTCGATACACTCGACGAAGCACGGGATATAGCAGCAGCTCGATCAGCGGTGTACCAGCAGAGTCTCTGCAACTACCACAGCCGCCGGCTGCGCCCAAGGTCCTTCGTCGAAGGAGACCTCGTCTTGCGACTGAAGCAAAAGCGACCGAATAAATTCGAGTCGCCATGGGAAGGACCCTACGTCATCACCGAAGTCATCCCAGGTGGCGCCTATCGCCTCAAGCACGTGGAGTCTGGAGTCGCATACTCCAACCCATGGAATATCTCGCACCTGCGACGATTCTATCCATAGCAACCTACCCCCTTCTTTTACTTTCAATAAGGCTTCCAGCCAAGGCTACTCAGCCGAACAATGTACCTCCTCCATTACGATATAAATAAAGCTAAGTGTCTCGCCCCAAAACTTCAATTCACTATTTTCTGCAACTATATTACATGCTACAAACGCACTCGGGGGCTCCCCCCACCTCAAGATTTCATCGACTGAGGACCAAACGTGTACACCTGAGTAGCTGACAACGTCAGGCAAACGAAAAGGACACGTACCCAATTAAAGCACTGCGTGCTCACAAACAAACAAACCTTCACAACAAAGGGCACAACACGCCCAGCCGAAATATACAAATTTTACATCTCTCTCTTTTTACAGGTACTACCTATGTTGAAGAATAACCTGGGCACGCTGCTCAAACAAATCTACAATCTGTTCGGCATACTGCCTCACAGCCGCGTAATGCGGACACATGTCCCACTCGCCACCATCAGGGCGAAGAGGTGGCCCAGCAGCCACGGCAGCCAAATCCACATCAGGCCGGTGCAGCCTCACAAGAGAAAACGCAGCCTTCACTCCTGCGACAAGCTGCTGCCGCACCAACTCCTTGACATTGCTTACATTCCGAAATTTCGACAGAAGACCTGCAAGGTTTGTTGGCACGGCATCCAAAGGGAACATGACGTGCAGCACCGAGGAAAGCGATGTCTGTACTTGGCGGAGCACCCGCGAAACTTGATGAACACGATCCTGCACCGTCGCCAGGGCTATGGCGCGATCACGATCCATCCAGAAGAAGCCGCCGGCCTCCATGTCCTGTTGAGTCAAGCAGTTGACCCGAACAGCGACACACTCTTTTTCTTCCCTCGGAGCAAGATTTGCACCTGCAGCAATCGGACAAAATAAGAGTAAGGCCAACAGGCTCATCCGAATACCAGAGCTACAGCTCGACCAAAGAACAACTTACATTGCAGCTGCTCGGACAGCCGGACCAACTCCGCCATCAAGTACTCCTCTCTGGCTGCGCCACGATCCGCCTTGGACTTCCAAACGTCGGCATGACCGCGTAGCCCGAGCAACTCCCTCTCCAGACTGCGCACACGATCCCGAAGGAAAGTAAGCTGCGAGGAATCATCCAAGGATGGACACAACGGCGTTGCGGATGGGGCGTCAACAGGGTCAGCACCCGAAGGAACCTAGAGCGACAGCAAAAGAAAGGAACACAAACATTCAGCCAAGGATGGAGCACAACTCAGAGGAATTCATTAAATATATAAAGCCACTATGTGGCACAAGGATGGTGTTCTTCAAGATATTTACAACAAAAACAGACTACAAACTAGCCTACGTCTACTACGCCTAAGATGCAGGACCCTGAGTCGCTTCGGAGCCAGACTGCCTAGCTTTGGCCCCACCCTGCTGCCGCAGTGCATACTCAGACAGCAAATCAATGAGCTTGGGCCCATATCGCCTGCAGCGAGCAGAATAGGCAGCAAAGGCTACCTCGGATCCATCCGCAGTCGTTGGCATCCGAGAAGTGATCTGGGGCAGATCCAACTCCGCTCCAGCCGCCATGGCCATCGCCAGCCCGACGGATGCGCTGATGCCCTTCTGCTTGCATTTATACGCCGCAGGCGCTTCGGCTGACAGAGCCTCCGCCAGAGCATCCACATCGTCAAGGGCTTCGCCCTTCGGGACAAGCTCCTTGTAGAAGCGACCAAGGACCTCTTTCGCCTTGGCGAGGGAGTTGACGACGGTGCTGCAACGGTCTTCGACCGCCACAGTGGCATCATCTAGAGCACTCCCGTGATCCAGAGCACCACGGTCGAACTCGATGCCTGTGGCATCTGAGACAAAAGAAGAAAAACATGAATAAAAGCCGCATAGAAGAAGACCCGAAGAAAAAGAAACAAGTAAAAAACTAGCACTCACCCGAAATAGCCTTGGCAGCAGCCATGAGCTTCGCCGCCACCTCTTTTTCGCGAGCAGCCGCAACCGTGGCTAGCTGCTCCTCACGATCTGCGGCTTCCTGCTGCAGACGCTCCTTCGCTTCGGCTGCCTTAGTCAGCTCTAGCTCAAGGCGTTCTTTCGCACCAATGGCGGCTCCGGCCTTCTGCTCCGGGTGACCAAGGCTCTTCTTGAGAGCGTCAACCTCACGGAGAGACTTGTTATGCTCCTCTGCATTCAAAACAAACAAATGTCAAAGAACTAAACCAGGATACATAAGAGAAAAGGCAGATGGATACCTTGAAGCTGCCGAAGGTTCGCCTCCAGCACCAGGCGCTCCTGCACCAGCCGCTTGGCCTCCTGCACAAAAGGCTGCAGAAAAAGAAATGGCAGTAAGAAAAGGTCTTGGGGGCTACGCCCAACACAAAGGAGCAAAAACAAGATTCGCACACGAGGACACTCGGGGGCTCCCCCCATGAGGCAGGAAAAACTTACATGCTCTGATGACGACCCCGATGGACCGCCTGCGAAATTCTGAGGCGCAACCACCTGCACCTCCTGCAACGGAGGATCCGGAGCCGCGCCACCCGAAGTCGCCACCGTTTGAGGTGGAGGAGACGCAATTTTCGACTCCCCCATCATCTCCCGTTCACCATCACTGGAGGAATCGTGGGAGGATTGCCTGCATACAAACCAATCAGCACAAGTGCAAAAATCACGAAGGAACAAGGACAACAGTACAACAAGAAAACTTACGAGCCCAATGCGCTCAGGTCAAAGATAGGAGAAGCCCTTCGGGCCCTCTTCTCCTCTTTCTTCTCTTCCTTCTTCTCCTCCTTCTTTTCTTCCTTCTTCCGCCTTGCTGGCGGGTGCGGCGCGACAGCCCGCACAGGAATGGTAGGAAGGGGAGAGGAAGAACCTCCATGACCATCACTATGACGCTCAAGGCCCAGAGGATTTCTGGGAGTCGGAGGAGTCGAGGCATCCGAAGACTCGCTGGAGCTCCATGATCGCTTGCGCGTATGGTCCTCACTCGACTCGTCGGCATCCTCCGCCGGAGATCGCGCCGATGGCAGCTCGGACACGGACTCAACCACTTCATTATTCGGGGCATTCGGATACTTTTCGGGCAATGGTGGTACCATGCCCGACACTTTGAAGCTCTGCAAAATCAGAAGGAACTTTGTTAGCAAACAAGGGAAATAAATACACAGCCGGCAAAAAGCACTACATGCACAAATCTACACCTGCGGTACGGCCAATGTCGAAGAAAATGGAGGAGTTAGCGACTTCCCCGGGATTTTTTCTCCGGCCTTGAACTTCAGCAGCGCGCGAAGAGCCCTGTCAAGATCCCCCTCGGAGATTTTTCTCACTCGAAACCCTCGTCGGATCACGGCGCCCAGAATAAAGAAACATCGGGTGCGCCCTCGCTTGGAGAGGCTACACCCGACGCTCAAGAAACGTCCGGATGATGTCCACACCATTCACCTCCTTCTCCGGAATCAGTTGGAGATCCTCCACCCGACGGTAAAGGGCCTCTATCTCCGCCACCTCATCGTCCAAGATTTGGTTTTTCCAAGACCTTTTCTTCTCAATCATTTGGGAGGGGTCAAAGGGAACAAGACCAAAATCTTGCCCGGGCACTACGGAGTCACGGATATAAAACCATCGCCTCCGCTAGTACTGGACAGATTCGGACATGGAAAAAGAAAAGAAGAGAAGATTGGGACTAAGGGAGATGATGCAACCCCCAACATGATACACACCATCCGAACCAGATTGCCTCTTCACGGAATAGAGCTTCCGGAAGAGGCCAAAGTGCGGCTCAATGCCAAGCCAGCACTCGCAAAAAGTGATAAAACACGCAATGTGGAGAAGAGAATTAGGAGACAGATGATGAAGCTGAATCCCATAGAAGAAGAGCAGTCCACGGAGGAAGTCATGGACTGGAAACGAAAACCCACGCAAAACGAAGGCGAGAAACATAACCTGATACCCAGATGGGGACGGGGGATTACCTCATTGCCGGGGAGTTTAACGGCCTCCCTATCCTCCGGGATCAAGCCCCGCTCGCGAAGCTTGCGAAGATCGCTCTCCCGCGTCTCTGATCGCCGCCAGCCACCGTCGGTGACGCGAGTAGCGGCGGCGCTTTTCTTTCCTCCGGCGGCGCTGGTCCCAACCGCAGATGAAGATTTCTTTGGTTTCCCCATTGCGCTACGGCGGCGCTGGCGGTGAAAACGCAGAAAGAACGATGGGAATATGGAAGGAAATCCCAGGGCGCAGCAAGAATCGCTAGAGCACAAGGAGGCAGTGAACACAAGAACTGGTGCGGTGAAAACAAACTGCAGCTTTCCCCAATGATTATAACAGCGAAGACGATGCATGGCAGCCGTCCATCCAGAAGACCTAACGCCAACGGCAGATCTGGCCGTACACGTGTCAACATCACAACGAACCGTCGTTACCACGCCGTCCACTACGCGCGGAAATTGAGGAGATGCCGTAATTATCTCCACGCCGCGCTTGACCGGTCAATTCAAAGTCAGCAAGTGGGACCCATGTTCGTCCAGTCAAATCATCTCTGGCGTAGCAGACGCTTGAGGTCATCGATCGTCAGCACTGATGTCATCAAAAGCTATACTAGCACCAACTACAATTCTTCGGCTCCACAGCTAAGAGCTAAGAGTACTCACTCGAATCTTCGATTCGACTAAATACTCAGGGGCTACTCCTATCAGGAGCGCTGGCCGCGCACCCGGAAGATGAATAACGACAAAGTATTTCTTCGAATCCTACGACGAGTCTGCGACTCCACTACGGACTCGGTGACTACTCCCATAGGGAGGATGGATTTAATAATCTGAATTTTTTTGAGTCCTACGGACCTAACAACCAAACAAATGCTTGAACTAAAGTCTCTGCTCGAGTCTACGACTCGAACAGACACTTGGGGGCTACTCCCATAGGGAGCGCTGGTCGCGCACCCTATGAATTCTTCGACTGTGATCTTTCGGATCAGCACGCAAAAACTTTTTGGAATCTCTGCCCCAAAAAAACGCTGAGTGAGCAACGATCTCCTTGGCCACCCGAAACACCTCTGCGGTGACAAACATTCGGATGCTGTGTCTGCGACACAAAGATAAGACCTGCAGATATCATCTAACGGCCTGGCAACGTACATGACTACGCTCTGCTAGTACAAATCCATGTCAACAGGCGTGATGAAAAATCCCGACGGACGCGTTGGGTACGTTAATTAAAATCACTGGAATTCCACTCCTGTAAGTCCTCCGCGGCCTGAGTCGAATTACCCCAGCATATGTTCCAGGTTCGAGTTGAGGGAATCGAACTTGAAGAAGATCGTGTTGTTTCGTCCTAAGACAGTTAACTGACCCTGATCCGTCGGGTGAGTCAGACACACGCGTCAACAATCCCTACACACATATATTATTAATACATAGTTGCACCCAAAAAATGGAAGAGTCCTCAGCCGAATCTACGATTCGACTGAACACTCGGGGGCTACTGACATGGTTATACCCTACGGGTACGTAACTTCAACATACCTGGTCCAGCCCAAGGAAGGCCCACATCAGATATACGCTGGCCCATGAAGATTTTCGAGTGGCCAAGGCCCATGACGCCTTCGGATCCTTGGAGAGCAAGACTAGCGTAGATAGGAAATTCTAAGGGGTAAAACCCTAGAACTTGTAACCGACTAGGACTATGCCCGGGATCTGCCTAAGTCTATATAAAGGCCATGAGGGCACGTCCTAGATCTCTCGACTCATACTTTCGCACACACCTCCACACCAGATCGAATCTGCGCACCCTGTAACCTTCGGTTCCGCCGTAATCAAGAGCAGACAAGCAGGAGTAGGGTTTTCCCTCCGGGGGCCTGAACCTGGGTAAATCTCGTGTACCCTGGTTGCTTGTCTGTTAACCGTTCCACGATCTCCAGCATCCCCATCTTCTCCAAAACCCAAGTCCATAACAATGGGCATTGACGAGATTAAACCTCGTCAGTATGACTACATCACCCACGAGAATCTGCTCTCGTTAACCGCTTTGGAATCTTCGAGGGTGAGTTCCTCTATCGACTCGTTGCTATAATCTAGTAGATAGATCTTGGCTTGTTTGTGTGCATGCGGTAGAAATTTTTTGTTTTCCATGCTATGAACCCCTGCACTACCATTTTAGCCTTCAAGCTTGTGGTTTTTGTCACAATTGAATTGTGACAATTAGGGACTTACCCTACCACTAGCTATGGCAGATGTTCTCTAATGGAACCAAATAAATCACGACAAGAGTACTCCTCGAGAGTCTCGCATCTATACTCGTGACTCTGCCACACCTTACCCCTTTTGTGCATTGGTTTTCGGGAGATTGTTGACTTATGCATCCACATTTCGGGATTCTACCCTGAGCATGTTCTTCTTTTCCCTTGTTTTCCGACCTTCGTCTACCAGTTGGTAGCCAAGTAGTAAATGTACATTGGTGTCTTCCGATGCAAGATACTCTTGTGATCCGTCCAGACAAACCATTTCGGAATGTCTAGGAGAAACAAACTCTAGTACCTCGTCATTTCTAGGACCAGGTCAAAGCGTTGTAACCTGCAGATTAAGAGGCGTTGATTAGCTTCTATCTGTTCTACCTTAAAGTATCACACCCTTTTATACTAAAGAGGTTGTGCTGAGTTCCATGACCCCTTAATGAATTGATACTTCCACACATCTTTACTCACCCTCCCTCGAGCTTTCGCGCTCGTGAGTGATGCGTGTGCGTAATAATGTGGCCATATGAGATTCTAGCAATTCTTATTGAACTCTAAGGACATTTGAGTCATTCTTAGCGTGATTAGTTAACCCCGTCACTAAGCAAAGGATGATTGTGCTGCCTAGTCAGTTATTCCGGTGCACTCTCTTCGTTCAAAGAGTTAGGCTATTGCCGAAGCTCTAAGACTATGTCGTCTTGCCTTACCAAGCAAGTTTCCTCTCGAACTAAGTGACATATCGATGGTTCGTGATATTCTAGATGTCTACTAGAAGTATCCCCATGTTGCCACATGACCATGTTGTCAAGTTCTTGAGCCAGCAAGTTCTCTGAACTGCTCTTTTCTCCAAGGATCCGTACTGGATACCCCTGAACTAGTTGGTTGAGCTTAAACAACAATTTGGAGAGTTGTAAGAAAAAAGTTATATCCGACCTTGTTCCTTCTTAAAGGGTTGTCTAGTTTTGTTCATTTTGAAGAAAGATAGCATTTCCTTAGTGGATATGTTATCTTTACCCACCTTTGATTTGATTTGGGTTATTGTCAAATCAAGCTCAGTTCCAAGGACTATCTTGATGGTGTTTCTACTTGTGATGTTTCACTTGAGTACATCTTCATGTTCTTTGATCTGACCAGTAATCTTGTCTTGTTCACGCAAAATATGAGTCCATCTTCTTGGAGTGCCTCGATAAGTTTGTTGTTGAGCCCATCGATGACATCCTTATCTTCTCCATGCTAGATTTGATTCATATGGAACATTTGGCATTAATGTTGGAAAAATTCGAGAACCATCTTCGAGTCATCTCGAAGTATGTGTTCTGGATGTTAGAAATGACCTTCTCTAGTTCACGTGCAGATGCTGAAAGATGCCGTCGTGGATTCGAGTAGAGTTAGCTCCGTTCCCTAAGGACACATGTGTGTTTTGTTGTTAGCACCTTATGTGTGTGTGCAGTTGTCTTTCGACAAGTTGCTAATGCATGAGTCTAGCAATCTAGCTCACTCTTTTGGAGCTTTACACCGTAGTCCGTGTCTTGAGAATCTAGTGACTTTATCTTTGTGGTAAATGTTGCAAACTTTCTATTCGAACATGCTGAGTCTGAAGTATCACTTCACTTAACCAAAGCTAAATCTCAAGCATCCATGATGGTTGGTGTTCCTCAAGGTTTTGACATAGGTCTCTTTGCAAATCTGGAAAGATCGATGTAATGGTTGACACACCTAGCCGAAAAGACCTATTGTCATGTCCTCTTGAATCAGCAATATCAACCACTCTTCATGAGGCTTCTTCTATAATCTAATATAGGAGTTGTTCTTATGGTTTCCTTTGTATCCTAAGTCTGACCTTTACTTGGTGTCTGATTTCTCGAACATCAAGGAGAACATTTAAAGTAGTGTTGCTAAATGTCTCTCGGTCAATCCTCTAGACTCTTTATGTTGGCAAGCGTCTTGTTGTGCCAAGTAATTGAAGTCTAAGAATGAAGTTTCTTTCTTCTCGTGTCATCAGGAATCTTCTTAACTATTCATCCTAGTGGTGTAAAGTAATATCATAATCTTGGCAAAGATTTCGATAAATCTAGATGAATAAAGAGTTTCCTTTGTTCTCTCAACTATGTTTTAAGAGTGAATATGATTTTGGTAATCAAAAGTTTCTCTTGTTACATGTTTCCTTGTGGCTCTTGTGAGTCCTCCCCATTAAAACACCTTTCTATCTTCGCCTTCCGTTGAATGAAAGAGTGATCCTTCTGTGTCAAAAGTAGTTCAACAGCTTGGTTTTGTTGAACCATATCTCTGCAACCTGGAATCTCTGCTTAAGCTGCTTAGTAGAGGTTCCCTATCGAAGTTTGTGGTTATGTTCTTTCTATTGTAAGCTTTCTTCTTCAGAAGCTTCAAAACCTCCTGTAAGTTCCATGGTCTCAATCCTTATGAAGACCACCCATCTCACAACTTGAAGCCATCTCCTCTTGTTTCCCCCGTTACCTTGATGTGTTTCATGTCGTCATCTCAGATTTGTTTCTGAACACTCCATCCATGAGTTGACCATGAGATACTCTGTGTGTTGTAACTGTGTTTCCCTCTTATCTTTAGAGTGGCCCTGTTTCTTTCTCTCTCTGTCTCTCTTCCTACCTTTGGAATCTCGGGTCGAGATTCTCGTAAGGGGGATAGAGCTGTAACACCCTAGTTTTAGTTAACCTATATTTAGGGTTGATTGTGCATCCATGAGCATCATATCAAATTTTGCATGCAATAAGAAATAAAATGCAAACCCTAAACTCTAATATTCTTCCTCTATTTGAAAAGCATTCAAATGGTTTTGAATTTGAAAAGCTACCAAAACATTTGGAGCCCAAGTTGAATAAAAAGGGCCCCACACTATTCTACTATGTTTTATAAAAGCCCTCGTATTTTTGAAATATTTAAAAAACTGAAAAGGATTTGTAAATAAAAAGAGGAAACCTAAATCAGAAAATGAAAAAGGTTATTCTAAAAAACAATAGCAGTCAGAGCACTCCTTGGGCCACAGCCCAGCAGCCCAGCTACTCTCTCCCCTCTGCCTGCCGCACACCCGCAGCAGCCTGAGGACCAGCAGAAGCCCACTCCGGCCCGTACCCCTTCGCTGTTTTTTCTCCTTTCTTCTTCCTCCCGACGACACAAGAAGCTGCCTGGCGCGCCGCCAGCCGTTGATCGTCGCCGGGCACGTCAAGATCCCCGCTGCGGACCCTGGAGAGGATAAGATCCACGCTGTCGTGTTCCTCTTGCTCCCGTGTCTCATTCCTCCTAGGCTCGCTCCCTCTCTCTCTCTGCCAAGCTACCGAACCCTAGTTCGTCGGACCCTGACCGTCGTCGCCGTCTCCGGCCTCCCCTCACCCAGCTGAGCACACCACCAGAACCTCCATTCTCCCATGCTTCGACCCGCCTAAGGAATCGAGCCCGGGTGCTCGCAATCGTCGGCCACGACTCCATCTTCCCCGAGCCTGAAGCCGGCCGCCGGCTCCATGTACGCCGTTCAGGACCTCCCTGTGCCTCCTCGTCACGTCCTTGAGCACCAGGGTGAGCACGCGAATCTCGCCGACCCTTTCTCCCTCTCTCCCTCGCTCTGTAGCCACCGCTCGTCGACGACCTGCAAGCGTCGCCGCCACTGCTCGCCGTGCTCCATGCTCCGGTGACCTTCTTCGAGCGGCGCCGCCTCCTTTGCGATTGCCTTGCAGCGCTGATTCGATTAGGCTAGCTACTGCGTCCCTGCTTGCCCTCTGCCGCCGTCCCGCGCCACCATCTGGCCGTGCTCGCCGGCGAGGCCCGCGTGGCGCCTGCGTGGACCACCAACATGGCCCAGGCCCCACCTGGCAGCCGCAGCGGCTAGCTACCGCCTTGGTGAGAAACACCCAACCGCCCCCCCTGTCCCACTTGCCTGCGTGGCTTGCCCATGTGGCCTATGGCCCACATGTCAGTCACTGTGGCTAGGTATGCCTCAGTGTAAAAAGTAATTCCAGTTTTATTTAAAATAATAAAAGGTTTAATAATTTCAGAAATTGTTTTGAATATTGTAAATTCAATAACTTTTAATCTGTAATTCAGAAAAATACAAATAATATACCAAAATGTTCAGAAAAATGAAACCTAACTATCTAACCTATAATCATGCATTGTTCAACAACTTAAATGACAAGTTTAATTAGAAGAACATAGTAACCCCTCTCATATGTTCCGGAGTTTCCCTGAGTTAGGGTTTTCAACCCTCGGAACCCCGATTAAATGGTCAAGCATTCTTTAGGGTTACATTTCGATACAAATTAACTTGTCATATCGTCATCATTGTTTGAGCATTGCATCGATGCCATGTGTTGATTGTTTCCCCCTCTCTTTCCGGTGTTTGGATCTTCGCGGTAGGATACGATGTCGAGATCGAGATCGAAGCCCGAGGATAACACCATCGAAGTTCGAAGATCGACGAATAATACTTGACAAACTATAATCAAGTCAAGTACAAGGCTACCGAAGATCTGCTTATTGTTTATCAACAGGCAAAGGCAAGCATATTCCCACCATGATATAATCCTATGATTTCGAAAGAATTTCAATTCCTGCCATTATTCATACGATTCTACTATGGTCTTTTATCGATATATAGAGTATCCTATCTGTTGCATACTCTCTTTGAGCTTATATTACCTGATCCACTGCTCCTCGCATAACTAGGTTTGGCTTGTGTGCAATGCTAGAGATTTTATCCGTGTCTTGCTTATCCATGCATAGCTGTTGAGTCTGGTCCATCTACATGAGGTATTAGATGCAGATAATCTAGTATGACAGGAGAACGTGATAAGATGAGATCAGTGATATGATATTAAACTTGCTAAGGCTTGTATGGGAGGCCACGGTGGGATGTGGTTTTTCTAGTCCCATGCTCGCCACCATTAGGACCCGAGTTCTTGCCTTTGGAATCGAGACGAGCGTACAACCACACAGGGCCTGGAAAACCTCACGAGCAACTAACTTGCCTAGTATATTCCATGAGTCACATAGTTTGGGCGTTTCATTCGACATACGCATTGAAAATGTTTTCGAAAGAGGGAGGAAAGGAGGTGCATTCATACAGGTAGGGAAGCGTGGCCGCGGTTGCTTAGGGTTGATGGTGCCCCTGGTAAACCAACCTCGCCTCACATCTTTAAGTACCGGCTTCGGGATTTGACCCGTTACGGCGGAATCATACTTATTGGGTGACTCATGGTCTCGGCGAAAGCAAGGTAAAGGTCGTGTCTAACCACCCTCTGCCGGCCTTCCAAGGAAGAGGGCTATTACTAGTGGCATTAAGAGAAGGTTAGTACGTGTGGGTAAAGTTGTACACCCCTGCAGGGTTAAATCTTTTCGTAAAGCCGTGTTCACGGTTATGAACGCTTGGTGACCAGATTCTAAGATCATAGAGGACTTTAACCTAATAGTAAAACTTAGCAGATCAACGTGTTCTTAAGAATGCTTCCTCATGGGTACGAGGGGGTGATCCTAGTTCAGATGATGGTGATTCGGTGGATATCAGAAGATGATGATCAATGTTTCAGAGACGTCGCTCTCTTATCCCCTTTTAAAATACTCTGATTAGACGAGCTTCTTCTCTCTCTCTCTCTCTCTCTCTCTCTCTCTCTCTCTCTCTTGTTTTATAAACAAAGATGGCTTTATGCAAAACAACTCCACCAGCCATAAGTCTTGCGGAGTACACCCTGTACTCACCCTTTCTTTGTTGATGCTTTTGGCAGAGTAAGTGTTCCTTAAAGACGAGTTTTGTACTACATCGACATCAACGAGTAGCTTGGGGTTCCCGGCCGGCAGCCTGGAATCTATGGGCTGGGACGTCATCGTTATGCTTCAGGCCTCTTAGGCCATTCGTTAGGTTTTTTGTACTTAATAGCATAATTTGCCTTCCGTTGTTTGATGTTTGTGGTCAGTGACCTCTGCTTGTAATAATTTGGTTCTCTGCTCAGTTATGAGCTTGCTGTAACAAATTTTGTGTCGTAGGGTCACTGTTGTGTTACCGATTCTTCACTGGATATTCTCGAGCTCAAGGTTAAGATTATATCAGATGGAGGTCTGGGATTTGTTTAGCCCTGATCCCGGGGGTGTCACATCTATTATCTTTTGAATACACTAATGTTGCTAATGGAGATTGTGTGAAGTTTTGTATGAAGGAAAATTTTCAGGTGTAAAGAAAGGATGATGTAATGAGATGAAGAATGGACAAAAGCTCAAGCTTGGGGATGCCACCCCGGTGTCACCCCAAGAAATATCCAAGAGGTACAAGCGTCAAAGCTTGGGGATGCCCAAGGCATCCCCTTCTTCATGAATAAAAAGCTCAGGTCTTTCTAGACACTTTGTTTTTATTGTTTCATGCACTGTTGTGTTGTTTTTGGAGCGTCTTAGTTTTCGTTTGGTTTGCTTAGTTGTTTAGTTTGCTTGAATAAAGTAGTTCAGACCCCTGTTCTCGCTGTGTTGTTTCAAATGAGTCGATTGGTGTTGGAAAGGAGTAGAAAGTTCATGTTAATCACCATCACCAGATGAATGCTCTGATGACATCAAACACCACTTCCATAACTGGGTGGTTATAAATGTGGCATTAGGTATTCTAAAAGTATGTGTTGAGACACATGGATCAAGAGTGGGATTTGTCCATCCATATGATGGATAGATATACTCTGGGCCCTCTCGGTGGAATGTCATCCAATTGGCTTGCAAGCATGTGACTAGTTCACGAGGGATGTCATATCATGGTACGAGTAAAGAGTACTTATTGGTAACGAGGTTGAACTAGGTATTGGAGATACCGATGATCAAACCTTGGATAACTAAAGTATCGTGAGACAAAGGGAAATTGGTATCGTATGTAAATGGTTCATTCGATCACAAAGTAATTGTAGAAATATGTGGGAGCCATATGAATTTCCAGATTCCTCTATTGGTTATTGATCGTAAAGGTGTCTCGATCATGTCTGCATAATTCACGAACCGTAAGGAGACAAACTTAAGGATTCGATGTTGTTTAGTAGATATGGAAATGAGTTGGATACCGAATGTTGTTCGGAGTCTCGGATTGGATCCAGGACATCACGAGGAGATCCGAAATGGTCCATAGAATAAGATTCATATAAGGAAAGTCCAATTCTGGGGTTCGGAAATGTTTTTGGTGTTTTCACCAGAATCTTATGGAAGGTTCTAGAAGGTCCACCACCCTGGAGGGGGGACACATGTATGCGCCATGCCCAAGTGGGGGTGGCGGCATAGTGTCTTAGGTCTAGTTGGCCAAGGCTAGGAGGTGGGATTCAAACTCTATTTTGAATAGTCAAAGTCTAGTTTGAAAAGTCAAATCCCGAAATAAGGAAAGTCTAAATCCTAGTGGAGGAGGGAAAGGAAACCCACTTGGGAGAGGATTCCCTCTCCCTCTTGCCGTCAGCCCCACAAGGGGAGTTGAGGGAGGACTCGGCCTCCCCTAGCCACCTCTCCCATCCATAAAAGGAGGGGGTGAGGCATCCCCTTGGCCCTCACCCCAAAACCCTAGTCCATCGCCCCTCCCAAGTCGCCGGCGCCCTAGAGCTCCCAAGCCACCGCCTAGCACCTCCTAGCCACCCGCGCCACCACCTCCTCTCCTCGGTGTCTAAACCCTAGCCGCTGAGGATCTCTCTAATCCACCACACTCGCTCCAGCTTAGGAGAAGCCCTGCGAGATCTACTCCTCCACCTCCACCACCACACCGTCATGCTGCTGGAATCACGAGGAGATCTACAACCTCCGCTGCCTACTGGAACAAGGGAGTGGAAGGTATTCATAGAGTACCTAACATGTGACCGACTGCGGAAGCGTTGCCGGTACGCGACGCCGGAAGGATCGCCTTCGCGATCTTGAGACCGACAAGTGAAAAACTACATCAACCACGAGAATTCAATCTTATTAAAGGCTTTGGATCTTCGAGGGTTAGTACTCTATGAACTCGCTGCACCGATCTCGTAGATTAGATCTTGGCTTGGCACTACTCCGGTGATGATGGAGATCATGTTCGTGCTTGAATATGGAGATCGAAGGCACAAGAAGAAAGGCCATATCATATCACATATTATGAATTGCATGTGATTTTAATCCTTTTTATGCATATTGTATTGCTTAGATTGCGACAGTAGAATTATAAGATGATCCCTCTCACTAAATATCAAGTAATGAAGTGTTCGTCCTTAGTAGGCACCGTTGCTAAGACTCGTCGTTTCAAAGAACCACATGATGATCGGGTGTGATAGATTCTACGTGTGCATACAACAGAAGCAAGACAGATTTGCTCATGCGGATACTAAGGTTAACCTTGACGAGCCTAACATGTACAGACATGGTCTCGGAACACGGAATGCCCAAAGGTAAAGCATGAGTCATATGATTGATATGATGAACATGTTGATTGTTCGCCTTTGAAGCTACATCATCTCTAGTGATGACCGGACTTGGTGTAGTGGATTTGGTTCGTGTGATCACTAAATTAATGTGAGGGATGTTGTTTTGAGTGGGAGTTAACCTAGTTAATTTAAGTATTAAATATGAACTCAATTTATCATAAACTTAATCTAAATTCTTTGCAAATATGTTGTAGATCATGGTGGCCCCTACCGTCAATTTTAATACATTCCTAGAGAAAGAAAAGTTGAAAAACAATGGAAGCAACTTCGTGGATTGGTTACGCAATTTGAGGATTGTCCTCAATGCTAGTTAGTTGACCTATGTGCTGGATGCACCACTGGTTGACCCACCTGCAGCTGGTGCTACCGATGAGGTGAAGAATTTTTTCCTCCCTTGGAAGAATCAGTACTCCACAGTTTAGTGTGCTATCTTGTATGGTTTGGAATCGGAGCTTCATAAGAGGTTTGAGAACCGTGAGCCTTATGATATTATTCGTGAGCTCAAAATGATATTTGAGACTCATGCGTCAGTTGAAATCTATGAAGCCTCCGAGAAGTTCTTTAACTACAAGATGGAAGAGGGCAGCTCGTTAGCAAGCATGTGCTTAAGATGTCTGGGCACACGAATAAATTTGCAGATTTGGGAATAACGATTCCTAATGCGTTGGGTATTCATCGTGTCCTTCAATCACTACCACCTAGTTACAAGAACTTCGTGATGAACTACAACATGCAGCGCATGGATAAGTCGTTACCAGAACTCTTCTCTATGTTCAAGTCTGTGGAAGTGGAGATCAAGAAAGAGCACCAAGTGTTGATGGTCAATAAGGCCACCAATTTCAAGAAGCAAGGCAAGCCTAAGAAGAAGGGTAACTTCAAGAAGGGCGGCAAGAAAGCTGTTGTGCCTGCAAAGAAACCCAAGGCTAGCCCTAAGCCTAATACTGAGTGCTTTTACTGCAAGGGAGAAGGTCACCGGAAGCGGAATTGCCCCAAGTACCTGGCAGATCTAAAGAATGGCAACATCAAGAAGAAAGGTATATTCGATATACATGTTATTGATGTGTATCTTACTAGTAGTCGTAGTAGTGCCTGGGTATTTGATACTGGTTCGGTTGCTCATATTTGTAACTTGAAACAAGTGCTGCAGAATAAGCGAAGACTAGCGAGAGATGAGGTGACGATGCACGTTGGAAATGGCTCCAAGGTTGATGTGATTGTTGTCGGCATGCTCCCTCTTCATCTACCGTCGGGATTAGTTTTATACTTAAATAATTGTTATTTGGTGCCTGCGCTGAGCATGAACATTATATCTAGGTCTTGTTTATTGCAAGACGGTTATTTGTTTAAGTCCGAGAATAATGGTTGTTTGATTTATATGAGTAATATCTTTTTATTGTCATGCGCCTATGATAGATGGTCTATTCTTATTGAATCTCGATAGTAGTGATACACTTGTTCATAATATAGATGCTAAACGATTGAAATTGAATGATAATTCTACATACATGTGGCACTGTCGTCTTGGTCACATTGGAGCGAAGCGTATGAAGAAACTCCATTCCGATGGACTTCTCGAATCACTTGAAAGATGCGAAGCATGTCTGATGGGAAAAATGACTAAAACTCTATTCTCTGGTATAATGGAGCGAGCTACGGACTTATTGGAAATCATACATACCGATGTGTGTGGCCCGATGAGTGTGGCATCGCGTGGCGGTTATCGTTATGTTCTTACTTACGGATGACTTGAGTAGATATGTGTATATCTATTTCATGAAACGTAAGTCCGAAATTTTCGAGAAATTTAAGGAATTTCAAAGTGAAGTAGAGAATCAACGTAACAAGAAGATTAAATTTTTGCGATCTGATCGTGGATGTGAGTATCTAAGTTACGAGTTTGGTGAGCATTTGAATAAATGCAGAATACTTTCACAATTGACATCGCCGGGAACACCACAACGTAATGGTGTGTCAGAACATCGTAATCGAACTCTCTTAGATATGGTTTGTTCTATGATGTCTCTTATAGATTTACCGTTATCATTTTAGGGTTATGAATTAGAAACAACCGCATTCACTTTAAATAGGTCACCATCTAAATCCGATGAAATGACATCGTATGAATTGTGGTTTGGGAAGAAACCTAAGTTGTCGTTCCTTTAAGTTTGGGGATGCAAAGCTTATGTAAAGAAGTTACAGCCCGACAAGCTTGAACCCAAAGCGAAAAAATGCGTCTTCATAGGATACCCTAAATAAAAAATTGGGTATACCTTCTATCATAGATCTGAAGGCAAAGTTTTCATTGCCAAGAATGGATCCTTTATAGATAAGGAATTTCTCTCAAAAGAAGTGGCTGGAAGGAAAGTAGAACTAGACGAGGTTGTCGAACCTTCTCTCGGATTTGAGAGTAGCGCAGCGCCGGAAGATGTTCATGTGAAGCCTGCACCAATAAGAGAGGAAGCTAATGATACTGATCATGAAACTTCAGCAAAGTTACTACGAAACCTTGCAGGTCGATGGAGACTTGTACCACTCCTGATTGGTATGATACTGTTATGAGTGTCATGTTGGTGGACAACACTGATGATCCTGTGATGTATAAGGAAGGAATGATGAGCCCAGATACCAACAAATGGCATAAAACCATGAAATCCGAGATTGGATCCATGTACGAAAGCCAAGTGTGGACTTTGGCGGTCTTACCGGATGGCCGCAAGGCTGTCGAGAACAAATGGATTTTCAAGAAGAAAACAGACGTTGATGGTAATGTAACCATCTAAGATCGACTTGTCGTGAAAGGGTTTCGACAAATTCAAGGAGTTGACTACGATGAGACTTTCTCACCGGTAGAGAAGCTAAAGTCTATGAGGATATTATTAGCAATCGTTGCATATTATGATTATGAGATATGTCAGATGGATGTCAAAACGGCGTTTCTCAATGGTGATATTGATGAAGAGTTGTATATGGTACAACCCAAAGGTTTTGTTGATCCTAAAGATGCTAACAAGGTATGCAAACTTCAATGGTCCATTTATGGATTGAAGCAAGCATCCCGGAGATGGAACCAATGTTTTTATAAGGTGATCAAAAGATTTAGATTTATACAAACTTATGCAGAAGCTTGTATTTACAAGAAAGTGAGTGGGAGCTCTGTAGCATTCCTGGTACTATATGTGTAAGACATATTGTTGATTGGGAATGATATAGAGCTCCTTAAAAGTGTCAAAGACTATTTGAATAATAGTTTTTCAATGAAGGATCTTGGCGAAGCTACATACATTTTAGGCATCAATATTTATAGAAATAAATCAAAACGCTTAATAGCGCTTTCACAAGGTACGTATTTGGACAAGGTTCTAAAGAGGTTTGGAATGAAAGATAGCAAGAAAGGGTTCTTGCCCATGTTGCCAAATATGACCTAGAGTAAAAATCAAAGTCCAGCTACGGCAGAAGATAGAGAGAGGATGAGTAAAACTCCCTATGCCTGAGCCATAGGATCTATCATGTATGCCATGCTGTGTACAAGACCATATATTGCATATGCTTTTAGTTTGACTAGCAGATCAAAGTGATCCAGGAGTAGATGGATGACCCACAAGTATAGGGGGTGTATCGTAGTACTTTTGATAAATAGGAGTGTCGATCCCAACGAGGAGCAGAAGATGTTGACTAGTGGTATGGAGCAGGAACTCTCTGCAAATACTTAGCAAACGGATTTTTAGTGGTTTTCTGATAAAGCAACAAAACAAAGTGCAAGTAACAAAGAACAAACGCAGCAAGTGTCCCAATCCTTTCTTAGCAAAGGACAAGCCGGTGGAAATACTTATAAGGACCAAACGTTCTCGAGGACACATGGGAATTATGTCAAGTGCTTTCGCTTCAAATAGCTGAGTACTCTTCTTTGGTCTTGTAAGTGTTGTGTGGGTGAACCTGTGCTAATGTACTGACCTTACTTGGACTAATACATACTTGCGATTAAACCCCCTACAAACATCCGTAACTACAGGAAAGCAATTAAGATATAAATCTAACCACAGCCTTAAACTCTGAGATCCTACACTCCCTTATGCAAAGGTGTCCTAACGGGGGTTTAGGTTTCTGTCACTCCGGCAACCCCACAATTAGTAGCCAAATACACAATGCATTCCCCTAGGCCCATAAATGGTGAAGTATCATGTAGTCGACGTTCACATGACACCACTAGAAGAATAGCACCACAACTTAAATACTAACCATTGAATAATAACTCAACACAAATCCACTAATAACAACATGACTTCTCCCATGTCCTCAAGAACTAGACGAACTACTCACAAGACATCATATGGATCAAGATCAAAGATGATATGATAATGGATAACAATCTGAACAAAAAAAATAATCCAATGGTTCCACTCACAAGCATCAACTACAATAGTAATTAACACCAGGAAAGTTTCCCCTAAGAACTAAAGCAATATCCAACACAATTGTTACAGCGGGACGGAGTGGTGATGATGGTGCTGGTGGAGATGATGGTGTGGATGATGATCCCGATGAAGCCTAGCTTGACGACGGTGTTGATGGCGACGATCTCCCCTCTCCGGGAAGGAATTCCCATGGCAGAAATCTGTCTGCCGGAGAGATCTTTCTCTCTCGGTGTTTTCTGCCCCGCAGAGGCAGCGGAAATCTATCTGTGGTCACTCCCCTAGCCTTAGGGTTCCGTATGGAAGATATAGGCAAAGGGGCAGAGTCGGGAGCCGGGTAGGTGGGCCACACCTGCCCTAGGCGCGACCTAGGGTGGGCCCGCGCCTAGGAGGGGTGTGGGCCCCCTGTGGCCCTTCTTCGTCCCTCCTTCTGGCTTCCTCTTTCTTCTGGAAAAATATAATTTTCCCTATTTTTCTGGTATTTTTCTGATCTTCGTGAAATTGCATCAAAACGCCTTCTTTTCCATCAGAATCCAGACTCCGGGAGTCCATCCTCCAAGAATCATCCAACATGCATAAACAGATGAAAAACCATAAGTAATACCTCATAACAAGACAAATATCAATGAATATAGGTAGATTATGATATAGAATGGTGATGCAAATTGGGCGTATCAACTCCCCCAATCGTATACCTTCGCTTGTACCCAAGCGAAAACTGATCTCAGTAAACATGTCCACGGGTTTATGGAGTGAAGTGTCGATAAAAGAATACGAACAAGAAACATCACACTTACAATTACACAACTCATAGAAGAAAGCAACTCACCATTATATAACTTAGCTTGCAACCAAGTACGGGAGTCACAATAGAGATGCATAAAAGATAAATCATAATTGGAATTGGCAAACTTGTTCTTGGTCAGAGAACACTTGGCAAACAGTTTCACAAAAATCTTTTTGTAGAAGTTTTCAACAGCAGCACTCTTTGCTCAAAAAGGTTTTTCAATGAAGGCTTTTAAAGTAATACTCAATAGATAAAAGTTTTGTGCAAACAAGGAAGATAAAGAACATGATTGAATAAATCACCATATGAATGCTTGCAACACAACAACTCAAATGCTTGCTGGAGATAGAGAGGAAGTAGGTTTACTAACTCAACTTGGAAATAGGAGAAAGATCCCTTCATAGAGGGAAGTAGGGATTATAAGTCATAAAGAGCTTCCAAAAGATTATGGTACTTACTAGCTTTGAGCCCTCATTGCCCCTATCATAGGCATCTTGAGATGATTAAGGTTAAAGTGCACAAAGATGGAGTATATGCTTGAAGAAATATAAGTTGGCAATCTCATGTCCCTTGAATATGAGGGCCACTCCTCATGCTACTCAACTTTGGTCACCAGTAAGTTCTTGTCATTGTAAGTACATGTGTATCATAGAGAACTGCCAATGGGGTACCCCTTGCACATGGTACAGGAGCTATCCCATAACCAAAATGACAAGGCAAGCAGACAGTGAGCATCTCAGCGATCTTTTTAGTTACTATATACATAGCTTTTTATTGCGGATGCTTCATAGATAGCTCACTATGGTGATGCTGCAAGTTTCCACCATGATTAGGCATGGCTTAGGCTAGCGGCCCATGCGTTTCTCTAACACAAAATACAGACTCCATGGACTTAAAAGTTCCCTCTTTATTTCACACTGTTGACATCCATAGACAAAAGAGCATGATATCAACTGAGTACAAAGTACAGGTGCAATGTTGAAAATGTTCCCCGTGACAGCACGGTTCTGCTAATTCCAACATATAAATGCAAGCATATACAACTTTGATGACACAATGGTTCAAGTCTATTAGGGGCAAAAAAATAAGGTGTGCCATCAAGTTCGTGAGAGCTTTACTAACTAGTTTTCACATAACAAAATACTTTTTAATTCGAAAGGTAGATGAAGCTTGAAAGTTTGCTTGGAATAGCAAAAGCTACTAGGTAGATATGGTGGACACAAGTGGCAAAGGTTTTGGTTCAAAGGGATTGGAAACATGAGAAGTATGCCTTCTCAAAACATGTTTTTGGCTAGAAAGCCTGGGTAGCAAGCAAGAGAGTTGAAAGAAACAAGAAAACATACAAGTAATATAGCCAAACATGCAATCTTCCTTGAAGACACAAAAGATCTTAAATAAGGAATACTAAGCTTATGAGCCAACAAGAAAGAAAAAATGATACAAAATACCTGCAAGCTTTTTTCTCTTTTTCTTTCAAACTTCAAAAAAGTATTGCCACTGACCAGAACTCGGTTTGCGAAAACCAATTTAGATCCACTTGATGCTCCCAAAGTGATGCCAATACTGATCAACAAGTTTCATCATATAATAGAGATTGCAAACTAAAATAAGAAGTGCAAAAAGTAAAATATGAGACTTCTCATTAATATTCCAATAAAGGCACTCACACCAAGGGATACATAGATAATCAACTAAAGGAGAGATACTTCCACATGCAAACCAAACTATAAGATAACCTCTCTACCAAAGATATGAATCCACTAAAAAGGTAAAAGATAAAAGATAATTGTGGTGATACCGCGACACTCCCCCAAGCTTGGAACAAGCCAAGGGGATGCCAAACCTGATGACGAATTACTCCTTCGATGGTGGTGGCGTTCTCTTTATAAGCCCTTCAATAAGTTTCTTCAAATCCTCAATATCGAAGGTCAGAATACGAATGAATTCCGAATTATGATCAATGCAGCTCATGATCAATTCGGACCGAGGATCCCAGTCCTTATTATTCTTCCTCCAATCTTCCTTCTTAGAGTGTTCCTTCCCTGCATGGTTAGAACGAGTGGTACGAGGAGGAGGTGATCGTGGATAGAGGATATGACGCGGAGGTTTCCCTCCTGTAGACATCTGTGATGTCCTCTTAAGCTTGATAGGTTTTGTCACCACTCCAATGCTTGCGACAGTAGTGCGGGTGTCTAGTTGCTTGTCCTCCTCCATGTCTCCTTCATAACCTACCAAAATCTCCTCCTCCTTGGGTTTGTGAGAATCGTCTTCCTCGGGCTTCTTGCCTTTGTGGTTGGCGGAGACCATGGTGCTCTAAACTTGAGAAGTTTTCCTGACAGAAACAGATCGAAACGAAAACACGATGAGAACATGATGCACGAACCTCGGGGGATCTGGGGGGTTATATATTACGAAGTTTCAATGCATAAGGAAGGTTCTGACACGAAAAAGAGGCGGAGTCGGAGCTCGGGGGTGGCACACCCCCTCCAGGCGCGGCCAGGCAGGGGCCCACGCCTGGGGTGGGTTTGTCCACCCCGGACTCCGTTTACTCTTCTATTCTGTCTCATAACTTCCCTTATGTATTAAAAACATAAAAAATATAAAAATATTGGGGTTTCACGAACCTTCTGTATTCACCACTTTTACCTATTCAAAGACGAACTCTACAGACTTCTTTTCTCCTTCTCCTAGAATTTTCCTTTCCTCACAAGGCAATACACAAACTTCAATGGCAACATTAGTGTAAGAAAAACAACAAACCTTTAGGTTCACACTTCAACTTAAATCTATTAAAACAAAGGCTTCTATAAGAGGCAAATGCAAATGATAACAGAAATCTGTCAAAACAGACCAGCAGGTAAAAATTGATTTTTTTGAAAATCTTCTGTTGCTCAAATCAAAAAGTGCAGAACTAATGAAAGTTAGGTAACAACTTGGAGAACAAGCTCAGAAAAATACAGCTCGATCCGACATACTGAGATCACTCACGAATTTTTATGATGCAACACAAAAATCTGTTCCAGGACAACCACTTTTCACAACTCCTGTACTTCACAAAAGTAGTTGAACTTGACACAAAAACCAAAACTAAAAGGATAAGGAGCGGTTATTACGGAGGTAATAACTTCCAAGACTAAACCAAACTCTTCGGTTACCTCCCAACAAGTACTTTTCTTTAATGTCTTTAAGTTAGGCTTAAAAGTTTCAAAGATGCTCACATAGGAGATATATATTTGAAGTGAAAGAGAGCATCAAGAAGCAAATAACCAACACATTTGAGTCTAACCCACTTCCTATGCATGGGGGTATCATGAAAAAACGAATTGTTGAAACAAAAAGCCACTAGCATAGGAATACAAAACAAATGCAACTTCAAAGCTTTCAACATAAAACAGGGAAACTTAACATTATTGAGAAGCATAAAACCATGTTTCTCTCTCTCGTAATAACTTTCAGTAGCACTTTGAACAAAGTTGACAATATAACTGTCATAGGAAACAACTCTACCATCAAAATGAGCATACTTACAGTCACCAAAAAAAAGAACCAAGGTCATAAACCGGATCAATAGAAGCAAGTTGTTCCATCCTAAAATCTTTATTAGGCAAGCTGTTTTCACAAGGAGCTTTAGCAAATTTGGAAAAGTTAAACTCATAAGAATCTCCATCAAACTTAGTTAAAACTTTCTCCTTCTTACAATCTATAATATCTCCACAAGTGTTCAAGAAAGGTCAACCAAAAATGATAGGACAGGTTTTGCTAGCTGCTGAATTAAGCACTAGAATATCAGCAGGGTACTTAATCCTACCGCAAAGAACCTCCACATCTCTTATAATACCAATAGGGCATATGGTTTCCTTATTTTCAAGGTGAATAACCACATCAATGTCCTCAAGCTCACAAGGACCAATTTCATGCATAATTTCTATGTAAAGCTCATAAGGAATAGCACTAGAACTAGCACCAATATCACATAAACCATAGTAGCAATGATCACCAATTTTAACAGAAAGCATAGGAACACTAGTTTTTCTAACCTTACTAGGATGAGAGATAATATTAGAAGCGTATTCACAGAAGACAATGTGCTCATCCTCTATATTTCTAGTGACAGGGTCTTTCAAAATAGCTACCACAGGTTCAATATTCAATTGCTCATCAGGCTCCACAGTTTCCTTTGTACCTTTGTTATTTGCACTAATAATCATAGAATACTCCTTTACCTTAGCTGGGAAAGGTATTTTCTCAACATGAGGTTCAGGCACAATATGATTAGTAGTACAAACTTCACTGCTTCTAACAGGAACATGATTAACAACATCTCTATAAGGAGCATGGTACTTATTCCACTTCTTTTTGGGAATTTCTATGTAAGATGCAAAGGCCTTAAAACAGTTGGCAATACTTTAGGAATCAAGACCAAACTCATTGCTAATATCACGGAAGTCATCAGTTCCCATAAAAGATTTAATGCATCCATAATCATAGTTTATACCTGACTTTCTTCCTTTGTCATTCTCCCAAGCGTCAGTGTTTTCTTGAATACGGTCTAAGAGATCCCATTTAGCTTCTTCCTTCATACGTGTGAATGATCCAGCCCAAGAAGCATCTAGTAAATCTTTATCATGAAGAGAAAGCCTAGCATAAAAGTTATTGATAATAACATTGTTAGGGAGTTCATGAATAGGACATTTAAGTATTAGTAACTTCAATCTCCCCCAAGCTTGAGCTGTACTCTCTCCATCACGAGGCCAAAAGTTATATATCAGATTTCTATCCTTATGAATCTCACTGGGAGGATAAAATTTAGAATAAAAGAGAGACGCCATTTCCTCCCATTCCATGGATTATCCATTCTTCAGCAGCTTCTACCATTCTTCAGCTCTCCCTTTCAACGATATGGAGAGTAACTTCTTCTTCACCTGTTCAGTTGTGATACCTGCACACTTAAACAACCCGCATAATTCATGGATAAAAATCAAGTGATCACCGGGATGGACAGTTCCATCCCCTAAATAATAATTATCCATAACACGATCAACAATACTTGTAGGTATCTTAAAAGGATCTATCTCAACAGGTGGTGGGTCATCTACTACCCTAGTAGTGGTAGTAGTTTTCCCAAACAGAAAACCAAGTGGGTTATCCATATTGAAAACAAAGTAACAAGTAGTAACAAAAGAAATACTCACAGTAGAAGTTTCCTTTACCAGTTCCACTCTTCAATAGCGCTTCACTCCCCGGAAACGGCACCGGAAAATAGTCTTGATGACCCACAAGTATAGGGGGTGTATCGTAGTACTTTTGATAAATAGGAGTGTCGATCCCAACGAAGAGCAGAAGGTGTTGACTAGTGGTATGGAGCAGGAACTCTCTGCAAATACTTAGCAAACGGATTTTTAGTGGTTTTCTGATAAAGCAACAAAACAAAGTGCAAGTAACAAAGAACAAACGCAGAAAGTGGCCCAATCCTTTCTTAGCAAAGGACAATCCGGTGGAAATACTTATACGGACCAAACGTTCTCGAGGACACATGGGAATTCTGTCAAGTGATTTCGCTTCAAATAGCTGAGTACCCTTCTTTGGTGTTGTAAGTGTTGTGTGGGTGAACCTGTGCTAATGTACCGATCTTACTTGGACTAATACATACTTGTGATTAAACCCCCTGCAACCATCCGCAACTACAGGAAAGCAATTAAGATATAAACCTAACCACAGCCTTAAACTCTGAGATCCTACACTCCCTTGTGCAAAGGTGTCCTAACAGGGTTTCAGGTTTCTGTCACTCCGGTAACCCCACAATTAGTAGCCAAATATACAATGCATTCCCCTAGGCCCATAAATGGTGAATTATCATGTAGTCGACGTTCACATGACACCACTAGAAGAATAGCACCACAACTTAAATACTAACCATTGAATAATAACTCAACACAAATCCACTAATAACAACATGACTTCTCCCATGTCCTCAAGAACTAGACGAACTACTCACAAGAAATCATATGGATCAAGATCAAAGATGATATGATAATGGATAACAATCTGAACATAAACAATAATCCAATGGTTCCACTCACAAGCATCAACTACAATAGTAATTAACACCGGGAAAGTTTCCCCTAAGAACTAAAGCAATATCCAACACAATTGTTATAGCGAGACGGAGTGGTGATGATGGTGCTGGTGGAGATGATGGTGTGGATGATGATGATGATCCCGATGAATCCTAGCTTGATGATGGTGTTGATGGCGACGATATCCCCTCTCTGGGAAGGAATTCCCCTGGCAGAAATCTGTCTGCCGGAGAGATCTTTCTCTCTCGGTGTTTTCCACCCTACAAAGGCGGCGGAAATCTATCTGTGGTCGCTCCCCTGGCCTTAGGGTTCCGTAGGGAAGATATGGGCGAAGGGGCGGAGTCGGGAGCCATGCAGGTGGGCCACACCTGCCCTAGGCATGGCCCAGGGTGGGCCCGCGCCTAGGGGGTGGGCCCCCTGCGGCCCTTCTTCGTCCCTCCTTCTGGATTCCTCTATCTTCTGGAAAAATATAATTTTCCCATATTTTTCTGGTATTTTTCCGATCTTCGCGAAATTGCATCGAAACGCCTTCTTTTCCATCAGAATCCAAACTCTGGCAGTCCATCCTCCAAGAACCATCCAACATGCATAAACAGATGAAAAGCCATAAGTAATACCTCATAATAAGACAAATATCAATGAATAGAGGTAGATTATGATATAGAATGGTGATGCAAATTGGGCGTATCATAGATCACTGGATAACAGTCAAAAATATCCTAAAGTACTTAAGAAGGACTAATGATATGGTTCTTTCTTATGGAGGTGATGAACAACTTGTTGTAAATGGTTACACCGATACTAGTTGGAACACTGATCCGGATGATTCTAAGTCATAATCTGGATACGTATTTACATTGAATGGTGCAGCAGTGAGCTGGAGGAGTGCTAAGCAAAGCGTTGTGGCGAGATCTTCAACTGAATCGTAATACATATCTGCTTCAAAGGCTTCACAAGAGACGATATGGATAAAGGAGTTCATTGTGGAGCCTGGTGTGGTTCCCAGTGCATTGGACCCAATGGCCATCTATTGTGACAACATGGGTGCCATATCCAATGCGCAGGAGCCAAGGTCACACAAGAAGCTGAAGCATATCAAGCTATGTTTTCATGCTATTCGCGAGCACGTCCAAGATGGTGACATAAAGATTTTCAAAGTACACACAGATCTGAATGTGGCAGATCCATTGACTAAACCTCTCCCTAGGGCAAAACATGACCAACACCAGCACGCCATGGGTGTTAGATACATCGCAATGTAATCTAGATTATTGAATTTAGTGCAAGTGGGAGACTATTGGAGATATTCCCAAGAGGCAATAATAAAATGGTTATTATTATATCTTTGTGTTTATGATAAATGTTTACATCCCATGCTATAATTGTATTAACCAGAAACATTAATACTTGTGTGTTTTGTAAACATAAAAGATGTCCCTAGTAAGCCTCTTTTTGAATTAGCTTGTTGATTAATAGATGATCATTGTTTCCTGATCATGGACATTAGATGTTATTAATAACAAGGTCATGTCATTAGGATAATGATATAATGGACACACTCCTATAGTAAACGTAGCATAAGATCAAGTCATTTAGAGTTCGTTTGCTACAAGCTTTCAAATACATAGTAACCTAATCCTTCGACCATGAGATCATGTTAATCACCATCACCGGATGAATGCTTTGATGACATCAAACACCACTTCCATAACTTGGTGGTTATAAAGGTGGCATTAGGTATTCTGAAAGTATGTGTTGAGGCACATGGATCAAGAGTGGGATTTGTCCATCCATATGACGGATAGATATACTCTAGGCCCTCTCGGTGGAATATCATCCAATTGGCTTGCAAGCATGTGACTAGGTCATGAGGAATGTCATATCACGTAATGATTAAAGAGTACTTATCGGTAACGAGGTTGAACTAGGTATTGGAGATACGGACAATCAAACCTCGGATAAGTAAAGTATCACGAGACAAAGGGAAATTGGTATCGTATGTAAATGGTTCATTCGATCAAAAAGTAATTGTAGAAATATGTGGGAGCCATATGAATTTCCGGATTACTCTATTGGTTATTGATCGGAGAGGTGTCTCGATCATGTCTACATAATTCACGAACCGTAGGGAGACACACTTAAGGATTCGATGTTGTTTAGTAGATATGGAAATGAGTTGGAGACCGAATGTTGTTCGGAGTCTCGAATTGGATCCTGGACATCACGAGGAGATCCGGAATGGTTCGGAGAATAAGATTTATATAAGGAAAATCCAATTCTGGGGTTCGGAAATGTTTTCGGTGTTTTTACCAGAATCTTCTGGAAGGTTCTAGAAGGTCCACCACCCCGGAGGGGGGACACATGTATGCGCCATGCCCAAGTGGGGGTGGCGGCATAGTGTCCTAGGTCAAGTCGTCCAAGGCTGGGAGGTGGGATCGAAACTCTATTTTGAATAGTCAAAGTCTAGTTTGAAAAGTAAAATCCTAAAATAAGGAAAGTCTAAATCCTAGTGGAGGAGGGAAAGGAAACCCACTTGGGAGAGGATTCACTCTCCCTCCTTGCCGCCGGCCACACAAGGGGAGTTGGGGGAGGACTCGGCCTCTCCTAGCCGCCTCTCCCATCCATAAAAGGAGGGGGGGTGAGGCGCCCCCTTGGCCCTCATCCCAAAACCCTAGGCCCCTGCCCTCCCAAGTCGTCGGTGCCCTAGAGCTCCCAAGCCGCCGCCTAGAACCTCCTAGCCGCCGGCGCCACCACCTCCTCTCCTAAGGGTCTAAACCCTTGCCATCGAGGATCTCTCTAATCCACCATACCCGCTCCGGCTTAGGCGAAGCCCTGCATGATCTACTCCTCCACCTCCACCACCACACTGTCGTGCTGCTGGAATCGTGAGGAGATCTACAACCTCCGCTGCCTGCTGGAACAAGGGAGAGGAATGTTGATACGTCCAAAACGTATCTACTTTCTCGAACACTTTGCTATTGTTTCTTCTCTAAACTTGTGTGATTTGGATACAACTAACATGGACTGACGCTGTTTTCAGCAGAATTACCTTGGTGTCTTGTTTTTTTTTGCAGAAAATGAACTATCAGGAAAAATCCCGGAAAATATGCCAAAAACTATTTCTCACCAGAAGATCCACGGATCCAGAAGGGGAGACAGAGAGGAGGCCTGGGGGCCCAGACCCACCCCATGCGCGGGCCCGCCTGACCCCGCGCCTAGAGGGGGTTTGGCCATCCCAGGCAGCTCCTCGGCCTCCCTCCGCGCCTATAAGTTGCCTTCTGACCTAAAAACTCGGGGGGGGGGGGGGGTCGATAGTTTTCCAGAAAGAGTTCTGAAGGGTTTCGCAGCATAGTAAATCAAAATTTTCTACGGATGCGAATAGAAGGAAAGCCAAGATCTAATCTAGGAGATGCAAACAACGAGAGAGATTGGATTAGATCTTCATACCCTTGAAGATTCGCACAGCGGAACGTTTGTCGGAACGTGGGTGATGTAGTCGTACTCGCTTCTCCTCCTCGCGATCCGATACGATCTAGAACCACAAGTGGCGGTGCCTCCGTGAGATGCACACGTGCAGCACCTCGATGTATCCTCCTTCCTCGGACCAGCAAGTATGGTGGAGAGACGGATTGGATCTACAACACGACGGCGTGGTGTATATGGTGGAGAATTTCTGCAGCAGGGCTTCGCCTACAAAACAGTCGGGAGGGAGAGAGGAGGGGAAGTAGGGCGGCTAGGGTTGGAGGGGAAGGTGTGGGGGGTGGTGCGCCCCCAGCCCCCTCCCCCAATCCAAGGTCGGCGGCCAAGGAGGAGGAGTGGGGGGCAAGGAAACCCCCCTTCTAGAAGCTCTATCTAGAGTTTAAACCCTCTTGGCCGGCTGGGCCCTATGGGGCCTTGTGCCCCTGGCCCAATGCGGCCAGGGCACTCCCTCATAGGCCTATGCCCCCTCCCGGAAGGTGTGGCCACGTTGGTCCCCTTCCGAAAGGTTCTAGAAGCTTCCGGTACAATACCGATTAACCCGGAACAAATCCGAACTCCAAAAACTGCACTGCCTTATATGAATCTTATTCTCCGGACCACTCCGAAAACTCTCGTGATGTCCCGGATCCCATCCGAGACTCCGAACAAAAACTCATAAACCAATTATCCAATCTATCCTAGCGTCGAGACACGTTAAGTGTATGACCCTGCGGGTTCGAGAATATGCAGATATGATCTTCTATCAACAATCAACAACGGGGTCTGGAAACCCATATTGACTCCCACACATTCATCGATGATCATATCGGATGAACCACGATGCCAGGATTCAATCAATCCCATATATATTCCCTTCATCTCGCGATATTTTACTTGCCCGAGATTCGATCGTCGGTACCATCATACCTAGTTCAATCTCGTTCACAACAAGTACTTTACTCGTTCCGTAATCCGATATCACTTTGTGATTAACTCCTTAACCACATGCTTGCAAGCGGTGTTGATATCGATTAACGAGTGGGCCCGAAGTATATCTCTCCAACTTGGGAGGGACAAATCCCATCTCGATACATACAACCCAACAGATACTTTCCGATTACCTGAGAGACACCTTTATGATCACCCTCTCATAGGATGACGTTTGATGACCTCAAAGCTTTCTTCTGATACCAGGGAGTTGTATTATCTCATGGTCAAAGGAATACAATATTTGACATAAGAAAAGCTTCGCAAAGATGAACACGGTGACACGATCTAATTGCTTCGCTTAGTTTGGGTCTGTCCATCATATCATTCTCCCAATGATATGATCTCATTATCAATTGACAACTCATGTCTATGGTTAGGAAACCTTAACCATCATTGATCAATGAGCTAGTCCATAGAGGCGTACTAGGGACACGGTGTTGTTCACAAACCACACAAGTATTAAAGTTTCCGCTTAATACAATTCTAGCATGGACTATAAACATTATCATGAACAAGAATTATAATAATAACAGCTTTATTATTGCCTCTAGAGCATAATTCCAACAAGTTCCGCTCCGCCGCCGCCACCAGAAACCAAGATTCGGATCCAGAAACTCCGTTTTGGTACCTTGTCGGGACGAGAAATTTGGAGAGGATCATCGCCATCATCATCACCAACGCATCTCCATCAACCACCGATGTTTCCATCATCCATGAGTGAGTAATCCCCCGCTGTAGGCTTGGGGATGGTAGGGATTGGATGATTTCTATTATGTAATCGAATAAGATTCTTAGGGCATAGTGTCTAGTTTCTCTTGTGCTATTTGAATTTGTTGCAACTTGTTGTGCTTAATGCTTGTCACTAGGGCCCGAGTGTCATGATCTCAGATCTGAATTTATTATTGAATCATTATGATAGTATTTTTTGTGATCTTATCTGCAAGTTGTGTACACATATCATTGTCCGGATCCAAAGTCCCCAAAGTGACAATAATTGGGACAACCAGAGGGGATGGCTATGGTGTGAGGATCACATGTGTTCATGGAGTGTTAATGCTTTGCTCCGGTGCTCTATTACAAGGAGTACCTTAATTGCCAGTAGTTTCCTAGAGGCCCCGCTGCCACGAGCTGGCTGGACAAAAGATGTTGTGCAAGTTCTCATTGCGAGCACGTATGACTATATTTGGAGCACATTCCCAGGATTGTTTAGTACCTAGATGCTTATTATTATTTATCTGCAATTCCCTAGATCTTGAAGTTACATGTTTAGACTCGTCCATGCAACGCCCATCCTTACATCCCTATGCCTACCGCACTCGAATCCTACTATTACCGTTACTATTACTATTGCTGTTGTTTCACTGTTGTTGTTGTTGCTATTGTTGTTGTTGTTGCTACTGATAAACTTCTGTGAGCAAGAACTATTTCCAGGTGCAGCTGAACTGACAACTCAGTTGTTAAGGCTTGCAAGTATTCTTTGGATCCCCTTGTGTCGAATCAATAAATTGGGTAATACTACCCGCGAAGACTGTTGCGATCCCCTATACTTGTGGGTCATCAAAGGTCTTCATCGAGTACCGAACGTGTGACCGATTGCGAAAGCGCTGCCAAAACGCGGCAATGGAAGGATCATCTTTGCGATCTTGGGTCGACAAGTGAATGACCACATCAACCACGAGAATCCGATCTCGTTAAACACTTTGGAACTTCGAGGGTTAGTACTCTATGAACTCGTTGCACCGATCTCATAGATTAGATCTTGGCTTTTGTCCGTTCATGCGATAGAATTTTTTGTTCATGCTACAAACCCCTATACCGACGACCTAGGTAGTGTGGTCCTTGTTCTTCGTTTTATGTATGTCTCATCTTCTTCATCAGGTTCTTCCACCATCGGGTCTCTGACGAGGCCGTCGAAGTCTTTCTTGTCGGCGACTCCATCCATTTCGACGAGGGCCCTTTAGCATCTCCTTATGACGACATGACTGAGCCTTGATAGGTCGGTAATGAAGAAGCATTACTCCATGTTGTTAGCCAGTACCCATGGCTCATTGTGCGCAGTGGGGTTCTTGGACTTGGATTACTTGGGAATACACATGGTGTTGAAATAGTCATCTTCTTTTGTGACGTTCGTATCCCATCTGACACGGAACATTGGCATCTTCTCCCCAACGTAGTCGAGCTCCCAGATTTCCTCGATCATTCCACAGTATGTTTTCTTTTCTTCACTTGTGTAAGATTCCATCGCCACACCCGAGTTTTTATAGTCGCTCCTTTTGTCCCTCTCCTCCATGTAGAATGTGTACCCGCCGATGTCGTATGCTTGATAAGTCATGAGGTTAGGCGCGGGCCCGTAAGACAAGGCCAATATGATTTTGTCTGCATCGCTTGTCATTGGTAGGGGATTAGCATCAATCTAGTCTTTAAACTAGCGCGCGAAATAGTAGTTGTGCACTCTAAATACATCTTCTCCCGTCATCGGCCTGTCATCACTTTTATGGTTCATGATTATGTGCTGATCCACCCAAGGCCCGACATCATCCATGTGTTGTAGCACCACTAAGTGGGCACTGTTAAAGTTAGCTCTCCTACTAGATAGATCCACGTCCATTCCCTATTGTTGGTGTTGTGGACTACTCCCTCGAACTTGTCGAGGTGCTTGTTTGCGGGCAAACCAACTGGACGTGGATTATCCTCATTTAGATAATTCTTTCAGAAAGAGATGCACTCCTCGATGAGAAATCCCTAGATGATGCTTCCATATAGATGTGCCTTGTTACGGATGTATCCTTTGATGATCCTGTTCATTATTTCTAATGCCAACATTTGTGAAGGAACGGAGGCCCGAGATCCTCGATATCGTCCACTATATGTAGCAGCAGGTGGACCATGATGTCAAAGAACGCGCACGGGAAGTACATATCCATCTCGCATATGATGGTGACGATCTCTTCCTATAGCCTCCTGAGTTTCTTGACAGTTATCGACTTCCGAGTGATGACGTCAAAGAAGTTACATAGGCCAGTCAGCGTTGCACGAACATGTGGCTCCATTATCCCTCGGATTGCAACCGGAAGTATCTGCATCATCATGACATGATAGTCATGAGACTTCATCCTTCTGAAGATTCTTTTCATTGGTTCCATCCATCGGCGTATCAGCCCCGCGTATCCTAAGGGAAATCTGACTCCTAGGAGGCAATCGAAGATTTGTTTGAGCTCGTCAGGATTTAGAGTGAAGCAGGAGGGGCGCGGAGTTTTGCTCTGCTTAGCCCTTTTGCCCTTAGGATATTCTGTGTCCTCCTCAATCGTATGCTTCCCCACCCTTTTGTGCTTGCGTTCATCCGTCTCCTCAACCCTAGACGAAGGCGGAGGGTGAAGATCTTCTCTGATATTCATGGCCATCAAGCTGTGTCTTGCTTTCGGCCCGTCTTTGGTCCTGTCCGGCATGTTGAAGAGAGTGGCAAGCAAGCTCTCACACATGTTCTTCATTATATGCATGACATCAAGGCTATGAGGCGTACCGAGGATCTTCCAGTACGGCAAGTCCCAAAACATGTACCTCCTTTTCCATACCCCCATGAGCGACCTGAGTTCCTTTTTCTTCTTCTTGTCTCCTCGCTTCCGCTTCTGCTTCTTTATTATCTTACCAGCCGGAGGGCAGTGTTTCCAGTTTTTCAACAAAGTATCGATCTCCTCGCTGTTACGCTTAGGTGGAGGTCCTTCGAGCTCATCCTCATCGTTGAACAGATCTCCATGCTTCCTCCACGAGTCATTCTTGGGTAGCCACATTCGAGTCCTCATGTAGACGGTTTTCCCAGACCCGGGATCCTTACCCAGCTATAGATACAACATCTTTTCCATTCACCGCACACAAGCCTTGTGTCCGTGGCACACCTGGCATGCAATATATCTGTATCTGAGATAGTCCTGCACCGTCATGATCACCACGGCTTTCAGACGAAACAGTTCTTCGAGGTAGGCATCCCATGTTTCTACCCCTACCTCCCATAAGATGGCTAGATCCTCCTTCAATAGCTCGAGGTACAGGTTGAGATCGCTCCCTAGCTGTGTTGGCCCTTGGATTAGCATACTCATGTGTATGTACTTCTTCTTTAGGCACAACCGTGGGGGCAGGTTGTACATCCACACAAACACGGGACAGGTGTTGTTCTTGCTGCTCTGGTTGCCAAACGGGTTCATCCCGTCGGTTCTCACACCAAGCCTGATGTTTCTTAGATCTTTCCTGAATTCTTTGTACTCATTGTCTAATGCTTTCCACTGGCTTGCATCCGAAGGGTGTGTCAGCACTGGGTTTTCAACCCGTATAGGATCCTTGGGAACCGCTTCCTTCCTTTCCACGTGCCAACGCATGAGTTTTGCTTCCTTGCGGTCCACGAAGTACCGCTAAAGATGGGTCATGAGAGGGAAGTGCCACACATCTTTTCGAGGAGCTTTTCTCGTCCCTCTCTTGTATCAAGGTTCGCCGCACACTAGACATGTGTACTCGTCCTTGTGCTTGTTCTGATAAATCACGCAGTCACTGATGCAGGCGTGGTATTTCTCATGCGGTAAATCGAGAGGGCACACGACTTTATTGGCCTCATGTAGGCTACCGGGCAACGTGTTATCTTCAGGAAAGTGCTGCTTCAAGTATCGGAAGAGATCGTCCACGCCTGTGTCGGACCATCCGTGTTTTGCCTTCATCTCCATAAGATCAAGAGTTACTCTCAGGCGGCTCTCCTCTTGCCCGCGACCTACGTCGTACAACGAAGTTCTCGAGTCTACCTCCAGTTGATCCAACTTAGACTTCCGCCTACCGGCGAATCTAGGGTCGGTCGGTGCGTTGCCGAGAAGAATTTCTTGAACATGAGGGTCATGTAAGGCCGCGGTTAGTGGGGTACTCCTACTCCTGTCCTTGTCATCCGCATGTACTTCTTCCCGGGATTCTTCATCACCATCATCGTGTGCGACATCTCGATCTTCCTCCTCATCTTCATTTTCGTTTTGATCGGCATCCTCTTCCTCATGGTCATCTTCATAATCATCACCCATCCACTGAGTGTGGCCCTCCATGAAACTATACCTAAGCATGTGCTGATTGACTATGCCTGAGAAGGGTCGACCAATGACGATAGTTTGCATCTTCGACACAGACAGCTTATTTCCATGCGGTTATTTCGATACATGTCAGCCATCACACGTTGCATGTATCTATCCACGACGCTTTCCTTCATCTCGATGACCATTGTTGCCTGCACGATAAGAGAATTGATTAGAACCGTCGTCTCGGCTTTCATGGAAAAATTCAGCATGACCTTTGCTAAAAATGGTCATGCCGGAGTGCCAGAAATTCGCCGAAACGGAGGTTAATCGACATCCCGGCAAAATATTGGCAACTCATTTGTACCTACATATCAAAAATAATGCAAAACGGTCCACAAATGCATGGAATCGCTTTTTGCCATCACAAGAAGTGACATCAACTCATGCACACATTCCACACCCACATTATATACCTATTAGTTCAGCAAGCTCCAAGAGCACCAAGAGACACCACACGTTGACCGAAGAGAGTGTGTGTTGCGGTGAGATAGATCTAGATCTAGATTTAGAACTTACAAGTTAGCTACTATAAGGGTGGGGAGAAGTGGGGGAACGAGATTTGATCAAATATACCAATTTTGGTTGGTAGAATTAGCTAAAATAGGTGGGGAGAAGTGGGGGATGAGCTAGCAAAGCTTTGGGTCGACTTGCCATGAAAAGTGAGCTAGAGAGGGGTAAGGAAGAGGTGGTAGGTGGCTGATTCGCGACCATTTAAAGCCCAGATTACCCCCGATGAACAGGTTTCAGGCGCTGGCGATAAGGATGGGCGGAAGGGGGTGGTAGGTGGAGGAACATACCGCCGACAAACAGGGACCGCTGTCGCCGGTGGTAATTTTTACATTGCCGACGAACAAGGGTGATAGGTGCCGGCGGTAAATTGTGGGCCCGGGTGGACCATCCGGCTGGCCTTATCACCGGCAAACATGACATGGACTCGCTGGTGGTAACATGCTCTAGCCCTGGAAAACAGTGATGTTTTTCGCCGATGCTAAAGGGCGGCCCATCCAGGGGCACGCGACCCACCACAACGCCGACGAGCGTGGGTCCTATTGGCCGGTGGTGTACGGGCTAGCCCTAGCGAATGTGATGTCCATTCGCTAGCGGTAACGCGAGTAAGGCCTGGAAGGCCTTACCGCCGGCGACCCCGGGACCACTTCGCCGGCGGTAAGGAATCCGGCTATAAGGTTTTCTCTACTAGTGTGAACACAGCCACCAGCAGAGACCAATCCAGTCGACGCCACCCCACCTCCATCAAATTGCCACCACCATGATGGCGTAGACGAAGGTAAGAGGAAGATGCAGACCCGCACCGCCCCACCGAACATGAGCTCACTCCCAAAGGATAGAGCCCCAACCACCAGACATAAGATATGGAGCGCGTCGCACCGCTCCGCCCTCCCTCGCCTCCAAGGCCGCCAAGGAAGGAACGGGAACAACCTCCCATAGTTCGCCGTGCAGCTCCCCCTCGCCACCAAGGCCGTCCAGGAGCTTCACCGCAAATACAACTCCACCACAACGGTGGTTCAAAATGGCTTTATTGAAGGAGAAGCCCTTCATATCCGCCTCCACCGCATCTGGCCCTGACCACCGGAGAACCACCATGAAGGAGAAGAGAAACAAGCAGATCAAGATCTTGCCGACGAGATCTCGATTTATCTCCTCAGCATGATGCCAAACAGCGGCAAGAAGCCGCACAACCTAACACTACAAAGCAAAAGGAACCCTAAAACCACTCCGGAGCCATCCCCTGGCGGCCACTCACCACCTAATCTGGAGAGGGCGCCATGGAAGAGGCCCTGACTCACGCGGGAGGGCTCTCATGATCTGTAGCAGTGGGGAAAGGAAGAGAGGAGAGAGTGCATAAGGATCCTAACCAACTCTATGGATTCCCTTTGAGATCAATGTGACTGGCTTCTTTTCCCTTTGAAAAGGAAGGCAAGCATTCATTTTTATTTCATACTCTCTTCTAAACTAGAATGCATATAAATTTACCAAAAAGTCATATTTTAAGTTTGACCGAGTATATGGAAAAAAGGATGAACATCAATACAAATCAACATCAATAAGTTCAACATAAAATATATTTCTATAATGTATTTATTTAATATTTGAAATATTGATATTTTCTACTATATTTTTTTGTCAAACTTAGTAAGCTTTGGCTGTTGACTAAATTTATATACCTTATATTTTTTAATGGAGGTAGAAGTTTTGAAGGTTTTACAAGTACCAAAGAGATCATGAAGGTGGAAACTTAGCATTTGACCATGAAAAATAGGACTAGAAACTACATCTCATGCATTAGAAATTCCACCACTAAACTGCCGATCAAAACGTCTGAATAAAACTTGTGTTATAGTCTCCAAGTAGTTGTACCCAGAAACAGAGAATGTCGCTCCTCCACATGATGGAGTAAGCACTAGGTATGCATCCAATGCATAGCTCAAGGAGTGAACTGCGAGAATTTGAAAGTGTCTTCTCTACTAGAGATAATATGTGATGATGTCACGGGTCCCAAGTAGGCCCGCAGAGGCTAAAGTGGACCACTCAACAAGGGGCGACCCAAGGACTCGGGTGCTTCGAACTAGCCCGCATACGTAGTCATCTTGGAGTGCAAGTCACGCGAATATCTCCACTCGGATTCTACGGAATACATCTTGTAAACGAGTATGAATAGATCTAGATATCTTGTTAGGGTTTTTGTGTTTATCTCTACAACTTGTAAACTTACTAAGCGCATGTGTCCCTAGTCCAACCATGTATATAAGAGGGGAATAGTGGTCTGTCACAGCGTAATGCTCATAGAACCTTTCATCCACCTCCTTAGGCGAGATCGAGATATCCTCGCCTCGAGAATCGAGATGGTCATGAGCACCAAGAGACAGTAGACTCCACCCTAAACATGAGTATGGCTATTAGCGGACACTGTTTCTCGAGGCTCCAACCTATATACATTTGTGTGTGAAAATGCATTCTGCTCCGTAAATGTGTTTTGAGTGTTTGTTGTCAACATAAATCAGTCTTAACCATGTGCTAAGAGTTTAAGGTACAGTTGATGAAAAGCACGAGACAGTGATCCCCTCAAAAGTGAAAAGATCAAAGTGAATTTTGGTAGCTTTTGTTTATTGAGTTGTAGGTAAAGCATACTAGCAAGAAGGGTTCTACTCTAGAAGGCTTGGGTGAAATCCTGTTCTTGCACAAACCAAATTGCACCCACTAAACCATTCTATGCAAAGGTACAGGGAAACCTAAAATTGCTAGCTGTTATGAGGATCCAGCCTAGAGACTGCGATGTGCTTAGACCGAAGACTCATGTGTGCAAACACAGGAGACTTCGATCCAGCCTAGAGATCCGGTGTGCTTAGACCGGAGACTCATGTGTGCAAACGCAAGAGACTTCAGCGTACGCAGCTAAAACTCTAGCCCGAAGTCTCGGGCCTGATATACTTCGAGATGAGCCAACTCAAAGTAGCCAGTCCAAATAATTGGTCTAGAGTCTTGGTCCTCAGATTTCGTGGGGCCATAGTCTCTGTTCTCCTTAGACCAGAGTCTTTGGGTTAGGATGGAAACTTCGTTGTCTCTAGGCCGGAGACTTCGGGGTTATGTATCCTGCAACAACTTAGGAGAGCAACGTATTATGTCACCACTATGTCCGCGAACATCCACCATACACCAAAGATAACTTCCTTTATATCCTGTAGGGAAAATAGTATGAATTCTATGTTCGCATAATATCATGAAGAAAGTTACTACACATTTATACAAGTATAAACAATCATCATCTTTATTTCAACATTTTATTTCGAAGATCATGTGAAATCAGCAAAAAAGGAGCGCCGCGAGCACGATAGAATACCAAAATTCTAACACTACTAATATAAAAAAAACACAAGATAAAATCGTGATACAATACCAAAATTCTAACACTACTAATATAAAAAAACACAAGATAAAATCGTGATACAAAATGCAATCATCACCAAATCATTGGGCCACGAGTCTCTTTGTCCCACACGGAAACCCTGCGCTAGTGCAAGGTTCCCATCGAAGTAAAATCTATCTATTGTTACTACTTGGCCTTGCTCGATACGGTCACTGGACTCAGGCTGACAAGTTCACTGAGGGTGGATGAACTTTTTTCAGACAACACATATGATCCATCCGACGGGTCACCACAAAAACCACATGACGACATGACCCAATGCCCTCCCAAAAATCCAAGCTCATCCCTTCTGTACAAGTGCAAGCCATCGTTCCCTAATAAAATTGCAAGCCATCATCATCTTCATAATAAAGCTAGATCAGCTAGATCGATCAACGGCACCCTCTATTTCGAACACCACTAGATCGTCAACATCATCATCTGAACTCGTCGGATGGCCTCATTATAGTAACTTGTGTATCTACCCCAAATAATGCGATCCATCGCAGAAGTAGTGTTGTTACCTGCACACAATGGGGTGATGGGCGATCCAAACCGTCCGGGCACGTCCAAACACGTCGACACGGTCTCTTCAGCGGCACAACCCATCCGGACCGACGTGTCCGACTCGATCTATTTCTGCATCAAATCTAGGCAACAGTTGCGTCAGCCCGGACGCAGGCGGACCGAGGGAGGACAGCGTGCCACTGTCCCACCCGTCAGCCATCGCATAGTGTCACCGTTTCATACGCAACCACGACAACGATTCAGACGCGCAACGACACCATTTCAGATGCAATTGCGATAGGGATTCATAGGCACGGACGACAGCCTACGCCATTAATGCCGACGAGACAACACCCTGACTAACGGGACGCCGCCTGAGTTCCTGCACCGGCATTGATGGCGAAGGGGCGAGATATGCGCGTGTTCGCGGGCGTAGGGGCTACATAACCTTGTGCCCGTCGGTGCCGCACTCTCCACCTCTCACCATCGCCAGATACAACACTATCAACATTGCCGCCACCACCGCCAACGATGAAGTTGTCGGAATAGTTCAAGAAGGCCAATAATGACCACGAGGCAACCGGATCCGGCTCGAGCCACTGGCGCAGTGGCCTTTCGGCCTTCCTTTGAGGCGTCGTGCCGCAACCACGGCCCTAGGACTTCGCCCACCGCCTCGTCGTGCGCACGGTGGCGGGGGAGCCCCACCACAACCGCCGCTACTTCCGCGTGGCGGAGTGCGAGCGACGATGGAGGAAGGGAGCAGGCATCAACCACCATGATGTCTCCCTCCCCATAGGCTGGCACCTCAACCGGGAGAGGGTTCTGGTGCCGCCCGTGTCCAAGAAGGGCAAAGTGCTGAAGGAGGAGATCTGCCGCCGCATCCGCAACCTGCCGCCGGCCCTCAGGTGGGAGCGCGGCTACCATAGTCAAGACTTCTGGAAAGAGTTCCTGGACTGGGAGCACATGACGCGGCGTGCGAGCACCTTTCGCGGTGACTTCTAGCCTTGGCAGGTCTACAACGTCCCTGTCTTCAACCCTAACGTCGATGGCTTCGTCAACCACTCCGACGACGAGCTCGGCAGCAACGATGTTGAGGAGGACGACGACAACGACGAGGATGATGACATCATCATCAAAGAGGAGGGGGTGGAGCTAGTCGCAACCTCCACCGCCGTGCACCTTCCCTTGGAGTACTGGGAGGTCTTGGCGCGGGACTACGAGGAGGACGCCTTCATCGAGCATGCCAATGCAGCTAGGGCGCAGGACGATGATGCCTTGTGGGGCGGCTACCTAGAGGCCGTCCAGCTCACCGGCTTGTGGTGGCGCAGGAGAACGCGCAACTGCCTCCACCGTCGCTGCTGCGGGGGTGGGCACCACCGATTGCGCCGAAGGAGGGGATGAAGCTGGCGTACCTCCAGCACCGCATGGCCGCTGGCAGCATGGCCTGGGCATGCGATCGACCCGCCCGCGCCCGCTCCGGCTCTGCCATCGGCCAACTTTTGGACGCCGCCGGAGTACATCGACCTCGACCCCTAGATGGACACAACAGAGCCGGCGTACGAAGATCGGTAGCTAGGGTTAGGGCTAGTTTAAATTTTGTCTTTTATATTTTAAATGTAAATTACGTATGAATATGTATAAACTTTGCCAGTTTTGTTGCGAATTGGCTCTTTTTGATTTTTTTTTAAAGAACTGTTTCGGTTGGCCAAGTGCGGATAAATAGGTTACGGCGCTGGGAGCAAGTGACCGAACAAGCCGGATCACGCATAACCGCGATGCAACCTAAAACAGAGGAAAACAAACTTTTGAGTCGCCCGTTGGGATCAACCCGGTGCCCTAACTTGGATAAAAGTCGTACCACTATATCTTGATCTTGGCATCTCTTTTTTTTTAAACTTTAGAGAGCTTTATTCAAACAAAGGCATTCGCTGGGCAAAACAAAGCAAAGTGATCTCGTGACTCGGTGATCTCCTGGTAGGGCGAGGTTTGGTGATCGCCCTACATCAATTTTTTTTTGACAATCAATTTGTTTTTATACGAGTACGTACTACGTATGGCATATCGGTCATTCGGTCATCGTACTCGTTTGGGGAAGAAAACTGAGAGGAGGAAGAAAACTGAGAGGATGTAGGGCACGGACTCCTGGGCCTGGGCCTAGGCTGTGCCGGTTGTCCCGTGACTCGGCCTCCTGGGCCTGGGCCGACTGCAGAAATGTGGGTGGATGGCCCGGCTCGACTGCTTGAGTCGCTCCGAGTCGAGCGACGAGACTGTGGCGGCGGGCAGAGAACAAGCGGCAGCTAAACCTAGCGCCGTGCGCGCAGGCGAACGGCGACTCGCCGGGTGGCGGGCGGGCCCTCCTCCTGTTCTCCAGTCCTGCCGGTAATTTATAGATCCATTCTCAAAACAATTTGTTTGGAACTTCGATCTTGTGAAATTCAGTTAAGGGGTACAGCTGACAGTGAAAATCCATTTCTTATTTAATCCAGTCTCTTACATCCTCTTGTTACCCAAGAATGAGCTAGAAAGGGGAAATGCGAAAATGTGAAAATGAACTTGCTCGCGGAAGGGGACTGTATAAAAACTAGGCACAATTGTTTTCTACGGAATCAGCACAGCTTTCACGAGTTATGTTTTTTATAGATTAAAGTGTCTGTTATTGCATATAAGTAGCTGAAACACGATTCCTGTTATATTTGCTTTCTTGCCGTATTATGTTCATCGTTGAATTTTGGGACGAACATACGAGCTGGTACCCCCTCCATTTGGAATTATAACATTTAACATGTTTTGGATATTTCAATATGGACTACATAAGGACTCAAATGAGTGAACAAGCACACTAAAACGCGTCTGTATACATGTGATTCAGAAAAATGATAAAACTTTTTATAATTCGGAACTGAGGGTGTAGAACTTATGTTGTGTCATCTATCCTTTGCATCTTGTTGAACTTTATGATTCATTTTAGCAGGGGCAAGGGAATAGAAGAAGATGCATTATATGCAACAAAGTTCAGCCAAAGGAGAACAGGGATTGGTTCCCAGTTGGATGCTTCTGTCATCTGTTTTTCTTACAAAAAGAATGTTTTTGACACTCTATGGGCTGTCTTTGGCTTTGGGTCCTCTTTGGCCATCTTTTGGGACTTGTAGGCGGCATTAAAGCTTCATTATTGGTATGTTTCTAGATTCTCTTCTATCTAAATATGCTTCTATTTCATTAAACTAAGTTATTATGTTTAGGATCATATAATGTATTAATGTGTCTGGACTACTTTCGTTTTTGTATAATTTTTTTTGTGCTTTAGAGTTCGCCCGAGCTCAGTTTTTTCATTCTCCACCACCGCACATGAGTACATTTGCAAGGTCTTGAGATCTACAAGATTTCGGTAACTTAGACACCGACAAGAACTATGGGTTACTCTGGGGTTAGCGACATGGGTTCTATGACTTCTCAACGCATTCTTATGGCTGTGTACGACCAACAACAACTACAGTGTGTACGTAATCAACCCATATGCAGGCATGAGGAACTGGACACCTAATCCCACCGAATGAGTCCCCTACACCCTCTACTATGACCATGTCGAACCTCACGCCTTGACTTAGCAATGGTCCAACGGCCGCTAACGTGCCATAAATGTGGTCAGGACCGATCTTGAACCTATATGGAGCCTTTAGCTCGGCAATCCCTACATCCTCAACCTCAGGAAGATAAACCGGTCCGAGGATTTACGTACCCGACTATAAGTCTCTGTCTTACTAGATCTTTGGATCTCACCATTCAAATATTTTGGGGTAGGATTACTAAATGGCGGCCATCGACCACACGCCTCACCACATTGATGGAACCTTGATGATTATGCAAGTTGGCCTCTGATCGCATCGCCATCACCTCCAACAACTCGTCTGCTACTTCCACAATGAATAGGGGTAGCTCACTCACACATTATAGATTTGTGGCAGTAGCTTGATCAAATATCTCTACGTGCTTCATTGCCTAGAACTGTATAAGTTGCCCTACATGATTACTGTCATATTTTTGTGTGTCTTTGATGGTGGTCTTCGTTTATGAGATGATTTATTTAGTGGAATTACCTTGTTATGCTTGTCTATGATATATTATAAGGTGCATATTCCTACATCATTCTTGATTCTAGATCTGATCATTCTAGAGGATAGGACAGTAGTGGGGCAGTAGCTCTGATCATTCTAGACGTGTGATGGCTCTCGGGCTCCATGGAGCCCGGTTTTCAAAAATTTAAATTTAGAAGTCTCAGAATATTATGAAATAAATAGAATGATGTAGCCAACTATGTGTTTTATCGGTGTGTAAAATTTCAATTCAAACTACTTTTTATTTTAGGCTCAGCAAAATGAAGAATTAATTTTTTGTCCTTGGTGAACAGTGTTAAACAGTATACTAAAGTGATGATTTTGCATTTTGTGCGATTTTGATGATTTTACACACTGGTCGATTTCATGGTTGACTACGTGCAGATTTTTTTTCATAATTTTTTGAAAACCATTGAATTCAACTTTTTTTGGAGTTTCAAAAATAAACCCATGGGATCCCGGGAGCCATAAGGATTATTCGGGGTGGTGCTCTATAGTTAGAGTTGATCTTGTGGTGTGATTACCTCGGTAATATAAAGATTAAAAGTACTTGGGCATGTTGGTAATTTATTGAACCACCTCTTAGGACCTATCCTTTTTTATTTCGGTTCGAGAAAGTACCAAAGGGCTCAAGTGTTTTTACCCTTTCTAGCATTTGAGCTAATCACACCCCCTCAATCACCAACAGATCTTGATATCTGGATAGCCTAATAACTTATTTCCCCCCACTATGCCTGATCTTCAGGTCTGATAGATGTCCTAAACTGAACTTACCACCTATCGCTACCGATCCATGATGAGAAATCGAAGATCGGCACAGAAATGTGATGCTAAGGGCCCCTTCCAATCCAATGGTCTAGTCAAAAACTGATATTTCCCCTCTAATGGATGTGTGCTTAGTCCCTAGCTGAAGCAATCCGTGTAACTTATGAATCACCCTCCAAAATTAGGCACCACTCACAATTAATGAATTCATGAAGCAAGACCGTGCCAAGTTCTTCTTCCGAATCATATCTAAGCAAAGACGCCCCTAGGTTGTAAGGATCTTCCAAGCCCACTTGCCCATTAAGCACCAATTCATCTATTTGATGTTACTTGTGCCAAGTCTAACAACCTTTGAGAAACGAATGGTACTTTTGTTTTCCTTTGTCTTTGAGCGAGAAGGAACCCAACTAACCTTGTCGAATGCCTAATGACCCACTCCATAGGCAAATAGAATCCCATGGTGTACACATGTGTATTGTAAGGAAAGAATTGATAATCACCATCTTTTGCGGGAAGCAAGATGCGTTCAATTCCACCTGTTGACTCTCTTGGCTACCTTCTCAGTAATGTACCCACAGTCAACAAAAAGTAACTTCCTAGGAACAATCGACATCCTCAAGTAGGTGAGCAGGAAGCATCCCAACTTAGATTTCATCATATGTGTAGACTTGAGTTGATCCTGGAGGTCGTATGGAGTTCGTATCCAGTAAGCCTGGCTTTGCTCTTATCAAAGTTTGTTTTGAGTCTCGACAATTCATCAGAACACATAAGCATGAACTTTAGGTTCACAATCTCTCGTTCCTAATGAGGATCAATGTATCATCAATTTTTAATCCGTTTGTGAGAAAGCATGAAAAAAGCCAAGAGATTTGAATTTTAGACTTGAATAATCTGAATTATAGGAATTGTACTTACGAATTCGAATTAAAAAAGATTCAATGTATCGCGAGTCGGAGGTTCGGTCCGAAAAAATTTGGAACAAAGCTTCTACCGCATTGAAGTTTATAGCGCTAGATTTCCATGAAAATATAATTATTCCCATCAGAATCCTTTTGAATGTCTCTACATTAGATCCAGGTTCTACGTCAATCCCAATCATAATGATTCTAGGTGGTATTCTAGGTGTTGATACTTTTTAGGTGGTATTGTAGGTGTTGATATTTTTCTGCATACTTGGCCAAACTTTACATCCTTTGACTTTTAAAAGTATCTATATGCACTACATTTTAACAAGGAGGGAGTAATGTACAATGGCACATTATTTTAAATCCAAATCCCATCCATATATCCAGAACAAAATGACAGATCCTGTTGTGTGCAGTAGCAAATCCAGTTTTGCTGTAAATAGTAGCTTATCTATATTATTACAACACTACTTTTCTTTTCTGTCCCGGAATTAGATACGAGTTATGTCAATTCTATTCAATTTTTTCAGAATATTCACAACTATTAGAGGGAAATTGCGCCTTAGTGCACTATTTCGTCCAAGCACAGTAGTTCCGGCAGTATGTGTCCCAAATTAACTCTTTTAAATGTGTAAGTTAAAAATGCTTATCCATGAGTTAGTACATAGTTCTTTTGCACATTAACCATATTTGTCGTGCAATCTGTGCAACCCAAGTAGCCAGTACCAATGTGTTTCGACACTCAGAAACCTGAAAGCGTTTTGCAATGACATAAAAATTATTTATTTACTTTCCCAGCCTTAGATAACTCACCACCATCCCATGACAGGTTATGGCATCGGAGCTATACAAATATACGAGAAGCGCAAAGAAAATAATCATATATTTGTATCCTTACACCCACTCAGCCTGTTCTTAGTCTAGCAGATGGGCAGGGGTTCGCCGTTCCACTCTTTGAGGCACTCAAGCAGCGCGTCGATGTGCTTGCCTTGGTTGATGGCCATCAGAACCTTGTTAAGCTCCTCCCCAGGCGATCGTGTCTTCTCACCGGTCAGGTATACAGTTCCGAGCTCCTCGCGCACAAACCGGTACAGAGGGTATGAGCGGCACTCGGCGATCCGGTTGGGCATCGCAGCCGTGCCGCTCTCTACAGCTGCGCGTGCAGTCTCGACCGCCCGTGGAAGCATTGCACGCAACTCCTCGAACAAGGCAACCTTTGCCAAGACGGAGGTCTCCGCGTCGAACTCCGCCATGCCATTGGAGAGGGCGCGCTCCACCAGCACACCACGTAGCTTCTTCATCAGTGGATAGTTGGCGCTGCAAGGGTCATCAGCGTATGCGAACACCGCCTCACGCTCAATCTCCTGGAGCAGGTCTTTCTCGCAGAAGCGAGCAACGTGAAGACCACCGGTGGAGTTGGTGCTCAGAGTCTTCTTGGCCACTGTCATCACACAGCTCTTGACGGCGCTCTTGACATTCTCCTCGATGTGCCGCAGATCAATAGCCTGACAAAGGGCGACCAAAAATGTGGAGGACATCAACTTGAGGATCTCAACTGCCTCGGCGGTCTTCCTGGAGGAGATGAGACCCAGTGAGTTGACGTCCTGGTTGTGCTGCTCAGCGCTCTGCACATGGTTGGTCACCGGGTTGCCCAAGAACTGCAGCTCGGAGCAGTACGAGGCCATGGCGATCTCCGCGCCCTTGAAGCCGTAATCCAAGCTCGGGTTGCGCCCACCGGATAGGTTTGATGGCAAGCCATTGTTGTAGAGGTCGTTGACAAGCTCCGAGAACTGGGCGAACATGAGCTTGCCAATGGCTGCGATGGCGAGGCGGGTGTTGTCCATAGACACACCGATGGGCGTGCCTTGGAAGTTTCCACCGTGAATCGCCTTGCCACGGGACACATCAATGAGTGGGTTATCATTGACGGAATTGATCTCGCGCTCAATTGACTTGGTGGCAGCACGGATGACCTCAATTTGGGGTCCAAGCCACTGTGGAGATGTGCGGAGCGCATACCGGTCTTGCTTTGGCTTCATCAGTGGGTCAAGATCGCCAAGCTTCTTGGCAAGCTTCATGTAGGAGCTTCCCTCCAAGATATGCTCCATGATAGCAGCAGCCTCTATCTGTCCAGGATGGTGCTTCAACTTGTGGGTCAGGTGGTCGGTGAATTCTGGTTTGCCATTCATGACCTCGCAGAACACCGCGGAAATGACCTCTGCCATGAGAGCAAGGATGTTTGCCTCGAAAAGCACGGTGGATGCAAGTCCAGAGCCCACAGCTGTGCCATTCACCATGGCAAGACCCTCCTTAGGTTGCAACTCGAAGAAGCCACCATGGATGCCAGCTATCTTGAAAGCCTCGGCAGCATTCACCTTCTTGCCATCCGGTGTAATTGCCACGGAGTTCTCACGGCCGGTGACGAGTCCAGCTATGTAGGAGAGCGGAACCAGGTCACCTGACGCGGTGATGGTGCCTCGAAGGGGCAAGCACGGCGTGACGTTGGCATTGAGCAACTTGGCAACCGCCTCGAGGATCTCGAACCGGATACCGGAGTATCCTTGGAGGAGAGTGTTGATGCGGACGAGCATGGCCGCACGTGTCGCCGCAGCCGGCAGAACATGGCCGTCAGAGCCGGTGCCGAACGCCCCGGCGTTGAGGAATCTGATGAGCTCTCTCTGGAGAGCGCCGCCCTCCTTGGTCCTCCTGTGGGACGTGGCGCCGAAACCCGTGGTGACGCCGTAGCTGTCGGTGCCATTCATCATGCTGTTCATGACCCAGTCGCTGCTGGCCTTGACGCGCTCACGCGCCGACTCGTCGAGCTCCACCATCACATCGCCGGCAGCTGCCACCGCCGCGACCTTGGCGATGCTCAGGCTAGCGCCCTCGATCGTCACTACAGGCTTTCGGTACTCCGCCACCATCCTCTTCACCTCGTCCAAGTGACTCCCGGTCAGCTCCTCCGCGGCCTTCCCCCAGTTAAGCGGGTCGGCGCGCGGCGTCGCCATGCAGAGACCGGTGCCGTTCTCAAACTCCATGGCAATTAATTGCTGAGGGAAAGCTAGCTAAGCTGAATGATGTGAAGGGTGTGTATTGGTTCTCCGAGGAGAGTTGTGGAGAAGAGCTAGTGTAGCTAGATGGTTGCTGCTCTTCTTGCAGTGGGAATGGATGGGGAGGCAGAGCTTAAATAGGGGCGTGCGATGAGGAGGGGAGTAGGTGGACGAAGACGACTCAGGCAAAAGTCGGGTAGTAGGAATTTTATTTTCTGAGGAGAATGGGTGGCCAACGGCGTGGAAATTTCGTGATCCGCTTCCTCTGACCTTGCCTACCACTTCGGGGTTGGTGAATTGGTGCCTCCTCTGACCTTGCTCGGTCTAGTTCTTGGTTTTCTTAGCTCCGGTCATCTTAGTACCAAGTTGCAAGTTCTCATTTTCCCCTGACACGTTTTCTATAAGATGATTAACCTATCCCAACCAAGTAGAAGTCATCTGCATGATGGCACGTCTGAATATGTCACCAAGTAGAACCAGCAAGGATATCCGGAAATTATAGAGCTCACAGAACGGACGGCAACTCTGGTCTCGTTCATCCATGAAATAGCTAGTCAATATTTCTGCATTTGTGACAATTTTTCTATTCTGCATTTGTTGGTAGCGTGGCGATTGAAAAAAGTTTGTTTGAATTGTTCAATTATCATCATATTATATTGAACCGACCGCCCGGCATGAGATTACAGTTAATTTCTCCATTTTATTTATATTACTGTAAGAAAAATCCTAAGGGGATCACCAGGGTCTCAACTCTCAACGTACAATATGCTACCAGCTGCTTTGAACATGACAGTTCTCGACCGGTATCTCCCCGTCTTGGTGACTCTTAGAATCGATTCAGTACATGGGATCACGTCACATGTGAAGTTATAGCAACGCATGTCCTCACCTCCAAGGCTCCAACGTGATTTTCAGCATGTGAGATCCAAAGCGCTCGGTCAAGTCCTAGTTCTAGTCTCGTTCTGACTTCACTAAAAATGCTGCCAGTCCAGTCTTGAGTCATGCACATCTACACCGATAACTGACTAATAACAAAACTAAGAGGTGAACACAAATTGCTAAAATAGGTGTTAATGTTGTCAACATTCACATCCACGAAGTACTGACAACTGACTGTACCTCCGTACAAATGCAGAAGTTGTGAAATTTAACAGATATATTACCTCGTTTTGGTGATCTTGATCCGGGCGGGTCCTTTTCCGATCATTCAGTTATTGAATGCAAGTTGGCAAAACGAAGGACCTACAACAAATCTTGTCCAGACCGTGTCGTCCATGTAAACGAGAGACCACACAATCCTGGCGACCTCACGTCCAACCGAATGCCGTAAGCATGCATGTACCACAGCTAGCTAGAGACGCGTCCTTTCCTTCACATCATATTATAAGCCATGGGAAGGCCAAGTAGCTGCATTTGGCTACATGAGGGCCTTATGAAGAATACGTCCGCATATATATATGTTCCAATTAATCATATTCATATGTATGGTTTTGGAAAGATAAATAGGAAGGTGACAACTCGATCACAACTGACAATAATTACCAGCAAAGGACCCGGCAGTTATGGATGTGCAGACGTAAACATTTTATGGCTATATTGGTGACAGATATAAATTAGACATGGTCCTCTTGTATAAAACTATAAATGTGCATGTGTGTGATAATCGGAGTGCCAGAGTGTGCAATTCTGCATTTATATACTAAAGGATTAATCTTGGTGAGCTGCGCGTGCGGCAACTTCGGTTACTCTCCCACCGGCCTGTGGGCCTTGTTGCCTATGGTACTAAGTTTTAACCGTGTCATACTTCTCTTCTCTGACTGGCGATGAGTCCCGCTGATGTTGGTTCCGACGGTCCGCCGCACAGCTACAATTAGTTAGAAGAATTTTGTTTTTGCCACCGTATGCGCACCCCCTCCCCAAAGGCCAAACCCAACCCCACGCACGAACCCTATTGTGGACAACGATCCCAATCCAGAGCCCGGTCGATCCACCCTGCTACCCTAGGGACCAGATGCTCCGGAAACCCTCTCCCACCGCCGTTCGGGCAGCCACCACTCTGGTGCCCCTCCTCCGCCTCCTGGCTGCTCCTGCAGACCAGGTGGAGCACCCCACTGAGGAGGAGACGCGCCAGGATCCACTCCGGCCGGTGGTCATGATCGCGGTCGCCTTTGTGGCCGGCCGATCCGTGGCGAGAGAGCCGAGGTAAGTTGGCGAGCGAGCGATAGCCTGGGAGGTGGTGGACCTCCACGTGTGGTCATGGGGCCGACAGGAACGAGCAAGGTCAGACGACGGTTCCGCCTAGCTGCGGCCGCGGGCAGCGGAAGCGACGCGGGCACGAGAATCTCGCTGTGCGCAGGAATGGCGGAGGGGAGGAAGAACTATTGGTCGCTTTCCCGAGGTGCTATTGTCGGCGGCTTCCCGGACCACCTTACCACACATCTCTATCCCGCCGATGGAGGAAGAGCTCTAAGTTTGTAATGAGAAAATTTACTATGTTTGGGCACTTCGAAGTTACTGATTCATAGTATTCCGAAGAGCCATGCAACAATTCAAAATTGATTCATAGTTCAATAGTTGTGTAGTCCAAAATTACTAATATGAATAAGATGTTTAGTACGACATGGTTTGGGGGCCAATTTGTTTATTCAGTTCTTCAATAACAGAAAGCTTGAGAAACTTGTCTTTTCCCTTTCACTGCAGAAGAACCAATTAGGCTGTATCACCGCCAAAATTACTTCAGTTTGCCTTCAGGAGTATTCTAGCAATTTCTACTTTGCCATGTTTTGAAGTCAGAGTACCTCAACGGAAACCTTAATACGTGTGTGTATTCGCCTACCTGAGTTTTGCAGTGTCATGTTTTTGCAGATGTTAACTAGATGTTAACTATGCTGGAAGGTGCACTTGTTAGATCCCTTAGGATCATCTAGCTCAAGAATTGGGCCACAGAAAGAGGATTAGGGATATGTACCTTTATCTGGAGGTTCAGCCATGGCCTCTTTTTGCTTCTTCTTCTACTTATGTTCTTGATCTTCAGTAGTGAGTGGTTCTTTCTAGTGATGTGGGTGCTGGCTTTGATCAGTGAGCAGGGGAGAGTGAGAGAGAAGAGAGCACAACCGAATGAGAAGCCACCCTCAGCTCAAACCCTAGGACCCCTATTTATAACACTTGCACTAGGGGAACCAACACCTCTAATGGATGGTTAGGATGCCCCTGATCAGGGCATCCAAGGGCTGCTAATTAACCAGCCCCTAAAAGCCATTATTTAGACTTAATTTTATCATAGATTTATATAGATTACTGCATATCACTTATATTCAACATTCTCCCTCTTGATTGTAAGGAAAAACTTTATAAGCCCATTTCTCAACAAAACAACATATGAGACAACAAAATTACAATGGTCATAGAGTACCGTAGAACCCAGTTACTACAATACACCACTTTATTTCAAAACAGAACTTTAACTTAGGAGCTCCATAAACTTATATTTATTACAAATCTATGAGCTTAGCTCTTTGTTGAAACTTATAAAGAGACAATAAATTACAATGGTCAAAAGTACCATTGAACTAATTGACTACAGTACATCATTCCATCGAAGAGAAGAACCCTTCTTAGACTTATGGGGAGATGGTGTCATAACCGTCCCAATTCCAGGATCAAAAGCTTTCTCCCAATCCCATGCTAGCAACGTGCTCTTTAAACACACTGGGTGGCAAGCCTTTCGTAAGTGGATCTGCTAATATTGTGTTAGTCCTTATATGCTTAATACTTATCGTCTGATCCTGGATTCTATCTTTCACAACATGATACTTGATGTCAATGTGTTTGGCAGCATCACTTGACTTGTTGTTACTCGAATAGATCACTGCAGGTTGATTATCGCAGAAAAGAGTGAGTGGCTTAGAAATACTGTCAATCACCCTTAAACCCGGAATGAAATTCTTCAACCATACTGCCTGCCCGGTTGCCTCATAACATGTCACAAACTTTGCCTGCATTGTTGATGATGCAGTAACGCTTTGCTTGGTGCTTTTCCAAGAAATAGCTCCTGCTAGGGTGAAAATATAACCCGATGTGTTTTTCTTAGTGTCAACACACCCCGCAAAATCAGCATCTGAATAACCCACCACCTCGAGGTTATTATTTTTCTTATATGTGAGCATGAGGCCTTTAGTCCCTTGCAAATAACGCAAAGCTTTCTTAGCAGCCTTCCAGTGATTCAATCCTGGATTAGATTGATATCTGCCAAGCATCCCGGTTATAAATGCTAAGTCTGGGAGAGTGCACACTTGTGCATACATCATACTTCCAATGATTGAAGCATAAGGAACTGACTTCATCTCATCACCATTTTCCTATAGAAACTTAGCAAGGTCCAGGAATTTGGCCATAAGAAGTGTGTCTTCCGTAGTACTCACCACCACCACCACCACGATCAGACCTTACAACTTTGATCTTTTGATCGGCTTGATTTTCAACTTCAGCTTTAAATATCTTGAAATTTTCTATTGCCTCAGATCTTTCTTTGATAGGATAGATGTATCCAAAGCGGGAGCAATCATCAGTGAATGTTATGAAGGAATCAAAACCATCCACTAATTTCACATTAAACAGACCATAGATATTCGTGTGAATAATTTCTAAAACTCCTGTGCTTCGATTTGCACCTTTCTTGATTCTCTTAGCATCTTTCCCTTTGATGAAATCAATACAATGATCCATGATCCAGATCCGCATCTGAGAAAACCAAAGGATGAAGACCTTGCTCCTTAATGAGACGCTCGATTCTCCCCCTCAAAATATGGCCCAGACGATAGTGCCATAGCTTCAAAGAAGTCTCATCATCATCGCGCTTACGCTTGGTACTAACATTCACATTAGAGGAAGCATTAACTTCACTTATGGAATCACTTAAGGAAACAAGATAAAGTTTGTCTTGTCAGAAGGCAAGACCAACATTATTATTGTCAAACATAATTATACATATCTTGTTCCCAAAGTCACAGTGAAAACCATCATCATCTAAGCATGAGACGGACACAAGGTTTCGTCTCATAGAGGGTACATAAAGTACATTACGTAAACGAAGCATAAAGCCGCTATGGAGCATAAGTGTAAACTCTCCAATAGCCTCAGCTTCAACACCATTAGCAACTCTAATGGTTCTTTTCCCTCTTCTTAGGGTCCTCTTCGTATCGAATCCCTGTAAGGAATTTGCAACATGGATCATTGCACCTGAGTCAATCCATCATGTATTGGTGGCATAATAAATATAAAGGGATTCGCAAAGGTTATAACATTAGTACCTTTCTTATTGAGCCATTTCATTAACCCAATACAATCCCTCTGGACATGTTCACTTTTTCCACAAAAGTGACATCCATTAGGATCTTTACCATCAGCATTAGGGAGTGCATCTGCATTAGGAGATCTGTTAGGGTTCTTTTGCCGAAAGAACTTAGAAGATTGCCCTTTATCTTTAAACTGAGCAGGTTTAGGCTTCATAAATTTTTTCTTCTTCTAAGAATGCTTGAACTGATTGACATGATCAACTCGTCCATCTTTAAGCCTTTCCTCCTCTTGTACACATCTAGCCATCATTTCATCTATGCCCCATTAGAATCCATCACATTATAATTGATGGTAAACGGAGAGAACTCCGTGGGCAAGGATGACATAATAAAATGGACAAGAAAACCTTCCGAGATTTCCATTTCTATTGTCTTAAGTTTAGTGGCCATGTTAATTTTCCTCATGATATGCTCTCTTAGACTCCCTGTTGGATCATACCTTTCATCAATCAGCCTTCTAATGAGGCTTGTTGCATAAATTTTGGATGATCCCTTAAACTGATCCTCAATCTTTCCAAGGTAACCCTTGGCAGTCTGAGAGTCTGGAATAGCTTCCCTCATACTTTGAGTAATGGAGCCCTTAGTGATCATGAGACACTTACGATTTGAATCCTCCCACTTAGTTTTCTCATCATCATAAGCCCTTTTCAGGGCATCATAATTTTCATCACCTTCAACAGGTGCTATAGGAGGATCCTTAAGGAGGGCATAATCAATATTTAGCAAAGCTAAAGTGATCTCAAGATTCTCCTTCCAAGTACCAAAATTGCTACCAGTCAACTGTTCTATGCCATTAATAATACCACCAATTTGAGAGGCATTAGATGCTGTAAAAGAAAACAAATGCTTTGAGTAACCATTACCATTACATACTCCTTTTATTAATATAGTCTACATCAGCTTAGAAATAGACATGATCAATAAAATTTTGTGATCAAAACATCTGCCAATCAGCTTTGGCCAGAATGACAGATATAAGCCACACTTAATTAAATCCTCGAATCATATATAATTCTTTTACTAATCCAGTACACATCAGCTTTGGCCAGAAGTGAAAAAAGTCCAATAAAATTTCATGGTTAAAATGTCTATCAATCAGCTTTCACCAGAATGATAGACATAAGTCATGCTTAATTAGAGGATTTACAAACTTTATTTTGCAGCAAAACATTATTATTACAATTTGTTTGAAAATGTAGGATACAAGGGTTCTAACCTGCTGCCTTGTGTGTGGCGGCTAGGGTTTTTTTTAACAGAGGGGCAGAACACACACATCACATATATACTAGTTAGGTGGGCCAAATGGGCCAAGCCAATAACATGACCAGAATACCTCTTCAGCCCAATACCTCTTCAGTTAACACCCCCCCTCAAGATGGGTGATATATATTGATCATTCCCATCTTGCTACATGCTGCATTGCTCTGCTTTGCTGCCAATCCTTTTGTTAGACAGTCTGCAACCTGCTGTCCTGTGGGTATATAATTTATCTTGATTATACCTGCATCCAACTTCTACTTGATGAAGAATCTGTCTATCTCCACATGTTTAGTCCTGTCATGCTGAACTGGGTTATTTGCAATGCATATGGCAGATTTGTTATCACACCAGGCATTTAAGTGCCCTGACTTCAACACCTTCAATTCACTTAGAAGATTTCTAACCGACAACATTTCACTTAGCCCTTGGGACAAAGCTCTGTATTTCGCCTCTGCGGTTGACTTCAACACAACTGATTGCTTCTTACTTCTCCATGCTACTAAGTTGCCTCCAACAAATACACAGTATCCTGATGTGGACCGTCTATCATCGAGACAACTCGCCCAATCTGCATCACTATAACCATCAATGGTGAGATGTCCATTACTTCTAAATAGCAGACCCTTCCCCGGTGTCCCCTTTAGGTATCTTAAGATTCTCTGGACTGCATCCATATGTGCACTCCTAGGTTCATGCATATATCTGCTTACTATACTTATAGCGTAAGCAATGTCAGGCCTTGTGTGACATAAATAAAGTAATCTCCCTACAAGCCTTTGGTACTTCTCCCTATCCACAAGTTCTCCAGACTAAGCTGTGATCTTATCGTTTTGATCAATAGGGGTAGCAGCAGCTCTACATCCTATCATCCCAGTCTCCCTAAGGAGATCAAGGGTGTATTTCTGCTGTGATAAAACAATTCCTTTCTCTGACCTTGCCACTTCTATGCCCAGAAAATATTTCAGTTGACCCAAATCTTTTACTTCAAAGGTCTTGCTCAAACACTTTTTGAGTTCTAATTTCTCCTCATCATCATCACCAGTAATTATGATATCATCAACATATACTGTTAGAATAGTAATCTTGCATGATGAATGCTTGTAGAAGACAGTGTGGTCACAATTGCATTGCGCATACCCGATATCACATATTGCACGCCTAAATCTGTCAAACTAGGCCCTTGGGGATTGTTTCAAGCCATATAAAGATTTCTCGAGTCTGCACACTTTTCCTTTAGTTCCAAAAGATGCTAAGCCTGGAGGGACTTCCATATAGACTTCTTCATGTAGATCGCCATGCAAAAATGCATTCTTCACATCCAACTGATGCAAGGGCCATCCGAAATTAGCTGCGCATGAAATTAGTATCCTTACTGTATTCATCTTAGCCACCGGAGCAAAGGTCTCATCATAGTCAATACCATATGTCTGACTATACCCTCTAGCAACCAATCTTGCTTTGTATCTCTCAATCTTCCCTTTAGGATTTTGCTTGATTGTGAACACCCATTTGCAGCCGACTGCTTTCTTGCCGTTTGGAAGATTAGTTAATTCCCAGGTTTGGTTCTTCCTTAATGCCTCCAACTCCTCTCTCATTGCAGCACACCATTTTGGGTCCAGTTTAGCTGTTTGCCAATCTGAAGGAATGATAACAGCTTGAAGTGCAGCCACAAAGGCTCTATATGATGGTGATAGAGCTTCATAAGAGATATAGTTGCTAATATCATTTTCAAACCCGTATCTCTGCACAAATTTTGTTGTTGCTACACGCCTTCCTTTTCTTAGGGCAATTGGCATGTCCAACGAACTCTCAGATGCATTTGACGAACTACCATCGTCAACTGAATCTTGTGACTGATCTTGCTGCATCCCTTGCACTTCATCAATTCTTTGTTCTACATCCGGCTGCTGCTCATTTGACTGCTCCTGCTCCCCCTGCTCTACGGCCTGCTGCAGCTGCTCCCCCTGCTCTGCGACTGGCTGCTTCTCCCCCTGTATTTCAATACGAGGCCTTCGAGAATAGACTTGCAATTCTTTGCCTTCCGGTCTTCTAGAAGCAGGATTTGTAGGCCTATCCTTGCATTACCTTCTCTATGAGGAATAGGAATGGTCCCAACAATAGGAGGCTGAGACTGAACACCACTTGTTCCAGTAGTTTGCTGCTCAATCTGAGAATAACTCTCCCCCTCTTGACCATTCCTTCCTGTCAAAGAATGGTCAAGTGCTTCCAAAAGACCACTTAGTTCTGTTTGTTCACTATACAAAGGTTCAGATTCACGAAATGTAACATCCATACTGACAAAGGTTCGCCTTTCCGTGGGATTCCAGCACCTATATCCTTGTTGTCCTGATGGATAACCAATAAATATGCATTTCACCGCCCTTGGATCCAACTTACTCACTGATGGCCGATGATCCCTGACAAAACAGGTGCAACCAAATACCTTGGGAGGAACAATGAATTTATTTTGACCGAACAATAATTGGCAAGGATATTTCATACCTAGAATCTTTGAGGGAGTACGATTGATAAGATATATTGAAGCTTCACTCCACAAGAACTTTGGCACATTCATAGTATACATCAGTGAGCGAGCAACTTCTAAAATGTGCCTATTCTTCCGTTCTGCTACTCCATTCGGTGGGGGAGTGTCAGGACAAGAGGTTATGTAAGATGCCTTTTTCTGAACAGAAACTTCCAAACAACTTGTTGACATACTCTGTCCCATTATCAGTTCTAACCATCTGTACCTGCACTTTAAATTGTGTTTGCACATAGTTATAAAAATTCTGGAAGCATTGAAACACCTCATCTTTGTGCCTCATAAGATATAACCATGTCATCCGCGAGTAACAGTCAATAAAAGTTACAAAATACTTCATTCCACCCACTGATGTAATAGGGCAAGTCCATACATCAGAATGAACAAGAGTAAATGAAGAAATACTTCTTAATCCTCTACTCACATAAGATGTTCTAGTATTCTTAGCATACTCACATGCATCACATTTTAGGTGAGTCTTATCCACTCCATTCATTACATCTGGAAATACTCTACTCATCTTATCAAAAGCCATATGACCCATTCGACAGTGATGAATCATCGCAAGAGCTTCCTTCTCAACCGAGGTTGCTGCAAACACCGCTTGCCTTGACTTGTCCTGGTCTAGGTACCACAGACCTCTATGCCTGGTTCCTGATCCAATCTTCCTTCCAGTCAGACTCTCCTGAATTAGACAAGCCCTTTTGTTAAGCATTATGCAGCAGTCTAGTTGATCTATCAATGCACTCAACGAGACTAAGTTCACGGGAAAGGCAGGAACATGCAAAACAGATGATAGATTGATATCTTGTGTGCATTCTACTGACCCAACTCCCTTTATTTGTTGTGCAGTACCATCTGCGGTTTGTATAGTCTCAGAATGTGTTGAGGGGAATAATGTATAAGTTTCAAACTCCTTTAAATTACCAGTAACATGCTTAGTTGCTCCTGAATCTAAAATCCATTCAGAATTAGATCTATGTACTGCTACAGATGCGTATTCAGTATTACCTTCATTGGTATAGACAAAGTGTGCGAATTGCCCAAAATCATCACACTGTTCTTCCTTCTTGCCATTGTTATGCTCACCTTTCTTCTCGATGAGCTAGATGGATCCTCGGTGACTGTCATATTAGCTCTTGCTCCCCTCTGATATGCATGACCACCTCTCCTGCCTCTATAGCCCCCTATAGTTGTTGTAAGTTCCTCTGCCATATCTTCTTCCTCTACCATGCCAAGGTGCCGTGTAATCATTACTCAAATGACCTTTCACTCCACAATTATGACAGTTTCGGTACTCTGCAACAAGATAGGCTGGTTTCATGGCTGATTCTTCTTTTATGTTCTCCCTCAACTTTGATTCTTCTTGGGCAACTGCAGCAATAGCTTCCTGCAGTGAAGGTAGAGTAGTCTGGTGCAGTATTGCTGCCTTCCTGCCCTCAAATGCAGGATGCAGATCCTTCAAAAACTTCAATACTCGCTTCCCCTCAATCCACTTGTTTGCAGTTGCCATACATTCAGCATGCTCTAGCTTCAACGGATTCAAATGGTCAAGATCAGCCCACAATTGCTTTAGCTCCCCCACATATGTCATCACTGGTTTGTTGCCTTGGACCAGGTCATGAACCTTGTCTTTGATTTGAGAGATCCACGTAATATTCCCTTTTCCTGAGTACATTTCCTCCAGGGCCTTCCAAACTTCTGCAGCTGTAGAGAGAGCTTCCACAGAAGCTGCAACAGATGGGGCTAGAGAATTTAACAACCAAGTAAGCACCAATGAATCAGTAGCACTCCACTTCCTCCATTTTACACTCTCCTCATCCTCTGGTGCTTTATCCTTCCCAAGAACATAGCCCTCAACATCCTTGGTTCTCAAGATTCTCAGACCCCTTCTTGACCAACTCAAATAATTCCCAACGCCTTCTAGCTTAACCTCATTTGGCATGAGCTCAAGTTTGTGGTTTACCTCAACTTGTGAGACCTCCCTTGTGCCAGATCCAGGAGCTTCGGCCCTGGCAGCAAGCAGATCTGCAAGCTTGTTCAGCACCTGACTCATCTCACCCTCCATCTTCTAAGCCTTCCCTCTCTTGATTCCACCACCAGCAGCTTCTCCTGGAATAGATTTCACTTCCTGGATGGAACCAGTGCTTCATGCGCCACCATCTTCACCAACTCCGTCAAGGTGGCCACCAATGTCTCTACCCTTGTCTCTCTATGCTCTGATACCATGTAAGATACAAGGGTTCTAACCTGCTGCCTTGTGTGTGGCGGCTAGGGTTTTTTTTAACAGAGGGGCAGAACACACACAACACATATATACTAGTTAGGTGGGCCAAATGGGCCAAGCCAATAACATGACTAGAATACCTCTTCAGCCCAATACCTCTTCAGTTAACACTCCCCCTCAAGATGGGTGATATATATTGATCATTTCCATCTTAAAGCATAAAACATGATTGCATGACAAAAGAAAATGTCACTCAACCATGCCATAAAGTTGGATAATAAAATATGCCAAACACTATTTAGCCCCAAAACTTATTTATATTAGCCCTAACTTATAAACATTAATACCTTAAATTTATTCATTATCTGGGCCCATAAAGAAATTTAGCCCACAAACCCTAAAACCCCTTTACTAATTTTAATTTTAATTTAAAAGAATAAACTTCTAGACTAGGCCGAAACTAGCCCATCCCATCTCCCCTTCACCCCTTTTAGTGGCCCAGCTGGCCCGTTTAAGCAGCCAATGCTGCGAGCCATTGGATCGCATCCAACGGCAGAGGACACGCCAGGTTGGAGCACAAAACCGACCCACGGCGACGCCCCCGCGAGCCCTAGCCCCCATTTCCCCCCTCTCCTTTTCCTCTGCCTACCGCAGCGAGAGAGAGAGAAGCGGCGGCAGCGACGAGCACCAACGCCAGAGAAGGAGGCACGATGTCGACCAGGCCCCCTCGCTGGAGCTGCGCGTGGCTTTATCTGGCGCGCACCTCCGTCGAGCAGCTCTGGACGGTGCCCTCTACGCGGAGATGGCGGTGACGAGCAGGTGTCCCTGCACGTCGATGGCGCCACGCCAAGACCAACACCGCGACAGGCCTCGACGACGACAAGCACCAGAGGAAGCACCGCCACGGCCCGATGCAGTGGACGGCCAGGCGGCTCGAGTCCAAGCCCGTGCCGGCCTGCCCGACTCAGGTGGTGACCCCGACGCCGCCGTGGTCAACGACGACGGCATGGCCCTTAGGTAAGTGCCCACTGCCTTTAATCTCATTAGAATTAGGGTTGGGATTCCTCAGTTTGGGGATTTTTAGGAAATTAGGGTTAGGGTTCTTGACTAATTGGGGATTTAGGGTTAGGGTTCTTCGATTCGATGAACTAGAGTTAGGGTTCTTTAGGAATTGGGGTTAGGGTTAGGGTTTGCACCAGTGACTCAAAGCCCCACATAAAAATTGCATAAATGCAAACCCTAGCACCTGTTCTTGATCAGATTGAACTTAATCTTAGTGAATTTAGGGCTAAAACATAAACTTTATGCTGATCTGAAGCAAGAACTTGAATAAGAACATAGCTCCAGCAACAAAAACATGAACAAATCAGGAAGAACAAGCTTGCAGGAACATAATTTAATGCATAAGAGGGCTCAATCTTAGAGCTAGATGCTCTGATACCACTGTTAGATCCCTTAGGATCATCTAACTCAAGAATTGGGCCATAGAAAGAGGATCAGGGATATGTACCTTGATTTGGAGGTCTAGCCATGGCCTCCTCTTGCTTATTTTTCCACTTTTGTTCTTGATCTTCAGTAGTGAGTGGTTCTTCCTAGTGCTGTGGGTGCTGGCTTTGACAGTGAGCAGGGGAGAGTGAGAGAGAAGTGAGCACAGCCAAATGAGCATCCACCCTTAGCTCAAACCCTACGACCCCTATTTATAGTAGTTGCACTAGGGGAACCAACACCTCTAATGGAAGGATGCCCCTGATCAGGGCATCAAGGGCTGTTAATTAACCAGCCCCTAAAAGCCATTATTTAGACTTAATTTGATCACAGATTTATATAGATTACTACAGATCACTTATATCCAACAACACTAAGAAGGGATTACTTATCATCTAACTCCGAGACAACTGCGGAGTTGCTTCATTCAAATACTAGAGTTTACTGATCATAATTCTATTGCACGTTCTGGATCGGATGCCTCATGATGTCCATTTGATTGGGTTTCCTCCCGAGGCGTGCTGCCTCTCGAGAGCGGGGATCCCCTTGGCGTGGGGCTCGCTCGACGCGGGGACATTGCACCTTGGTTGCCAGGGCTCCGACACAATGTATCATCAACATATTGCAGATGCGAAGTCCAACCGATAAAGCGTGGAACCACCACTGATATGTGAACAATCACTTTTCCTCCTCTAGGATGGCCACCCTGACTAACACGAGTCACCCTGTCTAACACCCTTGGTGTTTCTAAGAAAGGGTCCATGCTCCCCATTGATGTTTCTGGTGTTCAAGTGTATAAGTGGATTGCACTAGCCCTTTTCATCAGTCTGGACTTTTGGTTGTGTTGCTAGTGCATGAATGACATGGTATCAGAGCCAAGGTCTCGAGTTTGAGCATGTGTGGTGCAATTTTTCCTAAAAATTGCTGGTGCCCCCTTAGTCCATGCATCGACTTCTTGAGCCATAACTCTTAAGTTTACAGGTGTTGACTTGTCTTCTCGTTACATATGAGGAGTGGTATTGAAGTGTATAAATTGATTGCCTATCACTTTACATGGTCTTTTGGAATAGTTAGTTGGTGCATAAAGCTTGACATCTGGTAGTCTGGCCACCTCTGACCAATTTCAACATCCAACTTCACCTTAGGTAATTTGGGTTTTTCTTCCTTGAAACTTCTTCAAAGAAGCCTACGGGTCCTAGCAACAGACCGCTCGCCAGACTCGAGGATTAACGGGCAATGTGCCTAGCCTGCAACTCAGCTCTAATGAAACAATACAGAAAGTGTGCTTCCCACTTGAATTTAAGGGAACACAACTTAATCATTTTCTTCGTGTGCAACTTCCACTGAACTTATTTGAGATCTCCCTTCCCTAAGAAAACAAATCCAGAATCGCCCAGTCATGGCAGCCAACCTCTAGGGACAAGTCTTTAGCTTGCGACCTGTCATGTCATCGTTTATAGTTCCATCATGGTCCACCAAGACCTCTTCCTTTTCATGATTATAGAGCATAGACCTAATTGACGAACTAACTACTCAATTTGCAAGGTATATCGTACACTATAATAATTAGACAAGCTACTAGTTAGTGCTTTTGTTATGTTGATTACATGTCACCCTTCCTTGGAAAAAGAAAAAGAAAGATTACATGTCACCCTTTGTTTTGCTGAAATACAAGAGTGTAATTTGTTAAATGAAAATAATTCATTTGTTTTCGAATCATGTTGTCCTTCAACATTTCTCTGGAAAAAAGTTAACATTCCGATAAGCTTGTTAGTCATTAAAATACCATACCAATAAAATCACACCTTTCTATGTATTGCAAATTATATATAGATGTATTGGTATCAATGTTATATTTAGACTTGATATATTTTTTTGTGCAACCATTTGTCTTCACCTGTGTCATGTAAAAAATTCTGACTCCATCCCTGGAGTTAAATTTATCATAGACTGCCTTGTGGCCTTTGGATATGCTTAACAATTGAGATATTATTTTCTTTATTTAAAATGTACTCCCTCCTTGCCATGCATATAAGGTTTTTGAGAAGTCAAACTTCACCAACTTTGATAGTGTTTTACGTGGTATTCTAGGTGTTGATATTTTTCTACATACTTGGTCAAACTTTACATCCTTTGACTTCTAAAAATTCTTCCATGCACTACATTTTGGCAATGAGGGAGTAATGTACAATGGCACATTATTTTAAATCCAAATTCCATCCATATATTCAAAGCAAAATGACAGATCCTGTTTTTTGCAGTAGCAAATTCAGTTTTGCTGTAAATAGTAGCTTATCTATATTATTCGCAACACTACTTCTCTTTTCTGTTCCGGGATTAGATGCTAGCTCTGTAAATGCTATTCAATTGTTTTCAGAATACTCACGACTATTAGAGACTAATTGCGCCTTAGTGCACTATTTCGTCCAAGCACAGTAGTGCCGGCAGTATGTGTCCCAAATTAACTCTTTTAAATGTGTAAGTGAAAATGCTTATCCATGAGTAAGTAGTTCTTTTGCACATTAACCCTGTTTCTCTGCAATCTGTGCAACCCAAGTAACCAGAACCAATGTGTTTCGACACTCAGAAACCTGAAAGCTTTTTGCAATGACATAAAAATTATTTATTTACTTTCCCAGCCTTAGATAACTCACCACCATCCCATGACAGGTTCTGGCATCGGAGCTATACAAATATACGAGAAGAACAAAGAAAATAATCATATATTTATATCCTTACACCCACTCAGCCTGTTCTTAGTCTAGCAGATGGGCAGGGGTTCGCCGTTCCACTCTTTGAGGCACTCAAGCAGCGCGTCGATGTGCTTGCCTTGGTTGATGGCCATCAGAACCTTGTTAAGCTCCTCCCCAGGCGATCGTGTCTTCTCACCGGTCAGGTATACAGTTCCGAGCTCCTCGCGCACAAACCGGTACAGAGGATACGAGCGGCACTCGGCGATCCGGTTGGGCATTGCAGCTGTGCCGCTCTCTACTGCTGCACGTGCAGTCTCGACCGCCCGTGGAAGCATTGCGCGCAACTCCTCCTCGAACAAGGCAACCTTTGCCAAGACGGAGGTCTCTGCATCGAACTCCGCCATGCCATTGGAGAGGGCGCGCTCCACCAGGACACCACGTAGCTTCTTCATCAGTGGATAGTTGGCGCTGCAAGGGTCATCAGCATACGCGAACACCGCCTCACGCTCGATCTCCTGGAGCAGGTCTTTCTCGCAGAAGCGAGCGACGTGAAGACCACCCGTGGAGTTGGTGCTCAGAGTCTTCTTGGCCACTGTCATCACACAGCTCTTGACGGCGCTCTTGACATTCTCCTCGATGTGGCGCAGGTCGATAGCCTGACAGAGGGCAACCAAGAATGTCGAGGACATCAGCTTGAGGATCTCAACCGCCTCGGCGGTCTTCCTGGAGGAGATGAGACCCAGCGAGTTGACATCCTGGTTGTGCTGCTCAGCGCTCTGCACATGGTTGGTCACTGGGTTGCCCAAGAACTGCAGCTCGGAGCAGTACGAGGCCATGGCAATCTCCGCGCCCTTGAAGCCGTAATCCAAGCTCGGGTTGCGCCCACCGGATAGGTTTGATGGCAAGCCATTGTTGTAGAGGTCGTTGACAAGCTCCGAGAACTGAGCAAACATGAGCTTGCCAATGGCTGCGATGGCGAGGCGGGTGTTGTCCATAGAAACACCGATGGGCGTTCCCTGGAAATTTCCACCATGAATCGCCTTGCCACGGGAGACATCAATGAGTGGATTGTCGTTGACGGAATTGATCTCGCGCTCAATTGACTTGGTGGCAGCACGGATGACCTCGATTTGGGGTCCAAGCCACTGTGGGGATGTGCGGAGCGCATACCGGTCTTGCTTTGGCTTCATCAGTGGGTCAAGGTCGCCGAGCTTCTTGGCAAGCTTCATGTAGGAGCTTCCCTCCAAGATATGCTCCATGATAGCAGCAGCCTCTATCTGTCCAGGATGGTGCTTCAACTTGTGGGTCAGGTGATCGGTGAATTCTGGTTTGCCATTCATGACCTCGCAGAACACCGCGGAAATGACCTCTGCCAGGAGAGCAAGGATGTTTGCCTCGAAGAGCACGGTGGATGCAAGACCAGAGCCCACAGCTGTGCCATTCACCATGGCAAGACCCTCCTTAGGTTGCAATTCGAAGAAGCCGCCATGGATGCCAGCTATCTTGAAAGCCTCGGCAGCATTCACCTTCTTGCCATCCGGTGTAATTGCAACGGAGTTCTCACGGCCGGTGACGAGTCCAGCTATGTAGGAGAGCGGAACCAGGTCACCTGACGCGGTGATCGTGCCTCGAAGGGGCAAGCACGGCGTGACGTTGGCATTGAGCAACTTGGCTACCGCCTCGAGGATCTCGAACCGGATGCCAGAGTATCCTTGGAGGAGAGTGTTGATGCGGACGAGCATGGCCGCACGTGTCGCCGCAGCCGGAAGAACATGGCCATCAGAGCCAGTGCCGAACGCGCCGGCGTTGAGGAATCTGATGAGCTCCCTTTGGAGAGCGCCGCCCTCCTTGGTCCTTCGGTGGGAGGTGGCACCGAAACCCGTGGTGACGCCGTAGCTGTCGGTGCCGTTCATCATGCTGTTCATGACCCAGTCGCTGCTGGCCTTGACGCGCTCGCGGGCCGACTCGTCAAGCTCCACCATCACGTCGCCGGCAGCTGCCACCGCCGCGACCTTGGCGATGCTCAGGCTGGCGCCCTCGATCGTCACCACGGGCTTTCGGTACTCCGCCACCATCCTCTTCACCTCGTCCAAGTGACTCCCAGCCAGCTCCTCCGCGGCCTTCCCCCAGTTAAGCGGGTCGGCGCACGGCGTTGCCATACAGAGACCAGTGCCGCTGGCCGCAACTTGGCCGTTCTCGCACTCCATGGAAATTAATTGCAGAGGGAAAGCTAGCTAATCTGAATGATGTGAAGGGTGTGTGTTGGTTCTCTGAAGAGAGAGTTGTGGAGAAGAGCTAGTGTAGGTGTAGCTAGATGGTTGCTGCTCTTCCTGGAGTGGAATGGATGGGGAGGCAGTGTTTAAATAGGGGCGTGCGATGAGGAGGGGAGTAGGTGCACGAAGACGAATGAGGCATGAGGGCGCATGAGCAACGTGCGTCTGGTAGGAATTTTATTTTTGTGCTCTGACCTTGCCTACATCTTCGGGGTTGGTGACTTGGTCCCTCCTCTGACCTTGCTCGGTCTACTTCTTACTTTTCTAAGCTCTTGTCATCTTATCAATTTATCATTTCTCCTCGCCGTGTTTCTCTAAGATGATTTACTAACTTATTCCAGCCGATATTGGGTACCAGGTCCATCTTCTTTGGGTATTTGGAAGTCCTTGGCCTGATCGTGCGTCTGAATGTGTGCGTCTGAATGTGTCACCAAGTAGAAGTGTAGAACCAGCGAAGAAGAGCCGAAAATTATAGAGCGCGTATGAAGGACGGCAACTCTGATCTCCTTCATCCAGGAAATATCTAGTCAATATTTCTACATTTGTGACAATTTTTCTTTTCTGCATTCGTTGGTAGCGTGGTGATTCAAAAAGTTAGTTTGAATTTTTCCATTATCATAATATTATTGAACAGTCAGTCCGACAGAAGACTGCAGCTAATTTCTAAATTTTATTTATATTTAGGAAAATTTTAAGGGGAGTATGCTACTGCCAGCTTCTTTGAACATGACAGTCCTCGGACCAGTATCTCCCCGTTTCAGCAACTCTTAATTAGAATCAAATAAGTATTGCTTGTGGGAATCACATATAGAGCTATAGCAACACATCTTCTCACCTCCCATGTCAAGTCCTAGTTTTAGTCTCACTTCGACTTCAGTTCGGCAACTAAAGTTGCAGCCATTCCAGTCTTGAGTCATGCGCAGAGTTTAAATAGGGGCGTGCGATGAGGAGGAGAGTAGGTGCACCAAGACGAATGAGGCCTTAAGTCGGATAGTAGAAATTTTATTTTCTTGAGGCGAATGAGTGGCCAATGGCGTCGAAATTTCTTGATCCGCTTCCTCTGACCTTGCCTACCACTTCGGGGTTGGTGAATTGGTGCCTCCTCTGACCGTGCTCGGTCTCGGTCTAGTTCTTGGTTTTCTAAGCTGCTCCTGTCATCTTAGTACCAAGTTCTCATTTTCCCCTGACACGTTTCTCTAAGATGACTAACCTATTCCAACCGATGCCGGGTAGCAGCAGGTGCATCGTCTTTGGATAGTTACCAAGAAGAAGTCTGTCACCAAGTAGAACTAGCAAAGAGGTCCGGAAATTATAGAGCGCCATGCAACGGACGGCAACTCTGGTCTTGTTCATCCAGGAAATAGCTAGTCAACATTTCTGCATTTGTGACAATTTCCAATTCTGCATTCGTTGGTAGCGTGGCGATTGAAAGTTTTTTGTTCGAACTGTTCAATTATCATCATACGGAGTATTATATTGAACCGACAGCCCGGCATAAAATTACAGTTAATTTCTCCATTTTATTTATATTACTGTAGTTGGTCTCAACGTACAATATGCTACAGTTAATTACAGTTAATTTCTCCATTTTATTTATATTGCAGTTAATTATAGATACGCATGTCCTCACCCCCAACGTGATTTTCAGCATGTGAGATCCAAAGCGCTCGGTCAAGTCCTAGTTTTAGTCTCGTTCTGACTTCACTAAAAATGCTGCCAGTCCAGTCTTGAGTCGTGCGCATCTACACTGAGAACTGACTAATAACAAAACTAAGAGGTGAACACGAACCATATTGAAATATATTGTCTAGCCTTTTTTATCAGTTCAGATTGTTAGTTATGTTGACTAGTGCATGCAATTCAATATGATAGAGTTTCTAGGATCAAATCCTAGCCAACGCAAGAATTAAAAACAAATATTGCGGACGTAAGCATATTATCAGCCATGGGAAGACTAAGTAGCTGCATTTGGCTACATGAGGGCCTTATGAAGAACATGTCCGCATATATGTGTTCCAATTAATCATATTCATATGTATGGTTTTGGAAAGATAAACAGAAAGGTGTGGTCCCCTCTTCCTTAAGTACTGACTGTACCTCCGTACTACTAGGAACTTCAGTTCCCCTCTTCCTTCCTCTCGGCCATGAGTTCGGCCACGTCTGATCACTGCCCTCTGTTGAGCCTACCTACTCAGCTGAAGACGAACATGCGTTTTCGCTTTGAGACGTTCTGGCCAAAAGTGGATGGTTTCACCGAGACCATGGAGGCGACTTGGTCCTTAACACCCCCTATCGCTAACCCCTTTAAACGATTGGCGGATAAGTTGGCGGCCACACCCAAGGCCCTGACCAGTTGGAGTGATAGATTCATTGGGAATAACAAGATGCAGATCCTCTTAGCGAACGAGCTAATCCTTTGGCTCGACGTGGCCATGGAGTTGCGATCTCTCTCTGAGGAGGAGCGTGGTTTTAGGAGGTGGCTCAAGCTTCAGCTGCTTGGGCTGGCCTCCCTTGAGCGCACCATCGCCCGACAGAAGTCCAGACTCCTGTGGCTCAGCAAGGGTAACGCGTGCACCAAGTTTTTCCACATGCATGCCAATCATCGAAGACGGAAAAACCATACCCCCCACTTGATGGTGGATGGGGCGCTGATCTTGGACCGGGATGGAAAGGCTGCTACCGTGGACTCCTTTTATGAGAGGCTGTTGGGGTCGGCACCCGAGTGCGGGCATTCCCTCGACCTCGACTTCCTAGGGATGCAGGCTCACGACCTTTCGAAGCTGGAGGCCCCTTTTTTTGAGGAGGAGGTCTAGGGGGTTATTCGCGCGCAGGAACTGGATAAGGCGCCTGACCCTGATGGATTCACAGGGAGGTTCCATGCCTCCCACTGGAAAATCATCAAAGGGGGCATCATGGAGGCCTTCTAGGCCTTGTGTAGTGGCGACTGTAGGGGGCTTCATGTGGCCAACCAGGCCTTGATCTCCCTACTCCCGAAGTAGGCCAATGCCATGGAGATTAAAGACTTCCGCCCCATCAGTCTGATCCATAGTGTGGCCAAGTTGGTGATGAAGGTGCTCTTGGTGAGGCTTGCTCCCAAGATGCCACCGTTGATTGGGCCACATCAGAGTGCCTTCATCCGGGGACGGTGCTTGCATGATAACTTCCAGTTGGTTCAGTGCACGGCAAGGAAACTGAACACCCTCAAGATCGACGTTGTCATGTACAAGCTGGATATTACGAAGGCCTTTGACATAGTAGACTGGGCCTTCATACTGGAGGTGTTGGCCAAATTGGGCTTCGTGAGACGGTGGATATCCATGATCTGTGGGCTTCTGAGCTTTGCTTCGACCCGAGTGGTGGTCAACGGTGTCGCCGGCGACCTTATCTACAACAGGCGTGGGCTCAGGCAGGGGGACCACCTCTCCCTGTTTCTCTTTGATACGGTGATGGACGTGCTTCACCTCCTGATTGAGAAGGCATCGGCGAAAGGTTTGCTCTCAGACCTGGCTAATCGGGGCCTTCGTCACCGCACATCGATGTATGCGGACGACGTGGTGACTTTCCTCGGCGCTATACCTACGGGCTTGCGTGAACCTGGCCAAGTGCTCGAATCACCCGATTCGATGTTCTCCCCAACAGGTGCAATTGGCACATGTGATCCTTAGGGGGGAGGTGGCCTCCCTTCCATGCAGATACATGGGTCTGCCTCTTGGGCTGCGCAAGCCCACCATAGCCTAGTTGCAGTACGTGGCAGATAATGCAGCCAACAGACTGCAACCTTGGTTAGCTAGGCTGTTGAACCGAGGAGGACGGACGGTCCTCGTGCGCACCACTCTGAGCGCCATACGTGTGCGTGTGCTTATGTCTCTGGACGTAGCGACTGAGACCTTGGACGCCTTTCGAAAGGTTTGTAGGGCCTTCCTCTGGAAGGGGAGGCGAGAGGCTCAGGGAGGCCACTGCCTCATGGCTTGGGACAAGGTGGCCTCGCCCAAGGATTTTGGTGTCCTCGAAATCCCAAATCTTTATCTCCTCAACCTCGGGCTGAGGTGCTGGTGGGCATGGCTCCAAAAGCAAGACACTACAAAGCCGTGGTCAGAATTTGACCTACAGATTCCGAAACGGGCCTAAGCAATCTTCGAGGCGGCCGCCTGCTTCACTCTAGGCGCTTCTGGTCAGATCGTTGGATGTTCGGGGCCCGGGTGGATGAGATTGCCACAAACCTAGCCTAGGTGGTGCTGCCGCATTGGCTCAAATCCCGCACGATGAAGGACGGCCTCTTGAGGGCGTGGTTGCTAGATTGCGGCCCGACCTAGGGGATGCTTCCTTAGCAGAATTCTTCATGATGTGGCGCGTCCTGGCTACAGTGTAGCTTTCCCCGGACGTGGAGGACATCCTTACTTGGAGGTGGACGAAGGACAGGGCCTACTTGGCCAAATCGGCGTACAACGCCTTTTTTTGCAGGGACGACGAGGGCGCTTGGTTCTGATCAAATTTGTAGGTCTCGGCCCCCCTATAGCTGTAAGTTCTTTGCTTGGTTGGCGTCGAGAGACAGGTGCTAGACAGGGGACCGTCTAGAGCATCGGGACCTCCCCGACCCGCAGCCTGTCCCTTGTGCGATCAATAACAAGAGTCTATCCGACACCTGCTCCTGGGTTGCGTGGTGAGAAGGGAGGTTTGGGCGTGGATGCTGCGGCATTGTGCCAAGCCCCTTGGATGCCAGCGCCAGATACAAACCTGCTTCCGTGGTGTACATCGCTGATGGCTCCGGCAGAGACTCGGCGCGACCTCTGGACGACCATTATTCTGGTCTTCTGGTGCGAATGACGTGGTATTTAATGCTTCCCTCTTTAGTAATGGCCATAAAGTGTAAAATTAGAGCAGACTATGAGCAGTGGTGCTTAGCTAGGTTGTTCCGTAGCGGAGACTTTTGTTTTTCGGAGCCGGTGCCTATAGAGTGGTTAGATGGCGAGTAGTTACTTAGCCTTCGTGTGAGGAGCTATCACCTCTGTACAATGTCTCGGCGTTGTAACCGCTTGGCACTTCTTCTATGTGATTGATACACCTTCCAGGATGTATTCTAGGAAAAAAATGCAAAAGTTGTAAAACTTAACAGAGATATTACTACCTCGGTTTGGTGATCTTGTTCCGGGCAGGTCCTTTTCTGATCATTCAGTTATTGCATGCAAGTTGGCAAAACTAAGGACCTACAACCATCTTGTCCAGACTGTGTCGTCCATGTAAACGAGATACCACACAATCCTGGTGACATCACGTCCAACCGAACGGCATAAGCATGCATGGACCACAGCTAGCTAGATATGCGTCCTTTCCTTCACATCATATTATTGGCTATGGGAAAGGCCAAGTAGCTGCATTTTTTTGGCTACATGAGGCCTTATGAAGAACACGTCTGCATATACTCTCTCCGTCCGCAAATAAGTATACATCTTGCTTTTGCCCAAGTCAAAGATAACCAAATTTGACCAACTTTATAGAGAAATATAAAAACATATATTATATCAAATTGACATATTATGAAACTAGATTTAAAAATAAATATAATAATATCAAGTTAGTGTCATAAATATTGGTACGTTGTCCTAGAAAGTTAGTCAAACATAGTAAAATTTAATTTAAGACAAGGCTAAAAGTATATTTATTTGCGGACGGAAGGAGCATGTGTTTCGTTAATATTCGATCCTATGCATGGTTTTGAAAAGATAAGCAGGAAGGTGACAACTCGATCACAACTGACAATAATTACCAGCAAAGGACCCGGCAGTTATGGATGTACAGACAAAAAACATTTTATGGCTTTTTTCTTGAAAGGGGGCTGTCCCGAAGGACCCTTTTTTTCGAATCTCTGTCCCGAAGGACCTAGAAACGCAGCATTAATGCAAAGCGGTGGGAGTACAACTTATAAAGAGGTACCACATAAATAGGAAATTACAAATAGATCCCTAGAATAAGCAAGGAGTACCATAGAATTTGCGTCAAAAACGCAATCCAGTCCTGTCCTCATCCCGCCGCTGCTTGGAGATGAACACGAACTCCGGCCCCCACCACCTTCATCAGGGACCAAGCCACTTGATTAGGGGGCAACGCTTTGCGCCGTCGTTGAGTCATCAGAAGAAGGCCTCTCATGGAGGTTTAGAGGGCGCCAAACCGACGCCGCGAGCCACCGTCCACCGGCCAGAGTCAGGAGCTTAACCAGAGCTCCTGAAGAATTGCTCGCCTCTGCAGCTGAAGAACCCCAACGCCGGCCAAGATGAAGACGCAAGACTCCTAGAACTTCCTCTCCCTCGCCTCCATGGCCGTCCAAGAGCAAGATCTGTTCATCGGCGCCGTCACCTCGCCGACCACCGCGCTTATTGATGAAGCCTGTACCCGAGGTCGTCGTTGCCTTCCTCCATGGAAGGCTAGGCGGACTCGCTAACGCCCCCGCCGTAGGGCACGGCACCGACGGCAGATAAAAGCTTCGGGCTCTATCTTTATTGGCGGAGATGCCTGAGCTCCCGGCCTCCAGCGGCGAGCTTCCCTGCCAAAGGAAGAACCACACCAGGAGGGAGGGACCCAGGGCGCGCCAGCGGTAGCTGAAGAACCGCGGCGACCTACCCCCACACTGCACATAGGCAAAACTAAACCTAAAACCTAACCTAACTACTCCGGCGCCGCTTCTCCGCCTCCTCCGTCCGGCATCGCCGCCGGATTTGGCTCGGGATTGGCCCGACAACTCCGAGAAGACTCTCAAGGGGAGGAAGACGAGGGAGATGGGAGAGGCGTGGGACGGATATATATTAGACATGGTCCTCTTGTATAAGTGATGCATGTGTTTGATAATCCGAGTGCCAGGGTGTGCAAATCTGCATGTATATGCAACGTGACCATGTCAGGAGTACCACGTGTGTTCTTTGTCACATGTTGTGTGAGGTGGTTAGGCAGTGCGAACGTATGCTGCTAGTTATACTTTTTTTTTCAAATAGGGGGAAAGCGCCCCGGTCTCTGCATCGATGCACATATCCTTTCATTTTTTTTTTCGAAATGGAAGCATAGCCCCAGCCTCTGCATCAATCGATGCACACAGCCCTCTTTATTACCCAAGAATAAGTAACAAGTTTACATTTCACGGATCACATAGCGTGTATACATAAATTAGCCAGCGGAATAAAATAGATACACGTCTATGCATTATGAAGACGTTTAAAAGGCTGCCACCCAGCCTGGCTGTATATAACCCGTGTAACCGCCTCCAGACAGCTGCATCCAGCATGCATAGGCTCCCGTTACGCATCCGGGAGCAAGAGAGACCAATCGTGGATCCAATGTGACACCATACGGATAACCTGTAAAAAATTAGAGTTTGTGCTCTTGTTAAAGACAATATCGTTTTGAAAGTTCCATATAGCCCACATTAAAGCGCAAATACCAATTCTAATTCTATTCTTTGAAATCTTGTCCACTCCATTCAACCAATTTCCAAACATATTCGTAACATTGGTTGGGGGTGGAATATTGAAAGTGAAATGGATAACTCTCCAAATTAGTTTTACGAAGGGACAATCGAAAAATAGATGGTTGATTGATTCCTCTTAATCACAAAAAGCGCATTTCTTACAACCAATCTAGTTTCGTCTAGCTAGATTATCTTTCGTGAGGATGACTTTCTTATGCAAGAACCACATAAAGATCTTGATCTTTAGTGGAACTTTGAGCTTCCAAATATACTTACGCAAATAAACCGTGTGCCCATTCATATAGTCCGCATACATTGATTTGACTGAAAAAGATCCATCGGTGGATAATTTCCAAACAAATACTTCTTGTTCGTCAGACAAAGTTACTACCATAAGCCGTTGAACTAGCGCTATCCAAGCGGTCCACTTGTGACCTGACAAAGTCCTTCTAAATTCTATGTTTAGAGGCGCTGTTGTAATGACATCGGCAACAAGAACGTTTTTCCGTCGAGCAATATTATACAGTGAAGGAAATTGACATGCTAAAGGGGTGTCACCCAGCCAAGTGTCTTCCCAGAAGCGCACTTGATGTCCATTTCCTAACTTAAAAGTGCCTCGTGAGAAGAAGTTGTCTTTCACTCCCATCGGGCCTTTCCAAAAGAGAGAATCAGTTGGTTTCGTAGTCACTTGTGACAAAGTCTTGTTTCAGAGGTATTTATTATGCAGCAACTCCCGCCACATACCCTCTTCATTGAGAAGCTTATAAAGCGATTTGCTTAGTAAGCATCTATTTTTTAATTCCAAGACTTCGATTCCTAAACCCCCTTTTTTCTTTCGGCCTACACATGATGTTCCATCTAGTTAATCTATATTTTCGCTTCAATTGATCGTTTTGCCAAAAGAAACGAGAGCGATAAAAATCTAGTCTCTTCCTAACCCCTTTGGGTATCTCCATGAAAGAGAGCATGAACTCGGTAAGCTTGTTAGGACCGAATTTATCAGGACAAGCCTATCTCCGTATGAAAGAAACTTGCCTTGCCAGCATCCCAGTTTATGCTCAAAGCGAGTTTTAACTAAAGTTCATTTCTTATTTAGTAAACGTCTATAATGAATGGGGATACCAAGATATTTAAAGGGGAGGGCTCCAGACTCACAGCCAAAGATCTACCTGTACTGGTCCTCAAAATCCTTTGCGTTGCCAAAGCAAAATATTTCGCTCTTATGAAAGTTTATTTTTAGTCCAGACAGTTGCTCGAAGATACAAAGGATTAGTTTCATGATAACCGCCTTCGCTAGGTCATGTTCCATGAATAAAATTGTATCATCGGCATATTATAGAATTGAGACCCCACCCTCCACTAAATGAGGTATGAGTCCCCCTACCTGACCATCTTCTTTGGCACGAGCAATTAAGATAGCCAGCATATCTGCGACTAAATTGAAAAGGAGTGGAGACAGAGGATCGCCTTGCCTCAATCCCTTCCTGGTTTGAAAATAGTGCCAATGTCGTCATTGACCCATATTCCCACTGATCCTCCCTCAACGAACTAACGAACTGACTTATCAATTCACACCAATTTTGAGAGAATCCTTTCATACGCAAAGTCTGTTGAAGAAAAGGCCATTTGAATTTATCGTAGGCCTTTTCGAAGTCTATTTTAAAAAGCACACCATCCAACTTCTTACTATGAAGTTCATGGATTGTTTCATGCAGTACCACTACTCCTTCAAGTATGTGTCTGCCAGGCATAAACGCAGTCTGGGAAGGTTTGATGACCTTAGGTGCAATGCTTGTTATTCTATTAGTGCCAACCTTCGTAAAAATTTTAAAGCTCACATTAAGAAGGCAAATTGGTCTATATTGTTGTATTTGCATTGCATCTTCCTTCTTTGGTATCAATGTAATGATTCCAAAATTTAGTTTATACAGCGGCAAATCTCCGTATTGCAGTTGTATAAACAGAGCCATAAGATCACCTTTGATTACTTCCCAGAAGGCTTGATAAAATTTAGCAGGGAACCCGTCCGACCCCGATGCTTTATTATGCTCCATTTGCATAATTGCATCTAAAACTTCCTTCTCAGTAAAACTAGCGGTTAGGATAATATTTTCTTCCGGTGTTACTCTAGGAAAGTCATCCACTAAATCCTCGCGCAAACTAAAGTTAATTTTGGCCGGTGCCCCAAATAACTTCTTATAATATTCTGATATAAAAAATTTTAGATGCTCCTCACCAATTATTGTCCCTTCGTCTTGTTCTAACTGATATATTCTTTTCTTCCTATATCTACCATTCGCCATTAGGTGGAAATATTTCGTATTATTTCCACCCTCCTGGATAAATTTAACCTTTGCTCGTTGAGCCCATTTAGATTGCTCTTGTCTTCTTAACTTTCCTAGTTTTTTGTTTGCCCCTCTAAGTAACTCACGGTCTACTGAATTAAGGGGCGCCGATTCAGCCCGAATATCTAACTCATCTATTAGTTTGGTGAGTCTATCTCTCTCTTTCTTATAAATCCTACTTTTATTTTTAGCCCATCCACGTAGGAAATGGCGCAAATGTCTAATCTTTCTTTGCCAAGTGTCAATAGGACTATTGCCATATGCAACCGATTCCCATTGAGTTTTAATCAAATCATAGAAGCCTTCTTCTCTTAGCCAAGATAGTTCAAACGAAAAAATCGACTTATTACCCAGGTGAGCTTGTTCTCCCAAGTCTAAAAAAGTGGTGTGTGATCCGACCCCGTACGGGTCAGAGCTCGCACCGAGGCTAAGGGAAAATTTTGTTCCCATTCCACGCTTACTAGCACTCGGTCTAGTTTTTCGTAGGTTGGGTTTTCTCTGCGACTTGCCCAAGTGAATTGTGTTCCCGACATTGCGAGCTCGCGGAGATTTAGACTCTGAATTATTGCATTAAAAACACAGGGCCATCTTGCATGAAAGGTACCCCTGTTTTTCTCCAATGAGCTTCTTAGGATATTGAAATCACCACCTACTATCATTGGAACTCCTGGACTATCGCAAATTCTTGCTAGCTCAACAAGGAAGGCTGGTTTTTAAGTGTCCTGTGCAGCCCCATAAACGGCCACAAAAGACCAATCAAAACCATCGATTTTAGATCTGAGATTCAAACGAACTAAAAAATCACCATGATCTACGTCTCGAACCATAAGTGATTCAGCATTGATTCCTACTAGGATTCCCCCGGACATTCCGCGTGAAGGTAGGAAAAACCATAGAAAGTCCTTTCCATCCGATAGGTTTTTCAGAAAGGAAACCGAAAACTTAGTTCTCCCCGTCTCAAGAAAGCCACTATATCTAAATTGTGATCTCTAATATTCTCTTGAATCAAAATATGTTTGCAAGTATCTCTAATGCCCTCGCTGTTCCAAATAAAAGTTCTCATTTTAAGAATCTAAATTTTTAATCTTTCTTAGCCGAGAGCTTCTCCTAACAACCGTCCCAGCAGTCTTTTTTTGTCTAGCGTGGGTCATCTTCTTAGTGCCCAATTTCTTGCATGAACCGACCTGGTCATGGCAGGCATGGTCCGTATGACCATCCTCTAAATCAAGTTGATCATCCTCCTCTAGATCATCGCATAAACCCGAAACTTTAGACACAAAAAGACTCTTAGGATCACTTTCTTCCAAACTTTTCTTACGATTTAAAATGACCAAAGCTCTTTCCCGCTCAACCTCCTTGATGGTCTTAACTGAAGAAGCTACAGTAGGCGGAGACTCCCCTAGCTCTACCCCTAACCTACTAGCTCTATCCACAACCACTTTATCGGAAATATTCAAAATTGAAAGATTGGGTTGGGAGATCAAACCTGGCGAATTGCGATTTTGCGCCATCTTCATGGCTCTCTCCAATTGAGTATCATCTGCATTCGGTTGGGCTCGGATTCGCCCGCTCGAGCGTACCCCACTGGCCATCTTCTCCGGAATACCCCCATATGCAACAATATCTTCGTAAGAATGTTGAACAAGACTTGGAGAGAAGCACTGTGTCATCAAATTGAGACCCACGTTTGGCTTCTTAATTTTAGACACCGGACCCTATAGATATTTTTCGAATTTAGCGGATTGAACACTAGAAACACAAAAAGAATCTTGTAACGTGGGGAAATGCTCATCATAAAAAACCTGGGTCGAAAGCTGAGTTGGTGAAACGAATTTCACTCCCTCATTAAGGATCAGCGGAGGGGCTTGAAAAGAGCTGGCGGAAGCGTCCAACGTGGACGTCTTGGTCGTTGTCTGGCCGCCAGCCGCAGCAGCTGTTGCTGCCAGGTCGTTAGCTCCTGCCGCGGTAGGAGAAGCCGGCGTAAACTCTGCCGCGGCAGGGACGCTTCCCTCGCGTAGTAGCGACCTCGATCGAGAGCTGCCATGTGACTGAGGCGAAGCGTTCATTCCATCGTCCTGAATCAGCACACAGTCCTCATCTCCCTTGGGCGGTGTGATAAACAGGCGCCTACTAGTAACCGGAGTTGGAGTCGATCCGTTGATCTCGTCCACCGTCGACTTAAACTTTAAAGAGCCATTTCCGTGCAAGCCCTCAGGTGCAGTCGTATGCACACCTTTGGAACCAATATTCACACCCTCACCTCTAGGTTTAGGAGTAGATTCAGATTGCTTGGTCCCCTTAGTTGATTTACCCAAGCTATCCTCTTTAGGATCTTTTTGCTTATCTTCTTTCTCCTCTCTAGATTTTCTGATATTATCATCCTCATCCTTTGGATCTTCATCCTCTGACATATCATCGGTCTCAATATCAAAGGTAAGGTAATAACCTTCGTCTTCATGGAAGATGAGCTTCCTATAAGGAATTTTTTCAATATCTACTACCTTGACTAGAGCACGAACAACACCGTTTGCCCTGGTATAAGCCATATCGACTTGCTTTGTTTTTCCAATGACTCCTCCCATGCCCCAACAGATTAGATAATTCTTGAACATACCCTCTGGTGCACCGCTAATAAGTACCGAAACTTCTTGCAAACGGACAGAAGGTTTCACCACAGTTCTCCACTCGGCAAATTCAATGGAACAAGATGTATCTTTAACATGAAAAACACCAATGCGCATGGCCCTTTGAAGTTCCAGTTTACTCGGAAACTGAGTTTTGTAGACATTTTTTCCATGAGGCTGCACATCCCACTGGAAATTATCATCGACACACCATCGAAGATGATCAATGATTTTTTCAGCGGTTAAAGAACCTCCCTTGACTGTAATCCTACACATCTGACCATTGTCGGATTTGGGCTTATATTCGGGTGTTGGTTCAACCTCCACAAAGGCAAGCTCTTCATGTCCATAGCCATACAACGCTAGAACTGGCTTCTTCGTTGCATGTAAATGATAGTCATCGTTCTTGTGTTCCGCTGACTCACAAAAATCGCAGATTTCAACACTGCATTCTATTGAAAAATGCCCCAAGAACCCACACCAAAAGCACTTCACTTTGTCCACTATCTTCTCTTTTTTCTTGTTTTGCTTGCCGGCCCCAGTTGCTCCTTCCTCTGTCCCCAAACCAGACCCGCTTCCCTGTTCGGATGTATTGTCGTTGCTGCTGAGACTGTCCCGGCTGTTCCAAAGCCGGCTGCACCTGTTTCTGTACGTACTGTTGGGTAGGTGCCGCTGCAACCTTGCCCCCAGTTGCATCAACCTGCTTCTCTGAACTCAAGTCATTGCTCTTCTCTGCTCCCTTTCCCTTGTCCATGTTGGTGGTCGCAGCGTAGCGTCCACGCCCTCTTCCACCAAAGCGGCCGTCGTTTGCAGCGCCACGGTAAGGGCCAGGTTTGTTCCTCTGATCATATGGCCGTCGGTATCCATTGTTTGCGTAGCCATTTCCACCACGATAATCTCCCCCTCCTAGTCCTGGAACAAAGTTGAAACCTCCCGGTGGACCGCCTTGAAATCCATCGTTCTGATATGGGGGCTGAAAGTTTCCGTTGAAGCCAAAATTGTAGCCATTGCCTTGGTAACCCTGCCCTCCTCCTTGATTTCCTTGATAGCTAGGCAGATTTGCATCGAACGTCCGACCATCTCCGGTGAACTCATTCTGCCGGTACCCTTGCGGTGGTATGCCGCCGCCCTGCCCTCCGAAACCTGGCGGTGGCTGACCGCCGCCTTGCCCTCCAAAACCTTGCGGTGGTGGACCTCCTCCTTGACCACCAAAACTGGAGCCAGCACCTTGATCAAAGTATCTCTGTCCTCCTCCTCCATATGGCCCTCTACCACCTCCACGACCCGCCATGGCGGCGGCTGCACGAGATCCTGCTGACACATGCTTTGCGGGAACCCTAGCTGCTAATTGCAATGATCTGCCGCCTACCACACTTAAAAGCCAACGTAACCCATGCCCTGCTGCTTCCTCTGTAAGGCCCGTATGGCCTAAAGAAGGATATTTTTTGTTTCTGGAAGTCTGGCCCGTTTGCCCCGAAAATCCAGCCAAATTTGAAATACTTGCACGAGATCCACATCGACCAGGACGGATCGTCTTCGAAGACGATGATCACCGCCGGTGACTACTACCAAAACGATGTGCTACAGGGCAGGATCTACGATGGCGTCGCTTCACTTCAGTCCAGGGCAAACCATTTAGATCATCTTGTAGCACAAAGGTTGTTGGTTCCAAAACCGGCCGTCGACACGAACGCCTAGCCATGGCAAAAGCAGATGCATTAGTGGAAGAAATTGACTGAGAGGATGAACTCACCGGTGATGAGTGTAAGATCCACGCAGCTTCCTGCTGATCTCTTCTCTTTCTCCATCTCTTCTGCGCCCTTGAGGACGTCTCCGAGAGGTTTCTTGCCGGGTCGCTCTTCGGGGAGGCCACCAGGTAGGAGATCGCGGTTCTCCGTGAAGGGAGTATGCCCTGAGAGGCAATAATAAAGTGTTTATTATGTGTATTTCAAGTATATGATAGATGTTTATTTTGCATGTTATAATTATATTAATACGGAAACGTTAATACATGTGTGTTTAATAAACAAACAGAAAGTTCCTAGTTATGCCTCTCTCATAAACTAGTTCGTTGATCAACAAGATGATCACAGTTTCCTGATCATAGACATTGGATGTTGTTAATAACGAGATCACAACATTAGTGTAATGGTGTGATGAACATTCATCCGAAGTATAGCATTACGATCAAAGTCATTGAGTTTATATTGCTATAAACAACTTACGAAGTAGTCCTAATCCTTAGACCATGAGATCATGCCAATCACTAACACCGGAAGAGTTTCTTGTTGACATCAAACGTCACACCGTAACTGGGTGATTATAAAGATGGCTTCAAAGCTACTAAAGTGTTATGTTGAGAATCATGGATCAAGAGTGGAATTTGTTCATCCCGATGACGGATAGATATACTCTGGGCCCTCTCGGTGATATCACATTGGTTAGCTTGCAAGCAAGTGATTTGATCACTAGAATGTTATATCACGGGAACGAGAAAAGAGTGCATGTCAGTAACGAGATCAAACTAGGTATGGAGATACCGATGATCGAATCTCGGACATGTAATATATCGTGAAATAAAGGGATTAAGATACAAGCGTAAAAGGTTCCGACGATCACAAGAAAAGTCATCGTTGAATGTGTGGGAGTCAGTATGGATCTCCAGGTCCCGCTACTGATTATTGATCGGAGAAGGGTCTCGATCATGTCCGCATTATTCACGAACCGTAGGGTGACACACTTAAGAGACACCGACATCCAATTGGAGCAAAAGTTTCATGCCGAAAGAATGAAAAAGCGCAGGAATTTATTTCACTAGATACCGAAACAGGTTTTCGGGTGAAATTGCATAAAGAGGTTATGCATGTGAAATGGAATTCTAGTAAGGGATTATTTGTGAATGTTTGTCATTAAAGTAATTGACAAAATTCTGAATAAAATAAAAGAGTTTTATTTAATGAGAATTTGCATTAAATTTGGTGGAAATTTAATGGGAATTTGAGTGGGTTTTTGAGTGGAAAAAATTGAAGGGCCATTTTGTGAGTGGAGTGTCCACCCACATGAATGAGGGAGAGGTGGGGGCACCCTCCATGGCCGGCGGCCATGCCCCCTTGGGCTGCCCCCCTCCCCTATATAAGGAGCCCCTCCTCTCACTTCTCACTCACACCTCCTCGTGAAGGATCTCTCTCCCCCTCTAGAATTTATCCCCCATGGTCTCGGACTAGCGAGATACATGTTCCCAGTGGCTATTCGGCAAGAAAGGGTTGTGCTTCCGCTGCATTGCTGGAGCAAGGAGGCAGAGGTTGCTCGGTGTCTTGTACGTGTGTGCGAGCATGGATGCGCTGCTGCTTTGCGGCTCTAGGACTTCCTCTCGATCTTGAGATCGGCAAGAGATCGTCTACATCAACCACGAGTTGAACTCGTTAAGCTTTGTCGGTCTTCAAGGGTATGTTCTCTACGGATATACATCCGCCCGTTGTTTGTATCTAGTAGATAGATCTTGGTACATAGTTCCCATCGTAGGAAATTTTTTGTTTTCTATGCTGCGAACCCTACAATGGTATCAGAGCAGGATCTATGCGTAGATTCTTTACACGGGTAGTACACATATGAGTATGTGGGCGATGATGATCATGTTGTTGCTCCTTAGTTGTAATTTTGGATATTGGTGGCATAGTGGGATGAAGCGGCCCGGGCAAACTTTACATGTCCTCGCACATGAGACATGTTCCACGCTTGACATGCAACTAGTTTGCATAAGTGGCTAGCGGGTGTCTGTCTCTCCTATTATAGTCAATATCTATTTTACAACGAGTTGTTAACAATTTGGTTATCCTCGTTGTGGTTCATGTTCGTAGGTAAGAACGGTTCTATCTCGAAAGCCCTAAGCCACGTAAGACTTGCAATGAATAAATTAGAGGCGTCTAGTTTAGATTGTTGCTGGGCTAGTGTTATGAAATGGTGATGATGTAAGTAGAAGTATGAGATGATACTATTACAACATACATAACGTGTAATCTCCATAGACCTTGGACTTACACATAAAGGTATGATAGTGATCATACCACGGTGCACATGATAGAGATCATATGCGGGAACCATATCATTTCACTAATAAACATGTGATGTTTGATAGCATCTTATATTGCTTGTTTAGCGCTTTGTTAGCATAATAAGATGATCACTCTTTTAAATATCAACATAAGAATGTGTTCTTCCTTTAGTATGCACCGATTATGTTTTCGTCGCTCCAAGACATCACGTGATGATCGGGTGTTCTTGGATCCATGACCATATTTCGGGTGTAAAACAGTTACACACGCGAATACTAAGGTTCTAACTTGGCGAGCCTAGCATGTACAGACATGACCATATTTAAGGGTCCTTGGAACCTCACGTTTTTTTAAACCTATTTATTTGAAACATTCATAACTTTTGAATACGGATTCAAATGGAAAAACTTTTAATATGAAAATTGCTCAGAAATGTTTGAATAATTTGAATATAAAATTGGTTCACTATTTTCAGATACCTAAAATATGTAAACAATTAAAAATGCTTCTATTAATAATGCAAACTTTAAAAATTCATAATTTTAGTTATATGACTCCGAATAATATAAATAATATGTCTAAATTTATTATAAAAATCCAACCAATCCATTTATGACATCCTTCATGCATGTATCAGATCCGTTTTTTGTTGATGTTATAACCGGATTGATATATATATATATATATATATATATATATATATATAGACACACACGTACAGAACAGTCTACCATTATAAACTTTAAATATTCATAACTTTTGTTATATAACTCGAAATAATATAAATAATATGTCTAAATTTATTGGAAAAAATCAACCAATCCATTTTTGACATCCATTATGCATGAATCACATCCGTTTATTTTAGATGTTATGATCCATTGATATCGGTATATATGTACGTACAAATACAACCTATCTTAGAGCCTTTTTCTATTTTTTTATGCTACGCCATACATGACTGATATGTACGTGTATATATGTTGAGGCTGGCAGGTACATATAGATCGATAGACTATCGATTTGTATTTAGATCACGTATGTCCGGTCTACATAGATCGACAAACAAACTATCGATTTGCGTAGTTAGAGCACGTTCGTACGGTCTAAAGGAAGCCATCATGCCTGTACATGTAAACAAAGAATTTATCACCCGAGTCATGCCCTCGACGTTTTACGCACGTCACCTGTTTAGTTTGCAGCCCGCACATTTTAAAAATAATGCATCATGCTCGTGTATATATGCTCTCTCGATCAAAATGGATCGACGAACCGATACCTAGCGCGCGGCACATAGGAGACGTCATGCTTGTCTACAATTACCGATTCAAATACATATTCAATAATAATGTTATACCTGCTAGTACTATAAGGACATTGTTTTGTACATACATACATACATACATACATACATATATACATACATACATACATACATACATACATACATACATACACCAATATTAATCGATTATAATATCCAAGAGAAATGGATCAGATACATGCATGAATGATGTTAGAAATGGATCCGTTGGATTTTTCTAATAAGTTTAGACATATTATATATACCGATATCAATGAATCATAACATCTAAAATAAATGGGTATGATTCATGCATAATGGATGTCAGAAATGGATTGGTTGGTTTTTTCTAATAAATTTAGACATATTATTTATATTATTTCGAGTTATATAACAAAAGTTATGAATATTTAAAGTTTATAATGGTAGACTGTTTTGTACGCGTATATATATATATATCAATATCAATCCGATTATAACATCAACAAGAAACGGATCTGATACATGCATGAAGAATGTCATAAATGGATTGGTTGGATTTTTATAATAAATTAGACATATTATTTATATTATTCGCAGTCATACAACTAAAGTTATGAATTTTTAAAGTTTGCATTATTAATAGAAGCATTTTTAATTGTTTGCATATTTTAGGTATCTGAAAATAGTGAACCAATTTTATATTCAAAATATTCAAACATTTTCGAGCACTTTTCATATTAAAAGTTTTTCTATTTAATTCCGTATTCAAAAGTTATAAACGTTTCAATAAATAGGTTTTAAAAAAAACTACGAGGCGCCAGGGACCCGTGTATAATTTTCTTGCGGAACTCGAGGACCTGCATGAAAAATAACAGTCAGCACGGTTGACCCGCGTCGCCACGTCAGCCCGACGGGTGGGTCCTAATGTCAGTTTTGGTGTCAATTGGATCTTAATCCCGTTTTAGCGTGAATTGCAAAAAATCTGCCGAAAAGTGATGATTTTTTGCGATTTTTTTGTAAAGTGGTGGTTATTCGAACATTCGGCCGAAATGTGGTAGTTTTATGCTATTAACTCTTTAGAATTATTAGAATTATAATGCTGCTAAGTATACGTTTAGCATCGTTTGTGTTTGGTTAGCGGGCATAGAGCATTTGCATGATCTTATTCAGGGTGAGTAGGCTTGTCACTTGTGTGTTAATCCCAGATTTTTGGTTGTATTAACTCTTTCCACGGTCTTCCTAGTTATTGAAAAGAGGCAAATCTTTTGCCTTTCCAAAAAGTCTTAGTTCCGCCGATAGAAATTAAAGTAGCAATGGCTATCTTTTGTCTTTGAATATTCTGGTGATTTACCCTCAACAAAAACACGGTACTCATGTCTGAGCATTTTATAAGCGTACCACTTTATCCTTAGTTTTCTTGCAAAAGATGCATGCATGCACGTCTGTCTGAGTAAATAAGTGTAGAGCAATTGATCCAGTGGCATTTTTATTGGTCTCTCATCATACGTCGTCATGCAAAGTTGAGATTATTATGCAGCCAAACTTGATGACATCCAACATCTTTTAGATTATGAAAGAAAAATAACAGGCTAGACCCACCACCAGATAAAAAGTTTGGCTCTTTCTATATTTCAAAGATAATACTAACTTTAAAGCAACAAGACTTTGTGTATACTTCAAAGAATTGTTCACGTTCAGCGGTTCACGTGGCGTCGTTAGTCTAGTCTGGTGGCTATATGTTTGTGCGCGTCCAACTCCAGTGGACAAGATATAGAAGGAAAAATGTTGAAAGGAAAGGGCTACGAAAAGGCTGACTGTGATCAGCAGGACAGTCCTGCTGCTTCCTAAATAAAAAGCTGACTTATGGAGCCCGGCGGTAGGTGAAAGTGCATTCTTCGCGCACCAGGACTATTGACCAGACCATTTGGAAATAACATGTTTCCCAAGTGCCTATCCTCACCAAACAATGACATCAAATATTTCTACAGGAGATCAGAAAACCCAAAGGCTGGAGTAAGAACTGACTAATAACAAAACTAAGAAGCGAACACGAATTGGCAAAAAGGTGCTGTCAACATTCACACCCAAGACGTACCGACTACAAATGCAGAAGTTGTGAAACTCAAGAGATACTACCTCTGTTTTACAATATAAGCCTTTAGCAATCTATTTTAGTTTGCTAAAAAGGCTTATATTATGAAATGAAAGTAGTATATTACTAGTGCAAAACTGCGGTACGAAAATATATACGTGTAGAATTGCAAGTGAATATTCTCCCGTTTCGATCATTCAGTTATACAATGCATATTGGCAAAACAAAGGACCTATAACCATCTTGCCCAGACCAGACTGTCGTCCATGTAAAGAAGAGACCAAACAATCCTCAGCAATTTTACTCGTGGGTACGGGTATCCGTGGTTACCTTAACCATATAGATAGATTATGAGGATTACTTTTATAGCCAATGGTAATAACCATACCCTATCTGTTAAGTTATGGGTACGGATACGTGTATAGACTTCTACCTATGAGTATATTCATATCCTACTGTTTAAATTGACATGTTAAATTTACCTGTAGAGTGTTAACCTATACAGTAAGAAGTCTAGGGACAAGTATGCTATTGCGAATTCTAAACTTTGATACTTTCATGTACCCGTCTACCTATTATTAAGTAGAGATAATTGTATTTTTTTCAAATATATGTTATTGATGAACTTAAAATTGTGAATAACTCGTATACTATTGGATCTACCCAGCGGATACCTAATGGGTATGGGTACCCGGCGGGTATGGATATGGGTAAGTTTTACACCCACATGTATATGTATGGAGCGTGCTACGCGTTCCCCGGGGGATCAAATCGTTCGATCCCCCGGGTCGGCAGCCGTACGATGCGATTAATCAGGCTCGTCCATGCGGGTCAACCACGCTTCCTTACTCTCTCCTAGCGCTAGGCAGAAAAAACACGCCCACCAGAGAGATCTGGTCGCGCCGCTTCCTCGAACTACCACTGCCCGCGCACTGCCGATGGTCCAACGACCTTGCGCCGTCGGAGACCTGAAGTTGCGTGGCCGGAGGTCACCGCTGAAGAAGACATCGTTGCAGCAGTAGCAACAGCGGCCATCCTTGTAGCAGCACCTTCCTCCACTTGTAGCAAAAGGCGTCGTTACCGGCCGCCGCCGGAGAGCACACCGTCGCCGGAGAAGACGTGTTGCTGGAGGAGAAGACGCCATGCATCTGTAGCAAGGCCACCGTGCCTATGTAGCAGGGCAGTTGTGCCGATGTAGCAGCGCCCTCCTCCGCTTGTAGAAAAAGGTGTCGTCGCCGGAGCGTCGCCGGAGATGATGCTGGCGTGCTTTTGTTGCAAGACCGCCATGCCTATGTAGCAGAACCTTGCACCACTTGTAGCAAAAGGCGGCGTCGCCGGCAAAGAAGACACCGCTTGTTGTAGCAAGCACCGCCACCTGTTGTAGCAGAGCACCATCGCCATTGTAGTAGAGCGCCGCTACCGGCCGTAGCAGAGTGCCACCGCCCTTGTAGCAGAGCGCCGCCACCGGTCGTAGCAGCCCCACCACCCTTGTAGCAGATTGCCGCCGCCCTTGTAGCAGAGCGGCCGTCGCCGGCTGTAGCAGCCCCACCGCCCTTATAGCAGATTGCCGCCGTCGGCCATAGCAGCCCTGTCGCGCTGTGGTAGCGAACCGCCTCGCCTGCTGCAGCAGCACCGCCATGCCGGGGTAGCAACATGCCTCGCCGCTGGAATCAGGGACACTAGAGGTCTTGGAGAAGGCCGAAGATGACGGCAGCCTAGATCGCCGGTCTTGGTTCACGCATGAGGAGGCGCGCGTGCAGTCTCCGGCGGTTGGGCCTGAGTTTGCGTGGAAGTGAAAAGAGTCCGTCCAGGGATAAGGTTGGAGGAAGATGCATGGTCAAGCAGGATTCGCGCGTGGTCGTGGTGGGCTCTCGTTTGTGAGCGACACGTCCATCCAGGGGATAGGAATCGCGCGATCCCCCGGGGGAGGTGTATCATTTTCCTATATGTATGGGTAAAGTTTTATACCCATTAACTACACGAATATGAATATGGTATTACTCTATCCTGTTCATACCCTCCCCATTGCCATCCTTACCCGAACGCCGTAAGCATGCATGGATCACGACTTGCTAGAGACGCGTCCTTTCCTTCACATCATTTTATCGGTTCCTGGAAAGGCCAAATAGCTGCATTTTTTGGCTACATGAGGCCTTATGAAGAACACGTCTGGATACACAGGATATATATGTGTTTGGTTAATGATTGATCATATGTATGGTCCTGAAAAGATAAATACAATAATTACCAGCAAAGGACCCGGCAGTTATGGATGTACAGACGAAAAACATTTTATGGCTATATTGGTGATATATATAAATTAGACATGGTCCTCTTGTATAAGTGTGCATGTGTGTGATAATCGGAGTGCCAGAGTGTGCAAATCTGCATATTTATATGCAATGTGTGACCATGTCAGGAGTACCACATGTGTTCTTTGCCACATGTTGTGTGAAGTGGTCAAGGCACTGTGAACGTATGCTGCTAATTATACCCTTTTTTTTCTTAAAAAGGGAGAAAACAACTCGGCCTCTGCATCAGTCGATGCATACAATCTTTTATTTAACATGTACCATTTAGAATTATAATACTGCTAATTATATGTTTAGCATTGTTTGTGTTCGGTTAATCTTATTCAGGGATATTAGGCTTTTGTGTGTCTTGGGGGCTTTAATCCTAGATTTTTGGTTGTAGTAACTCTTTCCGCACTCTTTCTAATTATTGAAAAGAGGCAAAAAAAAAAATTCTTTCCAAAAAGCTTCAGTTCTGCAGATCAAATTAAAGTAGCAATGGCTATCTTTCATCTTTGAATATTCTGGTAATTTACGCTCAAGAAACACACGGTGCTCATGTCTGAGCATTTTGTGAGCATGCCACTTTATCCTTAGTTTTCTTGCAAAAGATGCATGCACGCACGTCAGAGTAAATTAGTGTAGACCAATTGATCCAGTGGCATTTTTAGTGGTCTCTCATCATACTACCTCTATTCCGATTTAGAAGGCAAATACGTATTTCAAGAAAATAGTTTGACCATAAATTTGCTCAATAAAATACAAACTATATTTAACAAAAAATATACCATTAGATTCATATTTAAAATACGCTTCCGATGATATAATTTTTATGACATATGATTCATATATCGTTGACCGAATTTATGGTCAAACTATTTTCTCGAACTACATATTAGACCTATAATCCATAATGGAGGGAGTACATCGTCATACAAAGGTGAGATTATTCTGCAGCCAAACTTGATGACATCAAACCGTTTTCAGATTATGAAAGGAAAAAGGCTGCACCCACTGCCAGATAAAAAGCCTGTCTCTTTAAGTAACCCACATATTCAAAGATAATAACTTTGAACCAAAAAAAAATTGTGTATACTTCAAAGAATTGTTCACATGGCGTCGTTGGTCCAGTCTGGTGGCTATGGTTTGTGCGCGTCCAACTCCAATAGACAAGATATAGAAGGGAAAAAATGAAAGTGCTGACTGATTAGCAGCACAGTCCTGCTGCTTCGTAGAAAAAGCGGACTTATGTTGCCTTGAAGTAGGTTAGACTAGTCACAATGGGAAGTATCATATAGTAGTATCATGCATATGATACTAGTATATGATACCACCTCCACAATGCATAGTATCATGTAGTAGTACCATAGTCTTAGTGTATTTATTGTTTTGTAGAATCTCAATGCAAAATTGTGTACAAGATTCATTTGAGATTAGTTTTTCTAGTACTACGTGCTATGATACGGTATCTACCTATGATACCAACACAACCTCTTTCATCATTAATTAGGATGCCACGTCAGAATTTTGCCAACATGGCATGCATGATACTACCTATGATACCCCCATTGGGGCTAGTCTTAGGTGAAAGTGCATTCTTCGTAGTTGCAGACCAAGACTATTGGCATGCTTCGCAGAACAGACCAGATCATTTGGAAATAACATGCTTCCGAAGTGCCTATCCTTACCAAAAATTGACATGAAATATTTCTACTAGGAGATCAGTAAACCCAAAGGCTGGAGTAAGAACCAGTTGGAAAGCCATTTGTGTGATCTGTTTAAGCTGATGCAACTTCATATTCCGCCTGAAACGTAGGTGAATGGCTAATGGTTCAAAAAGTTCAGCCTTACTAGTTCTATCGGTGAATATACCTACCGTTTCTGGCGCTACCAACCGCGTACTCTCTCGAATCAGACTTTCGCCCCGTTTTATAAATAAAGCAACATCCAGATACATAGTTCAGCAATAATCCACCACGGCCTAGGCCAAACGAAAAAAAGGGGTTCACACAACAGCTGGGGCCACAACACAAGCATGCCCAAACAGAAACTAAAACCGCAGCGAGGATGCGGGGGGGGGGGGGGGGGGGGGGGACTCAGGCCGCCTGTGCAGGGGAGGTCGGAGCATATAGGGGGATCGCCGCCGTCCTCAGGGCCCGCATAGAGCTGTCGAAAGCCGCCCGATCACGCTGCCGCACCAGGGGGACCACTGCTGGAGAAAGGCAAGAAAGGAAAACACAGGGTCAGACACACGGGAAGGATAAACCTTCTCAATCACCATCTTATTCCACACGTTCCACAAAGACCACGAGATGGCCGCAAACACAAGCCAGAAGAGGCGGCGACCTCCTCCGGCCCTGTTAGCCTGGGACTGCAGGAACTCCCCAAGTTCCTGCGCGCCCCAGGCAGGCCCCAGCGCCTCTCTGACAAAGCACCAAAGAGCCTTGGTTGTCGAACAAGAGAATATAATATGGGCACAAGTCTCCGGAGTCCCACATAGGGGACACAGGCCATTGTCCGGGTCGTTACGCTTGGCCACCTCCACCCCCGAGGGTAACCGGTCATGCAGCAGCTGCCACACGAAGATGCGGATACTAAGCGACAAGGGGGCCTTCCACAGTGGTGTCGTCCAACCCAACTCTGGACCCTGGAACAGGGCGCGATAGGCCGAGTTTACCGTGAACTCGCCAAAGGGATGCAGCTGCCACGCTGCCGAGTCTGGGGCCTCGGATAAGGCCCCAGGGAGGGAGCGCAACAGCTGCTGGAGGTCCGCGGCCTCCGCCGCACTAAGGTGCCGCCGGAACAAGACGTTCCAGTGACCCTCGAGGAAGGCCTCCTGCACAAGAATCTCGGAGGAGGCGGAGATAGCAAAAAGGCTGGGGTATTGGACCCCCAGCGGGATCGGGAGCAGCCAGGGATCAAGCCAAAATCGAATACCCTGTCCGCATCCTACCACAAAGGAGAGGCCTAGCCCGATGAAATGCTTAATCTCCTGGAGGGCTCTCCAGAACTGAGAGCCCTCCCTCCGCTCGCAAGCCAAAAGGGGGCGGCCCCAGAGATACTTGGCTTTGATAAGCTGAAGCCAGAGGCCGCCGTCGTCCCTAAGAATGCGCCAGACCCACTTCAACATCAACGCCACATTAAAGCAGCGAGAGTCAAGGATACCTATGCTCCCAAAGCTCTTGGGGGCGCAGACGTCCGCCCATTTGACCATGTGGTATTTCTGATGGCCATCCCTCGCCGCCCAAAAAAACCTAGACAACTCCTTTGCGAAGTCGACATAAGTCCCTTCGGGCAGCAGGTATAGCCCCATCTGGTACATGGGTAGATTCGAGAGACACGAGTTAATCAGTACCGACTTGCTTCCCTTAGACGTGAGGCACGCTCGCCAGGGTTCCGCCCTCGAGCGCACCCTCGCGACCAAAGGGGTCAGGTCTCTGATCAGCACACGTGTTTCCCGGATGAGCATCCCAAGATACGTAATAGGGAAGTCCGCGAGCTTACAATTCAGCCCATCCGACCAACCGCGTACTCGGCCGCCTCCTTATTCCTGAGTCCTGACATGACCTCATCAAAGGCTGCATGCCCCTGAGTCCTGAAATGACCTCATCAATGGCTCCATGCCGTTTCTCTGTAAAATTAAATCTCGCTTATATTACGTAAAAACCACAGATACAAGCAGATCACAAGGTGAATATCAATATAAAACTCTAAACAAAGGAGAAACTACAATTGAGAAATAGGCCTTAAAGTACATGGCGGCGGGAAGCAGAACTGAACTCGTCGTCGCGCCACCAGCTCTCGCTGGTGAATTGCACTTCAGGAAACACATTCATATTAATGAAGTACCCTAAAATACCTACAGAGGACTAAATTAACCTCCTTGAGTCATCACAATAGTAGACTGTTGCGCACGATGAAGCTTGGTAATGGCGTCAAACTAGCGAGATTAGACTGTCGCTCTAGCATCGCTAGAGCGAGGCACACTTAGCAAGTGGTTGTTTAATTTTTGAATGAAGAAAGGGGTGTGGCAAGAGCTACTGAAAATTAAATATCTTTTATTCTAAAACTCTCTGGTCTCAGGATTATTTCTTTTCTAGTGTGTCTTTCATTATTAGGAATGACCAGAAATTAAGGTTTGGGGTAGGCACTTGATTAGTGGATTCTCCTCTCACACACCAATGTCCGTCTCTCTATAAAATTATGCAATAAAAAAAGTTTGGTCAGACATGTTATGGCTGGCAATACTCTAAACATAGCTTTTAGAAGAGCTCTAATCTGAACTAAATAGTCGATATGTATGCATTTAGTGAATCTGTAAATGGATATTGAATTATCTAATGGTGATGGCCTATTTAGATGGGTTTTAATTACATTTCGCACCTTTATAGTAAAATCTATGTACTTGGACCTACTTAATGCACACACACAAGGTTCATTGGTAAGTATATTGGGCAAGTAAAAGTGCAAATGGAAATTAAAATATTCATATGGTTCCTTCATCGTAAATTACTTTTAACCATTATTAAAAAAACAGCCAAGTCAACGAGTAATAGACTGATTTATCGCTACTCGGGACCTGGACATGTTGATTACCACTAATCGGTTGTCATTTAGCTCGACTAATAGCTATGACTGTCCGATTATGTCGTATCCATGGAGCCCGGGGTCCGAGGGATTCACTCTTTCCCGTGAAGGCCACCCAGGGGATCGGTTAACCACGGCCTGGGAGCAGAAAGGTCCCGGCTAGCACGCGGGCTCTGACAGGAGACAGAGTGACAAGACAAGACCCTCCCCTATAACTAGACGCTATCTCTATGGCCTAGACTACTAGATTACAGAGGAGATCAGCCACGTTATAACCATGCGCTCGACATCACCGTGTGGTATCCAAGTGTCGCCGCATCATGACCGACCCTTGTGGTGTCCCCTTGTCATTATAAAAGGAGACCCGGGTCAGTCGAGGGAGTGGCGAGGATGAGAGGGGGAAGAACAGGTTGTGTTTCTTGTAGGGATTCGTAGCATGGAAAAAAAAAATTCTACCGCATGCACACAAACAAGCCAAGATCTATCTACTAGATTGTAGCAATGAGTCGATAAAAGCACTCATCCTCGAAGATTCCAAAGCGGTTAACGAGAGCAGATTCTCTTGGGTGATGTAGTCGCACATTTGCCGATCTCAAGATCGCGTAGACGATCCTTCCGGCGCTGCGTTCCGGCAGCGCTTTCGCAGTCGATCACACGTTCGGTACTCGATGAAGACCTTCCTCTCCCTTGTTCCAGCAGGCAGCGGAGGTTGTAGTTCTTCCCTCGCGATTCCGGCAGCACAACGGCATGGTGTCAGAAGTAGAGGGAAGATCCGGCAGGGCTTCGCCTAAGCCGGTGCGAGTTATGGTGGATTAGGGTTTTCCAGAGATCTAGGGTTTAGACAACCGGGAGGATGAGGAAGTGTTGGCGGCAGCGCGGCACGGGTGGAGGGCTGGCTCTTGTGTGTTTGGGGCAGCCCTCCCCCTCTATTTATGAGAGGGAGGGGCAGCCTTGGGAGGGGAGAGTTTGAATCCAAACCCAAACCCAAGTTGGATAGAAGGAAGGACTCATTCCTTCCTCCACTAGGAAACCATTGTTCCATTTTGACTTTTCAAACCTCCCGTTTGACTTTCAATTTAGAGCTTTAATACTCTCTCGCAAATGCCCAAACCAAGTGACCTAGGATATGATCCAATCATTCCGCTTATCCATGACACATTCATGGACCATTCCCCTTCCGGTCCGGTGAACCTTCTAGAACCTCTCCAATGAAAACATCGGAATCTTTCCCGAACTTCGGAATCGGGCTTTCCTTATATGAATCTTATTATCCGGACCATTCCGGATCTCCTCGTGATATCCCGAATCCCATCCGAGAGTCCGAACAACATTTGGTATCCCTACTCATATTCCATATCTACTAAACAACATCGAATCCTTAAGTGTGTCTCCCTACGGTTCGTGAATTATGCGGACATGACCGAGACACTTCTCCGATCAATAACCAATAGAGGAATCTGGAAATTCATATGGCTCCCACATATTTCTACGATTACTTTGCGATCGAATGAACCACTTACATACGATACCAATTTCCCTTTGTCTCGCGATAGTTTACTTATCCGGGGTTTGATCATCGGTATCTCTGCATACCTAGTTCAACCTCGTTACCGATAAGTACTCTTTTCTCGTTCCCGTGATATGTGATATGTGATCCCTTGTGAGCCAGTCACATGCTTGCAAGCTAATTGGATGACCTTCCTCCGAGAGGGCCCAGAGTATATCTATCTGTCATATGGATGGACAAATCCCACTCTTGATCCATGTGCCTCAACACATACTTTCCGAACAATCAATGCCACCTTTATAGCCACCCAGTTACGGTGTGGTGTTTGATGTCATCAAAACGTCCTTCTGGTGATGGTGATTAGCATGATCTCATGGTCGAAGGAATTAGGTTACTATGTATCAGAAATCTTATAATAAACGAACTATTGAAATGACTTGATCTTTATGCTACGCTTATCTATAGGAGTATGTCAATCATACCATTCTCCTAATGATATGATCTTGTTGTCAACAACATCTCAATGTTCATGATCGGGAAACCACGATCATCTATTAACCAACAAGCTTGTATTATAAAGATGCTTTACCGGGGACTCTAATTTAGTTTACAAATCACACAAGTATTAATATTTCCGGTTAATACTGTTATAGCATGAATGCAAACATTTATCATAAACACAAAGATATAATAATAAACACTTTTATTATTGCCTCTAGGGCATATCTCCAACATTTCTTCTTTTGGAACAAGCTCTGTAATCGGGTGTTCATCCACCACATTGTAGACAGTTGCAGGATGCAGGAATCTGCACATCGCAGTCTGAACCTAGGTAAAAAACATGTGTATCTTTGTGTGACTGTGTTCGTCTAGCTTGCTAATTGATCTCATCGGACATTGTGCCCTGGCCGAACTAGAAAGGAGATTATCCATCCCCGATGTCAAAATCTAAGACACGACATTTGGCGTGCCGGCTAGGGGACGCATTCAAAGCAACCTCGATCGGCGTTGTCGGTGCCCTCTTGTACAATGCCAAGGAATCCTGAAGAAGCCGCCTGAAGCAGAACGCGAACCTCCTCTCGACAGGGCGCCACCCGAAGGCTCGCTAAGCGCCTTCGACTCCAAGCTAAGAATGCCTCAATAAAGACACTGTCATGCTCGACCCTCAGCCAACCACCGTCAGAGAGAGAACCGGGCCACGACTACTACCAGTGGCACGCCCGCTCCTCTGCCCAGTGTCACCACTATGGAGGAGTGGGTCGGCTTAAGTGAGAGTGGCACACACTCTTGATGTCTACGCACTTCTATTCTTGTAGACAGTTGTTGGGCCTCCAAGTGCAGAGCTTTGTAGAACAGCAGCAAGTTTCCCTTAAGTGGATTACCCAAGGTTTATCGAACACAGGGAGGAAGTGGTCAAAGGTATTCCCTCTCAAGCAACCCTGCAATCAAGATACAAGAAGTCTCTTGTGTCCCCAGCACACCCAATATAGGTGCACTAGTTCGGCGAAGAGATAGTGAAATGCAAGTGGTAACGGTGCTAGAAAATATCTTCTGACTTGTTGTTGACGTGGGGTAACGGTGCCAGAAAAGAGGTGATGGCGCGGAGGAACAGACTAAAGCAAGCAAACATGCAACAGATCTAGATGCAAACGGTGTTTCAATGTTTAGAAACAAGGCCTAGGAATCATACTTTCACTAGTGAACACTCTCTCATATAAATATCCTCTCTTCATGATACTAATCTTAGCTACTCTCCAGTTGGACACTCTAATCCATGGTAGGGCCTTCCCCAATCTAGATATCCCCACACTGTCACCTTCAGCGCTAGATGGTTCCAACAAACACCACAATTTCATAGAGACATCCAACTCCAAATATAACTCATAAAAAAAATATATATGTAACCTAGCTTAAGTGCCACACACGATATGCACGCTGTCACTTTCACACATGTGGGGAAAAGCATAGATCTATTTAAGCACAAAGAGTTTTTATGTAGACTTAAACCTAAGTGCCACCATGACGTGCACGCTGTCACTTTCACACACATGGGGAGAGCAGAGATCTAATGAAGCGCTTGAGTAGCAAGGTAGATCTACTTGATTACAAAGCTCATGACCACAACAAGATCATGCATAGAGAGAGAGATGAACACATAGCTTCCGGTAGAGCCCTTAGCCTCGAGGAAGAACTACTCCCTCCTCATCATGGGAATCGGCAACGGTGATGAAGATGGCGATGGAGATGGCTCCGGGGGCACTTCCCCGTCCCGGCAGGGTGCCGGAACAGAGACTTTCTGTCCCCCGAATCTCCCCTTCGGCCGCGGCGGCGCAGTAGAGGTTTTCGTGGATTTCTTCTCGATCAGCTAGGGTTTTCTCATCGGGGGGCTCTTATAGGCGCAGGAATCAAGGTCGGTGGGGGTCTAGGGGGCCCACGCCCCCTCCAGGCGCCACCAGGGCTTGCCCACGCCTAGGAGGGGTTTGGACACCCTGTGGCCCCCCTCCGGTTTTGCTTCGTGGTTCCGTGTTGCTCCGGGAAAAATAATAAATTGGCTTTTTTCCCATCCAATTCCGAGAATATTGATTTTCTGCCTTTCTGGAACCAAAAACAGAAGAAAACAGGCAACTGGCACTGTGGCAACTTGTTAATAGGTTAGTTCCAGAAAAGATATAAAAACATCTCAAAGTATAGATAAAGCAAAGCAAAGTAGATACAAAACAAGCATGGAACATCAAAAATTATAGATACGTTTCTGACGTATCAACATCCCCAAGCTTAACTCCTGCTCGTCCTCGAGTAGGCAAGTGATAAAAGAATAATTTTTGAGGTGACATGCACCCTCACAATAAAGATCCAACCATTTGCAAGCATTGAAAGCTGGGATCAAAGAACTCTAAACATGTGCATGAAAGATGGAGTTCTAACAATAGGACAAAGTAACTATGCATGCAACACGAAAGGCTACAAACAAAGATCATGAATAACATGTATTGAAAAACGTTTGTTTGTTTCACATACAGAAAACATAGCATAGTGGCATTCAGCTTGTCCCTCATAGAGTAGCAAATAGATGCATATGACACCTTCAAAGTTCATAAAGGTGACTAGAAACAAATAGCACAAGAACAAGTAATATCACAATATGCATCAATCAATAAGCTTTGGGACAGTGCACACAGAATGACAACTATGCTCTTTTAATGGTGCCTAAAGGTAGAAGGTGGAGACTCAATAATGGTGGAAGAAAGACCTTTTTGTAAAAGAAGCAGGGATTACAAGTTTCAAAAAGAGCTTCCAAAAATTATGGTACTTGTTAGCTTTCAGCCCTAATTTCCCCTATCATAAGCATCTTGAAGTGGTTAAGGTTAAGGTGGCAAATCTGGAGTATATGCTTGATGAAGTATAAGTTGGCAATCTCATATTCCTTGAATACGAGGGCCACACCTCATGCATACTCAACTTTGGATCCAGGTAAGTTCTTGTCACTGTAAGTATTTGCATATCATTGAGAACCACCAATGGGGTACCCCTTGCACATGGTACAGGAGCTTTCCCATAACCAAAATGACAAGGCAAGAAGACAATGAGCATCTCAACAATCTTCTTATATACCATGGGAATATGGTGTTTTTTTCTCTCTTTCCTCTTTTCTCAATTGTCTTTTTTTTATAAGAAGAATGCTTCATAGATGTCACTATGGTGATGCTGCAAGTTTTCACCATGATTAGGCATGGCTTAGGCTAGCGGCCGAGGCGTTTTTCTAACACAGGATACAAACTCCATGGACTTACAAGTTTCCTATTTATTTCACACCGGTGACATCCATAGACAAAAGAACATGATATCAACTGAGTGCAACAAGGTACAAGTGCAATGTAGAAAACATTCCCCGTGATAGCACGGTTCTGCTAATTCCAATTTATAAGTGCAAGCATATACAACAAAGTTGTCACAATGGTTCAAGTTTATTAGGGGCAAAGAATAAAGTGTGCCATCAAGATCGTGAGGGCTTTAATAACTAAGTTTTCACATAACAAAATAGTTTTTAATTGGAAGATAGTTGAAAACAAGAATATACTTGGAATGGTGTAACGCATCATGCATAGGAGTTTATAGTGGACACTTTGGAAAAACTTGGTTTCTTGGGAGTTGGAGGCATGAGTAGAACTTACTCACACAAGTGGAGGCTAGCAAAAGACTGGGAGCAACCAACTAAGAGAGCAATAATGGCCATAATCATGCAGAGCAACAAAACATTACTAATCAAAGCATAGAGTGGTACTACAAGTCAAGGACTAAATGATCATAGAGGCTATGGTAACTTGACATAGTCATAACATAGTGTGAGCATGTGCCAAGTTAACCCAAACAAAGCATCAAAGGAGAATACTGCAATACTATGCTTTTGTATGCTAAAACAACACATAATTTCTTCAAGGCACACTAAGCAATCCCAATTGTTTGGAACAAAACATGCTACAACAATAATCACTAAGCATAAGGTCAAAACAACACCTAGCATGTCATGCTAAAGTCTAAGCCACAGTCAAAGCAAGCTTGCTTTTGTACCACTTAAGCATGGAGCTTCCTACTCTTTTCCAACACCAATCGACTTATTTGAAACAACTCACAAAGATAATAATCAACAAAGATCAGTGAGCTTGTCTCACAAATCCACAAAGAAGAACTAAAAATTTCTAAGCGGAAAGCACAAGAAAACTAAGGCTAAACACAGTGCTAGCAAAAGAGAACACTCACAAGACAATAAGAGTGAAAACTAGAGTGTTCTAGGCAATAAAAACAGAGTGTGTCTCTCTCCAAAAGAAGTGTGTTGTGATCCAACCAGCTTATTCAAGCAAACTAAGCAAACAAAAACCAAAAACGAAAACTAAGACGCTCCAAGAACAACACAACCGTGCATGAAACAATAAAAACGAAGTGTCTAGAAAGACCTGAGATTTTTATTGATGAAGAATTGGATGCCTTGGGCATCCCCAAGCTTTAAATCTTGTACCTCTTGGATATTTCTTGGGGTGACACCGGGGTGGCATACCCAAGATTGAGCTTTTATCCATTCTTCATCTCATTACATCATTCTCTCTCTACACCTGAAAAATTTTCTTCATACAAAACTTCACACAATCTTTATTAGCAACATTAGTGTATTCAAAAGATAATAGACCTTTAGGTTTAGCTTTGGAACAGCAAAACTTTTTACTAAAAACACAAGCTACTGTAGCAAATCCTTCAAAAAGCTCAATTTCCCAAAAAGAACCCAAAAAGGAATCAATAAGAAGCAAATGCAAATAATGGCAGAAATTTGTCAAAACAGACCAGCAGGTAGAAACCGATTTTTTCGAAGAACTTCTGTTGCTCAAATAAAAAAGTGTTGAACTAACTAAAGTTATATAACATAATGGGGGATTTAGTCGTAAATTTTCAGCTCAATCCGACTTACAGAGACTCCTCACAATTTTTTTTGGTGGAGGACAGAAATCTGTTTCGGGACAGCAACTCCCCAAATCTTACTTCCCTCTCATTAGAGGTCATTCTTCGCACAAAAAGGATAAGTAGAGGTCATTAATGAAGTAATAACTTACAAGACTCAAGGAAACTCTTGGGTTATCTCCCAACAAGTACTTTTCTTTAACGCCTTTAAGTTAGGCTTGATAGTTTGAGAAGATGCTCACATAAGAAATATGAATTGAAGTAAAAAAGAGCATTAAGAAGCAAATTCAAAATACTTTTAAGTCTAACCCAATTCCTATGCATAGGAATATTGTAAAGAAACAAGTCATGAAATCACAAAGCACCAAGCATAGGAAAGCAAAACAAGTGCAACTTCAAGACTTTCAACATAAAGAGGGGAAACTTAATATTATTGAGATGCATAAAACCATGTTTCCCTCTCTCATTTTAGTAGCAACATGAACAAAATTAACAATATAACTATCACATAAAACATTCTTATCATGAGCCACATGCATAAAATGATTATTACTCTCCACATAAGAATAGTCATTCTTATTAATTGGAGTGGGAGCAAATTCAACAAAATAGCTATCACTATTATTCTCATCACCATAATCATCAAAATAGGAGGCATGTTGTAATCACAATCAATTTTCTCCTCAGTAGTAGGTGGACTGAAAATATCATACTCATCATTGTAATCATCATATATTGGAGGTTTGGTATCATCATAAGCAATATAATAGCTATCTTCCAAAGCTGGGGGACTAAAAAGATCATTTTCATCAAAACTAGCTTCCCCAAGCTTAGACTTTTCCATAGCATTAGCAATAATGGTGTCCAAAGAGTTCATACTAATAACATTGTTATTAGCATGCAAATAAAGTTCCATAGGTTTTTTAATTTTCTCTTCAACCACTTCATGTCCTAACTCAAGATAGATACTATAAAGCTCTCTAATTTTTGTTGTTATTTTCCATTAAGCCTAACTAGTGAAAACAAGAAACACAAAGACAAAATTGCAGAATCTATAGGAAATAACTTCGAGCACTCACACCGGAGGATGTGAGTACCTTTTACCTTACCTCCCCGGAAATGGCGCCAGAAAAGAGCTTGATGTCTACGCACTTCTATTCTTGTAGACAGTTGTTGGGCCTCCAAGTGCAGAGGTTTGTAGAATAGCAACAAGTTTCCCTTAAGTGGATTACCTAAGGTTTATCGAACTCAGGGAGGAAGTGGTCAAAGGTATTCCCTCTCAAGCAACCCTGCAATCAAGATACAAGAGGTATCTTGTGTTCCCAACACACCCAATATAGGTGCACTAGTTCGGCGAAGAGATAGTGAAATGCAAGTGGTAACGGTGCCAGAAAATAGCTTCTGACTTGTTGACATGGGGTAACGGTGCCAGAAAAGAGCTGATGGCGTGGAGGAACAGAATAAAGCAAGCAAACATGCAACAGATCTAGATGCAAACGGTGTTTTATTGTTTAGAAACAAGGCCTAGGGATCATACTTTCACTAGTGAACACTCTCTCATATAAATATCCTCTCTTCATGATACTACTCTTAACTACTCTCCAGTTGGACACTCTAATCCATGGTAGGGTCTTCCCTAATCTAGATAACCCCACACTGTCACCTTGAGCGCTAAATGGTTCCAACAAACACCACAATTTCATAGAGACATCCAACTCCAAATATAAATCATAACAAATATATATATGTAACCTAGCTTAAGTGCCACACACGGTATGCACACTGTCACTTTCACACACGTGGGGAAAAGCATAGATCTATTAAAGCACAAAGAGTATTTATGTAGACTCAAACCTAAGTGCCACCATAGCGTGCATGCTGTCACTTTCACACACATGGGGAGAGCAGAGATCTAATGAAGCACTTGAGTAGGAAGGTAGATCTACTTGATTACAAAGCTCATGACCACAACAAGATCATGCATAGAGAGAGATGAACACATAGCTACCGGTAGAGCCCTTAGCCTCGAGGAAGAACTACTCCCTCCTCATCATGGGAATCAACAACGGTGATGAAGATGACGATGGAGATCGATGGAGATGGATCCGGGGGCACTTCCCTGTCCCGGCAGGGTGCCCGAACAGAGACTTTCTGTCCCCTGAATCTCCCCTTCGGCCGCGGCGGCGCAGTAGAGGTTTTCGTGGATTTCTTCTCGATCAGCTAGGGTTTTCTCATCGGGGGGCTCTTATAGGCGCAAGAATCAGGGTCGGTGGGGGTCCAGGGGGTCCAGGGGGCCCACACCCCCTCCAGGCGCCACCAGGGCTTGCCCGCGCCTAGGGGGGTTTGGCCACCCTGTGGACCCTCTCCGGCTCTACTTAGTGGTTCCGTATTGCTCCGAGAAAATAATAACTTTGGCTTTTGTCTCGTCCAATTTCGAGAATATTGATTTTCTGCCATTCTGGAACCAAAAACAGAAGAAAACATGCAGCTAGCACTGTGGCAACTTGTTAATAGGTTAGTTCCAAAAAAGATATAAAAACACCTCAAAGTATAGACAAAGCAAAGCAAAGTAGATACAAAACAAGCATGAAGCATCAAAAATTATAGATACATTTCCGACGTATCAACTCTCAGGACCACCTGCCTGTTCGGACTCGTCCAAGGATCCGACGAATGCCTCAGAGACTACATCCATCATTTCGTCATCTCCCTCAGAACCGACCTCAACACGATAACTGAGACATCCATCGACGCTTTCTGTCGTTGCGTGTCTACCACGCCACTAAGGCAAAAAGTGGATGGCCAAAGCTTCGAGTCATTGACATAACTACTCGTCTCTGCCGACTGCTGTGTCCGGGACGAGAAGGAGAGGGCGGCCAGGACTCTAGAGGAGTCATCCATGCCCACAACTTGACCCAGGACTCACGGCAACAAGCAGGGCTCCCGAGTAGCACGCCATGACTGAAGCTCGGGAACTCACTTCCCCCGCACTTCTAAGAAAACCTGAACAATGTATATCTTTAGTGCGATCTCAAGCGAAGTCTTCTAGTGAGCCACCCATACATGTTACTCCTGCACCACCCGTGGTCTGCGATCCAAAGGACTGTGTCCTGAGTACTGTAGGGTGAGGGCTCGCTCCCTTAGGGGCCTCGGCTGCCGAAACCTGAGTCAACCTCTTCCACTCTTTGGAGAAGGTCAAACGCCCACCCTCAACGAAAGAACGCTTCCACTCATTTGTTTTTGAGGACGGGTTAGGAAGCACCAAAATGGCCGTGAGCATTTCCCCCTTCCCGCGCTGCAAAGTGGAGAGGGCGTAAGGAAATGATCCATGCGCACAAGGCGGGCTCCTCAGCAAAAAGTGTGCCCTCCCCGGGGTCGATGCTAGTCACCTCAGGGAGCATGACGCGTCGGTTGGATGAACCCGGGTTGCCGCGCCCGGGGGCTTCATCCTAACGCAGCCACTTTCCTGCTCAGGGGCTCCAGAAAACTAGGAAAACGTGTATCGGGCTGACCTGGGACATAGGTATGACCCGGCATCACAAGTTCAGCATAAGCATCGACAATATGGCAGCAAATTACAAGATATATTATGGGAAATACGCCCAAACACATTGGCGTACTCCCTCTAGTACATATGGCATAAGGCAGCAAAAGACGCCAATCATTCCTTAGACTGGCAACCAATCGCCTTCACCACTCGGGCCACAGTAGGCTCCACGACCCTCTCAAAAGCCTCAATACCCTTCCTGGGTATAAGGGGCTTGAAGACGGTCACAACGTCAAACTCCGGAAGGTGGTGGTGGAGCCTGGAAAGAAGCATCCGGGCCACCACCGCCACCAAGTCCTTCCCTTCTTCCACCAGCATCGCGTCGACTGATGCGTGCAGGCTGCTTACTCGGTTAGTAAAGAAGTGGGAGTGCATGTCGATATCGTCCTTCTTGGACAATCCTAGCGGAAGAAGGTGGAGGGCATGGAGCATCTCGTCCAGACGAGAGGCTGCTTGTAGCAAGGAGGATGTTTGCACGTCATTCTGCTCCTTCTTGAGCTGAGCGGACCCACGGGCACTCGCTGCCTCCCGCTTGGCCTCTTCCAGCTGGACGGATGCATGGAGAGCTTCATCCCTTAACTGGGCATATGCATGATGACCGACAAGCAGCTTCGTATGTCGGTAGGACGGTTTGTGTTTTTTTGTGTGGCTGGTTAGAGTTGTGGGTACTCTATGTGATGTTGGGATCTAAAAAATGTAGTGTTAAGCTCAAAAAAAAGTAGTGTTTATTGTTATTTTCTAGATTAGTTTTTATTATAAACTTGCCTCTCCATGTAACTGTAGAAGCACCCCATCATAATTAAAAAATAGTACTTCTTTATGAATGCAACTATTTACAGAGATCTGTACACGAAACTATCTCCATACCAGTTTATTGGCCTAACACGGAGTTTAAGAAAAAAGTTTAACCATAAAATATATCAATAAAACATGAGTTATATGTCATAAAAATTATACCATTGGATTGATATTTAAAATCTCTTTTCAATGATATAATTTTTTTTGACATATGATATATATTTCATTGGTGAAATTTATAGTCAAACATATTTCTTGGGCTCCGTGTTAGTCCAATAAACCGGTATAGAGGGAGTATATATTATGGAACAAAGATAGTACCAAACAAGCGCTCGCTCAAGTCACAAATCTGCAAAGAAAACTTCTCCCGTCTAGCTTAGGAGTGAAAACATCTCATAAGTCCTAACCAGTCTGCCACGGAGTAATGGGACGTGGTCTGTCACCATCCAGTCTCACAGTCCTTCCAAATTGCAGTCACATCTATGGACATAGACCGCATCATCTGGGCAGACCGAAGTTTAGTGGAAACACGAAACACTATCTGTGTTCACTCAGACGGCACATCGCCGCAAAACTGTCGAGCTTGCACGCCGTATGGAGCGTCGAGCGTATGTAGGCATCGATAATTTGTAGATATCTACCGTTGACCGGCGAGAAAAATCCTGCGCAATTCGGTATACATCAATACATGTCAAAGATTGGCAGCGGGAGAGAAATTGGTGTGTGCGACTAATAATGATATTATGATGTGTACAGGTAAATCAGGTATGGCTGCTCATGGTGAAGCTCCACCTAATGCAGTCACCATGTTATGTGCGTCATCGTGTTCCTTTGTTGGGGTACATTGTGAGAGCATCTTATGGTGTTTTTCTTGAAAGGAAGCAATATTGCGTTATCTTGATTCTAGATAATCTGAACTACTTGCGGTTTTCCGATTTGATTTGAATGTTATGACCGTAAAGAAAAGGCAATGTTGGCCCATTTTTATGGGTCTGCTTTTTGCTCATCCCTTTGGATGGACGATTCGTGAGAAAAAGGCCAAGCAGAAAGGGACATAAAAATATGAATGAAAAAAAAGGAGTGTGAGAAAAAATACTAAAACAAATAAAAAAGGGTTTTGCTACACCGAGGTCGACCTTGTTTTAAGCTAACCTGAGGTCAGCTCAGACCAGGTGCGTCTTTCCTCTTTTAGACAGGAGAACCTTCCAAGAATGGATTAGCTGGGACGCGCGGGGACGCAAATAGCTAGGACAAGCTCTTGTTCCTACCTGCCACCAAATCACGTCAAAACACAGCATTGGATCCCCTTTCTTCTCCCCTTCTCCAGCAATACAGACACAAATTTGGAGATGCATCTGCCTCTAGATACAAACCCGAAATTTACATCTGAACATCCCCCCACTAATTCTAGGGCATCTGTTACATTTCATACTTGATCGTCCATCAAGGGAGGTCGCAAGTTTTTCCCTTAGTTCTGAATCTTACCTGTTACATCCATTGATCTGCTCTTCTAAATCTTCCGGCGACGCATCCATGACATATGTATTTCCTCTTAAGTTCCATTAACATTAGATCCGTGGCATGAATACTTCCCTTGAGTTATAGATTGCATGGAACCTAATGATATGTTCCATAAGTACACCCAGGTGTTGCTTTTGGTACTGAAAAACTGTAACAAATATCAGTCATGGTGGAACTAGTGTAACACATGGTTAGTTCCTGTTACATCATGTCAAGAGAGTGCATGCCAAAATATGGCACCACAGCAAGATGGAAAAGATCATGCATCTTATATATCATATTGTTTGAATAAGCCGAACTCTTAGTTCCGTCCAAGCATTAGATATTTAGCTAAACACAAGAGGGGAAAACATGCACATAAAAAAGGAGCAGCCGCATGTTAATATCCACATGCTATGAAAACGGTAAATTCAGTTGTATTGCCATGACATATAGAAGGTGCAACTTTCAGGATTTAACAGGAAGACCACGTAGGTAGAATACACTTGAGGGGTAAAAACTAGAAAATATAATATATTTTCGAAAAAGGAACATCTAGGGTAACTTGCAATTGCTAGCATCCTGGCATAAAAAGAGAAGATACTTCAAGACACACTGTGTTGATGCGTACGACATTGAAAAATACAGCAACTTTCACTGTGTCGTCTACTGAAATATTTCTGTAAAAAAATGCAAAAGGTGAGATTTCAGGCCTTAATATCAGTTTCTTGCGCATCAGGCCCAACTTGTAATGTTTTTTCCCTGATTTTACTTTCCCGCTGCTTGTTGGCCTTGTCATTTTCACCTACTTATTGCAAAAAGGTAAAATACAAATGCCATAAATTACAGCTTATTCCATGTGTTATGCACTGTACCATATAATTCATAATGCATGAAAAAAGGCTGATGAAGAAGAAGATAAACACACAAATTTATGAGGTAATACACCTGCTTGTTAAAAAAACATGGTAGGGGTACATCTACTATATCGTTTTATCAGATTTTCAGATACATCTAGCTTTAGGTACATCTACACAAACAAGATTCTAGATAAAACCACGATTGTATTTGTAGATACATCCACTCTATATTTAAGGTGCATCTAGAAAAGAAAATCAAGGAAAGATACATCTACTGTTAAAAATCAGGTACATCTAGTAACACAAATCAGATACATCTACTGGATCTTGTTGAGGTAAATCTAGTAAAAAATTCAAGGAAAGATACATGTACTAGGAAAAATCAGGGACAAGATGTACACTAAATGGCCACTAAGAAATACATCTAGTAAAATAATCAGGTACATCTAGCAAAAAAACATATACATCTACTTGGATATTGACAAGGATAAGGGCAAGATATATGAGGGCAAGGTATCATCTACTGCATCGGATACATCTAATAAAACAATCAGGTACATCTAGCAAGGACAAGGGCAAGATACATCTACTGATAAATGATGGCAAGGTATCATCCACGACATCAAATACATCTAGTAAAACAATCAGGTACATCTAGCAAAACAACAGATACATCTATTTATGAAAGGATAGAGATGTCGCCTAGAGGGGGGGGGGTGAATAGGCAATTTCAAAACTATTACGGTTTTGGCTTGATAGAATGCGAAATTAAACTAACGTTTATTTTACAAGCACAAAACCTAAATACAGTAGGCTCAACTAAGTGCACCAACAACAAATTAAGCTAAGCAAGATATCACAAGATAAATATACCACAAGTGATAAGCAAGATATAAGTACTTCAAGCTCGATGGCTATCACAAGGAAAGTAAGCTCGGATATAGAGATAACCGAGGCACGTGGAGACGAAGATGTATTCCCGTGTTCACCACCTTTGGGAAGGGGGCTACATCACGTTGGAGAGGTGTGAGGTTCCACGAAGGATTCCTCATGCGCCACAAAGGCTCACCTTCTTCTCCGAGTCTATCCCACGAAGGAATAGGCCCTTTCCTTATGGCTAGCTTTTCCTCCACTCCGGAGATGGCAAGCTCCACAACCACTTCACAAGCTCCACGAAGGAGAATCCCGGGTCTCTTCACAATCTTCCATGAAGAGAACACCGCGGCACCAACCGCCAAGCCAACTAGGAGGTCACCCTCCAAGAGTAACAAGCTCACGGTCTCTCACTCGAACAAATCGTAATGGAGAGCTCAACACTTATGCAAGAATGCAAAGCAAGACCACCAAGGGTGCTCAAATCCTTCACTCTCAAATCCCACCAAAGCAACAAGTTCTAGGGAGGAATTAGAGAGGAAGAACAATGGTGGAAGTCAACCAATGACTCCAAGATCTAGATCCAATGGGTTCCCCTCACTTAGAGGAGGAATTGGTTGGTGGGGATTGTAGATCTAGATCTCCTCTTCCAAAGCCCTCAGAAAGATGCAAGAATCATAGGAGGGAAGGGGGAGGAAGCAAGCTCAAGAGGTTCAACAATGGAGGTCAATTTCGTGGTCAAGAACACTCTAAAACGTTGGGAGAAGAACACCCTTTTATAGTGGAAAGCAAATATGGCCGTTGGGAGAAAACTGTGCGAATCCGGTTGAAAGTTCGGTTGGACCGGCTCCAGAACCGGATGGTTCCGTTCCTGGACCGGAAAACCGGATCTCAACCGGGATAAGGGTCAGTACACAGTCTCGGATAGACTCGGTATAGAAAAACCGAAAATCCCGGTTGAATCTCGGTTGAAACCCGGTTGAATCTCGGTTTTCCGGTGCTGGCACCGGACCACCGGTCTAGGAGCCGGTTGAACCGGATCCACAACCGGGATGAAACTGACTTTACGGAAAATGCAATAACTTTTGCATCCGGACTCCGATTTCGATGATCTTGGGCTTGTTTTGACGAGGACAACAAGCCCTACAAGATTGTACAGAGAAACATCATAGCCCAACAAAGGAGGATAGAACCAAATGAAGAAAGGTAAGAATCCTCCCTAAATAAGAACCGATAAAACCTTCAAACTCGAAAACGCCATAGAAGATGCATACAAATTCCGTTTTCGATGAACTTGGGCTTGTTGAAGAGATAGAAACAAGCTCAAGAACCTCACATGGAGAAACACCAAGAAGCAACAAAATAGGAAGATGCAAAGTATGCAAACGACTGAGCTCCCTATGACGATGTGATCAAGTTACACAACCGAGAGCCCCTCTTGATAGTGCGGCTATCTATCCTATAACCCGGTCTCCCAACAACCACCTTGAGACCGGTAAAAGGAAAACATAGCAAGGCCATACCTTTGCCTTGTGCATCCTGCTTGATCTTGATGACAACGCTTCAAGCTCCACCCAAGCCAGAATGCAACACTTGATCATTGTTGCTTCGTGAAGACTCCTAATTTGCTCCCCATACAGCACTATGGGATAGCTTCATTAATACATGTCTTCACATGTCCATTATCACCAATATGGACGGCAAGTTTCAAGCAAATGATCTTCTCGAGATGCTTATCTTGAACTTGCCCTTCTCAACCTTGATGACGATCACCACTTGATGTCATCCTCTCATGGGCTATATAATATATTCATTTTTGAAGCATGCCCATGGAAAGATACCTGTCCCATATAGAAAACGCAAAGTCAAATATATAATGGGTTAGTTCATGATGCATAATTGACAAGGCTTACCATACCACAAGACCATGTGGTACATTCTTTATGCTTCATGTGTTGACCAACTTGAAATCACTCTTCACTCTTTGTATTGGTCAACCAAGTATCTTCTCGCGCTCCATCTTAATATCTTGAGGTACATAAGGAACTCTTAATTTGATTACATGCTCTAAATCTTAGTCAACCATAGCTCAACTAATGAGGCTATCATGACACCGACTTAGAGCCATATCTTGAATTCTTCTATTGAGATCACACTCTCAAGATCTTGATCATATCATATTATTCTCTTAATCTCGATGATTTTGATGCCAATACTCAAGATATATCTTTATCTTCATGGCATCCATACTTGAATCCAACACATGGACTACAAGCATGACCTATGGAATATACCTTCATATAAAACTCAGTGAAAACATTAGACCATAGGGATTGTCATTAATCACCAAAACCACACATAGGGGCAATTTCCCTTTCAATCTCCCCCATTTTTTTAATTGATGACAATCACAACAAGAGGGTTTATATAATGAATATTAGAAACAAGTATGCAACTTATCGGAGAATAAGTTGTATACAAGAGGTTGTATTTGATATGGTTAAGTAACACAAAGATACTATCCCATATCAAAACCAATTCTACTCACATAAACTACAACTAATGTAGGAGATGTGAGTAGAACCAACATATATAGAGCAAACTCCCCCACAATATATGCACACATGATGATCTTGAATTTCATTGCATACATTGGCAAGCATAACCTTTGGGAGAGTTTCCACTATATATACAACCATGCAAAACATAATAAAGATGAAATGCATGAAAGGCAAACACTTAAGAACAAACCAATCTTAAGTAGAAAACCATTTCCCTTAAAACCCTCTAAACTTCTCCCCCATTGACAACAAGTGCCAAAATGGATAACAAGGTTAGAAGGACAATATAGTATGAGTTCCTACACAAGGTGTGTATTACTCGTAATATGAGTTAAATCACATGCACATATCCAATGACGAACACTTGGAGTAAATCAAACTATATTGAGGATCAAGGATTGCTAAAAGGATAACAAGGTGAAGGAACTTCAACGGATGAAGCAAGCAATCAAAAGATCCAAATAATCAAATGGACAAATAGTGCTCTAAGTGGAATAAGGAAGCTCCCCAAGGTTCGTGCATAAATTAGTTGTTTCATTTGAATACAATATCCACAAACATGGAATCCTCACTCCCTCTATATTATTTAGAACACATCAAAGATACAAGGATTAGATATAAACCAATACACTTGTAAAGACAAGCTTAAGTCCAAAAGAAACCAAATATGAGATATGAGTGCATGAAGATGAAATAAAAGTAAACCAAGCACTCATAAATCAAGACCTTACCAAAACCATTAAAAATCAAGAGGATAAGAGTGATGGTCAGAAAAGAGCGAGCATATCAAGGGGAGAGATTAACACTCTCGTGTATATAAGTTTCTAAGGGGAAAACATGAGAATAATCCACAAAGAAACATCCACACATAAGAGGTTAATAAAAAGAATACATGATATCCAAGCGGAAGTCATGAGATATACCAAAAAGTATACTTTGCTTAAGTGCATATATAGCCCATGGCTCTATTTTATCTTATGGTATATCAATGAACTTCACCAAAGAATAAACAAAAAATCTCAAAACCATCACAACTAACACTAAGGGAACTAATGCTAGTTGGGATACTTTGAGAAAGGCAAAAAGTATCAAAAGGAATGATTCAATGCAATTTCAACAATATTGCACATGAGAGTACCTTGTGGAGTTGATATGCAATAAATTGCTAGAAGGCATATTTGGAATTGGTGAATCATGAACATGATTTTATATACTCCCCATTATATGCATCATCTCAAATTACTCACATAAGCAATAAGGATACATAAGTATTTCAAAGATAATTGCAAGAATCGAACATTTACAACCAAATAAATTCATGCCAAGATGCAACCTACAAGAGATTGGATGGAAGAATAGTATGTATGAATAAGATACTTGTTACCAAGATATCAATGGTATGATGTAGTAGATAAGAATTTTTATATCATCCTAGCTTGGCTCCAATTATCATGTGGTGACAACTTTCTTTATAGACGAGACAAGCATCCATTGCATTTTCAGTGTACCTAAAACAACATTCAAGTACATCTTGGTCCCCAAACTTATTGGGTCCAAAGTGGTTAGAATAACCACAACACATAGGATACACTCCATAAAAATATGTGCATATTCAGAGATGAAATTTGAATTTCATGCACATCTTAGCCGTTTAAGGATTTGATGGAGTATACCTTATATATTGGATCAAAGAAAGCAAAACATGACATAAGATATACATTTATTAAACATGCATGCGCGAGAATTTCAAGATCCAACGAAGATATACTTTGGACAAATCACCAAAAATATTCAAGAAGGCATACAAGGTGTGACAAAACACATTTGTTGTCCAAACTATATCAAAGAATCAAATCAACACAAGATTTGTTCAACAAAGTTCAACAAATGAACCGAGCAAAAACTATTAAGCATGAAAGATGAATTAAAAACACAAATGCTCAAAGATTTATCTCATTCAAGAAAATAAAATAGAGAATAAAGAATGAGATAGCAAACTCCCAAAAGAGCAAGGTTTCAACAAATAAACCAAACCCTTAACACTTTTCACAATGGCACAAGGTTCCGAGAAGAAAAGGTTTGTCTTCCACTAAAACACATTTGATAATAATCAAAAACATCATCAGAGATGTGTTCAAAAGCCAAGGAAGACAATGGGAGCCACACAATTTTTTTGGAAAGAAAGTAAGGCAATAAGAGGTTAACTCCAAAGTGAAGATGATCCACAAATGCTACCACACACAAGTATATCAATTGTCAAAGACAATGAGCGTATTGGAATAGATTTTTGGTGGTATATTGCACGGATATTAAAGATAAATCTACACAATAAAAAGCATAGGATAGAAATAAAAAGATTAAGCACTATGCAAAGAGAGAGATTCTTGATAGCTTCAACTAGTCACACAATCATGCAAAACAATTATTAGAATAACTTTAAGCAAATGGTATCCCAAATAAGATATAGAGATATGTATTTGAGAAAGACCGCACCAAGAATTTCTTACTCAAACAAAGACTGAAAAGACGAGCAATAAAATCTTCTAACAAAAATAGGACCATGTTTGAGCCAACATGCCACCTAGAAACAAGATAATCAACTATATCGACCCTAAGTGGCACTACCTCATATGTTCACATTTCCTAGGATTGTGATATGCAAAAGAAGCATATCACTCCCCCATAATGTGATATTCATTTTTTTAATAAGAGGCAAAACAACCTCAACTAGAGATAATTAATGGACATTTAGAATTTGAATTTCTCATGAGTATGATACACCACATAGTGACTAGATAAGCTTGCAATATCAATACTAAGTGGTATTACTCATGTACACATATTTTAAGGTTTGAGATATGCGCGAGGCATGCCACTCCCCCAAAATGGGATGTTCCATTAACCACTCTAAAAGTGCCAAATAAGATATCATCAAGATACATTAGAGGCTCAAAATAAAACACACGAGTAAATGATGTGCCAAACACCTAGACATACTTGAATACACAAAATAATCAAGCATGAGGCACACCAAATACAAACACATACTTGGTACAAAACCAAAACATGTAAAGGGGCAAGTAACTTACAATATAAATGAGTTAAGTACAAGTTACCGCGTAGAGGCACATTGGATATAAGATAGGGAAATAATAATCCAAAGGACTTGGCTTGATCAAATATAACATATGAAGATCCCTTAATTCTTCATGAGTTAGCCAAGTCTCCAATGCCCTCATAAACACCTATTGATCAAGTTTGAGCTAGTTGGTCCCCAACCAAGTTGGGTCCTAAGAGGTTAGTCACAATAGGCTTGGCAACCCAAATGGTTCTTTTCTTGACACCACTTTGAGTTCCAACAAACTTGGCAAACACATTTCCATCCTTATCCTTCCTAAGAGAATAATCATCATCAACAATGATAGGGTTAGATAAGGTAATGTTTGAACATGAAGAGGCAAAGTGCCCCTTCACACGACATATGTAGCAACAAGTGCTCCCCTTTCTCTTCTTTATTGATTTCTTGGCTTGGGGAGCATTATCTTGATTCTTCTTCGGAAGTGGATTAACTTCAACTTGGGCTTGAACATGAACTTGTGGCCGCTTCCCTTGTTGCTTCTCACTCAAGTGCTTTTTATTCAATGGACAAGATCTTACATGATGTCCTTCAACCTTGCACTTGAAGCAAATAATCTTGGCCGAATTCTTGACTTGGTTTTGGCCCTTCTTCTTGTTAATATTGGACTTGTTCTTGTTATTGGAGTTGAATCCAAGTCCACTTTTATCATTAGGGGATTTTTGCACACTCAAGATATTATCGAGTGTGGACTTCCCTTCATGACTCTTTTCCAAGTCATTCCTCAAGGAAGTGACTTGAGACTTGAGATCTTTGATTTCCTATACATGGTTAGTATAAATACAAGTACTAGAGGAAGTAGAAGCTTCATTGTTAGAGCAACAAGGCAAATCAATTAATCCAACACAGGGTTTATCAATAGTATGGCTAGATGAATTACTAGGATTAGCACATGGCAAAATAGCATTTCGAGTAGAAGTTGTGCTAATGTCCAAAACAGGCTCACAAGATGTTACCTTAGTAATACTTGCCTCACGAGCTAAATTTATCCCATCATAAGAGATTAGAAGATCATTATGAGAGCCCGGGAGCTTTTCATGACTTTCTTCCAATTTCCTATACTTGCTAGTTAGCAACTCAAGTTGAGCCCTTATCTCAACATTCTCCTTTAGGATAGATGCTTCACAAGAAGTAGAGTTAGCAGCATAAGCATCATTAATGGAATTTTCCTTTTCAAGCTCATAAGATTCAATTTTTTGTGTGAGGAGACAATTAGTGTGCTTCTCCTCGGCAAGCTCTTGCTTAAGTAGATTGAATCTCCGACTCACATCATCAAGTTGGAAATCCAACTCCTCTATGGTTCCCGTTTGTTTAGTTATGGTGTCCATAATGTGTTTGAGACAAGTAACGGCCTTATTATTACCACGAAGAGAGGTACACAAAAAAGTCAACTCAAGCAAGAGAGCACTAGTATCCTCATCAATGTCATCATCACTATCATCATTATCATTGCTATTATCTTCACAAGATATATTGGGATCCAAAGTAGGAGATACCTTTGATCCTCTTGCCATAAGGCACATGTGAGCATGGGAGAATGAAGATGAGGATATTCTTGAATCTTCATTTATGATCATGTCTTGCTTCATAGAATGTTTGATTTCCTCTACATTGTTAGATAAACAACTAGAGGAAATAGAAGCATTTTGTTCATGGTAACAAGGCAAATCAAGCATATCATCTACATTAGTACTCAAATAATTTCTAGATGATATACAAGGACTAGCAACACAAGGGGATATAACATTATTGTTGCAAGAAGTGCTTAAGTCCAAAGAAGAAACATTGCAATGGGATAGAGATGAAGGATCATCATTAGCGAGCACAATATCAACATTGCAATTCCCAACACCACTCACCATATATTTACCTTGTGTCTTGCCACACATTGGTGAAGTGGGTGAGGATGAGAACTCATCGCGGTCGGAGGTGGAAGCAACTTGGAGCTCTTCATGATGTGAAGGAAAAGAGATCTCCTCGGAGAAACCACCGACAATATTAGAAATGGAACCACCAAATATTTCTTTAAGCTTGGTCCACTTCTCATGAGATGATTTGTGCTTTACAATCGTCAAGAACAAATTAACTGTGGGGCTCAACGAGAAAATAAGCTCATTAGATACTTGAGCTTCGAGATGTAAATTTTTCTCATCCTCTAAAGATAGATTTTGAGGATCCATAGGAGGAGAAAAACCTACATCTAGAAATCGCTCAATATTTGGACAAAAGGTCCGAAGATTACAAAGCAAGCAATTTCTCCACAAAGCATAATTTGTGCCATCAAAGATAATTGTGTCATTGTGCACTATACTACTAGCCGACATCTTTACACTCTAGGCGGTGAATCCTAAACAAGGAGAGACCTTGCTCTGATACCAATTGAAAGGATAGAGATGTCGCCTAGAGGGGGGGGGGTGAATAGGCAATTTCAAAACTATTACGGTTTTGGCTTGATAGAATGCAGAATTAAACTAACGTTTATTTTACAAGCACAAAACCTAAATACACTAGGCTCAACTAAGTGCACCAACAACAAATTAAGCTAAGCAAGATAGCACAATATAAATATACCACAAGTGATAAGCAAGATATAAGTACTTCAAGCTCGATGGCTATCACAAGGAAAGTAAGCTCGGATATAGAGATAACCGAGGCACACGGAGACGAAGATGTATTCCCGTGTTCACCACCTTTGGGAAGGGGGCTACGTCACGTTGGAGAGGTGTGAGGTTCCACGAAGGATTCCTCACGCGCCACAAAGGCTGACCTTCTTCTCCGAGTCTATCCCACGAAGGAATAGGCCCTTTCCTTATGGCTAGCTTTTCCTCCACTCCGGAGATGGCAAGCTCCACAACCACTGCACAAGCTCCACGAAGGAGAATCCCGGTTCTCTTCACAATCTTCCACGAAGAGAACACCACGGCACCAACCGCCAAGCCAACTAGGAGGTCACCCTCCAAGAGTAACAAGCCCACGGTCTCTCACTCGAACAAATCGTAATGGAGAGCTCAACACTTATGCAAGAATGCAAAGCAAGACCACCAAGGGTGCTCAAATCCTTCACTCTCAAATCCCACCAAAGCAACAAGTGCTAGGGAGGAATTAGAGAGGAAGAACAATGGTGGAAGTCAACCAATGACTCCAAGATCTAGATCCAATGGGTTCCCCTCACTTAGAGGAGGAATTGATTGGTGGGGATTGTAGATCTAGATCTCCTCTTCCAAAGCCCTCAAAAAGATGCAAGAATCATAGGAGGGAAGGGGGAGGAAGCAAGCTCAAGAGGTTCAACAATGGAGGTCAATTTCGTGGTCAAGAACACTCTAAAACGTTGGGAGAAGAACCCCCTTTTATAGTGGAAAGCAAATATGGGCGTTGGGAGAAAACTGTGCGAATCCGGTTGAAAGTTCGGTTGGACCGGCTCCAGAACCGGATGGTTCGGTTCCTGGACCGGAAAACCGGATCTCAACCGGGATAAGGGTCAGTACACAGTCTCGGATAGACTCGGTATAGAAAAACCGAAGATCCCGGTTGAATCTCGGTTGAAACCCGGTTGAATCTCGGTTTTCCGGTGCTGGCACCTGACCACCCGGTCTGGGAGCCGGTTGAACCGGATCCACAACCGGGATGAAACTGACTTTACGGAAAACGCAATAACTTTTGCATCCGGACTCCGATTTCGATGATCTTGGGCTTGTTTTGACGAGGACAACAAGCCCTACAAGATTGTACAGAGAAACATCATATCCCAACAAAGGAGGATAGAACCAAATGAAGAAAGGTAAGAATCCTCCCTAAATAAGAACCGATAAAACCTTCAAACTCGAAAACGCCATAGAAGATGCATACAAATTCCGTTTTAGATGAACTTGGGCTTGTTGAAGAGATAGAAACAAGCTCAAGAACCTCACATGGAGAAACACCAAGAAGCAACAAAATAGGAAGATGCAAAGTATGCAAACGACTGAGCTCCCTATGACGATGTGATCAAGTTACACAATCGAGAGCCCCTCTTGATAGTGCGGCTATCTATCCTATAACCCAGTCTCCCAACAACCACCTTGAGACCGGTAAAAGGAAAACATAGCAAGGCCATACCTTTGCCTTGTGCATCCTGCTTGATCTTGATGACAACGCTTCAAGCTCCACCCAAGCCAGAATGCAACACTTGATCATTGTTGCTTCGTGAAGACTCCTAATTTGCTCCCCATACAGCACTATGGGATAGCTTCATTAATACATGTCTTCACATGTCCATTATCACCAATATGGACGGCAAGTTTCAAGCAAATGATCTTCTCGAGATGCTTATCTTGAACTTGCCCTTCTCAACCTTGATGATGATCACCACTTGATGTCATCCTCTCATGGGCTATATAATATATTCATTTTTGAAGCATGCCCATGGAAAGATACCTGTCCCATATAGAAAACGCAAAGGCAAATATATAATGGGTTAGTTCATGATGCATAATTGACAAGGCTTACCATACCACAAGACCATGTGGTACATTCTTTATGCTTCATGTGTTGACCAACTTGAAATCACTCTTCACTCTTTGTATTGGTCAACCAAGTATCTTCTCGCGCTCCATCTTAATATCTTGAGGTACATAAGGAACTCTTAATTTGATTACATGCTCTAAATCTTAGTCAACCATAGCTCAGCTAATGAGGCTATCATGACACCGACTTAGAGCCATATCTTGAATTCTTCTATTGAGATCACACTCTCAAGATCTTGATCATATCATATTATTCTCTTAATCTCGATGATTTTGATGCCAATACTCAAGGTATATCTTTATCTTCATGGCATCCATACTTGAATCCAACACATGGACTACAAGCATGACCTATGGAATATACCTTCATATAAAACTCAGTTAAAACATTAGACCATAGGGATTGTCATTAATCACCAAAACCACACATAGGGGCAATTACCCTTTCAATTTAGATCTTGACATGGACACGGGCAAGATAAAATAGATACATCATCTACTGCATGAGGTACATCTAGCAAAAAAATAGATACATCTACTGCATGAGGTACATCTAGCAAAAAAACAGATACATCTACTTGGATCTTGACATAGTACAATGGTAAGATACATCTACTAGTAAATGAGGGAAAGGTATCGTCTATACATCTAGTAAAATAAACAAGTACATGTAGCAAAAAATATAAACAACTACTTGGATCTTCACAAGGACAAGGGCAAGATACATGCATGAGGTACATCTAGCAAAAAAAACAGACACATCTACTGCATGAGGTACATCTAGCAAAAAAACAGATACATCTACTTGAATCTTGACATAGTACAAGGGCAAGATACATCTACTAGTAAATGAGGGAAAGATATCGTCTACTGCATCAGATACATCTAGTAAAATAATCAGGTACATGTAGCAAAAAAATAAAACAACTACTTAGATCTTGACAAGGACAAGGGCAAGATACACTAATGGTAAATGAGGGCTATCATCTACTAATATCAGGTAAATGAGGGCAAGATACATTAGGTACATCTAGTAAAAAAATAGGTACATCTACTGGGATCATGGTGAGATACATCTAGTAACATGATGGGGGAATACCAATCGGGGTATACCCACGAAGCGGATTCGCCATCTGGATCGAGCCGACTGAGCCTAGCCCTGAGCGGGTCGACTCGCCCAATACGGCGACTGGTGCATGCTGGACCGAGACGAGTGGCGCCGACTGGAGGCCCAAGACGGCGACTCCAATACAAAGCCCATTAGTGCACTTGTAAATCCTAGGTGACTGCATATATAAAGCCACCAGGGGCACCCCCACGGGGTATCCTGTCTCACAATAGATTAGATCTAGTCTCTCCCTCCGCCTACGGCGGCTCCCATGTAAACCAATCTATGATCATATACTGGATTGATAGCAGGACGTAGCGATCCTCCACCGAGGGGACGTGAACCTGGGTACATCGTGTGCCAATCTCGCTCCCGGATTCTCCTACGTCGCCTTGCTCCCTCTACGTAAGCTACCCCCAGTAGCATCTGCCGTGCAATACCACGACAGTTGGCGCCCACCGTGGGGCAGCGGTGCTTGGAGGGTGAAGATCCGGGCGAGACCCTCAAATTCGTCATCGGCATATACGTGTGATCGAGAAAAAACTCATGGCGGCTGATGATATTCCGATCTGATCTCATCTTTTTCTCTTATTGATTATTTTAGTAACTGGTTTATTTGGATCTAACAAGTTTGGTTTACACGTTAATGAAAATCAGATTCTAACAGGCCCTAGTATGATCCATTATCCTTGCAGCAGCCACCGGGCTGGGCGATTGCGCTGGAACGAAAAAGATGTTCGGTCAGCTAGAGGATCAGACGTGCTTCATCAGTCTAGCACATACCGGATCATCCGAGGCTTTCGTTGGTATAGTTCACTCCATCAGGTTGCGATTAACTAAATCCTGTGGCCATAAGTGTATCAGACAACTATTATACCGCAAAGAGCTTCAACTTTTTACTGTCGTGGTTGTGTACAATTTCACCAGCGACGACTCGCTATGGCTAATCATTTTCTCTTAGCTCAAGCTTATTTTAATTATTATATTTTTCCATATCTATTAATCAGTCGTCTTGTCTCTCCAAATACGAGGAAAACCAAGTCACAATGGTCAGTTCACTGAGCGCCGCACCAAACGGTCGCGGGTTCACCTGTGGAGGATTCGCCGTGCTTCGGAACTCCCCTAAACGTGGACACGCTTATATGCGGACTCGCCACGCTCGGGGACTCGGCACTCACCGGTCGCCCGACCTTGCCGCTCGCCACGCTCGGGGACTCGGCGCTCACCGGTCGCTCGACCTCGCCGCTCGCCGTGCTCGGGGACTCGGCACCCGCCGGTCGCTCGACCTCGTCGCTCGCCGCGCTTGGGGACTCGGCGCTCGTCGGTCGCTCGACCTCGTCATTCTCCGTTCTCGGGGACTCAACGTCCGTCGGTCGCTCGGCCTCGACGCTCGTCGGTCGCTCGACCTCGTCACTCGCCTGCCGCGGTATCGCAGTTGTGACATCGCCCTCGCGGCCCCGCCGTCGTCGACATCGCCCTAGCGCAACCTCCATCCGCCGCGTCGACCCCGTGTCCGCCGTGTCGACTTCGCCATAACGCGACCTCTGTCCGCCGCGTAGACCCCATGTCCGCCGCGTTGACTTCGCCATAGCGCGACCTCCGTCCGCCGCGTCGACCCCGTGTCCGCCGCGTCGACTTCGCCATAGCGTGACCTCTGTCCGCCGCGACAAATGCGTACGCCGCGCCTGCTAAGAGACCTTCATCGTCCGAGTCGCCAGAGAGGGTCCCTTGCCACGCTGCATGGACTCACCACTGGGCGTCTCTTCCCGCCGGGAAAAATCTATTCGCCTTTGTCAACCTTTGAAAGAGCGACTCGCATGGCCAAGTAGTGCGGACGAGGACTCGCAAACCGAGCCTTGGATCGTCCACGAAAAACGCTAACCGAGAGCCATCATTGGAGTCGCCTTGCTCGACTGGCCTTCCGGGCCAAGACAAATGGTAGTGCTACACAAACAGCACCATGTCCTCCTCAACCTTAGACAGTGCGACTCGCACGGCTAAGTACTGCGGACGAGGACTCGCAAACCGAGCCTCGGATCGTCCAGGAAGAACGCCAAGCCGAGAGCCATCTTTGGAGTCGCCATGCGACTGCCCCCCGGGCCAAGACGAGAGACTCGCTAACAGAAACAGCGCAATCAACATCATCACGGACTCGCAATCATCGCGGACTCGCCACGCTCGCGGACTCGCAATCATCGCGGACTCGCCACGCTCGGGGACTCTCCCCTCGCGGACTCGCAATCATCACGGACTCGCCACGCTCGCGGACTCGCAATCATCGTGGACTCGCCACGCTCGGGGACTCTCCCCTCGCGGACTCGCAATCATCGCGGACTCGCCACGCTCGCGGACTCGCCACGCTCGGGGACTCTCCCCTCGCGGACTCGCAATCATCGCGGACTCGCCACGCTCGCGGACTCGCAATCATCGCGGACTCGCCGCGCTCGGGGACTCAGCGCCCGCCGGTCGCTCGACCTTGCCACTCGCCGTGCTCGGGGACTCTGCGCCCGCCAGTCGCTCGACCTTGCCACTCGCCGTGCTCGGGGACTCGGCGCCCGCCGGTCGCTCGACCTCACCACTCGCCACGCTCGGGGACTCGGCGCTCGCCGGTCGCTCGACCTCGCCACTCGCCATGCTCGGCAGCAACCACTACTATTTTCAGAATATGCATCTCTAAAAGAGCCTCAAGTCGCCTCTACAAGCCAACTCGAGCCTCGGGGACTATTCCTAGGCATACCGCGTGTACGCGTGGTTCTGCGACCACGACTCGCTAAACTCTCGCACTCTCCACGCTCGGGGACTCGTCCTCGCGTACTCAACACACTCGGGGACTCGCCACCGTGGACTCGCCCTCGCGTACTCAACACGCTCGAGGACTCGCCACCGTTGACTCGCCCTCGCGTACTCAACTGCTCGGGCACTCACCACCGCGGACTCGCCCTCGTGTACTCAACGCGCTCGAGGACTCGGCGCGCTACAGACGGCGGCACTCGCCGGTCGCCCAACCTCGCCACTCGGAGCGCTCGAGGACTCGGCACTCGCTGGTCGCTCGACCTCGCCACTCGCCGCTCTCGGGGACTCGGCACGCACCACGTTCGGGGACTCGCCGCAGATGGCGGCTTCTCCGACACCCTGCGTCTTTCGCCAACTGGCCATCACCGACTGGCTCACGCCGACCGCCACCCGCTTCACGGTTATTTTCTTTGTTCAGGAGCTCGTCGCCGATTCGCCACGACCCATCGTCAAGACTCTCCGCGTCTTGCCTCAAGCCCGCGTCGAATCGACAACGCGCTCGGGGACTACTGATGGGGGAATACCAATCGGGGTATACCCACGAAGCGGATTCGCCATCTGGATCGAGCCGACTGAAGCCTAGCCTTGAGCGGGTCAACTCTCCCAATACGGCGACTGGTGCATGCTGGACCGAGACGAGTGGCGCCGACTGGAGGCCCGAGACGGCGACTCCAATACAAATCCCATTAGTGCACTTGTAAACCCTAGGTGACTGCATATATAAAGCCACCAGGGGCACCCCCACGGGGTATCCTGTCTCACAATAGATTAGATCTAGTCTCTCCCTCCGCCTACGGCGGCTCCCATGTAAACCAATCTATGATCATATACTGGATTGATAGCAGGACGTAGCGATCCTCCACCGAGGGGACGTGAACCTGGGTACATCGTGTGCCAATCTCGCTCCCGGATTCTCCTACGTCACATTGCTCCCTCTACGTAAGCTACCCCCAGTAGCATCTGCCGTGCAATACCACGACATAACAAATCAGGACAAGTTACATCAACTGGATCAAAAACTGGTAAGGTATATCTAGTTAAAATTGAGGTACATCTAGTTAAAACATAGGTACATCTACGGCATTCATGGTTTGGTACATCTACCTAGTAGATTCAAAATGAGATGTCCTTTACTGAATTCATGGTGAGACCTACTGGACCGGGTGAGGTACCATCTAGATCATGGGGGGTGTGGGGGTGGGGGGTACCATCTAGATGTACATGGTGGCGTACATTTACTAGATCGGGGGTGCCATCTACTAGATGAGGGCAAGATACATCATGTATGGCGAAATTACCTGACCCCAAGGATGTAGCCAATGGCGCACAGCGCGGAGTAGCCTGCGACGAGGGAAGAAGCCGCCGACTCGTAGAGAGGAAGCACGGAAGCAGCTGGTCGGCGGGATGTAGCCGAGGACGAGGACGCGAGGGAGTATCAGGCCCTCCGCCGACAACGATTGAGCCGCCGATGGCACCTGGAAGGAGAAGTACACGAGCCCCCCCCCACCCCCGCCCCCACCACACACACACACACACAGGCGGCTCCGACGGAAAGGATGCAGGTGACAAGGAGCAGCACCGTACGAAATCACCCCCACGACACTTGAATCGACAGAGGAATTGGGGAATCGCCATCAATGGGGATGAGGGAAAATAGGGAACGAGTCTGAAACGATGCGGTGGATCTCCGCTATGCGTACACTAACGGCAATGGGAACACACCGTTTGTTGTGGACCGTTCGGTCGTGATCATACGGTTCGAAGGCGTGACCTCGGTGTAAGTTATATCTAGGTCGACTAATTGTTAGAATTTCTGAATAAAAAAATTTAAACACGCAGCTACTGTATTTGCCGCGTTAAGTAGTGAGCACAAATTATAGGTCCGGTATCAAACTACTTGTTTCAGACATTTCAGCCTACATGAGGCGCAGGCTCGCATGGAGCCGGCAGGCCGGAATTGGCGAGTGGGTCAAAGTTGAGGCCCATATGAATTTCTCCTTAGAACAGTAAACTTGTTACTACCTTTATGCTGATAAAAAAAGTGAACTTGTGCACTTTGCCTTTTCTCAAGACCTCAACCATTTTATTCCTATAACGAGCTCTTATGCGTTTTACATATATAAGCCCAGTTAATTCTTTTAAGTTGTTTTTGAAAAAAAAATACACACTGGGCCAGCTAGTGGAGCACCCAGAAACTTCTGCAAACGAGTTTAACCTATTAAATTTTAGATAAAATAACAATAAAAAAATCAGAAATCGCAAATGTTGTGCCGTTGGCGAGCCTGATCGGCCATCCCAGCTGTAGGCCACTAGGTCCGTCCATGGGGCTAGCTAAAAAGAAGCCTATACATTACGCCACATACACATACAATTGCCGTGCACACTGTCGTGGTATTGTCGGCAAAGTACGCTATGGAGGGGTCCTCACAGTGCGTGTTCAGAGACGTGGGATAAGACGGACGGTTGACGGGTACGAGGTAACACAGCTTACCCAGGTTTAGATCCCACAATGATGACGGAATCCTACTCCTGCTATAAATCAATATAATGGCAATACGCCGAGTTACAGAGATTAGGTTCGCTGTGCGAGGTGTGTGTAAAACGATGCCCTAAAGGCTCCCATAGGCCCGACTTATATAGTCGTCAGATCCTAGGGTTACAGGGAAAAGTTCTAGCTGAACAAGTTACAGAGTTCTACACCGTCTATTACTAGTCTTGTGTATCTTGCACTCCAAGGCTCCGGGTACGCTGGTGACTCCACCGTAGCCTTCCTTTATCCAGCATGGGCCTCCCTTCTGGATCCACATAACTGGGCCGCCCAGCAGGCCATAGGTCATGGTACCGACTATGGGTCACCCGGGTTAGTCGGATAAGAGACATGCTATGAGGATACCTATATATCATATCCCCAACAGTAGCCCCCGGAGAACTCCGAGATCTTGCGCCGTCTTGCCTCTTCTCGTGGAATGCTCCGTCTAGATGGATGTCGGCAAATCGTCAAGCAACATCTTGTAGTCCTCCCAAAGAACCCTGCAAAGATTTTCCCCGTCTTCTATGAGTAAGTCGGAGAAATGTTGAATCTTCCATCGTACACTCCCGTTGTCGGATTAAATCCGTCTATGCCGGAATCTTCGATGGGACGGCTCATCTACCATGTCAGTTAAGGCGACGTAGGCTATAGGTCAGCGACGCCTCGTAACTCACACATGCAGAGAACGTAATCATATCCGCTTTTTCCGCGCGAGCGATACGAACCGTTGGCGGCGACGGTTGGAGACGTGGCGAAATTACCGCGCACGTTCACGAACACGTCGTCTACACGGCAACCGTCCGATTAGCTGCACGAATCTTGACACAAAGTAAGATAAATAGCGACCGTGGGACACTTGCCACTTTTTCACCCCCATTCTCCTGCGTCATCGTATTCTTCCTCCAGCCGCGCGCCTCCTCGAGCTCTCCGCGAAAACCTCGAGAAACCCTAGCCTCTTGCCTGCACCAGTCGTGTCCTCTCCCTCCTCCATGGCTAGCAGCAGCTCATCCCCATCAATGGCGGCGTCGAGCGAAGCCGCGGCGAAGCCGGCGAGCTCCGTCGTCGTGCCCCCAGAGGGCCTAGTCATTCCTGCATCGGCGGTGATAGAAACAACCGGCGGCGACCATAACCTGGCGGCACTGGAGCCCCTGGAAGAGGAGCCAGACTCGCACAAAGGCGACTGGCGCGGCTCGGACATCACCGGTCGCGACCTCCAAGAGATGGTCGCTGAGGGTTACCTCCCTGCGACGGAGGGGCTCGCCTGGCGGGCGACGCCGGCCGGCGAGGTGACCCCCTCTCCCCAAGCCGGAGATAAAGTATACCTCAAGGCGCAATTGGTACGCGGCGTTTCTCTGCCCATCTCCCACTTCTTCCTGTCCGTCTTGAATCACTTCAAGGTCCAACCCCACAACCTTTCCCCCAATAGTATCCTAGTGCTTAGCAACTTCGCGGCACTTTGTGAGGGTTACCTAGGGATTAGGCCTAGGTTAGATTTGTTTGTGTACTTCTTCACCGTCAAACGTGAAGCCGGACACAGCAAGGAGGAGCTTAGAAACTGCGGCACCATAAGCTTCAAGATCCGTCCTGGCCGGCGGTTCCCCGACATCGTCGGCCACGTGTCATGCAAAAATTGGCAGCGGACGTACTTCTATAGCCCCGAAATTCCTTTGTCGGGCCGAGAAGTAACGTACCCGGACTTTGTGGACGGAGCCGCCGCCGAAGTCCCCACATGGCGGTCCCATACCTCCCTTCCCTCCGACCTCAACGCTTCTCGAGCAATAAGGCGGATCAAATGGTTTGTAGAGACGAGTCTGACCGGCTTGGACCTAGCCATGTGCTGGTTCATGAGGCGGATCCAACCTCTGCAGCACCGTACGAAGCTTATGCACGAGTACACCGGCGACCGAAGGGATACCCTCCGAATCTCTGAGGACAACTTCTCGAGCGACTCCGTCAAGTTCCGCCTTAAGGACATCGTCAAGGTGAAGGACAAGAAGTGTGGCTTCACCCTCACCTACGACATGTTCGTAGACGGAAAGTGCCCAAAGGTAGACATTTATTTTCCGTGTCTGACATTGCTCCAGTTTTTCCGTCTTGCTAATACCATCTTGTCTAACACAATGATTTCTCACTTGACAACTTAGCGATCTAGAGGAGGGCAACCTGGCCGCCCAAATCTACGATCCCAAGATGAAGGAAGTCACGGTTGTGTCCGACGATGATGTCCCGTTGGCGCGAAAGCCGAAGAGCTCCACCTCTGATGCTGCCGACGGAGGCAAGAAAAAGAAGACGGAGGGTGGAGCCTCCAAAAAGAGTACTGCCGCCCTGGAGGCGGAAAATAAGAAAGCCACCGGGATGTTTGCCAAAGCGCCCCCTAGTGTAAGCTTCTTATTCTCCGACATTGTCTTGTTTATCTGTCTTATTCCTGTACTTATGCATTTTGCACGTTTCAGGAAGAAAGCCACAACCAGCCTCAAGAAGTCCTCCAAGACTCTTGGGGCTTCTAAAAATATCAAAGATATGCTGCATCGCGACTCTTCCCCCGCCATCGCCCCTGCTACTCCTGCCGTCAAGCCCTCCTCCGTTTTGACAAGCTCCCAAGCCCAGGAGGCACCAGGCCCTTCCGCCATGGAAGTGGATTCTTGCGCCTCTACCGAACTCGCAATTGTCGGCGAGCAAGCAACGCAGGAGAGTGCTGCTCTTCAAATGGCTGAAGCTCCGGCTAAGGATGCCATCGGTAGCGGCAAGGCGGTGGTGGGTGCTGGTACTTCTGCCGAAGGCTGCGCCTCTACTCCCCAGAAACCCCTCGAATTGCCGAAGATTATCTTCCCGGTGCTTACGCCGGGTAGCACAACTATGGTTCCTGGAGGAGTGCCGTCATCTCCGATGTGCGGTCTTGAGGAGTTACTCCGTCAAGCGGACATCTTGCGAAGTAACAGCATTTCCTTTGGCAGGCTGCTGGCCGAGAGTGCTACAAACCTCAAGATCATCGCACTTGTAAGTTTTACTTTACCTTTTGCATTTCATATGAGTATCCCACTATAGCCCCCGAGGATGTAGACGGAAAACCATTGGCTTTGCATCTATATGCTCTAAGAGTGACTAAGTTAGAAAAAACTCTCACTGTAGCCCCCAAGCATTTAGATGGAATGAATTATTCCGACTAGATGCTTTAAGAGTAGCATACACAGTGTTCATAATTTTAAGTGCTGTAGCCCCCAAGCCTCTAGTTGTAACTGAATTAGTTCCGACTAGATACTTAAAGAAAAGCTAAGCATTTTCCGAGTTAAAACTTTATACTGTAGCCCCCAAGCTTCTAGTTGAGAACTGAATTAGCTCCGACTAGATGCTTAAAGAAAAGCTAAGCATATTGCTAAGTTAAAAACTCTCGCTGTAGCCCCCGAGCACCTAGATGGAAAATCTCTGACTAGGGGCTCCAAGTAGACTGAACAACGACTTGACTTTGTATTTGTTTCCATAGAACGAGAATGCTCGGAGGGGCATGGCCAATGATAAGTACCAGAAGATGCGCGCGGACCTTGAAGCTGAAAAAGGTAAAACCGCCATCTTGAAGGAACAGATCATCAAAAACAAGAGTCTGTTTTCTTTTTGCGCATTTCCGTCTTACTTTTGTGCCTTCATTCTTCGAGTACTCATTGTGTACTTTGTTTTCTCCGACTTGCAGAGCATGTAGCCAAGGCCAAGGATATTGTCGAGCAGTCCAAGCACATCCAGCAGCTGGACAGCGAGAACAAGATCAGATCCTTAAGAAGGAGAGGGAAGAAATGCTGAAGATGCACGAGGATTCCATGAAAGCCCTGTAGGACTCCGCCTCCGCTGAGATCAATCGCTTGAAGGAGGAGCTTGCGATCCTAAAGGATTAGAAGCAAGCTGCCGATGAGCAAAACCTTCGCCATAGCGAGGCGTTTAAGCTCCTCCAACAAGAGAAAGAATCCTTGGCGGACGTCGTCTGGCAGGCTAAGGCCAGCATCTTCAGTAAGTATCCTCCGCCTTATAGCTCTGTAGTATGGGTACTTAGAATTTTTGAACTCATGCAATCATTGTCGGAATTTTCAGCGCCCCTAGGTTTAACCCGCTCGCCTCCTTCGGACAAGGAATGCATGATTCTTGCCGGCAACTTCATCAACACCGCCATCGCCCAAGCCAAGGAGATCGCCAAGCCCCTCCAAATTTATATCAAGGCCTCTAACTCCGTGGTGAAGTACTCGGAGATTCTGCGCCGAGCCCCCGAGCGTGTCGCAAGCTGAAAAGCTTCATGTGCACGAGCTGGCGCAAGGATGGCGTTGTCCATGGTGAAGGCGCACTATGAAGGTGCCGACATCGACACGGTGACATCTGGTATCCCCGACGTGGATGATGACGGCAAGGAGATCGATCACGAAGCCATCCTGTCATCACTCGCGGGTTATGACACCAGGGTTGCCGAGTTGGTGGATGTCGACGTCTTCGTGCCTAGGAACTTTCTTGACAACGCCGACCCTGAATCCTCCGAGTCTCCTCATAGTGGTGACGCTGAGGGTGAATCTCCGGCTGGTGATGATGCGGCCTCCAAGTCCCCTGCCCCCAAGGAGTGAAAAACACTTTGTAATTCTTGTTTCACCTTTGGAGTGTGCATTGAAAAAACTTGGTGATATAATCTTAAGGCGGAAAACAGTGGTTGTCGTATCCTGCTACTTAAGAATTAATGCCCAGTATGTATATATTTTTTAAGAAAGTGCTGGCTTATTCGTTACTCTGGTTCTTATGCTTGACTTTTCGTGAGTCGGAAGACTCGTTGTCGGAACCATGCGCTTAGGTGATGATACCCAATGGCACCTTCAATAACCTTAGCACAAAATCGCCGACAATAAGTGCCAAAAGTCACTACTCTAGAATCCACATAAAAACAACAAAGAACGTGTAGACCAGAAAACTTAAGCTAACGCCCGTAGGCGGAATTTTCACAAGTGCAATCGCAAAGCTTGTGCATAAAGGTTTATATGATCCAAAAATAAACACTAAAGGAGGTAAAAGACTCAGCAATATGAGTGAACCAAAGAGCTTTATTTCATTGATCATATAAGAGGTACACAATTAGATAAAAAATGATAAGTGTAGAAAGGACGTAGTTGTGCTATGTTCCATGGCCGATCAAGCTCCGGGTAGTCATCATCCCGGTCACGTCGCTTACGCTTATGATCCTCGTTGGGTCTATCCTTGAGCTCATGATTGTCGACAAGGTAGTAAGACCCATTGAGCAGCGCCTTGCTTATGATGAACGGTCCTTCCCATGGCGGGGATAGTTTGTGCGACTTCTTCTGCTTAAGTCGGAGCACTAAATCCCCCTCTTTAAACGAGCAATGCCGGACGCGGCGACTATGGTAGATGCGCAGCTTCTGCTGGTAGATGGCGGATCTTTGGCAGGCCAAAATGCGCTCCTCCTCGAGAAGGTCCACATCTAGGCGTCTGGATTCTTCAGCATCATCTTCGTCGTAGGCGGCAACTCTTGGTGCATCGTGGAGGATGTCGGAAGGTAGGATGGCTTCTGCTCCATATACCATGAAATAGGGAGTGTAGCCGGTGGATCTGTTGGGTGTAGTTCGTAAACTCCACAGCACAGATGGCAATTCTTCCGCCCAGGCTCCAGCTGCTCTATGTAGCGGTGCCTCAAGACGTGGCTTGATTCCCTGCAGAATTAATCCATTGGCTCGCTCAACTTGACCATTGGATTGTGGGTGTGCCACAGATGCAAGGTCAAGTCGGATGCCTTTGTCCCAGCAATAGGCCTCCACTTCTCCGAGTGACAAGTTGCTTCCATTGTCGATGATGATGCTATGTGGGAGACCAAATCTCACCACTAGATCCTGGACAAATCTAAGGGCAGTTGCCCCATCAAGCTTCCTAATGGGTTTAGCTTCTATCCATTTGGTGAATTTGTCAACTGCTACAAGAAGATGCGTAAACCCACACGGTGCCGTTTGCAACGGCCCCACCATGTCTAGCCCCCAGACTGCAAACGACCAAGTTATTGGTATTGTTCGCAATTCTTCAGCAGGAACATGTGGTTGTCGGGCATAATACTGGCATCCTGTGCACGTCTCAACCAGCTTGTCGGCGTCCGCCTTCGTGGTCAGCCAGTAGAATCCTTGCCGGAAGGCTTTCGCGACCAACGATCGAGGAGCGGCGTGATGCCTGCAATCTCCAAGATGGATTTCGCGTAGGATTTCCATACCTTCTAGCTGGGAAACACACTTTAGGTATACACCAGTAGTGCTCCTTTTGTAGAGTTGCCCATTGATTATGGTATAACCCTTTGCTCGCCGTACTATTTGCCGTCTTTCGACCTCGTTGTCGGGCAAAGTTTCGTGTTCGAGATATTCCATGAACGGTTTTTTCCAAGCCGGAGGGATCTTTGTCACCATGTTGATGAAAGAATCAGCTCTATCCGGGTTGTCGATATCGGCGCCCTTCACGGATGGTGTGCGTAGATGCTCTAGGAAAACTCCTGGCAGAATTTGCTTGCGCCCTGATCCAAGTTTAGACAATAGATCAGCCGCCTCGTTTTTCTCCCTAGGCACATACTTGACTTCGTAGCCAAAGAAGCTCTTGGCTATCTCGTCCACTTCGTCGCGATATGCCGCCATCATAGCGTTCCGCGCATTCCAGGTGCCAGCCACCTGCTGGGCAACCAAGTCAGAATCTCCACAGCAAACTATGCGCTTGATGCCAATATCCTTGGCTACACGCAATCCGTGAATGAGTGCTTCATACTCCGCCATGTTGTTTGTAGCCTCGAAGTGGATCTACAGAACATAGTGTAGCTTGTCTCCTTTTGGTGACTGTAGCAATACACCAGCCCCCGAACCATTGAGCAGCTTTGATCCGTCAAAGTGCATCACCCAGTACTGTGGTTCTGGCAACGGAGTGGCATCTGGCATCTCCGTCCAATCTGCAATAAAACGCCAAGGCTTGTGACTTGATAGCGTTGCGTCTTTTGTAAGTGATCTCAAAGGCGGCAAGTTCAATGCCCCACTTCGCGACCCTTCCTGCAGCGTCGCTGTTGTTGATAATATCGGACAGTGGAGTCTTGCTCACTACTGTGATTGGGTGCTCCTGAAAGTAATGCCTCAACTTCCGAGAAGCAAGGAATACTCCATAAGCTATCTTTTGGTAGTGCGGGTAACGCTTCTTGGACTCCGTCAAGAACTCGCTTACATAGTAAACTGGTCGTTGAACTCCGTGCTCATAGCCTGGTTCCTTCTGCTCTACCACGATGACGATGCTGATAACCCGGTTGGTTGCCGCCATGTAAATTAACAGGGGCTCGCCAGGCTCGGGTGCTGCAAGGATGGGCGCTGAGGAAAGAATCTCCTTGAGCTGCTTCAATGCTGCACCTGCCTCGTCCGTCCATGTGAATTTGTCCGCCTTCTTCAGCAACTTGTACAGTGGCAGAGCCTTCTCTCCAAGTCGGTTGATGAACCGACTAACTGCTGCAACACAACCTGTTAGTCGTTGGATGTACTTTAGGCATGTCGGACGGTTTATGTTTAAGATGGCTTTGATTTTCTCCGGGTTGACCTCGATTCCGCGCTGGGAAATGATGAATCCCAACAGTTTGCCGGCTGGAACCCCGAAGACACACTTCTTAGGGTTGAGCATCATGTTGTATTTCCGGAGATTATCAAAGGTTTCTTTTAAGTCGGTGATTAAGTCATTTGATTTTTTAGACATCACCGCGATATCGTCCACATAGGCGTGAACGTTCCGACCAATTTGGTCGTGAAGGCAACGTTGCATTGTCCGCTGGTAGGTAGCACCTGCATTTTTAGCCCAAAGGGCATCGTGACATAGCAAAACGTGTCGTACGGGGTAGTGAACGAAGTGGCCAATTGGTCCGACTTCCTCATCTTGATCTGGTGGTATCCTGAGTATGCATCGATAAAACACAAAAGTTCCGAGCCAGCCGTCGAGTCAATGACTTGGTCAATGCGAGGCAAAGCAAACGGATCTTTGGGACATGCTTTGTTCAAGCCGGTGTAATCAATGCACATTCTTAATTCATTGGTTCCCTTTTGGGGGACAAGTACAGGATTGGCCACCCATCGGGTGTGAAGGACTTATTGGATAAACTCAGCCTTAAGTAACCTAGCTATCTCTTTGCCAATGGCGCGTCTCTTCTCATCTCCGAAGCGTCGTAGAGGTTGTTTCACTGGTTTACATTTTGGATCTATGTTTAAGCTGTGCTCGGCAAGTTCCCTAGGTACACCTTTCATGTCGGCATGTTGCCAGGCAAAGATGTCCCTATTCTCATGGAGGAACTCGACGAGCGCGCTTTCCTATTTGGGATCCAGTTTCGTCCCAATGGCAACGGTCTTGGAGGCATCGCCTACCACAAGTTCGACCGGCTTGGTCTCGATGGCGGCCTTGAACGCAGGAGCTGAGTCGGAGATCTACTTCTTCGATGCAGGCATCTCTGAGTCGTTGACCTTGCTCTGGATCTCCTTGAATTCTTGGCTGTAGAGGACAGCTTCTACAACGGCTGCTTCATTGATCTCGCAGTCCCTTGCCTTGGTAAAGCTTTCGGATACGGTGATGACACCGTTTGGTCCGGGTATCTTGAGCTTGTTGTAGACGAAGCATGGCTTGGCCATGAACGTGTGGAATATGTCGCGGCCGAATATGACGTGGTACACGCTCTTGAAGGGGACCACCTCATTAACGTCGCCAAAGGCTACCTGAAGTGTAATGCACCCAAGGGACCGAGCCTCCCGTCCAGGAACTACGCCATGGAACACGGTGTTAGTCCGCCTTAGGTTTGCCTCCGTCAAGTTCATTTTCTGCAGTGTATCCAGGTACATGATGTTGATGCTGCTTCCACTATCCACCATGCACTTGGTGAACTCCACGCCGTCAATCAATGGGTTGATGATCATGGCGTACTGGATCTCCGTGGGAACAAGGTCTGGGTGGTCCGTCCTGTCCCAAGTGATTGGAACCTCCGATCAACGCAGGAATTGGGGAACAGGGGGGAGAGTAGCCATCAGGATCCTTAGAGAGGTCTTCTATTGTCGGACGGTGGGGGTGCCAAGGAAAGTGTGGTAGACTAGGGCCTTCTTTGCGAAGGGGTTCTTGCCCTTGTCGTCGCTCTTGGCGGTGTGCTTGGGGTCAACGTCCTCGTCCATGTCACTTGAATCCTTGGACTCCTCCTCCTTCTTCTTCCCCTTGCCCTTGCCTCGCGGTCTGTTCTTCCGACTTCGCTTATAGCCGGACTCTGGGTCTTCCTTGAGGCCGTTGACGAACTTGCAGTGTCGATTGGTATGGGTGGCCTTGCCGTTGGCGTCGAGGTGTACGAGGCACAACATATCGCGGTACTCTTCGTAGGTTTGGGGAACGCGGAGCGGCGCCGAGTTGGTTTCACTTCCTCACTGCTGCCCACGGCCTGCTCCTCTTCCTCGGCCACGTTGTCCACCTTCTCCTCGTCCTGCAAAAGTCATGGCGACCATGTCGGTAGATTGCTTTTCTTCTGGAGTAGTTTTCCGCTTTGTACTGCTGTTCCTCCGATCTTGAGTTGGAATGGCCGTTGCCGGCAAAGAGCCACGAGCATCGTTGTCGGCAGCTGTGAACTCACTAGCTAACTGAATCATCTGATTCAAGTCAAGATGATGATTGTCCTGCAAGCGCTTTAGCTTATTTCGGAGTAACATGCCTCTTTCCAACCCATCGATGAAGGCGGCCATGGCGGTCTGGGCGTGCACTCCTGCGCAGGAATTCTTCATATCCAGCCAGCGGGAGAGGTAGGCGCGAGATGTCTCGTCTTTCTCTTGCACGCACCGCTGTAGATCGCCCACCATGCAAGGACGCTTGTATGTACCCTCAAAGTTCTTGGTGAATGCTTCTTGCATGTCCAGCCAGTTGTAGATAGATTTCTCCGGCAAGTCGTCGATCCATTGACGGGCCGTTCCCGCCAACATTAACGAGAGGTACTTGACGGCGACGTTGGGGTTGCCTCCGGCAATCTCCACCGCGTTGCCGTAGTCCTGCAACCATGTGGTAGGCTTGGCGGTGCCGTCATAGGGCGCTATGGTCTTGTCAATCCGGAATCCTTTGGGGTAAGTTGCGGACCGTATTGCAGGTCCAAAGCAACGTGGTCCCAGGTATGATCCTTCCCGGGCCTCGTGGATCATATCGATCCGCGAACGTGCATTGTACGGCTCCGGGTTCTTCTTCTTTTTGTCAACAGGGGGATGGGCTGCGCGAACGACGCGGGCCTCCTCCGCCATGGTGACTGCTTGGCGGCGACGGAGGCGGAGGTGGCGGTGGGTTAGCCTTCTTGCTATTACCCTCCTGCGACGCTTCGCGCATGTCACGGTTGCTTGTCGGACGCGGAGGGTCATGGCGCGACCTGCTCTTATGTCCTTCGTTGTGCTTTCCGTCATGACGGGTCTGCTCTGTGTTGTCGCGGATGACGATGCCGCACTGCTTTGGTGGGGGCATATCCGTGCGATGGTGAGCCTTGTAGTCTTCCTGGCGTCGGGGGGATCGGGGCGGTGGCGATGGGCGGCGAGGTTGGGCTCTTTCTACGTGGTCTGAGGATATGGGGATAGCATCCTTCCTGTTACGCGCATCCCTCCGTCTTCGTTCTGATGAACCCGTCCGCGATCCGACATCCTGAGGAGATCTGTCCCTTGGCGGTTTGTACTGGCTAGATCGGCAGAGCCCTGGGTCAGACTCAAGCCTCTGAGAGGTGGCATTTTCCTGTTGCTTTACCGCCTTGGCCACTAGGTCATAGACCTGTTCCACTGCCTCAGGCGATCTATCCTGCTCTAGAAGGGTCTTGGCGACGGCGAGGTTAAGGAGTGGGGTGGGCATCATATGCTTGCCTTCACTGTCAATGTAAGGCTTGGCCTGTGCCGGCTTCGAGGGAGCCCATCCTAGGTTGCGCCGTACACCAGGATCGTTGATGTCGCGAGCCGGAGCCTTCTTAGCCTTCTGCTGCTGGAGAAGAGTCTTGTACTCGGCCTCCATTGCTCTAGCTTTTTCTATGGACTTCTGCGCGTTGACCAGATCTCGATCTAGTTTAGCGCCTTGCTCCGCGATGGCTTGCGCTTCCTCCAGCAGTTGCTGGCGCTTCTCGTCAAGCTGAGTCATGTTCCGGATATGATCAACAGTTAGTGGCTCAACGAGGAGGTTGCCGTACATCACTCTATCAGCTGGAGTAACATGGGATGCTGCCGACGTAGATGCTGGAGGCGGCAAGTTTGCGGTGTTGTTGTTGCTCGGACCGGTGCCGAGTTCCTGCGGCTGCTGCACTAGATTAGGCGGAGGAGGCATGACTCTTGCGCGATCATCGTTAGCAGCAATAAGTGGCCCCTTCCCCTTATCCAGCACCGTAGGCGGAGCTTGCCCGGGCTGGTATTCATCCATCGCTGTCCCGATGGTGACGAACACGCCTCGAGACATGACGGTGTTATTAGCTTGCTCGCCGCGCGAGTACTCCTCCTCCATCTCCTGCATGGCGGAGTCTAGCTCCTCTAGACTGAAGTCTATCTCCTCTGAATCTGCACTGAAATCAGCATAAAGCGCGTCAATGACAGAGTCGGAGGGTGCCAGGACTTCCTCGATGACGGGCGGTGGAGGTGCAACGGCCTCGACGATGACTGGAGGTGGTGGCGCTGCTGCGACGATGGCGGCCGGAGGCGGTGGTGGTGGCTGAATCAGAGGTGCTCCGTCAATGAGCGCAAGCGCGGTCTGAGCTGCCGCTTCAGCCTCCGCGTAGTTGTTGACGGTGTTCACCATGCCTTCGAAGGTGAGGCGTCCTGACGCCTGTTGCCGTCTTAGAGAATGTCAGATAAGCGTGCCGTGGTCCAGTCATTTCACAAAGTGATAGATGGCATCATCATTGGGGTAATTGGCCAGGTCGGCCCGTATACGGAGCCACCTGGCGAGGTAGTCACGGGGGTTTTCGCCCTCTCTCTGAACGCAACGTGCCAGATCAAAGATGGTAACCACGCCGACGAACTTGGATCTCTGTTGTCCAGACGCACGGGCGAAGCCGGCGGATTTGCAGTGATCTTCCACCTTTATATCCTACACAGGGGCGGTTTGGGTGGGTCTTGAATTTTTCCGATCTTTGCCGGCAAACTCCAAGGAGAGATCTGACATCGATCCTTCCGCGAACGTATCCTGCCCGTAGGCGGTCCGTGCGGGTCTTGAATTTTTCCGATCTTTGCCGGCAAACTCCGAGGAGAGATCCGACATCGATCCTTCCGCGAACGTATCCTGCCCGTAGGCGGTCCGTGCGGGTCTTGATGCTCCTCCGATTCCCAGGGGACTAGTGCCCGAGTCGGTTTCGCTGATGAAGAGGTGGATGTCTCCGATAGGAACGATCGAACATCACGTAGGGTTCGTCTTTGCCGGGATCCAGCACTCGTCGGGGGGGGGGGACGATTGGAACGTTGCCGGAGAAAAGAACGCGACCGATGGCTACGGTTTTGCCGATTCCCGCGAAGATCTTGGTCCTCGCCCGCTGAAGAGCCTGAAGCGCCTCTTGCCCCACGGTGGGCACCAACTGTCGTGGTATTGCCGACGAGTACGCCATGGAGGGGTCCTCACAGTGCGTGTTCAGAGACGTGGGGTAAGGCGGACGGTTGACGGATACGAGGTAACACAGCTTACACAGGTTCAGATCCCACATCGGTGGCGGAATCCTACTCCTGCTATAAATCACTATAATGGCAATACGCCGAGTTACAGAGATTAGGTTCGCTGTGCGAGGTGTGTGTAAAACGATGCCCTAAGGCTCCCATAGGCCCGACTTATATAGTCGTCAGATCCTAGGGTTACAGGGAAAAGTCCTAGCCGGACAGGTTACAGAGTTCTACACCGTCTATTGCTAGTATTGTGTATCTTGCACTCCAAGGCTCTGGGTACGCTGGTGACTCCACCGTAGCCTTCCTTTATCCGGCATGGGCCTCCCTTCTGGATCCACCTAACTGGGCCGCCCAGCAGGCCATAGGCCATGCTACCGACTATGGGCCACCCGGGTTAGTCGGATAAGAGACATGCTATGAGGATACCTATATAGCATATCCCCAACACACACACTCACATAAAATTCATATAAGATTGAAATGGGACTTCAAGATTGTCCAAATCACAACAAACACATTGCTATTGATGGAGGCACCTTTTTCATTGAAATAATGGTCTATAATAATAACCTTATTATGACTGTTGAACGAATTGTTTCCGGTCCTTAAAAAGGCATCAAATATTTTTTTTATCTAGAACCACCACGTTGCCACCTAACCAATATATGAGTTCTTTCACTAGTAGACTCGAACCCCTCGCCCATGGCTATCGGAACACCATGTGAACCAGCTTAGCATAGGAGTTCGAAATCAAGAGGGCAAACGGTAAATACAGAGATGCAAGTTTGGAATCTTTAGGATGCCCTATATTTTAGTCTAGTTTAAACAAATGAACTAATTTTCTTAAAAAGTTATGATCTCTGAAAATTTAGTTTATTTTTTGTACCAGAAAGAGGGTACCGTAAATATTACCCACTTGCATCCTTAGTAAACTAATATTCTTATCATATATAAGTATCTTCTTGGGGTTTATTTTATTCATAGTTTGTCTATTGTTGCTCTTATTTTTGGTTCCTTGTTGTTTGAATACTGATTGCATTGTTGATTTTTGTGCATGTAAACCTCTTTTGGTATCTGTTTTTAATCTAGAACCACCACGTTGCATGCCATGTTGGCAAAAATCTAATGTGGCACAACAATAAATAAATAAAGAGATGGTTAGAGTATCATAGGTAGATACCGTATCATAGCACGTATAACAAGAAATTATAATGCATGTAAATCTTGTACACAATTTTACATTGAGATTTTATAAATCATTAAATATAGTGGTACTATGATACTACCATACGATACCATGCACGATAATATCATACACTAGTATCATATGCATATATGCATGATACTACTCGTACTCGTATGATACTCCCACTATGACCAGCCTTAATAGTCATAGTAACTATTTGTATTGAATGATTCAATAGGAATTTATATTTATTGTATTGAATTTTTTCACTAGTAATGTTCAATTGAGACAATATTTAATCATTTTTTCCTTCGTATTTTATTTTTGTGGGTACAAACATGTTATATGTTGGTTCCACACAGAAAATATAGTGTATAGAACAACCGTTGAAGTAGAAGTGAATGTTTAAACTATTTTATTTTATGTGAACTGGCCGGTACATCCAACTTTATATGATACTGTACCATGATTAAAAAAATTGGCAGTCCAATTAGGTACAGGTTTAAGCCTAGCGATCTACACATTAGGTGAGCGGAGTATTTAAATATAAATATATGGGCCAACTTTCTTCATCAGGTTAAGGGCTCCTTTGATTTGAAAGACTGACTTAGGATTTCTACAGGTTAAATATAAATATATGGGCCAACTTTCTTCATCAGGTTAAGGGCTCCTTTGATTTGAAAGACTGACTTAGGATTTCTACAGGATTCGGTTCCTAATGATTTTTCCCTATAAAGTACGTTTGATTCATAGGATCCTACCCCGTAGGAATTAATCCTATAGAAAGTGGACAGCATGATTTCACAAGGAAAAAGAGGAGCTCAAACCTCATGCAAGAATTCCTGCGCGCGAAGAGAAACATTTCCTATTCTCAAAGGATCATGTAGAGCAAGGCATTCCATTCCTTTACTTTTCCTATTCCCTTAGTTTTCCTACCCTTCAAATTAAAGGAGCCCTAAATTTTTATTTTAGAGGAAAAGGCCTGTAAAGGCCCGGCTTAAAAGCATAGAGTTCAAAACCAAAAAAAAAGAGAAAAAAAGAAAAAGAACAGAGCAAGGCATGGCCAGTGGAACCAGAATAAGCTGTTCGAAACGGCCTGGCCAGCCTGACTGGGGAATGCAGCCCCTGAAGCAAACCCGACTACGCAAGAAAAGCTATAGGAAAAGAGAACAACGAATACTTCTCCTAGCTTGGACCGTCACCATGCTGCTCATCTGGTCGCAACCCCTTCAGCTCGCCGTCAATCTTCTGATAACAGCTTCAACTCCACGTAGCAGTCTTCCGGCCAGAGGCTTCCACTGCAACATAAGCGATAAAACCCTGTAAAATAGATGCACAGGACTGAAGAGCACCTTGTGCTGAAAAATGCGGTCATTACGCGTGAGCCACAACGGCCGTGCCGCGACAGCAAACCAAAACCACACTGGCTTATTTAGCTTTGGCACGTCCATTCACCAAGAACAAGTCAACCAAACTTGTCACAGGATCTCGGAACTCTAACAACACACCCGGTGTAATTTGGAGACGGGGCAGTTAAAAAATATATGATCAGGTTAAACTTTTTGGTAAACTGGATGGTGTATACAGATCGGATATTTGGATGTACACATGAATATTATGATAAGGGAAATAATTTAGCCCTGCACATTTATCGATTCAAGGACAAAGTCACATAAAGTCGTATTTTTTATGGACATCCAACTTGCTTGTGCGAAGTAACTATAACCTGTGCGTCACATGATTCAGGGGCACCTCGCAGGAAAAGCAAAACGCAGGAAAGCATCGCTGATTTACTCGTTTCAAGTTAGCTTATTAACTTAATTTCCTCGAAATAAATTGATCATATTGTACTCTAACCTAGTAGAGGTTTTGTGCACACCTCTGAAACTGTTATAAAAAGGCAACTAAAACTATAGCTACACTTGGTATACAACTGTGTACGATTGATTCGTTTGTGACAATGCCAACTTTATGAATTTTCGTTCGGACATTATTATTAGAGGTGAAAATGTATGGCTAGATGATTATGGCGTTCTAGGTTTTGTGCTCAAATATAAGAGAGAAGAAAACATAAATATTATGGGGTTAATTGGACAGACGTAACTGTAATTTATAAAAAAAATAAGACCAGCCAAGGCACTACCACCCGTTGGCTTTTCTTACTAACGGATCGACGATATCGTCGTGTGATATTATTTTTGAAAAGTCAAGCAAAGCGTTCCAATCAGCCCGCTTCAATCTCTAGCACCACTGCACGGTTGCACCACACAGGGTACACTTCTCACCCAATTCCCATCAGGTGTGCTTGGTGTTTGGCTGCTTGCACCATAAAAAGAACTTGGTTCCCTAAAACGAGAATGTGTGTCATCATCATCTTACAGTCTTTAAAAAAATGAAGAAAAAATAGCAATATTTGAACTTAGTCAAATAAGACAACCAAAAACTGGTATCTAGAGGACAATAGTAGTACAACCAAAATGCAACTTACTGTCACCCAAAATGCAACCCGGGGATCTAACAACTAAAACTTAGTTAAACCCATAAACCGGAAAACCTTCAAACACACAAAGAAACAACTCATATGTTCTTGGATCACTCTAAAAACAGTTGGGTGATCTTAAAACCTACACCAATTTTTAGCAACAACACAATGCAAGGGCACACTTCCTGAGGGCATGCTTGAAGATGCACGAGACCAACCTGAAGTCCATGAGGGTGCGCTTCCTACTCCTGACCTCGACTGGTTCCAGCGGCCGCAAAGAACCACATCTCGCTTCTGATGGTTACAAGCAGGCATAGCAGAGCAAATACACACAATCTATATTCAAACTTTTTGTACAAAAGCAATTTTAGTAATGTTTGCCAGCTTGCATACCCCGACTTGCCTGGAATGGCCTGGAAACAAAAGCACAAACAAAAGCACACTTAGTGGGTAGAAACATGCAGCTGCCTTGTATGATACGTATAACTAGAGCACAAATATGATAAATCATTTTTGTAGCTATAGAATCCTAGGTTCATTTTAAGTAGGGCATGAATAATACTACTGCAACAACATAGTTTATGAAAAATAATATTGTGAGAATCCTGGGACAAACTAGATTGCCTACATAGGTAACACCATGTTATTTTGCTAACTAGAACATAATTATATCCAATGCAACATCTTAGTTGTATGAGAAAAACAACACAAGGCTAATCATGGGGACAAATTAATTGCATAATTAGTGAATTCCAGATTCATGTTAAGTACAACATGAGTATATCAATGTAACAACTTAGTTGTATGAGAACAACACAAGGTGAATCCTGGGACAACTAAAATGCATAGTTAGGGTATCCCATGTGCTTATTAAGTAGAACATGAGGATAACACCGGATGTATGCAAGCCAAAAATATGAAACCCCCTTGCACAACTCAGTATGCATATACCCAATCACTGCATCCAACTTGGTTTATATTCTAAGAAATGCGGGTGCAAAGCAGAGGGAAAACAACCCTGATACAACTTAGGGTGTTGAAAGGATACAGATGTCACCTAGAGGGGGGGTGAGTGGGCGATTAAAAACTTTTCTGAGAGAGGCTAAACAAAGGCGGAATTAAACTAGTATTTACTTTGTTAAGCACAAAACCTAGAACAATCTAGGGTTCACCTATGTGCACCAACAACTTATGCTAAGCAAGACAAACAACTATGTGATAGCAAGATATATACTTCAAGCACGAAGGCTATCACAAAGTAAAGTGCATAAGTAAGAGCTCGGGTATAGAGATAACCGAGGCACGCCGGGACAACGATATTTTACCGAGTTCCTCCCAACATGGAGTACGTCTTGTTTGGAGAGGGTGTGGTATCTAACCACCTGTGCCACAAAAGGCCTCCCTTATTCTGCGGTGAATCTCACCCCAATGGGATCGATCCACACTTCCACTATCGGTGCACTTGTTGGTGGAAATCCGGAACCTCTCACAAGGTTGGGGCACTTCTCCACAACTTATTTGGAGGCTCCCAACAAACGCCACCAAAGCCACAACCTGCAACACCAACAAACCGTCTAGGGTTCCAAGAACCCAAGAGTAAAAAGCTTCTCAACTTTCACTCACCAAGTCCTCCGGGGAGAACTCAAACCGATGCACCAAATGCAATGGCAAGAACACAAGTAGTGCTCAAATCCTTCTCTCCAAAATTCCACCAAAGCTACAAAATCTTGTGGGGGAATAAGAGAGGAAAAACAATGGAAGAAATCCACAAAAGACTCCAAGATCTAGATCCCAAGATGTTCCCCTCACTTAGAGGAGAGATGGATTGGTGGGATTGTAGATCTAGATATCCTCTTTCAAATCCCTAAAGTATATGCAAGAATCAAGGGAGGGATTGAAGGGGGAGCAAGCTCAAGAGGGTCAAGAATGGAGGAGAAAGCTTGTAAAACTCGAGCGGTGACATTGGGGAAGAAGGCCCCCCTTTTTATAGGCCCACAAATTTCTGACCGTTTTCTGCCCGTTGGGGAAAAGTCAGACCGGAGACTCCGGTCTACACCGGAGATTCCGGCCCAACTCCGGACTAGCCTCCGTACCACCTATCAGACTGTCCCAGGCTGAATTCTAGAGCCCCCTCCGGGGACTCCAGGGGACACTCCGGACCACACCGGAGACTCCGGTCCATGCAGACCGAAGTCTCCGGTCTGGACCAAATAAGAGGCAAACTTCAAATGGCAATATCTAGAGTTTGGAAACTCCGATTGACCCAAAACCAATTTTGTTGGAAAGAGGACAACAATAGTTACCCAACAAGAGAGAACATTTCATGTATTATAATGTGAGATACATCTCTTGGTGAGAAACCGTAAAACCTCAAAGATCAAAAATGCAATATGATATAAAAGGGAAATCCGTTTTTGATGAACTAGAGCTTGTTATGAATATTACCACATGCTCTAGAACCTCACATTGATAAGATCCAAATAACAACCAAGGAAGGATGATGCAAAGTATGCAAAGGTTTGAGCTCTCTCTGAAAGATATGATCGAGTTACTCACTTGAGAGCCCCTCTTGATAGTACGGTTATCTACCCTATAAACCGGTCTGCCCAGCTAACACCACGAGACCGGTAAGAAGGAAACCCTATAAAGATCATACCTTGATTATGATGTAGACGGTCTTGTCCTTCTCAAGATGGAACACCTTTCTTGATTGCTCTTGTATGCACTTGCTTGTTACTTCCCCATACAACATGGGAAAACCTTTACTTTGACCTTGTCTTCATCGATCCATGATCACTGAGGATGGAAAGCTTTAAGCATGAGATCTTCTAGATATTGCACATCTTTAGCTTGCGCATCATTTCTTCTTTTCTTCATTATGTTGATGCCTTGAAGGTACACCAGAGATATTACTCCATCTTATTCTTCAAGACATACTTGCCATAGGTTTAACTCTCACATGACCAATCTGTGGAATATTCTTTGAACACCTTGGTCACCACATGATCCTCTTCACTTCTTCTCCAAACCTTGAAGCCAACATATGGTTCAAGCATTTCCTATCGACAATTCATGACCAATTTGTGGATCATTCTTTGAACACCTTGGTCACCACATGATCCTCTTCACTTCTTCTCCAAACCTTGAAGCCAACATATGGTTCAAGCATTGCCTATGGACAATTCCTACAAGTATAACTCGATACAAGCATTAGTCCATAGAGATTGTCATTAATTACCAAAACCACACATGGGGGCCCACATGTTCTTTCAGGTGTTGTACATATATATATATATATATATAGGGTGGCGGCGAATTGATTCTCTTCAGCAATCATCCATCGGTGCAAAGATTGCTTGTAAAAAAACCTGGTTAGGTGATAAGAATAAATTAGGTAGTCACTATGCAAACTCAGAATATTGCTTGTAAAATAACTTGGTTACATGATAAGAACAACTTAGGTAGATGGTGGAAAGAAGTTAAGCATGTTGACAGAAGCAACTTGATTAAAATAGGTATGCAACTTAGGACATTTCTTGTATAACAACTTTGTTAGGCAATAAAAACAACTTAGTTAAGTGATAGAAACAACTTAGTTTTATGCTGAAAACAATTTAACTGTGGTAACAAGACAACTTAATTGGAAAAGGGGGTAGTGGATCAAAGCAAAACAATCCCCCCAGCAGAACATCATAAATGCAAAGTTAGGCTAATCTAGCTACCCAACTTAGTTCTATGCTATAATCAACTTAAATATGGTGAAAATATAACTTAATTGGGAAAAGGGACAATGAATCAAAGAAAAACAATTCCTCTATAGAAATATCAGATAACAAGTTAGGCTAATCTGGTTAATCAAGATCTAGTACAATTGCAAGTTGCATCCTCCCTGAGCCGATGTTGACATGCAAGGAAAATGAGTGGGTGGCAGTGAGTTGGTTCGCTGCAACATACATCCATCAGCACAAAGGCATGCCTAATTCTGTCGGATAACTCGATCTACATGTTGTGCTTATTCAAACTCATGACATTGCTTGGAAATAAACTTAGTTAGATGGTAAAACAACTTAAGCATGCTGATAAAATCAACTTAATTAAATCAATAGGAAAACTCGGTATATTGCTTGTAAGACAACTTAGTTATGTGATAAAAACAAGTCGGATAGATGATTGAGATAACTTAAGCATGTTTAGAGAAGCAAGTTAATTTATTCACTATGCAACTTAAGACATTGCTTGTACAAAACTTTGGTTAGGTGATAGAATAGAACTTAATTAGATGGTGAAAGCAACTTAAGAATGTTGATGAAAGCAACTTAATTAAACCACTATGCAACTTAGGACATTGCCGGTAAAAATTACTTGGCTAGGTGATAAAACCAACTTAGTGAAATGATGGAAATAACTTAAGCATGTTGATTAAAGCAACATGATTAAATCACTATGCAACTTATGGCATTGCTGGTAAAACAACTTAGTTAAGTGATAGAATCAACTTAGTGAGATGATGGAAACAACTTAAGTGTGTAGATGAAAGCAACTTAGGACGTTGATTGTAAAACTGAAGGGAATATGCCCGAGAGGCAATAATAAAGTGGTTATTATCGTATTCCTTATTTATGATAAATGTTTATTTTGCATGCTATAATTGTATTAATACGGAAACGTTAATACATGTGTGTTTCATAAACAAAAGGTAGTTCCTAGTTATGCCTCTCTTATAAACTAGCTCGTTGATTAACAAGATGATCATAGGTTTCCTGATCATGGACATTGGATGTTGTTAATAACGAGGTCACAACATTAGTGTAATGGTGTGATGAATATTCATCTGAAGTATAGCATTACGATCAAAGTCATTGAGTTTATATTGCTATAACAACTTATGAAGTGATCCTAATCCTTAGACCATGAGATCATGTCAATCACTAACACCGGAAGAGTTTCTTGATAACATCAAACGTCACACCGTAACAGGTGATTATAAAGATGGGTTCAGAACTACTAAAGTGTTATGTTGAGGCCCATGGATCGAGAGTGGAATTTGTTCATCCCGATGACGGATAGATATGCTCTGGGCCCTCTCGGTGATATCACATTGATTAGCTTGCAAGCAAGTGATTTGATCACTAGAATGTTATATCACGGGAACGAGAAAAGAGTGCATGTCAGTAACGAGATCAAACTAGGTATGGAGATACCGATGATCGAATCTCGGACATGTAATATATCGCGAAACAAAGGGATTAAGATACTAGCGTAAAAGGTTCCGACGATCACAAGAAAGTCATCGTTGAATGTGTGGGAGTCAGTATGGGTCTCCAGATCCCGCTTCTGATTATTGATCTGAGAGGAGTCTCGATCATGTCCGCATTATTCGCGAACCGTAGGGTGACACACTTAAGAGACACCGACATCCATTTGGAGCAAAAGTTTCATGCCGAAAAGAAAAGGAAAGCGCAGGAATTTATTTCACTAGACACCGAAACTGTTTCGGTTGAAATTGCTGAAACTGGTTCTGCATGTGAAATGGAATACTAGCAAGGGGTTTTATGTGAATGTTTGTTAATTAAAGTAATTAACAAAATTCTGAATAAATAAATAAAAGAGTTTTATTTAAATGAGAGCTTGCATTAAATTTGGTGGAAATTTAATGCATGTGAGTGGATTTTTGAGTGGAGGCTTTTTAATGGGAGTGGAGGCTTTTCATTTTGAGTGGGAGCTCCACCCAAATGAATGTGGAAGAGGTAGGGGCAGCCCCCATGGCTGGGCGCCATTCCCCTTGGTGCCCCCCTCTCTCCTATAAAAGGCCCCCCTCTCCTCCTCTCAAAGTACACCTCCTCGTGAAGGATCTCTCTCCCCCTCTAGAATTTATCCCCCATGGTCTCGGACTAGCGAGATACATGTTCCCGATGGCTATTCGGCAAGAAAGAGTTGTGCTTCCGCTGCATCGCTGGAGCGAGGAGGCGGAGGTTGCTCGGTGCCTCGAACGTGTGTGCGAGCACGGATGCGCTGCTGTTTTGCGGCACTAGGACTTCCTCTCGATCTTGAGATCGGCAAGAGATCGTCTACATCAACCACGAGTTTGGACTCGTTAAGCTTTGTCGGTATTTAAGGGTATGTTCTCTACGGATATACATCGGCCCGTTGTTTGTATCTAGTAGATAGATCTTGGTACATAGTTGTTCCCATCGTAGGAAAATTTTTGTTGTCTATGCTGCGAACCGTACAGTGGTATCAGAGCCGGATCTATGCGTAGATACTTTGCACGGGTAGTACACATATGAGTATGTGGGCGATGATGATCATTTTATTTCTTCTTATTTGTACTTTGGATATTGGTGGCATAGTGGGATGAAGCGGCCCGGACAAACTTTACATGTCCTCGCATATGAGACCTGTTCCACGCTTGACATGCAACTAGTTTTGCATAAGTGGCTAGTGGGTGTCTGTCTCTCCTACTATAGTCAATATCTAATTTGCAACGAGTTGTCAACAATTTGGTTATCCTCGTTGTGGTTCATGTTGGTAGGTAAGAACGGTTCTATCTTCGAAAGCCCTAAGCCACGTAAAACTTGCAATGGATAAATTAGAGGCGTCTAGTTTAGATTGTTGCTGGGCTAGTGTTATGATATGGTGATGTTGTAAGTAGAAGTATGAGATGATACTCTTACAACACACATAGCGTGTAAGTTTCATAGACCTTGGCCTTACACATAAAGGTATGATAGATATCATACTACGGTTCACATGATGGAGATCATATGCGGGAACCATATCATTTCACTTATAAGCATGTGATGTTGTGATTGCATCTTATATTGTTTGTTTGGCGTTTTATTAGCATAATAAGATGATCCCTCATTTAGATATAAAGATAAGAATGTGTTCTTCCTTAAGTATGCACCGACAATGTTTCGTCGCTTTAAGACATCACGTGATGATCGGGTGTACTTGAATCCATGAGCATATCTCGGGTGTAAGACAGTTACACACGCGAATACTAAGGTTCTTACTTGGCGAGCCTAGCATGTACAGACATGGCCTCGGAACATGGACCAAAAGGTTAAGCATGAGTCATATGTTTTTATATGATGACCATATGGATGCTCGCCTTTGAAGCTACACCGACTCACGTGATGATCGGACTTGGTGTAGTGGATTTGGTTCATGTAATCACCAAAAAGACACGAGGGATGTCGTTTTTGAGTGGGAGTTCATTTCTAATTTGGATTAGTAGAACTCAATTTATCATAAAATTAAATCAAAGTGAATTTGCATAATTTGTTGTAGTCATTGGCATTCGTTCACCACCTTATGCATAGTTGTAATTGAGATAATAGAACTATAAGATTCCGGATATATACTTTACGAACTGGTATCGTATTGTGTTGAGTGTCAATATAAAGTTTAAATTCCTATTACAAACTTTCAGCAAACTCTATTTACTCCGTGAAATTTAATAGTTGGTATTAAATCGAGAGTAACAATTCCAGTGTTAGTATCTTAAGTATCATGTTTGCCTCCATGATTCTTGATTTAAATATCGAGATTATCTAGGAGCTGAAAGAATTATTTCAGAAACCATCATGTGTGGCAGATATAATGATATCTGAAACAATGTTTGATTGCAATATGATAGAGTATAATATATGTTCTCATATTGGATGAGAATTTACGAAGGTTGGAGATGCTAGACATCCTAATCATCCAAAGGGGTTTTGGAAATTAATGTTATACTCATGATTCGCCTTTATAAGCTAAAGTAGCTTGATCATGAAAGTCGTCATGATAAGGGTGAATAGAATATGTATGTAAAATGTTTACTACACTAAAAGATTACTAAAGAATGGATTTTGAAAGAATACCGATTATTTTGATGGTGGTGATCTACTTCAAAGTGCAAGTCCAAAGGTATTATTATTTGAATATACACGCTTTGGACTATGTGTCATGTATATGGCGCCACTTTTGATGTTTATAGATTCTTTTAAAAAGGAAAAGGAAATGCTGAAAGAGAATCTATAAAATATATTTGGCAGAAAAGAAAAGATTGGAAATATCCAATTTAGGTATATATATGATATACATGTTATGGTTGTATTCTTTGCTTGTTAAACAATGTGGTTCTTGGGTATTGGATACCGAATTGGTTAGTATGAAATTTCATACGGAACGACGCAATTCATGAACCACAATGGCCTAAGTAACTAGCAAGAGAATATGTGATGATGTTCATCGAAAACAAACAAACCGTTGTTTGTATTTCTCGTTGACATCAAAGTTTGACTTCAAGATTTGTTTTAATAATTTTTATTTGAATCAGGTATTATGAGAACAAAGGTTGTTCAAATAATTACCATATTCCATATAAGATGGACGATTTACAAATCTAGTTGGAGAAATCACATCCATAAAACCTAATGCTAAAATGTCGCAAGACAAATGATTGAAAGATCACTTATGAAGTGACATTGCTGTTTAAATTATATTGGAAAGAAAACATGAAGAATCTCCATATTCATGGATTTTTGGAGTCTTTGATTTGATCAAGTGACGCTTGTGAGACTTTCCTCGGGATAATTAAAACTTCGTTCAAAGGGCAAAGAAGAACGAACGACTAAATTATTGGAATTTATACATATTGATGTATGTAGTCCATTATGTGTAGTCGTAAGTGATGGATTTCAACTTCATATGCTTTCTCCGGAAATTTGAGTGAATGTTCACTTAATGAGAAAGAAGTGTGAAATATTTGAAAACGTTCAAAGAATTTCAAGATGAAGTGAAAATCATTGTGACAAGAAAATAAATGGTTTATGATTTTATCATAAGGGATTTATTTGAGTTACAAGTGTAACAAGAAAAATAAATGAATTATGATTTTATCATAAAAGGGATTTATTTGAGTTACAAGTTTAGCAAAACACCTAGATTTACATCTCCCGAAACACCATAGGAGTATGGAATGTTTGAGATTTGTAATGAAACCTTGTTTGACATGGTAGGATCAAAGGTGTTATTTATAAAACTGCCATTATGTTTTAAAATATTAAAGCTTTAGAGACTTCCGCTTCTACACTGAAAAGAGCTCCATCTTGATCCGTTGAAATGACACCATGGAAGTTATGGTTTGGGGTAAAACCCAAGTTGTCATTTCTTAAATTTTGGTATGCTAAACATAAGTAAGATGTTTACAACCGAAGTCGGATGAGCATGTCTTTGTAGGTTATTTCGAATAACAATTGGTTATTCCTCCATAACACCAAGGACAAAAGGGTTTGTCGCTTGAAACATTCAGTTTCTTGAAGAAGGAATTTTTCATAAATGTTAAGTGGGAGGACAATAGAACATTGATAAGGTTAACGAACCTTAGCTATATGTGCTGAGTTGCGCAGCGCCGGAAAATGTTCTGAAGGCAGCCAGAATGCTCATGGATTACGTGCCTCAAAGGTTGCGGTCACGGAGGTCTAAAGTTCCTATTGAACCAAGAAGGTCGGATAAAAAATCAAATGATTAAGATTTGAGAGTAAATCATTATTGTTTAACAATGATGAACCGACTATATGCAAAGAAGCGATGATGGGCCCTGACTCCGTCAAATGGCTTGAAGCCATAACATCCGTGATAGTTCCATACACGAGAAATCAAGTTTTGAACTTGGAAGACCCTCCAGAAAGGTGTAAAAACCTATCGGTCATATTTGGATCTATAAAGAAACAGACATGGATGTTTCACATCTATGAAATAGTCGACATGTCGTAAAGTATTTTACGACAATGTTCAAGGAGTTGACTATGACAAGATTTGATCTTTCATAGCGATATTTAGTCTGGACAGATTAAAGTAGCAACCACTACATATAATTTGATATATGGTAGATGAATAAACAAAACAAAGTTCTTCTAATAGAATGGTTACCTAGGACGTGTACATGACACGGTCCAAAGGGTTTTGTTAAATTCAAAGGATGCTAAAAGGGCATGCAAACTTCAATGGTTGAAGTAAGCATCGCGGAGTTGAATCTTCACCATGATGAAAAATGAGTTTTTCATCTGGAGACGATGAAGATGCTTGCATTTGCAAGAAATTAAGTGGGAGCGCTGAGACATATTTCTAATACATTATGTGAAGGACATCTTGTTGATTAGAAATGATGTATCTTTTATTGACAAAGGTTAAGGATTTCATTTTGATGAAAGACATAGGCAAAACCCGAATAATTAGCATGAAAGTCTATAGTGGATAGACCGTGACGCTAATATGGTTATGCCAAACGTACATATAAGAGATATTGAAGGAGTTCAATATAGAAACGACAAGAAACAGTTCTTGTCGCATGGAAAGGAAATGAATCAAGATTCAAGTGTATCGACACTTGATAAGTGAAACAAGATTCAAGTGCTTTGACACTTGATGAGTGAAATCACGAGAATGTTTTGATCAATCATACCATGATATGTACACATCCAGTTATGTCCTATGCTCTAAGTGTTATGAGCATATACCAGAATGAATCATAAAATGATCATTGGACAATAGTAAGGAAATTCTTATGATCTTTTGGAAGAACTAAGAATATATTTGTGTAGAGGTGACAAATAATTAAAAATAGTTCATTGTAAAGCGTTACATTGATACTAGTTTTGTCACAAGATACAAATTAAGTTTATCTCAATTTAAACTATGGGTGGCACAATGTAATGGAAAGGAGATTCCATGATGGATTTGGATGAATTCCAAAGTTAAGACATTGTGACGGATACTACAACAAAAGGCTAAGTATATGACTGCTATAGTGGCAGCAAAGGAGGGAATTTGTGTCAAGTAGTTTGAAATCAAACTAAGGTGTGGTTCGCAACGGGCTAACACTAAAGATATATTGTACGACAATAGTATCGACGTGTTTTAACCCCAAGGAACTAAAGGTCTCACCAAAAGACCAAATTTATACAATGCCATCTCATTGGAGAATGAGTGATGCGTGAAGACGCAAAGACATGCAAATACACACGGACCTGAAAGTGTCAGATCCGTAGATTATGTTAACCACTTGCAGTTGCGTATTTGGAACACCAGAAATCCATAGGTGTTCAATACACAAAGTTTTCAAACTAGATTATTGTCTCTAGTGCAAGTGAGAGACTGAAGGGAATATGCCCGAGAGGCAATAATAAAGTGGTTATTATCGTATTCCTTATTTATGATAAATGTTTATTTTGCATGCTATAATTGTATTAATACGGAAACGTTAATACATGTGTGTGTCATAAACAAAAGGTAGTTCCTAGTTATGCCTCTCTTATAAACTAGCTCGTTGATTAACAAGATGATCATAGGTTTCCTGATCATGGACATTGGATGTTGTTAATAACGAGGTCACAACATTAGTGTAATGGTGTGATGAACATTCATCCGAAGTATAGCATTACGATCAAAGTCATTGAGTTTATATTGCTATAACAACTTACGAAGTGATCCTAATCCTTAGACCATGAGATCATGTCAATCACTAACACCGGAAGAGTTTCTTGATAACATCAAACGTCACACCGTAACAGGTGATTATAAAGATGGGTTCAGAACTACTAAAGTGTTATGTTGAGGCCCATGGATCGAGAGTGGAATTTGTTCATCCCGATGACGGATAGATATGCTCTGGGCCCTCTCGGTGATATCACATTGATTAGCTTGCAAGCAAGTGATTTGATCACTAGAATGTTATATCACGGGAACGAGAAAAGAGTGCATGTCAGTAACGAGATCAAACTAGGTATGGAGATACCGATGATCGAATCTCGGACATGTAATATATCGCGAAACAAAGGGATTAAGATACTAGCGTAAAAGGTTCCGACGATCACAAGAAAGTCATCGTTGAATGTGTGGGAGTCAGTATGGGTCTCCAGATCCCGCTTCTGATTATTGATCTGAGAGGAGTCTCGATCATGTCCGCATTATTCGCGAACCGTAGGGTGACACACTTAAGAGACACCGACATCCATTTGGAGCAAAAGTTTCATGCCGAAAAGAAAAGGAAAGCGCAGGAATTTATTTCACTAGACACCGAAACTGTTTCGGTTGAAATTGCTGAAACTGGTTCTGCATGTGAAATGGAATACTAGCAAGGGGTTTTATGTGAATGTTTGTTAATTAAAGTAATTAACAAAATTCTGAATAAATAAATAAAAGAGTTTTATTTAAATGAGAGCTTGCATTAAATTTGGTGGAAATTTAATGCATGTGAGTGGATTTTTGAGTGGAGGCTTTTTAATGGGAGTGGAGGCTTTTCATTTTGAGTGGGAGCTCCACCCACATGAATGTGGAAGAGGTGGGGGCAGCCCCCATGGCTGGGCGCCATTCCCCTTGGTGCCCCCCTCTCTCCTATAAAAGGCCCCCCTCTCTTCCTCTCAAAGTACACCTCCTCGTGAAGGATCTCTCTCCCCCTCTAGAATTTATCCCCCATGGTCTCGGACTAGCGAGATACATGTTCCCGGTGGCTATTCGGCAAGAAAGAGTTGTGCTTCCGCTGCATCGCTGGAGCGAGGAGGCGGAGGTTGCTCGGTGCCTCGAATGTGTGTGCGAGCACGGATGCGCTGCTGTTTTGCGGCGCTAGGACTTCCTCTCGATCTTGAGATCGGCAAGAGATCGTCTACATCAACCATGAGTTTGGACTCGTTAAGATTTGTCGGTCTTCAAGGGTATGTTCTCTACGGATATACATCCGCCCGTTGTTTGTATCTAGTAGATAGATCTTGGTACATAGTTGTTCCCATCGTAGGAAATTTTTTGTTTTCTATGCTGCGAACCCTACAAAAACAACTAGGTCACGTGTTAAACCAACTTAGTGAGATGATGAAAACAACTTAAGCATGTTAATAAAAGCAACTTCGCTAAAATGGAACTCTCAAGAAAGTAATATACAATGATGTAGTCGTGATCTAACATGACCTTCACAAAAGCATGAAAGTAGAGCATACAAGTATCGTAAATGAAAATGCTTGTGGAATCATGGAGAATCTCATACAACTCATCATTTGTTTCCAAACATGATTAAATGCATAAATTTTGCAAATGGCTCTACATAGAAAATGGTCGTTGATGGCTATTAACATAGGGTGATGATAGAGGTATCACTAATAGTACCCGATAATAGTCACATTAAATGTTAATTAAATGCATGAGAATTAGTTGAGGTTGCAAGCTAGAGCAAGCATTCATACCGACAATATTGGACCTGAACCTTCCACCACGCCATCCCATAATCAGATCAGTTTTACCGCCTAAACCGGCAATGAATAACTACACCAGCATTGCACTCTGTGAAACTCGCATAAAAAATACAGGTGCAAGTTAATGAGCTAACTCTGAAACTGGAAGTTTAACTGACAAAAAAACTAGACTAGGATGCAAATTAGCTTACTCTCATACGGGAATAGTAGATAAGCTAGCTAGTATGCCAACAGAAACACGGAGAAGTCTAGATTGCTCTGAGTCCATAGAAAAAGCTAGACTAAGTGCAAATCAGCTAGCTCTTAGACAGGAACACTAGCTAAGCTAGCTAGTATGCCAATAGAAACAACAAGCAGAGCTAGATTACTCCAAGTCTAGAACTGATCTGAGAGTCCATTGATCTGATCATCTGATATGGCCTAGTCTAGATCGACCGCCATGCTGGCCTCCTTTCCACCCGCCCCAACGCCTTGCTTCCTCCAAGCCTCACGGTCACAACGCCGCATGCCTGAGCGGGTGCTCAACCACCGGTGGTCGTGGTGCCGCCGATGGAAGTGCGGGTTCCCTAGGGCGCTCATTCGAGGAGCAGGTCCAGTAGACATGCATCCGAGCCGCAGGGTCTCCGATGGCGTTTGGTAGAGGAGCTCCAAGAAGCACACCATCAAGGTGGGGATTCATGTCGGCGCGTGATACGTCGGAAACATATCTATAATTTTTGATGTTCCATGCTTGTTTGGTATCTACTTTGCTTTGCTTTGTCTTTCTTTGAGGTGTTTTTATATCTTTTCTGGAACTAACCTATTAACAAGTTGCCACAGTGCCAGTTGCATGTTTTCTTCTGTTTTTGGTTCCAGAAAGGCAGAAAATCAATATTCTCGGAATTGGACGGGACAAAAGCCAAAGTCAATAACTTTCTGTGGGGAACATGAAGTCCAGAGGGGATACAGAGAGGCAAGCCAGGGTGGCCACACCCCCTAGGCGCGACCAGGGGTGGGCCCGTGCCTAGGCAGGGTGTGGGTCCTTTGGTGGCCTCCTCGGCCTCCCCCTTCGCCTATAAGAAGCCCCTGATGCCTAAACCCTAAGTACCCGATCAATATTCCACGAAACCTTCTGTAGCCGCTGCCACCGTTGTCCCTAGATCGGGGGATCTGAAGTTCTTCCTGACACCCTGCCTGAGGGGAGATCATCCCGGAGGCCTTCTCTCCGGTATGATGCATGGGTAGTTCCACCTTGGACTATGGGTCCATGTAGTAGCTAGATGGTTGTATCTCCTCCTTTGTGCTTTCATGTATAGATCTTGTGAGCTCCATTCATGATCAAGATCTAATCTATTTGTAATCATGCATGTTGTGTTTGCGGGGATCCGATGGATATTGAGATTATTATGTTGGATTGATTAATGGTTTTGTCTTTATGATTCTATCATGTCTGTGTCGTTTGTGATCTTGCATGCTCTCCGTTGTTAGTAGCTATCCTGGCCAATTAGTTGCTAGTGACTCCAAGAGGGAGTATTTATGCTCGATAGTGGGTTCATGCCTCTAGTTTCCAAGGGAAGTGATAGAAATCTCTTCGGTTGTAGATGTGTTGTTGCCACTTGGGAGAAAACAATGGTCTCTTGTTCATGGAATATGTGAATTGTTTACCTTACACACTTTGCTTAAAGTAGTTGTCTTTGCTTGCAACTTAATACTGGAGGGGTTTCGGATGATAACCTGAAGGTGGACTTATAGTCATAGATGCAGTTGGATGGCGGTCTATGTATCTTGTTGTATTGCCCAATCGAATCTCATAGGATCATTCAGACTAGTATTGCATTGTTATGCCTTGCTCAGTTCCTGTCAATTGCCCTGCTGTAATTTGTTTACCCTTCATGCCATGTTGTTATCTAAGGAAAGCACCTCTAGTGAACTATGGACCCCGGTCCAATCTTTACCATTGATACATCTTCCACTGTTACCTGTTTACTTGCTACAAACCACCATTACCTTCCACACCGTATGTTTAATCCTTTGTTACAGCAAACCGGTGAGCTTGACAACCTCATTGTCTAGTTGGGGCAAAGTCTTGAGTTTGTGTTGTGAAGGTCTCCGTGTTGCTTGCAACACCTGTGCGACGTTTCCTTCCTCCTACTAGTTTGATAACCTTGGTTTCTTACAGAGGGAAAACTGCTAATTTGCCGCTTCACACCTTCCTCTTGGGGTTCCCAACAAAGTGCTAACCAGCACCATCAGCGCGTGGTGCAAGGGTGGAGGCCTCCCGGCGGCGTGCTTTCAAGGTGGGGATTCATTTCAGCGTGTGGTGTAGTGGTGCGGGCCTCCTAGTGCGCAGCGCAGGGCAGGGTGCTGCCGGTGGCACCCGATATGTGTGGGGATCCGGGCGGCGTGAGCTAGAGGTGGGGTGATTAGCACTTGTTGGTCGTTTATATGCCGAAATTCGGACTTGAATTTGGTCGGACGAAACACGTTTTTGGCCTGGGAACACCAAATTTCCCACTCACGTTCCCAGGACGTGTTCCTAGGTGAAGCAAAAAAGCGAAATATTTGAATTTTATCGTTTCTGCCGGCGAACTCTCGGCAAAATGTGATCGACATAAGTACGCCCAAAATGTTTGGCAACAAAATTATTACTGAACTGGATAAACCGGATCGGCAATTAGTCGTCGACGGGGATGGGCTCCTCCGGCGTGGACGATGCGAGGGTTTGGGCTTACCGACGGCATCATCTGCCGACTGGTTGGAGGAGGTGGAGGCAGAGCTCGATGAAGCAGTGGCGACGGAGACATTCGGCGCAGCGGTTGGCATGACCTCGGCGTTGTCCTCCTGCAGGATGGCGTTGCGGCGCGCCATGTACCAGGCCTTGACCGGCGTGCTCATCGCCGAGGTGTCTTCGCCGCCCATGAGGAACTGGAGATTCATGTTACTCTTCTTGGCGGTGTAGTTGGCCTTGAGTAGGTCGATCTTGCAGTCCTAGTTTTGTAGCAGATGTACCCACCTCTTGTCGGTCTTTGCTGCCCTCTTATCGGCATGTGCCTTCGTGTTGGCGATGCACTTCTCGATAGAAGGCTAGAGGAGCTCGATGGGAGATCTTGTGGCTTTGAGCATCTTCGCCTTCTTCTGGCCGAGCTCTGGCCTTCCTTTGCCGGCAGCATGGGGAGGAGCCTCCGGATTGTACACGTCGTCTTTGGTCTTGGTGAGTGATGTGGCTCAGATCACTATAGAGATTTGTTGGGAAACCTCAAGCAGAAGGTATGATGAGTTCAGCAATAAGTTTTCCCTCAGTATGAAACCAAGGTTATCGAACCAGTAGGAGGAAGGAAACGACTCAAAGGTGTTCTAGCAACTTGGAATACTGCACAACACAAACTCAAGACTTTGACCAAACAAACAGTGAGGTTGTCAATCTCACCGGTTTTCTAAAAACAAAGGATTAAACGTATGGTGTGGAGGTAATGATTGCTTGTAGAAAGTAAACAGTAATAGTGGAAGATGTATCAATGGTAAAGATTGGACCGGGGTCCATAGTTCACTAGAGGTGTTCTCCTAAGATAAATAAACTAACATGTTGGGTAAACAAATTATAGCGGGGCAATTGACAGGATAGAGCAAGGCATAAAAATGCAATACTAGACATTCATGATCCTATGAGATTTGATTGGGCATTACAACAATATACATAGACCGCCATCCAACTGCATCTATGACTAGTAATCCACCTTCAGGTTATCATCCGAACCCCCTCCAATATTAAGTTGCAAGAAACGGATAACTGCTTTAAGCAATGTGTATAAAGTAAATAATACAATTGTTCCATGAACAAGAGATTGTTGTTTTCTCCCTAGTAGCAACAACACATCTATAACCTTAGAGTTTTTTTTCACTTCCCCAGATTCAATAGAGGCATGAACCCACTGATACGTCAAATTTGCATCACCATTCTATATCGTAATTTGCCTCTATTTATTGATATATTTCATATTAAGAGGTGTTACTTATGTCTTTTCATCTGTTTTTGCATGTTGCATGATTCTTGGAGGATGAACTACCGGAGTCAGGATTCTGATGGAAAAAGAGGTGTTTTGATGCAATTTCGTGAAGATCAGAAAAATACCAGAGAAACTACAGAAAATCCTATTTTCTAAGAAGACGAAGAATGTCAGAAGGGGAGGTGGAGATGGGACACAGGGGGCCCACACCCCCCAGACGCGGGCCACCCCTAGGCCGTGCCTACAGGGGGTGTGGCCCACCTGGTCCACCTCTGGCTCCGCCCTCTCGCCTATATCTTCTCCTCGAAACCCTAATACATGGGGAGAGACCATAGAAAGATTCTGCCGCCTCTGCAGGGCGGAAAACACCGAGAGAGAAAGAGCTCTCCGGTAGACAGATTTCTGCCGAGGAAATTCCTTCCCGGAGAGGGGAGATCGTCGCCATCAACACCGTCATCAAGATAGACTTCATCGGGATCATCATCATCCACACCATCATCTCCACCAGCACCATCATCACCACTCCATCCTGTTGTAACAATCATGTTGAATACTTGCATAGTTCTTAGGGGAAACTTTCCCGGTGTTGATTACTATTGTAGTTGATGTTTGTGAGTGGAACCATTGGATTATTGTTTATGTTCAGATTGTTATTCATCACCATATCATCTTTGATCTTGATCCATATGATGTCTCGTGAGTAGTTTGTTTAGTTCTTGAGGACATGGGAGAAGTCATGTTGTTAGTAGTGGATTTGTGTTGAGATATTATTCAATGGCTTAGTATTTAAGTTGTGGTGCTATTCTTCTAGTGGTGTCATGTGAACGTTGACTACATGATACTTCACCATTTATGGGCCTAGGGGAATGCATTGTGTATTTGGCTACTGATTGTGGGGTTGCCGGAGTGACAGAAACATGAACCCCCATTAGGACACCATTGCATAAGGGAGTGTAGGATCTCGGAGTTTAAGGCTCTGGTTAGGTTTATACCATAATTGCTTTCTTGTAGTTGCGGATGCTTGCAAGGGGTTTAATCATAAGTATTTATTAGTCCAAGTAAGGTCGGTACATTAGCACAGGTTCACCCACACAACACTTACAAAACCAAAGAAGACTACTCAGCTATTTGAAGCGAAAGCACTTGACAGAATTCCCATGTGTCCTCAAGAATGTTTGGTCCTTATAAGTATTTCTACCGGCTTTTCCTTTACTAAGAAAGGATTGCACCACTTACTGCAATTGTTTGCTGTCTTTATTACTCGCACTTTATCTCTTTGCTTTATAAAAAAAACTAAAATTCTGTTTGCTAAGTATTTACAGAGATTTCCTGCTCCATACCACTAGTCAACACCTTCTGCTCCTCGTTGGGATTGACACTCCTATTTATTGAAAGTACTATGATACACCCCCTATACTTGTGGGTCATCAAGACTATTTTCTAGCGCCATTGCCAGGGAGTGAAGCGCTATTGAAGAGTGGAACTGGTAAAGGAAACTTCTACTATGAGTATTGTTTTTTATTCCTGTTTGTTACTTTGTTTCCAATATGGATAACCCACTTGGTTTTCTGATTGGGAAAACTACTACCACTATTAGGGTAGTAGATTAACCACCACCTGTTGAGATAGATCCTTTTAAGATACCTACAAATATTTTGGTCGTGTTATGGATAATTATTATTTAGGGGATGGAAATGTCCATCCTGGTGATCATTTGCTTTTTATCCATGAATTATGTGTGTTGTTTAAGTGTGCAGATATCACCACTGAACAGGTGAAGAAGAATTTACTCTCTATATCGTTGAAAGGGAGAGCTGAAGAATGGTATAAGCTGCTGAAGAATGGACAATCAATGGAATGGGAGGAAATAGTACCTCTCTTTTATTCTAAATTATATCCTCCCAGTGAGATCCATTAGGATAGGAATCTGATATATAATTTTTGGCCTCGTGATGGAGAGAGTATAGCTCAAGCTTGAGGGAGATTGAAGTTACTAATGCTTAAATGTCCTATTCATGAACTCCCTAACAATATTATTATCAGTAACTTTTATGCTAGGCTTTCTCTTCATGATAAAGATTTACTAGATGCTTCTTGTGCTGTATTGTTCACACGTATGAAGGAAGAAGCTAAATGGGATCTCCTAGACCGTATTCAGGAGAACACTAAAGCATGGGAGAATGACAAAGGGAGAAAGTCAGGTATAAACTATGATTATGGCATTAAATCTTTTATGGGAACTAAGGACTTCCATGATATTAGTAATGAGTATGGTCTTGATTCTCAAATTCTTGCAAAGTGTTTCAAGGCATTTGCCTCTTATATTGAAATTCCCAAAAAGGAGTGGGACAAGTACCATGTCCTTACAAAGACATGGTTACCCATGTTCCTGCTAGCATTGAAGTTTGTACTATTAATCCTATTTTGCATGAACCTTGTGTTTAGAAAATTCCTTTTCCTGCTAAGGTAAAGGAACATTCTATCATAGCTAATGTGGTTAGCAAAAGTGTAAAGAAAACTGTGGAACCTGATGAGCAAATAAACATTGAACTCGTGGTAGCTATTGTGAAAGATCGTGTCACTAAAAATATAGAGGATGATCATATTGTCTTCTGTGAAGACGCTTCGAATATTATCTCTCATCCTAGAAAAGCTAGTGCCCCTGTGCTTTCTGTTAGAATTGGTGATCATTGCTATTATGGTTTATGTGATATTGGTGCTAGTTCTAGTGCTATTCCTTATGATATTTACAGGGAAATTATGCATGAAATTGGTCCTTGTGAGCTTGAGGATATTGATGTGGTTATTCACCTTGCTAATAGAGAGACAGTTTGTCCAATTGGCATTGTAAGAGATGTGGAAGTTCTTTGTGGTAAGATTAAATATCCTGATGATTTTCTAATACTTGGTTCTGAAGCTAGTAAAACTTTTCATATTATCTTTGGTAGACCCTTCTTGAATACTTGTGGGGCTATCATAGATTGTAGGAAGGAAAAAGTTTTAACTAAGTTTGATGGAGAGTCTTATGAGTTTAATTTTGCCAAATTTGCTAAAACTCCTTATGAAAATGAACTGCCTAATGAGGATTTCAGAGTTGAACAACTTTCTGCTATTTCTCTTGCCCCTAACAATGCCTTGAAGCAGTTTATGGAAGATCATGAAAGCGAGGTCTTCATGAAGGAAAGAAATGAGATTGACCATGTTTTCCTTCGTCAACCTTAGTTGCTTAAGCATAATCTGCATGTGAAAGATTTGGGTACCACACTACCATATAAGGGAGACCCTGTTTTCGAATTAAAACCTCTACCTGATGATCTCAAATATGCTTATCTAGATGATAAGAAAATATATCCTGTTATTATTAGTTCTAAACTTTCAGGAAAGGAAGAGGAAAGGTTATTGGAAATATTTAAGAAACACCGAGGGGCTATGGGGTATACTCTTGATGATTTAAAAGGGATTTCTCCTATTATATGTCAGCATGCTATCAATATAGAACCTGATGCAAAACCAGTTGTTGAACATCAACTCCGTTTAAATCCTAAGATGAAGGATGTGGTAAGAAACGAGGTATTAAAACTCCTTGATGCTGGTATTATTTATCCGATTGCTGATAGTCAATGGGTTAATCATGTCCATTGTGTCCCAAAGAAAGGGGGAATCACTATTGTGCCTAATGAAAATAATGAGCTCATACCTCAAAGAGTAGTTGTGGGGTATAGGATGTGCATTGATTAGAAAAGTTAATAAGGTTACTAAGAAAGACCATTATCCTTTGCCCTTTATTGATCAAATGCTAGAAAGGTTGTCTAAAAATACCCACTTTTGTTTTCTTAATGGTTATTCTTGGTTCTCTCAAATTGCGGTAAAAGCACAAGACCAAGAGAAAACCACCTTTACTTGTCCTTGATGCTTATAGGCGTATGCCTTTTGGTTTATGTAATGCCCCTGCTACCTTTCAGATATGTATGTCTGCTATCTTTCATGGTTTTTTTGAATAAATTGCGGAGGTTTTCATGGACGATTTCTCCGTCTATGGAACTTCTTTTGATAATTGTTTGCACAACCTTGATAAAGTTTTATAGATATGTGAAGAAACTAACCTTGTTCTTAATTGGGAGAAATGCCATTTCATGGTTAATGAAGGGATTGTTCTTGGACACAAAATTTCTAAAAGAGGCATTGAAGTTGACAGAGCCAAAATTGAGGCAATTGAGAAGATGCCCTGCCCTAGGGATTGTAAGGAAGCCCCCTTACTAATATTCTTCAAAAATATGTACCTTTTGTTTTTGATGATGATTGTAAGGAAGCTTTTGAAATTTTGAAGAAAGCTTTGACTACTGCTCCTATTGTTCAACCACCTGATTGGAGTTTACCTTTTGAAATTATGTGTGATGCTAGCGATTTTTCTGTGGGTGATGTTCTTGGGCAACGTGTTGATAAGAAGTTGAATGTTATTCATTATGCTAGCAAGACTTTAGATGCTGCTCAAAAGAATTATGCTACTACTGAAAAGGAGTTCTTAGCTGTAATCTTTGCCTATTATAAGTTTAGACCCTATATTGTTGATTTAAAGGTTACTATTCATACTAATCATGCTGCTATTAAGTACCTTATGACAAAGAAAGATGCTAAGCCTAGGCTTATTAGATGGGTGTTGCTTTTACAAGAGTTTGATTTGCATATTATAGATAGGAAAGGTGCTGAAAATCCTGTTGCTGACAATTTTCTTGTTTGGAAAACATTTATTTTGACCCCTTGCCTGTTAATGTTAGTTTTCCAAATGAACAATTGGCTGCAATAAGGATAAGACCGCATGTGTCGGGGTGATAACCGCCGGTAGGGTCACGAGGGATGAAACGTAGCATAGCTGGGTAAGCTCCGAGTGAAGAAAGAACCAGGACGGGTAAGGACGGCCGGGAAAGAGAAGCGTGTGCGGCTGACATATGAACTATGTCGGCCCGCATAAGACAAAATTGTTATTCTTGCAGGGACCAACGAGCCGAGTCAACCGAGGAAGGGCCGAGTCGGATAGTACGCGTGGCACCTTTTCGAGTAAGGTTCAGGAGGGACCATGGCAAAGCATGGTCAAAAGAGAAGGGCGATGCCGGGTGACACAAAAGGAGCCGGGTGACGCCCAAAGCAAACGCTGACGTACAAAGGTACAGCGTGACGCCAAAAGGAACAGGAGGCAACGTACCAGAAGACCATTAGCTATCAAGCTTCGTGGACTGGGCCATTGGGCTTAGGGCAAGCCCATGACCCGGCCCACATTATAGGGACCAAGATCCAAACAGTAAACCCTAGAACCCAAAGGGGTATAAGCTAGATAGCACTGCCTATATAAGAGGGGGCATAGTTATAGTAGAAGGAGGTTGGACCAAGTAGGGAACTAGGGCACTGAACTCTAGTTCATACAGCTCAAGAACCACTTGTAATCCTCGGTTGTCAATACAATCGCTAAGTGTGGAGAGTTCTTCTTGTTCTTCGTGCATGGCTCGACCGTGCACTCCCTCCCCGGTGACCACAAGCACCCATACAGCCCCCAACTTAAGCCTACCTATGGCATCTGCCGTGCCACCACCACGACAGTTGGCGCCCACTGTGGGGCTGAAGCAGGTGATTGATGGAGTCTTCATCTGGACGGGCAACATTATCGCCAAGACCGGCGAGCGCGTCTACTCCGGCCTCATCCATAGGTTTGGAGCGCTCAACTTCGTCAGCGACAATGCGGGCTGCTTTGGGACCAAGCCGTTCCCTAGGGGTGGTCGCTTCATCAAGTTCGGCGAGCACCAGGTCTATGTCGCAGTGTGCGTGGAGCGCGCATATCCGGAATGTGTCGTCCTGGCACCTGATCCGCCAGCGATTCCTGTCGCTAGGAAGCTTCACCAACTCGTCTCCATGGAGGTAATGATGACATCCCCAAACCCCGCGGTTCCGCCGATAGTTCCGGTAGTGAATGAGAATATTGAGGGAGGAAATCATGAGGAAACACCAAGGGCTGCAAGAACAGCAAAGGCACCACTGGAAAAACCAGAAAACATAGCTAGGAGTAAAAGGGCTAAGGAGCTGCAGGAAGTGATAGACAAGTTGGCAGAGCCAGTAGCGCAGGCAACTAACCCGACACGTGTGCAAGCCGAGTTGGAGGAAGCCAGGATAAAAGTTTTGGAGAAAGCCAAGGAATTAGCGCAGTTACAACAAGATGTGGATATCACGATACGAGAGCTCAGCTCGACAAATCAAGTCAAGGGCGCGAAGACCCGGCTTGATGCGACGAGATTGAGAGGAAGAAACCTCAATGAAGAGCTGGCAGATGCGACGTCAAAAATAACGCCAAAGAACAGCAACGAAACAGCCATGCGGCCAACATATAATACAGCAGCAGCTAATCTGCGAGCAGCAGAAGCACCAATGGCAGAATTACCCCATTTGGAGGGAGAAGCAAAAAAAAGACAACAAGAACGAGTCAATGAACTAGTAAGAGCAGCTAGCATGCTGAATGAAGCGTATTACAGAGCAAATCCGGTGATGCAGCCCGTCCTACGAACGCCACTACATCTACTCCCACGAGCCCCCCAAGTGGACCCATGACTCGCGCCCGAGCCAAACTCCTACAAGCTAAGGTGAACTCGCTCCTTTCCTTGTGTGACTTCGATACACCCTTGGATGGCCTGCTACTTCATACGCATACCTTGTGCATCATCAGGTACGAAGAGAAGGACCAAGTGAACGGAGGCACACCAGCGAAAGAAGCCAAAAACTCTCTGTCTCCAGCGGTACTACCGGACCTGGAACCGGTACTACCGCCCAGCGGCACTACCGCCCCCTGCTACCGCTCCCCGCTGAAGACACCAACAGAAGCCCAAAACTCTCTGTCTCCAGCGGTACTACCAGATCTGGAACCGGTACTACCGCTCCGCGGCACTACCGCTCCCCGCTGAAGACGCCAATGGAAGTCCCAGGACTACAAGCGGTACTACCGGACCAGGAAGCGGTACTACCGGACGGGACCGGTACTACCGGTAGCTAGGCCGGTACTACCGGACGTGCGTGTACCAGATCGTGTTAAGACAGCCCAGCGCCCTGTAACCCTCTCTATATTTTGCCACTTTGTTCCTAAACTACCCATGTTTATGTGGCTGGCCTATAAATAGCCCCCACCCTCTATTGTAAACCCTAGACTTGGATAATAATAGATTAAGGACACCCCTTTGAGGATCTTACATCTATTGGTCTCATGCTCCTACCAAGGAGCACCCTATTATCCACCCCCCTCTTGGATCTTGCCTAGTGCGTTCAAGTTGTACAAGGCCTTGGGTTCTCGGTTTCTCGCCCCCAAGTCGTCAAGATCTCACCAAGCATCTCGCCCTCGTTGTTGGTCGTGGAGAGAGAGCTTCGTCCAACACCGATCCTAGAGATTATGTTGGACCGGTTGCCACCGGCGTGAGTTATCGGCGTGTATCATGATTTGTGTGCGTGTGTTCGTGGTTTTCATCCCTTCTTCTCCCGTCCACCGCTTTCCCCTCGTTTCCCGTGGAGATTCGTGAAAGATCGGGCCACCCCAAGGGGTTACCCCGTAACATATTGGTATCAAGAGCAAGGTTGATCACGAATTTCCCCCCAATTTTTCTTTTATCCCCCTTAAAATCGAAAATCCCACCAAAAAGATCCCCAATTTGCCTTCGGATCGATCTTTGGATTTGGTGAGTTTTTCGTGGTTTTGGTCCATAGATCTGTTGCTTTTGGAGTCGATCTATAGCCCTTGTTGTTCCTAGCCCAGCCTTTCGGTCAGATTCCCACGAATTTGAGGTTTGTGTCAAGTGGATCCCGTTCTTGTTCTGCGCCCGGCGGTACTACCGGTCGCACAGGCGGTACTACCGCCGTCCGGTACTACCGGTCGTGCCTGGCGGTACTACCGCCCGACATAGACAGTTTTTCTCTTCTCTTTGACGCCTCAACTTCGTTTGCTGACTATCCTCTTTAACTTGTTCGTGTTTCGCGTGTTTGTCGCCATCTCAACAAACGCTTCTGCATCAAAGTCACCTCGCGCTCAACGACACCGCGACACTCGAACATCACCCCCCCACCAACGGTTGCAAGTCGTCAACAATACCAAAGGTATAACTTGCGCCACTTTGACAGCTCCATATCTTCCTTTGTGTGTATCTATCCTATGAGAGCAACTCATTTTGTGTTTGTCTAAGCATTGTGCACTTGCCTTTGGAAAGTGAGAGTGTGGCCAAATACAAAAGTTAACATAGTAGCATAGAAAGGGAGAAAAAGGAAAAGAATCAAAAAAAATGAAAGAAGAAAAAAAATAGAAAGATACATAGTCTCCCAATACAAAGAGAATACCAAGCTTGTAATCCGAAAAGAGAGAAGAAAGAGCGCACCAAGGCAAGTGCACAAATCTATTGCTTATCCTCTTTTGGCAAACGAGTTGTGGTCTCTCCTTGAGTTGGCACGACAACCGAGCGTAGTCTTCGTTAGGACCTTTTGTGCTCATTTTCATAGTCGTGCTAACCCCGTTTTTCTCCACGTGTGCGTTCTTCCGTGTTTTTGTAGATCGTATCCTTTTTCTTTTGATCTTTGGTTCTTTACCACTTAGAACAATAACCTTTTGCTTGGATCGTTTCGTTTGGTTTTCCACAATCCTAACCTTCCACCAAAAGCTTTTGAGAGTTGTAGCATATTTGTGTGTGAGTTTCTTTGCCATTTCACTTTGCACGTTGTTCGCTCATTTGTGTGGCAATTGGTTTGATATAATCTCCAAGGTGAGTTAAAAGGCTAACTCTATGCACCTTTATTCTCCATATACAACTCTTGTCGGCTTTGCATCATGGACAGGAATGGTGAGCCGTCCCAACCACCACCACCTCCGGAAGACGACACACAATACATGACAAGATGGGACCATTGGAAGGTCCGAGGAGAATTCAACTACCGTTGTGAAGCTCTCGAGCGGCGCCAAGATGAACAATTTAGCGAAGCCCGCGTGGAGTTCAAGAACATCGACAACCGCTTCGAAGAAGTCCGAGGACAAATGCATGCCATGCAACACAACCTCGGTCATCAAAATGAAGCTCTTGGTCGCGCCCTCGCCTCAACGGATGAGAAGCTTCAACGCCTCATTGATGGGCTAGCAAGGCCACGCTCGCGCGACTCAAGCTCATCTCGGCACTCCTCAAGTGAATCAAGTGCACCTCGCCGTCACGCTTCAAGGCACCGAGATGGACCCGTCCTTCAATCCATGAGCTCTTCTCAAGTGGTACCATCTCTGTGACACGCCGCAACGTCAAGCTATGATGGTGACCTCTCCGCAAGACCTCCAAGACGTGAAGCGAACCGGCCACAACAAAGGGCACTTGTGATCCAACAAGAGCAACCTCACATGGACCACCAAGCCCATCGCCGTCGACATGTTCTTTCAACAACAAGTGAAGCATCCGAAGAGGACGAACAAGATCATCGTCGACGTGAAGCACTCGAAGATCCACCAAGGCGTCATCATCGACATGATCGTCAACATAGGCAACATGATCATCATGACGAGCCTCCTCCACATCACGAAGAAGGAGAGCAGCCCATTGCATGCGTCTCGACGTCCTCCTCGCCACAGGGCGCAAGACAATGCTCCTCGGCATCACCCACGACAAGAACAAGAGCAAGCTCCCCAAGCTCGTCATGAGGATCAACAACCTCCTCCTCGTCCTCAACCGCTCCAACAACACGAGCAAGCTCCCCAAGCTCGTCGTCAAAACCAAGTTCCACCACCAAACGCGGCACCTCAACAACCGCAAGAGCAACGCAACCATCACCAAGCAAGACATGAGAGATCGGATGATGATGATGACCGCCAACATCATGGCAACCGCCGCAACCGGAACTGCAATGGAGAAGAAACTTTCGGCAAGCTCAAATTCACCATGCCCAAGTTCACCGGTTCCAATGAACCCGAAGAATATCTCTCGTGGGAATTCAAGGTTGACAAGATCTTCCGCATGCACAACTATAGCAATGAGAAGATGATGTCCATGGCATCCCTCGAGTTCGATGAGTATGCCAACCTTTGGTGGGAACAAGTCCAACTCGCTCGCGAAGCAAAAGAAGAGCCTCCAATCTCAACTTGGCAAGATATGAAGGCCCATATGAGATCCCGCTTTGTTCCTTCGCACTACACGCGTGACCTCTTCAACAAGCTTCAAACGCTTAGTCAAGGGACAAAGACCGTGGAAGAGTACTTCAAGCAAATGGAGCTCAACATGATCCGTGCCAACATTAAAGAACGAGATGAACAAACAATGGCATGCTTCCTCAATGGCTTGAACCATCCCATCAAGCGCATCACCGAGTTCCAAAAGTACAACAACATGGTTGAGCTTGTGCACAAAGGCCGAGCGTCAAGTGCAAGAGGACATCAAGTACAACAAGCCAAAGACGTACTTCACCTACAAGCAAGCACCAACCACTACTCCAACAACACCAAGTGGAAGCTCCTCAAGTACCACCAAGCTTCCCTTCAAGCCAACACTCCCTCAAGGAAAACAGCCCCCAAGTGGCAAATACACAAGGGATGATCAACCATTCAATGGTGAATGCTACAAGTGTGGAGGCAAAGGACACAAGTCGTCCGCATGTGGAAACAAGAAAGTTTTGTTCATCCATGACAACGGCGATGAAGAATACTTGAGTGAAGAAGAGTTTGATGCAAGGGTCAAGGAAGCCATGGCAAGGAAACATTTGGAAGAGGACCAAGAACTTCTTGTGTGTGAGCATGACGCAAGTCCATCGCTTGTGGTCACAAGGGTCTTAACTACTCAAGCCAATGAGAATGAAGACCAACGATCAAACATCTTCCAAACTCGTGCCGGCATCAATGGGAAGTCCATCAAAGTTGTCATCGGTGGAGGGAGTTGCCACAATCTTGCAAGCACGGAATTGTGTGAGAAACTCAACCTCACCCTCCATCCGCATAAACACCCCTACCATATACAATGGCTAAGTGACCAATGGTCCGTCAAGATCAAGCACACCGTCTCGGTAACGTTCTCAATTGGGCCCTACAAGGACACGGTGGAATGTGACGTGGTCCCAATGACGGCTTGCCATATGTTGCTCGGAAGGTCGTGGCAATATGACAAGCGTGCTTTGCATGATGGTCACTCAAACACTTATACCTTCAAATGGCTTGATAAAACTTGTGTGTTGCAACCAATGACTCCTAGCCAAATAATTGCGGACAATGCAAAGGCTTTAGCTAGGGCGCAATACACAAAAACACCTTGTGAGAAGAGTGGTGAGCGAGAGAACCACACCATAGTGAGTGAGTGCCACAAGCCAAACTCGAGTGGAAAAACTAAGAGTGTTCTTCTTGCAACCAAAAGTGAGATGAGAGAAGTGCGGAACAACCCATCCATCTTGCACTATGTCCTTGTATGCAAGGGACTAGCGCAAGGAACTAATGACTTGACAAATGTTCCTCCTTCTTTGATGGCTATTTTGCAGGAATTCCAAGATGTATTTCCCGAAGAGCTTCCTCATGGCCTTCCTCCTCTTCGTGGAATCGAGCACCGCATCGACCTCATACCCGGCGCCCCACTCCCAAACCGCGCCGCGTATCGCACGAACCCGAAAGAGATGAAGGAGATAGAACGTCAAATCAACCAACTCGTCTCCAAAGGTTTGATCCAAGTAAGCACTAGCCCAAGCGCGGTCCCCGTGATTCTAGTTCCAAAAACGGATGATACGTTGCGGTTATGCATGGACTGCCGTCCAATCAATGTTATCACCGTGCGTTATCGACATCCTATACCGCGTCTTGATGACATGCTTGATGAGCTATGTGGAGCCACTATATTTTCGAAAATTGATCTCCGTAGTGGTTACCATCAAATTCGCATGGCCGAAGGTGATGAGTGGAAAACCGCCTTCAAGACCAAGCTTGGTCTCTATGAATGGTTGGTTATGACTTTTGGCTTATCAAATGCCCCATCTACCTTCATGCGCCTCATGAACCATATTTTGAGATCTCTCATTGGGAAGAGTGTCGTTGTTTACTTTGATGACATCCTTGTCTATAGCAAGTCACTAGAGGAGCATGTTACTCATGTTAAGGAGGTCCTTCAAATCCTTCGTCATGAAAAGCTTTATGCTAATCTCCCAAAGTGCACTTTTGCAGAAGACAAGCTGATTTTCCTTGGTTTTGTTGTGTCTTCTAATGGCATTGAAGTTGATGTCTCAAAAGTTAAGGACATATGAGATTGGCCCATACCGACCAATGTTAGTGAACTTCGTAGTTTTCATGGGTTGGCTGGCTTTTACCGTCCCTTTGTGAAAGACTTTTCTACCATCGCTTGCCCCCTCAACGAATTGACCAAGAAAAATGTCACATTCGTTTGGGGAAAAGCACAACAAAATTCGTTTGATGAGCTCAAAACGAGGCTCACCGAAGCACCACTTCTTGCATTACCGGATTTCACAAAAACCTTTGAGATTGAATGTGACGCTAGTGGTATTGGCATTGGTGGCGTCCTTATGCAAAATGGGCGTCCTATTGCATACCATAGTGAGAAACTTGATGGCGCAGGCCTTAACTATCCCATTTATGACAAAGAACTTTTTGCCTTGGTTCGAGTCCTTCAAGTGTGGCAACACTATCTTTGGCCCAAATAATTTATCATCCATTCTGACCATGAGTCGTTGAAGTATCTTAAGGGCCAAGCCAATTTGAGTAAAAGGCATGCCAAATGGGTTGAGTTCATGGAGTCTTTTCCCTACATTGTCAAATACAAGAAGGGCAAAGAAAATGTGGTAGCGGACGCCTTGTCTCGCAAAAACACAAACCTTCTTACGCGGCTCGAAGTAAATGTCTTGGGTCTTGATGACATCAAATCTTTGTATGCGTCCGACCCTTTCTTTGGACCAATTTTTGCAAAATGTTCAATAGACAAAGGGATTGATGATTTCTATTTGCATAAGGGTTTTCTTTTCAAACAAAACAAGCTTTGCATTCCGAAGTCATCTCTCCAAATTTTGCTTCTTCAAGAGTCCCATGGTGGAGGCCTTATGGGTCACTTTGGCCGTGACAAGACATATGACATGCTCTCCATTCACTACTTTTGGCCAAAGATGAAGCGCGACGTGGAGCGCCACGTCCAACGATGCACTACATGTATCCAAGCTAAGTCTAAGTCTAACCCCTTTGGTCTTTATATGTCATTGCCTATTCCTCATGCACCTTGGTCGGACATTAGCATGGACTTTATGTTAGGCTTGCCTAGATCTAAACATGGACATGATTCTATATTTGTGGTAGTGGATCGCTTTTCAAAAATGGCACACTTCATTCCTTGCCATAAGACCGATGATGCTTCACATGTAGCAAATTTGTTTTTCAGGGAAATAATTCGGCTACACGGTGTACCAAGAACAATCGTCTCCGACCGCGATGTCAAATTCATGAGCTACTTCTGGAAGACTCTCATGGCCAAGCTCGGCATCAAGCTCCTCTTCTCGTCCGCCTCGCATCCTCAAACCGATGGACAAACCGAGGTCGTCAATCGAAGCCTTGGCACCCTCCTCCGGGTGTTGATAAAAAAGAACCTGAAAGACTGGGAGGAATGTATTCCACACGCCGAGTTCGCCTACAATCTCGCCAAGCACTCCACCACCATGAGGAGCCCGTTCATGATCGTCTATGGCTTCGAGGCTCTCACCACGCTCGATATCCTTCCACTACCGCTTCATGAACGTGCCAATATGGACGTTGTCAAGCGTGCCCAAACAATGAAGAAACTCCATGAAGACACAAGAGCTACGATCGAGTAACAAGTCCTTCGCCAAGCATCAAGGCTAAACAAGAACAAGAAAGAGATGATATTTGAAGAGGGCGACCTTGTGTGGATACACTTAAGTAAAGACCGCTTCCCCAAGGAACGCGACTCCAAACTCAAGCCAAGAGGTGATGGACCATTCAAAGTGCTAAAGAGGATCAACAACAACGCCTATATCATCGATATCCCAACATCAAAGTATCTTGTGAGCTCGACATTCAATGTCAAGGACCTCTCACCCTACCATGGAGAAGATGAAGTTGAGAAGGTTGAAGAGTGGAGGACGACTCTTTCCCAAGGGGGGGGGGAGCTGATGCAGCTCGTCCTACGAACACCACTACATCTACTCCCACGAGCCCCCCAAGTGGACCCATGACTCGCGCCCGAGCCAAACCCCTACAAGCTAAGGTGAACTCGTTCCTTTCCTTGTGTGACTTCGATACACCCTTGGATGGCCTTCTACTTCATACGCATACCTTGTGCATCATCAGGTACTAAGAGAAGGACCAAGTGAACGGAGGCACACCAGCGAAAGAAGCCAAAAACTCTCTGTATCCAGCGGTACTACCGGACCTGGAACCGGTACTACCGCCTAGCGGCACTACCGCCCCCTGCTACCGCTCCTCGCTGAAGACGCCAATGGAAGTCCCAGGACTACAAGCGGTACTACCGGACCAGGAAGCGGTACTACCGGACGAGACCGGTACTACCGGTAGCTAGGCCGGTACTACCGGACATGCGTGTACCAGATCGTGTTAAGACGGCCCAGCGCCCTGTAACCCTCTCTATATTTTGCCATTTTGTTCCTAAACTACCCCTGTTTATGCGGCTGGCCTATAAATAGCCCCCACCCTCTATTGTAAACCCTAGACTTGGATAATAATAGATTAAGGACACCCCTTTGAGGATCTTACATCTATTGGTCTCATGCTCCTACCAAGGAGCACCCTATTATCCACCCCCCTCTTGGATCTTGCCTAGTGCGTTCAAGTTGTACAAGGCCTTGGGTTCTCGGTTTCTCGCCCCCAAGTCGTCAAGATCTCACCAAGCATCTCGCCCTCGTTGTTGGTCGTGGAGAGAGAGCTTCGTCCAACACCGATCCTAGAGATTATGTTGGACCGGTTGCCACCGGCGTGAGTTATCGGCGTGTATCATGATTTGTGTGCGTGTGTTCGTGGTTTTCATCCCTTCTTCTCCCGTCCACCGCTTTACCCTCGTTTCCCGTCGAGATTCGTGAAAGATCGGGCCACCCCAAGGGGTTACCCCATAACATCCGGGTATAGCAGGAAGGTCACAGCTGGTTCACTCGGCGACTCCTGTTCCGGCAAGATCGGCAGGGCACACGGCATCCTCACCCGGAGCGGCGCCAAGACCAAGAAAGGAAAAAAGTGTGGATTCTGGAAGAAACAAGCAGATGGTCACCTATGATCCAGCGATTGCTCAAGTAAACCCGACACATGCGCAGGGGCCAAGAAGGAATAATGCCCAAGGAAATGAAAACCAGGAGAATGCAGGCCGAGAAAGGCAAGCAGGGCAAAGAAACGACAACGGGGGGCAAAATTTTGCGCCTCAAGCTAGGCGTGGAACTCACTCGGCAGGAGGAGGAAATCCAGTGCTGAACAATGCACCAACTCAACCCGAAAGAAGGCAGCAAAGCACGGGAAAGGCAGCTCAACAGCCTGCTGACCCGAACGCCAATAAGTACAATGATGGTTACTCGGCTATGGTGAATGACGGATATGAATTGCCGGATCACGCATATCAAGCAATGGGAGCTAGACTCGGAGGTAGGAACCTTCAGCCGGATGATGCAAGGCTGAAGCTTGACCAAATAAAGATCGCAGAGCTGATCGAATTGCAAGGTCCATAGGGTCCACCATGCTTTGGCCCAAGGATCATGAAGGATCCACCGGTACCAAATTTCCAGCTGGCCAGAGGGATAAAAACGTATGATGGAAGTACAAAGCTAGAGGAATGGCTCATAGATTATGGAACTGCTGTAAAAATTGTGCAGGGAAATTTGAGATGGGCGGTACGTTATGTACCGCAAATGCTGGAAGGACCAGCTCGGGTATGGCTGAACAATTTACCACCCGGAAGCATTAACAGCTGGATCGATTTTTTCAAGACGCTCTTGTGAGCAATTTCACGAGCACTTACAAGAGGCCGAATCGCCCACAGCAACTAGCTATGTGCAAGCAAAGACCGAATGAAACAGACAGGGAATTCCTCACAGGGTGTTGTACGATGCGCAACTCCTGTGAAGGGGTAATCGAGTCACATGCAATCGCTTGGTTTGCACAAGGATGCTGACATGGAAGTGTGTTGTGGCAAAGGTTACAGATAGATATGCTGGCAATTCTGGAAGAAATGAAGAATTGCTGATTCGTATGCGTTAGGAGATCTGACTCAACCGCTGCTTATGTCGGCAGACGGAATGACTGAGACTCAGATCTATGACGCTGTCGGGTCGCAAAGGCGCCAGGAAAGATCCGAATACAGAAGCAAGAGAAGAGACAAAAGGCCAGACTACAGATATGGTTCGACTCAGGTTGCGGCCGTAAGTCAGGATCATCCGGATGCTGGAAGTAGCCAACGCCAAAGGAGAAGTGGACAACAATAGTGGGTGCAATAACAGGAAGCAATAACGTAAGAATGATGGCAAAAAGCTATACGAACAAAGGAAGCAATAACAGGACCGACAGAAATATACCTATGAGATGATGCTGGACTATCCGTGTAAGTTTCACACGCCTAGTCCGAGTAAACCGGCCAATCACACAACAAGGCAATGCACTTGGTTTCATAAAGGAGATAGAATGGATTCGCCAAATAAGCAGCTTCCACCACCTCCCCCTCCACCACTTACAGGAGGAAATGCTCAAACAGTGGGAACAGATAACAGATATGAAAACAGGCAGCTGAGGTATCATAATCAAGAAAAAAGAGAAATTGTGCACCAGGTGCACAATCCAAGAGGTGACGATGCTCATGTCGGCCACGGAACTAGAAATGAGTACAGAGAACATCACCAGAGCTATGTTGTCTTTGTCACAGAGCCGAATGACAAAAAGAGCCAGCAGCGACGAATGATGGAGGTGAATGCCACAATGTCGGCAATTCCCAGGTACATGCATTGGTCTGAGCAAGAGATAAATTGGAGCATAAAAGATCACCCCAAGATCATGCCAACCCCAGGAGGATCTGCTCTAGTTTTGGATCCAACGTTCATGGGACTAGATATCAATGTCAAGTTTTCAAAAGTGTTGATCGATGATGGAAGTAGCATCAACACATGTACAACGATACTATGCTCAAGTTAGGCATTACCATGAACATGCTGGAGCCGACTAAGACCACTTTCCACGGTATTGTGCCGGGATTGTCCTGTGAGCCAATTGGCAAGATCTGGGTCGACGTTTTATTCGGCAATAGAGAGAACTATCGCATTGAAGCCATAGAGTTCGAGGTAGTGGATTTGGTCAGCTTATATCATGCCTTACTCGGCAGGCCGGCTATGGCAAAGTTTATGGCTACTCCCCACATTGCTTACTTAAAGATGAAGCTGCCAGGCCCATGTGGGGTGATTATAGTTGAAGGGGACTACAAAAGATCCATTGCTTGTGCCTCAGCCGGATCTTCACTGGCCAAGTCACTCGTCATAGCACAAGAAAAACATCAAATGTTGGAAGTGGCGGCATTGGCCAAAGTAGCACAAATGTCCATGCCGGCACTCACCAACCCGCATGGCAATGTGTCATTTCAAGCTACCAAAGAAACCAAGAAGGTACAGGTGGATGAGATTTCCTAGAGCGCACAATTACCATTGGGGCTGGCCTCATGGACAAATAGGAAAGCGAGCTCACCATCTTCCTCCGTGAGAATCGGGATATCTTTGCATGGTCCACTCAGGATCTGCAAGGAGTTCCGAGGGAGCTGGCTGAGCACTCTCTTCATGTAAGACCAGATGCTAAGCCGGTGAAGCAACCCCTCCGCCGCTTCACCGAAGATAGGAGGAAAGTAATAGCTGCCGAGATTGCCAGACTCTTAGCTGCTGGATTCATCATGGAAGTACTGCACCCGGATTGGTTGTCACATACAGTCTTGGTCGATAAGAAAAAAGATGACCCGAACGTGGCAGTGGTATGGCGCATGTGTATTGATTACACGAACCTCAATAAGGCGTGTCCAAAAGATCCATTTCCCCTGCCACGGATCGATGAAGTCATAGATTCTACTGCTGGATGTGAGTTGTTGCCATTTGTGGATGCGTATTCTGGATTCCATCAAATACCACAAAATCTGAATGATCAAATAAAGATAGCTCTTATCACGCCGTATGGGGCTTATTGCTATTGTACCATGCCATTTGGGTTGAGAGATGCAGGTGCAACATATCAAAGATGCATGCAAAAATTCTTGCAAGATCAATTGGACAAAAACGTTCAAGTATACGTCGATGACGTGGTAATAAAAACCAAGCAAAGTCATACTCTAATTGAGGACTTGCGTCAAACATTATCAAACTTGAGAAGATTCTGGATGAAGATTAACCCAGAAAAATGCACATTTGGTGTCCCGGCTGGCAAATTACTCGGATTCCTTGTATCCAGCCGAGGAATTGAAGCTAACCCGACAAAAATCAGGGCCATCGAGAGAATGGAATTGCCAAAAACCCTCAACGATGTCCAGAAGTTTACTGGATGCCTGGCCTCGTTGAGCAGGTTTGTTAGACGTCTAGGTGAAAAATCCCTACCACTATATCAACTGATGAAGAAATCAGACAAATTCACGTGGACACAGCAAGCTGATAGCGCTTTCCATGAATTAAATAAAATGTTGGCAACAGCACCAATATTAGCATCACCACTATCCAAAGAGCCAATGTTGCTCTACGTCGCCGCAACCAACAGAGTTGTAAGTGTAGTAATAGTGGTTGAACGTGAAGAAGGGGGCAAATTAGTCCAAAGACCAGTTTATTACTTGAGTGAAGTGCTCTCTGTCTCGAAACAGAATTACCCGCATTATCAGAAGATGACATACGGGGTATATATGGCGGCAAAGAAGCTGAAACATTACTTTCAAGAACACCCAGTCCGGTAATATGTGAGGCACCTATCTCGGATATATTGGGCAGCAAAGATGCTAGCGGCCGAGTCGCAAAATGGGCCATAGAACTAGCACCATATACTCCACACTATGATAGGAGAGATGCAATCAAATCTCAGGTTGTTGCAGATTTCTTTGTAGACTGGATGGAAATGCAGTATGAACCACCACTGCCGGATCCGAACTACTGGAAAATGCATTTTGACGGGTCCAAGACGAAAATGGGTCTGGGCGCCGGGATAGTGCTCACATCTCCAAAGAGGGATCAACTCAAGTATGTGTTACAGATTCATTTTGCTGCTTCCAACAACGTTGCCGAGTATGAAGCACTTGTCCACGGCATCAAAGTGGCCAAAGAGATTGGCATCAAAAGTATCATGTGTTTTGGCGATTCGGATTTGGTGATTCAGCAAGTGTTTGGACATTGGGATGTGCTGGACGCAAACATGGCATTATATCGTTTCCATGTGCAACAAATTTCGGGATACTTTGACGGATGTGAATTCCATCACGTTCCTAGAGCAGAGAATGAAGCAGCAGATGTACTGTCCAAACTAGGGTCATCTCGGCAAGCAATACCACCAGGAGTAGCTCTGGAGCACCTTAGGAAACCATCGATCAAGCCGTCACCAGAATCCGACTCGATCAGGCACTACTAGAGAAAAGCCTATAGGAGACATGCTTATGCGAGGCACATTTAGCATATGCGCCTCCTATAAAAATAGGCAAGGCGCACTTTGCGATATGCGCCTCTAGTATAAAAATAGGCGAGGCGCATATGATAAGAATGCGCCTCCTATAATCCCTGTATGGACAGAATCTAGCAGCCCCATATTATGCGAGGCGCATTCTAGTCATATGCGCCTCCTATATATCAGATAGGCGAGGCGCATATGGACATAATGCGCCTCGCATATTCTGTGTGGGCCCGCGTGTTGGTAGGTGCACGAATATGCGAGGCGCATATGGCTATATGCGCCTCCTATATTTGATAATATGCGAGGCGCATTCTGGCCATATGCGCCTCGCATATTCTGTGTGGCCCCGCGTGTTGGTAGGTGCACGAATATGCGAGGCGCATATGGCTAGAATGCGCCTCCTATATTTGACAATATGCGAGGCGCATATGGCCATATGCGCCTCAAGTAACTCATGCGGGCCCGGGCGCTGGTAGGTGGCCGCATATGCAAGGCGCATATTGCTATATGCGCCTCCTATAGTTTGAATTATAGGAGGCGCATATTGTGCAATATGCGCCTCGCATAAGCTGGCACCACTTTTTTCCAGCTTTTTGCACATGGAGGCAACTACCACCCCACTCACTTGTGTCACTTCTTCCTCCTCCACCAAAACAAATCTGGTCGCCCCCCTCCTCCTCCCCACCTCATTTCCCCCATTGATTCACCTTCGAAGCTTGCTCAACATCCATTGGTTGACACCCATATGTAAGTGAAGTCTCTTGCTCCTCTAGATCTACAACATGTCCATTTACTTCTCCTCCGGCTCTCTTGCGCAAGTCGTTGTTGGAGGAAGCGTGAAGGCGTTGCTTGCATGTATGCGCGTTGTCGGAGACACCGACTATATGATTGTGTTGTGGTGCTACTTTTTTTGCAGGGATTTCATTTGAGATGCCAATGTTTCGCCGGAATGTCGATTTATTTCTTTTCCGGCGAATTTCTGGCACTCGCGGATGTCCTCTTTTTAGGGGAGGTCATGCCGAATTTTTCCGGCGATCCACGTCCATATATGCTCTAATTATTCTCTTGCTCTTTGTACCACGCAGGCGGCCATGGTCCGACTACTGATCAACAAAGCCCGCGTGGATAGGTGGATGACATGCGCGAGGGCCGACATGGAACGTGCAAACAAGACAGATATAAGATGTCCATGTCGGGACTGCAAGCTGATGTATCTGATAAGGCATGATTCCGGAATGCTGGAGTCGCACCTGCTTCGACGTAGTTTCATGGATGGCTACACTCGATGGATACGTGATGATCACGAAGATCAAGATGCCAGTGATGATCACGAAGATCAAGACGCCAGTCACGATCACGAAGATCAGGGTGCTGGCACTGGACATGGACACGAAGATGATCAAGGTGGCGTCGGGCATGGACATGAAGATGATCAAGGTGGTGCCGACCATGATTCGAGCTGGTTGCGAGACCCTCATGTCCAAGATCTGCTTCTCAAGGAGACGAGTAACGCCAGAGCCGCCGGTAGAGAGAAGGCTAAACTGGAGAAAATGGAGAAAGACGCGGTCACTCCATTGTTTGACGGATGCAACGACGGGGATACCCGTCTAAATGTAACGCTTAGGGCTCTGGAGATGAAGACGAAACACAAAATGACCGACGAATGTTTCGACGACAACATTGTATTCTGGCACGATATTCTTCCCAAGAAGGGGAACACATGTCCGACTAGTATCGCTGAGGCGAAGAAAGTCGTGTGTCCTCTCAATCTACCGCACGTGAAATACCACATCTGCATAAATGATTGCATCATCTACCGGGGCGAGGACGCGGAGAAGACCACGTGTCCGGTGTGCAAGACCTCTCGATACAAGAGAGGGACCAAGAAAGCTCCTAGGAAGGTGGTGTGGTACTTTCCTCTAACTCCTCGTTTGCAGCGGTATTTCGCAGACCCTAAGGAAGCACAGCTCATGCGCTGGCACGCGGAAAGAAAGAGGCCAGAAGACGATGATCCGAAGAAGGAGGAAATGTTGAGGCACCCTTCGGATGCTTGCCAGTGGAAGGCGTTGGACCTACAATATTACCAACATTTTGGGAAAGAGTCAAGGAACCTCAGGCTGGGCGTGAGCACTGACGGACTCAATCCGTTTGGAAGCCAGAGCAGCACACACAGCACCTGGCCCGTGTTTGTATGGATCTACAACCTCCCTCCCTGGTTGTGCATGAAGAAGAAGTATGTAACCATGAGTATGCTCGTTCAAGGGCCAAAACAACCTGGTACAGACATCAATCTGTATCTCACGTTGTTGAAAGAGGAGTTGACCACGTTATGGGAAGAAGGAGCCCGTACATGGGACGCCTCGAGACAAGAGTACTTTGACATGAGAGCGGCGGTGATCACGACGGTGCAAGACTATCCTGGTTACGGATACTTCTCGGGGTAGGTGGTCCAAGGATTCTATGGGTGCGTTAGGTGCAAGGATAATACAACGTATCGCCAGCTACAGAAAGATCCCGGGTCCGGGAAAACCGTGTTCCTTGGGGCTCGGAGGTGGCTTCCCAAGAATCACGCCTGGAGAAAGCTAGGACATCTGTTCGATGGGACGATCGAGCTCCGAGGAATCCCACACCAGAAGAGTGGCGCGGAAATCTACAAGCTGTTGAATAACTGGAAGGAGTGCCCTGCGCCAGGAAAGACCCAGAAGAAGCCAGAGCCGTTGCTGAAGGTATGGAAGGCGAGGTCTGTTTTCTTGGACTTGCCATACTGGAAGATCCTCCGCGTGCCTCATAGCCTTGATCTCATGCATATCATGAAGAACGTGGGCGAGAGTCTGCTTGCCACCCTCCTTAACACCGACAAGACCAAAGATGGGCCGAAGGCAAGGAACGACTTGAAGCATATGGGCATCAGGGATGAACTTCAACCACCACCTAGCGATGATGAGGAGGAGGACGAGGTGGAGGATACAGAAACACATAATAGCCGTCGTCGCAAGGGGAAAAAGGTTAAGAAGGGAGAGGTCAAGCTCAAGGCCTCATGCTTCACTCTGAGTAAGAAGGAGGCCATACAGTTTATGAAGTGCCTCCTCGGAGTCAAATTTCCGAACGGCTACACGGGGAAGATAAGCAGATGGCTAGACGAGGCGAAGCAGCGCTTCAGCGGGATGAAGTCTCACGACGTCGCCGTGCTAATGACGCAGGTAATCCCGGTCGCGATCCGAGGTATAATGGACAAGCACATCCGTGAAACACTGTTTGGCCTCTGCAACTTTTTTGACGTCATCTCTCGGAAGTCGATAGGCATTAAGCAGCTCACGAGGCTACAGGACGAGATCGTGGTGATAATGTGCGAGCTCGAGATCTATTTCCCCCCCCCCCCCCCCGCTTTCTTCGACATCATGCTTCATCTGCTTCTCCATGTCGTGGAGGATATCGTCCAGCTCGGTCCTGCGTTTCTGCGAAGCATGATGCCGTTCGAAAGGCTCAATGGACACATCAAGGGATACGTTAAGAACAAGTCCCGTCCAGATGGAAGCATAGCAAACGGCTTCCTGGCCGAAGAGTGCATCTCTTTCTGCTCAAACTTTCTACAAACCGAGACCCCTCTTGGTATGCCAGTCAACAAGCACCTCGGGAGGCTCGCTGGATGGGGTCACCGCGAGGGTCGACGTGCAAAGCATGTCGACATGGAGGGCCGAACCAAGGACTTTGAAAGAGCAAACCTGGTCGCGCTGCAACACCTGCAGGTGGTTGATCCATACATACATGAGCACAAAGAGTTTATCAAGAAGAATTACGCTGATCAGGGGCGCCAGGTCCCGAGGGAGGAAGATGTTATCAAGGAGCACAACTTCGGTTTCACGCGGTGGTTTAGGGAGAAGGTCATAGCTAATCCACCACAGGGCGAGTACTCGGAGGAAGATAAACTCATATTCTCATTGTCACAGGGCGCCTCGCACAACCTCATGACCTATCAGGCTTACGATATCAACGGATACACGTTCTACACAGAGGAAAAAGACAATAACTGCGATTACCAGAACTCAGGGGTAACAGGGATATTCTACACCGGCGACATCCCGGAAAGATACTACGGAAGGATCGAGGAGATTTGGGAGCTCGACTATGTTACGGAGAAGGTGCCGATGTTCCGTGTCAGGTGGGCCAAGAGCGTTGAGAAAGAAGACCGGTATTTCACCACGATGGTTATACCGTCAAAGACCACCAGCGCGAACGCACCCGCAAGAAATGAGCCTTGGGTTTTGGCTAGCAAAGTCCACCAATGCTGGTACATCAAAGACCCGTCAAAGCCTAGCCGGGTTGTCGTCAGGAGAGGCAAAAGGAACATTATCGGAATGGACGGAGTCGCCAACGAGCAAGACTTTGACCAGAACGGCGACCCGAAGATAGAAGACGGGTATGGCAACCAAACACCGTACACCACAACCCTACCTAAGAAAGAACTTCCGTTCAAGAGAAGTAGTGAAGACGTCCCGGACCTAACCTATGCAACCGCGACAAAGATGGGCAAGAAGACGACCATTGTCAAGAAACGCTAGCGCGCTCCGACCATTGTCAAGAACCGTCGTGTGTGTGGCCTACTATTATGTATCAAAACATTCTTAATTTTCATTATGTGTGTGTTATAATAATATTGCATTGAGAATATTATGTATCGACAAGACACATTCATTGAGAATACTCACTTTTGTTATTTTAGCAATATTTGAATATTTAAGATATTTGTAGTATATTTTATAGTTCATATTTGTATGCTTTTACATGAAAATTGGCCTTTAAAATTTTTTCCAAAAAATTGGCCCCCTTAGGATTCAAACTTGGGTGGCCAGCAGTGAAGGACAAGGCATGTTACCACTAGGCTGCTGTGTGATAGTTGATAGAAACATGCGCACTTCCCTATTTGTCTAGGAGTGCATATTATGCGAGGCGCATTTAGCCCAGATGCGCCTCGCGTAATATTATACGAGGCGCACTTTGCGATATGCGCCTCGCATAACCGGCACCCATCGACCAAGTCGCACACTAGCAGCTAGTACAGACACGAGACTTCACATATCGATCGAAGGAGCCCGACGCCGTGGATCGGAGGAGCCCGACGCCGTGGATCGAAGCCGTCGCCGCCGAGGAGGAGCCCGCCGCCCCGTGGAGGAGGAGCTCGCCGCCGCCCCGTGGAGGAGGAGCCCGACGCCGCCGTCCCCGTGAACGAGGAGGAGCCCGACGCCGCCGTCCCCGTGAAGGAGGAGGAGCCCGACGCCGCCGCCGCCACCCACGCCTCTTCCTCTCTCTCCGGTGAGTCCCCGCCCCCACCCACCCACGCCTCTTCCCCTCTCCTCCCATCCTCTCCGAGGGGCGTGGGCGCCGCCACGGTTCCGTGCCACCATGCTGTTGCTTTGCCCTTGCTGCGAGTTGGAAGGATCAGATGGCGGCCGCCCGCTGTTGTCCGGCGAATGCTGTGTTTGGTGCTGCTGCACGCCCAGCTGGCTCTTGTCGGCAGACGAGTTCTTGTGCCCCTGCCGCATCTCCAGGTTGTGGATTTCTTCCACCATCGGCTTCCAGAGACGAACCCTTGCATTGATAAACCAGTTTGACACCTGCCCATGCAATGAAATGTTCGAAATTATCAGGCAGGTGATGTTTTCAAAGAACTCCTATATAACTTAAAAGCCATAGGTAGTGTAATCTTCTACATGGTTGCTTCTGTCCCAAGGCTTCAATACTGTATTTGAGGAGATGGATTCCCTATCTACTGTAGGACTGAAGTTATCTTGTTTATTCTGCTGTTTTAGTTGAGAGAGCAGGGGCAATGTATGCTGTCGATTAGTACAATTTAGCAGTGGAGCATTGTTGCCTTGCTCTGTTTTGTTTGCTCCATCATTGCTCACCATTGTCCTGCAAATGGGTACAAGTATATGAAATAAAAGTTGCAGTTACTTCCTACTAAAATTTGAACTACCTAGTTTCTCTGTGAACCTAAATATGTGACATTTAATTCCGTGGTATAGCAACAACAACTATTTTTTTCCATTTTGACTAGTTTTCGCCAATGTTACGTTCTTACTGTCTTGACATGCATTCGAAAATATGTCACCATTAGTATGTGATGCAAAGGTGACGAATAAAGGGATAGTGCTATCAATCCCCAGCTTCATATAAGAAGATTGAAACTCAGTTTCAGAGTATTAACCTGTTTAAGCTATCCGTCCAGTAGCTATCACTCCCTGGCTTGGGTTCATTACTAGCTTTTGCTTTCTTGGAGCTACCCTGTGAGATAGTTATCAGGTTCCACCAACATAGTCGAGCTCCCTGGCTTATGTGTATGATACATGGTGCTTCTGATCATTTGAGCTTCTGATAACTGTACTATTCATGCAGTTATCAGGTTCTGTACATTTGAGCTTATGATACATGGTGCTTTTTTTATCCCTGCAGTTCTGTACATTTGAGCTTCTGATCATTTATTCCTTTAGTTACTGGTAACTGTACTATTCATGCTCAGGTTGTTGACAAGCAAACAGATGATACATGGTGCCTCTGTGTATGTATGGCCTGGAGAATGATATATATACATGGTGTTTGTGTATTTATGCTAGCAAAATGGCTGTGATGATGGCTGTGATGATGGTTGTGTTTTGATCCTTTTTGTGCAGGTTTTTCTTTTTGAGTTGCCAATGTTTCGCCGGAATGTTGATTCATTTCCGTTTCGGCGAATTTCTGGCACTCCTAGACATAGAAAATTAGCAAAGTTCATGCCAAAATTTTCTGTGAATTTTTGTGCTTATTAGTTTCATTTATTTGTGTGTTTAGAAATGTCGGATCCGGGCCCTTCTAGCCAGAAGCCCTTTTGGGAGCAGCAGGAGGAGATGGAATCCCTAGAGGCCCCAGAATTTGTTCCGCGGGACGACGAGATGGAGGAGGACGAGGATACCTCGTCGGGCAATGAGGAGATGGGGGACACCGATGGCGACGCCGATGGCGACGCCACTACCACTGATGGCGGCGGTGAAGCTACTACAGACGGTGGTAGCGCATCGAAGAAGTCTCGGAAGGATCGGACCCCGATCGTGGTCGACCTCAAAAGGTCCATCATCACAAGCGTGAGCCCTAAAGGTGCGCCTTTGGAGCCAGAAGAATTTGTTGGGGGTTACTCTAACCAGCTCGCGGCAATCCTCCGGAACACCGTCACGATCAACATGGAGAACCTGAAGGCCGAAGAGAACAAGGGTTTCCTCATCCAGCTTTTCCGGAAGCTGCACGCAAGATACGCGTTCCCGGGTGATGAGGAAAACAAGTATAATAATGACAATCTCAAAGGGAATCCGGTGAACAAGTATGCCCTCGGGAGGATGACCAAGGCCTTGTCAAATTGGAAGGCTCGGGTGAAGAATCTGATTTTCGAGGAGAAGCTAAGTTATCCAGAGCTCGTCAAGAAGGAGCCTCTGGTCAAGGAAGAAGACTACAATGTTTTCAAGGCCAGATGTAACTCCGCCTTGGGCAAGGACAGGACTGAGAAGGGCAAGAATATGAGATCCCGAAACATTGGTACCCACCATCTCGGCTCCGGCGGTTATAGAGCCGCGAGGCCCAAATGGGATAAGGAGGACGCCGACGCTCGTGCAAAGGGGTTGACACGTCCCTTTGACGACATAAAGGAGGAGCAGGCAAAGAACTTCGTCAGGGCCCGGTTTGCCCCGCCGAAGAAAGGGGGTTCTGATTATTCTTCGGAGCCCGCCGGCCCCTTTGCTCCGAGGGTGACGGACTTCATGCAAAAATATGTAAGTAGTTTGCATGCAAGTCGATTAATTGCATTCATGATTAATCAATGAAGTCCAGTTTTCTGATCAAATGCTTCGCGTTCCTTGTGCGCAGGACGAGGAGTGTAGGATCTCCTCATCCCAGGGGTCAGCGCCACCGCTTGTCGCCAAGTGGGACACCACTTTTAATAGGGCGCTGAACCGGACCAAGAGTGTCGATCCCCTGGCGGCCCCGTCGGCTGGTCGTGTGGTCGGCTTTGGCGGCATATCATGGTCCGAGTACTATGGCACCCCGGAGCGGAAGGGCAAGAAGGCCGAAAGCACCGAGGTAAAACTCCTAAGGGAACAGGTGGAAGCCTTTCCAAATATAGTCCAAGATGCCGTGAACAAGGCTGTGTCGGCTGCCAAGACAAAGTTCCAAGAACAAGTCCAGTCACAAGTCCAGTCACAAGTCCATTCACAAGTGAACGAGAAGCTCAACACCATCCTTCCCGTCTACATGGATAAGTACAACAAGTGGCAGAAGGGTGGTAAACGGGGGCCGCCACCGGTTCCCAACCTCAACAGCGCCCAATCGGACAATGTGGCGCGGCCGGAGGCGTTGGTGACTCCTCCAGCAGGGCCGGTGGTGGTGGAGACTCCTCTAGCTCCGGAGCTTAACTTGCCCACTGCAGCGAAGGCGCCGGCCCGCACCACCGTGCCATCAGGCAGCCACTCCGCCACTTGCGTGCTCAAGCCTGTCGGCGTCGGTGCCTCGACATTGGCCGAGTTTGACGCCCTCAAGGTAACTAACTAATTAAAGCGAGAGTTGGGAGGCTCAACCACACCGATGACTTGATCTATGTTTTTCTAACGCTCGTCCTACATGTCGATCTTTCGCAGGGAGACACTCCTTGCACTCTAATGCATTGGGTGGGCGGCCAGTTGATGGATGTTGCCAAGGGTACTATTGTTCAACCAGAGAACCGCAAAATGCACAATGTCACAATGCCACCTGACATGATGAGGGTCAAATACAGTATGGTGCTTCCGGGCTACGAGCAAGTGGAACCTCCCTCTCAACCTCAAGGATGGGATGATGAGGACACGGCAGCGGTCCTCAATACCGGCTTCGGCTACTTGTACCTATGGCCGAAGAGCCAGATCCGTTTGGGGACAGAGGACCAGCTCAACATCACCCTAGAGGCAGCACAACCAGCACATGATGAAGACTTCGAGATGGGAGACTTGGACAACATGGCACAGAATCCCGATGATGATGAAGAAATTGACCCGAACCACGGTGACCAGTTTGTTAACACAAGGTTTTCTGATTTGTATGAGCCGGGACCATCAGGCACACATCAAGTTGCCGAGACCCAACCAGCACCAGCGAAACCCCCTTGCAAGGTGCGTCTCTTCCCAACTAGTCAGGAGACGCCGCCACCTGTCCCCTTCACCGAGCCTCCAAGGCCAGTAGTTCCTTTGATCAGCCCTGGCACCCTCCATAAGACGGTCGGTGAGGTGAACGCAGTGGCCGAAGTCATAAAGAGCAAGAAGGGTCGCAAAAGGAAGCCTAAGGGTGATCGGGGCCAGGATCCAAATCCTCTTTTCCGGGACGGCGCTGTGGGGCAAGCCAGGAATCAGCAGCACGTGGCAGGTGTACCGATGATGTGTAAATCGATGCTCGAGGTCGCAGGCTCGCATATGCATAGTATTCATTATGGATGTCTCACAATTGAGGAGTGCCGCATTCGCGACAACGATCAGTCGTACCTCGTTTTCAAGGCTAAGGTGCCTTCTCATATGCCGTGCTTCGTCACTGTACCCCCCGGGGATATCTTCTACGTGCGGCATACCGACCTGTTTGACATGTTGAACGGGTTTCGACTGCACAATACCCTGGTCCGGCTGTTCTCCCTCAATATGGCCATGGAGATCACCAGAGACAAGATCCCGGGCATCCAGATAGTGGATCCCTACTTCATGCGTGACGCCGTACTGAAAGATGCTGAGGCCATAGATCTGGCGACCGACTACCTCTCAAACTTCCTGCAAACATACTCGGACAAGGATGTGATTCTCCTTCCCTACCATCCCGTCACGGAGGATGATCGGACAGGTTGTGTGCTCATAAGCTTGAATTTGAAACACTCAACAGCCTTGTACCTCGACTCAAACAGTGCGATCCAAAAAAACTACACCAATATCAAGAAAATTCTTGATGGCGCTCTCACCGGCTACGTCGCAGCGGGAGGCGTCAAACCGGCAAGGCCACATGTAAAGTTCGGCGCGCACGTGTTCCGCCACACGACGAAGTTTGCCTGCGTCAAGCAGCCGCCTGGCAGTGGGAAGGATGCCTTCTACGTCATTTACCACATGAAGGCGTTCTTCAATGACATGGAGACCAAAACGCTGCCATCTGACCTCGTGAAGTGGGCTAAAAAGCTTGCATGCATACAGGCTCGCAACCTCAGGCAACACTTCTTCAACATCCAGGAGGAGATCGCGACAATCGTGTACAAGGGAGTCATAAAAGCCGGAGGCACCTTCCACGGCGGCTATACACCGTCCAACAGGGAGATAGACGAATGCTTAGCGCAGCAGGGTGATGGCAGGATGTTCATGCAAATGGCGAAAACTTGGTCGGGCTTCATCAATGCCCCCCCAAAGCCGACTCAAGAGCCGAAGAAGACTTCATGATTGCATTGCCTGGGTACCTAGCTGTTAGTTCCGAACTCGTGTTGTAACCTCTTATCACTGTGTTAAACTTGCCTAGCAAAACCTCTAGAATGTTTCGTCAACCGTTGAACTTGATTGTGAGAGACACTAGCTAGTTATTTGTGTTACGAACTATTTTAAGTGCTTGTTTCTTCTCATTTGTCATTGCTTCCCTACTTTCTTGTGGTTTGCTTTCTTTGTCTTTCTTCGAAATGCCGATGATTAGAACGTGTTGTGGTGTCACGTGTATGACTATGCCGCTGTTTGATCTTGTGTGCCAAGTAGATTAGTAATTTGGGCATATACTCTACTTGCCGCACGAGATCAAACAGCGAGCATTGTTATTTCCGTGCCCAATCTAAGTATGAGGCACTAATCCATGTCATTCTTGGTTTGCTTTCTTTTGGTCTTTCTTCGAAATGCCGATGATTAGAACGTGTTGTGGTGTCACGTGTATGACTATGCTGCTGTTCGATCTTGTGTGCCAAGTAGACTAGTAATTTGGGCATATACTCTACTTGCTGCATGAGATCGAACAGCGAGCATTGTTATTTCCGTGCCCAATCTAAGTATGAGGCACTAATCCAAGTCACTCTTGGTTTGCTTTTTTTTGGTCTTTCTTCGAAATGCCGATGATTCTATCTTTGTGAACTGCTAGCTATTGCTTTCCACTGACATAAGAATATCATCTTTATTATGTGTAGGAGATGCCGAGGTGTTATGTCGTGTACGTCGGTCGGGTTCTAGGTGTGTACGAGGAGTGGAAAGACTGCCAGAAGCAAGTGAACAACTTCTCGGGCAACAGCTACCAAGGCTATGAGAGTAGAGAGGTGGCGGAAGATAAGTGGAGGAGGCATGGAAGGAAGAAGTGGAGGAACTTCCTCGTGATCACCACCTTGTTGCTCTTCATTGTAGGTTGTGTTCTACTTCATCTAGGTAGAGCTACGTCGTTGGAATTGTAATGTGAATTGTGAACTTGTACTCGAAGGTGTAATGTGATTGTGAACTTGTACCGATCGGAGGTGTGAACTTGTGGCACAAACACTTGATGTATGAACTTGTATGTCATGATTGATGTGTAATGTATTGTATTCATGTTGGTTCTATTATGCTTTGGCAAAATGCAAGTTTCTGAAAAATTCTGTGGACTATATTGTATATTTGAATATCTGTATATTATTATTTATAGTGGTCTGTAAAACTTGAATTTCGAAAATATTACCGGAGGCGCATATAGGATACTATTGGAGGCGCATATACTATAAATACCCGAGGCGCATTCTGAAACATATGCGAGGCGCATATACTATAAATACCCGAGGCGCATTCTGAAACATATGCGAGGCGCATCTGATATGCGCCTCCTATACTTCACATATGCGAGGCGCATATCGATATGCGCCTCGCATATGTGAAGTATAGGAGGCGCATATCAGATGCGCCTCGCATAAGAAATACCCGAGGCTTGAAGCTAGAGGCACATGTGATATGCGCCTCGGATAGGCTTTTTGGTGCGCCTCGGATAGGCTTTTCTCTAGTAGTGAGGGTCACCCCGGCGAATCAGGAGTCAGATGTGGTACAAATGGATATCGACTCAGGGGCAGGTTCGACTCACTCGGGGATTGATCCGCTCAATTCAGAAGCTGCCGAACCACACTCGGGGACTCCTCAGGTCATGTCGGCAGAGCATATGTCGGCGGAGCCAATGGAAATTGATGCTGAAGCAGACTTGGAACCACTTATACCAACATGGTCACAACCAATATTCGATTACTTAAAAGATGGGACCTTGCCGAATGATGAAACATTGGCAAGGAAAACAACAAGAAGAGCAAAATCATACACCATAATCAACAAGGAACTTTACAAGCGAAGTGTGACGAGCGTACTGTAGCGTTGTATCAGCTCAGAGAAAGGCCAGGAGATTTTGTTGGATATTCATCAAGGAGAATGTGGGCACCATGCATCATCAAGAGCGTTGGTGGCCAAGGCAATCCGACATGGATTTTATTGGCCAAGCGCATTGGCACGGGCGCAAGAGTTAGTCAGAAAATGCAGTGGTTGTCAACACTATGCATCCAAGTCACATCTACCAGCGTCTGAATTAAAGACTATACCAATCACTTGGCCTTTTGCGTATGGTGCCTAGATATGGTAGGACCATTCAAACCAGCAAGGGGAGGCATGACTCATATTTTGGTGATGATTGATAAGTTCACAAAATGGATATAAGTGAAACCAATCAAAAAATTGGATGGTAAAACAACTGTCACATTCTTAAAGGATATAATCTTAAGATACGGTTAACCACATAGTGTAATCACTGATAATGGAACGAACTTTGCTGAAGGAGCTTTTGCTCGTTTCTGCGGGAAACACTAAATAAGACTCGATGTAGCACCAGTCGCCCATCCAGAATCAAATGGACAAGTTGAACGGGCTAATGGCTTAGTTCTGTCAGGGATAAAACCCCGCTTAATGGAACCACTCCAGAGGTCAACTGGGTGCTGGATAGAGGAACTGCCCTTAGTGTTATGGAGCCTAAGAACAACTCCGAACCGATCAACATGCTATGCGCCATTTTTCCTCGTGTATGGGGCAGAAGAAGTTTTGCCTGCCGACATAGAGTATGACCCGCCAAGGATAAGGCAATACTCGGAAGCCAAGGTAAAAGAGGCCCGAGAAGATGGAGTAGACTTACTCGAAGAAGCAAGGGAACTAGCATTATCCAGATCCGCTATATATCAATAGAATCTCCGACGCTACCATAGACGGAAAGTGCAACCTCGTGTTTTTCGAGAAGGGGATATGGTGCTAAGGCTGGTGCAGCGCACAGTGGGAATGCATAAATTATCACCCTCATGGGAAGGTCCGTTCATTGTAAGCAAGGCATTGCACAAAGATTCATATTATCTCATAGATGCTCGCGAAGCGCAAAAGAACAAGGCGGATAGGTCAGGAGATGAGACCAAAAGGACATGGAATGTGGCGCTACTTCGTCCCTTCTATACTTAGGAGTAGCAATGCATGTATCACTCGAACTCATATACGTCGGACGTGTGTGCCGGCTATGTGCTGATAATAAAATGGTATGACTCGAAAAACTGACTCGGGGACTACCCCATAAGTTTTCCCTCTCAGTTATTTTATGTCAGCTGGCATGACACCCAAAACTTATCTCGGAACAAGTAGTGTTTACTCGGAAAAAATCAACTCTTCGACTATGCTGTTGTCCGAAAACACGGCTTCATGGCAAGCAAGAGAAAAAGATGTATGACGGGTAAACACGAACGTCGGATAAGTATAAAGAGAAACACGAGTCGGCTTTATGTCTTTGCCTAACCCACTGCAGGTCATGTTATACTGCATGTTGAATACTCTCAGTCAAGTGATCCAAGTTTCATATCCGCTAACTGTATCCTTAGTAGTTTGAGACTCTAATGTCGAACACCAAAAAAAGTAGACAAGGGCCAAAGTCAAGGAAAGGTGAAACGGCAAAATGAGACTCGGGGACTTGCCCTTGAATGATTCACACTCAGAACCTAACGAAAATATATAAAGCCTTATGAAAAGTCACATAATCAAACTTAAAGTGCAATGTACATTACATCTGTACCCGACATACCGGGGATCTAATCAAAAGTTCAAGTTCTTGTTAGCCTAAGAAGCAGCAGGACTCGGAGGGGCACCCTTGGAGCTAGGAGCGTCGCTTGGAGCATCTGCCGAGTCAGGGGCGTCAGTGGCCGGGTCATCGGGACCATATGACTCAGTTGCTTCGCTATCGACACCCTCTTCTGTTGGAGATATGCCCTAGAGGCAATAATAAATGTAGTTATTATTATATCTTTGTGTTTATGATAAATGTTTACATTCATGCTATAATAGTATTAACAAGGAAACATTAATACTTGTGTGATTTGTAAACTAAAATAGAGTCCCTAGTAAAGCCTCTTTATAATACTAGCTTGTTGGTTAATAAATGATTGTGGTTTCCCTATCATGAACATTGAGATGTTATTAACAACAAGATCATATCGTTAGGAGAATGATATGGTGGACATACTCCTATAGATAAGCGTAGCATAAAGATCAAGTCATTTTAATAGTTCAATTGCTATATGCTTTCTGATACATAGTAACCTAATTCCTTCGACCATGAGATCATGCCTATCACCTTTACCGGATGGATGCTTTGATGACATCAAACACCACACCGTAACTGGGTGGCTATAAAGGTGGCATTGAGTGTTCGAAAAGTATTGGTTGAGACACATGGATCAAGAGTGGGATTTGTCCATCCATATGACGGATAGATATACTCTGGGCCCTCTCGGTGGAATGTCATCCAATTAGCTTGCAAGCATGTGACTGGCTCACAAGGGATCACATATCACGGGAACGAGAAAAGAGTACTTATCGGTAACGAGGTTGAACTAGGTATGCAGAGATACAAACGATCATAACCTCGGATAAGTAAACTATCATGAGACAAAGGGAAATTGGTATCGTATGTAAGTGGTTCATTCGATCGCAAAGTAATCGTAGAAATATGTGGGATCCATATGAATTTCCAGATTCCTCTATTGGTTATTGTTCGGAGAAGTGTCTCGATCATGTCCGCATAATTCATGAACCGTAGGGAGACACACTTAAGGATTCGACGTTGTTTGAGTAGTTATGGAATGATGATTTAGAGACTGAATGTTGTTCAGAGTCTCGGATGGGATCCGGGATATCACGAGGAGATCCGGAATGGTCCGGAGAATAAGATTCATATAAGGAAAGTCCTGTTTCGGGGTTGGAGAATGGTTCCGGTGTTTTCATCGGGAATGTTCTAGAAGGTTCCGGAATGTCCGGCACTCCGAAGGGGAAGGGTACATGAATGTGTCATACCAAGTTGGAATGATTGCATCATGTACTAGGTGTCATCGCTGAACAAAATAAAGGGTTTAATCAAATCCTAGTTTGAAAAGTCAAACGCCAATTTGAAAAGTCAAACGACTATTTTGGGAAGTGGAGGGGAAGGTGGAAACCGAGTTGGGGAGGAGTTCCTCCCCTCCACCGCCGGCCCCCTTGGGAAACCGAGTTGGGGAGGGACTCCCCTCCCTTGGCGCGCGCCCTCCACCTATATAAGGAGGGGCAGGGCTGCCCCTCCTAGCACCCAATACCTCCACCCGCAAACCCTAGCCCTAAGCCGCCGGCCCTCCTGCAGCCGCCGCCGCCCTAGGGCAAGCCGCCGCCGCCTAGCTAACCCTAGCCACCGGCCAAGCCTCCTCCTTGGTGTGTCTAAACCCTAGATCACCGAGATCTCTCTCATAGTCCACCATACTCGCTCCGGCTTAAGGCGAAGCCCTACGAGATCTCCCCTCTACTTCCGGTACCACGCCGTTGTGCTGCCGGAATCGCGAGGAGAGTGCTACAACCTCTGCTGCCTGCTGGAACAAGGGAGAGGAAGGTCTTCGTCGAGTACCGAACGTGTGACCGACTGCGGGAGCGCTGCCGGAACGCAGCGCCGGAAGGATCGTCTACGCGATCTTGAGATCAGGAAGAGTACGACTACATCACCCACGAGAATCCGCTCTCGTTAAACACTTTGGAATCTTCGAGGGTGAGTTATTCCATCGACTCGTTGCTACAATCTAGTAGATAGATCTTGGCTTGTTTGTTTGTATGCGATAGAAAATTTTTGTTTTCCATGCTACGAAACCCTACAGTGGTATCAGAGCCGTGTCTATATGTAGATCTGTTGCACGAGTAGAACACAATGGTCATTGTGGGCGTTGATGCTTTTATTGTCGATTGCTTCTTGTGTACTTTGTATCTTGCGGGATGTTGGGATGAAGCGGCCCGGGCTAACCTTACATGACATCGTTCATGAGACTTTCTCCATGCTTGACATGCAACTTGTATTGCATAAGTGGCTTTGCGGGTGCCTGTTTCTCCTAGCATAGTTAAGATTCAATTTACAACGGGTGATTGTCAATACTAGTATCAATGTTGTGGTTCATGTTTGTAAGTTAGAACGACACTTATTGAAAGCCCCAAACCACGTAAAACATGCAAATAAAGTAGAGGCGTCTAACTTTGTTTTGCAGGGGTGTGCAGTGATGTGATATGGCCATGATTGTGATTATATTTGATGTATGCAATGTTCCTTATTGTAAGTTGGCAACCGGCAGGAGCCATATGGTTGTCTTTAATTTATGTTAAGACCCGCGTGTCTATTAAAAGTAGTTGTAATAGTTGAAGACGGTGGACGACAACCATGGAGAAGCGTCATTGACCTTGATGCAATGACGGTGATGATGGAGATCATGTTCGTGCTTGAAGATGGAGATCGGAAGCACAAAGAAGAAAGGCCATATCATATCACATATTATGAATTGCATGTGATGTTAATCCTTTATGCATCTTGTATTGCTTAGTTAACGATGGTAGCATTATAAGATGATCCCTCATGCACATGAATTTCAAGTCATAAAGTGTTCACCCTTAGTTAGCACTGTTGCTAAAGCTTGTTGTTTCGAAGCACCACGTGATGATCGGGTGTGTTAGATTCTGCAAGTGTATACAACGTGAGCAAGCCAGATTTGCTCATGCGGAAGCTAAGGTTTGATCTTGACGAGCCTAGCATGTACAGACATGGTCTCGGAACACGGATCACCGAAAGGTAAAGCATGAAACATATAGTAGATATGATGAACATGTTGATTGTTCGCCATTGAAACTATATCAACTCTCGTGATGATCGGTGTTGATGTGGTGGATTTGGTTCGTGTGATCACTAAAACAATGTGAGGGATATTGTTTTGAGTGGGAGTTCACCTAGATTAATTTAACTATTAATTAGAACTCAATTTGTCATAAACTTAGTCTAAACTATTGCAAATATGTTGTAGATCAATGGCGGCCCCTACCATCAATTTTAATGCGTTCCTAGAGAAAGAAAAGTTGAAAAACAATGGAAGCAACTTCGCGGATTGGTTCCGCAATTTGAGGATTGTCCTCACAGCTGGTAATTTGACCTATGTGCTGGATGCACCGCTGGGTGACCCACCTGCAGCTACTGCTACCGATGAAGTAAAGAATGCTTACCTCGCTCGGAAGACTCAGTACTCCACAGTTCAGTGTGCTATCTTGTATGGTTTAGAATCGGAGCTTCAGAAAAGGTTTGAGAATTCAGACCCACATGATATTGTCCGTGATCTCAAATTGATCTTTGAGACTCACGCGGCAATTGAGAGCTATGAGGCTTCTGAAAAGTTCTTTAACTGCAAGATGGAAGAGGGCAGCTCCGTCAGTGAGCATGTGCTTAAGATGTCTGGGCACGCAAACAAACTTCAAAGCTTGGGTATAGTGATTCCTAATGCTTTGGGGATTTACCGTGTCCTCCAATCACTACCACCAAGTTACAAGAACTTTGTGATGAACTACAATATGCAAAACATGAACAAGCAGTTGCCAGAACTCTTTGCCATGTTGAAATCTGCAGAAGTGGAGATCAAGAAAGAGCACCAAGTGTTGATGGTCAATAAGACCACCAAATTCAAGAAAGGCAAGTCTAAGCAAAAGGGACACTTCAAGAAGGGCGCCGACGAAGAAAACCAAGGCTGGACCTAAGCCTGATACTGAGTGCTTTTACTGCAAGGGAGAAGGTCACTGGAAGCGGAATTGCCCAAAGTACTTGGCGGATTTGAAGAACGGCAACATCAAGAAGAAAAGGTATATCCGATATACATGTTATTGATGTGTATGTCACTAGTACTCGTAGTAGTGCCTGGGTATTTGATACTGGTTCGGTTGCTCATATTTGTAACTCGAAACAGGTGCTGCAGAATAAACGGAAGCTAGCGAAGAACGAGGTGACTATGCGCGTGGGAAACGGATCAAAGGTTGATGTGATCGCGGTCGGCACGCTACCCCTTCATCTACCATCGGGATTAGTTTTATACTTAAATAATTGTTATTTGGTGCCTGCATTAAGCATGAACATTATATCGGGATCTTGTTTATAGCGAGACGGTTACTTGTTTAAGTCTGAGAATAATGGTTGTTCGATTTATATGAGTAATATGTTTTATGCACATGCACCTTTGATAGATGGTCTATTCTTATTGAATCTCGATAGTGGAAATACACATATTAATAACATTGAGGCTAAACGTTTGAAATCGAGCGATAACTCGACCTATATGTGGCACTGTCGTCTTGGTCACATTGGAGTGAAGCGTATGAAGAAACTCCATTCCGATGGACTTCTTGAATCACTTGATTTCGAATTACTTGAAAGATGCGAAGCATGTCTAATGGATAAAATGACTAAGATTCCATTTTCTGGTATGATGGAGCGAGCTACGGACTTATTGGAAATCATACATACCGATGTGTGTGGTCCAATGAGTGTAGCTGTCACATCCCAAGATTTTCCAAATCTTGTTATGTGAAAAATATTTAATAAAATAAAACTTTGTTGATTTTCAGGGTGAGAAGAAACTTTTTGAATTCAATTGGAAACTTTCAAACCTATTTTGATCAAACAAATCCTAAAGGGATTTGAAAAGACAAAACATTAAATAAAGGAAAATAAAAATATTTGGAATTACTATTTTGGATCTTTTAAATAAAAAGATTTGGTTTTCAAATGAAATAGAAGTTTTACAAATAAGGATTATTTTGTAAGCCAAATTAAAACTTGGCCAAGCCTTTGAAATAAAATATTTCTATTTGATAAAAATAGTAAAGGTTTATTTAAATAAAATAATAAGGATTTAGTATCCAAGTTTATTAAAAATAAAGGTTTTACTATTTTAATTAAACATCAAAACTTATTTATTTGTTTTAAACAAGTTTTCCAAGTATTCTTTAATTCCAAATAAAACCTACTGATTTGGTTTTGAAAATATTTAGATTTCAAATGGAGATTTTAAATAAATTAAACCCCATTTTGAATTAATAATTAATGCCCATTTTATTTAATTATAAATGGACCCTAAAATAAAATTATTATTTTGGGACTTGGAATATTGTTGTTAAACAGAACCAAATTCAATTGCAAAGTGTGGTGAAAGTTTTGAATAGATTTGAATGCTTGATTGGTTGTTTGAATTTCAAAACAGAAATTAGAAATGGAAAAAAGACAAAACATTCAGAAAGAAAAAAAATAGAAACAGACCTGACCCAACTGAGCCAGCCCAACAAGGCCCAGTACCAGCCCACTCCCTCTCTCCCGAGGAAAACGGTTCGCACCTGTTAACTAACCCGCGCTGACACTGACCGGTGGCCCCTCTTCCCCTCTCTCTCCCCCACTGACGAAAGGACCCCACCTGCCACCTCAGCTCATCGTCTCCGCGACGACCTCTTCTCCCTCCCATCGTCGCCGTTTCTGGCTATGATTCCGCGGCTTAAATTCGCCTTAACGCGGCCACCATTACTCGCAGTGATCACGCACGCTTAAACGCCCACGCCCCCTCTCCATTTCCCCTTAGTCGCCCCACCTTGCCACGCCCCCAGGCAGCCATAATTCCTCTCCGAGCACCTCTGTCTCCGACGAGCTTCCTCCTCGATTCTGGCCCAACCTCGCCACCCCTTGCCTTCCTAAGCACACCGTCGAGATCCCCACTCCTAGGCACACCTGTCTGTGCCCTCCGTTCAACCGCGGGCGCCCCTGAGCGTCGACTTCGACAACCACTGACCACGCCGCCGCGTCTGCCTCTCTCCGGCGAAGTTCCCTGGTAAGACCCGACCACCCTGCACCCTCTCCTTCACGCACGCAGCTTCGCCTTGATCTTGCACATCTAACCGTATCCTCGTTTTGCTTCGGGGTGAACCACAGCGTCGCCTCCGACCACGACCAGAGCCGCTTGACGCCGTCCTTGACTCCGGTGAGGAATTCCGACGGATCCTGAGCGCCCCCTCGCAACTACGTTGAGCTCCCCCACGCTACTGCGATCACGGTGAGCCATTCCTTCCTTACCCTAGCATCCTCTAGCGCCAGCTCCGCCGTTGGCCGAACGTCGCCGCCGCGCGCAGCCGTCGAGCGCCGCCAGATATTGGTCAAGGTGACGATAGCCGTTAGATGAAAATCCAAAGGATGCGATTAGATCACTTAATAGCGAAAGGGTATGCAGTCTGAGCCGTGCGATGTAGTTTAATCCAACGCCCCGCAGAGGCTGATCCGCACGAAGCGGTACCGCCCAATAAAAACGCGACGCGTGTCACCAGTTCTGTTTTAAAACAAAGTTTGAATCTGTTTTAGATGCAGATTTGAAACCCTTGTAACTTTTGAAAATGACCACTTTGAACCTTACAAAGCTTAGATCCTAGTGGAAACCACCTTTGCAAATAAAACTATCTTTTGCATGCTTGCATGCAAGACTTAATTTCTATTATTTTATGTGTGTTTGATTGTTTGAATATTGGTTGGAATGCTAGTTGATTTTGTGTTTGCTTGATTGATTTGTAGTGAAGTTAGAAAAGTGTGAAACTAGCAAGATCAAGAAGTGAACCACCATTCCCTACCAAAAAGGCAAGTGACACTATCATCTAAAGTCCTACTATTTTCATTATACTTAGTGGATTTTGAAACATGCATGAAAAGAATTTCTATACTTATGCTATGCTAAAACCTAATAGGATACCCCTATATATTCCATAGTGAAAACAATGTAGTTTGTAGTATGCTTAGCCCAGCTATATATTGGGATGGGATACATATTATGATTATATGAAGTATTGAAAAGACTTATGTTTTATATAATAAAACAAGTACTCAATGAACCACCTGGGTGGATAAGGATACTCAAGCTTTTGGACAAGGTGGCAACAAAAAGAACCATGTTTATATGGCAATCTCTTTTTGTTGTGCACTAAAAGAAAACCACCCAGGGACTTAGAGATTGAACATGTTTTTCGTACAGTGGCTTCCGTGTACAGCCACATGCTAAATGGGCTCTGGCTTAGTCAACTACATAGTGGAAGTCCCATGCATTGGCATCTTTAGGTTAACTTGATTTGTGTAAGGGAACTTGAACCCTACATTGGTGCCTGGTAGACAAGCTAGCATTTTGTATTGGGAGGACTCCTTGGAAAGACTTTGTCACATTCTCAATCTGCCAGTACTCCATCTTGGTGAGTACTTATCCAGTGGCCACTGGTGGCATCAAGATGAGATTGTGTCATGTGGGTAAAGTGTACAACTTCTGCAGAAGATAATCAAATTCTAAGTACTTAGCCGTGTCCCCGGTTATGCACAATACTGAGCAACTAAGGCCTGAAGCTATGGAAGATCTCGACATTCCAATTTCTCAAAGTTAAAACTTGAGGGTGACAACAAGGGATTTTGAAACACTTGGTGGATTCCAAGGAGTTCAGAAAGATTTGACAAAAGATCAAAACTATTTTGTAAAGATAGGATAAAACTATATTGCTTTCTGCAAATGAGCCTAAACCCCACTTGGCCAAATATGCATGTATTGATAGGATCCACTTATATTCTACATAGTAGTGAAACTTGCCAATACAATTCAAATGTATTGACCCTTGTGGCTGTAACTTATAATGTTGCAGGTTTGATTGATTTAGTGAAGTGTGTTGATTAGGATTACAGAGTCTACAACCAACATGTCTGCCTGTGGCACTTTGAAGATGAAGGACCCCATGCTTATAGATATTCTGCTGCAATGTAATGTAATAGCCAAATGAGCTATGTAAGATGTAATAAAATTATGTTATTCCTGGTTATAAAGTGTATTATGACCTTTGTTTCTTGATATTACATCTTAACTGTGGATGCTAGCTATTGATCCAGGGACTAGCATTGTAAACACAGGGGACTCTACCTTATTAAAGGTTGGGACCCTTACAGATGGTATCAGAGCACTGTGTTGCCTGTAGGATTTGTAAACCTAGGATTGTACAAACCCCTTAGAAAAATAGGAGTTGTATTTGTTCCAAAACTTATTTACAAACAATCTTGTAAACTCTTTCCTCAGCCATTTTGGTTTTGACTCTACATCTCTTCTACTTCAACATGATAGACAAACCTACCCCATGGCCAAAGACTTCACCATGTGCAAAGGACTTCTTCAACTCTAATGACTTCAACATCTTCAACATTCCCACCAAGGACTCAACCTTGGATATCACTAAGGACTACTAGTGAAAACCAAGAGACATTAGATTGCCTACCAAAGACATTGATATCAAGTTAGAGTATGGATCATATTGTCCTATGAGGTATGATTATACTAAGTTATTATTTTCAAGAAAACTTGTTGTTTCCTTCAACTCATGAGTTAAGCTCATAAGTTGTTAAGTGGTTAGTTGCTTGTTGATTGTTTGATGGTTTGATTGTTTGATTGAACTTGGTTGTTTTTGGGTTGTGTGTTAAAACTTCTTAAAAACCTATCCACCAATACTTATCCCTATCAAACCAACAGATGCCTCCCCGTCGTGCCAACCCCAACCAAAACAACAACAACATCACCCCTGAGATGCAACAGATGATGGCAGCTCAGACACAGTTGATGCAGCAGATGACCACATTCATACAGAATCAGAATAACAACAACAACAACAACAACAACAACAACAACAACAACAATCAGAATAACCCTCCAGCACTTGACATGCTCACCAAGTTTCTGGAACTTAGGCCTGCAAGATTCTCTGGAACAACTGATCCAATGGAAGCTGATGATTGGTTATGTTCAATGAACAAAGACCTAGTGACTGTTGGCTGCACTGATGAAGAAAAAGTAAGGTTTGCAGCATTTCTGCTTGAAGGACCAGCAGCAACATGGTGGGACAACTTTCAAATCACCACTCCCCTTGAAGATGTAACTTGGGCTATTTTTGAAGATGGATTCAGAACCACTCACATCTCACCTGGATTAATGTACTTGAAGAAAAAGGAATTTCATAATCTGAAACAACGTCACCTCAGTGTGGCTGAGTATATTGAAGAATTCAACAATCTGGCACGCTATGCACCGGATGAAGTTGATACAGATGCTAAGAGAAAAGAAAAATTTCTTGAAGGACTTAATGATGAGTTGAACCTGCAGCTAGCCGTTGCCTATGTCCCAACTTATCAATCACTCTGTGACAAAGCCACAATATTGGAAAACAAGATGAATCAAGTTGAGAACAGAAAGAGGAAACATAAACTCAAGAACTATTCAGGATCATCAAAGAAGAAGCATTCATACAAAAAGAGCAATGAAGATTCTGAACCACATCAGTATCACCACAACAACAATGGAAGTGAGAATAATGGAAATGATACTGACAATGGAGATGACCTTGGTCAGAACCAACATGACACTTACAGGAAGAAGGACATTAGCCAGTTGCAATGCTATAATTGTAAGGAACTTGGACACTATGCATCAGACTGTCCAGAGAAGAAAAAGAAAAAGGATGCCAGAAGAGCCAAGGGAAATGACTCCAATGTGACCCAGAAAGGACATGTGAACCACATTGACATGAATGGAAACTTTGAAGAGATAGAAGAAGTGGATGTCAGGATTTAGAAAACTCGGAAGAGTCAAATAAGGATTCCTTGTCTGGTTATTGTGTTGAACTTTTGTCAAGTGAACCATCAATGTAACCCTAGGAGACTTTATTTTAAGGGTGGTAGTACCCTAGTTATTTTAAGCCTACTTATAACCTTTAGCCTTCCCAAATCTCGGGACGAGATTTATTTTAAGGGTGGTAGCCTGTCACATCCCAAGATTTTCCAAATCTTGTTATGTGAAAAATATTTAATAAAATAAAACTTTGTTGATTTTCAGGGTGAGAAGAAACTTTTTGAATTCAATTGGAAACTTTCAAACCTATTTTGATCAAACAAATCCTAAAGGGATTTGAAAAGACAAAACATTAAATAAAGGAAAATAAAAATATTTGGAATTACTATTTTGGATCTTTTAAATAAAAAAATTTGGTTTTCAAATGAAATAGAAGTTTTACAAATAAGGATTATTTTATAAGCCAAATTAAAACTTGGCCAAGCCTTTGAAATAAAATATTTCTATTTGATAAAAATAGTAAAGGTTTATTTAAATAAAATAGTAAGGATTTAGTATCCAAGTTTATTAAAAATAAAGGTTTTACTATTTTAATTAAACATCAAAACTTATTTATTTGTTTTAAACAAGTTTTCCAAGTATTCTTTAATTCCAAATAAAACCTACTGATTTGGTTTTGAAAATATTTAGATTTCAAATGGAGATTTTAAATAAATTAAACCCCATTTTGAATTAATAATTAATGCCCATTTTATTTAATTATAAATGGACCCTAAAATAAAATTATTATTTTGGGACTTGGAATATTGTTGTTAAACAGAACCAAATTCAATTGCAAAGTGTGGTGAAAGTTTTGAATAGATTTGAATGCTTGATTGGTTGTTTGAATTTCAAAACAGAAATTAGAAATGGAAAAAAGACAAAACATTCAGAAAGAAAAAAATAGAAACAGACCTGACCCAACTGAGCCAGCCCAACAAGGCCCAGTACCAGCCCACTCCCTCTCTCCCGAGGAAAACGGTTCGCACCTGTTAACTAACCCGCGCTGACACTGACCGGTGGCCCCTCTTCCCCTCTCTCTCCCCCACTTACGAAAGGACCCCACCTGCCACCTCAGCTCATCGTCTCCGCGACGACCTCTTCTCCCTCCCCTCGTCGCCGTTTCTGGCTGTGATTCCGCGGCTTAAATTCTCCTTAACGCGGCCACCATTACTCGCAGTGATCACGCACGCTTAAACGCCCTTGCCCCCTCTCCATTTCCCCTTAGTCTCCCCACCTTGCCACGCCCCCAGGCCGCCATAATTCCTCTTCGAGCACCTCTGTCTCCGACGAGCTTCCTCCTCGATTCCGGCCCAACCTCGCCACCCCTTTCCTTCCTGAGCACACCGTCGAGATCCCCACTCCTAGGCACACCTGTCTGTTCCCTCCGTTCAACCGCGGGCGCCCCTGAGCGTCGACTTCGACAACCACTGACCACGCCGCCGCGTCTGCCTCTCTCCGGCGAAGTTCCCTGGTAAGACCCGACCACCCCGCACCCTCTCCTTCACGCACGCAGCTTCGCCTTGATCTTGCGCATCTAACCGTATCCTCGTTTTGCTTCGGGGTGAACCACAGCGTCGCCTCCGACCACGACCAGAGCCGCTTGACGCCGTCCTTGACTCCGGTGAGGAATTTCGACGGATCCTGAGCGCCCCTCGCCTCCTCGCAACTACGTTGAGCTCCCCCACGCTACTGCGATCACGGTGAGCCATTCCTTCCTTACCCTAGCATCCTCTAGCGCCAGCTCCGCCGTTGGCCGAACGTCGCCGCCGCGCGCAGCCGTCGAGCGCCGCCAGATATTGGTCAAGGTGACGATAGCCGTTAGATGAAAATCCAAAGGATGCGATTAGATCACTTAACAGCGAAAGGGTATGCAGTCTGAGCCGTGCGATGTAGTTTAATCCAACGCCCCGCAGAGGCTGATCCGCACGAAGAGGTACCGCCCAATAAAAACGCGACGCGTGTCACCAGTTCTGTTTTAAAACAAAGTTTGAATCTGTTTTAGATGCAGATTTTAAACCCTTGTAACTTTTGATCCACACGTCCAAAAATTGCAAACTTTATATCAATGGAATCAGTGGAACAAGCCCTAGCCAACCATGCAATTTTTTTAGTAAAAAGTCTCTGGTAAAATGTTTGTTTTTGCAGAAACATTTGTATGCTTGTTTAGGTTATAAAAATTATTCAAAATTGTTTTTGAGGTTTAAGTCTTTGCAAAAAGGTTTGTGGTGAACCTACTGACCTTAGGAACCAACCCATAGTTTTAAAAATGGATTTGGTGAAGAATAGGATGGATTAATTGAATTAGCCCATTTCTAGTCAAATAAAAATATTGCTTTTGTTATGAAAATGATTTTGGAATGAAAACTTTGGGAAAATGATTTGAATCAAACCTACTGACCCTAAACACCAAGTTCTGGGAATTAACAACTTATTTGGTGAACAACATAAAGTTTTTTATTTGATAAAAACATTTTCCACCACAGGAAATAATGAATGGATTTAAAAATGGTTTATAGACAAAACCCTTTTGCAAATGACTTTGCCACTTTGGAAAATGACCACTTTGAACCTTACAAAGCTTAGAGCCTAGTGGAAACCACCTTTGCAAATAAAACTATCTTTTGCATGCTTGCATGCAAGACTTAATTTCTATTATTTTATGTGTGTTTGATTGTTTGAATATTGGTTGGAATGCTAGTTGATTTTGTGTTTGCTTGATTGATTTGTAGTGAAGTTAGAAAAGTGTGAAACTAGCAAGATCAAGAAGTGTACCACCATTCCCTACCAAAAAGGCAAGTGACACTATCATCTAAAGTCCTACTATTTTCATTATACTTAGTGGATTTTGAAACATGCATGAAAAGAATTTCTATACTTATGCTATGCTAAAACCTAATAGGATACCCCTATATATTCCTTAGTGAAAACAATGTAGTTTGTAGTATGCTTAGCCCATCTATATACTGGGATGGGATACATATTATGATTATATGAAGTATTGAAAAGACTTATGTTTTATATAATAAAACAAGTACTCAATGAACCACCTGGGTGGACAAGGATACTCAAGCTTTTGGACAAGGTGGCAACAAAAAGAACCATGTTTATATGGCAATCTCTTTTTGTTGTGCACTAAAAGAAAACCACCCAGGGACTTAGAGATTGAACATGTTTCTCGTACAGTGGCTTCCGTGTACAGCCACATGCTAAATGGGCTCTGGCTTAGTCAACTACATAGTGGAAGTCCCATGCATTGGCATCTTCAGGTTAACTTGATTTGTGTAAGGGAACTTGAACCCTACATTGGTGCCTGGTAGACAAGCTAGCATTTTGTATTGGGAGGACTCCTATGGAAAGACTTTGTCACATTCTCAATCTGCCAGTACTCCATCTTGGTGAGTACTTATCCAGTGGCCACTGGTGGCATCAAGATGAGATTGTGTCATGTGGGTAAAGTGTACAACTTCTTCAGAAGATAATCAAATTCTAAGTACTTAGCCGTGTCCCCGGTTATGGACAATACAGAGCAACTAAGGCCTGAAGCTATGGAAGATCTCGACATTCCAATTTCTCAAAGTTAAAACTTGAGGGTGACAACAAGGGATTTTGAAACACTTGGTGGATTCCAAGGAGTTCAGAAAGATTTGACAAAAGATCAAAACTATTTTGTAAAGATAGGATAAAACTATATTGCTTTCTGCAAATGAGCCTAAACCCCACTTGGCCAAATATGCATGTATTGATAAGATCCACTTATATTCTACATAGTAGTGAAACTTGCCAATACAATTCAAATGTATTGACCCTTGTGGCTGTAACTTATAATGTTGCAGGTTTGATTGATTTAGTGAAGTGTGTTGATTAGGATTACAGAGTCTACAACCAACATGTATGCCTGTGGCACTTTGAAGATGAAGGACCCCATGCTTATAGATATTCTGCTGCAATGTAATGTAATAGCCAAATGAGCTATGTAAGATGTAATAAAATTATGTTATTCCTGGTTATAAAGTGTATTATGAACTTTGTTTCTTGATATTACATCTTAACTATGGATGCTAGCAATTGATCCAGGGACTAGCATTGTAAACACAGGGGACTCTACCTTATTAAAGGTTGGGACCCTTACAGTAGCATCGCGCGGTGGTTATCGTTATGTTCTTACCTTCACGGATGACTTGAGTAGATATGGGTATATCTATTTCATGAAACATAAGTCCGAAACTTTCGAGAAGTTTAAGGAATTTCAAAGTGAGGTTGAGAATCAACGTAACAAGAAGATTAAATTTCTACGTTCTGATCGTGGAGGTGAATATCTAAGTTACGAGTTTGGCGAGCATTTGAAGAAATGCGGAATACTTTCACAATTGACACCGCCGGGAACACCACAGCGTAATGGTGTGTCCGAACGTCGTAATCGAACTGTCTTAGATATGGTTCGTTCTATGATGTCACTTACAGATTTACCCCTATCATCTTGGGGTTATGCATTAGAAACAGCCGCATTCACTTTAAATAGGGCACCATCTAAATCCGTTGAAACGACACCGTATGAATTATGGTTTGGGAAGAAACCTAAATTGTCGTTCCTTAAAGTTTGGGGTTGCGAAGCCTATGTAAAGAAGCTACAGCCGGACAAGCTTGAACCCAAAGCGGAAAAATGCGTCTTCATAGGATACCCATGTAGGGTTCGCAGCATAGAAAACAAAAATTTTCCTACGATGGGAACAACTATGTACCAAGATCTATCTACTAGATACAAACAACGGGCGGATGTATATCCGTAGAGAACATACCCTTGAAGACCGACAAAACTTAACGAGTCCAAACTCGTGGTTGATGTAGACGATCTCTTGCCGATCTCAAGATCGAGAGGAAGTCCTAGCGCCACAAAACAGCAGCGCATCCGTGCTCGCACACACGTTCGAGGCACCGAGCAACCTCCGCCTCCTCGCTCCAGAGATGCAGCGGAAGCACAACTCTTTCTTGCCGAATATCCACCGGGAACATGTATCTCGCTAGTCCGAGACCATGGGGGATAAATTCTAGAGGGGGAGAGAGATCCTTCACGAGGAGGTGTGAGTGAGAGAGAGGGAGGGGGGCTCCTTTTATAGGGAGAGGGGGGCACCCAAGGGGCCATGCGCCCAGCCATGGGGCTGCCCCCTCCCCTCCTTTCATTCATGTGGGTGGACACTCCACTCACACAAAAGCCTTTCAATTCCCTCCACTCAAAAACCCACTCAAATTCCCATTAAATTTCCACCAAATTTAATGCAAACTCTCATTAAATAAAACTCCTTTTATTTATTCAGAATTTTGTCAATTAATTTAATGACAAACATTCACATATAACCCCTTGCTAGTATTTCATTTCACATGCAGAAACACTTTCTGTAATTTCACCCGAAAACCCGTTTCGGTATCTAGTGAAATAAATTCCTGCGCTTGTTATTCTTTTCGGCATGAAACTTTTGCTCCAAATGGATGTCGGTGTCTCTTAAGTGTGTCACCCTACGGTTCGCGAATAATGCGGACATGATCGAGACCCCTCTTGGATCAATAATCAGAAGCGGGATCTGGAGACCCATACTGACTCCCACACATTCAACGATGACTTTCTTGTGATCGTCGGAACCTTTTACGCTAGTATCTTAATCCCTTTGTTTCGCGATATATTACATGTCCGAGATTCGATCATCGGTATCTCCATACCTAGTTTGATCTCGTTACTGACATGCACTCTTTTCTCGTTCCCGTGATATAACATTCTAGTGATCAAATCACTTGCTTGCAAGCTAATCAATGTGATATCACCGAGAGGGCCCAGAGTATATCTATCCGTCATCGGGATGAACAAATTCCACTCTCGATCCATGAGCCTCAACATAACACTTTATTAGTTCTGAATCCATCTTTATAATCACCCTGTTACGGTGTGACATTTGATGTTATCAAGAAACTCTTCCGGTGTTAGTGATTGACATGATCTCATGGTCTAAGGATTAGGATCACTTCGTAAGTTGTTATAGCAATATAAACTCAATGACTTTGATCGTAATGCTATACTTCGGATGAATGTTCATCACACCATTACACTAATGTTGTGACCCCATTATTAACAACATCCAATGTCCATGATCAGGAAACCTTGATCATCTTGTTAATCAACGAGCTAGTTTATGAGAGAGGCATAACTAGGAACTTTCTGTTTGTTTATTAAACACACATGTATTAACGTTCCCGTATTAATACAATTATAGCATGCAAAATAAACATTTATCATAAACAAGGAATATGATAATAACCACTTTATTATTGCCTCTCGGGCATATTCCCTTCAGTCTCCCACTTGCACTAGAGACAATAATCTAGTTTGAAAACTCTGCGTATTGAACACCTATGGCTTTCTGGTGTTCCATATACGCAATTGCAAGTGGTTAACATAATCTACGGATCTGACGCTTCAGGTCTGTGTGTATTTGCATGTCTTTGCGTCTTCACGCATCACTCATTCTCCAATGAGATGGCATTGTATAAATTTGGTCTTTCGGTGAGACCTTTAGTTCCTTGGGGTTAAATCATGTCGATACTATTGTCATACAATATATCTTTAGTGTTAGCCCGTTGCGAACCACACCTTAGTTTGATAACAAACTTCTTGACACAAATTCCCTCCTTTGCTGCTACTATAGCAGTCATATACTTAGCCTTTTTGTTGTAGTATTCGTCATAATGTCTTAACTATGGATTTCATCCAAATCCATCATGGAATCTCCTTTCCATTACATTGTGCCACCCATAGTTTAAATTGAGATAAACTTAATTTGTATATTGTGACAAAACTAGTATCAATGTAACGTCTTACAATGAACTATTTGTAATTGTTTGTCACCTCTACACAAATATATTCTTAGTTCTTCCAAAAGATCATAAGAATATCCTCACTATCGTCCAATGATCATTTTATGATTCATTCTGGTATATGCTCATAACACTTAGAGCATAGGACATATCTGGATGTGTACATATCATGGTATGATTGATCAAGACATTCTTGTGATTTTACTCATCAAGTGTCAAAGCACTTGAATCTTGTTTCACTTATCAAGTGTCGATACACTTGAATCTTGATTCAATTCCTTTCCATGTGACAAGAACCGTTTCTTGTTGATTCTATATTGAACTCCTTCAATATCTCATATATGTACGGTTGGCACAACCATATTGGCGTTACAGTCTATCCACTATAGACATTCACGCTAAATATTTGGGTTTTGCCTAAGTATTTCATCGAAATGAAATTCTTAACCTTTGTCAATAAAATATACATCATTTCTAATCAACAAGATGTCCTCCACATAATGTATTAGAAATATGTCTTAGCGCTCCCACTTAATTTCTTGCAAATGCAAGCATCTTCATCGTCTCCTGATGAAAACTCTTTTTCATCACGGTGAAGATTCCAACTCCGCGATGCTTTCTTCAACCATTGAAGTTTGCATGCCCTTTTTAGCATCCTTTGAATTAACAAACCCCTTTGGATCGTGTCATGTACACGTCCTAGGTAACCATTCTATTAGAAGAACTTTGTTTTGTTTATTCATCTACCATATACCAAATTATATGTAGTGGTTGCTACTTTAATCCGTCCAGACTAAATATCGCTATGAAAGATCAAATCTTGTCATAGTCAACTCCTTGAACATTGTCGTAAAATATTTTACGACATGTCGACTATTTCATAGATGTGAAACATCCATGTCTGTTTCTTTATAGATCCAAATACGACCGATAGGTTTTTACACCTTTCCGGAGGGTCTTCCAAGTTCAAAACTTGATTTCTCGTGTATGGAACTATCACGGATTTTATGGCTTCAAGCCATTTGACGGAGTCAGGGCCCATCATCGCTTCTTTGCATATAGTCGGTTCATCATTGTCAAACAATAATGATTTACTCTCAAATCTTAGTATTTGATTGTTTATTCGACCGACTTGATTCAATAGGAACTTAGATCTCCGTGACCGCAACATTTGAGGCACGTAATCCATGAGCATTTTGGCTGCCTCCGGAACATTTTCCGGCGCTGCGCAACTCAGCATATTTAGCTAAGGTTCGTTAACCTTATCAAAGTTCTATTGTCCTCCCACTTAACTTTTACGAAAAAATCCTTTTTCAAGAAACTTCACGTTTCAAGCGACAAACCCTTTTGTCCTTGGTGTTATGGAGGAATAACCAATTGTTATTCGAAATAACCTACAAAGACATGCTCATCCGACTTCGGTTGTAAACATCTTACTTATGTTTAGCATACCAAAATTTAAGAAATGACAACTTGGGTTTTACCCCAAACCATAACTTCCATGGTGTCATTTCACCGGATCAAGATGGAGCTCTTTTCAGTGTAAAAGCGGTAGTCTCTAAAGCTTTAATCTTTTAAAACATAATGGCAGTTTTATAAATAACACCTTTGATCCAACCATGTCAAACAAGGTTTCCTTACAAATCTCAAAACATTCCATATTCCTATGGTGTTTCAAGAGATGTAAATATAGGTGTTTTGCTAAAATTGTAACTCAAATAAATCCCTTTTATGATAAAATCATAATTCATTTATTTTTCTTGTTACACTTGTAACTCAAATAAATCCCTTTATGATCAAATCATAATTCATTTATTTTTCTTGTCACAATGATTTTCACTTCATCTTGAAAGTCTTTGAACATTTTCAAATATTTCACACTTCTTTCTCATTAAGTGAATTATTCACTCAATTTCCGGAGAAAGTATATGAAGTTGAAACCCATCGCTTACGACTACATATAATGGACTACATACATCGATATGTATAAATTCCAATATTTTAGTCGTTCGTTCTTCTTTGGCCTTTGAACGAAGTTTTAATTATCCCGAGGAAAGTCTCACAAGCGTCACTTGATCAAATCAAAGACTCCAAAAATCCATGAAAATGGAGATTCTTCATATTTTCTTTCCAATATAATTTAAACGGCGATGTCACTTCGTAAGTGATCTTTCAATCATTTGTCTTGCGACATTTTAGCATTAGGTTTTATGGATGTGATTTCTCCAACTAGATTTGTAAATCATCCATCTTATATGGAATACGGTAATTATTTGAACAACCTTTGTTCTTATAATACCTGATTCAAATAACAATTATTAAAACAAATCTTGAAGTCAAGCTTTGATGTCAACGAGAAATACAAACAACGGTTTGTTTGTTTTCGATGAACATCATCACATATTCTCTTGCTAGCTACTTAGGCCATTGTGGTTCATGAATTGCGTCATTCCGTATGAAATTTCATACCAACCAATTCGGTATCCAATACCCAAGAACCACATTGTTTAACAAGCAAAGAATACAACCATAACATGTATATCATCCATATACCTAAATTGGATATTTCCAATCTTTTCTTTTCTGCCAAATATATTTTATAGATTCTCTTTCAGCATTTCCTTTTCCTTTTAAAAGAATCTATCAACATCAAAAGTGGCGCCATATACATGACACATAGTCCAAAGCGTGTATATTCAAATAATAATACCTTTGGACTTGCACTTTGAAGTAGATCACCATCATCAAAATGATCGGTATTCTTTCAAAATCCATTCTTTAGTAATCTTTTAGTGTAGTAAACACTTTACATACATCTTCTATTCATCCTTATCATGAAGACTTTCATGATCAAGCCAATTTAGCTTATAAAGGAGAATCGTGAGTATAACATTACTTTCCAAAACCCTTTTGGATGATTAGGATGTCTAGCATCTCCAACCTTCGTAAATTCTCATCCAATATGAGAACATATATTATACTCTATCATATTGCAACCAAAACATTGTTTCAGATATCGTTATATCTGCCACACATGATGGTTTCTGAAACAATTCTTTCAGCTCCTAGATAAACTTGATATTAAAACAATCAAGAATCGTGGAGGCAAACATGATACTTAAGATACTAACACTGGAATTGTTACTCTCGATTTAATACCAATTATTAAATTTCACGGAGTAAATAGAGTTTGCTGAAAGTTTGCAATAGGACTTTAAACTTTGATTGACACTCAACACAATGCGATACCAGTTCGTAAAGTAAATATCCAGAATTCTATAGTTCTATTATCTCAATTACAACTATGCATAAGGTGGTGAACGAATGCCAATGACTACAACAAATTATGCAAATTCACTTTGATTTAATTTATGATAAATTGAGTTCTACTAATCCAAATTAGAAATGAACTCCCACTCAAAAACGACATCCCTCGTGTCCTTTTGGTGATTACATGAACCAAATCCACTACACCAAGTCCGATCATCACGTGAGTCGGCGTAGCTTCAAAGGCGAGCATCCATATGGTCATCATATCAAAACATATGACTCATGCTTAACCTTTCGGTCCGTGTTCCGAGGCCATGTCTGTACATGCTAGGCTCGCCAAGTAAGAACCTTAGTATTCGCGTGTGTAACTGTCTTACACCCGAGATATGCTCGTGGATTCAAGTACACCCGATCATCACGTGATGTCTTGAAGAGACGAAACATTGTCGGTGCATACTTAAGGAAGAACACATTTTTATCTTGATATCTAAATGAGGGATCATCTTATTATGCTAATAAAACGCCAAACAAGCAATATAAGATGCTATCAAACATCACATGTTTATTAGTGGAATGATATGGTTCTCGCATATGATCTCTATCATGTGCACCGTGGTATGATCACTATCATACCTTTATGTGTAAATCCAAGGTCTATGGAGTTTACACGTTATGTATGTTGTAAGAGTATCATCTCATACTTCTACTTACAACATCACCATATCATAACACTAGCCCAGCAACAATCTAAACTAGACGCCTCTAGTTTATCCATTGCAAATTTTACGTGGCTTAGGGCTTTCGAAGATAGAACCGTTCTTACCTACGAACATGAACCACAACGAGGATAACCAAATTGTTGACAACTCGTTGCAAATTAGATATTGACTATAGTAGGAGAGACAGACACCCGCTAGCCACTTATGCAAAACTAGTTGCATGTCAAGCGTGGAACAGGTCTCATGTGCGAGGACATGTAAAGTTTGTCCGGGCCGCTTCATCCCACTATGCCACCAATATCCAAAGTACAACTAAGAAGCAATAAAATGATCATCATCGCCCACATAATCATATGTGTACTACCCGTGCAAAGCATCTACGCATAGATCCGGCTCTGATACCACTGTAGGGTTCGCAGCATAGAAAACAAAAATTTTCCTACGATGGGAACAACTATGTACCAAGATCTATCTACTAGATACAAACAACGGGCGGATGTATATCCGTAGAGAACATACCCTTGAAGACCGACAAAGCTTAACGAGTCCAAACTCGTGGTTGATGTAGACGATCTCTTGCCGATCTCAAGATCGAGAGGAAGTCCTAGCGCCGCAAAACAGCAGCGCATCCGTGCTCGCACACACGTTCGAGGCACCGAGCAACCTCCGCCTCCTCGCTCCAGCGATGCAGCGGAAGCACAACTCTTTCTTGCCGAATAGCCACCAGGAACATGTATCTCGCTAGTCCGAGACCATGGGGGATAAATTCTAGAGGGGGAGAGAGATCCTTCACGAGGAGGTGTGAGTGAGAGAGAGGGAGGGGGGCTCTTTTTATAGGGAGAGGGGGGCACCCAAGGGGCCATGCGCCCAGCCATGGGGATGCCCCCTCCCCTCCTTTCATTCATGTGGGTGGACACTCCACTCACACAAAAGCCTTTCAATTCCCTCCACTCAAAAACCCACTCAAATTCCCATTAAATTTCCACCAAATTTAATGCAAACTCTCATTAAATAAAACTCCTTTCATTTATTCAGAATTTTTTCAATTACTTTAATGACAAACATTCACATATAACCCCTTGCTAGTATTTCATTTCACATGCAGAAACACTTTCTGTAATTTCACCCGAAAACCCGTTTCGGTATCTAGTGAAATAAATTCCTGCGCTTGTTATTCTTTTCGGCATGAAACTTTTGCTCCAAATGGATGTCGGTGTCTCTTAAGTGTGTCACCCTACGGTTCGCGAATAATGCGGACATGATCGAGACCCCTCTCGGATCAATAATCAGAAGCGGGATCTGGAGACCCATACTGACTCCCACACATTCAACGATGACTTTCTTGTGATCGTCGGAACCTTTTACGCTAGTATCTTAATCCCTTTGTTTCGTGATATATTACATGTCCGAGATTCGATCATCGGTATCTCCATACCTAGTTTGATCTCGTTACTGACATGCACTCTTTTCTCGTTCCCGTGATATAACATTCTAGTGATCAAATCACTTGCTTGCAAGCTAATCAATGTGATATCACCGAGAGGGCCCAGAGTATATCTATCTGTCATCGGGATGAACAAATTCCACTCTCGATCCATGAGCCTCAACATAACACTTTATTAGTTCTGAATCCATCTTTATAATCACCCTGTTACGGTGTAACGTTTGATGTTATCAAGAAACTCTTCCGGTGTTAGTGATTGACATGATCTCATGGTCTAAGGATTAGGATCACTTCGTAAGTTGTTATAGCAATATAAACTCAATGACTTTGATCGTAATGCTATACTTCGGATGAATGTTCATCACACCATTACACTAATGTTGTGACCCCGTTATTAACAACATCCAATGTCCATGATCAGGAAACCTTGATCATCTTGTTAATCAACGAGCTAGTTTATGAGAGAGGCATAACTAGGAACTTTCTGTTTGTTTATTAAACACACATGTATTAACGTTCCCGTATTAATACAATTATAGCATGCAAAATAAACATTTATCATAAACAAGGAATATGGTAATAACCACTTTATTATTGCCTCTCGGGCATATTCCCTTCAACCCAAAGGAAACTATTGGGTATACCTTCTATCATAGATCCGAGGGCAAAATCTTCATTGCCAAGAATGGATCCTTTCTAGAGAAGGAATTTCTCTCAAAAGAAGTGACTGGAAGGAAAGTAGAACTCGACGAGGTTGTCGAACCTTCTCCCGAAATTGCGAGTAGCGCAGCACCGGAAGAAGTTACTATGGTGCCTGCACCAATAAGAGAGGAAGCTAATGATGATGATCATGAAACTTCGATTGTAGTTGCTACAGAGCCTCGCAGGTCAACGAGAACTCGTACCACTCCTGATTGGTATGATCCCGTTATGAGTGTCATGTTGGTGGACAACACCGATGACCCTGCGACATATAAGGAAGCAATGATGAGCCCAGATTCCAACAAATGGCAAGAAGCCATGAAATCCGAGATTGGATCCATGTACGAAAACCAAGTATGGACTTTGGTGGACTTACCGGATGGCCGTAAGGCTGTCGAGAACAAATGGATTTTCAAGAAGAAAACAGATGCTGATGGTAATGTTACTGTCTATAAAGCTCGACTTGTCGCAAAAGGGTTTCGACAAATTCAAGGAGTTGACTACGATGAGACTTTCTCAACGGTAGCGAAGCTAAAGTCTGTGAGGATTATGTTAGCAATCGCTGCATATTATGATTATGAGATATGACAGATGGATGTCAAAACAGCATTCCTCAATGGAGACATTGATGAAGAGTTGTATATGATGCAACCCAAAGGTTTTGTCGATCCTAAAGATGCTAACAAGGTATGCAAACGTCAACGGTCCATCTATGGATTGAAGCAAGCATCCCGAAGTTGGAATCAACATTTTGATAAGTTAATCAAAAGTTTTGGTTTTGTACAAACTTATGGAGAAGCTTGTATTTACAAGAAAGTGAGTGGGAGCTCTGTAGCATTCTTAATACTATATGTGGATGACATATTGTTGATTGGAAATGATGTAGACCTTCTTAATAGTGTCAAGGAATATTTGAATAATAGTTTTTCAATGAAGGATCTTGGCGAAGCAGCTTACATATTAGACATAAAGATTTATAGAGATACATCGAGACGCCTAATATCATTGTCACAAAGTACATATTTGGACAAAGTTATAAAGAGGTTTGGAATGGAAGATAGCAAGAAAGGGTTCTTGCCCATGTTGCCCAATACGAACTTGAGTAAAACTCAAAGTCCGACAATGGCAGAAGATAGAGAAAAGATGAGTAAGACTCCCTATGCCTCAGCCATAGGATCTCTAATGTATGCCATGCTATGTACTAGACCCGACATTGCATATGTTGTTAGTTTAACTAGTAGATATCAAAGTGATCCAGGAGTGGATCATTGGACAGTGGTCAAAAACATCCTTAAGTACTTGAGAAGAACGAAGGATATGGTTCTTTCTTATGGAGGTGATGAACAGCTCGTTGTTAATGGTTACACCGATGCTAGTTGGAACACCGATCCGGATGATTCTAAATCACAATCTGGATACGTATTTACTTTGAATGGTGCAGCAGTTAGCTGGAGGAGTGCAAAGCTAAGCGTTGTGGCGAGATCTTCAACTGAATCAGAATACATGGCTGCTTCGGAGGCTTCACAAGAAGCGATATGGATGAAAGAGTTCATTACAGAGCTGGGTGTGGTTCCTAGTGCGCTGGACCCAATGTCTATCTACTGTGATAACATGGGCGCCATAGCCAATGCGCAAGAACCAAGGTCACACAAGAAGCTGAAGCACATCAAGCTACGTTTTCACGCTATTCGAGAACATGTCCAAGATGGGGACATAAAGATTTGCAAAGTACACACAAATCTGAATGTGGCGGATCCGTTGACTAAACCTCTCCCGAGGGCAAAACATGACCAGCACCAAACTGACATGGGTGTTCGGTATATTACCATGTAATCTAGATTAGATGACTCTAGTGCAAGTGGGAGACTGTTGGAGATATGCCCTAGAGGCAATAATAAATGTAGTTATTATTATATCTTTGTGTTTATGATAAATGTTTACATTCATGCTATAATAGTATTAACAAGGAAACATTAATACTTGTGTGATTTGTAAACTAAAATAGAGTCCCTAGTAAAGCCTCTTTATAATACTAGCTTGTTGGTTAATAAATGATTGTGGTTTCCCTATCATGAACATTGAGATGTTATTAACAACAAGATCATATCGTTAGGAGAATGATATGGTGGACATACTCCTATAGATAAGCGTAGCATAAAGATCAAGTCATTTTAATAGTTCAATTGCTATATGCTTTCTGATACATAGTAACCTAATTCCTTCGACCATGATATCATGCATATCACCTTTACCGGATGGATGCTTTGATGACATCAAACACCACACCGTAACTGGGTGGCTATAAAGGTGGCATTGAGTGTTCGGAAAGTATTGGTTGAGACACATGGATCAAGAGTGGGATTTGTCCATCCATATGACGGATAGATATACTCTGGGCCCTCTCTGTGGAATGTCATCCAATTAGCTTGCAAGCATGTGACTGGCTCACAAGGGATCACATATCACGGGAACGAGAAAAGAGTACTTATCAGTAATGAGGTTGAACTAGGTATGCAGAGATACCGACGATCATAACCTCGGATAAGTAAACTATCATGAGACAAAGGGAAATTGGTATCGTATGTAAGTGGTTCATTCGATCGCAAAGTAATCGTAGAAATATGTGGGAGCCATATGGATTTCCAGATTCCTCTATTGGTTATTGTTCGGAGAAGTGTCTCGATCATGTCCGCATAATTCACGAACCGTAGGGAGACACACTTAAGGATTCGACGTTGTTTGAGTAGTTATGGAATGATGAGTAAGAGACCGAATGTTGTTTGGAGTCTCGGATGGGATCCGGGATATCATGAGGAGATCCGGAATGGTCCGAAGAATAAGATTCATATAAGGAAAGTCATGTTTCGGGGTTGGAGAATGGTTCCGGTGTTTTCATCGGGAATGTTCTAGAAGGTTCCAGAATGTCCGACACTCCGAAGGGGAAGGGTACATGAATGTGTCATACCAAGTTGGAATGATTGCATCATGTACTAGGTGTCATCGCTGAATAAAATAAAGGGTTTAATCAAATCCTAGTTTGAAAAGTCAAACGCCAATTTGAAAAGTCAAACGGCTATTTTGGGAAGTGGAGGGGAAGGTGGAAACCGAGTTGGGGAGGAGTTCCTCCCCTCCACCGCCGGCCCCCTTGGGAAACCGAGTTGGGGAGGGACTCCCCTCCCCTGGCGCCCCCTCCACCTATATAAGGAGGGGCAGGGCTGCCCCTCCTAGCACCCAACACCTCCACCCGCAAACCCTAGCCCTAAGCCGCCGGCCCTCCTGCAGCCGCCGCCGCCCTAGGGCAAGCCGCCGCCGCCTAGCTAACCCTAGCCGCCGGCCAAGCCTCCTCCTTGGTGTGTCTAAACCCTAGATCACCGAGAGCTCTCTCATAGTCCACCATACTCGCTCCGGCTTAAGGCGAAGCCCTGCGAGATCTCCCTTCTACTTCCGGTACCACGCCGTTGTGCTGCCGGAATCGCGAGGAGAGTGCTACAACCTCCACTGCCTGCTGGAACAAGGGAGAGGAAGGTCTTCGTCGAGTACCGAACGTGTGACCGACTGCGGGAGCACTGCCGGAACGCAGCGCCGGAAGGATCGTCTACGCGATCTTGAGATCGGAAAGAGTACGACTACATCACCCACGAGAATCCGCTCTCGTTAAACACTTTGGAATCTTCGAGGGTGAGTTATTCCATCGACTCGTTGCTACAATCTAGTAGATAGATCTTGGCTTGTTTGTTTGTATGCGATAGAAATTTTTTGTTTTCCATGCTACGAAACCCTACATCTTCATCAGCAACTTTGACAAGCGGGTTGCCGAGGTCGAGGAAGCTGGGCCCGTCGCACCAAGCATGCACCATGGTGTACTCAATCATGGCGTAGGCTCGCTCCTGGCGTTTCTTGATCAGCTCCGGGTCATTTAGCCATTTGCCATCTCCTCTTATGCGAGAAAGAACATCAAGATTGATGTCCTCGATGAAAGCACGAAGGAAAGAGCCTTGTCCGCTGCAGCTCGGCCGGCCGACTCACGCCACTGGTCCAGCCGGTCTTCAGTAAGGAGCAATCTCTCAGCAAGTGGCTCGATGAGTTCAGGTGCATCTTCATCCGGCCAGAGCATGCGAAACGCATGAATAGCCGACTTGAGCAGGTCCACACCGCAAGACTTGAGGGTCTTGACCCGTTTTGACATCGCTTCGAGAAGCTCGTCCATGGTCACCTCGCCATCAGCCGGAGCACCAGATTCGGCCCTACTTTCTTCATGGCTCGGATGGCAAAGATATTGGCTTCAGGAAAATTCTCTGCAAGCAAAAGAGAAAGTTAGCAAAATAATAAAATTAGATGGAAGAAGTCCAGAGCGACCTATATAGTGCAAAAAGAGTAAGAACTCACTACCAAGAAAGGAGTTGACAGCTCCGAGCTTGCTCTGCCAAATTTTGGACTTGGCTTGAAGTGCGTCAAGGTTCAAGTTTGCCGACTCAACCAATGACTCGGCCTCGTCGAGCAACCTCTTGGTCTTTTCGGCGCTGGCGGCCTGCTGCTCATTCTTCTCGGCAAGCTCTTCCTTCAGCCCCTTCACCTCGGCCAAGTGCTTCTGCTCCGTCTCGGCCATCAGCTTCTTCAACCGAGTTGCCTCGTCTCGCTCCTTATGGAGTTTGGCTTGGTGCTTCTCTGCTTATTCAAAACAAAATGCTTGTTAGCATTGACAAAAATGTCTTCAGCTGTCAGATTAATGAGGCAAGAAACTTACTCTCTGTCTCGCTGATCTGCGAGTGGAGAGCCTCGATGGTGGACTGAGCAGAGGCTATGAGGGAAGAGCAAGAAGATATTGAGAAAACGAACCGAAGAAAAACACACCGAATAAAGAAAGGATGAGTAAGAACATTACCTTGTCCTTGGGTGTTAGTCTGCAGATTCTCATACGCAAGTTCGAGCTTGCGATGCGCCAGAACGAGAGCTTGGTGCACCTTGGTGCGCTCGTTATGCGTAAGCTGCGCAAAGGAAAAGAACAGTGAGAAAATAGAAATCAAGCTCCCGGAAAGATAAGGAATGGTTCATATATGTGAGTTTACATCCAAATAAGTTTATTATCCGGCAGTAACCTCGAGGGCTAGGGATCGAAGTTCTAACATATGAGTTTGGCATAAGGAAATAAAAAGGGCTTAAGATCTTACATCCGAATAATTTCTTCATTCGACAGTAACCTCGAGGGCTAGGTATCGATGTTCTAACATATAAGTTTGGCATAAGGAAATAAAAAGGTCTTAAGAGCTTGTAGCCGAATAAGTTCTTCATTCGATAGTAACCTCGACGGCTAGGGATCGAAGCTCTAGTATACAAGCTTGGCGTGAAAATTAAAAGACTAAGTGATTGTTGAGAGCTTACGGCCGAATAAGTTCTTCATTCGACAGTAACCTCGGGGACTAGGTGATATGTATAAAAGAAATACTCAACAATACAAAAGAGTAAGAAGTTACTTTACCTCGTTCACTTTGTCGGCGCGGGCCATTAGGGAAATGGCCTACTGGGTCATGTCAGAGACGACCTTGGGGCCCAGCACCAGTTTCTTGCCACTCCGGGTACTGGCCTCTTGCTCGCTAGCTGCATTCCATGCCAAAGCATAAGGCTCAGCCGAACCAAGGTTTTTCCCGCTGAGATTTCGAGTGAGAACTTGACCCGTTTCAGGGTAGTTCCCACGTTGGCATGGGTCGCAACAGCACTAGTATGGAGGGCAACAGCTTTAGAGCCATCACCTGACCCGGCAGCCGCGGACTCGCCCACTTTGATCGTTGAAGCAAGCATTGTTGCCAACGTCGAAGGCCAGATCTGAGGAGCAGAACCCGGAGCGCAGACCAAGGTTGTCTGCTTGGTGGTAGTTTTGCCAGATGAGGTGCGAGCCGAACCAGCATCCTTAGGTTGGCTTTGGCTCTTTGACAGAACAGAAGAGTGAGCAGGGTTGTTAGGAGGACAAAGAGAAGCCCCCTGACTGGGCTCAGCAGTTTTGCCGGCACCAAGATCAGGAAGTTGTTCATTCGCGCCAGCAAGAGGGCTGGCACCAGAGGAACTGGTGGTAGAGGCCTTCTCGGCACCAGCATTGCTGGCACCAAGATCAGGAAGCTGTTCCTGGCTAGCACCAAGGGCGCTAGGCCAAGTTTCTTTAGCCAAGTGATCCACCGGGTCTGACTGACACTGAGAAGCGTGAGCCTCAACAGTGGGAACCACGACTCGGACGGGACTCGGCACCGTCGAATTAGCTAGAGGAGGCGCAAGCCTTAGTGACGAGGCAATGCTAGAAGCAGCCTGGTTCACCGACAAAGGTGCGGCGCTGAAAAAAACAAGACATGTATAAGAGAACAACAATGACGAAAAAGAAAGAATAATGAAAACAGAGTATAAAAACTTACCCGGTGACGACCGGGTCATGGGTGACTCGGCGTGTGATTCGGCGCCCAGCAGCTTGGCGAGTCTCAGCCAGCGTGGCAGCAGTAGAGGCAGCAGGAGCTGCCGGAGTGGGCTTGCTCTTCTTGGCCGGCTGAGTGCTGGAGGAGGCTCCACGTCGCTTCGGCTTGGCGACGGGTATCTTGCCGACTCCGCCCACGGCGAGAGGAGGAGTGTCATGTACCTGGCCAGCTGCATAAGTAAATAACAGGCTTACTCAAATAAGTTGGGAAACTAAGATCACAAGGCATGTACCTCCAAAATTGTACAATCATCATCCTCATCATCGTCATACCAATCTTGTAAGGGGTTGCGAGATTGACTCTTACCCGAAGCTGAAGCAGCGGCAGCATGCGGGATGGGCATGAAGCACTCCAGGTCAAACTCGACTTCGTCGGAGTCAGAGCGATACCCGTTATAACCGCAGGGAGGGAGAGTACTGTCATCAACCTGGTGAACAAGGTTCTGCGAGAGACAAACAGAATGAGTAACAAAAACTAGACTAAGAGTGGCAAAAGAGCTAAAGCCGACTCGGCAAGGAAAAAGACTCGGAAAACTTACCCAGGGGACAGGCCTGACCCAGCTAAACGGAGGGCAACTCCAAGCCCAATCATCCGCCAAGTTCAGTTTGAAGATTGAGCTTACTCGGCGAGCGATGGAGTCATGGGTGAGCTCCAAAGTGGAGTGCCGAGTGGGGTCGTGGGAGCCACTCATGAAGCACATCTTGTGGCTCCTTGCTTGGATGGGGCTTACCCGGCGTGAGATGAAGGTGCACATGAGGTCAGTGTCGGCAAGATGAAAGTTTTCATCTGGCGACAACAACCTTTCCAGGATCACATTAGCCTCGTTCACCGCAGCATCTTGGTCGCGTGGGTCAAGCTACCAGAGCTTCTTGCCGGGGAGCTCGTCTGAGAAAGGGGGGAGCCGTATGTTGTCGGTGGACCCGTTGTTTTGACATAGAAAAAGGTCCTATGCCATTTCTTGCAAGATTCAAGGCCAGTAACCCGAGGAAAGATGGAGTCTCTCCTGGGAGTGATGCTAGCAGCACCACACCGAGTCAGCCTTTTCTCGGCATGAGAAACACCGGGCTGGGGAACAACCTGAACCCTAAAGCTAAAATATTTGGCCCACAGAAGAACTATAGGCCAAATCCTGAGGTAAGCCTCGCAAGAAGAAATAAAGCAAGAAAGAGAGCCAATCGCATTAGCAAGAAGATGATGGGTTTGCAGGTGGAAAGTGGAGAGAAACGAGGAGAAGAAGGTGCTCATGGGAAGTGCGAAACCGCGCTCAAAGTGAGAAAGGAAAACCACCCACTCATTAGCATCGGGTTTGGGAGAGATCTCACCAACGAGGAGGCGGCAATCCACTTGCAGCAGAATGCGCCTGGTGGAGCAAAGCCATTCCACCTCCTCGATGGAGACCTCCGAGCCCTCCCAGCCGCCGCGTTCGCCGGTAGAACTTCCTGCTCCTCGGTGCCATCAGCACCATCGCGAGCGTCCATGACCCTCGCAGATTCAATCTCCTCCGTCGTTGGAAGAGGTTTGGACGAACGTGGACCTGTGGTGGAATGGAAAGAGAAGTGGAGCAATTGCAGGGCAACAACAGGAGGAAGAAGAAACTGCAAAGGGGGCGGTTTGATCTCGCAGGCGCAAGAAAGAAGAAGAGGCAAGGGAAAACTGAAGGGCGTGGGGGAAGTGGAAACCCCCCAACCCCTACTTAAGGGCAGTAAAAAACCCGGTCGTGGGATCCATCTGCGCCGTGCGGCCAACGTGTGTCTGTGTACCAGGCCGGGTAAGCCAATCAGCGGGTGCCACGTAGCCAGAGATACACAAAAAATCCCGTGCCACGTCATGAAAGGAAGGACAAGGGGCGCAGGCCGATGGGACTGCCACAGTGACGGGGAATAACTGCGCAGCCGTCACTGTGCCGGCAGAGCTTGGAACAAAATTTGAGGCAAGTAATCATGATTACCAGTTGTCAGTGACTGAAGCACGCCAAAAATGACCCGGAATTGGCCAAAGTGACTCGGCACGAGGCAAAAACGAGCCAGGAAGTCAAAGAATAGATCCGAAAACTGTCAGACGGACTCGGCAAGGTGCAAGATTGCGACAAATAAAGACAAAAATTAAGTTCCAGACACGTAAAAGGAACCTGGAGACGCTTAACAGCTTGAACTGCTAGACCTTACCAGCTTCGGGGACTAATGTCGGGGGGATAACCCCCGGTAGGGTCACAAGGGATGAAACATAGCATAGCTAGGTAAGCTCCGAGTGAAGAAAGAACCAGGCCGGGTAAGGACGGCCGGGAAAGAGAAGCGTGTGTGGCCGACATATGAACTATGTCGGCCCGCATAAGACAAAATTGTTATTCTTGCAGGGACCGACGAGCCGAGTCAACCGAGAAAGGGCCGAGTCAGATAGGACGCGTGGCACCTTTTCGAGTAAGGTTCAGGCGGGACCATGGCAAAGCATGGTCAAAAGAGAAGGGCGACGCCGGGTGACACAAAAGGAGCCAGGTGACGCCCAAAGCAAACGCTGACGTACAAAGTTACAGTGTGACGCCAAAAGGAACAGGAGGCAGCGTACCAGAAGACCATTAGCTGTCAAGATTTGTGGACTGGGCCATTGGGCTTAGGGCAAGCCCATGACCCGGCCCACATTATAGGGACCAAGATCCAAACAGTAAACCCTAGAACCCAAAGGGGTATAAACTAGCTAGCACTGCCTATATAAGAGGGGGGTTGTAGTAGAAGGAGGTTAGACCAAGTAGGGAACTAGGGCACTGAACTCTAGTTCATACAGCTCAAGGAGCACTTGTAATCCTCGGTTGTGAATAAAATCGCTAAGTGTGGAGAGTTCTTCTTGTTCTTCGTGCATGGCTCGACCGTGCACTCCCTACCCGGTGACCACAAGCACCCATTCGGCCCCCAACTTAAGCCTACCTATGGCATCTGCCGTGCCACCACCATGATAGCATGAGAGTCCTTGGTATGATAATTACACTAACTTTATTGGTTCCAAGTATTTTCCTCCAACCTTTATAACCCAGCAAAGAAGAAAATTCTTTTATGATCTGAGGCATTACTTTTGGGATGGCCCACATTTATACAAAGAAGGAGTAGATGGTATTATGCGAAGATGTGTTCCAGAATATGAACAACAAGAGATATTGAGGAAATGTCATGGCATTGCTTATGGAGGACATCATGCTGGAGATAGAACTGCACAAAAAGTTTTATAATATGGATTTTATTGGCCTACCCTTTTCAAGGATGCAAGGAAGTTTGTTCTATCATGTGATGAATGTCAAAGAGTTGGTAATATTTCTAGACACAATGAAATGCCTATGAATTATTCTCTTGGTTGAACCTTTTGACTGTTGGGGATTTGACTTTATGGGTCCTTTTCCTCCTTCAAAAGGGTATACTCATATTCTTGTTGTTGTTGATTATGTTACAAAGTAGGTAGAGGCCATACCTACAAATAGTGCTGATGGTAAGACCTCTTTAAAAATGCTTAAAGATGTTATTTTAAAAATTCTCAAAATGGGAAGGTCCTTTTATTATTGAGGAAGTGTATCGTTCAGGGGCTATCAAAATATCTTCTCTAAAGGATAACACTACACATGTGGTGAATGGTCAAAGGCTCAAACATTATATTTCTGGAGATTCTTATAATGAAGATGTTGATATTATTCAAATGGTAACTCCGGAAGAATTTATCAGAAATGAAACACCAGAATCTGCAGAGTCCGTATTTGAATAGGTAAAAAGTGGTGAAAACCGAAGGTTCGTGAAAGCCTAATCTTTTTATGTTTTTTATGTTTTTACTACATACGGAAGGTTCCGAGACGAAACGGAGGCCAGGGTGGCCACACCCACCCTAGGCGCGGGCCCCCAGCTGGCCGTGCCTGGAGGGGATGTGAGCCCCTGAGCTCCGTCTCTGCCTCGTTTTTGCACAATACCTTCCTTATGCATTGAAACTTCGTAATATATAACCCCCCAGATCCCCCGAGGTTTGTACATCGTGTTCTCATCGTGTTTTCTATTTTGACCTGTTTCTGTCAGGCAGATTCTCAGTTTTGGAGCTACAATGTCTTCCTCTGGATCACCCGTAGAGGATCCCTCCACAGATGGCATCAACCCGTATATGTATGAGTTGAGGATTCATCCTAAGGAGTTGATTCTCAAGGATGGGAAGCTGCAGATGCAAGAAGTTCAAGGCCCTGAAGGAGAAGGTAGTCTGTAAGACAGGATGAAAGCATTGGAACAAGAAGTTTTTAGGTACAAGAAGATCGCGGAACACAAAGTGGATATCATCCATAAGATAAGCTCAAAACTCATCGCCAGGCATGGGGAGGAGGTTGCTGAGATCCGAGACGAAATCCTCTTACTCCATCAGTCCACCAACCAATTACAAGCACACCTCTATGATATACAAAATCAAAACTGTGAATATGAGGCTAGATTTAATCGCATAAGCTCTGCTGCTAGTTTCAGGATTGTGGAAACGAAGACATCCTTTTTGGATGGGGATCCCTTACCTTGGAAGTCTGTTGATGACAAGGGGCACCACCGAAGGAGTAATTCGTCATCAAGTTTGGCATCCCCTTGGCTTGTTCCAAGCTTGGGGGAGTGCCGCGGTATCACATCATTATCTTTTATCTTTTACCTTTTTAGTAGAGTCATATCTTTGGTAGAGAAGTTATCTTATAAGTTGTTTTGCATTGTGGAAGTATCTCTCCCTTAGTTGGTTATCTATGTATCCCTTGGTGTGAGTGCCTTTATGGAATATTAATGAGAAGTCTCATCTTTTACTTTTTGCACTTCTTATTTTAGTTTGCAATCTCTATTATATGATTGATCTTGTTGATCAGTATGGGAATCACTTTGGGAGCAACAAGTAGATCTAAATTGGTTTTGGCAAACCAAGATCTGGTCAGTAGCAATACTTTTTGAGGTTTGAAAGGAAAACAGAAAAGCGCTTAAGGTATTTTGTATCATTTATTTTCTTTCTTGATTGGCTCATAAGTTAGTATTCTTTATTTAAGATCTTTTATGTCTTCAAGGAAGATTACATGTTTGGCTTTATTACTTGTAGGTTTGCTTGTTTCCTTCAACTCTTTTGCTTGCTACCCAGCCTTGCTAGCCAAAAGCCTATTTTGAGAAGGAATACTTCTCATGCATCCAACCCCCTTTGAACCAAAACCTGTGCCATTTGTGTCCACCATATCTACCTACTAGCACTATTGCTATTCCAAGCAAATTCTCAAGCTTCATCTATCTTCTGAATTAAAAATTATTTTGTTATGTGAAAACTAGTTAGGCACACCTTATTTTCTTGCCCCTAATAAACTTGAACCATTGTGTCATCGAAGTTGTATATGCTTGCATCTATACGTTGGGATTAGCAGAACCGTGTTGTCACGGGGAACGCTTTCAACACATGTAAATACATACCCTGTTGATATCATGCTCTTTTGTTTGCAGATGTTGTCGGTGTGAAATAAAAGGGGAGCTTGTAAGTTCATGGAGTTATGTATGTGTGTTAGAGAAACGCCTGAGCCACTAGCCTATGTCATGCCTAATCATGGTGGAAACTTGCAGCATCACCATATTGAGCAATCTATGAATCTTTATTCTTATATATATAAAAAGAGACATATTGAAAAGAGGAAAGAGAGAAAAAAACGCCATTTTCCCATGGCAAATAAGAAGATTGCTGAGATGCTCATTGTCTGCTTACCTTGTCATTTTGATTATGGGATAGCTCCTGTATCATGTGCAAGGGGTACCCCGTTGGCGGTTCTTTATGAAACACATGTACTTACAATGACATGAACTCACCGGTAACTAAAGTTTAGTAGCATGAGGAGCGGCCCTCGTACTCAAGGGACATGAGATTGCCAACTTATATTTCGTCAAGCATATACTCCATCTTTGTTCACTTTAACCTTAATCACCTCAAGATGCTTATGATAGGGGCAATGAGAGCTCAAAGCTAGTAAGTTCCATAATCTTTTGGAAGCTCTTTATGACTTGAAATCCCTGCTTCCCTCTATGAAGGGCCTTTCTCCTACTTCTAAGTTGAGTCAGTAAACCTATTCTTCTCTATCTCCAGCAAGCATTTGAGTTGTTGTGTTTCAAGCATTCATATGATGATTTATTCAATCATGTTCTTTATCTTCCTTGTTTGCACAGGACTCTTATCTATTGAGTATTACTTTGAAAGCCATCATTGTGAAAAACCTTTTATGTTTGAGCAAAGAATACTCCTGTTGTAAAACTTCTACATAATATTTTTGTGAAACTGTTTGCCAGCTGTACTCTGACCAAGAACAAAGTTTGCCAATTCCAATTATGATTTATCTTTATGCATCTTTGTTGTGACTCCTATACTTGTTGCAAGCTAAGTTATATAATGGTGAGTTGATTTCTTCTATGAGTTGTGTAATGGTAAGTGTGATGCTTCTTGTCTGTATTCTCTTATCGACACTTCACTCCATAAACCTGTGGACATGTTTACTGAGCTCAGTTTTTGCTTGGGGACAAGCGAAGGTCTAAGCTTGGGGGAAGTTGATACGTCCAATTTGCATCACCATTCTATATCGTAATTTACCTCTATTCATTGATATATTTCATATTAAGAGGTGTTACTTATGTCTTTTCATCTGTTTTTGCATGTTGGATGATTCTTGGAGGATGAACTGTCGGAGTCGGGATTCTGATGGAAAAAAGAGGTGTTTTGATGCAATTTCGCAAAGACCAGGAAAATACCAGAAAAACTACAGAAAACCCTATTTTCCCAGAAGATGAAGAATGCCATAAGGGGAGGCGGAGATGGGCCACAGGGGCCCCACACCCCCCAGGCGCGGGCCATCCCTAGGCCGCGCCTACAGGGGGGGTGGCCCACCTGGTCTACCTCTTGCTCCGCCCTCTCGCCTATATCTTCTCCTCTAAACCCTAATACATGGGGAGTGACCACAGAAAGATTTCGCCGGCTCTATGGGGCGGAAAACACCGAGAGAGAAAGAGCTCTCCGGCAGACAGATTTCTGCCGGGGAAATTCCTTCCCGGAGAGGGGAGATCATCGCCATCAACACCGTCATCAAGCTAGACTTCATCGGGATCATCATCATCCACACCATCATCTCCACCAGCACCATCATCACCACTCCATCCTGCTGTAACAATCATGTTGAATACTTGCATAGTTCTTAGGGGAAACTTTCCCGATGTTGATTACTATTATAGTTGATGCTTGTGAGTGGAACCATTGGATTATTGTTTATGTTCAGATTGTTATTCATCACCATATCATCTTTGATCTTGATCCATATGATGTCACGTGAGTAGTTCGTTTAGTTCTTGAGGACATGGGAGAAGTCATGTTGTTAGTAGTGGATTTGTGTTGAGATATTATTCAATGGATTAGTATTTAAGTTGTGGTGCTATTCTTCTAGTGGTGTCATGTGAACGTCGACTACATGATACTTCACCATTTATGGGACTAGGGGAATGCATTGTGTATTTGGCTACTAATTGTGGGGTTGCCGGAGTGACAAAAACCTGAACCCCCGTTAGGACACCATTGCATAAGGGAGTGTAGGATCTCAGAGTTTAAGATTGTGGTTAGGTTTATACCTTAATTGCTCTCTTGTAGTTGCGGACTCTTGCAAGGGGTTTAATCACAAGTATGTATTAGTCCAAGTAAGGTCGGCACATTAGCACATGTTCACCCACACAACACTTACAAAACCAAAGAAGACTACTTAGCTATTTGAAGCGAAAGCACTTGACAGAATTCCCATGTGTCCTCGAGAACGTTTGGTACTTATAAGTATTTCTACCTGCTTGCCCTTTGCTAAGAAAGGATTGGGCCACTTGATGCAATTGTTTACTGTCTTTATTACTCGCACTTTATCTCTTTTCTTTATTAGAAAACTCTTAAAAATCTGTTTGCTAAGTATTTACAGAGATTCTCCTAATTTTGGAATGTGAAATAAATAAATAAGTTTGATTGATTGTTTGACTATGTTGAAAATTCTCAATGAGAAGAAACTTTTTGAATAGAAAATCCTCTCAACCTTGAATTCAAAATCTTATATTCTTTTGTTAAGACCTAAGTAGCCATATAGGCAAAAAGGCATGGATTGATTTTGGATTGTAGAGTTGGTGTGCAAGATTTCAAAATGAAAATCATGAATCATTCATAAGCATTTCATCCATGCAAAGATCTCACAAACTGAATCCAAATCCTGGTATCTAAATCCTATAGTCGATTTGCCCAAATGTCCCTAAAGGAAATTAAATTGACTTTATAAAACCCACTATTGCTAAGACATCGATTATTGCTAAATTATAGCCTAAAAAGATCCAATTAATATTACAAAATTTTAGAAACAAAATTGAGCTCATTTGGAGCTAGTATGAAAAAGTTATGAAATAAATACAAACACATAAAGATATAAATAAAATGAAGTATACAAGAATTTGTAAACCCAATGCTTCCAAACTAGTAAAAAGATTAAAATTTTGATCCTACAATGATCTATTCGATTTTAGAAAAATTTAGAAACAAGAATCATGTCGTTTCGAGTTCGTATGCAAAAGATATGAGGGAAACAAAAGTTAAAAAAAAAACGAAATGGGTCGGCCCAGCCGGACCGACCAGACCGAGGCAGGCAGCCACTTACAGGATCGAGATGGGAGTGCTTTGAAAAGCGTGCAAAACCTGTTTTCTAAAACCTATCTCTACTCAAACTGTTATAACTTTTTATCTACAACTTCGAATCAACTTACGTTTATTTCTACTTGTTCCCTACTCCAAGGCCTATCTCTAAACCATCCTAAACCTCCATATAAACTCGTGGAGCCACAGCTGTACGAGTTTTTCTTCTCGAAATCTCGAATCTACATATGCCCGAATCTTATTTCGCTTTTTAACCCATCTAGACTTCGTCGTTTGCCTTCGGTCAAAAAACGAAAGTTGAAGATCGCGTCGAAATATTTCAATCCCGACAAACCTCACCTCTTTTCATCCACCACAGCCGGAGAATTTCGTATCGCAATATTTCAGATCTTACGGTGTAAATCCAAGATCTACTCACGCTCGTTTCTTCAAATCCAAATTCCTTTAGTGAGAAGGTAGGAATAATGATTCCCCACAACTTTCATCATTTGAGTTTTTGATTTGACCTACGGATTTGTCTCTCTAACACATATCTATTTCTTGTCTATTCTGAGCCAAAATCGGGTCAATCTCTTCTTCTAGCCACCGGATCCTATCCAGACGGTCGAGATCCAATCAAACCGGTGCGTGCCATGTCGTCATCCTGGTCATTTTTATCATCAACGCCACGTCAACGTAAGGTCAACATCTAGTCCCAGTCAGCATGCAAAGTCAACCTGTCCAGTCAGCGGAATATTCCCTGGAATATTCCGTTCGAATTTAAAATTGCATATTATAGATCTAACTTGTAAAATTCATTAGAAATTCATACCATGTCCAAAAATTTCGTATAATATATCAAATTGAATATAATTTTACGTAGAATCATCTTATCAGAATAGATCTAACTTTTACTGTACGTAGTTACTGCAGTAATTTAATTAGTTTTAATGGTCTTTTAGGTTAATAAATTCATAAGAAATTATCTGTAACTCCGAAAAATATGAACAATATATCAAATTGAAGCTACTGTAATGTACATTAATAATATCTGGTTGGATCTAGCCCTTGCAGATTATTTAACCCGAAGCAATTTAATTAGTTTTAATGGCTTTATAAATCATTAAATTCATTAAAAATTAATTGCTTGTCACAAAAATATAAATGATATACCGATGGAAAGCTGGTTCCATGTAGATCATCAATATGCAATTAGTTCTGCCTTTGACTGTAAGGTTTTTCCATGAAGATTTAAATAGTTTAATGGCCTATTTAGAGTAATAAATTCATAAGAAAATAAATACTATTCAGAAAATTACAAATAATATGTCCCTGGATTCACAATTCCGTGGAGATTACAGATATAATTTTAGTTTGATTTTTAGACAAGAGAAACTATATGAATCATTTAGAACCATTAAACACTATTTAAATCATACAAAAAGATCCATAACTCCGATTAGGGTGAATCCAAGTGCTAAGGTTTTGTATTGACAATATCTATACAGAGAAATTGCATGACAAATTATTTGGTACTGTTAAAACAGAAATTCATACAGAAATATTTAAACCCTTTGAAATAGTGTTTTAATCATAAGAAAATATCTATAACTCCTTTTTAGGTGATTCAAATTGCCACTGTCTCTAAATTGCATTATCTATCCAGTAGCATCTAGTTCACAATTTAATACGACATAAACATCTTTAGTTCAATTAAAGTGGTATACGCCATATTAAATCGATACAACTTTAGTAATAAAAGCTTTAGTGCATTAAATGACTTTCCACATGCATCATGTAATCTAATTATGTTCAGAACACTAAATGCAACCATTGTGACTCATTAAATCGTCATGCATGCATCTGTTCATCATTGTTTTCTTATAATGTTGCACTGTTGTATGTTTGCAATGTTTTGAATGGTGTTTGTTGTGTTTGCTTCAAACGTTAGATTGCGAGGAGTGCAACTACTGTGATGGCAACTACTATGATTGCAAGTATTGTGGTTATTGCGAAAGATGCCATTATAATTGTGAGGATTATCTAATCGACTACATCTACAACAAAGGCAAGTGGTGCTATCTTGGTCATAAATGTCCTATTGTTTTCCTATGCATTGTAGATGCTTTTGTAGAATTGCATCTGTAGGAATTGATGTGTATATGCTATGCTATATCCCATATTATTCCCTAATACTCCTTGTTTATGAGCCATCGTATTGGTAGATTGCTTAGCTATGCTATTTAGACGAGGAAGGGAATCACATCATGAAAAGTTATATGTTTTGAAAGGCTTATGTTTTGCTAAATGACAAACCAACATGTTTTAATGAACCACCTGGGCGGAATGGCATTGATTGGGTCATCGAGTGTATTTGTGGTGGGGAATGCCGCTCAGGACACTGAGAAAGGATTGGTTTCTTTGTTTGGAAGCTTTCGTGTGCAACCATGTGCCAATAATGAAATGGGCGGTTGGTTGAACTCATTAGGTTGTGGTAACTCGAACCCGTGTATCCAGAGATGTAGATAGTGTAGGTTGGACCGGTGCGCGTCGGGATTGGGGAGCTACTTTCCGAACGGTTCCTTCTTGGACTTCTCCCTATCATCACCCAATATGAGAGTGGTGGTACGAGCTGGGCTGGCCAAGTCACATGGGTAAAGTGTACTAACCCCTGCAGGGTGTATAAACTAATCGATTAGCCGTGTCCCCGGTTATGGACAATTTGAGCGACCTGATACTGATGCTATGATATTTCTCACTCATCCTTATTTCTTAATTGCTTAAAACTTGTTGGGTGAACATAATTGGGTAGGAGCACCTGGGAGTGAACCAGAGTGTCCTATTTATCGTATTGGAAAACTACTTTGTTACAAATGTTAGGATAAAACTGTTGCTTTATGCAAATGAGCCTAAACTCCACTTGGCCAAATAAGCATGTAGTTGATAGATCTGTTGTTAACCACTTTAGCCTACTTGCCATACATTCAATGTATTGACCATTCGTGGCTGCAACGTTTCATGTTGCAGGTTATATCGTATCTGAGTGATCGTTCATAGGTCGCGAGACTCCACTCAACAATTGTTCGCCTGTGGCACATTTGAAGGATGGAGATCTACCTTGTATTCGCTTTTCGCTGTGTACTTGAGTAAATAATGTAAATTCTGGATCATATTCGTTGTATTTATGATGCACAGTTATATTTGGTATCATTTTGTACTGTGTGTGCCAGTGAACCGATCTAGGGATTGGCACTATACACATGAACTCAGCCTTATCAGGCGAGGGTGTTACAAGATGGTATTAGAGCTGTGTGTTGACTGTAGGATCGTGACCTTAGAAATGGATTAAAAATAGAAGGCCTCTATTAGGAGAACTATCATATTTTATACTTATTAGAGTTCTTATATTCCTTGTCTATCTTTTCTATAACCTCTTCTTGTTCAAAATTTGTAGTTGTCCATTCTTATGATACCTATATGAGAGTTAGCTAAGTAAAAGAACAAATAGTATGACATAAATAAACATCTCATCAAGTTTGGTTAGGTCTAGACCACCATGTTCTATCTCTTTAGGAGATCATCGCTATCGTGTTAGCATATTGTTCTTATCAACTTATGTGGTATGACAATATAGGTTGTTTGCTTGGTTGTATTGAGCTATTTTGTGTGATGCTTTGTTTAGGATCAGTTAGTTTTGAACTCTAATGTTTCTGAAATTGTGATGAGGTTTTTAAATTAGTTTAATGGTGTGAATTGATTGAAATTTGTGATTTTACTGCTGCAGTTTTCTGCCTGACCTGTAGTACCGCGCGATTTTTCATATTTTATTGGTAACTCATAAAAATCTACAAAAATAGGATCTGGAGCGCAATTACCTTTAGTACATGCACAAAAATTGGCTAAAATTCCTGACTAGCTTAAGGTGCCCAGAAAAATTCGTTAAACCTGCTGTACCGTTTTGACAGATTTAGTTTATTGCTTATATGTTACTCTGTTTTACTCTAGTATTGTTCACAATGCTTTCAAACTATTTTGTGGTTATATACCACTATACTTAGACCCCTGTAATGTTATTGTACAAGTGTTTTCTTGTGTGTTGATTCCTTATGATTGTTTGCTTGTTTGTGACATTGATTGCTTTATATAGTTATGGGTAGGATTATTTTCTTAGTCGTTTCTTTCCTATAGAATCTATTCTTCCCTATCTTGAACCCTGGGAGATATAATGATGTGTTAAGTGGAAGGTTTGACCACATAATGCATTTAGGAAGGAGAATGCTTCACCTAATGGAAAAAAATGTGGAAGTATGAAGTGTTGCACATGATGTTATGTAGTAGATTACCCAACCCGAAAGTTGAAGTATCGATAGTTTAGTTTTAGTAGTAGCTTTGTTGATTGAATACATGGGAGTCTACATAGAGCATTAGTTCGTGCCCATGGAAACATTCTTCAAGGCAAGTGAGAATGTCCGAGTGATAAAAAACGTAATTCACCTATCCTCATACAGGGTAATGATTTGGGTGTAGGATGGATTGATCACTATTCCTACTACTCTTATTATTCGCTATTGTACTATTGGCTTTGCGAATCTTGAGTGCCCTTTTCAACCTTAGCAGAGAGTCGACGTTGAGCCTAAACCCTAGAATGGTATATTGTTACACCCTTATAAAAGCACCCATTGCTTAGCATAGGAATATACGGTAAGAATGAATCTCACCCATGGTTAATGGGCACCGTGAAGTAAACATCCCCTAATTGACCACCATGAGAGTTCTGCTAGTTTGAGTAGTGTTTTCTTGGAATCTGGCAATCATGAAGTTTAGAATGTGCAAGAGAAATTGTGTCAATAAATGTCTAGAGGAGAATTTATCTGAGCTAAGTGAATCCTCGAGAAATGACCTAGTCAATTTTATTTTAAGGGCGGTAGCATCCTAATGGATCCTGAACCTTTCTTTCTTTCTAGCCTTCCCAAATCTCGGGACGAGATTTCTTTTAAGGGTGGTAGTCTGTCACATCCCAAAATTCTCCTAATTTTGGAATGTGAAATAAATAAATAAGTTTGATTGATTGTTTGACTATGTTGAAAATTCTCAATGAGAAGAAACTTTTTGAATAGAAAATCCTCTCAACCTTGAATTCAAAATCTTATATTATTTTGTTAAGACCTAAGTAGCCATATAGGCAAAAAGGCATGGATTGATTTTGGATTGTAGAGTTGGTGTGCAAGATTTCAAAATGAAAATCATGAATCATTCATAAGCATTTCATCCATGCAAAGATCTCACAAACTGAATCCAAATCCTGGTATCTAAATCCTATAGTCGATTTGCCCAAATGTCCCTAAAGGAAATTAAATTGACTTTATAAAACCCACTATTGATAAGACATCGATTATTGCTAAATTATAGCCTAAAAAGATCCAATTAATATTACAAAATTTTAGAAACAAAATTGAGCTCATTTGGAGCTAGTATGAAAAAGTTATGAAATAAATACAAACACATAAAGATATAAATAAAATGAAGTATACAAGAATTTGTAAACCCAATGCTTCCAAACTAGTAAAAAGATTAAAATTTTGATCCTACAATGATCTATTCGATTTTAGAAAAATTTAGAAACAAGAATCATGTCGTTTGGAGTTCGTATGCAAAAGATATGAGGGAAACAAAAGTTAAAAAAAAACAAAACGGGCCGGCCCAGCCGGACCGACCAGACCGAGGCAGGCAGCCACGTACAGGATCGAGATGGGAGTGCTTTGAAAAGCGTGCGAAACCTGTTTTCTAAAACCTATCTCTACTGAAACTGCTATAACTTTTTATCTACAACTCCGAATCAACTTACGTTTATTTCTACTTGTTCCCTACTCCAAGGCCTATCTCTAAACCATCCTAAACCTCCATATAAACTCGTGGAGCCACAGCTGTACGAGTTTTTCTTCTCGAAATCTCGAATCTACATATGCCCGAATCTTATTTCGCTTTTTAACCCATCTAGACTTCGTCGTTTGCCTTCGGTCAAAAAACGAAAGTTGAAGATCGCGTCGAAATATTTCAATCCCGACAAACCTCACCTCTTTTCATCCACCACAGCCGGAGAATTTCGTATCGCAATATTTTAGATCTTACGGTGTAAATCCAAGATCTACTCACGCTCGTTTCTTCAAATCCAAATTCCTTTAGTGAGAAGGTAGGAATAATGATTCCCCAGAACTTTCATCTTTTGAGTTTTTCGATTTGACCTACGGATTTGTCTCTCTAACACATATCTATTTCTTGTCTATTCTGAGCCAAAATCGGGTCAATCTCTTCTTCTAGCCACCGGATCCTATCCAGACGGTCGAGATCCAATCAAACCGGTGCGTGCCATGTCGTCATCCTGGTCATTTTTATCATCAACGCCACGTCAACGTAAGGTCAACATCTAGTCCCAGTCAGCATGCAAAGTCAACCTGTCCAGTCAGCGGAATATTCCCTGGAATATTCCGTTCGAATTTAAAATTGCATATTATAGATCTAACTTGTAAAATTCATTAGAAATTCATACCATGTCCAAAAATTTCGTATAATATATCAAATTGAAGATAATTTTACGTAGAATCATCTTATCAGAATAGATCTAACTTTTACTGTACGTAGTTACTGCAGTAATTTAATTAGTTTTAATGGTCTTTTAGGTTAATAAATTCATAAGAAATTATCTGTAACTCCGAAAAATATGAACAATATATAAAATTGAAGCTACTGTAATGTACATTAATAATATCTGGTTGGATCTAGCCCTTGCAGATTATTTAACCCGAAGCAATTTAATTAGTTTTAATGGCTTTATAAATCATTAAATTCATTAAAAATTAATTGCTTGTCACAAAAATATAAATGATATACCGATGGAAAGCTGGTTCCATGTAGATCATCAATATGCAATTAGTTCTGCCTTTGACTGTAAGGTTTTTCCATGAAGATTTAAATAGTTTAATGGCCTATTTAGAGTAATAAATTCATAAGAAAATAAATACTATTCAGAAAATTACAAATAATATGTCCCTGGATTCACAATTCCGTGGAGATTACAGATATAATTTTAGTTTGATTTTTAGACAAGAGAAACTATATGAATCATTTAGAACCATTAAACACTATTTAAATCATACAAAAAGATCCATAACTCCGATTAGGGTGAATCCAAGTGCTAAGGTTTTGTATTGACAATATCTATACAGAGAAATTGCATGACAAATTATTTGGTACTGTTAAAACAGAAATTCATACAGAAATATTTAAACCCTTTGAAATAGTGTTTTAATCATAAGAAAATATCTATAACTCCTTTTTAGGTGATTCAAATTGCCACTGTCTCTAAATTGCATTATCTATCCAGTAGCATCTAGTTCACAATTTAATACGACATAAACATCTTTAGTTCAATTAAAGTGGTATACGCCATATTAAATCGATACAACTTTAGTAATAAAAGCTTTAGTGCATTAAATGACTTTCCACATGCATCATGTAATCTAATTATGTTCAGAACACTAAATGCAACCATTGTGACTCATTAAATCGTCATGCATGCATCTGTTCATCATTGTTTTCTTGTAATGTTGCACTGTTGTATGTTTGCAATGTTTTGAATGGTGTTTGTTGTGTTTGCTTCAAACGTTAGATTGCGAGGAGTGCAACTACTGTGATGGCAACTACTATGATTGCAAGTATTGTGGTTATTGCGAAAGATGCCATTATAATTGTGAGGATTATCTAATCGACTACATCTACAACAAAGGCAAGTGGTGCTATCTTGGTCATAAATGTCCTATTGTTTTCCTATGCATTGTAGATGCTTTTGTAGAATTGCATCTGTAGGAATTGATGTGTATATGCTATGCTATATCCCATATTATTCCCTAATACTCCTTGTTTATGAGCCATCGTATTGGTAGATTGCTTAGCTATGCTATTTAGACGAGGAAGGGAATCACATCATGAAAAGTTATATGTTTTGAAAGGCTTATGTTTTGCTAAATGACAAACCAACATGTTTTAATGAACCACCTGGGCGGAATGGCATTGATTGGGTCATCGAGTGTATTTGTGGTGGGGAATGCCGCTCAGGACACTGAGAAAGGATTGGTTTCTTTGTTTGGAAGCTTTCGTGTGCAACCATGTGCCAATAATGAAATGGGCGGTTGGTTGAACTCATTAGGTTGTGGTAACTCGAACCCGCGTATCCAGAGATGTAGATAGTGTAGGTTGGACCGGTGCGCGTCGGGATTGGGGAGCTACTTTCCGAACGGTTCCTTCTTGGACTTCTCCCTATCATCACCCAATATGAGAGTGGTGGTACGAGCTGGGCTGGCCAAGTCACATGGGTAAAGTGTACTAACCCCTGCAGGGTGTATAAACTAATCGATTAGCCGTGTCCCCGGTTATGGACAATTTGAGCGACCTGATACTGATGCTATGATATTTCTCACTCATCCTTATTTCTTAATTGCTTAAAACTTGTTGGGTGAACATAATTGGGTAGGAGCACCTGGGAGTGAACCAGAGTGTCCTATTTATCGTATTGGAAAACTACTTTGTTACAAATGTTAGGATAAAACTGTTGCTTTATGCAAATGAGCCTAAACTCCACTTGGCCAAATAAGCATGTAGTTGGTAGATCTGTTGTTAACCACTTTAGCCTACTTGCCATACATTCAATGTATTGACCATTCGTGGCTGCAACGTTTCATGTTGCAGGTTATATCGTATCTGAGTGATCGTTCATAGGTCGCGAGACTCCACTCAACAATTGTTCGCCTGTGGCACATTTGAAGGATGGAGATCTACCTTGTATTCGTTTTCCGCTGTGTACTTGAGTAAATAATGTAAATTCTGGATCATATTCGTTGTATTTATGATGCACAGTTATATTTGGTATCATTTTGTACTGTGTGTGCCAGTGAATCGATCCAGGGATTGGCACTATACACATGAACTCAGCCTTATCAGGCGAGGGTGTTACACACCCCCAAGCTTAACTCCTGCTCATCCTCGAGTAGGTAAGTGATAAAAAGAATAATTTTTGAGATGACATGCACCATCACAATCAAGATCAAACCATTTGCAAGCATTGAAAGCTGGGATCAAAGTACTCTAAACATGAGCATGAAATATGAAGTTCTAACAATAAGACATAGCAACTATGCTGCAACATGAAATGATACAAACAAAGATTCATGAATAACAATGCATTAAAAGACGTTTGTTTGTTTCACATAAAGAAAACATAGCATAGTGGCATTCAGCGTTTCCCTCTTGGAGTAGCAAAACATAAATGCATAGGACACCTTCAAAGTTCATAAGGGTGACCAGATACAAATAGTTTAAGAACAAGTAATATCAACAATATGAATCAATCAATAAGTCTTGGGACAATGCACAGAATGGAAACTATGCTCTCTTAATTGGTGCCTAAGGATAGAAGGTAGAGACTCAATATAATAGTGAAAGAATGGCCCTTCATAAAGGGAAGCGGGGATTTCAAGTTTCATAAAGAGCTTCCAAAAGTTATGGTACTTGTTAGCTTTCATCTCTCATTTCCCCTATCATAAGCATCTTGAAGTGATTAAGGTTAAAGTGAACAAAATATGGAGTATATGCTTGACAAAGTATAAGTTGGCAATCTCATGTCCCTTGAGTACGAGGGCCGCTCCTCATGCTACTCAACTTTAGTTACCGGTAAGTTTTTGTCATAGTAAGTACATGTGTATCATAGAGAACCGCCAACGGGGTACCCCTTGCCCAATGATACAGGAGCTATCCCATATCAAAATGACAAGGCAAGCATACAATGAGCATCTCATCAATCTTCTTATTTACCAAGGGAAAATGGTGATTTTTTTCTCTCTTTCCTCTTTTCTCATCTTTTTTTCTTTTTCTCAGTCTCCTTTTTTATAAGAAGAATGCTTCATAGATTGCTCACTTGATAATGCTGCACGTTTCCACCATGATTAGGCATGGCTTAGGCTAGCGGCCCAGGCGTTTCTCTAACACATATACATAACTCCATGGACTTACAAGCTCCCCTTTTATTTCACACCGACAACATTCATAAACAAAAGAGCATGATACCAACTGGATAGATATTTACAGGTGTTGAGAGCGTTCCCCCTGACAGCACGGTTCTGCTAATTCCCAATGTATAAGTGCAAGCATATACAACATACATGACATAATGGTTCAATTTTATTAGGGGCAAGAAAAATAAAGTGTGCCATCAAGTTTGTGAGAGCTTTAATCACTAACTTTCACAAAACAAGTTTAATTTGGAAGATAGATAAAACAAGAATATACTTGGAATGGTGCAACACACCATTCATAGGAATTTACAGTGGACACTTTGGAATAACCTTGTTTCTTGGGAGTTGGATGCATGATTAGAGCTTACTCAATAAAAGTGGAGGCTAGCAAAAGACTGGGAGTGACCAACTAAGAGAGCAATAATGGTCATAATCATGCAGAGCGACAAAACATTATTGATCAAAGCATAAAGTGGTACCACAAGTCAGAAACTAAATGATCATAGAGGCTAAGGTGACTGGTTCATAGTCATAACATGGTGTGAGCATGTGCCAAGTCAACCCAAACAAAGCATCAAAGGAGAATACCACAATACTATGCTTTTGTATGCTAAAACAACGCATGATTCTATCAAGGCACATTAAGCAATCCTAGTTGTTTGGAACAAGTCATGCTACAACAACAATCACTAAGCATAAGGTTTAAAATAACATCTAGCATGACATGATAAAGTCTAGGCCACAGTAAAAGCAAGCTCCTTCTTGTACTACTAAAGCAAGAACTTCCTACTCCTTTCCAACACTAATCAACTTATTTGAAACAATACAGCGAGAGCGGGGGTCCAACTAGTTTATTCAAGCAAACTAAGCAAACAAAAACAAAAAATGAAAACTAAGACGCTCCAAGAACAACACAACAGTGCATGAAACAATAAAAATGAAGTGTCTAGAAAAAACTGAGATTTTTATTGATGAAGAAGGGGATGCCTTGGACATCCCCAAGCTTTGACGCTTGTACCTCTTGAATATTTCTTGAGGTGACACGGGGTGGCATCCCCAAGATTTAGATTTTGTCCATTCTTCATCTCATTACATCATTCTTTCCTTACACTTGAAAATTTCTTTCTTACAAAACTTCACACCATCTTCATTAGCAACATTAGTGCATTCAAAATATAATAGACCTTTGGGTTTAGTTTCAAAACAGAAAAACTTCCATTAAAAACACAAGCTATTGTAGCAATTTCTTCAAAAATCTCAATTTACCAAAGATAACCCCAAAAGAAATCAATAAAGAGGCAAATGCAAATAATGCCAGAAATCTATCAAAACAGACCAGCAGGTGAAAACCGATATTTTCGAAGACCTTCTGTTGCTCAAATCAAAGAGTGTTAAGCTAAAAAAAGTTAGCTAACAACCTGGGGGATTTATTCAGAAAATTAAATCTCAAACCGACTTATAGAGATTTTTCTCGAATTTTTACAATGAAGCACAAAAATCTGTTTCGGGACAGCACTTCCTCAAATCTTACTTCCCTCTCATTAGAGGTTATTCTTGGCACAAAAATCAAATAAAAAGGATAAGTAGAGGTTATTACAGAAGTAATAACTTCCAAGACTCAAGAAAACTATTGGGTTATCTCCCAAGAAGTAATTTTCTTTAACGCCTTTAAGTTAGGCACAAGAAGCAAGAATCAAGTATTTTCAAATGAAGAAGCATTAAGATCAATACTCGAAATATCTTCAACTAGGAAAGGTATCTCATCCAAATGAGTTATATAGGATCCTCTCTCAGCACTCTTCGGTTCACTACTTTCATCAAACGGGTTTTTAGGAACAATCCAATCAAAATTCTTTTTTAGGGCCTCATGCATTCCTACAAGTTTAAAAGGTATGGGTATTTTAATTTCCTCTCCATTGGGTTTGGTTTTATCCAACTTTTATAATGTACCCATAACATCTACACATGATCCTAGCATATTAGAACGATCAAAGACCTTTTTGGCTTCCTTAGCAACATCATTGAACTCTTTTAGCAAAATTTCTAGGATAAAATCTCTCTTTTCAGCATCCTCAATTTCTTTTGGTTTTAGAAACATTATTTGTATCATGGGGTTAAGGTTAACAAACCTAGCCTCCAACATGTGAACTAAAGAAGGTGCAGCAATTTCATAATTGGGAGCAAGTTCTGAAAGGATCTATCCTCAATATCCTCATGTTTGCTAATATGATGAAGGAATTCTTCAATGTTTTCTTTCCCAATTATAGAGCCACTACCTATTGAAAGGTCTTTCAAGGTGAACTATTTTTTTGTGTTTTTGATTAAAAAAAAGAAAACCAAATGAAACTATTTTTTTTGGAATTTTTTATAAAAAGAAGAAAGCAAAACAAGGCAAAAGAAACTAAGCAAAACAAAAACAAAGTAAAGAGAAAGGTTGTGAAGGACTCCCCTTGTGAAGCCGTCCTTAACTCCCCGGCAACGGCGCCAGAAAATGTCTTGATGCGGCTCAGATCACTGTAGAGCTTCGTTGGGAAACGCCAAGAGGAAGGTATGATGAGTACATCAATAAGTTTTCACTCAGTATGAAACCAAGGTTATCGAACCAGTAGGAGGAAGGAAACGACTCAAAGGTGTTGCTAGCAACTTGGAATCTTGCACAACACAAACTCAAGACTTTGCCCAACGGACAATGAGGTTGTCAGTCTCACTGGTTTGCTGAAAACAAAGGATTAAACGTATGGTGTGGAAGGTAATGAGTGCTTGCAGAAAGTAAACAGTAACAGTAGAAGATGTATCAATGGTAAAGATTGGACCGAGGTCTACAGTTCGCTAGGGGTGCTCTCCTTAAGATAAATAACATAACATGTTGGGTAAACAAATTACAGCGGGGCAATTGACAGGACTGAGCAAGGCATAAGAATGCAATACTAGACATTCATGATTCTATGAGATTTGATTTAGCATTACAACAATATACATAGACCGCCATCCAACTGCATCTATGACTAGTAATCCACCTTCAGGTTATCATCCGACCCCCCTACAGTATTAAGTTGCAAGCAACGGATAACTGCTTTAAGCAATGTGTGTAAAGTAAACAATACAATTGTTCCATGAATAAGAGATTGTTTTTTCTTCCTAGTAGCAACAACACATCTACAACCTGAGAGATTTGTGTCACTCCCATAGATTCAATAGAGGCATGAACCCACTACCGATCATAAATACTCCCTCTTGGAGTCACTGGCATCTACTTGGCCAAGATAGCTACTAGAAACGGAGAGCATGTAAGATCTCAAACAACACAGACATGATAGAATCAATAAGATAGAATCATTAATAAATCTGACATAGTAATCTCAATATCCATCGGATCCCCGCAAATACAACATGCATGATTACAAATAGATGATCTTGATCATGAATGGAGCTCATAAGATCTAAACATGGTAGCACAAAGGAGGATAACAACCATCTAGCTACTGTATGGACCCATAGTCCAAGGCGGAACTACTCACGCATCATACTGGAGGCTGGCATGGTGATGAAGAAGGCCTCCGGGATGATCTCTCCCCTTCGGCAGGGTGCCGAGAAGAGCTTCAGACCCCCCGGTCTAGGGACAATGGTGGCGGACGCTATGGACTGTTTCGTGGAGATCTGATGCATAAACCCCCTGCCTCGCTTCTTCGCCCCCCAGTCTCGTCTCTTCGCCTATAAAGACCCCCCGATGCATAAACCCTAAAAACCCAATCAATATTCCACGAAACCATCTGTAGCCTCCGCCACCATCGTCCCTAGATCGAGGGGGGTCTGAAGCTCTTCCCGACACCCGGCCGGAGGGGATATCATCCCGTAGGCCTTCTTCTTCATCATGCCAGCCTCCAGTATGAAGCGTGAGTAGTTCCACCTTGGACTATGGGTCCATGTAGTAGCTAGATAGTTGTATCTCCTCCTTTGTGCTACCATGTTTAGATCTTGTGAGCTCCGTTCATGATCAAGATCATCTATTTGTAATCATGCATGTTGTGTTTACAGGGATCCGATGGATATTGAGATTACCATGTCAGATTGATTAATGGGTTTGTATTATTGATTCTATCATGTCTGTGTTATTTGTGATCTTGCATGCTCTCCGTTTCTAGTAGCTATCTTGGCCGAGTAGATGCTAGTGACTCCAAGAGGGGTATTTATGCTCGATAGTGGGTTCATACCTCTATTTAATCTAAGGGAAGTGACAAAAATCTCTAAGGTTGTAGATGTGTTGTTGCCACTAGGGAGAAAACAACGGTCTCTTGTTCATGGAACAATTGGACTGTTTACCTTACACACTTTGCTTAAAGCAGTTATCTGTTGCTTGCAACTTAATACTGGAGGGGGTTTGGATGATAACCTGAAGGTGGATTTCTAGTCATAGATGCAGTTGGATGGCGGTATATGTATCTTGTTGTATTGCCCAATCGAATCTCACAAGATCATAAATGTCTAGTATTGCATTGTTATGCCTTGCTCAGTCCTGTCAATTGCCCTGCTGCAATTTGTTTACCCAGCATGCCATGTTTGTTTATCTTAAGGAGAACACCTCTAGTGAACTATAGACCCGGTCCAATCTTTACCATTGATACATCTTCCACTGTTACTGTTTACTTGCTGCAAACCACTATTACCTTCCACACTATATAGTTAATCCTTTGTTACAGCAACCGGTGAGATTGACAACCCCACTGATCTTTGGGGCAAAGTCTTGAGTTTGTGTTGTGCAGGTCTCCAAGTTGCTAGCAACACCTTTGAGTCGTTTCCTTCCTCCTACTGGTTCGATAACCTTGGTTTCTTACTGAGGGAAGACTTGCTGTTGTGCTCATCATACCTTGCTCTTGGGGTCTCCCAACGAAGCGCTACCACGCGCCATCAGGGAGTGGTCGGAAATTGCTGGGATTGGGTTGTAGGCATTTGTTGGGATTGGGATGTGGGAGTAGGTGTGGCCCCTTTCCCGATCGGACTCAAATTTGGCGCAAGAGGCGGTGGTGTGGGGAGCCTTCCTATATCATGTTCGGTCACCGTGGATCCAGACGCCGACGACTGAGACCTATTGACCGCCTGACCAATTTGGGCCACCATATCAGTCAGTTTAGAGATATCACCTTGGAGGGAGTGAACTGATGTTTGTTGATGATCCAGGCGCCGATTGATGTTTAAGACTTCCCGAGGTAGGCGTGTACTGATGTTTGTCTCTTCCTCCGCTTGAGCTTGAGCTGCTGCCAATATGGCTGCATCTTCCGCCACCGCATCCCATACCTGGGCATGTTCCGGGCCGGGCCGGGCTCGGGTCGGGCCTGACAAAGCCCGCCCGTGCAAACCCTAGGCCCGAGCCCGGCCCGACCCGGCTGTCGGGCCTGAAAACTGAGCCCGAGCCCGGCCCGTGGTGCACATAATTCGGGCCGTCGGGCCGAGCTTCTCCCTAATTTTCAATTTCCTCTGGCCCGAGCCCGGCCCGTGCATCCTTCGGGCCGCAATTATGAAGCCCAGGCCCGGACCGTCGGGCTTTTTTCGGGCCGGGCCGGCCGGGCCAGGCTGCCCATGCCCATGTATACCGCAACCATCCTTTCCTGGAACCGGTTTCAACGGTGTGGCATCAATGAGAGGGATTTCTTTCCCAAAGAGTAGTTCCGCGGAGCGAGATCTCGTGAGGATCTGAGGAACGACACGGTAGAAGGGATTTTATGACCCGCTTATTGAGAGGGAGTAACCTTCAGGTGCGGGTGCCGCCATAGATGGGAGAGGTGGAAGGGGATCTCGCGTGTGGGAGAAAAAGCTTTGATAGCCATTGTCAGGATCTTAGCTATAAGGGCAAGGTGAGAAAACACTTTATGGCAAAAATAACTACTCCCTCCGACCCATATTACTTGACTTGGATTTCTCAAAATTTGGATGAAGCTATATACTAAATAGTGTCTAGATTCATCCAAATCTAGACAAATTTGAGTCAACTAATATGGGTCGGAGGGAGTAGAATAATTGCAGGTAGAACTAGACAAGAAGGTAAGAGCAGAAAGTTTAGATTTTTATTTTGCATGCCGCCCAACCTTCCTCTCTTCCTGGTTATAACAAGTACCTAGAGGAGCCACGTGTTTTCATTATAAATTCAGTTTAGAACGAGTTCAAGTTTCAACTGAATTATAATTTTAGCCAATGAGAATCCGTCAAACTGGTAAGGAATCATCTAAGCCGTTCATTGTCCGAAACTTCAAAGGTGTCGTCGCCAGGCCGTAGCTCTGTCAGTTAGCATTAGCAGAATAGAAGGCTGTGACAGACCCACCCCTCCCCGTCCGCTCCTCGCTTCGGCCACGGCGTCGCCAAGTTCAACGGAGAAATTTGCCACCGGAGGCGTCCTGTACTGGGGGCGTAGCGAGGATCTCTGGCTGAATCCACAGCCCATGGAGTACCCGGTGCCGGCGACATGGAGTACCTGCCGCCAGTACGTATCGCCGACGCCCACGACCGACAGTCTCCCGCCGGCGCACTGGCCTTGTGGCCTCGATCTCCTTTATTCCCAGGCGCCCGCGCTCGCTCAGCCGCTTCCCAGCTGCGAGCGTGGCGGCGGCCAGCATCCGACGTCAACGAGGACTCCGGTCCCGGATCCCCCTCTCCCCGTAAGTACAACATAATCCTCAATTCCTCGTTTTTTGTCTCGAATTTGATTCATGGTTCTATTAAAAGCAGTCTGTGTCGATTTTTTTCTCTGGCACTACCATTCTTGACTGTTCTTTCTGCCAGTTCTTGGTAGGTGCAATGGGAGCAAACAATCTGAGATGGATTGGGGGCATTATCTAGCCACGATGAACAGATGCTAAATGTAGTTTCTACTGAAAGTTTAGGAATAAAACTACACCAACCAAGATTAAATGTTTCTGTATGCATGCTATACTTTGAACGTGGAGCTAATTATGATCCTATTATGAGCTATATAATAAGCACCATGTCCGAAACCTGTGCCGGTGTTTGCCTGTCTAAAATGAACAATATAAACCCAATTTTCCTTTGGTCGATCTGCCTTTAAAAGTGAATTTACACCCTAGCTACATGCTAGCAACTGTTATTACGTAGTAACAGTCAACACAATTTCCACCTCTGCAACTGTTATTAAAAGTCAATTTACACCGTAGCTAGACGCCCAATAAAATTGTAAGAATGATCTTTACGAATTTTCCTGTTGGACATAATCATTAGAGCTGAATGTATGGCTGGACGATTACGGCATTCTAGGCTTTGTGCTAAAACATAAGAGAAAAGTAACCAGAAACATTAAATGAGGGTCACATGCATGTTGGAAACCTGATCACATGTTGCTGGTGTTTGCCTGTCCAAAATGAACAATGTCAACAAAATTTCCTTTGCTCGATCTGCCTTTAAAAGTCAATTTACACCCTAGTTTTTTTTTTTTTGCGGGTAATTTTTCACCGTAGCTATACACAGTAGCAACTGTTATTAACAGTCAACACAATGTCAACCTCTGCAACTGTAACTAAAAGTCAGTTTACATCCTAGCTACACGCTGTATAAAATTGTATGAATGATCTTTACGAATTTTCCTGTCGGACATATAATCATTAGAGCTGAATGTATGGCCAGACGATTACGACATTCTAACATAAGAGAAAAGGAACCAGAAACATTAAAGAGCGTCACATGCATGTTGGTAACCTGATCACATGTTGTCAGTGTTTGCCTGTCCGAATGAACAATGTCAACAAATTTTCCTTTGCTCGATCTGCCTTTAAGTACAAAATCACGAGATCCCTGTAAAATTAGTTGTAGATGGACCTTTCTATCAGTTCCCGTGGCAGAGCACAGTGTTGCTGTAACTTTCTCCCCCTATGGCCGATGAAGACAGCACTGTGGTGTGTCTGAAGTTTGCATATCATACCAGTACTCTTGCTTATAAGTTAGCAGCCAAGTATACATGATAGTTTTGACCAGAAGCTGTTAAAGAGGGGCATGGCATTCTGTGGTTCACGAAACATCAGGTGAGCGTCCTCTCGACCAGTATCACCTTGCTTATCAGGGTAAAATTGTTGGTTTGACATTTCAATTAGCAAGGATTTACATGTTAGGACTTAGGAGTCAAAAAATAATCTTGTATACCATACTTATGTACGAAAAAACTATGGTTGAACTGATTACTTAATATATTTCAGATCGTTCACTGCATATAGTATTTCAGGCATGTTAATTTCATAGTTTATTAAAGCATGGCATAAACTATTTTCTCATCACTGCATATAGTAGATGTTCGAATGTCCTAAACCATGAAATTTATAGGCCCAGAAAATCCGCCAGACTCTACACCATATTATCTCTGCTCTACATTCAGGTTTCAGAACGATCTGGAGGTCCAGCACTTGAAAGCAGGCTCCTTGGAGAGCCCATCATCATCAAGCAGAAAGCTCAGCAAATCACCTCACGATCCAAGGAAATGCAAGCTGAGCTCCCAGGGCTGCCCGGAGAGGCCGTGCAGAAGCATCAAGGATAAGGTGCTGTCGCGGGCGTTCTCGGAGGAGCTGGATTTGCTGATGCACCGAGGCAACCAGCTGCTGTTCGACCCCCGTGGCCGGGTGATCCACTTGTGGAACAAGATCTTCCTCACGGCGTGCCTGCTCTCGCTCTTCGTCGACCCCTTGTTCCTGTACCTGACGGGCACACAGCAGAACATGTGCATCGAGTTCAAGCACTCGCTCGCACTGACGCTCTCCATGGTGCGGTCTCTGCTGGACGTGTTCTACGCGGTCCACATCTTCCTCCGTTTCCGGACGGCGTTCATCGCGCCGTCTTCCCGGGTGTTTGGGAGAGGGGAGCTTGTGATTCAGGCGTACAAGATTGCCAGGAGGTACCTGTCACGTACCTTCTGGTTCGATCTCATCACCGCGCTACCTCTACCACAGGTAACGTCGTCAGTTGCGTAGACTTGAAACAACTTCTCTGTGAACTCTTCTAACTAGTACTATGTATGTGTGTTAATTTCTCGTTATCGACAGTTTGTGATCTGGGTTGTCGTGCCTAAGATGAAGGAATCCGCAACTGCAAACCGGAAGGATATCCTTCGCTTCAGCATCATCTTCCAGTACCTCCCCCGGCTTCTCCAGATCTTCCCGCTCACGAGCCAGATCGTCATGGCCACTGGAGCCATGACAGAGAACGCATGGGCCAGCGCCGCGTACAACCTCATACTCTACATGCTCGCAAGCCATGTGCGTCGTAGCTGGGTCTCTCCAATTCGATCCATTTTTTCCTTTCCATCATGCATGTGTATAATTCCAACTGAACATGCAAGGGGTTGTTGCGAATGCAGGTGCTGGGAGCATTGTGGTATCTCTTCTCGGTGCAGAGGCAGGAAGCGTGCTGGAGAGAGGCATGCCATCTGGAGGGCCCCATGTGTCAGACCGAGTTCTTCGACTGCAACACCGTCAGCAGCAACCGGACAATCTGGTACGAGCTCAGCAACATAACGAGACTGTGCACGCCGAGCAATAGCTTCTACCAGTTTGGGATCTACGCGGAAGCGTTCGACTATAAGCTGACCACGTCGGCGTTCACCGAGAAGTACTTCTACTGCTTCTGGTGGGGACTAAAGAACCTGAGGTTCGAAATTAAATGAATCTATGCATGTGAATTCTTCGTACATACCTGCCATGTTTCTAGCTAATGCAAAATAAAATAAAAATGTTTCAGTTGCTTAGGTCAGAATCTCGCGACGAGCTTGTTCATTGGGGAGATAAGCTTTGCAATCGTCATTGGCGTTCTCGGGCTGGTCTTGTTTGCTCTGCTCATTGGCAACATGCAGGTAAGAACTCGTTCCTTTTGCTCCATCAATTGTGCTTGCATTGCAGAGAATAAAAAACGAGCCTTTTGTACAACGACTGACACTAATAGATCTGCCTTTGCACTTATAGTCTTACCTCCAAGCGACGATGATCCGTCTGGAGGAATGGCGGACGAAGCGGACGGACATGGAGCGGTGGATGCACCACCGGCAGATACCCCAGCCGCTGAAGCAGTGCGTGAGGAGGTACCAGCAGTACAAATGGGTGGCCACCCGGGGCGTCGACGAGGAGGCCTTGCTCAAGGACCTTCCCATGGACATCCGCCGTGACATCAAGCGCCACCTCTGCCTCGATCTCGTCCGGAGAGTGCCACTGTTCGACGAGATGGACGAGCAGACGCTGGAGGCCATCTGCGAGCGGCTGCGGCCGGCGCTCTACACCCGGGGCACGCGTCTGGTGCGCGAGCTGGACCCCGTGGACTCCATGCTCTTCATCATCCGGGGGTACCTCGACTCGTACACTACGCAGGGTGGGAGGTCCGGGTTCTTCAACTCGTGCCGCATCGGGGCGGGGGAGTTCTGCGGGGAGGAGCTCCTCACGTGGGCGCTGGACCCGAGGCCCTCCGAGTACCTTCCACGGTCCACGCGCACCGTAAGGGCAGTGTCCGAGGTCGAGGCGTTCGCGCTCGTCGCGGAGGATCTCAGGTTCGTCGCGTCGCAGTTCCGGCGCCTGCACAGCGCGCGGATCCGGCACAGGTTCCGGTTCTACTCGCACCAGTGGCGGACCTGGGCGGCGTGCTTCATCCAGGCCGCATGGCGCAGGCACAAGCGTCACCGAGCGTCCATGGAGCAGAGGATGCCCGAGGCCGGAGACGCGCGGACCGGAGGGCGCGTGAGATGCCGTCGCCACAGTATCGACGGCAAGCCGCTCAAGAAGCCCATGGAGCCGGACTTCACGGAGGAACAAGATCATTGAACTGTTATTTTCTCTTCATTTAGCTACTACCCCTATAGTGTAAAAGATTGTTGGTAAGTCGTGCTGCTTATACTTTCGAATTATTGTTTTCCACTAACTTCAGCCTTGCATGGTTATACATACTAGAGCACGAGCTTTCTACCGTGCACATAGCATATTTCTACCGCAGTCGATTTGTTTCTACAAAATTAATAATGTTGCCATGCTTCATCAAGTTACCTCATGTGTTCATAAACTGCAGGAAAACTGGACAAAGCGATAAGGAGTAGAGATGCAGGTTGTTAACTAAATTACTTCATATGATTGTGGTTTTTATTGTAAATGGAATTACAATGTTAACTAAATCTTAACTTCAGTTCTATTAGTGTTAACTGACAGTGTTTAGTGTTTGTGAAATCCTATTTGTTCTGTTTTGTCAGTCTTTTGACTATGTTAACTGTTGGTAGTGTTTAGTTCTATTGAGTTGTGTTCGATTCGGTTGTTTAGGTGAATTAGATAGACTATAATATCTACTCCAATTGCGTATATGTTTATAATTCGGCATAGATGACTTTAATTGGACATCGTCTACCTTCCCTAGTTTCACCTAGGTGAATTTAATTTAGGAGGAGAAGCTGGAAAATGTTTGATACTGTTCTTCTTAGCTTTGAATCAGGTTTTTTAATAATCTTCACTCCTTTAGTCTTGATTTTATTTTTAAGCTTGTCTTGATCTGTAATTGGATACTATGCTTGTGTGTTTCCATAGTGCTTCTGCCAGCATGAAATCATGCTTGTGGTGCACCCTTGGAGTGTGCACAAGTGAGAATCATGTTGGTGTGTTTAGGTGCTATAGGTGATTTCTCTTCCTAGCAATAAAAGGCATGCATGGGCATGATCTTTATTGGTAGTGGAACTTATCTATGGGTATTTATCTCTCAAAATAGGCTTTCGCCCCGCTTTATAAATAAAGCCACAACCAGGTTCATACAAGCATCCCAACAACAGCATGGGCCGTAGCCAAACGAAGACGAAAAGGAGGACAGAGTCCGCTGGGGCCACAGCACAACAAAGCCCAAGACAAAAAGGGGGAAAAGGGGGGCAGGGTGGGAACTAGACGACGCTCAGGCCCCCACCCGGGACACGGGAGCCGGAGCCGAGAAGGGAGACGCCGCTGTCCTCAAGGCTCGAAGAGTGTCGCCAAGGGTCTCCTGATCATGCTACCGCACCAAGGTGGACCACTGCTATAGGAAAGCAATAAAACATAAAATAGAGTTAGAGGCGCGGGTGGGGAATATCCGCTCGATCACCATCTTATTCCTTACGTTCCAAAGGGTCCACGCCAGGGCCGCGAACACCGGCCAGAAGAGGCGGCGCCCTCTCCCGGCCCTGTTTGCCTCGGTCTGCAGGAACTCTCCGAGCTCCGCAGCCTGCCAAGAAGGCCCCAGCGCCTCCCGAACAAAACACCACAAAAAGCGGGCCCCTGGATCAATCTCTTAAATTCCATTGAGTAGATCATATTGATCTCTCTGCTGCTTCTTCTCTAGCTATCCTTTATTAGTTTAGCTATCAACCTTTTTCTGGAAGAGGAGATGTTCTTGTTGATGATGAACTCCTTCCTGTGGATGATCTTATCTTCCTTGCCTTCTCCTCCCGATTGCTTCCCCTCTCACTATCTAATTGTTTCTAGCTAGTTTGTCTAGCATGGTGAGTTGTGATGACTCTAATGACTGATGTATCTATTTATATAGTGTCTCCTGAGCTCTCTATGCTTGACACCTCAGTGTCCTACTTCTCCTAGTGAGCTTCTTGGGTGTGAGTGAAACTATCTCTATTGGTTGGTCTTATGTGTAGATTCAGTGCATTAGGTGGTTACTTAATTGTTTCATAGTTGGTTGTGATTTCCATTATTAGGCATGTCGGTTTGAAACTACTTTCTTTTCACGGTGCTCAATTTGGAAAATTAGAAGTGACATTTTGGACAGTGGCTTTTGTACTTATTCAGCGATGATATTTGATGGCTATTTAAGTGTTTACTAAGTTTGCTTAATTATCTTAGTGGCCAATTTATGTCAGTGGAGATTAATTTTACATGTTGGTTATTCTATAATGATCTAATTGACTTATTCATGTTAATTAGGATAATTTATGTTGGCTTTTGAACACTGATCCAATCTAAGTTTGTGGTTAGCTGCATGAACTTGGCGATTCTAAACGCACTTGTACATACCGGAGTGCCACAATTAACAAGGTGCTTGATAAGTGTAACACTCGGGACTCTCCGTGCCCGCGCTATCACCCTTGGCAGTTCAATAGGATCTCTAGACTACCCCGCAGTTCAATAGGATCTCTATACTAGCCCCACACCCAGTACCCACTTCCCGATCGGTCATCCATCCTCAAATCGATCTAGGCCAAGCACGCTTAACCTCGGAGTTCTTTCCAGATAAGCTTCCAAAAGTAACTTGTTGGTATGAGTATCCTTGTGCGATAAGACTGGGAACTCCCCCTGTGTTGTCTTCCCGCACTAACAGTCGCTGCAACAAGTCCCAGATCACGCAGCCCGTTCTCCGTCGCCACAAGAATAAAAATCACCATCGCTACCCTCATATTTCCGCTTTCTTGACATTCTCCGCATTTGACTTCACCATGGCTCTAAGAATGGCACTTGGTGGGAAAAAACAACAGAGCTTCGCAACGCTCCCGCTGAAACCAAACGACCAGAAAAACAAGGTGTGCACGACCGAATACCTTCCGATCCAGCAATCTCCAGGCATGATACGCCCATGGGAGTTCGCCGGCGGAGCCTTCTGGAACCCGCCTCTCCAGACCAGATCAACGAGGGCAGACATCAAGCAGATCTTCGTCTTCGTGCGAAATAAATCAAAGGACCACCTCCTTTATTAGATCCGACACAGCGAACCCCACACCGCCGGCCGGTTTCCGAAGAACGGACCGAACAGGCAATTAGGGATAGAGAGTCGATCTTGTTCTTCCAACGGAATCCCATCGCCGACACCTCCTCCATCAGATCGCCACCCGCCCCACTCCGGTAGAGGCCGCCGCCTCTAGATCCGAGCTCCCACGAAGCCACCGCCGGCCGGAGCCGCGAAGGTCGATGGCGAGGGGGCCCCGTCCAGCGCCGGTGTTCTCCTCCCTACCGCCGCGCTGGGGCCGGGAGGCTAGATCCCCGCCGCCCCCATCACCGGCGCCGCACACTTAGGTCGGCCGCCCTCCGGGAGCGACGAGGAGGGAGAAGGATGGAGGGGGAGGAGGTGGCAGCAGGGTAGGGTTTGGCCCCCTCGGTCGCCAGGAGGGGGCAACACGAGGGGGAGACGCGAGCGTTTTTTTCAACAGCTGGGGCAGGGTGGGTGTATGTGAGATCCAGACACATGGCTTAATCTGGATTAATAGGATACTGATACCAACAAGTCGGACCGCCACTGTTACTGATACCAACAATCTGGCTTAATCTGGATTGATAGGATATTGATACCATCAAGTCGGACCGCCACTGTTACTGATACCAACAATCTGTCTTAATCTGGATTGATAGGATACTAATACCAACAATCTGGCTTAATCTGGATTGATAGGATACTGATAGCAACTTGTTACTAGAACCGTCCGGTGTGGAAATCGGTCGGACCGGATCCACAACCGGGATGAAAGAGATTTCACGAAAAATGCAATACCTTTTGCATCCAGACTCCGATTTTGATGATCTTGGACTTGTTTTGATGAGGACGACAAGATCTACAAGATGGTGCAGAGAAAAATCATAGCCCAGCAAAGAAGGATAGAACCAAATTAAGAAAGGTATGAATCCTCCCTATAAGAAGAACCGATAAAACCTTCAAAATCGAAAACGCCATAGAAGATGCATACGAATTTCGTTTTCGATGAACTTGGGATTGTTGAAGAGCTAGCAACAAGTTTAAGAACCTCACATGTATAAACACTAAGAAGCAACAAAATAGGAAGATGCAAAGTTTGAAAAGGACCGAGTTCCCTAAGACGACGTGATCAAGTTACCCAACCGAAAGACCCTCTTGATAGTGCGGCTATCTATCCTATAACTCGGTATCCCAACAACCACCTTGAAACTGGTAAAAGAAAAACCTAGCAAAGCCATACCTTTGCCTTGCACATCCCGCTTGATCTTGATGACAACACTTCAAACTCCATCCAAGACGGAATGCATCACTTGATCATCGTTGCTTCATGAAGACTTATATTTGCTCACCCATACACCACTATGGGATAGCTTCATTGAGACACGTCTTCACATGTCCATTATCACCAATATGGATGACAAGCTTTAAGCAAATGATCTTCAGATATGCTTATCTTGAACTTCCCCTTCTAAACCTTGATGACGATCACCACTTGATGTCGTCCTCTCATGGGCTATATGAAATCTTCACTTTTAAAGCATGCCCATGGAAAAATACCTATTTCATATAGAAAACGCAAAGGCACATATATAATGGGTTAGTTCATGATGGCTAATTGGCAAGGCTTACCATACCACAAGAATCATGTGATACATTCTTTATGCTTCATGTGTTGACCAACTTAAAATCACTCTTCATTCTTTGTATAAGTCAACCATGTATCTTCTCATGCTCCATCTTAATATCTTGAGGTACATAAAGAACTCTTTATTTGATTACAAGCTCTAAATCTTAGTCAATTATAGCTCAACTAATTAGGCTATGGTGACACCGACTTAGAGCCATATCTTAAATTCTTTTGTTGAGATCACACTCTCAAGATCTTGATCATATCATATTCATCTCTTCAATGCGATGATCTTGATGCCAATACTCAAGATATATCTTTATCTTCATGGCATACATACTTGCTCCAACAAATGGACTACAAGCATGACCTATGGAGTATTCCTTCATATAAAACTGAGTGAAAATATTAGTTCAAAGGGATTGTCATTAATCACCAAAACTAGGGGCAATTATCCTTTTACCGTGTAACCGCGATGATCAGTTCTGATACCATTTGTAACATCTCGGACTCTCCCCGCCCGGATTGTCATCTCTGGCACCTCAATATGATTTCTAGACTAGCCTCACAGATCAACACTAGTCTTTTCTACGCACTTTGTCCTTATTCGTACGCATTCGGTATCCACTTCTCGGTCGGTCACTCGTCCTAAAATTGCTCTAAACCAAGCACGCTTAAGCTCATAGATTTTTTCAAATGAGTTTTTAGAAAAAAAATTACAACTTGTTGGTATGGGTATCTTATCAATCATATTAAGTCATGCGTCAGAGCCTCACAATAAGCGTAAAAATTTGAAGGGGTAAAAATTGGCAAAAGTACTGTTAGATTGGGTAACTAGGATGAAAATTTGATTAATTAGATAATTAGCATCAACAAAGTGAAATACGGGTAAAAACTAGAATCCTCTTGGTACGCTTGGTGCATGTTGTATGCCAGGTCTGTCTGTACAGTTGAACACTGATGCTGTCCCCCTACTCGATCGTTTCGTCTTGTCAATGGGTAAGTATGCCTTGGGGCGCTCTATTGATGGGCTCCAGATTCTGCAAAGGACACTATACTAGTAAAACGTGGTGAGTAGCGAGAGTGACCAATCATTCGATCGAGACACGCCTTCTCAAAATGTTGTCAATTGTTGGCCTCACGTACATCACATATATAATAAGTCAGGTGTTGAAGTGACGTTGCTGTGAAAATGTCCTCCGAATGCATCAACACAGTCGATCTGGCTATGCACAACCATCCTATAGGAAACGATGAGCACAGTAAGCTGAATGGTGCAATAATTTTCTTGTCCTTGCCGTAATCACGGCAGCGATATGTCCCTTCCATTGCTGAGTCGCTATAGCGCTTCCGCCGCCGCTATAGGGTTAGGATACTTGTTCGTTCCCTATATCTATCAATGTAATGTCTCCGAATTTGAAATACTATATGGATAACAGTGTAGTACAAACCAAGGTAACCCAAGTACCCCCTCTATTTTGAATTATTCATTCATTTGTCTAGATATACATATATTTAAACGTGTTTTACTCCCTCCATTTCGGTTTAAAAGTCATACATGTATATCTAGATTATAATTTGACCTATATAATATGAATTATATAATACAAAATTATATTATTGAAAAATACAAAGTCGTCCAAAGTTTCCAGTGATATATATTTTGTAATATATACCTCATACTAAGTTGTTTAATTTGGCGATATAGAAATACACACTCGACTTGTAAACCGAAATAGAGGGAGTAGTATATAAACACATGCGAATCTAGAAAACTCTGCGGCATCATCTAATTTAGCGAGTAAAAAATGATTACCGCTCAATTCACATCATTAGACAAGTTGTCATCTATGGAAACGATTAGGTATAGCTTCAATTTAACAAAGCCACAAATTGTCATAGACAGTATTTACAGAGCTTAATGCAAAAAAGCAAAACAATGAAACAAAAGAAATAAAGAAAAGAAAACAACACGAAACACCGAGGCCATCATCCACCGAACATCCATCGCTAGCAAGGGCGTTAAGTTTTTGGAGGGATGTACCAATGCTCATGTCAGATTTTTGACTGTAGAAGACCCGAAGGACCTAGAATCTACATTTAAAAAGCGTTGAGTACAATTTTATAGAAAGGGCCTGAGCGTCTCCATAATATACACACATACCCTTAGATTTTTCATATTGCACCCTAGAAGATGTCACATTGACCCGTGAAACGTGAGCGAGTCATTGAGCGCCGCCGCTTAGTCACTAGATGCAACCGTTTTCGTTGCCACCGGGGACGAAACCACTTGGGGCGCTAGAAACAACTACAGACACAGTCGCGTCGGGACCAAAGATCCTCCGAAGAAGGGGGAAGGAGCTCGAGCAACTGATTTGGTCCAGCACAGCAGGACCATTCTCTTGGCCGATGATAGTGATGGCATAACTATGTCGTCGCTTGGAAGTTGTTGCTGAGGTCGTAGACTCCAGATACCCCCTTGATGTCTACGCACTTCTATTATTGTAGACAGTTGTTGGGTCTCCAAGTGCAAAGGTTTGTAGAACAACAACAAGTTTCCCTTAAGTGGATTACCCAAGGTTTATCGAACTCAGGGAGGAAGTGGTCAAAAGTATCCCTCTCAAGCAACCCTACAATCAAGATACAAGAAGTCTCTTGTGTCCCCAACACACTCAATACACTTTTCAGGTGTATAGGTGCATTATTTTGGCAAAGAGATAGTGAAATACAAGTGGTATGGATGATTATAAGTGGTAACGGTGTCAGAAAAGAGCTTGACGGGTGGAAAAGGTTGAAGGCAAATCTGAAAAAAAGGTGGAAGCAAGCAAACATGTAACATATCTAGATGCAAACGGTGTTTCAATGCTTAGAAACAAGGCCTAGGGATCATACTTTCACTAGTGAACACTCTCATATAAATATATTCTCTTCATGATACTACCCTAAACTACTCTTCAGTTAGACACTTTAATCCATGGTAGGGCTATAACAACACTCCTCAAAGTCCGCCTTCCTCATCTAGATAACCCCACTCTGTCACCTTGAGAGCTAGATGGTTCCAACAAACACCACAATTTCATAGACATCCAACTCCAAATATAACTCATGATAAATATATATGTAATCTAGCTTAAGTGCCACAGATGGCACACACGCTGTCACTTTCACACACGTGGAGAAAAGCATAGATCTATTAAAGCAATTAAGTATTTATGTAACCTCTAGCCTAAGTGCCACCGTGGCGTGCATGCTGTCACTTTCACACACGTGGGGAGATCCAGAGATTGATTTAAGCACTTGAGTAGTAGAGTAGATCTACTTTATTACAAAGCTCATGATCTCATAAAGATCACGCATAGAGAGAGAGAGATGAACACATAGCTACCCGTAGATCCCTTAGCCTTGAGGAACAACTACTCCCACTTCATCATGGAAATCAACAACGGTGATGGAGATGGTGGTGGATATGGATGGATATGGCTCCGGGGGCACTACCCCGTCCTGACAGGGTGCCGGAATAGAGACTTTCTGTCCCCCGAATCTCCCCTTCGGTGGCGGCGGTGCTGTGGAGGTTTTCGTGGATGTTTCTTGGATGATTTAGGGTTTCTGAGTCGGAGGCTTCTTATAGGCGAAGGAGGCAAGGTCGGTGGAGGCCCAGGGGCCCACACACCCTGGTGGCGTGCCTAAGGTGGGCCCGCGCCACCCTGGTGGCCTACTCCGTCTCTTCTTTGATTTTCCGTATCGTTCAGGGAAAAATATGAAGATTGGTTTTTGTCCCGTCCAATTATGAGAATATTCATTTTTTAGCTTTTCTGAAACCAAAAAAAGCAGAAAACAAGCAACTGGCACTATGGCATCTTTTCAATAGGTTAGTTCCAGAAAGTGTATAAAAATACCTCAAAGTGTAGACAAAACATAACAAAGTTGATACAAAACAAGCATGCAACATAAAAAATTATAGATACTTTTACGCCGTATCAAGCATCCCCAAGCTTAACTCCTTCTCGTCCTCGAGTAGGTAAGTGATAAAAAGAATAATTTTTGAGGTGACATGCACCATCATAATCATGATCAAACCATTTGCAAGCATTGAAAGCTGGGATCAAAGTAATCTAAACATGAGCATGAAAGATGTAGTTCTAACAATAAGACATAGCAACTATGTTGTAACATGAAAGGATACAAACAAAGATCATGAATAACAATGCATTGAAAGACGTTTGTTTGTTTCACATATAGAAAACATAGCATAGTGGCATTCAACTTGTCCCTCATGGAGTAGAAAAACATAAATGCATAGGACACCTTCAAAGTTCATAAGGGTGACTAGATACAAATAATTCAAGAACAAGCAATATCAACAATATGAATCAATGAATAAGTTTTGGGACAATGCACATAGAACTAAGAATGGCAACTATGCTCTCTTAATTTGTGCCTAGGGTAGAAGGTGGAGACTCAATATAGTGGAAGAAAGGCCTTTCATAAAGGGAAGCAGGGATTTCAAGTTTCATAAATAGCTTCCAAAAATTATGATACTTGTTAGCTTTCAGCTCTCATTGCCCCTATCATAAGCATCTTGAAGTGGTTAAGTTTAAAGTGAACAAACTATGGAGTATATGCTTGACAAAGTGGCAATCTCATGTCCCTTGAATACGAGGGCCGCTCCTCATGCTACTCAACTTTAGTTACTTGCAAGTTCTTTTCATAGTAAGTACATGTGTATCATAGAGAACCGCCAACGGGGTACCCCTTGCACATGCTACAGGAGCTATCCTATAATCAAAATGACAAGACAAGCACAATGAGCATCTCAGCAATCTCTTATTTACCATGGGAAAATGATGCTTTTTCTCTCTTTCCTCTTTTCAATATGTCTCTTTTTTTATATAAGAAGAAAGCTTCATAGATTTCTCATTATGATGGTGCTGCAAGTTTCCACCATTATTAGGCATGGCTTAGGCTAGCGGCCCAGGCGTTTCTCTAACACACATACATAACTCCATGGACTTACATGCTCCCCTTTTATTTCACACCGACCATATCCATAAACAAAAGAGTATGATATCAACTATGTAGATATCTATAAGTGTTGAAAGAGTTCCCCGTGACAGCACGGTTCTACTAATCCCAACTTATAAGTGCAAGCATATACAACATAGATGACACAATGGTTCAAGTTTATTAGGGGCAAGAAAAATAAAGTGTGCCATCAAGTTTGTGAGAGCTTTAATCACTAGTTTTCACATAACAAAGTGACTTTTTAATTAAAAGGTAGATAAAACAAGAATTTACTTGAAATGGTGTAACACACCATGCATAGGAATTTATATTGGACTCTTTGGAATAACTTGGTTTCTTGGGAGTTGGATGCATGAGTAGAGCTTACTCATATAAGTGGAGGCTAGCAAAAGACTGGGAGCGACCAACTAAGAGGGCAATAATGGCCATAATCACGCAGAGCGAAAAAACATTACTAATCAAAGCATAAAGTGGTACCACAAGTCAAAAACTAAATAATCATAAAGGCTATGGTGACTGGTTCATAGTCATAACATGGTGTGAGCATGTGCCAAGTCAACCCAAACAAAGCATCAAAGGAGAATACCACAATACTATGCTTTTGTATGCTAAAACAACGCATGATTCTTTCAAGGCACATTAAGCAATCCTAATTGTTTGGAACAAGTCATGCTACAACAATAATCACTAAGCATAAGGTCAAAGCAACATATAACATGACATGATAAAGTCTAAGTCACAGTTAAAACAAGCTTCCTTTTATACCACTATAAGCATGAAACTTTCTACTCTTTTCCAACACCAATCGACTTATTTGAAACAACTCACAAAGATAATAATCGATGAATATCAGTGTGCTTGTCTCACAAATCCGCAAAGAAGAACTAAAAAGTTGTAAGCTGAAAGCACAAGAAAACTAAGGCTAAACATAGTTCTAGCAAGAGAACACTCACAAGACAATAAGAATGAAAACTAGAGTGTTCTAGGCAATGAAAACAGAGTGTGTCTCTCTCCAAAAGAAGTCTGCTGGGATCCAACTGTTGGAGATATGCCCTAGAGGCAATAATAAATGTAGTTATTATTATATCTTTGTGTTTATGATAAATGTTTACATTCATGCTATAATAGTATTAACAAGGAAACATTAATACTTGTGTGATTTGTAAACTTAAATTGAAATCCCTAGTAAAGCCTCTATACATCACTAGCTTGTTGGTTAATAAATGATTGTGGTTTCCCTATCATGAACATTGAGATGTTATTAACAACAAGATCATATCATTAGGAGAATGATATGGTGGACATACTCCTATAGATAAGCGTAGCATAAAGATCAAGTCATTTTAATAGTTCAATTGCTATATGCTTTATGATACAAAGTAACCTAATTCCTTCGACCATGAGATCATGCATATCACCTTTACCGGATGGATGCTTTGATGACATCAAACACCACACCGTAATTGGGTGGCTATAAAGGTGGCATTGAGTGTTCGGAAAGTATTGGTTGAGACACATGGATCAAGAGTGGGATTTGTCCATCCATATGACGGATAGATATACTCTGGGCCCTCTCGGTGAAGTGTCATCCAATTAGCTTGCAAGCATGTGACTGGCTCACAAGGGATCACATATCACGGGAACGAGAAAAGAGTACTTATCAGTAACGAGGTTGAACTAGGTATGCAGAGATACCGACGATCATAACCTCGGATAAGTAAACTATCGTGAGGCAAAGGGAAATTGGTATCGTATGTAAGTGGTTCATTCGATCGCAAAGTAATCATAGAAATATGTGGGAGCCATATGAATTTCCAGATTCCTCTATTGGTTATTGTTCGGAGAAGTGTCTCGATCATGTCCGCATAATTCACGAACCGTAGGGAGACACACTTAAGGATTCGACGTTGTTTGAGTAGTTATGGAATGATGAGAAAGAGACCGAATGTTGTTCGGAGTCTCGGATGGGATCCGGGATATCACGAGGATATCCGGAATGGTCCGGAGAATAAGTTTCATATAAGGAAAGTCCTGTTTCGGAGTTGGGGAATGGTTCCGGTGTTTTCATCGGGAATGTTCTAGAAGGTTCCGGAATGTCCGGCACTCCGGAGGGGAAGGGTACATGAATGTGTTATATCAAGTTGGTATGATTGCATCATGTACTAGGTGTCACCGCTGAACAAAATAAAGGGTTTAATCAAATCCTAGTTTGAAAAAGTCAAACGCCAATTTGAAAGTCAAACGGCTATTTTTGGGAAGTGGAGAGGGAGGTGGAAACCGAGTTGGGGAGGAGTCCCTCCTCCACCGCCGGCCCACTTGGGATCCGAGTTGGGGAGGGATTCCCCTCCCCTTGGCCGGCGCCTCCCTCCTATAAGAAGAGGGGCAGGGCTGCCCTCCTAGCACACAAGATTGCCCCCTCTAAACCTAACCCTAGCCGCCGCCCACCATAGCCGCCGCCTAGGGTTTCTCCCCTAGCCGCCGACTTGGGCACCTCCAAGCCCTAGCCGCCGACCCTAGCACCCCTCCTTGGTGTGTCTAAACCCTAGAACACCGAGGGCTCTCTCATAGTCCACCATACTCGCTCCGGCTTAAGGCGAAGCCCTGCGAGATCTCCCCTCTACTTTCGGTACCACGCCGTTGTGCTGCCGGAATCACGAGGAGAGTGCTACAACCTCCGCTGCCTGCTGGAACAAGGGAGAGGAAGGTCTTCGTCGAGTACCGAACGTGTGACCGACTGCGGGAGCGCTTCCGGAACACAGCGCCGGAAGGATCGTCTACGCGATCTTGAGATCGGGAAGAGTACGACTACATCACCCACGAGAATCCGCTCTCGTTAAACACTTTGGAATCTTCGAGGGTGAGTTATTCCATTGACTCGTTGCTACAATCTAGTAGATAGATCTTGGCTTGTTTGTTTGTATGCGATAGAAATTTTTTGTTTTCCATGCCACGAAACCCTACAGTGGTATCAGAGCCGTGTCTATATGTAGATCTGTTGCACGAGTAGAACACAATGGTCATTATGGGCGTTGATGCTTTTATTGTCGATTGCTTCTTGTGTACTTTGCATCTTGCGGGATGTTGGGATGAAGCGGCCCGGGCTAACCTTACATGACATCGTTCATGAGACTTTCTCCACGCTTGACATGCAACTTGTATTGCATAAGTGGCTTTGCGGGTGCCTATTTCTCCTAGCATAGTTAAGATCCAATTTACAACGGGTGATTAACAATACTAGTATCAATGTTGTGGTTCATGTTCGTAAGTTAGAACGACACTTATTGAAAGCCCCAAACCACGTAAAACATGCAAAGAAAGTAGAGGCGTCTAAATTTGTTTTGCAGGGGTGTGCAGTGATGTGATATGGCCATGATTGTGATTATATTTGATGTATGCAAAGTTCCTTATTGTAAGTTGGCAACCGGCAGGAGCCATATGGTTGTCTTTAATTTATGTTAAGACCCGCGTGTCTATTCAAAGTAGTTGTAATAGTTGAAGCCGGTGGACGACAACCATGGAGAAGTGTCATTGACCTTGATGCAATGCCGGTGATGATGGAGATCATGTTCGTGCTTGAAGATGGAGATCGGAAGCACAAAGAAGAAAGGCCATATCATATCACATATTATGAATTGCATGTGATGTTAATCCTTTATGCATCTTGTATTGCTTAGTAGACGACGGTAGCATTATAAGATGATCCCTCATGCACATGAATTTCAAGTCAAAAAGTGTTCACCCTTAGTTAGCACCGTTGCTAAAGTTTGTTGTTTCGAAGCACCACGTGATGATCGGGTGTGTTAGATTCCGCAAGTGTATACAACGTGAGCAAGCCAGATTTGCTCATGCGGAAACTAAGGTTTGATCTTGACGAGCCTAGCATGTACAGACATGGTCTCGGAACACGGATCACTGAAAGGTAAAGCATGAATCATATAGTAGATATGATGAACATGTCGATTGTTTGCCATTGAAACTATATCAACTCTCGTGATGATCGGTGTTGATGTGGTGGATTTGGTTCGTGTGATCACTAAAACAATGTGAGGGATATTGTTTTGAGTGGGAGTTCACCTAGATTAATTTAACCATTAATTAGAACTCAATTTGTCATAAACTTAGTCTAAACTATTGCAAATATGTTGTAGATTAATGGCAGCCCCTACCATCAATTTTAATGCGTTCCTAGAGAAAGAAAAGTTGAAAAACAATGGAAGCAACTTCGCGGATTGGTTCCGCAATTTGAGGATTGTCCTCACAGCTGGTAATTTGACCTATGTGCTGGATGCACCGCTGGGTGACCCGCCTGCAGCTGATGCTGCCGACGAAGTAAAGAATGTTTACCTCGCTCGGAAGACTCAGTACTCCACAGTTCAGTGTGCTATCTTGTATGGTTTAGAATCGGAGCTTCAGAAAAGGTTTGAGAATTCAGACCCACATGATATTGTCCGTGATCTCAAATTGATCTTTAAGACTCATGCGGCAATTGAGAGCTATGAGGCTTCTGAAAAGTTCTTTAACTGCAAGATGGAAGAGGGCAGCTCCGTCAGTGAGCATGTGCTTAAGATGTCTGGGCACGCAAACAAACTTCAAAGCTTGGGTATAGTGATTCCTAATGCTTTGGGGATTTACCGTGTCCTCCAATCACTACCACCAAGTTACAAGAACTTTGTGATGAACTACAATATGCAAAACATGAACAAGCAGTTGCCAGAACTGTTTGCTATGTTGAAATCTGCAGAAGTGGAGATCAAGAAAGAGCACCAAGTGTTGATGGTCAATAAGACCACCAAATTCAAGAAAGGCAAGTCTAAGCAAAAGGGACACTTCAAGAAGGGTGGTAAGAAAGTTACCGCGCCGACGAAGAAGACCAGGGCTGGACCTAAGCCTGATACTGAGTGCTTTTACTGCAAGGGAGAAGGTCACTGGAAGCGGAATTGCCCAAAGTACTTGGCGGATTTGAAGAACGGCAACATCAAGAAGAAAGGTATATCCGATATACATGTTATTGATGTGTATCTCACTAGTACTCGTAGTAGTGCCTGGGTATTTGATACTGGTTCGGTTGCTCATATTTGTAACTCGAAACAGGTGCTGCAGAATAAACGGAAGCTAGCGAAGAACGAGGTGACGATGCGCGTGGGAAACGGATCAAAGGTTGATGTGATCGCGGTCGGCACGCTACCCCTTCATCTACCATCGGGATTAGTTTTATACTTAAATAATTGTTATTTGGTGCCTGTGTTAAGCATGAACATTATATCGGGATCTTGTTTATTGCGAGACGGTTACTTGTTTAAGTCCGAGAATAATGGTTGTTCGATTTATATGAGTAATATGTTTTATGCACATGCACCTTTGATATATGGTCTATTCTTATTGAATCTCGATAGTAGAAATACACATATTAATAACATTGAGGCTAAACGTTTGAAATCGAGCAATAACTCGACCTATATGTGGCACTGTCGTCTTGGTCACATTAGAGTGAAGCGTATGAAGAAACTCCATTCCGATGGACTTCTTGAATCACTTGATTTCGAATCACTTGATAGATGCGAAGCATGTCTGATGGGTAAAATGACTAAGACTCCATTTTCTGGTATGATGGAGCGAGCTACGGACTTATTGGAAATCATACATACCGATGTGTGTGGTCCAATGAGTGTAGCATCACGCGGTGGTTATCGTTATGTTCTTACCTTCACGAATGACTTGAGTAGATATGGGTATATCTATTTCATGAAACATAAGTCCGAAACTTTCGAGAAGTTTAAGGAATTTCAAAGTGAGGTAGAGAATCAACGTAACAAGAAGATTAAATTTCTACGTTCTGATCGTGGAGGTGAATATATAAGTTACGAGTTTGGCGAGCATTTGAAGAAACGCGGAATACTTTCACAATTGACACCGCCGGGAACACCACAGCGTAATGGTGTGTCCGAACGTCGTAATCGAACTCTCTTAGATATGGTTCGTTCTATGATGTCACTTACAGATTTACCGCTATCATCTTGGGGTTATGCATTAGAAACAGCCGCATTCACTTTAAATAGGGCACCATCTAAATCCGTTGAAACGACACCGTATGAATTATGGTTTGGGAAGAAACCTAGATTGTCGTTCCTTAAAGTTTGGGGTTGCGAAGCCTATGTAAAGAAGTTACAGCCGGACAAGCTTGAACCCAAAGCGGAAAAATGCGTCTTCATAGGATACCCAAAGGAAACTATTGGGTATACCTTCTATCATAGATCCGAGGGCAAAATCTTTGTTGCCAAGAATGGATCCTTTCTAGAGAAGGAATTTCTCTCGAAAGAAGTGACTGGAAGGAAAGTAGAACTCGACGAGGTTGTCGAACCTTCTCTCGAAATTGCGAGTAGCGCAGCACCGGAAGAAGTTCCTGTGGTGCCTGCACCAATAAGAGAGGAAGCTAATGATGATGATCATGAAACTTCGGTTGTAGTTGCTACAGAACCTCGCAGGTCAACGAGAACTCGTACCACTCCTGATTGGTATGATCCCGTTATGAATGTCATGCTGGTGGACAACACCGATGACCCTGCGACATATGAGGAAGCAATGATGTACGAAAACCAAGTATGGACTTTGGTGGACTTACCGGATGGCCAGAAGGCTGTCGAGAACAAATGGATTTTCAAGAAGAAAACAGATGCTGATGGTAATGTTACTGTCTATAAAGCTCGACTTGTCGCAAAAGGGTTTCGACAAATTCAAGGAGTTGACTACGATGAGACTTTCTCACCAGTAGCGAAGCTAAAGTCTGTGAGGATTATGTTAGCAATCGCTGCATATTATGATTATGAGATATGGCAGATGGATGTCAAAACAGCATTCCTCAATGGAGACATTGATGAAGAGTTGTATATGATGCAACCCAAAGGTTTTGTCGATCCTAAAGATGCTAACAAGGTATGCAAACTTCAACGGTCCATCTATGGATTGAAGCAAGCATCCCGGAGTTGGAATCAATGTTTTGATAAGGTGATCAAAAGTTTTGGTTTTATACAAACTTATGGAGAAGCTTGTATTTACAAGAAAGTGAGTGGGAGCTCTGTAGCATTCTTAATACTATATGTAGATGACATATTGTTGATTGGGAATGATGTAGACCTTCTTAATAGTGTCAAGGAATATTTGAATAATAGTTTTTCAATGAAGGATCTTGGAGAAGCAGCTTACATATTGGGCATAAAGATTTATAGAGATGGATCGAGACGCCTAATATCATTGTCACAAAGTACATATTTGGACAAAGTTCTAAAGAGGTTTGGAATGGAAGATAGCAAGAAAGGGTTCTTGCCCATGTTGCCCAATACGACCTTGAGTAAAACTCAAAGTCCGACATCGGCAGAAGATAGAGAAAGGATGAGTAAGACTCCCTATGCCTCAGCCATAGGATCTCTAATGTATGCTATGCTATGTACTAGACCCGATATTGCATATGATGTTAGTTTAACTAGCAGATATCAAAGTGATCCAGGAGTGGATCATTGGACAGCGGTCAAAAACATCCTTAAGTACTTGAGAAGAACTAAGGATATGGTTCTTTCTTATGGAGGTGATGAACAGCTCGTTGTTAATGGTTACACCGATGCTAGTTGGAACACCGATCCGGATGATTCTAAATCACAATCTGGATACGTATTTACTTTGAATGGTGCAGCAGTTAGCTGGAGGAGTGCAAAGCAAAGCGTTGTGGCGAGATCTTCAACTGAATCGGAATACATGGCTGCTTCGGAGGCTTCACAAGAAGCGATATGGATGAAAGAGTTCATTACAGAGCTGGGTGTGGTTCCTAGTGCGCTGGACCCAATGTCTATCTACTGTGATAACATGGGCGCCATAGCCAATGCGCAAGAACCAAGGTCACACAAGAAGCTGAAGCACATCAAGCTACGTTTTCACGCTATTCGAGAACATGTCCAAGATGGGGACATAAATATTTGCAAAGTACACACAGATCTGAATGTGGCGGATCCGTTGACTAAACCTCTCCCGAGGGCAAAACATGACCAACACCAAACTGCCATGGGTGTTCGGTATATTACCATGTAATCTAGATTAGATGACTCTAGTGCAAGTGGGAGACTGTTGGAGATATGCCCTGGAGGAAATAATAAATGTAGTTATTATTATATCTTTGTGTTTATGATAAATGTTTACATTCATGCTATAATAGTATTAACAAGGAAACATTAATACTTGTGTGATTTGTAAACTTAAATTGAAGTCCCTAGTAAAGCCTCTATACATCACTAGCTTGTTGGTTAATAAATGATTGTGGTTTCCCTATCATGAACATTGAGATGTTATTAACAACAAGATCATATCATTAGGAGAATGATATGGTGGACATACTCCTATAGATAAGCGTAGCATAAAGATCAAGTCATTTTAATAGTTCAATTGTTATATGCTTTATGATACATAGTAACCTAATTCCTTCGACCATGAGATCATGCATATCACCTTTACCGGATGGATGCTTTGATGACATCAAACACCACACCGTAACTGGGTGGCGATAAAGGTGGCATTGAGTGTTCAGAAAGTATTGGTTGGGACACATGGATCAAGAGTGGGATTTGTCCATCCATATGACAGATAGATATACTCTGGGCCCTCTCGGTGAAGTGTCATCCAATTAGCTTGCAAGCATGTGACTGGCTCACAAGGGATCACATATCACGGGAACGATAAAAGAGTACTTATCAGTAACGAGGTTGAACTAGGTATGCAGAGATACTGACGATCATAACCTCGGATAAGTAAACTATCGTGAGACAAAGGGAAATTGGTATCGTATGTAAGTGGTTCATTCGATCGCAAAGTAATCGTAGAAATATGTGGGAGCCATATGAATTTCCAGATTCCTCTATTGGTTATTGTTCGGAGAAGTGTCTCGATCATGTCCGCATAATTCACGAACCGTAGGGAGACACACTTAAGGATTCGACGTTGTTTGAGTAGTTATGGAATGATGAGAAAGAGACCGAATGTTGTTCGGAGTCTCGGATGGGATCCGGGATATCACGAGGATATCCGGAATGGTCCGGAGAATAAGTTTCATATAAGGAAAGTCCTGTTTCGGAGTTGGGGAATGGTTCCGGTGTTTTCATCGGGAATGTTCTAGAAGGTTCCGGAATGTCCGGCACTCCGGAGGGGAAGGGTACATGAATGTGTTATATCAAGTTGGTATGATTGCATCATGTACTAGGTGTCACCGCTGAACAAAATAAAGGGTTTAATCAAATCCTAGTTTGAAAAAGTCAAACGCCAATTTGAAAGTCAAACGGCTATTTTTGGGAAGTGGAGAGGGAGGTGGAAACCGAGTTGGGGAGGAGTCCCTCCTCCACCGCCGGCCCACTTGGGATCCGAGTTGGGGAGGGATTCCCCTCCCCTTGGCCGGCGCCTCCCTCCTATAAGAAGAGGGGCAGGGCTGCCCTCCTAGCACACAAGATTGCCCCCTCTAAACCTAACCCTAGCCGCCGCCCACCATAGCCGCCGCCTAGGGTTTCTCCCCTAGCCGCCGACTTGGGCACCTCCAAGCCCTAGCCGCCGACCCTAGCACCCCTCCTTGGTGTGTCTAAACCCTAGAACACCGAGGGCTCTCTCATAGTCCACCATACTCGCTCCGGCTTAAGGCGAAGCCCTGCGAGATCTCCCCTCTACTTTCGGTACCACGCCGTTGTGCTGCCGGAATCACGAGGAGAGTGCTACAACCTCCGCTGCCTGCTGGAACAAGGGAGAGGAAGGTCTTCGTCGAGTACCGAACGTGTGACCGACTGCGGGAGCGCTTCCGGAACACAGCGCCGGAAGGATCGTCTACGCGATCTTGAGATCGGGAAGAGTACGACTACATCACCCACGAGAATCCGCTCTCGTTAAACACTTTGGAATCTTCGAGGGTGAGTTATTCCATTGACTCGTTGCTACAATCTAGTAGATAGATCTTGGCTTGTTTGTTTGTATGCGATAGAAATTTTTTGTTTTCCATGCCACGAAACCCTACAGTGGTATCAGAGCCGTGTCTATATGTAGATCTGTTGCACGAGTAGAACACAATGGTCATTATGGGCGTTGATGCTTTTATTGTCGATTGCTTCTTGTGTACTTTGCATCTTGCGGGATGTTGGGATGAAGCGGCCCGGGCTAACCTTACATGACATCGTTCATGAGACTTTCTCCACGCTTGACATGCAACTTGTATTGCATAAGTGGCTTTGCGGGTGCCTGTTTCTCCTAGCATAGTTAAGATCCAATTTACAATGGGTGATTAACAATACTAGTATCAATGTTGTGGTTCATGTTCGTAAGTTAGAACGACACTTATTGAAAGCCCCAAACCACGTAAAACATGCAAAGAAAGTAGAGGCGTCTAAATTTGTTTTGCAGGGGTGTGCAGTGATGTGATATGGCCATGATTGTGATTATATTTGATGTATGCAAAGTTCCTTATTGTAAGTTGGCAACCGGCAGGAGCCATATGGTTGTCTTTAATTTATGTTAAGACCCGCGTGTCTATTCAAAGTAGTTGTAATAGTTGAAGCCGGTGGACGACAACCATGGAGAAGTGTCATTGACCTTGATGCAATGCCGGTGATGATGGAGATCATGTTCGTGCTTGAAGATGGAGATCGGAATCACAAAGAAGAAAGGCCATATCATATCACATATTATGAATTGCATGTGATGTTAATCCTTTATGCATCTTGTATTGCTTAGTAGACGACGGTAGCATTATAAGATGATCCCTCATGCACATGAATTTCAAGTCAAAAAGTGTTCACCCTTAGTTAGCACCGTTGCTAAAGTTTGTTGTTTCGAAGCACCACGTGATGATCGGGTGTGTTAGATTCCGCAAGTGTATACAACGTGAGCAAGCCAGATTTGCTCATGCGGAAACTAAGGTTTGATCTTGACGAGCCTAGCATGTACAGACATGGTCTCGGAACACGGATCACTGAAAGGTAAAGCATGAATCATATAGTAGATATGATGAACATGTCGATTGTTTGCCATTGAAACTATATCAACTCTCGTGATGATTGGTGTTGATGTGGTGGATTTGGTTCGTGTGATCACTAAAACAATGTGAGGGATATTGTTTTGAGTGGGAGTTCACCTAGATTAATTTAACCATTAATTAGAACTCAATTTGTCATAAACTTAGTCTAAACTATTGCAAATATGTTGTAGATTAATGGCAGCCCCTACCATCAATTTTAATGCGTTCCTAGAGAAAGAAAAGTTGAAAAACAATGAAAGCAACTTCGCGGATTGGTTCCGCAATTTGAGGATTGTCCTCACAGCTGGTAATTTGACCTATGTGCTGGATGCACCGCTGGGTGACCCGCCTGCAGCTGATGCTGCCGACGAAGTAAAGAATGTTTACCTCGCTCGGAAGACTCAGTACTCCACAGTTCAGTGTGCTATCTTGTATGGTTTAGAATCGGAGCTTCAGAAAAGGTTTGAGAATTCAGACCCACATGATATTGTCCGTGATCTCAAATTGATCTTTAAGACTCATGCGGCAATTGAGAGCTATGAGGCTTCTGAAAAGTTCTTTAACTGCAAGATGGAAGAGGGCAGCTCCGTCAGTGAGCATGTGCTTAAGATGTCTGGGCACGCAAACAAACTTCAAAGCTTGGGTATAGTGATTCCTAATGCTTTGGGGATTTACCGTGTCCTCCAATCACTACCACCAAGTTACAAGAACTTTGTGATGAACTACAATATGCAAAACATGAACAAGCAGTTGCCAGAACTGTTTGCTATGTTGAAATCTGCAGAAGTGGAGATCAAGAAAGAGCACCAAGTGTTGATGGTCAATAAGACCACCAAATTCAAGAAAGGCAAGTCTAAGCAAAAGGGACACTTCAAGAAGGGTGGTAAGAAAGTTACCGCACCGACGAAGAAGACCAGGGCTGGACCTAAGCCTGATACTGAGTGCTTTTACTGCAAGGGAGAAGGTCACTGGAAGCGGAATTGCCCAAAGTACTTGGCGGATTTGAAGAACGGCAACATCAAGAAGAAAGGTATATCCGATATACATGTTATTGATGTGTATCTCACTAGTACTCGTAGTAGTGCCTGGGTATTTGATACTGGTTCGGTTGCTCATATTTGTAACTCGAAACAGGTGCTGCAGAATAAACGGAAGCTAGCGAAGAACGAGGTGACGATGCGCGTGGGAAACGGATCAAAGGTTGATGTGATCGCGGTCGGCACGCTACCCCTTCATCTACCATCGGGATTAGTTTTATACTTAAATAATTGTTATTTGGTGCCTGTGTTAAGCATGAACATTATATCGGGATCTTGTTTATTGCGAGACGGTTACTTGTTTAAGTCCGAGAATAATGGTTGTTCGATTTATATGAGTAATATGTTTTATGCACATGCACCTTTGATATATGGTCTATTCTTATTGAATCTCGATAGTAGAAATACACATATTAATAACATTGAGGCTAAACGTTTGAAATCGAGCAATAACTCGACCTATATGTGGCACTGTCGTCTTGGTCACATTAGAGTGAAGCGTATGAAGAAACTCCATTCCGATGGACTTCTTGAATCACTTGATTTCGAATCACTTGATAGATGCGAAGCATGTCTGATGGGTAAAATGACTAAGACTCCATTTTCTGGTATGATGGAGCGAGCTACGGACTTATTGGAAATCATACATACCGATGTGTGTGGTCCAATGAGTGTAGCATCACGCGGTGGTTATCGTTATGTTCTTACCTTCACGAATGACTTGAGTAGATATGGGTATATCTATTTCATGAAACATAAGTCCGAAACTTTCGAGAAGTTTAAGGAATTTCAAAGTGAGGTAGAGAATCAACGTAACAAGAAGATTAAATTTCTACGTTCTGATCGTGGAGGTGAATATATAAGTTACGAGTTTGGCGAGCATTTGAAGAAACGCGGAATACTTTCACAATTGACACCGCCGGGAACACCACAGCGTAATGGTGTGTCCGAACGTCGTAATCGAACTCTCTTAGATATGGTTCGTTCTATGATGTCACTTACAGATTTACCGCTATCATCTTGGGGTTATGCATTAGAAACAGCCGCATTCACTTTAAATAGGGCACCATCTAAATCCGTTGAAACGACACCGTATGAATTATGGTTTGGGAAGAAACCTAGATTGTCGTTCCTTAAAGTTTGGGGTTGCGAAGCCTATGTAAAGAAGTTACAGCCGGACAAGCTTGAACCCAAAGCGGAAAAATGCGTCTTCATAGGATACCCAAAGGAAACTATTGGGTATACCTTCTATCATAGATCCGAGGGCAAAATCTTTGTTGCCAAGAATGGATCCTTTCTAGAGAAGGAATTTCTCTCGAAAGAAGTGACTGGAAGGAAAGTAGAACTTGACGAGGTTGTCGAACCTTCTCTCGAAATTGCGAGTAGCGCAGCACCGGAAGAAGTTCCTGTGGTGCCTGCACCAATAAGAGAGGAAGCTAATGATGATGATCATGAAACTTCGGTTGTAGTTGCTACAGAACCTCGCAGGTCAACGAGAACTCGTACCACTCCTGATTGGTATGATCCCGTTATGAATGTCATGCTGGTGGACAACACCGATGACCCTGCGACATATGAGGAAGCAATGATGTACGAAAACCAAGTATGGACTTTGGTGGACTTACCGGATGGCCAGAAGGCTGTCGAGAACAAATGGATTTTCAAGAAGAAAACAGATGCTGATGGTAATGTTACTGTCTATAAAGCTCGACTTGTCGCAAAAGGGTTTCGACAAATTCAAGGAGTTGACTACGATGAGACTTTCTCACCAGTAGCGAAGCTAAAGTCTGTGAGGATTATGTTAGCAATCGCTGCATATTATGATTATGAGATATGGCAGATGGATGTCAAAACAGCATTCCTCAATGGAGACATTGATGAAGAGTTGTATATGATGCAACCCAAAGGTTTTGTCGATCCTAAAGATGCTAACAAGGTATGCAAACTTCAACGGTCCATCTATGGATTGAAGCAAGCATCCCGGAGTTGGAATCAATGTTTTGATAAGGTGATCAAAAGTTTTGGTTTTATACAAACTTATGGAGAAGCTTGTATTTACAAGAAAGTGAGTGGGAGCTCTGTAGCATTCTTAATACTATATGTAGATGACATATTGTTGATTGGGAATGATGTAGACCTTCTTAATAGTGTCAAGGAATATTTGAATAATAGTTTTTCAATGAAGGATCTTGGAGAAGCAGCTTACATATTGGGCATAAAGATTTATAGAGATAGATCGAGACGCCTAATATCATTGTCACAAAGTACATATTTGGACAAAGTTCTAAAGAGGTTTGGAATGGAAGATAGCAAGAAAGGGTTCTTGCCCATGTTGCCCAATACGACCTTGAGTAAAACTCAAAGTCCGACATCGGCAGAAGATAGAGAAAGGATGAGTAAGACTCCCTATGCCTCAGCCATAGGATCTCTAATGTATGCTATGCTATGTACTAGACCCGATATTGCATATGATGTTAGTTTAACTAGCAGATATCAAAGTGATCCAGGAGTGGATCATTGGACAGCGGTCAAAAACATCCTTAAGTACTTGAGAAGAACTAAGGATATGGTTCTTTCTTATGGAGGTGATGAACAGCTCGTTGTTAATGGTTACACCGATGCTAGTTGGAACACCGATCCGGATGATTCTAAATCACAATCTGGATACGTATTTACTTTGAATGGTGCAGCAGTTAGCTGGAGGAGTGCAAAGCAAAGCGTTGTGGCGAGATCTTCAACTGAATCGGAATACATGGCTGCTTCGGAGGCTTCACAAGAAGCGATATGGATGAAAGAGTTCATTACAGAGCTGGGTGTGGTTCCTAGTGCGCTGGACCCAATGTCTATCTACTGTGATAACATGGGCGCCATAGCCAATGCGCAAGAACCAAGGTCACACAAGAAGCTGAAGCACATCAAGCTACGTTTTCACGCTATTCGAGAACATGTCCAAGATGGGGACATAAATATTTGCAAAGTACACACAGATCTGAATGTGGCGGATCCGTTGACTAAACCTCTCCCGAGGGCAAAACATGACCAACACCAAACTGCCATGGGTGTTCGGTATATTACCATGTAATCTAGATTAGATGACTCTAGTGCAAGTGGGAGACTGTTGGAGATATGCCCTGGAGGCAATAATAAATGTAGTTATTATTATATCTTTGTGTTTATGATAAATGTTTACATTCATGCTATAATAGTATTAACAAGGAAACATTAATACTTGTGTGATTTGTAAACTTAAATTGAAGTCCCTAGTAAAGCCTCTATACATCACTAGCTTGTTGGTTAATAAATGATTGTGGTTTCCCTATCATGAACATTGAGATGTTATTAACAACAAGATCATATCATTAGGAGAATGATATGGTGGACATACTCCTATAGATAAGCGTAGCATAAAGATCAAGTCATTTTAATAGTTCAATTGTTATATGCTTTATGATACATAGTAACCTAATTCCTTCGACCATGAGATCATGCATATCACCTTTACCGGATGGATGCTTTGATGACATCAAACACCACACCGTAACTGGGTGGCGATAAAGGTGGCATTGAGTGTTCAGAAAGTATTGGTTGGGACACATGGATCAAGAGTGGGATTTGTCCATCCATATGACAGATAGATATACTCTGGGCCCTCTCGGTGAAGTGTCATCCAATTAGCTTGCAAGCATGTGACTGGCTCACAAGGGATCACATATCACGGGAACGATAAAAGAGTACTTATCAGTAACGAGGTTGAACTAGGTATGCAGAGATACTGACGATCATAACCTCGGATAAGTAAACTATCGTGAGACAAAGGGAAATTGGTATCGTATGTAAGTGGTTCATTCGATCGCAAAGTAATCGTAGAAATATGTGGGAGCCATATGAATTTCCAGATTCCTCTATTGGTTATTGTTCGGAGAAGTGTCTCGATCATGTCCGCATAATTCACGAACCGTAGGGAGACACACTTAAGGATTCGACGTTGTTTGAGTAGTTATGGAATGATGAGAAAGAGACCGAATGTTGTTCGGAGTCTCGGATGGGATCCGGGATATCACGAGGATATCCGGAATGGTCCGGAGAATAAGTTTCATATAAGGAAAGTCCTGTTTCGGAGTTGGGGAATGGTTCCGGTGTTTTCATCGGGAATGTTCTAGAAGGTTCCAGAATGTCCGGCACTCCGGAGGGGAAGGGTACATGAATGTGTTATATCAAGTTGGTATGATTGCATCATGTACTAGGTGTCACCGCTGAACAAAATAAAGGGTTTAATCAAATCCTAGTTTGAAAAAGTCAAACGCCAATTTGAAAGTCAAACGGCTATTTTTGGGAAGTGGAGAGGGAGGTGGAAACCGAGTTGGGGAGGAGTCCCTCCTCCACCGCCGGCCCACTTGGGATCCGAGTTGGGGAGGGATTCCCCTCCCCTTGGCCGGCGCCTCCCTCCTATAAGAAGAGGGGCAGGGCTCCCCTCCTAGCACACAAGATTGCCCCCTCTAAACCTAACCCTAGCCGCCGCCCACCATAGCCGCCGCCTAGGGTTTATCCCCTAGCCACCGACTTGGGCACCTCCAAGCCCTAGCCGCCGACCCTAGCACCCCTCCTTGGTGTGTCTAAACCCTAGAACACCGAGGGCTCTCTCATAGTCCACCATACTCGCTCCGGCTTAAGGCGAAGCCCTGCGAGATCTCCCCTCTACTTTCGGTACCACGCCGTTGTGCTGCCGGAATCACGAGGAGAGTGCTACAACCTCCGCTGCTTGCTAGAACAAGGGAGAGGAAGGTCTTCGTCGAGTACTGAACGTGTGACCGACTGCGGGAGCGCTGCCGGAACACAGCACCGGAAGGATCGTCTACGCGATCTTGAGATCGGGAAGAGTACGACTACATCACCCACGAGAATCCGCTCTCGTTAAACACTTTGGAATCTTCGAGGGTGATTTATTCCATTGACTCGTTGCTACAATCTAGTAGATAGATCTTGGCTTGTTTGTTTGTATGCGATAGAAATTTTTTGTTTTCCATGCTACGAAACCCTACAGTGGTATCAGAGCCGTGTCTATATGTAGATCTGTTGCACGAGTAGAACACAATGGTCATTGTGGGCGTTGATGCTTTTATTGTCGATTGCTTCTTGTGTACTTTGCATCTTGCGGGATGTTGGGATGAAGCGGCCCGGGCTAACCTTACATGACATCGTTCATGAGACTTGCTCCACGCTTGACATGCAACTTGTATTGCATAAGTGGCTTTGCGGGTGCCTGTTTCTCCTAGCATAGTTAAGATCCAATTTACAACGGGTGATTAACAATACTAGTATCAATGTTGTGGTTCATGTTCGTAAGTTAGAACGACACTTATTGAAAGCCCCAAACCACGTAAAACATGCAAAGAAAGTAGAGGCGTCTAACTTTGTTTTGCAGGGGTGTGCAGTGATGTGATATAGCCATGATTGTGATTATATTTGATGTATGCAAAGTTCCTTATTGTAAGTTGGCAACCGGCAGGATCCATATGGTTGTCTTTAATTTATGTTAAGACCCGCGTGTCTATTCAAAGTAGTTGTAATAGTTGAAGCCGGTGGACGACAACCATGGAGAAGTGTCATTGACCTTGATGCAATGCCGGTGATGATGGAGATCATGTTCGTGCTTGAAGATGGAGATCGGAAGCACAAAGAAGAAAGGCCATATCATATCACATATTATGAATTGCATGTGATGTTAATCCTTTATGCATCTTGTATTGCTTAGTAGACGACGGTAGCATTATAAGCTGATCCCTCATGCACATGAATTTCAAGTCATAAAGTGTTCACCCTTAGTTAGCACCGTTGCTAAAGCTTGTTGTTTCGAAGCACCACGTGATGATCGGGTGTGTTAGATTCCGCAAGTGTATACAACGTGAGCAAGCCAGATTTGCTCATGCGGAAACTAAGGTTTGATCTTGACGAGCCTAGCATGTACAGACATGGTCTCGGAACACGGATCACTGAAAGGTAAAGCATGAATCATATAGTAGATATGATGAACATGTCGATTGTTTGCCATTGAAACTATATCAACTCTCGTGATGATCGGTGTTGATGTGGTGGATTTGGTTAGTGTGATCACTAAAACAATGTGAGGGATATTGTTTTGAGTGGGAGTTCACCTAGATTAATTTAACCATTAATTAGAACTCAATTTGTTATAAACTTAGTCTAAACTATTGCAAATATGTTGTAGATTAATGGCAGCCCCTACCATCAATTTTAATGCGTTCCTAGAGAAAGAAAAGTTGAAAAACAATGGAAGCAACTTCGCGGATTGGTTCCGCAATTTGAGGATTGTCCTCACAGCTAGTAATTTGACCTATGTGCTGGATGCACCGCTGGGTGACCCGCCTGCAGCTGATGCTGCCGACGAAGTAAAGAATGTTTACCTCGCTCGGAAGACTCAGTACTCCACAGTTCAGTGTGCTATCTTGTATGGTTTAGAATCGGAGCTTCAGAAAAGGTTTGAGAATTCAGACCCACATGATATTGTCCGTGATCTCAAATTGATCTTTAAGACTCATGCGGCAATTGAGAGCTATGAGGCTTCTGAAAAGTTCTTTAACTGCAAGATGGAAGAGGGCAGCTCCGTCAGTGAGCATGTGTTTAAGATGTCTGGGCATGCAAACAAACTTCAAAGCTTGGGTATAGTGATTCCTAATGCTTTGGGGATTTACCGTGTCCTCCAATCACTACCACCAACTTACAAGAACTTTGTGATGAACTACAATATGCAAAACATGAACAAGCAGTTGCCAGAACTGTTTGCAATGTTGAAATCTGCAGAAGTGGAGATCAAGAAAGAGCACCAAGTGTTGATGGTCAATAAGACCACCAAATTCAAGAAAGGCAAGTCTAAGCAAAAGGGACACTTCAAGAAGGGTGGTAAGAAAGTTACCGCGCCGACGAAGAAGACCAGGGCTAGACCTAAGCCTGATACTGAGTGCTTTTACTGCAAGGGAGAAGGTCACTGGAAGCGGAATTGCCCAAAGTACTTGGCGGATTTGAAGAACGGCAACATCAAGAAGAAAGGTATATCCGATATACATGTTATTGATGTGTATCTCACTAGTACTCGTAGTAGTGCCTGGGTATTTGATACTGGTTCGGTTGCTCATATTTGTAACTCGAAAACAGGTGCTGCAGAATAAACGGAAGCTAGCGAAGAACGAGGTGACGATGCGCGTGGGAAACGGATCAAAGGTTGATGTGATCGCGGTCGGCACGCTACCCCTTCATCTACCATCGGGATTAGTTTTATACTTAAATAATTGTTATTTGGTGCCTGCGTTAAGCATGAACATTATATCGGGATCTTGTTTATTGCGAGACGGTTACTTGTTTAAGTCCGAGAATAATGGTTGTTCGATTTATATGAGTAATATGTTTTATGCACATGCACCTTTGATAGATGGTCTATTCTTATTGAATCTCGATAGTAGAAATACACATATTAATAACATTGAGGCTAAACGTTTGAAATCGAGCAATAACTCGACCTATATGTGGCACTGTCGTCTTGGTCACATTGGAGTGAAGCGTATGAAGAAACTCCATTCCGATGGACTTCTTGAATCACTTGATTTCGAATCACTTGATAGATGCGAAGCATGTCTGATGGGTAAAATGACTAAGACTCCATTTTCTGGTATGATGGAGCGAGCTACGGACTTATTGGAAATCATACATACCGATGTGTGTGGTCCAATAAGTGTAGCATCACGCGGTGGTTATCGTTATGTTCTTACCTTCACGAATGACTTGAGTAGATATGGGTATATCTATTTCATGAAACATAAGTCCGAAACTTTCGAGAAGTTTAAGGAATTTCAAAGTGAGGTAGAGAATCAACGTAACAAGAAGATTAAATTTCTACGTTCTGATCGTGGAGGTCAATATCTAAGTTACGAGTTTGGCGAGCATTTGAAGAAACGCGGAATACTTTCACAATTGACACCGCCAGGAACACCACAGCGTAATGGTGTGTCCGAACGTCGTAATCGAACTCTCTTAGATATGGTTCGTTCTATGATGTCACTTACAGATTTACCGCTATCATCTTGGGGTTATGCATTAGAAACATCCGCATTCACTTTAAATAGGGCACCATCTAAATCCGTTGAAACGACACCGTATGAATTATGGTTTGGGAAGAAACCTAGATTGTCGTTCCTTAAAGTTTGGGGTTGCGAAGCCTATGTAAAGAAGTTACAGCCGGACAAGCTTGAACCCAAAGCGGAAAAATGCGTCTTCATAGGATACCCAAAGGAAACTATTGGGTATACCTTCTATCATAGATCCGAGGGTAAAATCTTCGTTGCCAAGAATGGATCCTTTCTAGAGAAGGAATTTCTCTCGAAAGAAGTGACTGGAAGGAAAGTAGAACTTGACGAGGTTGTCGAACCTTCTCTCAAAATTGCGAGTAGCGCAGCACCGGAAGAAGTTCCTGTGGTGCCTGCACCAATAAGAGAGGAAGCTAATGATGATGATCATGAAACTTCGGTTGTAGTTGCTACAGAGCCTCGCAGGTCAACGAGAACTCGTACCACTCCTGATTGGTATGATCCCGTTATGAATGTCATGCTGGTGGACAACACCGATGACCCTGCGACATATGAGGAAGCAATGATGTACGAAAACCAAGTATGGACTTTGGTGGACTTACCGGATGGCCAGAAGGCTGTCGAGAACAAATGGATTTTCAAGAAGAAAACAGATGCTGATGGTAATGTTACTGTCTATAAAGCTCGACTTGTCGCAAAAAGGTTTCGACAAATTCAAGGAGTTGACTACGATGAGACTTTCTCACCAGTAGAGAAGCTAAAGTCTGTGAGGATTATGTTAGCAATCGCTGCATATTATGATTATGAGATATGGCAGATGGATGTCAAAACAGCATTCCTCAATGGAGACATTGATGAAGAGTTGTATATGATGCAACCCAAAGGTTTTGTCGATCCTAAAGATGCTAACAAGGTATGCAAACTTCAACGGTCCATCTATGGATTGAAGCAAGCATCCCGGAGTTGGAATCAACGTTTTGATAAGGTGATCAAAAGTTTTGGTTTTATACAAACTTATGGAGAAGCTTGTATTTACAAGAAAGTGAGTGGGAGCTCTGTAGCATTCTTAATACTATATGTAGATGACATATTGTTGATTGGGAATGATGTAGACCTTCTTAATAGTGTCAAGGAATATTTGAATAATAGTTTTTCAATGAAGGATCTTGGAGAAGCAGCTTACATATTGGGCATAAAGATTTATAGAGATAGATCGAGACGCCTAATATCATTGTCACAAAGTACATATTTGGACAAAGTTCTAAAGAGGTTTGGAATGGAAGATAGCAAGAAAGGGTTCTTGCCCATGTTGCCCAATACGACCTTGAGTAAAAATCAAAGTCCGACATCGGCAGAAGATAGAGAAAGGATGAGTAAGACTCCCTATGCCTCAGCCATAGGATCTCTAATGTATGCTATGCTATGTACTAGACCCGATATTGCATATGATGTTAGTTTAACTAGCAGATATCAAAGTGATCCAGGAGTGGATCATTGGACAGCGGTCAAAAACATCCTTAAGTACTTGAGAAGAACTAAGGATATGGTTCTTTCTTATGGAGGTGATGAACAACTCGTTGTTAATGGTTACACCGATGCTAGTTGGAACACCGATCCGGATGATTCTAAATCACAATCTGGATACGTATTTACTTTGAATGGTGCAGCAGTTAGTTGGAGGAGTGCAAAGCAAAGCGTTGTGGCGAGATCTTCAACTGAATCGGAATACATGGCTGCTTCGGAGGATTCACAAGAAGCGATATGGATGAAAGAGTTCATTACAGAGCTGGGTGTGGTTCCTAGTGCGCTGGACCCAATGTCTATCTACTGTGATAACATGGGCGCCATAGCCAATGCGCAAGAACCAAGGTCACACAAGAAGCTGAAGCACATCAAGCTACGTTTTCACGCTATTCGAGAACATGTCCAAGATGGGGACATAAATATTTGCAAAGTACACACAGATCTGAATGTGGCGGATCCGTTGACTAAACCTCTCCCGAGGGCAAAACATGACCAACACCAAACTGCCATGGGTGTTCGGTATATTACCATGTAATCTAGATTAGATGACTCTAGTGCAAGTGGGAGACTGTTGGAGATATGCCCTGGAGGCAATAATAAATGTAGTTATTATTATATCTTTGTGTTTATGATAAATGTTTACATTCATGCTATAATAGTATTAACAAGGAAACATTAATACTTGTGTGATTTGTAAACTTAAATTGAAGTCCCTAGTAAAGCCTCTATACATCACTAGCTTGTTGGTTAATAAATGATTGTGGTTTCCCTATCATGAACATTGAGATGTTATTAACAACAAGATCATATCATTAGGAGAATGATATGGTGGACATACTCCTATAGATAAGCGTAGCATAAAGATCAAGTCATTTTAATAGTTCAATTGTTATATGCTTTATGATACATAGTAACCTAATTCCTTCGACCATGAGATCATGCATATCACCTTTACCGGATGGATGCTTTGATGACATCAAACACCACACCGTAACTGGGTGGCGATAAAGGTGGCATTGAGTGTTCAGAAAGTATTGGTTGGGACACATGGATCAAGAGTGGGATTTGTCCATCCATATGACAGATAGATATACTCTGGGCCCTCTCGGTGAAGTGTCATCCAATTAGCTTGCAAGCATGTGACTGGCTCACAAGGGATCACATATCACGGGAACGAGAAAAGAGTACTTATCAGTAACGAGGTTGAACTAGGTATGCAGAGATACTGACGATCATAACCTCGGATAAGTAAACTATCGTGAGACAAAGGGAAATTGGTATCGTATGTAAGTGGTTCATTCGATCGCAAAGTAATCGTAGAAATATGTGGGAGCCATATGAATTTCCAGATTCCTCTATTGGTTATTGTTCGGAGAAGTGTCTCGATCATGTCCGCATAATTCACGAACCGTAGGGAGACACACTTAAGGATTCGACGTTGTTTGAGTAGTTATGGAATGATGAGAAAGAGACCGAATGTTGTTCGGAGTCTCGGATGGGATCCGGGATATCACGAGGATATCCGGAATGGTCTGGAGAATAAGATTCATATAAGGAAAGTCCTGTTTCGGAGTTGGGGAATGGTTCCGGTGTTTTCATCGGGAATGTTCTAGAAGGTTCCGGAATGTCCGGCACTCCGGAGGGGAAGGGTACATGAATGTGTTATATCAAGTTGGTATGATTGAATCATGTACTAGGTGTCACCGCTGAAAAAAATAAAGGGTTTAATCAAATCCTAGTTTGAAAAAGTCAAACGCCAATTTGAAAGTCAAACGGCTATTTTTGGGAAGTGGAGAGGGAGGTGGAAACCGAGTTGGGGAGGAGTCCCTCCTCCACCGCCGGCCCACTTGGGATCCGAGTTGGGGAGGGATTCCCCTACCCTTGGCCGGCGCCTCCCTCCTATAAGAGGAGGGGCAGGGCTCCCCTCCTAGCACACAAGATTGCCCCCTCTAAACCTAACCCTAGCCGCCGCCCACCATAGCAGCCGCCTAGGGTTTCTCCCCTAGCCGCCGACTTGGGCACCTCCAAGCCCTAGCCGCCGACCCTAGCACCCCTCCTTGGTGTGTCTAAACCCTAGAACACCGAGGGCTCTCGCATAGTCCACCATATTCGCTCCGGCTTAAGGCAAAGCCCTGCCAGATCTCCCCTCTACTTCTGGTACCACGCCGTTGTGCTGCCGGAATCATGAGGAGAGTGCTACAACCTCCGCTGCCTTCTGGAACAAGGGAGAGGAAGGTCTTCGTCGAGTACCGAACGTGTGACCGACTGCGGGAGCGCTGCCGGAATGCAGCGCCGGAAGGATCGTCTACGCGATCTTGAGATCGGGAAGAGTACGACTACATCACCCACGAGAATCCGCTCTCGTTAAACACTTTGGAATCTTCGAGGGTCAGTTATTCCATTGACTCGTTGCTACAATCTAGTAGATAGATCTTGGCTTGTTTGTTTGTATGCGATAGAAATTTTTTGTTTTCCATGCTACGAAACCCTACACCAACCAACTTATTGCAGCAAACCAAGCAAAAGAAAACTAAAAACTAAAACAAAGACGCTCCAATAAAAACACAATAGTGCATGAAATAATAAAAACAAAGTGGACCTGAGATCTTTATTGATTAAGAAGGGGATTCCTTGGAAATCCCCAAGCTTTGACACTTGTACCTCTTGAATATTTCGTGGGGTGAAACGGGGTGGAATCCCCAAGCTTGGTCTTTTATCCATTCTTCATCTCATTACATCATTATTTTCCTATATCTGAAAATTTTCCTTCATACAAAACTTCACACAATCTTCATTAGCAACATCAGTGCATTCAAAAGATAATAGCCCTTTAGGTTTAGTTTCAAAATAGAAAAACTTTCATTAAAGACACAATCTACTGTAGCAATTCCCTCAAAAAGCTCAATTTACCAAAGAGTACTCAAAAAGAAATCAATAAAGAGGCAAATGCAAATAATGGCAGAAATCTGTCAAAACAGACCAGCAGATAAAAACCGATTTTTTGGAAGACCTTATGTTGCTCAAATCAAAAAGTGTTGAACTAACGAAAGTTATCTAACAACCTAGGGGATGTATTGAAAAAATTACAGCTCAATCCGAAATATAGAGATTGTTTCACGAATTTTTACAATGAAGCACCAAAATCTGTTTCGGGACAGCAACTTCCCCAAATCTTACTTCTCTCTCATTAGAGGTTATTATTGGCACAAAAATAAAACAAAAAGGATAAGGAGGTTATTACAGAAGTAATAACTTCCAAGACTCAATAAAACTATTGGGTTATCTCCCAAGAAATACTTTTCTTTACCGCCTTTAAGTTAGACTTGATAGTTTGAGAAGATGCTCACATAAGAAATATGAATTGAAGTAAAAGAGAGCATCAAAAAGAAAATTCAAAACACTTTTAAGTCTAACCCACTTCCTATGAAAAATAATATTGTAAAGAACAAGTCATGAAAGCACAAAGCAACAAGCATAGGAAAGCAAAACAGATGCAACTTTAAAATTTTCAACATAAAGAGGGGAAACTTAATATTATTGAGATGTATAAAACCCTGTTTCCCTTTCTCATAGTAACTTTTAGTAGCAACATGAATAAAATTAACAATATAACTATCACATAAAATATTCTTATCATGATCCACATGCATATAATAATTATTACTCTCCACATAAGCATAGTCATTCTTATTAATTGTAGTGGGAGCAAATTCAACAAAATAGCTATCATCGTTATCCTCATCACCATAATCATCAAATATAGGAGGCATATTGTAATCATAATTAATTTCCTCCTCAATAGTAGGTGAACTGAAAATATCATATTCATCATTGTAATCATCATATATTGGAGGTTTGGTATCATCATAAGCGACAGAATAGCTATCTTTCAAAGTTGGGGAACTAAAAAGATCATTTTCATAAAAACTAGCTTCCCAAAGCTTAGACGTTTCCATAGCATTAGCAATAATGGTGTTCAAAGAATTCATACTAATAACATTGATATTACCATGCAAATGAAGTTCCATCGATTTTTAATTTTCTCTTCAAATACTTCATGTCCTAACTCAAGATAAATACAATAGAGTTCTCTAATTTTGTTGTTGTTTTACATTAAGCCTAACTAGTGAAAATAAGAAACAAAAAGACAAAATTGCAGAATCTAAAGGAAATAACTTCGAGCACTCACACCGGAGGATGTGAGTACCTTTTACCTTACCTCCCGGCAACGGCGCCAGAAAAGAGCTTGATGTATACGCACTTCTATTCTTGTAGACAGTTGTTGGGCCTCCAAGTGCAGAGATTTGTAGAACAGCAGCAAGTTTCCCTTAAGTGGATTACCCAAGGTTTATCGAACACAGGGAGGAAGTGGTCAAAGGTATCCCTCTCAAGCAACCCTGCAATCAAGATACAAGAAGTGTTTTGTGTCCCCAACACACCCAATACACTTGTCAGGTGTATATGTGCACTAGTTAGGTGAAGAGATAGTGAAATACAAGTGGTATGGATGATTATAAGTGGTAACAGTGCCAGAAAAGAGCTTGACAGGTGGAAAAGGTTGAAGGAAAATCTGAAATAAAGGTGGAAGCAAGCAAACATGTAACAGATCTAGATGCAAACGGTGTTTCAATGCTTAGAAACAAGGCCTAGGGATCATACTTTCACTAGTGAACACTCTCATATAAATATATTCTCTTCATGATACTACCCTGAATTACTCTCCAGTTGGACACTCTAATCCATGGTAGGGCTATAACAGCACTCCTCAAAGTCCGCCTTTCCCATCTAGATAACCCCACACTATTACCTTGAGCGCTAGATTGTTCCAATAAACACCACAATTTCATAGAGACATTCAACTCCAAATATAACTCATGATAAATATATATGTAATCTAGCTTAAGTGCCACACACGGCGCGCATGCTGTTCGTTTACACACGTGGGGAAAAGCATAGATCTATTAAATCAATTGAGTATTTATGTAACCTCTAGCCTAAGTGCCACCACGGCGTGCACGCTGTCACTTTCACACACGTGGGGAGAGCCAAAGATTGGTTTAAGCACTTGAGTAGTAGAGTAGATCTACTTTATTACAAAGCTCATGATCTCATACAGATCACGCATAAAGAGAGAGATGAACACATAGCTACCGTAGATCCCTTAGCCTTGAGGAAGAACTACTCCCTCTTCATCATGGGAATCAGCAACGGCGATGGAGATGGTGGTGGAGATGGATGGAGATGGCTCCGGGGGCACTTCCCCGTCCCGATAGGGTGCCGGAACAGAGACTTTCTGTCCCCCGAATCTCCCCTTCGGTGGCAATAGCGTTGTGGAGGTTTTCGTGGATGTTTCTAGGATGATTTAGGGTTTCTGAGTCAGGGGATTCTTATAGGCGAAAGAGGCAAGGTCGGTGGAGGCTTAGGGGGCCCACACCCCGTGGTGGTGCGCCCAAGGTGGGCCCGTGCCACCCTAGGGTGTGGCCACCCTGGTGCCCTACTCCGTCTCTGCTTTGATTTTCCGTATCATTCAGGAAAAAATATGAAAATTGGCTTTTGTCCCGTCCAGTTCCAAGAATATTCATTTTTTAGCTTTTCTGAAACCAAAAACTGCAGAAAACATGCAACTGGCATTGTGGCATCTTTTCAATAGGTTAGTTCCAGAAAGTGTATAAAAATACCTCTAAATGTAGACAAAACATAACAAAGTTGATACAAAACAAGCATGGAGCATCAAAAATTATAGATACGTTTACGACGTATCACCCCTCCACCTCCCAACTGCACAAATCGACATGCATAGCCTCCTCCCCTTGCCTCCACAGCTGGTCAAAAGAAACAATATGCAGCAACTTTGCAGTTGGAGGTGGCCACAAGCCTCAACTTTATTGAAGGAGCTTTGCGGGAGACCAGCTTTGGCCACCGCCCGCCATGGACGCCTAAAGAGCTGATTCCTCCCAATACTAGTGCATCTTGCACTCGCCGTGGAGAAGCTTGGAGGCAGCCAGAAGCCACCTCCCTGCCAATCTCTAGATATGAAGAGGGTGACACTCCTCCCCCTCTTCCCCTTGCTACCCGTTCGTCCAGAAGAGGAATCGCAACACCGCATCTCACGAGACGGAGTTGACCACGACCTTTATTTGAGGGGCCTCTAACCTCAGCAACCACTCCCCAGATCTCCACCTTAGGAGCTCAACAGAGAGTGTCGAGGAAGATCGACCAAAGCCTAGTGAATCTCTCCATTCACCATAGACACACCTAACCCTAGAAGTAAACCTAAGGCGAGAAGTTATAACCTAGCAACAAGCAAGGGGCCGACCACTGAATGCATCTACCACCCGAAGCAAGGCTGGCGGAGGAGGAGGGGAGCGGTGTCGGGCGAACACAGGGACTCTCAAGGGAACAAGTAACCATTGGACTCTAAGACACAAGACTCCACAAGGAAAGATGGCTCACCCCCTAGAACTCATATGAACATTGGCCGCCAAGTTTCCAAGGGAGAAGAAGAAAAGGACGCCAACACACATGGTGTACTTCCCACGATGACGATACTTTTAGCGAGTTCACCCTCTTGAGGGCATCGTTTTGGATTTTGAGATACCTAGAGGGGCAGAGTTGGTGGAGCAGTGTTCCATCTACCATATTGACAGTGGCGGGTCTCAGCAGTGCATAGCAGGTCTTGGTGACATGTGCATACTGATGGACAAGCACAGGGTGGTTGTGTTGGCTGGTGCTGTGACAGCGTCAACAACAGGTCTGGCAAGTTTAATGCTTTGATCCCTGTCTCGAAGATGGGTCAAGGGAAGATGATGGAAACGACTTCTGGAGTGTGTGCGTTGGTGCGTGTTAAGGGTCTACTGGACCGGTTTGTGCTCTTGTCTCCCTGTTGGGCGGTTGGGTGAGGATTCTGGTTTTATGATGAAGCATGTAAGTGAGGCTAGGGAAATATCCCCAAAATGATATATGTATCATTTTGTGAGGCTCTGTTAATAAGTAAATAAGGTTGTGTGCATCATTTTGATGCAGAGGTATCACCTCCATTTCAGAAAAAAGAGCAGCATTGTCGTCCCCTCATCAACCACAATGCAAGACGAAAGCTACATGACCAAACTAAGAAGATATGATGCAAATTAAGGACATCACCATTGCTAGAACAGTTAAGACGTCGTAGCTCCAGGCTCAAACCAACTTTGATGCTCTGTTTCGTAGAGGGGAGCTCTATCCCCTCCCACATATGATCGATGGCACCAACTCGCAGGTTAATAGAGACCACAAGGTGGCGCAACACAAAAAGCAAGGGTCTTCTAGACCAACTACAGTGCGATGTCATCGCTGAGCATCAACCAAGACACTACTTTCCTCTCTCACACAACACCACTCACATGCTTCCCCTATAGTTCCCGAATGGAGCCTCCGAGAAATAAAACGACGAGGCACCATTGCCGCCCCTCAAATCAGAGGACCATGGGTTTTCACCTAGTAGCATGGAAAGAGTTGTGCAAGGAGGAACTCAAAAAATTCTACAAGAAGAAACATGGCACCTGCGATGTCGTATTGTCTGCCAACGCAAGGAAAGGGTTACTCTCTCGGCCCCCACCACCCCAATACCAACCACGTGAGCCAACACCCGACTTCGGCATAAGAATTCTAGAGGCTATATCTAGCATGTGGGTAAGCGGCACAGAACGAGGAGCCATTTTCTTTGCTAGATCTAGAGCCATGGTCAGTGAGGCGACCTCCGCTTCACAAGCAACATTTGGCACCACATCGGCGGTCGCTCGGCTGAGGTAGAAGTGATGAAACATCTTGCCTTCACTTCACCATCAGTTTAGACTTTTAGGTGAACTAACTGGTGCATCAATTGAATATGGGATCAGAACCAAGATGTATCAAGTTCAAGGTCGAAATTAGTTGTGGGATTTCATCGGTCCCACCTCTAAGATATTCATGTATGTCCAAACTTAACATGATGGGGGTGTTGCAATATATTGTCTGCCCTTCTCCATCTCTTCACACATTTGAATGATACATCAATTCAATAGGTGGACCAGCAAGCACCAATTGACGCCACCAGGCACCAGCGATGGCACCGCCATCTCCGCGCACGGCTGCCGCCACCTTCATCAGAGACCACGCACGCAAGCTGGGGAGTGCTTCTGATGGCAGCAAGGTGACGATAGAGGAGCAGCAGGTGGTGCCACGCTAGGGTTTGACCCTGTGACACCAGATGGGTCTTCTGATGGGTCTTTGAACGAATTAGCTTGACACAGGCAAAATTGAATTTTACATGAGATCTCGTACGCAAGTTTACCAGGCGGAGAAAAGAATTCTAGAAAGGAACACTGAAAAATATACTGTCGCTCGGGAATCCGAACTGTTCATTTGGACATCTAGGGGACTGCATATATAGTATAATTTGTTCAGAGCATGCTTGATGCTCATTATAATAGTGTGCCTAAACAGGACTAGTTTCATTTGAGAAAAAAATTAAGTCAAATCAGAGACTTATATATAATCAGAGCTTTGCAAGTGGTGGTGTGCACTCGAGTGCAGCCAGCCAAGCCAGGTTAAGTCTTGGTGTAGTGGGATATCTCAGCTAGCAGTGGCATAAAAGGGAAAGAACACACAGAACCTGAAGAGAGGAGAGCACTAGCAGAAATGGAGATCAAGGTCGACGAGGAGGCAGTGGAGGTGGTGCAGGTGCCATCACGGTTCAAGAGGATATGTGTGTTCTGTGGGAGCAGCCATGGCAAGAAGAAAAGCTACCAGGATGCTGCCATTGAGCTTGGAAAGGAGCTGGTAGGTTTTGTTTCTTCTCTTCAGAGAATTTGCATGTTCTGTTGGTTATATAGTCCATGTAGTCCATTGTAAACTACTCATATTAGTCATGTCTTATTTTATTTTTTGTTGAAAGTGCTCTCTTGTTTTGATCATCAAAAGCAACATCATGAAGCTTTCTGTCTGAGTTATATTCAGTTATCTGATTCAAAAGAATTCACAGTAAACGTCTTAGCTTCATGCCATATTGCCACCCATCCGAGATGATGTTACTGTACGCTCACAAGTCACAAAATTCTCCAGCTCCCGGGTTTTATACAAAGAAAGCATTAGTGCATGCATTAGTTTTCATCTTTACTTCTGCATCTAATAGTATTATCGGTTTAGATGTATATTTTTTATCCCTATGTAAGCACTTCTGATATGGTCGATCTCTCTAGGTGGCAAGAGAGATTGACCTCGTGTATGGTGGAGGGAGTGTGGGGTTGATGGGCCTGGTCTCTCAAGCAGTGTACAATGGAGGAAGGCATGTCATTGGGTATGTAGCAGAATAATGATCCCCTAACACATTTCCACTATGAAGAGTTCAAGACTAATACTGCTAACTTATAGGACTATGAGTAGACGGAAAAAATATGATTCCAAAAGGTGATGGATTGGTGTGTTCCTTATGTTCCTAAATGTTTATTTTGTCATGTTGTTGTCCCCTATGCAGGGTCATTCCCAAGACACTCATGCCTAGAGAGGTACTCAAGTTCTTTCTACCCTCTATCTATGGTTTCCTTGAATGTAACATTACTATTTCAAGCTTCACTGGCGATTTGTTCAGCGATAATAGTTCACTGAAGGAGTAATATTTGTAATCACCAGTAGTTAAGGTAGTGCATTTATGTACGACGACCAGTTTTTTTTGTCTAAAGCTGTGTCTATGGCCATTGAAATCTGCCATAATGCTTAAGTGCACAAGCAACTCGGCATGTTCATCATCTGATATAGTATAATAGTGTTGCACCAATAAAGCGCTGTGAATATAGAAAAATTATACTGTCTGTAGATCTTGCTCCTTTTTGTTTCTTGCCAGTGAGAAAGAAGAAAGCAAACTTATGATGAAAGTTCAGGAGAAATGCCCACTTTAATCGTCTTCCCACCATGATAGAAGAAATCCCTGTGATCTTGACTGCCATCTCTCCAGCAGATACTGGCTAGATTAAACAAAGGAAAGGCCCATCACATTTTCTCTTGTCTCCCAAGACCAGCACCATGATTGACTCCCCAGTACTCGTGGTTAAAAAACAATACTGCGCCGTAGAACAGTCAATACACACTCTCCCATTTCTTTCTCCATCTGTAGAAAGTTGGTCCTCTTTTGGTTAAGCAAAAGGCTGGTTCCTCTGCTAATAAATTATTTGTTTTTGCCTGCGCTGTGATCTTGAATGTGTGTCTATGCAGATATCCGGTGAGACAGTGGGAGAGGTGAAAGCAGTGTCTGGTATGCACCAGAGGAAGGCTGAGATGGCCAGGCAGTCCGATGCCTTTATAGCATTGCCTGGTGAGTGTGAGTATGCGTGTCACCGGAGTAAGTAGAGCAATCAATCATAGCACTTTGTAACTGGTAAATTTCGGTTGTCACTTGCTCATAGCTTTTGATATCACTCACTGGCCGGTAGTGCAAGTCTGAGTGAAAAAGGCTACAGTTCAGGGTGCATGGTTTGACTTGACTGTGAGCCTCAGAGCCGTTTGTTCCGCGGTGTGATTGTGAGACACTGAAAATACATCATGATAGTTTTTTTTTCGCAAAATCCAAGGCATAACCTTGGATTGTAGAATTCAGATCTAATCTTGAAATCAAAAATGAGTTTGAAATATATGATGTGAGCTTTTCCGATAGTTCTAATAAAATATTACCAAGACACTCTAAGTGCTGAATAAGGAATGAAGACTTGCAGCACCCGAGGACCAGCGAGCTTGTTTTCTGGAAATAAAAATGAAAAAGGTATTTCCTGGGCTCCAAATCTGAAAACAAATATGTGCAAACATATACCCATTTCGAAGGTACAGTAGAAATTCTGGAGAAAAATATGTTATTTTTTGAGAAATACAAAAAGACAAATTTCTGACAAAAACGTGTGCTTTTTACTCCTATATATACAGCTAGAAAATTTGTTTTTTTATGCAGCCCAAAAAAAACGAGTTTTCTACCAAAACTTTCCACGATATTCCGACCATGTATATACTCTTGGAATAAATTTTGTATTTTTTTGAAAACTCATAAGTTCAAAATTTTCAAATATAGGGATCACATCTGCTCAGGTGCTGCAGCGTTTTTTTTCCTGAATAAGGCCTTTGACTGACAAGTTTTGCCTTGCAGGGGGGTATGGAACGCTTGAATAGCTACTAGAAGTGATTGCCTGGGCTCAACTTGGCATCCACGACAAACCGGTACCTTATTGCTCACTCCTTCACCATTAATTTTTAATGAGCTCAAGTCTGAAACTATACTGTTTTAGAACTAACAGGGGATGCTTGTGACTGAAACGTTGCAGGTTGGACTGCTAAATGTGGACGGCTACTACAACCCATTGCTGGCTTTCATCGACAAAGCTGTGGAGGAAGGGTTCATCAAACCCACAGCCCAACATATACTTGTCTTCGCTCCATCACCTGGTGAACTAATTGAGAAACTGGAGGTATTAAATGCTCTATGATCACAGTTAGTTTATTCTGTTCTTGTGGCAAAAAAAGGCTCCCATATTAAAAAAAATTATCTTAATTTTGACATAGTTAAGATTTTCTTATAAGAAAAGGTTAGTGACAGACTTGCCAGCTTGTCTTGTGAATGAATCCTAGTCAGATTTGGTGTTAAAATGCCGGAGCAGTCTGCAGAAATAACACAAACTTAGCTATCGTGAAAAAACGTACATATCACAATCATGTACTCCATATAGTTTTGGTCCAGTGTCAATATCTTTCATTGCTGCATGAACAACCAAAGTACAAACAAAATCAAGTTCTAGCATAGCACTAAATCAATTGTTAGTCAGTGCATGTTAAGGACTTGTGGCCTGTTAGCTGAAAGTATCATTAATTTCAATGTCGGCAAATAAGAAAAAAGGACTAAAGCTTGGACCTATGTTCCTTGTTTGCAGGAGTACTCGCCTCGGCATGAGAAAGTCGTGCCGAAGATGAATTGGGAGATGGAACAGCTGAGTTACTCTCAGAACTGTGAGCTCGCCATGCCAAAAGAGGGGAAGGTGATCATGGAAGCGCAATTGGAAAGCAGGCCGTAGATGTTGCACAACAGGGGAAAGCAAGTTGATTTGTAATATCATTGTGAGACTAGTAATATAGGTTGGATATTGGCATGATCAGAACTTCTAGAGTGGATGTGCGGATTGTATGTGTCTCCTCCTTTATAAAATAGGATGCATATAGTGCACCTCTTTATTCTCGAGCGGAGAAATAGGGACTCGATATGCACGACCCTTGTGTTGCCCCCTTTGTGGCAACACAGGGTGAACATTAGCACCGCCGCCAGAGGGGAGGGGGGCACCTCCATCCTCCTCCCTCTTTGACGTTGTCGTCATCCTCGGCCGCGATGGTGGCGGCCCTTCTCCCAAAGGGGGTGGGGCACTTTGTCTGGTCTCTTGGTGGACCTAGGTCTGGGATGCGTCCCTGGTGGTGAGGCAGTGGTGGCTGCGTTGGCCGCTTGGGAGGCACCTTGTCTAGGCCTAGAGGTGATCTGCTCCGGCGGGCGGTGTGCACATTGTACCTGCAGCTGGAGGCATGAGCTTCATATCCAGAATTGAAATAAGGTGGCGGCCTTGATGCTCTGTGCCATAGAGTCGTTCTACCTACTATTGGTGGTGGTTCTCCTCGATTTGGCGCCCTTGATCTCTGGATTGGATGGGTTCTGGTCGTGCACGTCCATATTATCAGCTCATGCGGCTTCAAGAGGGCATGTCACGAAGCTCCGCTTGCGGTCAACACTATGGGATAAGTCTACGTCTAGATTTCCATGGTGTTCTTTAAGACGGATAATGTTATGATGTCTACGATTGGAGGGCCCGAAGGTTTACGTGGCTCATGTTGATTTTGCGATTGTTAATGGCAGTGGGTGGTCTTGGTTGTGATGAAGAGAGTCTGATGTTCGATGACTTGCAATAGTGGCATCAAAATGGAGGTGGAGGCATTGGAGGATTTATATTTTTGGTGGTGCAAATCTAGTAATGAGTCTCCATTTTCAAGGTAAAAACATAAGATTGACCTTCATTAGTTGTACCTAGCAATGACCTTGTTCACGACATTATTTTTGGATCTAAGACTTTCTTAGGATAAAAATGTAAGATCTGTTGGTAGGGCGACAATTGTGCTTGTATATTGTTTCCTTGTTAGAGTTGTTGTTTTTCAACTATCTTTTTGTAGTATGGATGTTGTCTTTGGTGGTGGTTTGTGTGGTATTTTCGCGCATTTTTTTAGGTAGGGCCTTTCTTCTTCTTCTTCTTCTTCTTCTTCTTCTTTATAGTTATGTGTATCCTTAATGTCTTTTAGATATTTTGTTAGTGCAGATGCTGAATATAATTGGTATCTTCGTGAAATTAATATATTTTCTTTGTCGAAAAAAGTGTATGTCTTGTTGTTTTTCTTATTCTTTGGGTTGCTTTAACTTTGGTAGGAGCTCCACTATTTCCATGTATGATGCTTGATCTATAATATTAGTCTCCTTTTTTGATAAATGGCGGTTTATTACTTAAAAGGTTTGAGCATTACAACCAGCATCTGCATAACTAGGATCCACACAGCAATAACATGCCCAAAAGGGAAAAAAATAAAAAGATGAAATACATTTTTTTAAAAATGGGGATGAAGCCCTGGCCTCTGCATCTACTAATCTCTATCGTTGTAGAGACGTCTATAATGAAGCATAATGGTGCACCGATAGATAACTTGCATAAAAAATATCATTACATATATTATCATCTCTATGTAGCTAATGTGACCAAATAACGACAAACACTCTCACTATAATATATGATCAATATCATGTAGCTAGTTGCTAAAAATATTAGAAATATTTTACGTGGATGATCGATCATATAGAACGGCCAAATTTGGACCGGAAGAATAGATGTTTAATTGTCTTATCATGGTGACAAAATACACACCTCGTACTTCTATGTCAATTCCGCTTTACAAGGTTATCTTGGTGAGGATGACTCGTCGATAAAAATACTAAGCAAAGATTTTTTGTATCTTTAGTGATATCTTCATCTTTCAATTTTTTCACTGTTATCAACCAGTACGTCTGACTAGACTTTTTTTCTATTGGGCCACGTAAAGATAAAACAAAAAATTTCCTCTAACATGGTGATCCTTAGAACTGGCTGAGGTAGAAGGCCACAAGGATTACCACTAGACGCGCAATTGCGGAATTGATGAAACACGTCTGTTGAATGCAGTGCAGTCCTCACGATCTGATCCGATCCCGATTTTCGGGATCGAACAGTGCTGGTATCCACACATACAAGGAGGAGTGTAGGCGGTAAACTGTTAGGTTCGTTACGGCGGCAAGACTAAACTATAGCTAGGATTTTTCCAACGCGTGGAATGACCTAATCGTAGTGCCTATGTATCCTCTCTATATATGTGTGCCCAAGTATATATAGGAAGTGAAAATAGGCTTCATTCACTCATGACCCATTCACTAAAATCCGTATCAGTCATTATGAGTCTGACTCACTGACTCAGTCCAAATCCGGTTCAGGTCCAACCCAAACATATTTCTGGTTTATATCCAATCTAAACTTGCTTCTTCTCTTAAGTGTGTGACCCGCTGGCTCATGGAAACTTGAAAACGATTGGAGTTCGACTCTCAATCGATCAATCAGTAGCGGCTCCTAGTAGAACATGCTGACTCCCAAGTACCAAAGAGTCATGATGACATGTCTTTCCAATGCGACTTATATCTAAGTCTCTTTTGCCTCACAATATACCTTGTCAGACTATATGCGAATAATATTCATTCCTTAAATAGTCTGACTCTCTTATCGATCCGAGATAAGTGATTCATCCGTCTAACTCTTAGTCGATCACCTCGGTTAACACTTAACCGAGTCATGCATGACCATGATTTCCAAATCATATCATCCGAGAGGGCCCAGAGAATATCTCTCTGACTAGAGGGGCAAAATCTCATCTTGGTTATTCACATCACGCAGCTTGATTCTCAGTCGACCCGAACTCTGCCTTTATAACTATCTTGTGATGGAACAACGTTTGATAGAACCTAAGTCGGTGATCCTCAACTCGGATTGTGCAATAACCTCAGGTTTAAGGATCACATTGATTGAGACATACAAATGATGACTTGTTCGTTGTATCTCAATATGGGTCAATCCAACTCGCTATAATCTTTAGCTGAATCCGTGTAAGTCGGAATAGCATCACCCTGCCCATGACAAGTGAAACCGAGTCATCAGCCTTCTTTCATATTGGTCTAAGTTGTGTGTCCAGCACAACCTCGATGACCAAGGATATTTAGTATGAATAACATGAATGTATAGTTCCACAACTGAATCACATATTCAATAATACACATCAGATGTTTATAGAAGGATAACTTAATATCTTTATGAATACAATGGGAATTACATTATACATGGTTGCCTCTAGGGCATATTTCCAACATTTTCTATACATGGAATCCACTAAGCATTTACCACTCTCGTGTAGGTTCCAACACATTGGCCCCTTACGATAATTGCACCATTCCAAAATGTTGTAACCAAGCATTCAAAGATGCAAGTCTATGACCAATTAAATCTCTTCTAAATGTCACATTCGATAGAGAAAATCCAAAGCTTCAGCGATAGTATTGCTCTTGTGACTAACAATGCTATACAGAGCTGAATATTGTTCTCGGAGTATAGCATTTATCATCTAGTTGTCCTACCAGAATCCAATTTTTGAGTCATCCTTAATTATAAACAATCCAAATCGGAAGAAGTATTTCTTCGTAGCCGTTAGTCCTGCCAAAAATGTGAGTCCCCGGGCTTCAAGTGAACTTGGAACAAAGTATTTGAGCCTATATAGTTTATTTTTAGGGGGTTTGCCATACTCTCTTGGGTAAGTAGATTGAAAATCCATTTACCTAGGAGAGCAGTATTTTAACCTCAAGGTCATGAATACCTAGCCTACCTTGATCTTTTACATGATAATCCACACTCCATTTAGCTATTCGATTACTTATGTTTGTCAGAATCCCTTGGCCAATAGAATCTTGATCGAAAATATTATTCCAGTCTATGTAAGACTCCTTTAGGAAGCTGGAAAAAAATATGGAGTAACATACTATTGAGTAATGAATTAACTATAAATAATCTTCCACCCAGAGATAGTAATTTTCGTTCCCAAATGCTTAATCTTTTTGTAGTCTCACCTCGTCGTGTATCCATTCATCATTAATTAGTAAGGCTTTGATAATGTACTGGAACCCCCAAGTAGTTAATCGGAAATTGGCATTGCCCATAGTCAATAATTCAGCATAATGTTAAAGGATAACAATTATTTCCCTTGGTACGGGTGACCGTTGGTACCGTGTCCACATGGGAAGTTTATGGACACACTTTAATAGCCATGGTTAGTACCCATACTCTACCGTTAAGTCATGGATATAACATAAAGGGGTTCCACGACAGAAAACAACAATAAAAATCCTAGCAACAAGAACACCCAAGCCAAGAACTAACCATGCAGATGTAAGGTAACGAGAGGGATTTGATGTTCATACCCTTGAATACCAAAAGCGGTTAATGTTCCGCGAGGAACGTGGATGATATAGTCATACTCGCCCGACCTCAAGGTCGCGGAGCTCCTGACAAGTCACCCCTAGTCCTTGTATGACATAGCCAACCCAAGGTCGTGTCAACTTCCAAGCTCCAAGTGAATAGCACCACAAGTGGAGGTGCCTCGTGGATCTACACGCATCCGGTGTAGAGACGTCTCCTGGGCTCCGGTCTAGCAAAGCAGTGAAAGAAGATTGATCTGGACCGAGTCCAGCAGCATGACAGCGTGCGTATGGTGGAGAAATCCCTATCCTCGTATGCAGTTCCAAACTTGGGAATCAGATGTGAGGGATAGAGAAATAGGCAAAGGCCAATTCATGTGATGGATTTGGGGTGAGGAGTTCCCCTCTTTACAAAGGTGGAAGGGAGGCACCACCTCCCTCAAAGTCTCGGGGTGGGACTAAACAAGAGGGAGGAGATGGGAGGCGACAGCCAGCCCCCCACATGGTCCCTAGGTGGTGGGAGGACCCATTAGGGTTGATGGCTACCTTGGCCTTCCCTGAGGCATGCGGCCCCCTCTTGGGCTGATAGCTCTAAATTTCAACACTTTTTATCGATGATTTTCCTTTGGTTTTAGCCGGGTTTTGCTGGATTCCACCTTTCAACTAATGTTACCATCGCAAATTAGCGAAACCTTGGTTTCTTTGTTGGTTTTCAGATAATGAACACTTTTGGAAGATTTAAGAGCATTTATGGGCTAATTACATCGTCTCATTATTCGTCGATCCCCAGCCTCTCAATCATGCACTCCACCATCATCCCCACTTGTACTAAGAGAGAGAGAGAGAGAGAGAGATATTAGCACTTGTAAGATTAGGGTTTGATACTTTGATCTACCTTGGTTTGTATTTTATTTGATCCTCAAACAGTATTGTGGCTTGCTATGGTACAGTTTAGATGATTTCTTTTTGCCATATTATTATGCCTTTGATCTATCTTCCTCAGATGTCTGAGTAAATCCTCATATGCGTGGGGGATGTAGGGGATTGGTAAGATGTGTTGTGCCTCCTTTGTTTCCATCCATTTATGATTGTTGTCGTGATTATTATATTGTGAGAATGAATATCTATGTTTACCTAATGCTTGTTTTCAAATTTAAGGGCCCGGATAACATGATCCCGAGATCTTATAGGTATGAACTTGTTTACTAGCGAATCGGCAACCCCCGAGTGACACAACCGATATCAATGAGGAGCTAGTACTACTCAAGGATAACAAGGAACCATCAAGCTTAAAGCCTTGATCTGGTCAAAAGGAATTAATTAATGTGCGGACCATTACTTTGGTAACAGACAGATGGATCACTAGGATTGGAAAGAATCTACCAAGAGGACTCCTAGTAGGTACATGGGTTGCTTGCCTATTTACATATGAATAAGAAGTATCACAATCACTTATTCCATTTTATTCATGTGGCACATACGCTATTACCATGAACAGTTTCTCTCTAAGCCTAACTTCTCATCCAGAGGAACCCCAAACACTTTTCTCATTTTTTACTTATATGTTATTTACTTCTAGCACCTTTCTTTACTCAAGTTTCCTCTATTATTCACTCACACCATCTACTCTCAACGCTTGCAGTCAATTCACTCAAGACAACATGACACCTTGGGTGCGACAGAAACGCTGCAGAAAGACACTTTTATAAGCTCCTTATTGGGATCGATATAAAAACTGGAATAAATAATTTCACAAAAACGTGCTCTCATGAACCTGTACCCTTGCAGGTCATCAAGCTATTTTCCGGCTCTGTTGCCGGGGAGCTAAGTGCTAAGTGTTGTTTCTTGACATTCGTAAGTGTTGACACCATACATGATCTTCGTTGAAGATAGAGGTACTATTTGTTTAGGAAAAACATATTTACCTCCATATATTGACCGTATTTCAACTGAAAGACGCCTAGAATTTATTGAAAATTTTTATAACTCGCGTACTTTTTGATTCCTATGATGGCATACTTGACCATCACCCAGGGGACCGAAGAGCTTGAACAACCATTGGAAGAATATGGGAATCCATCTAGGCACCTGAGAAAAATGCCTATTCTCTATCCTGATCTTGAAAGCCTGGAATTTGAAATATATCCTGAGCTAATCTATATGATTCTTTTACAGGAGGAGAAGATGAAGATCCAAGTGATCATTTGATGAAGGTTTATGACCTTTGTGCTACTCTTAAACCGGCTAGTCTACCAATGGAGTTTATACTCCTTAAACTTTTCCGCTGGTCTTTAAAAGATAAAGCTTTTACTTGGTTACAATCCTTACCCAATCACACTATAAAAAGCTAGGAAGATTGCATCCGAGAGTTTATGCATAAATATTGCCTTTTTACTAAAATCATGCAGATCAAACGCAACATTACAAACTTTCTTCAAAGAGTTGAGGAATTTTTTTATCAAACATGGAATAGATTTTAATGATTTCTATTTCCGTTCCCTTGGTTCGTTAGTTGTACTCACTTTTCCCCAGCCGCTTAACGTTTCCTCAATTTTCCTATCTCCTTTGCCGAAACTCTCACACGGTCTGAAATTCGCTGTTCACCGGCCTTGCCGTTACGTGCTAACAAGTTCGTTGACACGGACCCAAAGACCTGAAGATCTCCAACACGGAACCCTGAGCCTCCTTCATGGATCTGAAGGCCAAAGACCCTAGACCCGGAGTCCGAAGATCGATACCGAACCCGTCGAACCCCCGACGCCCAAGACCTTCGACCCATGTGTGACCCCTTTTTCCGAGACCCTATTTTGATGAATATAATATAATTTTTTGCATCAATCGTTCATGATTGCATACATCTTTGTGTGGTTTGTGGGCATTATGTTGATTCACCTCATAATTAAATATGGATACCATATGCGGGATTTTCTAGTATTATATTGACTCCATTTAAATTTGTGTAGCGAACCGATGCCATATTTTGCCTTGTTAAGCCAACATTTAAAATGCGTGGTATCTAAACAACATGGACCTATTAATGAATTGTTGGGACCCTAGTTTCGTTTAATTTGCCTAGTTGCATCGCACTTTTGCCATGTCATACATCATACATGCATCACGCTCGATCTTCTGCTGTAGTATTAAATATTGCATCTGGTGTTTCTTTTACTGCTTTGCTTCTTCATGGATTAGATCCTTCAGTTGATGCGAGTGTCGACCCGATCTTTGGATGAACCTTCGGTGGTGTCTTTAGGTGAGCATTGCCCCTCTTTCTACCTATTTTGTATTTCTAGTCTTTACTTCCTTCCTATTGATCTATTGCTATCTGTGTTACGATGCTTTAGTTTCCGTACACCATTTATATTCCTTGCAGCCTCTATATTTCCATGGACACCTCCTATTACCTGTTTTTTGATAGACAGTTGGCCTTGCGAGTCATAATTTCTTGTTCAGGTGTTGCTTCGCGTCATCGAGTTCCATCATTGTTGGGTGGTTGGCACATGCTTAATGGTGGAGATGATCATGGATTTAATTACAACTTGTTAATTAAATGTTGGTGGTAGATATAAATAATGCAGATGCACACATGGGTAATAGTTGAGATCTGGTTATTATCCCGCCCCCTGTGTCCACCTAGGACCCGAGTTCTTGACACCTGTTCCGAGACCGAGCGCGCTAACCATGTGTGGGGTGTATGGGCACCCCCATCGATTTAGTACCCGATTTCAAAGTACTATACTGGGGGCCACAACCTAGTTTGCGGAATTATTACTATCATGTAATTATGCCATTCTTTACTGCTTTATTTACTACTATTGCTCGTGGGGGTGTTTACTATTATGTACTGTTTAGGAATCCTGTGCCATGTTTTTGCTGTATCAACAAGCCCAGTCACACTTTTGGGTTCCCAGTCGTTCACAGCCATCGCCACATATCCCGGGTCGTATCAGAGCCGGAAGACTTCGTTGCAGGCAGCTTAGTGGGGTGGCCCCTGATACGTTGGAAACATATCTATAATTTTTGATGCTCCATGCTTGTTTAGTATCTACTTTGCTTTACATGTCCACACTTTGAGGTGCTTTTTACATGTTTTCTAGTACTAACCCGTTTACAAGTTGCAACAGTGCTAGATGCCTGTTTTCTGCTGTTTTTGGTTTCAGAAAAGTTAGTAAAAAAATATTCTCGGAATTGGACGGGATGAAGGACAAAGTCAATAACTTTCCATGGGGAACAAGAAGTCCAGAGGGGAGCCTGGGAGGCCAGCCAAGGGGGGCAGACCCACCCTAGGCACGGGTGGGCCCTAGCCCGTGCCTGGCTAGGGTTTTCCACCCCTGGCCGACTCCTCGGCCTCCCCCTTCTCCTATAAGAATCCCTGTGGCATCCCGCAAAACCACTACTAGAAAATCGCGTTGTTTTTGTGCATTGCATCATCATGACCGCATGCTCATGTCATCATGCCACATTGCATTTGAACATCGTCATCATCATGCATATTAATTTGCCTAAAAAACTAATTGCGAAAGACAATCGTTTTAAAAAATTTACCCTCCTTCTATTTCAAATTAAACCCCCGGACGCTTCCGGATATTTTTGTTTGTCTAAAATCTATTTATACAAGCTTATTGCAAAAGTTAAATAAAAATTATATTATTTTAGTGGGGCAGTCGAACGGGCCGAATGACCCGAACGACCACCCCAGAAAATACAAACGGCCCACCCATAATCCTACACCTACCCAACCTATTCTACCCAGCCCCCCTCCACCTCACCCCCACCTATCACAGGCTGCCACATCACCTTGGCCATCCCCCCTCCAACCAACTTCTGCCACATCACCCCAACCCTCCCTCTCTCTCTCACCCCCCACTCCCCACACCTCAGCACACCCACACCAGTCCCACCAACCAGCACGCACGCGCCAGCCACCCCCACTCATTCCCCTGGGCCACCTGGCCCACCTGCCAGGCCAACGCCCCCTCTCCCCCGTGGCCCCACGCTCCCCTGGCCCCCTGTCCTCGGCCTCCCTCTTCCTCTCTCTTCCTCCTCACCGCGAGCACCCCGAGCCCCGCTCCCTCAACCACCGCGCACCGCCCCGCCTCAACCTTCTCCCTCTCCCCGTCGCTCCCTCTCCACCTCGCCTCGCGCCGCCGCGCTTGCCCCCGCCTCTCCGGCGCCTCCTCTGCCCCGCCTCCTCCACCGCGTCTGCACGCCGGCGCCGGCCCGCCTCCGAGCCGCGGCCGCTCCCCCCACCGCCACCGCCGCTCTCGCTACCACCCGAGCCCGACCCGCAGCCGCCGGCCACCGCTCCCGCCTCCCTCGGCTCCCCGCCAGGCGCGCCGCTCGCCCTCCCCGCCTACCACCTCTCCACCGACGTGTCCCCGCCGGAGGCCGCCTCCCCGTCGCCTCCCCCGCCCTCCTCGTCGTCCGACGGCCGCCTCCGACGCCGCCGCAAGCCCGTCGCCCCTCCTCTCGCCGCCGTGCGCCCTTGAACTCGAGTTCAGCGCCGATGTCCCCTTCCCGAGGAAGCTCGAGCTCGTCCCCGAGCTTGTCGGCCCTGCCCCTTGGCGCTCCCTCCAGTCGGCCGCCCCCCCCCCCCCCCCCGCGAGACCATCCTCGTCTAGGCGCCCGCTAATTACATCTGCAGCTGTCTGCCAGCCCTGCGCGTCATCGTGTTTTGGTGGTCGATGGAGTGGTGTGCTGCCACCAGAAGAACACCGCTGAGAACAGTATCAATGACAAGTTACCTCTGCCAAGACCGAACCAAACCCTTTGCTCGACATGGTCCCCCTCACGGACCGCAAGACCGTTCTCGGATCCGACGACTGACCCGGCGTCGAGCCCCAAGTTCGCCTCTGATGATCAAGATGGTTCCTCAAGATCTCCATCACGGACTTCAAGTACCCCCTCGGATGCGACAGGATTCCCTCCCCGGACCCCAAGAACTCCTTCCCGGATCCGCTAGCCGAAACCTCGAAGGCCGCAATGATGTTGAATCAAGATCTCCATCGTCAATGGAACCGGGACACCCAGGCCTTCGTACAAGGATGCTCAACGACAAGACCGGCTCAATGCCGATGGGCTCGAGGGGTGTACATGGTGCCACTAGATAACCACCAAGATCGTCATCGGAACCACAAGGCCGTTGCAGTGAACTCGACAAGATCTACCACATGAAGACCGTACCGAACCGGTGACCCTCGATGAACCTCCGGCAAGAACTTCGACATGGCCAAGATCTACCGCAACCGAGTCCGGCACCGACAAGTGAAGTCAGAGCCACCAAGCCCTTCCTCGCGGAACGCCAAGACCTACCTCTGTTATCCGAGAACGCTTCCGTCGAACCCTGAACCCTGTCGGACCCCGAACCCCCCGGAACCCCAAGTTCGTCGAACCCTAAAGTGTGAACCCCTTCCCGAAACCCTATTTTATAATATAATACAACTTGTCGCATAATAATTGTCTTGCATGCATACATTCATGTGGTTTGGGGGCCATATGCCGATTCACCTCTAATTAAATATGGGGCCCATATGCGGGCAAATCTAGTCTCATATTGGCCTCATTTAAATTTGTGTAGCGAACCGGTGCTATCTTTTGCCATGCTAAAACCACATTTAAATTGCGGGGTAGATAAATAACATGAACCACCTAATCAATTGTCGGGACCCCGGTTCCACTTAATATTGACCTAATTGCATCGCATCTTTACCATGCCATACATCATACATGCATCATGCCCGATCTTTTGCCGTAGTATTAAATATTGCATCCGGTGTTTATTCTAGTGTTTTGCTTCTTCGCGGATAAGGCCGTTGAGTTGATGTGAGCTTCGCCCCGATCTTCTGTTGATCCTTCGACAATGTTTTCAGGCGAGCATCTTCCCCTTTCTACCTATCTTACTTTTATAGTATTTATTCCCTCCTGTTGATCTATTGCTATCCGTGCTGCGATGCTTTAGTTTCCGTACCTGTGATATACCGTGCAGCCCTAGCCTTGGACACATCCTATTACCTGTTGTTTGGTAGATAGTTGGACTTGCGCGTCGTAGTCGCTTGCTCAAGTGCTATTGCGTGTCGTCCAGTGCCACAGTTGTTGATGTATTGCCGCATGTTGATGTTGGAGATGATCATAGTTTTACTTATCGTTCACTTTAATTCCTGTTTAACAACTAAAATTGAAGTAAGCAGAGGCATCGGTGGGTGATAGATAATATTTGGTTTCCGAACGCCCACTTGTGTCCCGTAGGACCCCGAGTACTTGATACCTGTTCCTTGATTTATCGCGCTATCCACATCCGGGAGGTATATGGGACCCCCCTGAGCCAGAGCTTGATTCAGTCTTATTTCTTGGGGCCACAAACTAGTTTGAGGTTTTATTTACTATCATGTACTTATGCCATGCTACTTCTGTATTTACGATTGTGCGAGGAGCACACTGTACTGTTTAGGTAAGCGGAATGTTTTCGCGGTATCGACAAGCCCAGCCACACTTTCGGGTTCCCAGTCGTTTACAGCCATTGGCGCAAACCTTGAGTCCGTCTCGGAGCTTGCTTACTTCGTTGCGGGTCTACTCAATGGGGTGGCCCCCTGAAATATTTCTGAATCCTGTGATTGCTTTGTCGTGAAGGCCTCGTTGGGTTTTGATTTGGTTTTTCCGAGGTTGATCGAGTGTGTGTTGCTATTGGTGCACCCCGGCCGGGTAAAACTTTCTGGAAGCCGTGTCCGCGGTTATGGACGACTTGGAGCACAGTATCTCGACCATAGACAAGCATAACTAAAGTTTATTGCTCTAAATTTGACTTTATAATGACTAGTAATCAGCTTCACTATAATGGAATGGCTAAATAATACTGCCCACAATTGCTTGTTTGGTCTGTCGCTTGCGACAATTGTATCTGACTAGTAAATACTGCAACTACAATGGAATGGCTAAATAAAAGTACCAACAACTGCTGGGTTTTGGGTTATCTCATGCTATCTGTATCTGATTAGTAAGTATTGTAACTATAACGGAATGGTTAACTAAAATTGCCCACTGCTTATTTTATCAGGATGATTAACTACACCTGACTAGTAATTGCTGCAACAATAACTGAATAAATAAAACTGCCAACTGTGTGAGTTCCTCGGTTGAATTCCTCGTTTGGTCTCGAGGGGGAAACATCAGGATGGGTTTGTTTGGTGTTAACTTCAGGTTGGTTCCGAGTAGGTCTTTCTTACCCCTCTCTGATAGCCGCCAGTCGTATCGAGTCTCTATAGGTTGTTTAGTGCCTGCTGCCGCTGCCGCTTCAGTCCACCATACCTATGTAGGCGAGGACCGCCGAATTCTAGTCTCGCCGTGTACTGGCCTCAGTACTGACGCTCCTCTTTTTCCTTTGCCCTTTGTCGGCACCCCTTTTGTTTAAGCAGGTTTGAGATCGACGCCGTTAGCAGGGTTACCCTTCCGGCTTGGCCTGGGCAGGGTTATGGACGCCATTGGTTATTCTTCAGGGCTCTTAGCCCCATTTGCATCTTGTCCGTAGTCGGACGCTCTAACGTTTCCAAGGTGATTTGAATCTTTGTATATTATACCTGTATTCTTGACTCGTTGAGTCGCTGTTGTATATATCCGTTCTGTGGGTCCCATCGAGGACTGTTGTGTAATGCTATTACTTCGTTTTCCACCCGCACGAAAGTGCCTGGTGGGCACCTTTGAATCGTTTCTATGCGGGTTTGGCGGATTTCGCTAAAACTTGCATAGGTCCGATTCTGAGGGTGTTACAGAGTGGTATCAGAGCTCAGCAGTTACGATACCCCACAAGTCCAGCCTGTAGGATAACCTAGCTAACGGCCGAAGTAGAGTGTCAAAACTATTTTTGGAAAATCGGTTGGATAGATCTGATTAGGTCTGATTTTACTCCTTACCCCTTTGCTATTCTTCTCTTACCTCTACGTGTTTTGAATCCGCTCTCTTCTCTCTCTTCGAGTCCAGGATTTCTCGTGGTTAGGTTTCCGTCGTACCTTCAGGGTTTCGCTTTCTCCCTTTTGTAACGGAGGTGCTACGATCATCAATCTGCAACTTGTCTGTTGTACCCTTCCTCCAATCTTTTGTTCTTGAGCTCTTTATCCATATGTGTTCCTTGCTGGATATCAGTGTCGTTGAAAAACATATGAGAAGGACGAGCATTGGTGAAGTTGGATTATACCTTGAGCATGTGTTGTTCATGCCAATGGAACCATCGCGGAACCTAATCATTGTGTCTTTCATACGATTTCTGCTGGCATCATCCCTTTGTTCCGGATACCGCCTATGAAGATCTTCAGTTTAAATCTCGAGAGTTGAGTTGCCTGATTCTCCTACTCATGTATAGAGTTGATAGTTTGGGTACGGGATGGACTGATCACCCTACCCGACTCTTACTGTTCGCTCTGTACATCGAACTGGTGGATCAATGTAACTTTTCCTCTTCTAATGGAAGTTAGAGGTGGCCTTATCGTTTGATACCTCTACCTTCGTCCTTTGTTCTCCGGAGTGTTCTCTCGACAATCAGGAACAACGACCCTTTGTTGGTGGTGTCGTCGATTTCAAGATGGAGGATGAACCCTTGTTAGTGGTGTCGCGAAGATCTACACGAAGCGAGAAGACGCAGACCGCCGACCTTCTTCCCGGTACCATGAGGCGAATCTCGAGGGCGAGATCCATTGTTAGTGGTGTCGAATTGTGGCATCCCGCAAAACCACTACTAGAAAATCGCGTTGTTTTTGTGCATTGCATCATCATGACCGCATGCTCATGTCATCATGCCTCATTGCATTTGAGCATCGTCATCATCATGCATATTAATTTGCCTAAAAAACTAATTGCGAAAGACAATCGTTTTCAAAAATTTACCCTCCTTCTATTTCAAATTAAACCCCCGGACGCTTCCGGATATTTTTGTTTGTCTAAAATCTATTTATACAAGCTTATTGCAAAAGTTAAATAAAAATTATATTATTTTAGTGGGGCAGTCGAACGGGCCGAATGACCCGAACGACCACCCCAGAAAATACAAACGGCCCACCCATAATCCTACACCTACCCAACCTATTCTACCCAGCCCCCCTCCACCTCACCCCCACCTATCACAGGCTGCCACATCACCTTGGCCATCCCCCCCTCCAACCAACTTCTGCCACATCACCCCAACCCTCCCTCTCTCTCTCACCCCCCACTCCCCACACCTCAGCACACCCACACCAGTCCCACCAACCAGCACGCACGCGCCAGCCACCCCCACTCATTCCCCTGGGCCACCTGGCCCACCTGCCAGGCCAACGCCCCCTCTCCCCCGTGGCCCCACGCTCCCCTGGCCCCCTGTCCTCGGCCTCCCTCTTCCTCTCTCTTCCTCCTCACCGCGAGCACCCCGAGCCCCGCTCCCTCAACCACCGCGCACCGCCCCGCCTCAACCTTCTCCCTCTCCCCGTCGCTCCCTCTCCACCTCGCCTCGCGCCGCCGCGCTCTCCCCTGCCTCTCCGGCGCCTCCTCTGCCCCACCTCCTCCACCGCGTCTGCACGCCGGCGCCGGCCCGCCTCCGAGCCGCGGCCGCTCCCCCCACCGCCACCGCCGCTCTCGCTACCACCCGAGCCCGACCCGCAGCCGCCGGTCATCGCTCCCGCCTCCCTCGGCTCCCCGCCAGGCGCGCCGCTCGCCCTCCCCACCTACCACCTCTCCACCGACGTGTCCCCGCCGGAGGCCGCCTCCCCGTCGCCTCCCCCGCCCTCCTCGTCGTCCGACGGCCGCCTCCGACGCTGCCGCAAGCCCGTCGCCCCTCCTCTCGCCGCCGTGCGCCCTTGAACTCGAGTTCAGCGCCGATGTCCCCTTCCCGAGGAAGCTCGAGCTCGTCCCCGAGCTTGTCAGCCCTGCCCCTTGGCGCTCCCTCCAGTCGGCCGGCCCCCCCGCGAGACCATCCTCGTCTAGGCGCCCGCTAATTCCATCTGCAGCTGTCTGCCAGCCCTGGGCGTCATCGTGTTTTGGTGGTCGATGGAGTGGTGTGCTGCCACCAGAAGAACACCGCTGAGAACAGTATCAATGACAAGTTACCTCTGCCAAGACCGAACCAAACCCTTTGCTCGACATGGTCCCCCTCACGGACCGCAAGACCGTTCTCGGATCCGACGACTGACCCGGCGTCGAGCCCCAAGTTCGCCTCTGATGATCAAGATGGTTCCTCAAGATCTCCATCACGGACTTCAAGTACCCCCTCGGATGCGACAGGATTCCCTCCCCGGACCCCAAGAACTCCTTCCCGGCTCCGCTAGCCGAAACCTCGAAGGCCGCGATGATGTTGAATCAAGATCTCCATCGTCAATGGAACCGGGACACCCAGGCCTTCGTACAAGGATGCTCAACGACAAGACCGGCTCAATGCCGATGGGCTCGAGGGGTGTACATGGTGCCACTAGATAACCGCCAAGATCGTCATTGGAACCACAAGGCCGTTGCAGTGAACTCGACAAGAACTACCACATGAAGACCGTACCGAACCGGTGACCCTCGATGAACCTCCGGCAAGAACTTCGACATGGCCAAGATCTACCGCAACCGAGTCCGGCACCGACAAGTGAAGTCAGAGCCACCAAGCCCTTCCTCGCGGAACGCCAAGACCTGCCTCTGTTATCCGAGAACGCTTCCGTCGAACCCTGAACCCTGTCGGACCCCGAACCCCCCGGAACCCCAAGTTCGTCGAACCCTAAAGTGTGAACCCCTTCCCGAAACCCTATTTTATAATATAATACAACTTGTCGCATAATAATTGTCTTGCATGCATACATTCATGTGGTTTGGGGGCCATATGCCTATTCACCTCTAATTAAATATGGGGCCCATATGCGGGCAAATCTAGTCTCATATTGGCCTCATTTAAATTTGTGTAGCGAACCGGTGCTATCTTTTGCCATGCTAAAACCACATTTAAATTGCGGGGTAGATAAATAACATGAACCACCTAATCAATTGTCGGGACCCCGGTTCCACTTAATATTGACCTAATTGCATCGCATCTTTACCATGCCATACATCATACATGCATCATGCCCGATATTTTGCCGTAGTATTAAATATTGCATCCGGTGTTTATTCTAGTGTTTTGCTTCTTCGCGGATATGGCCGTTGAGTTGATGTGAGCTTCGCCCCGATCTTCTGTTGATCCTTCGACAATGTTTTCAGGCGAGCATCTTCCCCTTTCTACCTATCTTACTTTTATAGTATTTATTCCCTCATGTTGATCTATTGCTATCCGTGCTGCGATGCTTTAGTTTCCGTACCTGTGATATACCGTGCAACCCTATATTGCCTTGGACACATCCTATTACCTGTTGTTTGGTAGATAGTTGGACTTGCGCGTCGTAGTCGCTTGCTCAAGTGCTGTTGCGTGTCGTCCAGTGCCACAGTTGTTGATGTATTGCCGCATGTTGATGTTGGAGATGATCATAGTTTTACTTATCGTTCACTTTAATTCCTGTTTAACAACTAAAATTGAAGTAAGCAGAGGTATCGGTGGGTGATAGATAATATTTGGTTTCCGAACGCCCACTTGTGTCCCATAGGACCCCGAGTACTTGATACCTGTTCCTTGATTTATCGCGCTATCCTGAGCCAGAGCTCAGAGGTATATGGGACCCCCCTGAGCCAGAGCTTGATTCAGTCTTATTTCTTGGGGCCACAAACTAGTTTGAGGTTTTATTTACTATCCTGTACTTATGCCATGCTACTTCTGTATTTACGATTGTGCGAGGAGCACACTGTACTGTTTAGGTAAGCGGAATGTTTTCGCGGTATCGACAAGCCCAGCCACACTTTCGGGTTCCCAGTCGTTTACAGCCATTGGCGCAAACCTTGAGTCCGTCTCCGAGCTTGCTTACTTCGTTGCGGGTCTACTCAATGGGGTGGCCCCCTGAAATATTTCTGAATCCTGTGATTGCTTTGTCGTGAAAGCCTCGTTGGGTTTTGATTTGGTTTTTCCGAGGTTGATCGAGTGTGTGTTGCTATTGGTGCGCCCCGACCGGGTAAAACTTTCTAGAAGCCGTGTCCGCGGTTATGGACGACTTGGAGCACAGTATCTCGACCATAGACAAGCATAACTAAAGTTTATTGCTCTAAATTTGACTTTATAATGACTAGTAATCAGCTTCACTATAATGGAATGGCTAAATAATACTGCCCACAATTGCTTGTTTGGTCTGTCGCTTGCGACAATTGTATCTGACTAGTAAATACTGCAACTACAATGGAATGGCTAAATAAAAGTACCAACAACTGCTGGGTTTTGGGTTATCTCATGCTATCTGTATCTGATTAGTAAGTATTGTAACTATAACGGAATGGTTAACTAAAATTGCCCACTGCTTATTTTATCAGGATGATTATCTACACCTGACTAGTAATTGCTGCAACAATAACTGAATAAATAAAACTGCCAACTGTGTGAGTTCCTCGGTTGACTTCCTCGTTTGGTCTCGAGGGGGAAACATCAGGATGGGTTTTTTTGGTGTTAACTTCAGGTTGGTTCCGAATAGGTCTTTCTTACCCCTCTCTGATAGCCTCCAGTCGTATCGAGTCTCTATAGGTTGTTTAGTGCCTGCTGCCGCTTCAGTCCACCATACCTATGTAGGCGAGGACCGCCGAATTCTAGTCTCGCTGTGTACTGGCCTCAGTACTGACGCTCCTCTTTTTCCTTTGCCCTTTGTCGGCACCCCTTTTGTTTAAGCAGGTTTGAGATCGACGCCGTTAGCAGGGTTACCCTTCCGGCTTGGCCTGGGCAGGGTTATGGACGCCATTGGTTATTCTTCAGGGCTCTTAGCCCCATTTGCATCTTGTCCGTAGTCGGACGCTCTAACGTTTTCAAGGTGATTTGAATCTTTGTATATTATACCTGTATTCTTGACTCGTTGAGTCGCTGTTGTATATATCCGTTCTATGGGTCCCATCGAGGACTGTTGTGTAATGCTATTACTTCGTTTTCCACCCGCACGAAAGTGCCTGGTGGGCACCTTTGAATCGTTTCTATGCGGGTTTGGCGGATTTCGCTAAAACTTGCATATGTCCGATTCTGAGGGTGTTACAATCCCCCGATGCAGAAACCCTGGGTACCCAATCAGAAATCCACGAAACCGTTTGTAGCCGCCGCCACCATCGTCCCTATATCGGGGGGATCTGAAGCTCTTCCCGGCACCTTGCCGGAGGGGAGATCATCTCGGAGGCCTTCTCTTCGGTATGATGCGTGAGTAGTTCCACCTTGGACTATGGGTCCATGTAGTAGCTAGATGGTTGTATCTGCTCCTTTGTGCTTTCATGTATAGATCTTGTGAGCTCCGTTCATGATCAAGATCTAATCTATTTGTAATCAAGCATGTTGTGTTTGCGGGGATCCGATGGATATTGAGATTATTATGTTGGTTTGATTAATGGTTTTGTCTTTATGATTCTATCATGTCTGTGTTGTTTGTGATCTTGCATGCTCTCCGTTGCTAGTGGTTATATTGGCCAAGTAGTTGCTAGTGACTCCAAGAGGGGGTATTTATGCTCGATAGTGGGTTCATGCCTCTAGTTTCCAAGGGAAGTGATAGAAATCTCTTCGGTTGTAGATGTGATGTTGCTACTAGGGAGAAAACAACGGTCTCTTGTTCATGGAACATGTGGACTGTTTACCTTACACACTTTGCTTAAAACAGTTGTCTGTTGCTTGCAACTTAATACTGGAGGGGGTTCAGATGATAACCTGAAGGTGGAATTCTAGTCATCGATGCAGTTGGATGACGGTCTATGTATCTTGTTGTATTGCCCAATCAACCTCATAGGATCTTTCTGACTAGTAATTGCATTGTTATGCCTTGCTCAGTTCCTGTCAATTGCCCCGTTGTAATTTGTTTACCCTTCATGCCATGTTGTTTATCTAAGGAGAGCACCTCTAATGAACTATGTACCCCGGTCCAATCTTTACCATTGATACATCTTCCACTATTACTTGTTTACTTGCTGCAAACCATTACCTTCCACACCATATGTTTAATCCTTTGTTACAACAAACCGGTGAGCTTGACAACCTCACTGATTTGTTGGGGCAAAGTCTTGAGTTTGTGTTGTGCAGGTCTCCGCGTTGCTTGCAACACCTGTGTGACGTTTCCTTCCTCCTTTTGGTTCGATAACCTCGGTCTCAACTGAGGGAAGACTTGCTGTTGTACTCTTCACACCTTGCTCTTGGGGTTCCCAACAAGACTCCACATCAAGCACCAAGTTCTCTGGCGCCACCAAGGAGTCATCAACAAGTTTTCTGGCGCCATTGTCGGGGAGTCTAAGGTCCTCTTCACTAGGGGATTCCTTCACTTCCTTTCTCTTTACTTTGTTTTTAGTTTGCTTTGCTTCTTTTTCTAGGTTTTGTTTGCCTCTTTTCAAAAAACCCAAAAAATATTCTAGTTTGGCTTGCTTGCTTTATTCAAAAACACAAAAAAATTAGTCCCTACTCTAGTTTCCACCTTGCTCTAGCTCACCATGTTGCTCCCCAAGTTCACCCAGAAAGACCTTGCAATAGGTAGTGGATCCATAATTGGGAAAGATAATATTGAAGAATTCTTTAATTATGTTAGCAAGGATGAGGATATTGAGGATAAATCTATAGCAGAGCTTGCTCCTAATTATGAGATTGCTGTAGCTTCTTTAGTTCATATGTTGGAGGCTAGGTTTGTTAGCCTTAACCCCTTCATACAATTTTTATTCCTAAAACTAAAAGAAGAGAAGAATGCTGAAAAAGGGAATTCACCCTTGAAAGTTTATCAAAAGAATTCCATGATGTTGCTAGGGAAGCCAAAAAGGTCTTTGAGCATTTCAATATGCTAGGCTCAAGTGTAGATGTTGTGGGTATTTCTGATAAAACTAAGCCTAGAGAGGAATTCAATATACCCATACCCTTTAAGCTTGTTGGAATGCATGAAGCCTTTGAAAAGAATTTTGATTGGATTGCTCCTGAAAATCTTTTTGATGAAGGTAGTAGACCAAAGAGAGATGAGAAGGGATCCTCCAAGACCCATTTGGATGAGATACCTTTCATAGTTGAAGAATTTGCAAGTATGAATGTTAATGCTTCTTCATTTGAAAATACTTGATTCTTCTTGCTTCTTGTGCCTAACTTAAAGGCGTTAAAGAAAAGTACTAGTTAGGAGATAACCCAAGAGTTTCCTTGAGTCTTGGAAGTTATTACTTCTGTAATAACCTCTCCTTATCATTTTTGTTTGCTTTTTGTGCCAAGAATGACCTCTAATGAGAGGGAAGTAAGATTTGGGGAGTTGCTATCCTGAAACAGATTTTTGTCCTCCACCAAAAAAAGTTGTGAGGAGGCTCTGTAACTCGGATTGAACTCAAAATTTACGAATAAATCCCCCAGTATGTTATATAACTTTATATAGTTCAACACTTTTTGATTTGAGCAACAGAATATGTTCGAAAAAATCGGTTTCTACCTGCTGGTTTGTTTTGACAGATTTCTGCCATTAATTGCATTTGCTTCTTATTGATTTCTTTTTGAGCTCTCTTCAGATAAATTGAGTTCTTTGAAGGAGTTACTACAGTAGCTTGCGTTCTTAGTTAAAATCCTTGCTGTTCCAAAGCTTTGCCAGTGGTCTAATATCTTTTGAATAAACTAATGTTGCTAATGAATATTGTGTGAAGTTTTGTATGAAGGAAAAATTTCAGGTGTAGAGAGAGAATGATGCAATGAGATGAAGAATGGACAAAAGCTCAAGCTTGGGGATGCCACCATGGTGTCACCCCAAGAAATATCCAAGAGGTACAAGCGTCAAAGCTTGGGAATGCCCAAGGCATCCCCTTCTTCATCAATAAAAAGCTCAGGTCTATCTAGACACTTCGTTTTTATTGTTTCATGCACAATTGTGTTGTTCTTGGAGCATCTTAGTTTTCGTTTGCTTTGCTTAGTTTTTTTAGTTTGCTTTAGTAGTTTGGACCCCCGTTCTCGCTGTGTTGTTTTGCAAATAAGGTTGCTTGGTGTTTGGAAAGGAGTAGTAAGTTCTTGCTTGAAGTGCAAGAGGAGCTTGCATTGACTATGACTTAGACTTTAGCATGACATGCTAGGTGTTGTTTTAGCATTATGCTTAGTGATTATTTCTGTAGCATGTCTTGTTCCAAATAATTGGGATTGCTTAGTGTGCCTTGAAGAAATTATGCGTTGTTTTAGCATGCAAAAGCATAGTATTGTGGTATTCTCCTTTGATGTTTTGCTTGGGTTGACTTGGCACATGCTTACACCATGTTATGACTCTCACAAGTCACCATTAGCCTCTATGATCATTTAGTCCTTGACTTGTAGTACCACTCTTTGCTTTGATTAGTATGCTTTGTTGCACTGCATGATTTTGGCTATTATTGCTCTCTTAGTTGGCTGCTCCCAGTCTTTTGCTAGCCTCCACTTATATGAGTAAGTTCTACTCATGCCTCCAACTCCCAAGAAACCAAGTTATTCCAAAGTGTCCACTATAAACTCCTATGCATGGTGTGTTACACTGTTCCAAGTATATTCTTGTTTTCAACTATCTTCCAATTAAAAACTATTTCGTTATGTAAAAACTTAGTGATTAAAGACCTCACGAACTTGATGGCACGTTTTATTCTTTGCCCCTAATAAACTTGAACCATTGTGACAACTTTGTTGTATATGCTTGCACTTATAAGTTGGAATTAGCAGAACCGTGCTGTCACGGGGAAGGTTTTCAACATTGCACTTGTACCTTGTTGTAATCAGTTGATATCATGTTCTTTTGTCTATGGATGTCACCGGTGTGAAATAAAGAGGGGACTTGTAAGTCCATGGAGTAAGTATTCTGTGTTAGAGAAACTCCTAGGCCGATAGCCTAAGCCATGCCTAATCATGGTGGAAACTTGCAGCATCACCATAATGAGCTATCTATGAAGCATCTCCAATAAAAAGCTATGCATATGGTAAATAAAAAGATTGCTGAGATGCTCATTGTCTACTTGCCTTGTCATTTTGGTTATGGAAAAGCTCCTATACCATGTGCAAGGGGTACCCCGTTGGCGGTTCTCAATGATATGCAAATACTTACAATGACAAGAACTTACCTGGACCCAAAGTTGAGTATGCATGAGGTGTGGCCCTCGTATTCAAGGGGCATGAGATTGCCAGCTTATACTTCGTCAAGCATATACTCCAGCTTTGCCACTTTAATCTTAACCACTTCAAAGATGCTTATGATAGGGGAAATGAGGGCTGAAAGCTAACAAGTACCATAATTTTTGGAAGCTCTTTTTGAAACTTGTAATCCCTGCTTCCTTTGCAAAAAGGCCTTTCTTCCACCACTATTGAGTCTCCACCTTCTACCTTTAGGCACCATTAAGAGAGCATAGTTGTCATTCTGTGTGCAGTGTTCCAGAACTTATTAATTGATGCATATTGTGTTATTACTTGCTCTTGTGCTACTTGTTTCTAGTCACCCTTGTGAACTTTGCAGGTGTCCTATGCATCTACTTGATTGCCACTATGCTATGTTTTCTGCATGTGAAACAAACAAACATTTTTTAATGCATACTATTCATGATCTTTGTTTGTAGCTTGTCATGTTGCCTGCATAGTTACTATGTCCTATTGTTAGAACTCCATCTTTCATGCACATGTTTAGAGTTATTTGATCCCAGCTTTCAATTCTTGCAAATGGTTGGATCTTTATTGTGAGGGTGCATGTCACCTAAAAAATTATTATGTTTATCACTTATCTACTCGAGGACGAGCATGAGTTAAGCTTGGGGATGTTGATACGTTGGAAACGTATCTATAATTTTTTATGCTCCATGCTTGTTTAGTATCTACTTTGCTTTACTTGTCCACACTTTGAGGTGCTTTTTACATGTTTTCTGGTACTAACCTATTAACAAGTTGCAATAGTTCCAGATGCCTGTTTTCTGCAGTTTTTGGTTTCAGAAAAGTTAGTAAAGAAATATTCTCGGAATTGGACGGGACGAAGGACAAAGTCAATAACTTTTCGTGGGGAACAAGAAGTCCAGAGGGGAGCCCGGGAGGCCAGCCAGGGGGGCCAGACCCACCCTAGGAGCGGGTGGGCCCTAGCCCGCGCCTGGCTAGGGTTTGCCACCCCTGGCCTCCTCCTCGGCCTCCCCCTTCGCCTATAAGAATCCCCCGATGCAGAAACCTTGAGTACCCGATCAGAAATCCATGAAACCGTCTATAGCCGCTGCCACCATCGTCCCTAGATTGGGGGGATCTGAAGCTCTTCTCGGCACCCTGCCGGAGGGGAGATCATCCCGGAGGCCTTCTCTTCGGTATGATGCCTGAGTAGTTCCACCTTGGACTATGGGTCCATGTAGTAGCTAGATGGTTGTATCTCCTCCTTTGTGCTTTCATGTATAGATCTTGTGAGCTCCGTTCATGATCAAGATCTAATCTATTTGTAATCATGCATGTTGTGTTTGCGGGGATCCGATGGATATTGAGATTATTATGTTGGTTTGATTAATGGTTTTGTCTTTATGATTCTATCATGTTTGTATTGTTTGTGATCTTGCATGCTCTCCGTTGCTAGTGGTTATCTTGGCCAAGTAGTTGCTAGTGACTCCAAGAGGGGGTATTTATGCTCGATAGTGGGTTCATGCCTCTAGTTTCCAAGGGAAGTGACAAAAATCTCTTCGGTTGTAGATGTGATATTGCTACTAGGGAGAAAACAACAGTCTCTTGTTCATGGAACATGTGGACTGTTTACCTTACACACTTTGCTTAAAACAGTTGTATGTTGCTTGCAACTTAATACTAGAGGGGGTTCGGATGATAACCTAAAGGTGGACTTCTAGTCATAGATGCAGTTGGATGGCAGTCTATGCATCTTGTTGTATTGCCCAATTACCTCATAGGATCTTTCTAACTAGTAATTGCATTATTATTCCTTGCTCAGTTCCTGTCAGTTGCCCCGCTGTAATTTGTTTACCCTTCATGCCATGTTGTTTATTTAAGGAGAGCACCTCTAGTGAACTATGGACCCCGGTCCAATCTTTATCATTGATACATCTTCCACTGTTACTTGTTTACTTGCTGCAAACCATTACCTTACACACCATACGTTTAATCCTTTGTTACAGCAAACCAGTGAGCTTGACAACTGTAACATCCCAAAAATACTAAACTTGGATCATCAAACTCTAATCATCAAAATTAGGGTTAACAAAAACTTTTCCAATTAAAAATATGAAAGCATGCATATGTGTATGCATTATAATTTTGATTCTTTTGAATTGCCTTGGTTCTGTGTTTCATTGCTTGCAAAATGATTCTTAAGTGAAATAAACATCATCTAAACAATCCCCACACTTTTTCCAAAGACAAACAAATCAAAACAAGCAAATTAAATGAATGGTCACTTTGGCCAAATTAACTCCCATGCCTACTTTGGCTATCTCTAACTTTCAGAACTTAACAGAAACATGTTTGGATCTTTGCACCCCTTGATAGTACTCATAACAAAGTACCAAGGCCTACCTTGTGATCATCCAAAAACATTTGAATGCATAGTTTAAATGACAGTTAAAAATTGAATCTAGTTCATATGGGAAGATCCCACTTTTTCAAAAACCACTCAAACAAGCTCAATTTTCAAAACCCAAGCATACACAGAATCCTCAACACATACCTAGAACACCCACCAAAAATATTTTCAAAATTCAAAACTAAAGTTCATGCGGCCATTTCATCAAACAGGTTGCAGATTCAAATCAACAAAATCATAAACACTATTTTGAACAGTGTTTTGAGCCAACCTTGTTCCCTCTCTGGTTACACTAGCCTTAGTAGATCATCTAGCAACCTTAACTAAGCTCTAGCACCACTATAAGCTTGCCAATGTCATCAATGGTGAACATGCCGAGAGCACCCATGTCACCCCAGTGTGGACAGCAAGCTAGGAGAAGAACTAGCCGTGCCAACCTTGTCTGGGAGGTAGCTCATGCCTCACCGCCCCCTCTCGACCAGCCCTAGCTCGAAGACAACGACCAGAACTGCCAGGAACGACGCGCCCGTGCCGCTATCGACCATGCCGAGCATGTACCAGAGCACCGCACCCGGCATGCGTGCACACGCCGCCCCTCGACCGCAGCCCGTGCCCACCGCTTCGCCATGACCCAGGGAGAATGCCAGACATCCCCGTTCGCCGTCCCATGCCTCACAGCCGCCGCTCGCCGTCGAAGACGCCGCCTCTGCCGCGCAGAGCATCGCACGTTCCCGACCGTTTTCCACCGCCCCTATACGCGCATTAAATCTCTAGAGCATCGCCAGGAGACCACCCGTCGAACGCCAGACTTGGCCATGCCTCTAGCTGCCCGTAGCCGTGTCGCCACCGTCGCCTGCCCATCCCATTCGGTCTCGCCGTCGAGACTATAAAAGGAGGCCACCCCTAGCCATTTGAAGCACACCATCTCACTCCCCTCACCTCACTGATCGTTCCACCCCTTAGCCGGAGCAAGGCGAGCAGCGCATCGCCGGAATTTGGCCGGAGCTCGCCGCTGCAGAGGAGAAGAGGAGGCGTTGATTTCGTCCATCCCCGGAGCTGCAGCGACCACCACTGAGTTCGCCGTCGTCGACTTTGTCGTTTTGCCTGCCTCGTCATTGTCACTGGAGCCCCGGTATGCCTCCTATGCACCCCCATCGAGCCTCTAGGGTTCGAGCTCGCCGGTGACATGTTCATCGTCGACGACGACCCTCAGCCGTTGCTCTCACTTCTAATCCAACACACCACATCACCCCGTACCGCTTCGCGTGTTATGATCCACTGATGGGTGGAACCCCCCTGTCAGCTGAGCCCCGCGCTGTGGAGTGAAACTGGGCCGGCCAATTAAACCTTCCCGCGCAGCCCACTCGTTTGAATTTAGCTTTTTCTATTTTATTCAAACTCAGTTCTATACCTAGTTTCAAAAATCAACCCAGCTCGATTCAGTGAACCAAATTTCATGAAACCAATTTTGTTAGAAAGATATTGAAATTCTTAATCCAAGCCCGTTGGATTCAAATCATTTGGATCTATAGATCAACCTTGGTAAAAATAACAAGGCAGAATCTTTTCTGCATTCAAACCTATTTCAAATTAAACCATAATAGCTTTTGAGTTGATTCCAACTCTAAAAAATCACATTTGATCACAACTTTCAAAATATATGGGTTTACTTACAGAAATAATGTCCAAGTAATAAAAGAATGCCACATAGGCATTTCTAGTCACTTATTTTATTTAAAATAAAAAGGTTAAACCTTATTAAATTGTGACACCATTTTAAATCACATTCCCATGTACTGAAACATGTGGTGATGACATGTTTCAACATGATCCCATGTTTGGTTTGGAGAATATTAAATCTTAAATAGTTTTTCAATGAGTAGAAATTACTTTTCTCAAATTAAAATAAATAAGACAAATGCTTTAATCTTGTAATGTTAGTGATGATGCTAGATCATCTATAGAACCCTTTGGTGTGATGATTGAAAGTAGTTAAGTATTGTTTGGTGATTGTGTACCTCGTATTTATTTATAGACGCTAGTACCGACCAAGGATACGAGGAGGAAGAAGGATACTACGAAGAAGAAGCCGAGGAGAACTTCAACCACTGCTCTGCACAAGGCAAGCCAATACTTGCAAGCTATTAACTTAGCAAGCTTATACTGATACTTGTGCAAGCCTTACTAATCAAGTTGACCTATGCAAGCCTAATACTACTAGTTGATTGAGCAAGCTAACACTTGCAATTATGAAAGTAGATAACCTATGCAATGCACTAAGCATGCTTGGTTGGACACATTTGACGATACCCAATCCTAGTTTTACTTGCAAGCTTTCTACTTTATTTATTTATCAAAGTTTTTCTTAGAGTTTACTTAAGTGACTTGTAAATTCTAGGAGGTTAATTGAAGGTTGCATAAAGAGCATTATATTTGGCCTAAGCTAGATAATCTTGATGTCATCCCAAGGCATGAGATGGTACTTAGTTAAAAAACTCCACTTGTTTACCACCCCTCATTAGTACTCACCCCCACTTGTAGATGCTAGTGCTAAGCATAAAACTTGATCAACTTTAGATGGGAATACTTGGTGGAAAATGGTTATGAAAACCTTAGAATGATGAGTCATTCTACTGAGATGTTTTGACATGTGTTTCCGAACACCAGATGATTTGGATGATGAAAATGTTGAGGCATGAGCCTTAGCCCTTTATAAAACTGATGGTTGTCTGGATGCGATACCATTCCAATATTTTTGTACAACCACAATACCCGAAATTTGGGTAGGGCTTGACTGGAATCTTATATACCTTAGTACGGGTTCCCTCACGGCCAAGGTATGAGCTGAGGCTACCTTGTGAAGATTGTCCACCTGTGCAGTACCCAAGATGACAGTTGGTCATGGTTGGGAGGCCAAACTCACAGGAGGGGTTCCTATACCAGGGCGTGTAATTGAAAGGTTAGGATTGATTATCCGCATACTGAGTATGGTGAATTCAGGATTTGTTCCTGACGGATGTATCGAATGTTGTGGTGAAAGTGTACAATCTCTACAGAGTGTCAAACTATTCGAATAGCCGCGTCCGCGGTTATGGACAGTTGGAGTGGCCATACTGTTCCCCCGTCAGATGTTTTCAAAATGACTTATGAAATGAATCGAGAACTTGACTTGACCACAACAGAGTTGTGACATGAGATACAAGTTACCACCTAGTTGTTATAAAACTTCAACTAGCTTTCGTGCTTCTGAACTTAGTAGAGGTAAATTTGGCTTTTTGCAAAACAACCCTAGAGCTTAGTGTCCTATTACAAAAAACCCCTTCACTTGTTAGTATTAGTTTGCGAGTACTTAAAGAGTACTCATGGCTTTGTTTCTGGCTATTCCCGTGGCCAGACTATGAAGAGGTGTACCAGGATGATGGACCCCAGGAAGGTTACGACAACTAGGATCATCTCCCATCGTCAGCATTGCCTGTGACCCCTAAGATGGAGCTTCGCCTACACTACCTTTATTATTATGTATTTCCGCTCCTTGAGTTGTATTAAGAACTGGATCATGAGATCCTTATTTGTGTAAGACCTTATGTATGGTTTGTAATGGATGATGTACTGTGGTATCCAATTCTGTTATGTCTCGCAAAAATGGTAATCCTGGGATTGCGATGTATGGCATAACAGGCATCTGGGATTAAAAATCCGGGTGTTGACAAGTTGGTATTAGAGCCATCCTGACCACAGAAGACCCTATTAGACTGGACGTTTGAAACAAAAACTTAGTTTCAAAACCAAAGGAAGCAAGTATTTACAAAAAATTATTCCCAATCTTATCACTTTGATTCTTTCATGAAAATTCATGTTCCTCAAAAACTCTTGCAAAATACATAAAATTTGACACACTTGATCACTCTACTAACTTACTCATCCTATACTCTTATAGATGGACGTAAAGTACAGCAAGTTTTATCAGTTGGGGAATGGAGGAGACCTTATCTTTGAGAGGGATTTGGACCAGCTTTCAAAACTTCTGGAGCGTCCGCACCCCGAGTTTTTCGGAGCTCAGCTCAATGATCAAGGAGGAGAAGATCTGCAGTGGCTAATTGTTGCAAGTCTCCGAGGAAAGATTGAACCTCCCACTGCCGAGGAAATCCAATTCACCTTAAGAGAGAACAACTGGCTCGATGGACTTGCCAGGGCCATGCAGGAAGCTCTTGCCCGTCTGTGTGGGCAGAGTATCAACCAGATCAAGGGAACCCGCTTTGAGTTTTGTCCAAGGCGTGATGCTATGGGACAGCCACTGGAAGCCCCATACCACCACGAGCTGAAGACCCGATTGGACCACCTTAGCTTCATGATGTATGATCGTCAGCAGGAATTGGACAATTGCCATGACTACTCCAACCACAAGTCTGCCATCATCAATACGAAGGATCAGACCATCGCCATGCTAGCAAAGGATCGTAAGTCTCGCCGCCGTCAGCTCGACAAGAAGGAGCGCATCATTGCCCATCTTCTCCACCGTATCTAGGATTTGGAGGAGACCATCCACGAGAGAGACATTCAGTTGGAAGAAAGGGAGAATGCCGGAGAAGATCTTCATGGAGACCCTACTCTTATTTCAGCGATGATGATGATTTTCTGGAGGATCAGGCTATGGACTTCTTCACCGATGAGGATGACTTCGCCTTCATCAATGACGACGATGATGAGGAGGATGAAGATTACACCGACTCCGAGGAGTAGTAGCGCTTGAGCACTAGTGTAGTGAGTTTTATTCGGTCCCACTGTATCATAGTATCCATAATGGTTCTTAAAACTATCTGTTTACCTTTGTTGTGGTGTGTGTTTGTATCGTGTGCTATGAATGAATGAAAAGCAAGTTGCTAGAAAAATCTGAGTCAAACTTTAAAAACTTTTCGAAGTCCTGAAACCTTACAAATTTCCCTCTTTTCTCATGATCTATCTCAATCTTCAGATGCCACGCGAAGGAAATGGTTCATCCCCGGACCCAATGTTGCAGATCCTGCAAATGTTGGTTTCTGACCGCGAAGCTGAAAGAGTCGAACGTCAATCCAACCTAGCCACCCTTCAGCAGATAGCTCAGCTAGCCCACAACAATCAAGGCCAAGCAAATCAGGACAACCATGGATCTAAGCTCAAGAATTTCCAGAATACCAACCCACCTGTTTTCACTAAGTCGGAAGAGCCCCTAGATGCAGATGATTGGCTGCAAACCATGGAAAACAACCTGGAAGTCGCGGGAGTGGAAGCTAACGAGAAAGTTCTGTGCGCCACCACTATCTAGCCGGAGATGCAAGAGCATGGTGGAACAGCGTTCGTGCAATAACTGGAGGACAGATGATGACCTGGGAGGAATTCAAGGTCAAGTTCAGCAGAACCCATGTGCCACCAGGTTTGATCAAGAGAATGAGAGATGAGTTCAGAGAACTGAAGCAAGGAAGGATGACCGTAGTGGAATACCGTGACAAATTTTTGTCATTAGCTAGGTATGCCCCGGATGAGATCGACACCGAAGCCAAGAAGAAAGAGAGATTCTTGAATGGTCTGCACGATGAGATGCAGAATGTGTTGGTCAATATCCCCTTTGCTGATATTGAAGCCCTTATCGACTCTGCTATCCAGATATAAGGAAAGATCAACCAAGCCAATGAGAACCACAAGCATCGCATGATGCATCAGCCAGGAACCCATTAGACCCCAAAGTATCGCCCTAACCCATCTCCAGGATTTGCCCCGAGAACCAACAGACCCCCGATGAACCGTCCTACCTATCCCAACCGTGGAAACCCAAGGCCCGGAGGAAATCACAACAACCCCGGAACTTTGGCAATTTCAACGTGCACCACCCAAGTTCAACAACAACAATGCTACCGCTAACACCAACACTGCCCTGAGGACTAGAAGCAATGTTGTGCCTGTTGCAGCAAAGGACAAGTCGCAAGTGACTTGTTATGAATGTGGAAATAAAGGCCACTACTCCAATGAGTGCCCCAAGAAGAATGCCGCAGCCCCCAATGCAAATGCCCCAGCTCAATAGCAGCGTCGTGTTCAGCCAGGAAGAAGGTTTGCCCTAGGGAATTCGCTCAACTGCAACGGCCGTCTTTTTCTCATGCATGCTGAAGAAGCCCAGGAAGCGTCAGACGTCGTGCTGGGTATGTTTTATGTTAATTCAGTACTTGCTAGAGTGTTGTTTGATTCTGGTGCATCGCACTCATTTGTCACCGAGGAATTTGCATGCACTAGTAAGATTCAACCAACCAAACTGAAGCATGTTATGATTGTTCAAATCCCCGGTTCAACCACAAAATCTAGGCAAATTTGCAAAGCCGTCCCTATCCGAATCCATGGCATAGATTTTTATGCTAATCTGATAGTACTCGTAACTAAAGGTTTGGAAGTAGTACTAGGAATGGATTGGATGTCCAAACATAAAGGATTGATTGACTGTTCCAAGAAAGCCATAACCATGACCAGTACAGCCGGAATATCAGTCGAGCATATATCCGAAACCTTACCGCGTCAATTCAAGTGCAACAAGAGTATAGCTCAACCTACCATTGACCAAGTCCAGATAGTCTGTGAATACCCCGATGTATTTCCAGATGTTTTGCCCGGTATGCCCCCTGATCGGGATATCGAGTTTATCATTGAACTAATCCCCGGAACAGGACCCATAGCCCAGAGACCATATAGTATGAACCCGTCTGAACTAGCAGAACTGAAGAAGAAACTGGATGCCATGCTGGAAATTGGATTGATTCAACCAAGTGCGTCACCATGGAGATCACCTGTCTTGTTTGTGGACAAGAAAGACGGAGGTAACCGTTTGTGTACGGATTACCGGAAGTTGAATGATGTCACCATCAAGAACAAGTACCCATTGCCCAAGATAGAAGATTTGTTTGATCAATTGACCGGTGCCAAAGTGTTTTCTAAGATTGATCTTAGAACCGGCTATCATCAACTCAAGATTCGCGCAGAGGATATTCCCAAGACTGCCTTTACCACTAGATATGGATTATACGAGTATACTGTCATGTCTTTTGGATTAACCAATGCCCCCGCTTATTTCATGAACCTCATGAATAAGATTTTTATGGACTTCCTGGATAAGTTTGTCATTGTTTTCATCAATGACATTCTGATTTATTCCAAATCAGAAGAAGAACATGAGCTACACCTAAGGACCATTCTTGGAACCCTTAGAGAGCATCAGTTGTATGCCAAGTTTAGCAAATGTGAATTCTGGTTACAGGAGGTAGGATTCCTCGGCCACATTGTATCAGCCAGAGGAATTGCCGTTGACCCTGCAAAAGTGAAAGATGTCAAAGATTGGCAAGCCCCAACCACTCAAACCCAAGTTCGTGCATTTATCGGATTGGCGGGATACTACCGCAAGTTCGTAGAAGGATTCTCGAGTATTTCCCGACCCATGACCCAATTGCTGAAGAAGGACAAGAAGTTTGAATGGACAGACAAATGTGAACCGAGTTTTCAAGAACTCAAGAGAAGATTGATTTCAGCCCCAATCTTAATCATGTCGGATATCACGAAGCCCTTCGACGTGTACTGTGATGCATCCAAGATCGGTCTCGGATGTGTGCTAATGCAAGAAGGCAAAGTCATATCTTATCTATTCCGACAACTGAAACAACATGAGAAAAGTTACCCAACCCATGACCTCAAACTCGCAGCCGTAGTTCTAGCCCTGAAGACATGGAGGCATTACCTGATGGGAAACCGTTGTGAGACAAGAGCCTGAAGTATATATTCACTCAGAAGGAGCTGAATATGAGGCAGAGAAGATGGATTGAGTTAATCAAGGATTACGACCTGGACATTCACTATCACCCTGGTAAAGCCAACGTGGTAGCAGATGCCCTTACCAGATTGCCGTGCCGCTTGAACTCCATGATTTTGAAGGAGCAACCAAGCTTGCACAAAGAGATGGAAGATTTCCGAATGGAATTAGTGAGTGAAGGATTTTTGGCTAGAATAGAACTTCAACCCACTTTAATCAGCCAGATCAAGGAGGCGCAGAAAGGAAATGCTAGTATCAAAGGGATCAAGCATCGTATCGGTACAGGCAAAGTACCCGGATTCACCGAAGACGAAGAAGGAGTTCTGTGGTACAAAGGACACCTTTGTGTACCATCAGATTCTGAGTTAAAAGAAGTTATTTTGAAGGAAGCTCATGATACTCTTTATTCTATCCATCCCGGAGGAACGAAGATGTATCAGGATTTGAGAGAGCAATTTTGGTGGCATAAGATGAAGAGAGAAATCGGAAGCTATATCGCCAAGTGTGATATATGTCAGCGAGTCAAGGCAGGACATCAAAGACCCGCTGGATTGTTGCAACCATTGAAGATTCCAGAATGGAAATGGGATTCTGTTGGAATGGACTTTATCACCGGATTGCCTACTTCTAGTAGGGGAAATGACTCTATCTGGGTCATAGTGGACAGATTGTCCAAAGTCGCCCATTTCTTACCCGTCAAGACCACATATCAGAGTTCGAAGCTAGCAGAGTTATACATCGCTAGAATCGTCAGTTTGCACGGAGTCCCCAAGAACATCGTATCGGATCGAGGAACTCAGTTTACCTCGAGATTCTGTAAGAAAGTCCAAGAAGGTTTAGGAACCCTATTAGATTTCAGCACCGTGTATCACCCTCAGACCGATGGACAAACGGAGCGAGTAAATCAAATACTCGAAGACATGTTAAGAGCATGTGTGTTGGAGTATGGATCTAAGTGGGAAGACTGTCTGCCGTTTGCAGAATTTTCATACAACAACAGTTATCAAGCTAGTTTGCAAATGGCCCCATTTGAATTCATGTATGGAAGGAAGTGTCGCACCCCTTTGAACTGGTCAGAAGTAGGAGAGAGTCAGATTTTCGGACCTGACATCCTACGAGAAGCAGAAGATAAGGTTCACAAGATTCGTGAGCACCTCAAGACAGCCCAGTCCAGACAGAAGAGTTACGCCGACAAGAGACGTCGAGACCTCGCCTTCAACATAGGAGATTTTGTGTATCTGAAAGTGTCGCCATTGAAGGGAATGCAGCGTTTCCAACTGAAAGGAAAGTTAGCACCCAGATATATCGGACCCTTCAAGATTTTGAACCGTCGAGGAGAAGTGTCGTATCAATTGGAGCTACCCGAAGAGATGTCAGCCGTGCACAATGTGTTCCATATCTCATTACTTCGCAAGTGCCTCGAAGTTCCAGAGAAGACTGAAGTGTTCAAGAATATCGATCACCAGACCATAGAGATCAACGATGACCTGACCTATCCCGAAGTACCCATCCATATTTTGGAGGAAGCTTTCAGAATTACCAGAACCCGGAGCATCAAGTTTCTCAAGATTCAGTGGAGCAACCACACAGAAGAGGAAGCTACTTGGGAGCGTGAAGATCACATCTGGAAGGAGTTTCCCGATCTCTTCAAATCCTAGGTAATCGTTTTCGTCCTTTTTCAAATCTCGGGACGAGATTTTGTTTAAGGGGGGAAGGTTTGTAACATCCCAAAAATAATAAACTTGGATCATCAAACTCTAATCATCAAAATTAGGGTTAACAAAAACTTTTCCAATTAAAAATATGAAAGCATGCATATGTGTATGCATTATAATTTGGATTCTTTTCAATTTCCTTGGTTATGTGTTTCATTGCTTGCAAAATGATTCTTAGGTGAAATAAACATCATTCTAAACAATCCCCACACTTTTTCCAAAGACAAACAAATCAAAACAAGCAAATTAAATGAATGGTCACTTTGGCCAAATTAACTCCCATGCCTACTTTGGCTATCTCTAACTTTTAGAACTTAACAGAAACATGTTTGGATCTTTGCACCCCTTGATAGTACTCATAACAAAGTACCAAGGCCCACCTTGTGATCATCCAAAAACATTTGAATGCATAGTTTAAATGATAGTTAAAAATTGAATCTAGTTCATATGGGAAGATCCCACTTTTTCAAAAACCACTCAAACAAGCTCAATTTTCAAAACCCAAGCATCCACAGAATCCTCAACACATACCTAGCACACCCACCAAAAATCTTTTCAAAATTCAAAACTAAAGTTCATGCGGCCATTTCATCAAACAGGTTGCAGATTCAAATCAACAAAATCACAAACACTATTTTGAGCAGTGTTTTGAGCCAACCTTGTTCCCTCTTTGGTTACACTAGCCTTAGTAGACCATCTAGCAACCTTAACTAAGCTCTAGTACCACTGTAAGCTTTCCAATGTCATCAATGGTGAACAGGCCGAGAGCACCCATGTCACCCAGTGTGGACAACAAGCTAGGAGAAGAACTAGTCGTGCCAACCTTGTCTGGGAGGTAGCCCATGCCTCACCGCCCCCTCTCAACCAGCCCTAGCTCGAAGACAACAACCAGAACCGCCAGGAACGCCGCGCCCGTGCCGCTGTCGACCATGCCGAGCATGCGCGAGAGCACCGCACCCGGCACGTGTGCACACGCCTCCCCTCGACCTCAGCCCGTGCCCACCGCTTCGCCATGACCCAGGGAGCACGCCAGACATCCCCGTTCGCCGCCCCATGCCTCACAGCCACCGCTCGCTGTCGAAGACGCCGCCTCTGCCGTGCAGAGCATCGCATGTTCCCGACCGTTTGCCACCGCCCCTACACGCGCATTAAAGCTCTAGAGCATCACCAGGAGACCACCCGTCGAACGCCAAACTCGGCCATCCCTCTAGATTCCCGTAGCCATGTCGCCACCGTTGCCTGGCCATCCCGTTCGGTCTCGCTGTCGAGCCTATAAAAGGAGGCCACCCCAAGACATTTGAAGCACACCATATCACTCCCCTCACCTCACTGATCGTTGATCGTTCCACCCCTTAGCCGGAGCAAGGCGAGCAGTGCATCGATGGAATTTGGCCGGAGCTCGCTGCTGCAGAGGAGAAGAGGAGGCGTTGATTTCGTCCACCCCGGAGCTGCAGCGACCATCCCTGAGTTCGCCGTTGTCGACTTCATTGTTTTGCCCGCCTCACCGTCGTCACTGGAGCCCCGGTATGCCCCCTATGCACCCCCACCGAGCCATCAGGGTTCGAGCTCGCCGGTGACATGTTCATCATCGACGACGACCCTCAGCCGTTGATCTCACTTCTAATCCAACGCACCACATCGCCCCGTACCGCTTCGCGTGTTATGAGCCACTGACGGGTGGAACCCCCTTGTCAGCTGAGCCCCGCGCTGCGGAATGAAACTGGGCCGGCCCATTAAACCTTCCCGCGCAGCCCACTCGTTTGAATTTAGTTTTTTCTATTTTATTCAAACTCAGTTCTATACCTAGTTTCAAAAATCAACCCAGCTCGATTCAGTGAACCAAATTTCATGAAACCAATTTTGTTAGAAAGATATTGAAATGCTTAATCCAAGACCGTTGGATTCAAATCATTTGGATCTGTAGATCAACCTTGGTAAAAATAACAAGGCAGAAGCTTTTCTGCATTCAAACATTTTTCAAATTTAAACCATAATAGTTTTTGAGTTGATTCCAACTCTCAAAAATCACATTTGATCATACCTTTCAGAATATATAAAAATATATGGGTTTACTTACAGAAATAATGTCCAAGTAATAAAAGAATGCCACATAGGCATTTCTAGTCACTTATTTTATTTAAAATAAAAAGGTTAAACCTTATTAAATTGTGACACCACTTTAAATCACATTCCCATGTACTGAAACATGTGGTGATGACATGTGTCAACATGATCCCATATTTGGTTTGGACAATATTAAATCTTAAATAGTTTTTCAATGAGTAGAAATTACTTTTCTCAAATTAAAATAAATAAGACAAATGCTTTAATCTTGTAATGTTAGTGATGATGCTAGATCATCTATAGAACCCTTTGGTGTGATGATTGAAAGTAGTTAAGTATTGTTTGGTGATTGTGTACCTCGTATTTATTTATAGACGCTAGTACCGACCAAGGATACGAGGAGGAAGAAGGATACTACGAAGAAGAAGCCGAGGAGAACTTCAACCACTGCTCTGCACAAGGCAAGCCAATACTTGCAAGCTATTAACTTAGCAAGCTTATACTGATACTTGTGCAAGCCTTACTAATCAAGTTGACCTATGCAAGCCTAATACTACTAGTTGATTGAGCAAGCTAACACTTGCAATTATGAAAGTAGATAACCTATGCAATGCACTAAGCATGCTTGGTTGGACACATTTGACGATACCCAATCCTAGTTTTACTTGCAAGCTTTCTACTTTATTTATTTATCAAAGTTTTTCTTAGAGTTTACTTAAGTGACTTGTAAATTCTAGGAGGTTAATTGAAGGTTGCATAAAGAGCATTATATTTGGCCTAAGCTAGATAATCTTGATGTCATCCCAAGGCATGAGATGGTACTTAGTTAAAAAACTCCACTTGTTTACCACCCCTCATTAGTACTCACCCCCACTTGTAGATGCTAGTGCTAAGCATAAAACTTGATCAACTTTAGATGGGAATACTTGGTGGAAAATGGTTATGAAAACCTTAGAATGATGAGTCATTCTACTGAGATGTTTTGACATGTGTTTCCGAACACCAGATGATTTGGATGATGAAAATGTTGAGGCATGAGCCTTAGCCCTTTATAAAACTGATGGTTGTCTGGATGCGATACCATTCCAATATTTTTGTACAACCACAATACCCGAAATTTGGGTAGGGCTTGACTGGAATCTTATATACCTTAGTATGGGTTCCCTCACGGCCAAGGTATGAGCTGAGGCTACCTTGTGAAGATTGTCCACCTGTGCAGTACCCAAGATGACAGTTGGTCATGGTTGGGAGGCCAAACTCACAGGAGGGGTTCCTATACCAGGGCGTGTAATTGAAAGGTTAGGATTGATTATCCGCATACTGAGTATGGTGAATTCAGGATTTGTTCCTGACGGATGTATCGAATGTTGTGGTGAAAGTGTACAATCTCTACAGAGTGTCAAACTATTCGAATAGCCGCGTCCGCGGTTATGGACAGTTGGAGTGGCCATATTGTTCCCCCGTCAGATGTTTTCAAAATGACTTATGAAATGAATTGAGAACTTGACTTGACCACAAAAAGGTTGTGACATGAGATACAAGTTCCCACCTAGTTGTTATAAAACTTCAACTAGCTTTCGTGCTTCTGAACTTAGTAGAGGTAAATCTGGCTTTTTGCAAAACAACCCTAGAGCTTAGTGTCCTATTACAAAAAACCCCTTCACTTGTTAGTATTAGTTTGCGAGTACTTAAAGAGTACTCATGGCTTTGTCCCTGGATATTCCCGTGGCCAGACTATGAAGAGGAGTACCAGGATGATGGACCCCGGGAAGGTTACGACAACTAGGATCATCTCCCATCGTCATCATTGCCCGTGACCGCGAAGATGGAGCTTCGCCTATGCTACCTTTATTATTACGTATTTCCGCTCCTTGAGTTGTATTAAGAACTGGATCATGAGATCCTTATTTGTGTAAGACCTTATGTATGGTTTGTAATGGATGATGTACTGTGGTATCCAATTCTGTTATGTCTCGCAAAAATGGTAATCCTGGGATTGCGATGTATGGCATAACAGGCATCTGGGATTAAAAATCCTGGTGTTGACAACAACCTCACTGATTCGTTGGGGGCAAAGTCTTGAGTTTGTGTTGTGCAGGTCTCCGCGTTGCTTGCAACACCTATGTGACGTTTCCTTCCTCCTTCTGGTTCGATAACCTCGGTCTCAACTGAGGGAAGACTTGTTTTTGTACTCTTCACACCTTGCTCTTGGGGTTCCCAACAAGCACCAAGTTCTCTGGCGCCACCAAGGAGTCATCAGCCCGCATGTACATGCTTTGGGTCTGGGAAACGTCATGTGTGAGGCCCCGTCGACATACCGTTGGGTGTATGTTTTATGATCTTGTACCTAGATGATCTGGCAAAAAGGGTCGAAGTGCGTGTGGATACTTTGGTGCACCCCTGTAGGGTTAAATATTTTTGAAAAGCTGAGTCCACGGTTATGAACGACTTGGAGCATAGTTTCTCGGTCATAGACAACTATAGCTAAAGTTTACTGTTATAATATGACTTGTATCTGATATGACTAGTAAGTTGGATAACCACCATGGAAAGAATGAATAAAACTGCCAACCGTGTGAGTTTCCTCATCAGGACTTCCTTGTTTGGTCTCAAGGGAAATACCAGGATGGGTATGATTGGTGAGAGTATCAGGTTGGTTCCAAATATGTCTTTCTTACCTCTCTCTAATAGCCGACAGTTGTATCGAGTCTCTATATATTTCTTAATGCATGTTGTGTTGCCGCTTCAGTCTATCATACCTATGTAGGCGAGAGCTGCCGAATTCTAAGTCTCGCTGTGTACTAGCCTCAATACTGACCGCTCTCTTTTTTCCTTTGCCCTTTGTCGGCACCCCTTTTGTTTAGCAGGTTTGAGATCGACGTCGTTAGCAGGGTTACTCTTCCGTCTTGGCCTGGGCGGTTATGGACGCCATTGGTTATTCTTCAGGCTCTTGGCCCAATTTGCATATTATTCGTACTCGAACGTTGTATCATTTTCAAAGGTGATTTAGATCTTTGTACTATATATCTGTATTCTTGACTCATGGAGTCGTGTTGTATATATTTATTCTATGGGTTCCATCATGGACTAATGTATAATGGTATTACTTCGTTTTCCACCCACATGAAAGTGCCTGGTGGGCACCTTTGAATTGTTTCTATGCGGGTTTGACGAAAATCGCTAAAACTTGCATAGGGCCGATCCGAGGGTGTTACAAAGTGGTATCAGAGCTCAACAGTTGCAATAGCCCACTACTCCAGCTTGTAGAATAACCTAGCTAACGGATGTCGTAGAGTGTCAAAACTATTTTGTAAAATCAGTTGGATAGATCTAATTAGGTCTGCTTTTATTCCTTACCTCTATGCTATTGTCCTCTTACCCCTGCGTGTTTTGAATCTGCCCTCTTAACTTTTCTTCGAGTCCAGGAATTATCGTGGTTGGGTTTCCGCCGTACCTTCAGGGTTTCGCTTCCTTCTTTTCATGACGATTTTACATCTGGTCTTCATGTTATCTAATGAATATTTCATCTATTGTACCTTTCAGTGGACCGAAATTCACTAAAAAAATTCTTTGTATCTTTCGGTGTTATTCAATGCGACGGCATCATCAGCATCAGATCCGATGAAGAGCCTACATCACCCCTTTGTTTTCCCAACGCTGTTTGTCAAGAACTTCAGTCTAAATTCTGAGAGTTGGTTGCATAGTTCTCCTATTCATGTGCAGAGTAATGCTTTGGATACGTGATGGATTGATCACCATCTGACTACTCTTATCATTCGCTCTTGTAGGTTGAATCGGTGGATCAAGCAATTTTACTCCTTCCACAAAAGTTATAGGTGGCCTTACCTTTTGAGACCTCTTCCTTCGTCTATGTTTCGCCGGAGTGTTCTCTCGACGAACGACCCTTGTTGGTGGTGTCTCCAAATTCAAGATAGAGCAAGAATCCTTGTTAGTGGTGTCGCCAGGATCTACACGAAGCAAGAAGATTCAGACCGTCAGCCTTTCTTCCATGTACCATGAGTATAGGTCACCACCATCTTGGATTTGGCGGTTACAGAGCTATGGAGCCCAAATGGGATAAGGAGGACGACGAGTATAGAGCTAAGGGGAAAACTAACCCCTTCGTGAAATTCAAAAACAGGCAGCTTCGAAACTTTATCAGGGCCCGTTACCATGTGGACCCAATAACCAAAGAACTCACCGCGATCCTAAGGTGAAGGACTTCGAGGTTCTTTTGGTAAGGAATTTAATTACTATAGATCAAGTCGATTGCATTCTAATCAATGCAGTCGAATTTCTAAATGGTACAAGTTACTTCTTCTACAGGAGGAGGAAATTGCTAGTGTGGGATCCTAGGGTTCCTCATCCCAGGGGTCGATGGTGGCCACCCGGTAGTACAACCCTTTTAATAGGGCGATGAACTGGTCCAAGGAAATCATGATATTTACATAAAAGCTATCATCGGCTGGCCGTCTGACCAGCTTCAGGGCAAAAAATTGGGTGGATCATTATGGTCCACCACCGAAGACGAGTGTGGCGGGAAGGAGCAACAAGGAAAATTGCGAGGTTCAAGAACTAAAGGCACAAGTGGCATGGATTCCGCAGATCGTCCAAGACAACATGGAAATTACCCTCACCTCCATCATGCCTACCTTGGTGGAGTCAGTAGCAATTTGGAATGCGGGTGGCTGATAAGGGTCGTTCTCGATTCCAAGCATGGTCAGCAGCCACTCGAACAACACGGCACCAACGAATCCGGTGAATTATGTGTTTGTGACTCCGCCCTCTAGCACCACGATGCCAGACGTGTTGGTGACTCCTCCCGCCAATACCGCGGCACCGGACGTGTTGGTGACTCCGCCCACAATCGCGGCGGCACCAGAGTTTAATGCACCCGATAGGGAGAATACACCGGTGGCCAGCACCACGCCATCAAGCAGGCCCTCTGTCTCTTGCACGCCTACTGTCGTATGCAGTGCCTCGACATTAGATGAGCTCGACTCCATCACGGTAAACCGATGACTTTACCTCCTTGCCATTTATTACTCTGATGGAATCTCTAATGATGTACATGTTTTTTGTAGACGGATGTTCAATGCACTTTCTTAAACTACGTGAGCAACAAGTTGAGGGATGTTGCCACGGTTACCATCATTCAAACCTTGCATCGCACGTTCCACTCAAAGACGATGCTAGATAACATGCATATGGTTAAATTATTCAGGTGCTAAGGGGCTGCTACGACATGGAACCCCCATTCAACCCCCGGGAGCGGATGAATACGAGTCGTATGTCCTTGGAAATTTCTTCGGCTTATTCATTCTATGGCCGAAGAGAATGATTCCTTCGAGGACGGCTGGGGCTAGGACCCCATAGACAATAACACCGTCTGTCGTGCTAGCGCCAAGTCATGGCAAGACCCCCACACCGCTACCGCCATCACCTCCACGCGATGGGTTGGCTGATATTGACATGCCCATGGCACAGGATTCGAACAAGGATGATGAAGATGACATTGATCAGTACATAAACACTCAGTTTTGTGACGACACATCCATGAATGATCCTGGTAATGATGAAGACCCAGCTAGTGGCCCCGCAGAGAAACCCACTTGCAACAAGCGTCTGTTTGGTTCTCAGGAGAAGCCTCCGGCACAACTTGTGCCTTCACCAAGCCTGATACATCCAACCGACACTTTATTTTAAGCACCGACACACTACATAGGGTGTCCCGTGCGTAGATAGCGGTCCCTCCCGCTATCCAAAAGGCAAGAAGGGACGGAAAAGAAAATCTAGCTCGAGCTAGCTGGTGGCATCAACTGCAAATCCGATCCAGGCTCAGGATGGGCCACCAAGATCCAAGGGTATTATGTGGACGATGCATGTGGCGGGTGAGCCAATTCTAACTAAGAAATTATACAGACTATCTAGTTCGGAAATCACAGTGATCCATACACATCACACTTGGCCCACACAGACTTTTTCCTTTGCGAATCACACTGATCCATACACATCACATAATACTCACATGCAAAAGAAACCACCATCTTCCAAACACCCCCATCACCTCCTCATAGGGCCTTCGTTGCAGCTAACCCCTCCTCTCATGGCCAACGAGAACCTAAGCTTATTGTGGACACCTTTATTTTTCGCAATAGATACGGTAAACCATAAGCATTGCCATAGTCCTTAGGGTTATGTTTTCTGGCAATTGCAGCTACCCTTAGGAGTCATGAGCAGATTCGCTAGAGTTAGCAGGGGCATGTTTGGTTGGTATTTTTCCCGTTTCTCGCACCGGGCCAAAAGAAATAAGCCCGTTTGTTTTCCTGGATCGCACGGTTTCCTTGCACCGCACGAGATTTAAAGCAGACCAAAACTTGGCCCTCTAGGAACGCCCAAATCAAGATTTTCTGTGGAGACATGCTATGCTGGTGCAAAAGAGGGGGAAACAGCGCGCCGCCCACGCGAGCTTGCCGATGGCGCGAGCTGCAACTTTTCCCCAAAATCTAGCTTGAGAAATTTCTTCACCGCCTATGGAAGCGCAGCGATATATATCACCACCCGGCTCACCATGTAGTGTCGCACCACCATTTCCCTCATTTTTCGAGCTCTCAAGCACGCTAAGATCTTCATCGGCCTGCAGGTAAGCGATGTCAGCGATAGTGGTGGTTGTAGATTGGCTGGTGTAGGCATTCTTATCCAAGATCTTCAGCAAACATGTGCTCTGCTCCTCCGATGCCGATGAGTTTCATCAAACCCCAGGTTTAGTAGCTTCAATCTATTAGCATGTCCTAGATATGATTATAGTTTACAATAGATCTATGGTAGTATGCCTAATGAACTTTTTGGTGTAGTCATAGATCGGTGTTTTATGGCCTTATTGCTTGTTTAGGTAGGTAATTTTGTCTACGTCCTATATGCTTGTGTTCATGTCTAAGTAATCTAGGTCCTCATATGTGCGACCATGATTCTTGTAGGACATGACCCCTGATTTTTTCAGCCACGCGCTCATGGATTCTCAGGAGACCTTTGTCGCTGACACCCAACCCCAACTCCCGCCTTTGAGCTCTCTTATCCTCAATGCTCGGAGATCGTGTCTCCCCCTCCAATGACCGGGTACACGGTGCATCAAATTGCAGAGGAAGCTGCCAAGATCGTGGCCAAGAAGAAGGCCATCAAGGCTAGCAAAGACCACATCACAGGCCACAACAATGGGGTGAAGGGCACCATGAAGTGGAACCATTCCTCTCCTCGTTCGTGCTCAACAAGATGTGTGAGATCATCAAGAGCAACGTGCAGACAGAAAAGGGGTTCAAGGAGGTGCATCTGAACACTGTTGCCTAGAAGGTGTATGAGTTTTGTGGCATCGAGGTGTCCTCACAACAGGTGTACAACCACATGCGTAAATGGAGGACCAGGTGGATCCATGTTTCCAAGATCAGGGACCTTAGCGAAACTGGCTGGGATGAAGAGACCCGCACCATCATCTTAGAGGATGCCCACTACATGGGACACATGTCGGTACTAACTAATTTCAGTTCTTGTACCAACATCCCTATAATTCCATTTTGTAACCTCACTAACTACCACTAACCTTGCTGCAATTCCCTGTCTTAGGATCACCGCAAGGATGTCGAGTTTCTAAACAAGCCAATCGCCAACTATGTCCAGATGCAGACCATCTTCTCCTACGGCCTTGCCACTGGCAGGTTTGCCATGGGCTCCAGTGAGCCTCTTGGCGAGCCAAGCCCCGAATACATGCAAACCCAGGATCCCGAGACAGTGGTACTTGATGACAAGGGCGAGACTGATGCCGCCGCTGGTTCTCCTTCTCCAGGCATTAGTCCTGGCGGCAGCACAAATGGCTACATTGTTGGTGGCTTCGATCCGTCCAAGAAGAGGAAGAGGTCGCTGCTGGGAGAGGATGACGTCGTCTCCATCACGTGCATGACCGAGGCTGTGAAAGCGGTGGCGGGCGCCATCACGACTTCTTCCCCTCCAAATGTGCACCCAACCCTCTATGATGCCGTCATGAGCTCCTTCGGCTTCAACCCTGAGGAACTAATGGTGGTGCTCAGCCACCTCTTCGACAACAGAGCCTAGGGAAACGGCTTTGTTCAGATGGCGGAGGACCACAGGGTGCTCCGGCTCAGGACCTTCCTGGCCAAGCACTACTACGTGTAGTGCTTGCTCCTTGAGCATGGAGATGGTGGCGGTGGTGCATGCATGATGAAGAAGAAGTTGTATTTTTTGAAGTAGCTAGGGACTTGATGAAAACTTATGCCTGTTTATTGTGAGGTGGTATATACTAACCCCTCACATGATGAAGAACTTATGCGGTGGTAGGATTACACCCCTTTTTAATGTGGTGATACGATGACACCATAGAAGTTGGTGGTGATCGGTAGGATCACACTAACTTGGTAGCTTGAAACTGCTTATGCTTTTGCCCATATGATCATGCATGCTTAACTAGCTTATGTTTATTGCTTTGTGTTTGTGAACTTGATTTGCCTACTTTAGTCGTGATCCTTATGTTGCATACATTGTTATGTCTCATAGAAATACAACTGGTATGTGGTGTACTACAGCAAGCAACCAAGAATCTACAAGACATAAAAGGAGTATAACCAACAAGTGACATGTTACAAGGGGTTTAAGACTCTTGAGGACGCTCAAATAGCCTACTCTGAGTTCTTAGCAAAGGGTCTACAGGCCATGAACAACAATCTCGCTCCACGGCCACCACATGCCATGGACAACAATGTCCCTCCGCAACCTACAACTCAATTGATTCTTCCTAAACAACATGTTGCACCTCAACAAGGTGAAAGTATGATCAAAGACCTCATCATTGTCGGTCTGATTATATGGATTGTGTACTACCACTTGTTCTGATGCGTGTGATCGACATATAAGACCTATCCTTAAATTGCTGGTAAGCTCACCAATTACCATTTTGTTGTGTGAGGTAACCATATCGAGTCTTATGTGGCTCCCGAATGTGCAGCTTTGCATCAGTTTAGCCCAATTCCCCACATGCAGCTTCCCCGAACCAACTAGCAAAAACTGAAAATTTTAGCCCGGGGAACCAAACACCCTCAGATACCCACGGTTATAGAGAACCCGGGTAAGAACCGACAGTACATGGTACCAGATTGAAAGGTCGAATTCTGTCGTTGGTTCTCAGTGTACTAGCTGGAGTACGTTCCTTCTTTTGGGGCCAACAGTCAGTGGTACAACAGAAGAGTGTGAAGTGTCACCAAACGGCCAAATTAATGTTGGTTGCTCTATGGCTAGATAGATGTGCTGTTGGGCCGTTACCTTTGCTTGAATTCCCAGAAAGCCTACGCTTTGACAACTACCTCCATGCCCCCGTCGGCCCTTTCAACCAAGTGACATGGTTTTCTTTCTTCACTTTCCATGCATGTCAATTATTGGATTTTAGAGAAGGTTTGCATGCATGTTCTCACTTGTCTTGATTTAATCTAATCTGATAGTAAGTGGGTGTACCTTTGTTAGGTCGAAGCATCAGCTTTTGAGATGCAGCATTTGGGCCATTTTTGGTCCTGTCGGTGCATTTGTATGCAGGCTAGTACGATTTTTCATGCTAATCCGGCTTAAATTTACACTGACCATCAATCAAATTAACATACAATACAGTAGTGCACCAGCACATGCTGAGATCTTCTGATTTATTTTTTTGCAGTAGCTTAGCCTTTATCAAGTTCACTTGATTTTTTTTCGAAAGGGGAGTACTACCCCCATTTCGAAAAAAAATCAAGTTCGGTTAATGGAAAACATCCCCGCTGAGAATTTTCTGTTTAAACAAGGACGAAAACAAGATGATTACACCACAGCAAGAGTTTACACCTCACCTACTATATCGAAAGCAGATCACTAAAGAATATTCTAGTTCATGGAATTTCAACGCATGTACCGGGCTTAATTATGATGCCATCTCCAGAGTATAAAACTAATCAATGCATTAATTAACTGTTCGCCTGGTCTTCACATCATATGATTGCACATACGCCAGGCCTTATATCACTTAATTAGTTAAGCAAAGTTCGTGTTACATCAATGAAGATTGCAGATGAAACATCATTTTCACATGCACATCTACTTAACAAAGTAGTACTAAAATTAGTGCGCCCTTGACACGCTTTATTAAAGCAAGAATAATAAAGGGCGATTAGGGATGAGCAAAAATATACTAGCGGTTGGTTGCAGTGCTAGACTAGCCAATGAAGTGGATGCAACCTGTGAAGCAATCTGAGACGTAAAGCATGCAACTTGAGATAGTACCATGCAATCGATCATGTTTACTCACTTTAATCTAACCAAAGCTAATTTGCGGTCACTTCATTTGGACGAGCAAAGAAGCATATCCCACTCTCTGTCATTTGCTAGATGACCGTCGCTGCAAACGGAGCAAATCATATGATCCGTTTTGGCAGAATGGTCCACCCGATCGAGCACTCACCGGGCATCATATTTTTTTGACATTATTGGTCTATTCTGACTATCCGGTGTCATTTGGTCTAAGCCTAAATTACACGTGAACAAGGATCATGGGTCGATCGCTGCTTCCAACAATGCTGTCATGAGACTTTGTTCCGCTCTCTCTTGTCGACCGCAACACATCACGATCCTGGACTGAGATTACTATACTTCCGTGAGTCGTGGCCTCCCGGAGAAAAAAATCTGTCAAGTTCCATGGTTCTCGTGAAGATTCAGGATGGAGACATTCAGAGATGGCATGTTCCATGGTTCTCGTGCACGAAGCTCATGCGTACATGATGCACCCATGTGTGTGTTCGACAATGTCAAGTATAGAAGGAATGCAGGTGGTGGTCAAGCGGATGCGACATCATATCGTGGTAGAGGGTTGGTGGTGCTACTTAAGTTCCTGGACAGGAGCTTCGGGGTAAAAACTACTAATTGACTGAGCTTCCTCACTCATATCTAACAATGACGGTGTTTCAATATCATTACCTTGCTAAAGGGATGCCACTTGTGGCGTTTTTTTAACGAAATTTTCACTAAGTTAGCTGAGTAAGTTTATTCTTTTTAATTAATTAGTAAGATAAATCTAAAACTTGCGCCTCCGCTAAAAAAATCTCAGATAGCCAGCATTCTCTTCCATGCAAGCTGTGTCGGCAGACTGTTTTTTTTTCTTAGTGAAGGCAGAAAATTTTGTAATCCCAGTGGGAAGCATTCCCTGAGTGAGTAGGTACATATGATTTCCTTCCCTTTCTGGTAGCAATAGGAGCAATGAAGCAAACATGGGGCACCGGTGTCAACGTAAGGACGACCAAACTGCCCAGACACACCCGCCACCAGCACCAACACCTCCACCGGCCCACCGGATGACCTCAACATAAAAGGCCGCTCCCCCTCACCCCTCGCTTCATCCTCACAGAAACCGAGAGCACCAACCCTCGGCGCCACCACCCATAGAACAGAACCGACGAAGCTGCAGAGGGAGGCGCGGCGCCAACCCTCGCCCCCCCGGCACGCTGCTGCAAGAATTTCAAGTGAGTGTTGCTCAATTCACGATTTGAGGATTGCATTTTGCCTCGGTTTTTTCTTCCCCCTGTTATCAGTTTTCAGGCATATACTTCATGGCTTGGCTAGCATATGCATGGCTATAAGTTGAGAGCTAGCTTGGTGCCTTAGTCTTTCTTTTCTAACAAAGTTTCCCAGGTATCTGTTTCATGGGGTAGGGGCTTGGCTTGAAACAACTAGGCAATACACCAGAAAGGCGTGCATGGAGGAGTGGCTATGATCCAGTAGAAGTTCTGCATAAGGAACTACTTCGCCATAGCTTTTTAAGTTCCAACATCTCTAGATATGTGATCGGCCATCCATAGACAGCTTCAATCCCCTTCCAGAGTCCAGATCAATGGACTCCACGGTACCAGGGTAAACCACCGAATCATTAGGAAAATAGGACATCGTGGGCTAAGTTAGGTCAGGTATGACCGCATAAATCATTGCAGCCATGTTAAGTACTGTGGTACAGCTCAGAAAAGTGAGGTGTTACCTCCCGTTTCAGGAGTGTCGATGCCGACGGTTGACCGTATTTTAAGAACACAGTACGTCAGGACATATAGCACCATGCCATCTTCCTTTCGGGGAAACAGACTTGGCCAAACTTGTAGTATTCTCGCTGGATCTGATCTGGCAAAGCCATCTTTCTTCTAGTCTCAAGTCTGAACTGGACGGCACTTGTACGGGTTTGCTGCATAACGCGTTATTAAAGCGACCTGGTTCCTGCCGATGTTCCTTGTGGACTTCCTTCCCATGCTGGATTGGTTTGAGGCCTCAAGTCAATGTTTCCTCACCACAATAGCCCAAGCCTGCAGCTGCAAGAATATATTCTCAGCTTCCCAAGCACTGATGGCATGACAAGAGGAGTTCGGGAAAGCATCTCAAGACAGCGCTCGAGCAGAATCTTTAGGGTATTGGCAGTGACCGGCGCGGCATCCACTTGGCATCGGCAGGAGCTATGCAACGTCGCCCATGAGACGGCGGCTGGTTCTGCTTAAACAAGGAGCACTTAGCTTTGTCTCGTTTCAGCGTGTGGCAAAATAGAATAAACTTCAACATGGACCGTCTGTCTTTTTTTCAGCTAAAGGAAGAGAATCTATCACGACGAGTATCTTCATATATAGTTACCTTCCACTGACCTTCTTGGTGGTATTGCAGCTTCACGCTAGAAGAGGCATCAGGTGGCCAAAATGACTGCCGGTTTCCAGCTCGGTGTGATCGGGTCTCTCACCCTCTCCGTGGCGTCATCGGTCGCCATTGTCATCTGCAACAAAGCCCTCATCAGCACCCTGGGCTTCCCATTCGGTACGTCATTCAGCCCTCATCAGCTCCAGGTTTTCGGCATTGCGCCGATACGAATTTCCAGTTCGCTACTTACAAGCCGTTGATTCGTGTGCAGCTACGACATTGACAAGCTGGCACCTCATGGTGACCTTCTGCACCCTCTATGTGGCGCAGCGCATGCGCTTCTTTGAGCCCAAGGCGATTGATGGACACACGGTGGTGCTATTCGGGCTGCTCAATGGCACCTCCATCGGCCTTCTCAACCTTAGTCTAGGGTTCAACTCCATTGGGTTCTACCAGGTCGGTTGCTCTTGTCATTCTCTTTCTTTTTTCATTGAGAGATGACACGCATCAGATGCTCAGATTCGAATACATGTTGGCGCAGATGACAAAGCTGGCCATCATACCTTTCACAGTATTGTTGGAGACGATCTTCCTGAAGAAAAGATTCAGGTAAACAAAAATCACATGGAGTGCTGTCTGTCAATTAGAAGTACCAACTGAATTTCATTCAGGCCAAAGCAGTGATAAGAACTTATATATGCTACAAGTGCATTTTTCATGAGTTGTTGAATTTGACTACTACCAAAATTTGTGTGCATCCATTGTTTACTTTGTTCATCAGATCAAAATATCAAATGGAAATATATGAAAAAACTAGCCAAACTAGATTTCTGTGTTTATTTGTATGCTTAGTTTTTGTTTTATTCTCTGGGCCCTGTGAAGTGTTCTTTATTTTTCATGAACCAAGCAGTTTCCTTTCCATTTCTTGCTATGCTGACACCAATCTAACAAACAATGTGCAGTGAGAGTATCAAGTTTTCTCTTCTGGTTCTGCTGCTTGGAGTTGCCATTGCTTCTGTCACTGACCTCAAGCTAAATGTTCTTGGATCTGTTCTTTCTGGCCTCGCCATCGCCACTACTTGTGTTGGCCAAATTGTATCCTTTTTTTTTGAAATATATATCGTCAAGATTTCACAAGCTGCATCCTTACTTGCATTATATATATCAATAGTATGTTCGAGAAATCATTATATGAAAGTCAAAGGAAAATAAAAACAAGGAAATCTATTAGTTGAATAATATATGTACCAAACATGTTACTAAAATGATTTGTGTCCTATATCTTAAACTAGCAGACAAGACATGAATGCCTAAGAGAAGAACTATACTACTACTTCATTACCCATGCCTTTATATTTTCATAACATTTTGCATTATTGCCAATTTGTGATGTTGTATCCTTGACCTGTTAAAAGCTCACAAATACAATACAGAGGAAGTTGAAAGTCACCTCAACGCAGCTTCTGTACCAATCTGCACCTTACCAAGCAGCAATTTTGTTTGCAACTGGCCCCTTCGTGGATCAACTCCTTACTGACCGCAACGTCTTTTCCCACCAATACACTGCTCCAGTTGTGGTATGTGTTCAAGGGTTAAGATTAAACACCTGGCTAACATTTTCAGGAGAACAACAAAAAAGTACTACATAATGCACATAAATCTGGGTGGATCAGAACGACACAGTAATGCTTTTTCATGAACTTTTGCAGGGCTTCATCATTATGTCTTGTTTGATTGCGGTGTCCGTGAACTTTAGTACATTCCTCGTGATCGGCACAACATCGCCGGTGACATACCAGGTTCTTGGGCACCTTAAAACATGCCTAGTTCTATCATTCGGCTACACCTTGTTGCACGATCCGTTCACAATGAGGAACATATTGGGCATTCTTGTCGCCATATTCGGGATGGCACTCTACTCTTGCTTCTCGGTGATGGAGAGCAAGAAGAAGTCAGCACTTGAATCACTTCCAGTGTTGTCACAGGTTTGATTTCAGCAACCACCACATGATTGAGTTTTTTTTCTAAGCAATAAACATAAGCTTCACCCTATCGAATTTGATTTTGGTTCACACATGAGATTCATTTGATGTTCTTGCAGAAGCCTGAGAAGGAGACTGAGCCACTCCTGGAAACCAAAGACGACAGTGATATCAAGAAGGCAAATGGTGTATCCCATGAGTACTAATTGTCTTATCTTGTTTAGCCTAGCCCAGCTCTAGCACCAGTACATATGCAGTACGTTGCACGCCTACTCTTTGTCTTCTCCATTAGGTATTCACAATTGTTTTCGAGGGGCAAGATAAGTGTACTGGTATCTGTTTAGCTGGTGTATAATTTAACGTGGCAGTAGCCAACTCAATGTGGCCACAAACGAAATTGTATAGGGGCACCATATGGTTCGTTTGGGGGAGATCGAACTTCAAGAAATTGTGAACGTTCTTACCAATACATAAATGTATAACTCTTCACGAATTTCAAATGAGTTTATATCCATCAATGTAGGACTCGGGTTCAAACTTTCCCAGGTCCTTTTTAATCAATGGACTCATGACAGTATGCGACGGAGTGTGGTTAGTTGCAAAAATTCCTATCTCTATATCTATCTATGAGGTGCTTGGATTTCACAAACACGTGAAAGAGAAATGCTATCCGAACTCCAACCAAGACATAACGGTTACCAAAAATTTATTTGGATATTTTTGTTCAAATAACAATCAAGGTCAGAAACCATATGTTTCTTTATGCCAAACAGACCAATTTTGCAAGTCATCATTAAAAGATATATAAGTTGTGGTCCGCGGAATCCTGAAAGGGAAAACTGGAGATACATTTATCATTCAAAAAAAAAAGCCAAGTGTTTATCACTGCAGAGCAATCTTTCAGGAGCAGCTATACTGGTTGAAATTTCAAGCAGCAAGGTACGCAAATTCAGGCTTTACTTTTCCGGTTGTCAGATTTATATAGATCAGGATTTGCTTTGAGATAGTTAGCTAGCTAGGTCTTTTTCTTTATGTACGACCATCTTGTACACTAAACTCTGCAAAAAAAATACACACAGTAGTTCTACTATTTCCCTTCAAAAAAAGAGGGGGAAAAGGTTGTGACTAGCAATAATGTAGTCTTTCAATAAGGGCGTCTTTGGATCACAGGATTCCAAAACACAGGAATAGGAAGAACATAGGAATTTGACAGGGTTGCAGGTACAAAACATAGGATTGCAAAACAGAGGAAAAACTGCAGGATTAATCGTTTAGATGAAATACAGGAAAAGTGCCTAGTGTAACAAAGAGGTTAGAGTGGATGTTAAAATTTCTATGGGATTAGAGTGTAGAAATGCAATCCATAAGAATTTTAGAGGTGTGATTCTTTTGATCCAAAGGACTTTCTTAGGAAAAAAGGTCCTATGGGTTGAATTCCTCTAAAATTCCTTTGATAATCTTTCAATCCAAAGAGACCGTAAATCTGTTATACTGTGTGATGAAACAGCTATGGATGAAAATGTTGAGAACGAACATAAATCAGTGTCCAGATGTATCATGGTTTGCTAATTTGACGAAAGAGAAATGGTGAGACTAGGGAACTCATCACAGAATCCCAGATCCTAGCCCAGCTGCGTTTTACCTCATCCGAATTCCCAAGCTCGAAGCCCGCGACAAGCTGGGTAGAGCCCCGAACTGACGGCGACCAGTGGCGGTGCGGCCGGCGGTTGCAGAAACGGCAGCGGCCGACCCAACACTCCCAGCGGTCTCCCGGTCCGATGCGGCAAATCCGGCGGCATAGCTGCTCGCCGCTTACGGCTTTTTCTGGGCCGCGTGCTGACGTGCAAGGCCATTACGACGGCGGGCCTGCGTGACTCTATATTTTTGAGTAAGTCTCCTTCCGGATCCCTGTTCTGGCCTAGCCTGCGGCATTAATGTGGGCTTCCCAGACTGGTCAGGCTAGGCCTCACTGTCGTGGACCAATATGTTCGAGCATCCCAATTCCCAAACGGTGAGAGCATTTAGTACACCAATTTTACGTCCGGGCACCGATTGACGATGAGATTTGCTGAGCACCTAAGCCATTCAGCGAGGGAGATGCGAGGCAGCGGCTGGCAGAGTGGCAGGGATGATTTCTGCACCGGAACTCCTACTCCCTCCGTCTAAAAATATAAAATATTTTAGCTTTATGGAGTAAATATATATAGACATCTTTTAGTGGTAGATTTATTTAAACATATACACTAAAAAGTGTCTAGATACATTAGCTTTATTAACTTAAAACATCTTATATTTCTAAGGACGCGTCTAAGGAGCCCTCGGGGGCTGGTTAGTCGCATCCGGCCCTCGTCCAAAAAGTAAAAAAGCACTCTCGATACTATTGTCCTATTTTAGGAAAGACACGTAGTCCCGCGCGTGAACTGCCCGATCTGTTTTGCCGAAAGTAGCAACCACTTTATCAAGAGTTCCAGACCCGTTTCCAGGCCCCTCTTCCCAGATCGCTTTTCTTTATCTCCTCCCGATCAACTTTATTTAATATTTTTTGACCCATATTAGTTCACTCAAATTTGTCCAGATACGGATTTATCTAGCATAACTTGACTAAGATACATTCATATCTAAATGAATCTAAGTTAACTGATATGGATCGGAGGGAGTACTTTTAGCTGACATCACTAGAATAAGTAGCTCGCTACTAAAAAGGTCGAAGCAAATCTCTGAGTGCAAAACCTAAAAAAGGTAGCAGGAAAATATCAACTTAGACTGTACAAAGTAAAGTTTTGAGTATGCTATGAATCCCATCTTAGTTTAGAAACAAATGATGACGGTGAAGCAGAACACTGTCATGCAACTCTACATGATCTTTGGTACAACTTAGGCTATAGTGAAAAAACAACTTAAGAGAAAATAACTGTATGAAAAAAAACATGGCAAATAACCTGATACATCAAATCTTAGGCTACATAACAAATGCAAGAATTTCCTGCTACATCTTAGGCTAAATAACAAATGCAACTTAGACTAAAACTGGAAACAACTTAAACTCTAGTGAAAACAACTTAGGCTACATAACAAATGCAAGAATTTCCTGCTACATCTTAGGCTAAATAACAAATGCAACTTAGGCTAAAACTGGAAACAACTTAGGTTCTAGTGAAAACAACTTAGGCTAAATGCCAGATTTATAATGCGACCTCAGCGCACGCCAAGGTATCTTCGTCCCTCCCAGCCAGAACATGATTCACTGAAACTAAGGTAGGCAAAATAGTTAGAATTTAGACGGTGCACCAAAATAGTAACAAAGCCCCAGCAGTAACTATTATTGCTTTCAGAATTAGAAAACAATAGTACACACAAAGACATTGATCAAACGCTGATTAATCGTCCAACTTATCAATTACATGATTGTTCGGTCAAGTTAAACAAAAAAACACATCCTAGATGCAGCAAAACTCATTGCTAAAAAAGGATGCAACAACTTAAGAGAGCGTGTCTAAGCAACTTAATTCATGCGTTGACGTAACTTATGAAAGTTGCGTAAAAATGCATAGTAAAAAGTGAAAAAAAAAACAAAAGTACCATCCCACATCCATCTGTATATTGATAAGAAACAAACTTAATATAGACATAAATGCAAGTGTTCATATTCCATCTACAACCACGTTGGAAAATGGATGCAACAAACCTTACAACTGTGCAACTTAATTTAATTGGACGCATCTAGCGAGCAACCAGGGCATGGTTTGCTAGACTCATCCCTAGCCCAAAAAGGAAATACCCCACCGACCAGGATGGACCTTTTTTTTTGGCAAAGTTGAGACACCGCCGAAACCGCGCTACCTAACCCAGCTCCCTTGGTGTGCTAATAACCACCTATGCCTTATTTTACACATGGATTTGAGGTTGTGAATCAAAGGGGGCGATCAGAAGAAACCTTCTGGTGCTTGCTTCATATAGAAGAAAACCACAGGTAATTGCATCTCCTTTGACCCTTCTCCCTCATCACTCTAGCACCATCTCCATTAAAATTTCCCCAGCTAGGTAAAAAAATTAGATGTGCTGCAGATCCCATGAAAGTAAAACAAGAAGATAATGCAAACAAACTATAGCAAACTCCCAGGTACAACTTAAGACAGATTTGTGGAAAAAACACCTCTCTCTCCATCATGCCATGATCCGTTTGGGTGCCTAGTTTATATTTCATGAAGGGGAACAACTTAGTTAGATGATGGAGCAACTTATGTATGCTGATAGAAGCAACTTAATTAAATTCAATAGTCAAATAAAATCATGATGATGGAAAAGCATTTGTTAACTAGGCACGATGATAAAAAGACAACTTAAGCTTGTTGAACAAAACAACTCGATTAAAATCAGTAACCAACTTAAGCAAGTCGTGACATCCAAACTTCCCTCTAGGATGAAAAGATAAATCTAAAAAGGCATGATCTGGAAATCAAACTTACCTATATATAGTGCACAACTTAACCTTGTTGAACAAACCAACTCAGTTAAAAATCAGTAACTAATTTAAGCATGTTGCGACATCAAAAATTGCTCTAGAGGATAAAATGATCGACTAAAAAAGCATGATCTGAAAATCGAACTTACCATATATAGTGCACATCTTAAGCTTGTTAAATGAAACAACTTCGGTAATCAGAAACCAACTTAAGCATGGTCCATAAAACAACTCAGTTAAAATCGGAAACCAACTTAAATATGTTGAACAAAACAAGTCACTTAAATCTGGAACCAACTTAAGCATAGTGAGAAAACAACTTTAAAAAAAGCCATGATAGACAAGTTGGTAAAATCTTTGTGTCATATGGGACACTAATGAAAGGATTAAATGAAAATTGTACCTTAGAAAAACATGGGGTTCTACCCAAAAAGTACCCTACTGCTATGTACATGTGCTAGGACATTAACGAGTCCCATATTCATAAAGTTCACCATGACATTATATTCACCACCATATGAATACCATGATGATACAACTGGATAAAATCAACTTAGGCTAGAGCAAATACAACTGGATAAAATCATATAATCAAACTTGGTTGTAGAGATTCAAAAAGAAATAATAAAACAACATCATACGACTCTACATGATCCCTACTTCAACTTAGGCTAGAGTAAGAACAACTGTATAAGAACATGTAATCAACTTGGTTGCAAGGTTTCAAAAATCAACTTATCATACACCATCATGCAACTCAAAATAAGTGTAAAGGCAACTTATCACTATTGTCACGCTACAGAACTATAAAGGCAACTTAGCAGACACAACTTAGGACATTGCTGGAAAAATAACTTTGTTAGGTGATAAAACCAACTTAGTGAAATGATGGAAACAACTTAAGCAATAAGTGATAAAACCAACTTATGACATTGCTAGTAAAACAACTTGGTTAAGCGATAAAATCAACTTAGTGAGATGATGGAAACAACTTAAGCGCATTGATGACAAGGATTACGAGTCGTTGAGTCGCAACTTGTCGCCGGGGGTACCGACTCACAGACTAGTCATGACTAGTCTCGACTAGTGATAGACTTGTCGACATGTAGTCCAGCTGTAACTACCAAAAAATACTAAGTAAACAGGCTACTAATAGTAGGTATCTGGTGGTGACGTTGGGAAATCTCCGGTGGTGATATGGTGATATGATGCAGCAAACAAGACAAGGGAAAAGGAAACTTCTACAAAGGACAGTACATGAGATCAAGAGCAAGAGCAAGAGTAAGGGAGAACAATTGTTACATGAAACTACTGCAGAGAACAGTATAGGAGGACAGTTCAGGAAACTGCTGTAGGGAAGGCTTTTATTTTCCAGTCCAGAACTAGTCGCTCGACTCAAAAACATAGACAAGTCGTGATTTGTCATCGACAAATCAACTTGTTGATTGACAAGTTCAACTTGTCGTGTCGCTCCAGGTTATCGTCAACGAGTTTGCGACAGGCCGACAAGTCGTGCGACTTGTCGAGCGAATCGTAATCCTTGGTTGATGAAAGTAACTTAGGACATTGCATGTAAAACAACTAGCTTAGGTGATTAAACCAACTTAGTGAGATGATAAAAACAACTTAACCGTGTTGATAAAAGCAACTTCGTTAAAATGGAACAACTTGCAAAAAAGTAATATACAATGATATAGTCGTGAACCCAACATAACCTTCACAAAAGCATGAAACAAAAATATACAATTATTAGAAATGAAAATGTGTGCAGAATCATGGTGAGTCTCATACAACTCATCCTTAGTTTTCAAACCTGATGAAATGCATAATTTCTGTAGATGGCTTTATATAGAAAATGGTTGTTGATGACTATTAACATAGGGAGACGATACATGTAGCACTAATAGTACCCAATAACAATCACATTACATGTTAATAAAATATACTACCTTCGTATAAAAAATAGTTGGGTTGCAAGCTAGAGCAAGGATTCATATGGACAATGTCGATCCCAATCGTTCCGCCACGCAATCCCATGACCAGAACAGTTCTAGCAGCTACACCGGCAACGACTAACTAACACCAAGCACGACACTCTGAAACTCGCACAAAGGCGACAGTTCGGGTTAGTGGGCTAACTCTGAAACTGAAAGTTTAACTGATGAAAAAATTAGACTAAGCACAAATCAGCTAGCTCTTAGACGGGAACACTAGATAAGCTAACAAGTAAGAGCAGAAACAAGAAGCAGTCTAGATTACTCCGAGTCAATCAAAAAAACTAGACTAAGTGCAAATCAACTAGCTCTTATACGGGAACACTAGATAAACAAGCTAGTAAGCTAGCAGAAACAAGCAGTGCTAGATTACTCCTAGTACGATTAGCAGAAACAAGCAGCGGTGGTAGATTACTCCTAGTTCATCAAACCGATTTAGCTACTCCATCAATTCTATCATCTGATCTGGCCTAGTCCAGATCCCACCACCTCGGCCTCCTTGTCACCCGCCCCAACGCTCTTGCTGCCTCCGAGCCGCACGGTCACAATGCTGCTGGCCTGAACGGGAGCACTACCGCTGGTGGTCATGGAGCCGCTGGTGGAAGTGGGGTTTCCCGGGGGCGCTCATCCGAGGTGGAGGGCCTCCAAGAAACGCACAGCCGAGGTGCGGGTATCCGACGATGTTCGGTGGAGGATCTCCCGGCGACGCACGGCTGAGGTGGGGATTCATGCCGGCGTGTGGTGTAGGGGTGGAGGCCTCCCGGCGGCATGCTGTCGAGGTGGGGATTCATTTCGAAGCATGGTGCGGGGGTGGCGGACTCCCGGCAGCGCGCGACGCGGGGTGGGATGTTGCCGGCGCCGCCCGGTAGGGGTGAGGATCTTGGCGAACGGCGGCACTAGGGGCAATGGAACTCGCTGTTGATCGGTCCCTGTCAAAGCGGCGCGTGCGACGTGGGGTCTAGGTATGGATCGGTCAGAAACTACTCGCATCCAGCGATCCGACGGCCACAAAACGGAGGCTCGAAATGACAAACCGGCCTCCGAGCACTTTTTAGTATTTGGGTATTTTTAAACGGACGGAGTACATCTATAGATGGTATTGATTCAATATTTGCATGAAAGACAATCATACTCCTCGATTACCATAGCATTACGCTTGAACCGCGACGCACTTCCATGCATGGCCGTCTTCCAACCTCCAAGCCACCTAAACTGTGCAATGAAGGTGAAATCATTTTTTTTTTGAAACGGAGGCAAAAGTTTTGTCCCATCCATTAGGAGAAAATTGGACAAAAACCTACAACACCAAGGCCAAGCACACCCAAAAAACCAACAACACACGGGCAAACGCCCACACACACCGACCACCACACATCCACAACCAAACCTAAGAGAAGATCCAAATAGCCACATGAAACAACACACCAACCACGACACTCCTACACTGCACCGACAAAGATATGCCGAAAAAGAGGGAAGGAACCATCAAGAGACTCCATATCTGGCAGCACCTCTCTTCTCGCTTAATTTCTCCTTCCCAAAGGCTGCTCTTGGTTTAGCGCCACCTCTCAAGGACTTAACTTTATATCTCGAATCAGGCTTTCGTCTCGCTTTATAAATAAAGCAACATCCAGTACAAAGTACAGCAAGCATCCACCACGGCCAAGGCCAAACGAAAAGGAAAAGGACTTAACCTTATACCCAAACGATTTGTTGGATCCAGGACATGCAGCCAAGGTGGCAAGAAAATCACAAATCTCTCTTGCGACGACAACTCCAGGCAAAGGAGTCAACACTCCTGACTTATCGACCTCATCATCTATGGGAACCACAAGCTTGCCGGACTCAGGCGAGAGAGATACAACAGCGTCAACGCCAAGCGCCTGAGGCATGATCAAGCCCATGCCCTCGCACTGAGAGGCAGCCGATACAACAGGCTGCGATGACGGGCCACGGGGAGAGAAACAACCCATGCTGGTTGGAAGGATACTTCTCGCGCAACCGCCCATGCTGGTTGCATCATCTGATAGAAAGCGGTATGGCTAAGACAAGGTTTTAAGACAAACCATAATAATCATCGCCCACTTCATAGTAGTTCGGTTTTCTTCAATCATACCCAAGAGATCAATTGATCCAGATGATGGAGCATGTTCTCCTATGATTCCGGAGTAGGTTTGTCTCCCCGTTCTTCATCCACCGCAATGGATGCGGCTTCATCGGTCGACCCCGCGATTCCCTCCTTCACCACAACGACCAATTTCCCATCTGTATTTTCTACCATGATCTAAGGATCGGGTCTCCCTAGTACCCAAGACGCTTCCATGAGCAAAGGTGAGCCTAGCTCGTCGTCGGATCTGGAGCAGATCTCCAGATTCGGTGGCGATATATATGCTGGACTCCTACGGGTTTGCCTTAGAAAGAAAATGTAAACCCTAAAACGAAGGGTATTGTAGTTACTTCACGAACATGACGAGACATTCAGCGATCGAGATCCACGGCGGGACTGCACGAGTACGTTGGAATGTTATGTCGTCTGAATCTGCATCTATTTGACAACGTTTATTTCTTGTTAAAAGTAGGATTACAATTGGCGAGCGCTACGCGTCCTCCGGGGATAACTTCCTCCGATCCCCCGGGTCCCTTGTGTGACACGTGTCCTCTTTTTTTGTTCAGATTCTCGCTTTTGCTACAAATTAACATGATTTGCTACAAAATGTCCCGCTTTTTCTACACGTAGCAAAAAAACGGTTCGCTCTAAGAAATAGAAAAAAAGACTGACTCGCCGGAGACTTTGTCGGAGACCTCGTCGGAGACTCTGCAGCAAAAAAGTTATGCTAATGTAGCAGATTCGACCTCGCCGGAGACTTTCGCCGATAGACCTCGTCGGAGACCGTGTAGCAAAAATTTTACGCACTTGTAGCAAAATCACAAAACCATGATAGCAAAAAAAATGTGATTATGTAGCAAAAAGACCGACCTCGCCGGAGACATCACCGGTGACTACCGTAGCAAAACCGACTCTGCTCAGAACTTTTGTTGAAAATGTCGTAGCAGATACTTTGTGATATTGTAGCAAAAACATAGAAGAGAAATAGCAAAAACTTGCAACTATTGTAGCATTGCACTTTAGCAAAAATATCAAAACACATCTATTCGTCGGTAGCATCGCGACCCTTCATATGTAGCAACAATGACCACTTCCAGTAGCATCGTCATCCTGTCTGTGTAGCACCGTGCCAAACGAGAAGGAGATGCACGGAATCTTCGGTTGCATCTATGATGGGTTGAGGCAGGGGTGTCCTTCGATAGCAATGTTGGCGGCCGCACGTGAGGAGACTGCCGTCGTCGTTGACAGCTGCGACGGTACGCCAGATCAGAGCTCACATGTAGCAGCACATCAGGCAGAGCTTTGCATAGAGGCGCGGGATGGAGGCCAGGAGGACGGAGCACCGGGAGCGGCAGGGCGCGGGGCGGGCGGTGACCGGCGGCGGGAGCACCAGCAGAGGGCGGAGCTCGGCGGCCGCGTGTATCGAAGGGCAGAGATCGTGGCAGCGCGTGGCAGTGGCCTACTCCGGCCGCGGCGGTGGCGGAGGGCGGAGGTCGCGGCGGCGCGTGGCGGAGGGCAGAGGTCAGCGGCGGCGCGTGGTGGAGAACGGAGCTCAGCGACGGACGCGTGCCTGCAGGAGGCGGCGGCTGTGTGAAGTATGCTCATGAAAAGAAAACAAGAGAATAAGGAAACACTAGCAGAAGTGCCCGTGCGTTGCTACGCGTTGATTTTCCGATTTTTACTCTCTCACGGTGACAGAAGTAACCACTCCGTCCCATCGCTAATTGACAAGTCTTACTATGCTCGGACCCTTGTCTCTACACCTGCGGCCTAGAATGTATCAATATACTTCTGAGTGGATTCCAATCGTGGACTTCTCAAAACCGAAGCATTGCATTTTTCTAATGAGCCTGTACATTTTCCGAAACATATTTTTTAGTTTTTTGACATTTCATAAAACCGTGAACTTCCTTTCTCTACCGTGTGTATTTTCGTGATGGGCACTTAGAAGTTGCACGGTGTTGACCACGCCAATGTAGCCATCTTCATTCCTCGTGTTCATGCACTTCCTCTCTGTGCGCCTCTTTGAAGGATTCATGTGGTCTTGTAACTGAATGTTCAATCCAGCAAGTTCAATAAGTAAGGAAGAAAAAAAGAAATCCATCAAATGCTCGTCATTCGATATTAAGACGCGTAGAAGGTAGTCGTTTGGTGCTGAATAATCTACTCCTTCCGACCCATATTAATTAACTTGAATTTGTTAAAATTTAGATAAACCTATACGCTAAATAGTATTTAGATTCATTCAAATTTAAACAAATTTAAATCAATTAATATGGTTCGGGAGAAGTACTTTTTTTAGCCGTAGGTGGTCGCCGTCTCTTCTTCCGGTATCCTTTTTTCCAAAACCACGGAGTTCTCACTTTCCAGCGTACATCTGTGATTCCGAGCTGCCAAAAGGCCCACGGAGTTCTCACTTTCCAGCGCACAGCTGTGATTCCGAGCTGCCAAAGGCCCTATTCTTGATCGGGTCCTCGTCCTCTCAGCTCTCTCTTCCCGTACGTGAAACCCCCCTCCTCCTTGCACCTCTCATCCCCATTTGGGTATCCGTCTATCTGTTCCGACTTGGCATGTGCCGCCACTGCTAGCTCATCCACTCAATTCCGTTTAGCTCACTCACGGCGCAGATGCATATGTAATTAGGCAACCATTATATCCAAACCAATCAACGGTGGGCTGCTTGGTGATTATCAAGTCGGTTTGCTAATACTCTGGGTTATTTGCCAATCTATATAAACCGGTGGGACACGGTTTAAGGAAGCAGTATGGGACTAAACGTCGTACGTATAACCTTGAATCCACCCGAAGATCCTTGTTTGTTGCTGGTGCACTTGGCCTATACGCACGTGTTGGCTGGACGTGCATGATATGCTGGGCTGGGCCTTACAATCAGGCTGTAGATGGTTGACGGGAAAATTTCGGTGATTACAAATAGAACAACAAACTGACTTATGGGTGATACGGTGGGTAATACATCCAAATTATTAGGGATTAGAGACAAAGTTGTCTAAAAAAGTGTTGGACCGAGAGAAACACTTCGTGCTTTATTATTAGGTACTAGTTGAATGCTCGTGCGTTGCTACGGGCCGTCGAGTTTCTTCTCGCCGTATACACGGATATATTAGCTAAATACCCATGTCGTATTATACTTGTGTGCTACTATGGATAGATCAACTAAACACGAGTTATGCATGATTCCTTGCACTCTTAATCAACAAACATTCTCCATATCTTTCACGACCACAGTGGGTGAGCGTGGATGGGCCAGCCGATATTCCTCGACTGGGCAGGCGCTCTCCTTAACGGTGGATCACACAATACCCTGAAACTTATAGTTTAGCAACCACCCTCCTCGATGGTGAATTGAAGGTTTTGAATTTAGATTTGTGATACCAGCCCCAAATGAATTGAGAGAAAGTAAATCTTTTGAATTTTCTTTTCTGAAAAATCAGGACCAAAAGTAGAAACCAAAATTTGAATTGGAGAAGGATTTTTGAGGAAAACTCTATGTGAGATAAAAGGATCGAGATGAGCGAATTTAATATTAAGAAATGTTGAGACGCCTTGCGGTAAGGTATTTCTAGTTCCTCACTTGAACCGATTAAAATTTGAAGTCAAATTTAGGACTAACGGTTTTAGATTGTGAAGCGCATACTTGTATACAGATTTCGTCCATGTTCAGTATCTGATGAGTTGCAGATAGTATTGATTATACGGTATAAATTTATGCATATTTCTCTATGACATTTCCTCACAAAAGTTGTATAGTACTGTGAGACATAACACAACTCAGACTTTCGACTTTGCAAACTCTATGGGATCCATATAAACTATATCACATCAAGTTAATACTACTCCTTCCGTTTTATAATATAAGATATTTTATATTTGTAAAGATGATGTATCTAGACCTCTTTTAGTGTATAGCTTCATAGAGATTCACTCTGAATCTACACACTAAAAGGTATCTATGTACACTCCATTCACAAGCCTAAAACATTTTATATTTTGAAACGGAGGGAATACTGTATTATCTAGCACCTAGGCTCCTGTTCTCTATTTGCATATCCAATGTCGCTCTCCTCCTTTATGTAGGCCGACAAGTTCATGAACTGCTGCGGATCCAGCTTCCAGTCTCGGCTCGCCACCGTGCCGGACACACAACGCACTTTGTCGCCCACCTTGCGTGGATTTTCTTCCACCGGGCTGAACCGAGTTCTGGCACGTGCTTCATGTCAGCGGCCACACCTCCCAGCATGCGCCGACGCCATCTCCTCGATGCACAAGGCAGTGTCATCGAGTGCCCGTCCTGAGAACGTAGGCGCCATCTACTCGAATCACACCGGGCAGACAGTTTGTCGAGTGGCCGGCCGTCCGGACCATGCCATAGGCCGGACATGCCTCCTGTCGGTGCTGCTTGGCCTATATATGAGCCACGGTGGCACGACCGCCTCGGCGGACATAAACTGGTGGAACCTCTCCCAAGCGCGAGGTCCGGCGAGCACACGAGTACGTGGGCGAGCAGACGATCCGCGCTACCAGTGCAGCGGGCGACGCCATGACCGAGGAGATGGCCCTGCAGAACACAGCGCAAGCGACCTCGTCGAGGAAAGCCTAGCACGAAGGGCCGGAGTGGCCCTGTGGGCGGAGTACCTTGATGGGTGGCGCCGAAGTTAAAGTTGCACCGTCGGCCATCGACCGCCGAGGCCGCATGTCTAGTCTGGTTGTCATCAGCCGCCGGAGGTTCTGTGTAGCCGAAACATCGCCGTTCGCCGTTTTGGGGGAGCTGAATAGTGGCAACGGTAGCCCAGGCGGCGACGACACTGCACCCCTATATACGTATATAGCCCAGCGTCGGTGCTTGCCTTGATCCAGACCTCCCGCGGCGAGGGAAAGGAAATCGTGCGGGCGGAAGAACTCTATTGCGTAGCACGTAGTACTCGTCAGAGACAATCGATCCGATCCAAGCGATCGGTAGGACGTAGGAGCGTAAGCTTTATCCCTATCCTAGCGCTTCCCGCATATGTACTATGGAGTACTACATCCTATGAACGGATTGAGAAGTAACAATAAGCACTGGGGAGCAAAGACAAACACGAAACTGAATTAGAATCTGACACGATATGTCGCTCGCGACGGACAGAAAAATAGTCAAAAAATAACAAGGCAAGGACGACGGACGAAGCCCAGGTGACGAAAACCACCTCAAGACTTATTATATAGTAGAGATAGATAAGACAACACGGTGGACCTCTCCTGGCGTAACGTACGTACCACGCCCCGGGGGATTCGATCCTCGAAGGATGTGTATCATTTTCCATTACAATTTTGGCGAGCAATATACTCCCACCCGATCAATACTAACGATGAAAGAAACAGAATTCAGACCAAATGATACTGCCACAAATTCAACGTACATGAGGTTTCCGACAGCAGGCTATGCGTTCGTCCGGGCCAAGAGGGAACTAGCTAGTCCCGATGGCACTCGTGCACGGACAGCTAGCGTCAGATGCATCTACACTACATGCACTAAACAAAAACAAAAAAGATCCCAAAAAAGAGCACATGGCGTTTTCACGCTGTCATCATGGGCGCTTAAACTTTGAGCTTTGACTTGTGCCGAAGCACACGCCAACACCAGCATGTGCATCAATCCACTCACAGGCAGGCACTGCATTAGCCTTAGCCTGCTCGATCGAGATCCCCACGCGCGCGAGATTAACAGAGCAGCGGCAAGTCAATCAGATCAGAGCAGCTCATAACGGCTGCACGGATTAACAAACCATTCCCCGGCATCGCGTGGCGTGGTTTCCCCGTATGGCATGGATCGTCGGACGCTCGGATCTCGCGGCGCGCAGGGAGAGAGAGAGAGAGAGAGAGAGAGAGAGAGAGAGAGAGAGAGAGAGAGAGAGAGAGAGAGAGCGAAGAGGACGGCACGGGCATGTGGGGGCGCGACCGGCGAGCCGGCGCCGGGGCCTCCTCGGTCGATGGCACGGGCATGTGGCCGCAGGCGGCATACACGCTTCCGTGCTCTGGCCACCCGGGAATCTTTGTTCCCAGGCAGACACGACACGCAGGGAGCTGTTGTGTTGATGCCGAGTGCGTGCGTGCGTGCATATGCCCCCTCGCTCTGAGTAGTAGTCGCGCTGTCCAAGTCCGGCGATATGAAAATGGGGTTCGTGTCGTCGGGTTGATCCCCTCGTTGGATCGCGCTGTATTTTCCTTCCCATCCATCTCTTGGTATCTGCGAGTCAAAACTTTGGTTGGTGACCGGGCCGCCCGATCGATCGGGTTGGTCTTGGTTGCTCGACCAAGGATGATCCCGATGCGGCGGTATTTGCTCCGTGCTTCATGCGATTAACTGTGGGAACCATGATGCTCCTACTCGTCAAGCGTTTCCACTTTCCTCGCGCAAATGAACTGTGCGTGTTTGTTTCGGCAGGGTGCGTGAGGGTGACGCGGTGCTAGCTGCGACTGTGTGTAGGCGCAAAACTACACAGCTGGGAAGGGCGCAGGGCAAGCAAGATAAGCAGGGACAGGCAGACGCAGCCAAAGCTTTGGAAACACAACCTGATCTGTGCTCTGTATGTCTCTTGTCTGGCCCCTGCACTATAGGAGGAAAACAAAAACCCTGCCGCAACTGCGACCTCACCCCGCCCCGCCCGAACCCACAGGCCACAGCGTTGCCGCGAAGTGGTGTCATGTCCCACAGATGCTCTGCGTCTTTCGTATGAACTGTTGCACCGTTTTGCTGTAGTAGTATAACAAAGGCATGATGTACTGTACGTTGAACGATTCCAAAGAGAGAAAAGGAAGAAAAAAGAACCGAGACCTGGACCTGGAGAGCGAAGTGCCAACTAACGACAGAGGCGAGCCTCATTACGCCAGAGGTATCGTTCCCTTTTTCTCTTGGACAGGACTATAGCGCGGCGCCGTATATTAATTTTTTGGTGCGGCGGCTGTAATCAAACCCGAAAAACTCGTGTGCCCGACCCTAACAAGCATGCACATAACAGACATTTAAAAAACTGAACGCGGAGGCCTCTTAAAGCTGAAGTGAGAAGTACTAGTACTTTTATAAAAGCGACATTTCTAAATCAGATGGCTAGGCAATTTTATAGGCTATCAAAGTACCGATACTTTTGTGAGAGTCGACATTTCTAGATCAGATGGCTAGGCAACTTTGTAGGCTCTCAAAGTACTAGTATTTTTGTGAGAGCGACATTTCTAGATTAGATGGCTAGGCAACTTTGTAGGCTGTCACGTATAAAATCTTTATTAGTACTTCCTCTTACCCATATTAATTGACTTAAACTTATCGACATACGTATGTAACACTAAAACTTGACTAGATACATCTATACCTAGGTGAATCTATGTCAATTAATATGGGTCGGAAGGAGTACCAAAATTGTCAACAACGTCGGCTGTCATGAGTATACTAGATAGTATGAAAACATCAGATTGTTAAACACATCTACCAAGTTGATTTGATGCACCTACGGGTTTTACATGAGCAATTATCAGATTATTGCGCAGCTACCAGACTGATTTAATACACCTACCGGGTTTTGCGAGAATAACTATCAGATTATTAGATGCAGCTATTAGGTTAATTTCATACACCTGCCGGGTTTTGCGAGAGAAACTACCAGATTATTAGACGCAGCTATCAGGTTAATTTTATACGTCTATCGGGTTTTGCAAGAACAACCACCAGATTATTAAACACCACTATCAGGTTAATTTGATACACCCGCCATGTTTTACGGGAGCAATTATCTGATTACTTAAATCGTAGCTACGCCTACCGAGTTTTGCGAGAGCAATCACCAGATTATTAAAATAGCTATCAGATTAATTTGATACATCCACCAGGTTTTACGAGAGCAATTACCTGATTAATTTGATACACATCAGAATTTACAAGAGCAACTACCGAATTACTAAGCACATCTACTAGGTTAATAGGTTTAACGAGAGCAATTGCCAAATTACTAAACATAGCTATCAGATTGGTTTATACATCTATTAGAGTTTTGAGCACAAATTGCCAGATTCTTTTGCACCTACGTGGTTGGTTTAAACAACTCCTAGACTTTATGACAGCAAATGTGTGAAACGAGTAAAGCCTGAAGGTTTTTTATTTGTTTTTTATCGTTTTACTAGATAGTAGTATCTAGTAGTGTAAAACTAGCATGCTAAAGCAAAACTTGGCACTATCAAATATTCTCGACTAAAAATTGCATGGAAACTGTACTACTTATCTTCTCAAGACACTACGGGAATAACTAAATAGGACGACGGCTTTTTTATACGCCGACGGTAAAATGTCGGGATCGTCGGCGTAGCTTGACGGGCCGTCGGTCCAGTTTTACCGTCGGCGTAAACATGACCGTCGGTGTAGCCCATTGGGCTAATGGCAGAGCAACAACGTCAAGTCAGCCGTCGGCGTAGGTTTCGGACCTATGCCGACGGCTTTGCCGTCGGCGTAGCTATTTTTCTTTTTTTGCCACATTAATCTTAGAAAAATCATAACTAAATCATTTAAATTCAGAAAAATACATATAATATATCAAAATTTGCAGAGAAATAAGATATATCTATATAAACTCAAATATTATATATTTTTATTCAAAAAAATACATAAAAAATACAAATACTTTCGTATAACATATTTTTCATTTTTCAAGTGCAAAAAACGGGGTGTTTTGTGAAGCAACCACCAAAAGAAAGTTTCAAAATGATAATACCATATTTTTTAAAAATACTAGACCATATTGAATGGACAATTTCCCAACCTAGAAATCTCAAACCTTTCCGTTCACCTCTCGTGAAAAAGACAAATTCCTGCTGAATCGGTAGGAAATGAGTTAGATTTGAACTACAGGTACATGATATATTGCTCATGATTTTTTGTAAAAATCATTTTTAGGTTCACAATATGCTATTTCATTAGAGATCTAATGCAAGTTTAGTGAGACTCGTCCCCGAGCTAAGAATCATCATGTCCCTCGATTTAGGAAGTTTGATGCTAGTTTGAAATGGGCATAAAAAATAAAAAACGATCGAAACAATGCAAAACCTTCGCGTGGTGTCATATTATATGACATAGTTCCATGGAAAAATACCAGACTTGGTATCTTCATTGAGTCTTAAAAAAATTCACAAAATGACCTATCTCAATCGAGGTTTTCTGGATTTCAGGTCAAATGACCAATGTTATTGCTAGAATCGCGGTATAGTTTGTCCATATTATGCATGCATATGTATCATGGTATGGTGAACAATGTTGCAGGAGGAAGTTTTCCTTTTCGTCGCACCAAAAAGCCATTTTTCATTTTCCGAGTGCAAAAAACGGGGTGCTTTTGTGAAGCAACCACCAAAAGAAAGTTTCAAAATGATAATACCACATTTTTCAAAAATACTAGACCATATTGAATGGACAATTTCCCAACCTAGGAATCTCAAACCTTTCCGTTGATCTCTCGTGAAAAAGACAAATTCCTGCTGAATCGGTAGGAAATGAGTTAGATTTGAACTACAGGTACATGATATATTGCTCATGATTTTTTGTAAAAATCATTTTTAGGTTTACAATATGATATTTCATCAGAGATCTAATGCAAGTTTAGTGAGACTCGTCCCCGAGCTAAGAATCATCATGCCCCTCGATTTAGAAAGTTTGATGATAGTTTGAAATGTGCATAAAAATTAAAAAACGATCGAAACAATGCAAAACCTTCGCGTGGTGTCATATTATATGACATAGTTCCATGGAAAAATACCATACTTGGTATATTCATTGAGTCTTTAAAAAACCTTCACAAAATGGCCTATCTCAATCGAGGTTTTCTGGATTTCAGGTCAAATGACCAATGTTATTGCTATAATCGCGGTATAGTTTGCGATAATGTGTCCATATTGTGCACACATGTGTATCATGGGATGGTGAACAATGTTGCAGGAGAAAGTTTTCCTTTTCGTCGCACCGAAAAGCCATTTTTCATTTTCCGAGTGCAAAAAAGGGGTGTTTTTGTGAAGCAACCACCAAATGAAAGTTTCAAAATGATAATACCACATTTTCTAAAAAATACTAGACCATATTGAATGGACAATTTCCCAACCAGGGTATCTTAAACCTTTTCGTTCACCTCTCGTGAAAAAGACAAATTCCTGCTGAATCAGTAGGAAATGAGTTAGATTTGAACTACAGGTAGATGATATATTTCTCATGATTTTTTGTAAAAATCATTTTTAGATTCAAAATATGCTGTTTCATCAGATATATAATGCAAGTTTAGTGAGGCTCAGCCCCGAGCTAAGAATTTTCATGCCCCTCGATTTAGGAAGTTTGATGATAGTTTGAAATGTGCATAAAAAATTAAAAAACGATCGAAAAAATGCAAAACCTTCACGTGGTATCATATTATATGACATAGTTCCATGGAAAATACCATACTTGATATATTCATTGAGTCTTAAAAAAACCTTCACAAAATGGCCTATCTTAATCGAGGTTTTCTGGATTTCAGGTCAAATGACCAATGTTATTGCTATAATCGCGGTATAGTTTGTGATAATGTGTCCATATTGTGCACACATGTGTATCATGGGATGGTGAACAATGTTGCAGGAGGAAGTTTTCCTTTTCGTCGCACCGAAAAGCCATTTTTCATTTTCCGAGTGCAAAAAAGGGGTGTTTTTGTGAAGCAACCAACAAATGAAAGTTTCAAAATGATAATACCACATTTTTTAAAAATACTAGACCATATTGAATGGACAATTTCCCAACCAGGGTATCTTAAACCTTTTCGTTCACCTCTCGTGAAAAAGACAAATTCCTGCCGAATCAGCAGGAAATGAGTTAGATTTGAACTACATGTACATGATATGATGCTCATGATTTTTTGCAAAAATCATTTTTAGGTTCAAAATATGATATTTCATCAGATATATAATGCAAGTTTAGTGAGGTCCAAAAATGGGGTGTTTCATGAATCTTGACATAGTTTCAGTTGGTCTAATATTTAAAATTTATGATATATAATTAAATAGATGATAGGGATGTCATATTTGGATTCCTCTCATTTTTCTGATCGATTTGGATATATTATTTGTCGAATTGTGATTTACGGATTTGTAGATATGAATTATTCAAATTTAAATAAAAAAAGCAAAATAAATAAAATTTATTTTATTTTATTTGAATTCAAGATTATTATTACTTATTTATTGTTGTTTACTCAAAAAATTGTATGGAATGTAAAAAAACAAATATGTCTAACATTATAGTGTAATGGTTAATAGGTTTGATATGATAATATTTACAACAAGTTCTAGTTTGTTTGTCGAAAACTCATGTGGAAGGAACGAAGAAGTTAAACGTGCTGGGGCTGGAGTAGTATTAGGATGGGTGACCGGTTGAGAAGTTTAAGTAATTGTGCAATTTGACTTGAGACTAAGTATACTTAGAATTAAAAATGTCTATGTGAGATTAACAAGTTAAACAATACAAAAATATAAAAAAAAATTGAAAAACATTTTAAAAAAAGATTGAAAAAAAAATTTGAAAAAAAAAATTGGAAAAAAAAATTGAAAAAATCTAGGCCGACGGTAAAGCCGTCGGCGTAGCCAAACGGCCGTTAGTCATCTAGGTGGGCCCCATATGGTTTACGCCGACGGCTAGCTATATACGTCGATGGCTTTTCTACGCCGACGGGAGAAGACGCTACGCCTACGGGGCTGTACGCCGACGGCAGCCGTCGGGCCAGCCTACGCCGACGGCATTTAGGGCCTACACCGACGGGACCCGGCCGTCGGCGTATTCAGCTTCTCCTGTAGTGAGAAGCTATGCGTGCGAACTATAACCTGTCGGTAACGCAGCAGCGCGCACTGTTTTTCTTTACTATAGCAACCTGTATGAGGACAGAGATTTTCTACACCTCACAGCCTCACTTGTAGCGTCACAGAAAAAAATACGAGCTGCAGCAAAAGATCTGACACACAAAAATAAAATTGAAACTAGCGGAGCCGAGACCGCACGGTAGCAACACGCGTGCGGCGTCTATCGATAGATTTTCCCTTTTCTCTTTGCTCACATGAGCCTGCCTGTTGGAACAATCAGCATGTGCAGTCCACGGGTTCGTTACGGACACGAGGTGGCGATTGTGTTGCGCTCAAGTCACGATCGCTTTCGCAGGATGAACTCCTTCAGCGCTGCGGATCATTGTGTCTGTATGTTAAGCTGGTGACCGGCGAGTATTAAAACTAGAGTCGGGGATACGCGGACGTAGAATATCTTGTATAAGTCAGAACAATTACTCTATGTCAAAATATAAGACATCATTTAAGATTTGTTTCGACCAAGTGAAAAACGAGTAAATGACATCGCTAATTTAAATCACTATCAGTCGTCTTGGATCACACTTCGCCCTCGCCTTCACATCGACTCCAATTTTGGCCCCAACATCCACTAATGCAAATTAGCTTATAGTCTTTTTTTTCGACTTAACAACTTTCATTCATCAATCACAAGGATTACAATCGTTCAGCAAGCATTGCTCTAAGAAGAAAGGGACATAATTAATCTATAAGCATCTACGACGACTAGCAGTAGCTTGCTTCGCACATAAATGTGCTCCACCATTAGCATCCCTTCCAACATAACTCAGTTGAAACCTTTCAAAATTGTTGGCCAGCTCCTGGATCTACCTAAGGATCGAAGCCACTTTAGACCTTTCATCATCTCGTCTCTTCCACAGATTAACAACAACACTTGCATCAGTTTCCACCTCAACCTTCGAAAGTCCCAGTTCACACGCGAGTTTAACCCCATCCCGAACTGCTAGAGTCTCCATGGTGATAGCATTAGCAGCAGCACCATACCAGATAGCTTGACCTCTCTTCAGTTCTCCCAGATTGTTTCGCATAACGAGACCTGTTGAGCCATTGCCACATGAAATATTGAAGCTCACGTCAACATTAATCTTAGTCATGCCTTCAACTGGAGCTCTCCACTTCGGTTGGATTCTTGCCTTCAGTTCCCGACTCCTTTGGCCAGTAATCACAAGATCGGATGCAATGTCAATCGCCCACTTAACAGATTGAGACACCGTCCTGCTCTGCTCGCCATGATGCCTTGCGTTTCTTTCAGACCAGACAACCCAACATCCACATAGAATCATGGCTACATCTTTCTTATCGACATTGGAATTAGCTTATAGTCATAGGTGATAATTAATTAGCAGCGCACATTGTACACAACTACAACTAAAAGAAGTGGTGTCGTGTCACTATTTTGTATGCCACCGGTAAGTTCCTATCATTTACGTTTCCAATGTTGTGATACGCCATAAGTATGTGGACCCATTACGGGTGGCATGTGTCGTGGGAATGACCACGACAGTCACTATCAGGGATAGCGATTGAGTCGGTCTAGGGAAAGAACGAGTCGCCATCTGTGAATTGAGATTGAAAACAGACACATAAATTTACCTAGGTTCGGCCCTCGTAAGATAAAGACCTACTTTCTACTTGTTTGTATTGATTGAGAGTGGATTATAAGATGGGCGGGCTCGGCGAGTAGGTAGCCAGTCGCAAGGATATGGTGGCTAATAGATCATAAGTACAATGAAAACCCTAGGGAGATTTATATAGGGTCATCTTACTAGGGTTTACATGATTATAACCGAATCAGTAAGGGTTTCAGAGGTTTGATCTAATCTAACTGGGCCTAACTAAGCATCTGGGCCTTCTACTTCCAGTCACCTAGGATTTATTGAAGTCTCCTTCCAGTTGTCGTTCCTCGAGGCCCACTCGAGGCAGTCTTGGGCCGGTCGAATCCAATCTCTGGGCATACCCCGATTGGTATATCCCCATCAGTATTCCCCGAGTGCGTCATGAGTTCGTCAGAGGTGTTAACTTGGCAATCAGAGTAGGTGAGTCCGAGTGGACGCCCAATCAAATCGGTGACGAACTCCTCCAATAAAGGGAAAAGTCTCTGTATATCATCAGTCGCCTGATGATTCAATCAATCTCCAGGTCGCCTCGTCTAGGCGAGTGGAGTGAGAGTGGAGTGAGCGAGTGACCAATTTGGTATAAGTTGGACCATCAGCATAGTCAAACTAGTCGTTAGTTAATTTTCAACGGTAACTTTGGTGGAATCAAACGAAGTAATTGCTAACCCGAGATCACTGGGTAGCGCCGCTATATAAGGATAAAAGCGGAGAGATGTATGGATCTCACCCGCATTTTCCCATTATTCCTTGTTCTTCTTTCTCCGCACCTGCTTTTGATCCAGATTCCCAGATCACGCGAGTTTGCATCCATGGCGCCCGCATGGACCAAATCCAAATACATTGTAGCAATGCTTGAAGGGAATATGCCCTGAAAGGCAATAATAAAGTGTTTATTATGTGTATTCCAAGTATATGATAGATGTTTATTTTGCATGCTATAATTGTATTAATACGGAAATGTTAATACATGTGTGTTTAATAAACAAACAGAAAGTTCCTAGTGATGCCCCTCTCATAAACTAGCTCGTTGATTAACAAGATGATCAAGGTTTCCTGATCATAGACATTGGATGTTGTTAATAACGGGATCACAACATTAGTGTAATGATGTGATGAACATTCATCCGAAGTATAGCATTACGATCAAAGTCATTGAGTTTATATTGCTATAACAACTTACAAAGTAATCCTAATCCTTAGACCATGAGATCATGTCAATCACTAACACCGGAAGAGTTTCTTGATAACATCAAATGTCACACCGTAACAGGGTGATTATAAAGATGGGTTCAGAACTAATAAAGTGTTATGTTTAGGCCCATGGATCAAGAGTGGAATTTGTTCATCCCGATGACGGATATATATACTCTGGGCCCTCTCGGTGATATCACATTGGATAGCTTGCAAGAAAGTGATTTGATTACTAGAATGTTATATCACGGGAACGAGAAAAGAGTGCATGTTAGTAACGAGATCAAACTAGGTATGGAGATAACGATGATCGAATATCGGACATGTAATATATCGCGAAACAAAGGGATTAAGATACTAGCGTAAAAGGTTCCGACGATCACAAGAAAGTCATCGTTGAATGTGTGGGAGTCAGTATGGGTCTCCAGATCTCGCTTCTGATTATTGATCCGAGAGGGTCTCGATCATGTCCACATTATTGACGAACCGTAGGGTGACACACTTAAGAGACACCAACATCCAATTGGAGCAAAAGTTTCATGCCGAAAAGAATTACAAGCGCAGGAATTTATTTCACTAGATACCGAAACAAGTTTTTGGGTGAAATTGCATAAAGTGGTTATGCATGTGAAATAGAATTCTAGCAAGGGGTTATATGTGAATGTTTGTCATTAAAGTAATTGACAAAATTATGAATAAATAAAAGAGTTTTATTTAATGAGAGTTTGCATTAAATTTGGTGGAAATTTAATTGCAAGTTTGAGTGGAATTTTGAGTGGAGGGAAATGAAGAGGTTTTTGTGAGTGGAGTGTCCCCCCACGTGAATGAAGGAGGGGAGGGGGCAGCCCCCATGGCCGGCGGCCACCCCCTTGGGTGACCCCCCTCCTCCTATAAAAGGCACCCCTCTCCCTCTCTCTCACTCACACCTCCTCGTGAAGGATCTCTCTCCCCCTCTAGAATTTATCCCCCATGGTCTCGAACTAGCGAGATACATGTTCCCGGTGGCTATTCGGCAAGAAAGAGTTGTGCTTCCGCTGCATCGCTGGAGCGAGGAGGCAGAGGTTGCTCGGTGCCTCGGACGTGTGTGCGAGCACGGATGCGCTGCTGTTTTGCGGCGCTAGGACTTCCTCTCGATCTTGAGATCGGCAAGAGATTGTTTACATCAACCATGAGTCGAACTCGTTAAGCTTTGTCGGTATTCAAGGGTATGTTCTCTATGGATATACATCCGCCCGTTGTTTGTATCTAGTAGATAGATCTCGGTACATAGTTACATCGTAGGAAATTTTTTGTTTTCTATGCTGCGAACCCTACAGTGGTATCAAAGTCGGATCTATACGTAGATATTTTACACGGGTAGTACACATATGAGTATGTGGGCGATGATGATCGTGTTGTTGCTCCTTAGTTGTAATTTTGCATAATGGTGGCATAGTGGGATGAAGCGTCCCGGACAAACTTTACATGTCCTCGCACATGAGACCTGTTTCACGCTTGACATGCAACTAGTTTGCATAAGTGGCTAGCAGGGTGTCTGTCTCTCCTACTATAGTCAATATCTATTTTGCAACGAATTTTCAACAATTTGGTTAACCTCGTTGTGGTTCATGTTCGTATTTATGAACGGTTCTATCTCGAAATCCCTAAGCCACGTAAAATTTGCAATGGATAAATTAGAGGTGTCTAGTTTAGATTGTTGCTGGGCTAGTGTTATGATATGGTGATGTTGTAAGTAGAAGTATGAGATGATACTCTTACAACACACATAACGTGTAATCTCCATAGACCTTGGAATTACACATATAGGTATGATAGTGATCATACCACGGTGCACATGATAGAGATCATATGCGGGAACCATATCATTCTACTAATAAACATGTGATGTTTGATAGCATCTTATATTACTTGTTTGGCGTTTTATTAGCATAATAAGATGATCCCTCATTTAAATATCAAGATAAGAATGTGTTCTTCCTTTAGTATGCACCGATTATGTTTTCGTCGCTCCAAGACATCACGTGATGATCGGGTGTTCTTGTATCCACGACCATATTTCGGGTGTACGAAAGTTACACACGCGAATACTAAGGTTCTTACTTGGCGAGCCTAGCATGTACAGACATGGCCTCGGAACACGGACCAAAAGGTTAAGCATGAGTCATATAGTAGATATGATGCCCATTTGATGCTCGCCTTTGAAACTACACCGACTCACGTGATGATCGGACTTGGTGTAGTGGATTTGGTTCATGTAATCACCAAAAAGACACGAGGGATGTCGTTTTTGAGTGGGAGTTCATTCGTAATGTGGATTAGTTGAACTCAATCTATCATAAACTTATTCTAAACTTTACAAATTCTGTTGTAGATGGCACCACCTTCTTTTAATTTCAATGTGTTCATGGATAAAGATAAACTTGCAACGAACGGTAGCAACTTTACCGAATGTGCCATGAATTTGAGGATTCTCCTCTCTGCTGCACAAAAGCAATATGTGCTAGAAGCACCGCTAGGCCCCCCACCTTTTGAGGATGCCCCTGACGAGGAGAAGAATGTCTATCAGACTCGTCAGGAGGACCACAACTTAGTTCATTGCGGCATATTGTATGGGCTAGAGCCGAAACTTCGAAAGCGTTTCGAAAACGACAATGCATTTGATACAATGGGTGAGTTGAAAATGATTTTCGACACACATGCTGCTATAGAGAGCTACAACGCTTCAGAAAAGTTCTTTAGCTGCATGATGGAAGAGCACAACTCTGTTAGTGAGCATGTACTCAAGATGTCGGGTTACGCCGATAAGCTTGTGTCCTTGGGAATATCGATTCCCATTGACTTAGGCATCCATCGTGTTCTGCAGTCTCTGCCACCTAGCTATAAGAGATTTGTGATGAACTATAATATGCAAGGCATGAAGAAGTCTCTCCCCGAGCTTCCGTCAATGCTTAAAACTGCAGAAGTGGAGATAAAAAAGGAACATCAAGTGTTGATGATTAATAGGAACACTGGTTTCAAGAAAGACAAGAAGGGAAAACGGAAGGGAAGTAAGGGCGGCAAGCCGGTTATCGTGCCTGAAACGAAACCCCTAGTTGGACCTAATTCTGATACCGAGTGTTACTATTGTAAAGGGACTGGCCATTGGAAGCGCAACTGCCCCAAGTATTTGGCAGACAAGAAGGCCGGCAAGGCAAACAAAGGTATATATGATATATATGTTATTGATGTGTACTTGACTAGTGCTCGCAGTAGCACCTGGGTATTTGATACCGGTTCAGTTGCTAATATTTGTAAATCGAATCAGGGGCTGTGGAACAAGCGACCGCTAGCAAGGGTTGAGGTCAAGATGCGTGTCGGCAATGGATCAAGCGTTGATGTGATCGCCGTCGGAATGCTACCTCTCCATTTGCCGTCGGGATTAGTTATAAACTTGAATAATTGTTATCTGGTGCCTGCACTGAGCATGAACATTGTATCTGGATCGTGTTTGATGCGAAGTGGTTATTCATTTAAATCTGAGAACAATGGTTGTTTTATTTATATGAATGAAATCTTTTATGGTCATGCACCGATGATGAATGGTTTATTTCTATTAGATCTCGATGATAATGTTACACATATTCATAATATTGATGCTAAAAGGATTAAACTTAATGATGATATATCCACATATATGTGGCACTGCCGTCTAGGTCATATTGGCGTTAAACGCATGAAGAAGCTCCATTCGGATGGACTTTTGGAATCACTTGATTTTGAATCATTTGATACATGTGAGCCATGCCTTATGGGCAAGATGACTAGAACGCCGTTTTCTGGTTCAATGGAATGGGCGACAGATTTATTGGAAATCATACATTCTGATGTATGTGGTCCAATGAGTGTGTCGGCGCGAGGTGGATATCGTTATTTTATTACTTTCACGGATGATTTGAGTAGATACAGTTATATCTACTTGATGAAACACAAGTCTGAAACCTTTGAAAAGTTCAAGGAATTTCAGAATGTAGTTGAAAATCATCATAATAGAAAGATCAAATTTCTACGGTCCGACCGTGGAGGTGAGTATCTAAGTTACGAGTTTAGCACTCACATGAAAGAGTGTGGAATTGTTTAACAACTCACACCTGCCGGAACACCACAGCGAAATGGTGTGTCGGAACGTCGTAATCGTAATTTATTGGATATGGTTCGATCTATGATGTCTCTGACAGACTTGTCGTTGTCATTTTGGGGTTATGAACTAGAAACTGCTGCTTTCACTTTAAATCGGGCACCATCTAAATCCGTTGAAAAGACACCGTAAGAATTGTGGTTTGGAAACAAACTTAAGCTGTCATTTCTTAAAGTTTGGGGATGCGATGTTTATGTGAAGAAACTTCAACCGGATAAACTCGAACCCAAAGCGGAGAAATGCGTCTTCATAGGATACCCTAAGGAAACTATTGGGTATTCCTTCTCTCACAGATCTGAGGGCAACGTTTTTGTTGCCAAGAATAGATCCTTTCTAGAGAAAGAGTTTCTCGTGAAAGGAGTAAGTAGTCAAAAGGTAGAACTCGAAGAGGTTATTGAACCTTCTCTCCAAAGTATGGCGAGTAGCGAAGCGCCGGAAGTCGTTCCGGAGTTGGCTCCACCAGTTGAAGAGGGAACTAATGATAATGATCGTGAAACTCCGAAAGAGAATACTACCAAACCTCGCAGGTCTAGCAGGACGCGTGCAGCTCCCGAGCTGTACGAAAATCCTGTCATGAATTTCATGGTTAATGAAAATGATGACCCCGCGACGTATGAAGAAGCGATGATGAGCCCGAATTCCAACAAATGGTTAGAAGCCATGAAATATGAGATGGAATCCATGTATGAAAATCAAGTTTGGAACTTGGTGGAATTACCTCACGACCGAAAGGCCGTGGAGAACAAATGGATTTTCAAAAGGAAAACTGATGCTGATGGCAATGTGACCGTCTATAAAGCTCGACTTGTCGCAAGGGGGTTTCGACAAATTCAAGGAGTTGACTACGATGAGACATTCTCACCCGTAGCAATGCTAAAATTAGTTAGGATTATGTTAGCAATTGCTGCATATTTTGATTATGAGATATGGCAGATGGATGTCAAAACCGCGTTTCTCAATGGTAATATTGAAGAAGAGTTGTATATGATACAACCAAAGGGTTTTGTCGATCCTAAGGATGCTAACAAGGTGTGCATGCTTCAGCGATCCATCTATGGATTGAAGCAAGCATCACGAAGTTGGAATCTCCGCTTTGATGAGGTGATCAAAGAGTTTGGATTTGTACAAACTTATGGATAAGCTTGTATTTACAAGAAAGTGAGTGGGAGCAATGTGGAATTTCTGATATTATATGTGGATGACATATTATTGATCGGAAATGATATATATCTTTTAAACAGTGTTAAAAGTTATCTAAACAACAAATTTTCAATGAAGGACCTAGGTGAAGCGTCATACATATTAGGCATAAAGATCTATAGAGATAGATCTAGGCGCCTAATAGGGCTATCGCAAAGTACATACCTTGATAATATTTTAAAGAAGTTTAAAATGGACGGAAGTAAGAAGGGGTTCTTACCTATGTTGCAAGGCAAGACATTGAGTAAGACTCAAATTCCGGCTATGGCGGAAGAAAGAGAGATAATGGAAAAAGTCCCCTATGCTTCAACCATAGGCTCTATAATGTACGCCATGCTATGTACAAGACCGGATGTGGCACATGCTATTAGTTTGACTAGTAGGTACCAATCGGATCCAGGTTCAGAACACTGGATAGCGGTCAAGAATATCCTTAAGTACTTACGAAGAACTAAGGATATGTTTCTTGTATACGGAGGTGAAGAAAAGCTCGTCGCTAAGTGTTATGTTGACACAAGCTTTGACACCGATCCTGATGACTCTAAGTATCAATCTGGATACGTATTTCTCATGAATGGCGGAGCAGTTAGTTGGAAGAATTCCAAACAACCTGTGGTGGCGGGATCAACAACGGAGGCCGAATATGTTGCTCCTTCGGAAGCGGCTCAGGAAGTGGTTTGGATGAAGGAGTTCATATCCGAACTAGGTGTGGTTGCAAATGCGTTGGACCCAATGGTGATCTATTGTGACAACAATGGTGCCATTGCCAATGCCAAAGAGCCAAGGTCTCACAAGCATTCCAAGCATATTAAGCGACGGTTTCACTCCATCCGCGAGCATGTCAAGGATGGAGATGTAAAGATTTGTAAACTACACATGGATCTCAATGTAGCAGATCCGTTGACTAAAACTCTCCCTAGAGCAAAACATGATCAACACCAGAACTCAATGGGTGTTAGTTTATCACTATGTAACTAGATTATTGTCTCTAGTGCAAGTGGGAGACTGAAGGGAATATGCCCTGAGAGGCAATAATAAAGTGTTTATTATGTGTATTTCAAGTATATGATAGATGTTTATTTTGCATGCTATAATTGTATTAATACGGAAAAGTTAATACATGTGTGTTTAATAAACAAACAGAAAGTTCCTAGTTATGCCTCTCTCATAAACTAGCTCGTTGATTAACAAGATGATCAAGGTTTCCTGATCATAGACATTGGATGTTGTTAATAACGGGATCACAACATTAGTGTAATGATGTGATGAACATTCATCCGAAGTATAGAATTACGGTCAAATTCATTGAGTTTATATTGCTATAACAACTTATGAAGTAATCTTAATCCTTAGACCATGAGATCATGTCAATCACTAACACCGGAAGAGTTTCTTGGTAACATCAAACGTCACACCGTAACAGGGTGATTATAAAGATGGGTTCAGAACTAATAAAGTGTTATGTTGAGGCCCATGGATCAAGAGTGGAATTTGTTCATCCTGATGACGGATAGATATACTCTGGGCCCTCTCGGTGATATCACATTGGATAGCTTGCAAGCAAGTGATTTGATCACTAGAATGTTATATCACGGGAACAAGAAAAGAGTGCATGTCAGTAACGGGATCAAACTAGGTATGGAGATACCGATGATCGAATCTCGGACATGTAATATATCGCGAAACAAAGGGATTAAGATACTAGCGTAAAAGGTTCCGACGATCACAAGAAAGTCATCGTTGAATGTGTGGGAGTCAGTATGGGTCTCCAGATCTCGCTTCTGATTATTGATCCGAGAGGGGTCTCGATCATGTCCACATTATTCACGAACCGTAGGGTGACACACTTAAGAGACACCAACATCCAATTGGAGCAAAAGTTTCATGCCGAAAAGAATAACAAGCACAGGAATTTATTTCACTAGATACCGAAACAGGTTTTCAGGTGAAATTGCATAAAGTGGTTATGCATGTGAAATAGAATTCTAGCAAGGGGTTATATGTGAATGTTTGTCATTAAAGTAATTGACAAAATTCTGAATAAATAAAAGAGTTTTATTTAATGAGAGTTTGCATTAAATTTGGTGGAAATTTAATTGCAAGTTTGAGTGGGATTTTGAGTGGAGGGAAATGAAGAGGTTTTTGTGAGTGGAGTGTCCACCCACATGAATGAAGGAGGGGAGGGGGCAGCCCCCATGGCCGGCGGCCACCCCCTTGGGTGCCCCCTCCTCCTATAAAAGGCACCCCTCTCCCTCTCTCTCACTCACACCTCCTCGTGAAGGATCTCTCTCCCCTCTAATATTTATCCCCCATGGTCTCGAACTAGCGAGATACATGTTCCCGGTGGCTATTCGGCAAGAAAGAGTTGTGCTTCCGCTGCATCGCTGGAGTGAGGAGGTGGAGGTTGCTCGGTTCCTCGGACGTGTGTGCGAGCACGGATGCGCTGCTGTTTTGCGGCGCTAGGACTTCCTCTCGATCTTAAGATCGGCAAGAGATCATCTACATCAACCACGAGTCGAACTCATTAAGCTTTGTCGGTCTTCAAGGGTATGTTCTCTACGAATATACATCCGCCCGTTGTTTGTATCTAGTAGATAGATCTTGGTACATAGTTCACATTGTAGGAAATTTTTTGTTTTCTATGCTGCGAACCCTACAATGCTGCAGTCCTTCTAGGACGCAGGCATCTTGATAAGAGGCTAGTGGCGAGTTCCGCTGACAGGCGAGAGGGAACCCAAGCCGCGACCTAGAGAATTTATCTCCATCATTAGCCATCTTGGACGGGGATTGGGATTCCCAACCTCGATTTTCTTAGGAGATTCCTCCATTTTTACCAAATAAAGCGTTCCGACTTAGGGCCACACATCATTGAGCAACTAGCAGTCTTCATCACATTCTGCGAGTGCTATCTGGGTTGTCGCCCATATTTCCCACTCTAGCTCGAGTTGTTTCACAGCCAAGACAGTCGTGAGGTTAAAGGAGGGCATGTGCTGGTGGCGGGTGGCGTCACCTTCCAGCTGAAGCCCAGTACCAAGTTCTACAAGCTAATTTGCCGAAGAAGGCGGCCAGCGAGTGGAAAAGTTCTGGTTTTATGCCAAAGAATCCACCCCCTCAGGTGAGGTGGTGATCCCAGCGTATACCGCGGAACAGAGCAATCCACAACATCCGTCGATGAATAATCTCCACAAGACCCAAAGGGTGGTCGTGGCAGAGATGTGCGCTCGGATGACCGAGCTCGGAGACGAGGGATTAAAGACAAACAACCTCTTCAATTCCTAGTTCGGGCGGTGGCTGGTGCCACTCGCTACCCGAGCCCACTGGATGTACGAGTATACCGAGCCGTCCGACTCCACTAGGACGAGCCAGGAGCAATGGGCCGAGGATGATTATGCCTCGGCTTTGAAGAAGATCACAGAGGCACCCTTCACCAATCTCCATGAAGGGCTTACTCCATTTAGGCTAGGCAAGATGCCAGCTCCAATAGTAAGTGTTTTACTTACTCGAAGTTATTTTTTCCTTAGTCGCATTTCTATTTCTGAGTCGTTTATCTCACCCGCATGTTTTGCATACCTTCCATATCCTTGAGTAGTGGTTACCTCCGCTAGACGAGGAGGTGCCTGAAGAGCTTCTATATGAGGAGGAAGGCGACGCCTAATAGCTCCAAATTTGAACACTTTCTATCGATGATTTTCCATTGGTTTATTGTCGGGTTTCACTAGATGTCACCCTTTTACTAATGTTAACATCGCAATTAACAAAACCTTGGTTTTTTGTGATGACTTTCAGGTAATGAACATTTTTAGAAGATCTAAGAGCATTTATGAGACAATTACATTTGAAGAAACAAATCCTCAATTGAAGTCCCTTTCATTAGAGATGCACAGGGTCCATAACGACCACTGGTACGGTTGGGACGCGCCCGTGTCGTATTTCGTACTACGATCTTTTGCCTCGGTTATATCAACACAAGCAACTTTCATGAAGGGAGGGGGACGAAAAACACAACACAGCCGCCATAAACAACACCAGAAGAGAGGAGACCGGATCCGAAGAAGGAGAAGAACATCGTCTCATTCTTATATGATCTCTAGCCTCTCAACCATCCATTCCACCATCATCCCCACCTGTACTGAGAGAGAGAGAGAGAGATTGGAACTTGTAAGATTAGGGCTTCATACTTTGATCTACCTTGATTTATATTTGATTTGATTCTCAAACGATATTGTGGCTTGCTACGGTAAAGTTGAGATGATTTTTATTTGTAATATTATTTTGCCTTTGATCTATCTGTCTAAGTAAATCCCCATAGGCGTGGGAGATGTAAGATGTGATGTGCCTCCTTTATTTCCATCTATTTGTGATTGTTGTCGTAATTATTATATTGTGAGAATGAATATCTATGTTTTCCTAATGCTTGTTGTCTAATTTAAGGGCCCAGATAACATGATCTAGAGATCTCATATATATGAACTTGTTTACTAGCGAATCGGTGACCCCCGAGTGACATGGCCGATATCAATGATGAGCTAGTACTACTCGAGGGTAAACAAGAAACCATCAAGATTAAAGCCTTGATCTGGTCAAAAGATCTTAATTAATGTGCTGACCATTACTATGGTAACAGGAAGATGGATCGTTGGGACTAGGAATAATTTGCCAAGAGGACTCCTAGTCGATATACTGGTTGTTTGCCTACACACATATGAATAATAAGTATCACAATCACTTATTCCGTTTCATCCACCTGGCATATTCACTAATACCATGAACCTTTTCTCTCTGCGTCTAACTTCTCATCTGTAGGAACCTCGAACACTTCTTTCGCTCTTAAGTTTATGTTATTTACTTCTTGCATTTTCCTTTACTCAAGTTTACTCTATTATTCACTCACCCCATTTCACTTTCAACACTTGCAGTCAATTCACTCAATCCAACGTGACACCTTGAGTGCGACAAAAACGCCGCATAAAGACACTTACCAAGGCTCTTTATTGGGATTGATATAAAAACTGGAATTAATATTTCTGTTAAAACGTGCTCTGACGAACCTGTGCACTTGCAGGCCATCAATCTATTTTCTGGCACCATTGCCGGGGAGCTACGCGCTAAGTGTTTGTTTTTTGACATTCATAAGTGTTGACACCATCCATGATCTTCGTTGAAGATAGAGATACTACTCGTTCAGGAAAAACTTATTTATCTCCATATATTTATTGTATTGCAACTGAAAGACGCCTAGAATTTATCAAAATATTTTCTAGCTCACCTACTATAGACATTAACAGTTTGATTACCTTAATGGCACACTTGACCATTACCCAGGAGGCCGAAGAGCTTGAGCAACCCTTGGAAGAATATGGGAATCCATCTAGGCACCTAAGAAAAATTCCTATTCCTTTTCTGATCTTGAAAGCTAGGAATTTGAAATATATCCTGAGCTAATATATATGATGAAAGAAATTGCTTTTGCAGGAAAATAAGATGAAGATCCTAACGATCATTTGATTAAGGTCCATGACCTTTGTGCTACTCTTAAACCAGCTATCCTACTAATAGAGTTTGTACTTCTTAAACTTTTTCGTTGGTATTTGAAATATAATGATTTTACTTGGTTATAATCGTTACCCAATCACACTATAAAAAGCTAGGTAGATTGCATCCGAGAGTATATGCATAAATATTGCTCTTTTTTTCTAAAATCATGCAGATCAAACGAAACATTAAAAACTTTCTTCAAGGAATTAAGGAAAACTTTTATCAAGCATGGAATAGATTTTATGGAATGATAATGAAAGTCCCCAATCATGGCTTTCAGGAGCATTTAATTATCCAATATTTTATAATGGGCTTAATGAAGATTGAAAAGAAATGATTGATTTATCTACAGGAGGAGCTATTAGCAACTTGACACTTTCAGAGTGCATAAAACTTCTTGAGGTAAGATCCTTCAATGATGAACAATACGACCCGTTTGAGGATTTTAAGCCATGAAAAGGTATGTTTCATATACCCCAAGAACTTATGCCTGAAGTTAAAAAATCCATGGAAGAAAAAGGAATAACATCGGAACTTATTGAAAAAATAAAGTTGATATTCTTCAAACTTATGTTGTAGAAGATGAAATTAATCTTGTAATGCAAAAGTTTAGATGTGAACAAAATCAATTCCGTGAGAAATATTATGAACGTCTAATGACTCAAGAAAAGAATATAAAAGAGTTAACCGAATTTTTTGATGATTTAGGACATGCCACTAGGCATTTGGATAAATATTTGAGTATGGTTAAAACTCAATGCGATCAGATATATGAAACTCAAGCTTTGATTTTAAATCAAAATAATTTCAATCGCAACATTGTTTCTACTAACATTGTCACTAGACGTGGTACAGAGACACGAGAACCCCAAGGGCCACCCTGGTATCAAGAAGAGCAGGCTCGTAAAACAAGAGAGACTCGAGATATGAGTCAAGAGGATTACCTTGCCTATTGATGACCCACAAGTATAGGGGATCACAACAGTCTTCGAAGGTAGTATTACCAAATTTATTGATTCGACACAAGGGGGGCCAAAGAATACTTGCAAGCCTTAACAACTGAGTTGTTAATTCAGCTGCATCTGGAAATAGTTCTTGCTCACAGAATTTTATCAGTAGCAACAGTTTTGTAGTAGCGAAAGCAAAGTAACAGCAGCAGTAGAACAAGAGCAATAGTGATAGTAGTAGCAAACAGTAGGATATGAGCGCGGTAGGCATAGGGATGGATGGACGGGCGTTGCATGGACAAGTCTAAACATGTAACTTCGATATCTAGGGCAATTGCAAATAAATGAGATAAGGCATCGAAGTACTAAACAATGATAGGCATGTGCTCCATATATAGTCATGCGTGCTCGCAATGAGAACTTGCACAACATCTTTTGTCCTGCCAGCCCATTGCAGCGGGGCCTCAAGGGAACTACTGGCAATTAAGGTGCTCCTTTTAATAGAGCACCGGAGCAAAGCATTAACACTCTGTGAACACATGTGATCCTCACATCACAACCATCCCCTCAGGTTGTCCCAATTGCTGTCACTTCGGGGCCTTTGGATCCGGACAATGATATGTGTACACAACTTGCTGATAAGATCACAAACAATACTATCATAGTGAATCAATAATAAGTTCAGATCTGAGATCATGGCACTCGGGCCCTAGTGACAAACATTAAGCACAAAAAGTTGCAACAAAGTCAAATAGCACTAATAGAGATACTAGGCACCATGCCCTAACAATCTTATCCGATTACATGATAGAACTCATCCAATACCTACCATCCCCATAGCCTACAACGGGGGATTACTCACTCATGGATGAGGGAAACATGGATGGTTGATGGAGAGGCGTTGGTGATGACGATGGCGATGATCCTCTCCAAATTCCCCATCTCGGCAGGGTGCCCGAACGGAGTTTCTGGTTCCGAATCGCGGTTTCTGGTGGTGGCGGCGCAGCGGAACTCTTTCTAGAAAAACGTCGAACCCCCTCGGTTTTTAGGTCAAGAAGCAACTTATAGGCGAAGAGGGAGGTCGAGGGGGTGCCTGGGGCAGCCACACCCTCTCCAGGCACGACCAGGCCTGGTCCACGCAACTAGGGGGTGTGGCCCCCCTAGGGCCCCACTCCGTCTCGTATTCTGGCTCCGTGAGTCTTCTGGTGAAATAGATTTTTGGCATATTCTTCTGGATTTTTCCTGATAGTTGATTTTCTGCACAAAAACTAGACACCAAGGTAATTCTGCTGAAAAGAACGTTAGTCCGGGTTAGTTGTATCCAAATCACACAAGTTTAGAGGAGAAACAATAGCAAAATTATTCAGGAAAGTAGATACGTTTTGGACGTATCAACTCCCCCCAAGCTTATATTATTGCTTGTCCTCAAGCAATTCAGTTGAAAACTGAGTGCGATAAAAGAACTTTCACGAACACATTTGCTTCATATGATGTATATATTCTCAACACAGGAGTAGATACTTAAACCATTCATAATAAGAAGTATGCAACTAAGTCTACTCAATAGTCATTGCAAGCTATGAAAAGATTCCAACTCGATAATAATAAGCAGCATGAAACATAAACATAAGCAACATTGCAATTCTCATAAGAAGGTATGATAGAGTGGTATCTCGCTTGCCTTTGTTTGTAGAGCACAATATAAATGCCAAGGCACCTCTGAAGTTCAAGTGAAGACTAGAAGTAAAGATATCAGAGATACAAGCATCAAAATTATGACATAATTAACCAAGTTTTGAGACAATCACATTACACTAAGAATGACAACTATGCTCTCAAGAAGGTGCTCATAGAATAAGTGGTGACTCAACAAGGAAGTGAAAAGGTTTTGAAAAGTTTGAAAGGCTTCCAAATGCTGAAAGTAAGGTACTCATTAGCTTTGAGCTCTCATTGCCCCTATCATAGGCATCTTTAGATGATTAAGGTGAAAGTGAGGTCCAATATGTGTTATATGCTTGACAGACCATAAAATGGAAATCTCATGTCCCTTGAGTACGAGGGACGCTCCTCATGCTACTCAACTTTAGTTACCGGTAATTTCTTGTCATAATAAATACATGCGTATCATGGAGAACCGCCAATGGGGTACCCCTTGCACATGGTACAGGAGCTATCCCATAACCAAAATGACAAGGCAAGAAGGCAATGAGCATCTCAGCAGTCTTCTTATTTGCCATGGGAAAATGGCGCTTTTTCTCTCTTTCCTCTTTTCAATGTGTCTCTCTCTCTTTTTTTATAAGAAGAAAACTTCATAGATTTCTCATTATGGTTATGCTGCAAGTTTCCACCATGATTACGCATGGCTTGGGCTAGCGGCCTAGGCGTTTCTCTAACACATATACATAACTTCATGGACTTACAAGCTCCCCTTTTATTTCACACCGACGACATCCGCAAACAAAAGAGCATGATATCAACTGGGTATATATTTATAGGTGTTGAAAGCGTTCCCCGTGATAGCACGGTTCTGCTAACTCCCAGCCTATAAATTGCAAGCATATAACTTTCATGGATAGGTCACAATGGTTCAGGTTTATTAAGTGCAAGAAATAAAGTGTGCCATCAAGTTCGTGAGATCTTTACTAACTAACTTTCTCAAAACAGTCAGACATTTTATTTGGAAGAAAACAAGGCATAATAATAGCAAATGATGCCAGTAGGTAGGTATGGTGGACACTTTTGACAATATTGGTTTTGGGGAGTTAGAAACACGAGTGGAGCTCATACTCAGTGCAAGTGAAGGCTAGCAATAGAGAGGGAGCGACAAACGAGAGAGCAATAACTGTCATAATCATGCTTGCAACAAAACATGACTAATTATGGCATAAAAGTGATACAAGAACTCTGAGACAAAATAAATCGTCGAGGCCTACTGACTATTGTTCAGTCATATGCATGCGTGAGCATGTGCCAAGTCGATTCACATGAAACATTTAGAGGAGGATACCACAATATCATACCAAGTTATGAATAGAACAATGCAAGCAAACATTCATATGACATGCTACAAACTATTAGCAAGCTGGAGCTAATCATAAGAGAGCATGAACTACTAAGCATCCATAAATAACATACACCTTACATGAAAAGGCTGAGTAAGCTCACAATGATGAGTATATGTACAAAAATGAAAGCAAATAGAGTTCTTTACCAGCCTCTTCCCACACCTCAAGTTGTCTTGATCTTCATTATTGCCCTTCACTTGTGTGACTTGTATAATAACATGAAACCAAACTCCACTGAGGACTGCTGAACCCTGCAAAGAACTTCACAAAACCAAAGAAGAACAACAAATATTTTTGGTGTTTTCTATTTTTAAAGCAAGCACACAAAGCAAAACCAAACAAAGCAAAATCTTTTTGGATTTTTCTTAAGGCAAACCAAATCTAAAAAGCAAAGAAACAAACCAAGAGAAACAACGAAAATATTTTTGGTATTTTTGTGATTTGGGAAAGCAAAAACAAAAACCAAAAAAGAAAGCGAAATAATGGATGTACAAAGAACCGACGAAACATGATATAAAGATGAGTGTGATGTCGGTGTACCTCCCCCCAAGCTTAGGATTTTGGCCTAAGTGGGGCTCAATAGCGCGGGTAGTAACCCCAATCTGGTGGTTATCATAGGAATGATCATAATCAGGCCCTCACGATGAAGAAGACGTGCCCCAATCATAGGTGGGTTGCTGGTATGAAGACTCCCCCATGTTGGAGGGCTGAACCGAATCACCTTAGGCATCCTATCCAACATTCTCCTCTTGCTGGGAGAGCTCTGCCATGTAAGTGTCAAACTCTTCCTCCGTGAGCAACCATCTTTGCCTGTTATCAAAATTAAACAAAGCAGGTATAGGCAAATAGACTACTTTCTCAGTCCTACCTCCTCTCCAACCACGCTTGACAAAGGATAATTCATACGGTAGACTTCTCACAGTAGCCCAATAAGGAACAAAATTATGCTGAACCATGGAATCAAGATCAAGCCTCTCTATGGGGAACCGGTAATCTGAAAGGTGAGGCTCTAAACCATGGAAAGCTAGCAACCTAGAGGCAATAAGACCTCCACAAATTCCACCCTTCTCGTGGTTAGTGGTAAGACGGTAAGCTATCAAAGCACCCAGGTTATAAGACCTATCCCTATTCAAAGCAGCTGAGATGAAAGCTAGATCAAATGAAGATAACTTTCTAGCAATCTTTCTAGCAAGAACACACTTGGTAATGAAATAGGCAAAATATCTAATGGATGGGAACTAGATGTTCCGAATTTTACCACTTTCCTTCGAGAAGTCGAAACCTTGGCAAATTTCAGCACATAAATCCATAAGTGACTTAGGCCTCTCCTTGATCTTCTCACAATATCCCCAATGCGACACTCTAATAGCTGCACAAAAATCGGCAAAAGGCAGGTCGACAGCTATATTGTAGATCTTATAATGGACCATGGGATTAGACGAGGACCAAGTAAACCGGAAGTCCTGCACCACAACCATGGTTATCTTAACATATTGAAATGGTTCCCCTTCAACAAAGTGTTCCAACCCTACATTAGTAATCATAGTTTGGAAATCCTAGAAGATCCCCGAGGCTCTCATAAATTCAGGGCATGGATAAATGGAAGGGAAAACTCCTTCCTCACGATGGACTTTCATCGGCTTAGGTACCATCAAATCATATTGATTCAGTGGGTATGCACTCATCTTCTTTTCTGAAATTTTAGACAAGCATCAAACCAAGTGATTTTCCAAGTTGATAAATGATGAGAAACTACTATAGGAACTTGCTAGAGGGCTAAACATGCATAAAAATGAAATCTCTAAGCATATAACAAGCATGCAAGCTCACACAACCTGACACCTATAGCAGCAAAATACTCGAGATACAATCTACCAATCACAAATCTAATTGGACAAGTGAAGGAGGCACATACCAAGGAGCAATCCCTCAAAAAATTAGAGAAAAGATGGGCTGAGCAAGGAGATCGAAAATCGGGAGCAAGAACAGCAGGAACTCGAGCTTGAGAAATTTTTCCGGTGTTTTTCGGGAGAGAGAAAAAAGTGGCTGAGAGGAGGCAACTTGGAGGGCCAAGGGTGGGCCCCACCTAGGCCAGGCGCGCCCTGGGGGCTGGCTGCGCCACCAGGGGGTGTGCTGGTCTGGTGGGTCCCCCTGGGCCACTCCAGGTGTCCCTCTGCCCCTTTTTTCGAGGAAAAATTTAATATGAATTTTCTAGAATTTTTCGAAAAACTTTATTTTTGGCCAATTTTCAGGGTATGAAAATTGATTTTCTCACAGAAACAGACCCCTTTTTTCTAGAAGAAGCAAAATCAAACAAAAACCAAAACTACGGAAGTTCTAAGACACTCTAACAAGCAAACAACTAGCAAAAATAAAGCTAACAAGAGAAAGAGCAAAGACTAGGAAGGAGAAAAGTAAAAGTGAGCAAGTATAACCACTGTGAAAGCATTGTTTTTTTCATTAAAATCCCTTTGTTAACAAGGTTGATCAAGTATTGTTACCAAAACAATCTTATATGAATCAAAACTTTGCATTCCACAAAGTGATTATGTTACCTCAAACTTGATAGTAATAGTCCCAGTCATAATAGTTTCAAAACTTTCTTGTGAAATGGGACAATATATTTCTCTAACTTTGATGCTCTCGATATTTTCAATGGAATTCAGGCAATAGCACTTATCAACCTTCTTGGGGAAATAGACAATATGCTCTTTGTCATTAATATTAAAGTTACTTTTCCTTGATTACAATTGATGAGAGTACCTGCAGTATTAAGAAAAGGTAGACTAATTTTTGTGTGTTTTTGAATAAAGAAAGCAAACCAAGCTAGACTAAATTTTTTGGAGTTTTTGAAAAGAGGAAAACAAAACCAAGCAAAATAAACTAAGCAAACTAAAAACAAAGTAAAGAGAAAGGAAGTGGAGGACTCCCCTTGTGAAGACGTCCTTAGCCTCCCCGACAACAGCGCCAGAAAAGCTTGATGGCTAACGTGGAGCCTCTTGGGAACCCCAAGAGCAGGGTGTGAAGCAGCACAACAGCAAGTTTTCCCTCAGTAAGAAACCGAGGTTATAGAACCAGCAGGAAGAAGGAAACGTCATACAGGTGTTGCAAGAAACGCGGAAACCTGCACAACACAGACTCAAGACTTTGCCCCAATGAATCAGTGAGGTTGTCAAGCTCACTGGTTTGTTGTAACAAAGGATTAAACATATGGTGTGGAAGGTAATGGTTTGCAGCAAGTAAACAAGTAAAAGTGGAAGATGTATCAATGGTAAAGATTGGACCGGGGTCCATAGTTCACTAGAGGTGCTCTCCTTAGATAAACAACATGGCATGAAGGGTAAACAAATTACAGCAGGGCAATTGACAGGAAGTGAGCAAGGCAGAAGAATGCAATATCAGCCATAAAGATCATATGAGATTCGATTGGTCAATACAACAAGATACATAGACCTCCATCCAACTGCATCTATGACTAGAAGTCCACCTTCAGGTTATCATCCGAGCCCCCTCCAGTATTAAGTTGCAAGAAACAGACATCTGCTTTAAGAAAAGTGTGTAAGGTAAATAATCCACTTGTTCCATAAACAAGAGACCGTTGTTTTCTCCCTAGTAGCAACAACACATCTACAACCAAATAGATTTTTGTCACTTCCCTTGGAAACTAGAGGCATGAACCCACTATCGAGCATAAATACCCCCTCTTGGAGTCACTAGAAACTACTTGGCAACAGAGAGCATGCAAGACCACAAACAACATAGACATGATAGAATCATAAAGACAAAACCATTAATAAATCTGACATAGTAATCTCAATATCCAATCAGATCCCCGCAAACACAACATGCATGATTACAAATATATCAGATGTTGATCATGAACGGAGCTCACAAGATCTATACATGAAAGCACAAGGAGGAGATACAACCATCTAGCTACTACATGGACCCATAGTCCAAGGTGGAACTACTCACGTATCATACCGGAGAAGAAGGCCTCCAGGATGATCTCTCCTCCGGTAGGGTGCCAGGAAGAACTTCAGATTCCCCCCGATCTAGGGACGATGGTGGCGGCGGCTACAGATAGTTTCGTGGAGTTTTGATCGGGTGCCTAGGGTTTCTACATCGGGGGCTTCTTATAGGCGAAGAGGTGTGGCTGGGAGGCGGCCAGGGGCCCCATACCCCACCCAGGCGCGGGGTGGGCCCACCCGCGCCTAGGGGTGTCTGGCCTCCCTGGTTCACTTCTCCGTCTCCTCTTCTGGATTCGTGTCC